>CM031235.1:130620343-132007843 GCA_018340775.1 Taxus wallichiana var. yunnanensis
ATTTGGATGAAGGATTAAAAAATTTGGTACCATGTTCACTATATTATTATTTCTAATTTCAATATAATGAAAGAAAAATTTACAGATAAGTGATTCTTTACGGAGTTAAAAAAGATTATTTAACTTCACTATCCCTATACATTTCTCTACTAACATATACTAAGAAATGCATCAACAAAAATATGATTTCTTAATTTGCATAGCTCATACAAGTAAGACATCATTTGATAAAAACAATGAACTAAAAAAGTGTGAGCTCTTTTCACTCAAGACAATAAGAAAAACAAATAGAACAAGGATAACCAATTTAATTTACTCAACATACATCCATTGCTTCAAATATTCACTACAATACAATGAAAAAATATCAACCTCTCAATCCCATAATCCAATCCATAGACCACTATTTTCAATAGATGAAACCATACCGACCATCTTCCAATAAACAAGGTTTACAAGCGTGTACAAAAATAAGAATGGGAATTTATTCCAAAAATAGGAACAAGATTATAATATGCCAATCATTCTTCTCAAAGAGAGGATAACAGACTCAACATTTAAAATTCAAGATTCAAGCTTCATACCAAGGTAGGGAAGACTAAAAACTATTACTAAATTATAATGAAATCAGACTAAAATTAAAGAGGATAAACCTCCCCAAAATGGGGAGCACCATGTCAAAATTTAAAACTTTTCATCTCAAAAATCTAAGCCAAATTTTCAAGTTTCCACTCCAAGATAGTCTTAAAAGAAAAAGAGAAAAGGCAATTGATTTCCTCCCAACCAAATGGCATCATCACATGCCATCTCCACTAAATGGAGGACATGCTAGCCTCCCTCCAAGCCCATGGGAGAGATAGTAGAAAAACTCAAGAATTTAAAATTAAAGTATGAAAATGGTGAAAATCACACACACACACAACTTTTCAAGACACAACATCCACATGAACAACAATATCACAAGAGGACAACTCCATATTTTCCATAAAGGGAAGAGTAGAAATCAGCCCATAAAAATCCATTATGTGAACCATCTATAGGAACACTATAAGAATCTACAAAATAACCCTCCTTATTTCTCCATTCAAAAATAGCCTCCTTATCACTCCATCCTAAACACCATGCCTTCTCCTTCGATGGATTTTTAAAAAAACATGGTTTCCTTTCCAAGGATAGAGAAGGAGGTTCAAACCATATGAGGGAAGCAATAAAATTAATGTCATCATGGCTTACCCATCACACCATGTGGTGTAAGAGGGGATTTCATCCATCTTCCTCATAAAATTAACAAATCCATCATAAAAAAACATGATGAATGGAGAAAATGAAAGAAAATAAAGAATCACAAAGAACACCCATAAATAACATACAAAAAATAACGCATTTAACACGATTTTTTTAAATTTCTAATTCTATTCATGATAACATGAGAAAAATTAGAGGCATAAAGGCCTACATCATCAAGTTATTCCAAAATCAAGCAATGCAACACACTCCAAAGCTCCATGTTCTCTTCAACTCCAACTCTATCATCTAACCTATCTTAACTTAGTGCAGTCCTTCACTCTCTACCATATAAAGGTTGAATTGGTTCCATGCCAATGGAACTCAAATCTGTTGTTTTAAGAAAACTATTCAAAAAAAAACTCCTCCCATCTTGACTAATGATCCATAACATACATCCTAAGCATGTCCTTAAAAATCTGATTCACTCGCTCTATCTCGACCTTTTTCTTAGGGTGATATGATGTACTTAAATCGATATTTTTCCCAAGAGATGTTTGCATAGTGGTCCAAAAATAGGATTTGTACAAGGGATCATGGTCACAAATAATCTTCTTAAGAACCTCGTGCAATCTAACAATATCATCCAAGTATACTCGTGTCATAACACTAGATGTATAAGTGGTCTTTTACTCGGAGAAAAATGAGCCACTTTTGTTAATCTATCCACCGTGACCATGATGGCATTGTGGTGGTATCTCAATGTAGGTATCCCTACTATAAAATCCATGGAAATGGTGTCCTATTTCCACTCTGGTATGGCATGTGGGTAAAGAAGGCCAGTTGGATGTTGATGCTCAGCCTTCACCCTCTAATACTCTAAAACATAGACAAATTAATCTACATCTCTCCTAATCAATTTTTAATGATATATTTATCTCAATGTGGCATGCATCTTCTTCACCATTGGATGGGCTGAATAGGGTGCATGATGTGCCTCTACAAGGATGTCCTCACATAATCCCCCATTTCGGGTACGTAAATCTGACCCCTTTTTCTAAGAATTCAATCTAACTCTAATGTAAATCCATGAAACTTTCCTCAAGGGATCTCTCGAGACTCGGTCTCTTATATACCCGAAAGGTAGAAGTTGTCATGTGGGAGATACTCTAAGATTTTGGTCCTCAAGTCTATACCAATTGTTATCACCATAACTAGATGCCTCTGATGACTCAAAACATCAATAACCACATTCTCTTTCCCCTTCACATGCTCTATAGCCATATCATAATCACATAATAGTTCCATCCAATGCCATTGACGAGCGTTGAGATTAGGCTATCTCGAAGAGGTGTCAAAGTATTAAGTGATATATCCTAAAAATGAACCTCCTTCCTAAAAGGAAATGCCTCCATCAAACCAAAGCATGCACAAATGCTCAAGATCAAGATCATGAGTCAAATATTTGAGCTTATAATCCTTGAATTTTTAGGCTCAAAAGATACTACTCACCCATCCTATAGCAATAAACCTCTTATGCCTTCCAATCAAGCATCTATACATACAAATAAATCCCTTTAGGATATAGTACTGCTAGAATAGTTTTTTTCATAAAGCATCGCTTTAGTGTCTCAAGGCGTGATCATATCTATCGGCCAAACAAAACTCTTCCTTTCCACCGGGAAGTGATGAGATTCCCAATACAAGAAAAATCATGAACAAACCTCTCTGTAATAACCTACTAATCCCATGAAGCTACGCACCTCAGTCACATTGGTTGGCAGCTTTGATTGTAGAATGGGGATGGAAGCCTGTAAATTATATTAATCAACCAAATCAAAATAAAATAGAGCATGCTACAATATTTATACATATTGGATAGCTTAAAGATATAAATAGATATGGATGTTACACAGTGCAAATAATATCTAACTTATACAAGATTCCAAAATATATCCGAGAAGCATAACCAATATTAAATACAATCAAATAATTATATTGTTAAAACAATACCGTATGCGAGAATAAATACAATTAGATGGTTATGAAGAAATATAACCATATAAAAATGTAGACACCCTAATTTCACATCTTTCCTAAATCAATTAAACCCCCTTCCTCATTTCCCACAAAAATACACTTCGAATTAATCAAATATAATTTGATTAATTATCCATTTAAAACCCAAAAATAACCGAATCCTCACCACATGTCATTATTCTCCATATTTTTCTACTATTGAATTAAAAATTTAAATTCAAATCGTCACCCACTCTTCGTGGTCCCCACTCACCTCAAATCCTCCACTTATGAATTAAAAATCCAAAATCAAATTCTTCATGGTCCCCACTCACCTAATCTTGCCCACATTTTCAAACCATGATTACTTAAATTAATCTAAGGTAATCACTCCCCAGTGCTATAAATACAACCTTACCCCTCCTCTAAAGATATAGAGAATAAGATTAAATTCCATATCTAAGTTCTTGCATCCTTTAAGCAAAGAACATTCTTCCGCCTCATCCTAATAGCCTCATTCTCAAGCACCCAAAGTCCAAAATCACTTTTCCCATCTGGTGCAAAGTAAGAGGATCGTTGTTCAGAAAGCCTTGCTCCATCTTGAACAAAAGCACCTATATATCACACAATTAGGGCTCAATCTAAGTTTTATAGCCCATTCCGAGGTTTTCTACGGAATGTTAAGGAGGTATGATTATTGGTATTTTACTTCCTTTTTAGTAGAGTATTTTTCCTAGCTAACATTCTCGCACACACGTTACTTTCGATCTGTTACCATTAATTTCTCAATTAGCGGTTTTATCTGCTCTTTGTTTATTATTGTTCGTTATTATTTTATTTTATGTTCCTTACTGACCTTCTTTGGTTAACCTTCATGCTTTGGGTAGTGTTGTTGTTGTGTGGTGTCTTGTGGTGCATCTATAGGTTATAACAACAATGAAACTACGATGTTTGTCTTGTCTTTGATCTCCTCAACACTTGGTGTTTAGTAGATGAACATCTATTACCTGATCTGGATACTTGTGGATCACGGAGGAAATATTCAATCCTACGGTCGTCACAGAGGTTACATTTCAAATAGTTCCTAGTTCTGATTTTTCTATTCACTTGTAATCTGCAGAAATAAATGAACTAGTCATTAGCTTATCATCTTACTGTCATGGGACAACCAATCCGGAAAATGCATTTATTTATTTACTTTTGCTAAAATAACTACTTTGTAGGAAGTTAATCATTTTTCTTTCTTTCATTTTAGTTAATCATTTTGTGATCTAACTCTTTATTTCTATTTATTGTTCTTTTTAACCTTACTATCAAAATTTTAGCTTCTCAGGTGAAGTACAAAAGTCAGAAAATAAAAAAAACTAGCTCCCAGGGCATTTTTCTCATGTTCAAAATTTTCATTGAGAGTGCTATTGTAGCCCATCATCTGTAAAGCCATAAATTTTTCTCTTGAACTCATAATGACTTCATTTTTTTTAATAGAAAGGTATTGAAAAGATCTATGCAATGGAAAAATAATTTTTATTCAGACTTACATGAATTTTTTTGTTTTATTTATTCTAACACCTATCTTTTTCAAAACAAAAAAACAAAAAAATTGTAGTTTTTTTTCTAAATTTTAATTTTAATTTTAATTTTTTTAGCATAACAACCTCACATGTATTCTATTTCCTTGCACTTTAAAATTGATCTTGTAAATCAAAAACATGAGGCCACCCGGCTCCATGCAAACAATTTTTTTTTCCTTACGTTCCAATTTTCCACGACAACACTTCAAGGTAATGTTTTCACACTTTTCTTTCATTGTTTTTCCTTTTTGTGAAAATAATCATTATTGCTATTTCACAATCATGATTAATTGTAATAATTATTAACATTTTAAAAAAATAAAAAAATAAAATCTATTCTAATTGTATCCGCATATGCTTTTTTCTTGCGCCTTCAAGCGATCTGGAAAATAAGAAATGATCGCATTTTTTTTAGTTTCTTGTTATAACATTGCAATATCCTCTAGCTTATTTTTCTAACTATCTTTTCAATCATTATTTTCCTTCATTATATTATTAATATTTATTTTTTCATTGGTTGTGTATGCTCTTTTCCTGCGCCTTGAGCAACTGGAAAATCAAAACAACAACAATCACTTTTTTAACATTTCGTTTATAGGATAACTACTAATTTATTTTCTGTAGGACTGCGTCACTGAATATTGTCAAAAAAAGAACAAAAAAAAAAAAAAATCCCGCAAAAAGTACCACCATTCAAAGAAAATTGCTGAAACTATTTTTTTAGCATGCCCAGGTACGCACTTATTTTTTCCTAGTGATTTATTTCAAGTTGGAAAGAAACTTACATTTAATCACTTTATCATTTTGTTTTTCCATGTAGACAAGGAGGATTTCATCACCACCAAAGCTACACCGGTGACGTGGGCTTGACTACCACGCACCAACAACATTTACATTTGCATTGCAATTTGAGACCTAGTCTCATCACAGCATTCGGTATTTACCTTGCCCCGCTCTTCACTTACATGTAATGTTGTTGTGCAGCACATGCAAGTCGTGCCTAAATAGATGTAACAACGAAGTCTAGGCATTGTCCCTATAAATCTTCGGGGAGTTATAAGGACACCATACACATTCATCCCTTCATCACCTTCCACCTTTTCACAAAACTTGTTTTGGACGTGGTGATTCACTCCGAAATAGGAAAGTAAGAATTTGTGAGTTTCCTCCAGTGCTCTAAGGGTTCCCCACACCAATTTTATCCCTGTATAGAATTAGGTTTATCAGGACTAGGGTATATCGAAGGACGCATATTTTTGGAGTAATAAGAGTCTACATCCATCATTCCACATCATACTTGTATGATTGCATGAAACAATGATCATTCCTGAAGAATTTACCTCCTAAGCCGAGAATAATTGGATCCACACGATTGCTTTGCGTGTGAAAATAAAATAGTTTAGCATTGTTTTATCATAAAACTTGGCTGATATCAATGTGTTTATTGTAAAATTTCAAACCCTAGTTGTGTTCCACAAAAATAAAAAAATCAATTCTTGACCAATTCAATACCAAGCTAAAACATCCAAACAATCCAATAATTTAGAACAAAACATCACACCAATTTTATTAGCTCGCTTTAGCCAAAATATATCTACCATAGCTTGTCTTCACTATACTAAAATCGATATTGAGTGACTAGAATTCACTCCCCATATCGTCAATTGTCAAAACATCCTTCATATCTTGTTTCCAACTATATCAAACTGATATTGAGTGACTTGTTTGAGTTCACTCATTATTCTATCCACCATCACGTTTATCTAAATCACATGACCAACACAAATCCTTTCATAACTCATTTTGAGTTATATCACGACCATATCGTGATTAGCTGTTTAGGTTACTCTCCTCGTCAAATAATCCAGAGCTTTTTTAAGCCAAATTTACACAACGTGCAACAAATTCTCTAATAACTCGTCTCTAGTTACATCATCATCATATTGAGATAACTTGTTTGAGTTACTCTCCTTATCACATGACGAGCTTATTTGAGCTAAATCCAAAGTAATCAAGTTCTCATGTCATCACACTTATTCAAAATTCTTACCCACTTTTCAACTTAACCATACACATTTCATCATGGTATTCATTCATTGTCACAATCATGAAAATGACAAGAAAGAAGTCACACAACTAGAACTCACCAATGAAGAACAAGAACAAGTTAATAGGATGATAGAATAGAACAAAAATAAATATCTCATTACACATCCTAACCATAGGGGAAAAGCTACCCCCGACTTCGGGATGGAAAATTTAAAAAAATTTATCGAGAATGGTGAATCAAGTTATCGCAATGAAATACCAAACAATCCAAATGGTTTTTTAGCTGACGAGTTATTCATTAAAATCCGAGACTTAACAAAGAAACTTGAGGAAGCAACGACTAGAGCTAAAAGATTAAAAGACCCAAATCTAGATTCCAATACTCACGACATGTTTGATAAACCATCCCCCACTTCTCCATTCACACAAGAATGGAAAATTATGAAAGACACCATTCAGGGACTACAAAACAAATCAAAACAATTCAACTTTGAAGAATTGTGTCCTTATCCATTTGATTTGTTTTGTAGTCCCAAAGTTTGATAAATATAAAAGCAAAGGTGACCCCCATTAATATGTCAAGGAATTTTACATGCAATGTCAGGAAGTTTCCTATTGAGACACGTACCTTTTACGATTATTCCCCCAAATTTTAGGAGGACATGCTTTAGACTGGTTTTTCCATCTACCCAAAGGGTCGGTCACGACATTTGCAGACTTATTAGAGAATTTTTTCAAACATTTTTCCTATAACTTAGACTCAAAAATAATTATGCTTGATCTCTACAACACTAGGTAAAGGCCAAATGAAAAATTTGCCTCCTTTTTACAACGATGGCGAGGAATTGCAAGCTGATTTCCCGCTCGACTACGAGAGGTAACTAGTTCACATTTTTGTTCCTAATCTCAATGTTGAATCATCATTCCACATGCAAATTCATTGTCTTAAAAGTTTTAAAGAAGTAATTGAAAAATCCCTCATTTCTAAGAGCTTACTTAAAGCACCATTTAGGGACCAACCTTACAAGACACTCCTCGTAACCAGGATAAATCTAAATTCTTTACACATAGTAAAAATATCATCAAATACGGTGTTATTGATTCCCACCATGTCCAAAACGTTAAAAACCATCCTATAAATACATTAAAATTCCAACAACCAGTCATCATCCCTAGAAAGGAAGTTCCTTCTTGGGACTGATGAAGACAGCTTCTCTCTCTCAAAGAAACTCTATCTAATGTCTTTCATCATTTGGAAAATGCCAATATTATTACATATCCCATCGTCAAACCCTTTGAAGAAAGACAACGCAAACCAAATTGGTATAAGGACAACCAATATTGTGATTACCATCGCATAAAAGGGCACTCCACGGATCAATGCATGCAACTCCGCCATTATGTTCAAGACTGATTGAACGTGGAGACATAGAAGTTGAAAATACTTTAGGGACAAAAAAACCTAATGAAAAACATCACATGTTCAAAAATAACCTTTTGTAACCATGATAACAATTCAAAAGATAAGGGTCAATCATCAAACAATGTCGAGTATGACTCGGTCATCTAGACCATAGACTATGACCAAGACTTAGTGACAACTATAAAGATCGAAACGACGGTGTGATCACCACTAGATAGAAAAAATGTGGGTCCCTACAATAAAACATCTCGCCACTTTTTCCCCCGCATCACCTCCTAATCCACCATCCGATTCCACCACCAATTCCACTCCATAACCTACACCATCATTCAATATTGTCAAACAATTAGAGAAGACTGCAACACAAATTTCCATCATGGAGATACTTAATTCTTCTCCCGCAGAAAACGAATCCTTAAGCAAACATTGAATAACGCTCATGTCCCTAAGGACATCAATTCACAACAATTTTAGGCTTTAATCACACATCTTACAGTCCCCAATCCTATTTTATCTTTTGGTCCCACTGACCTTCTTAATCCCAACATCGCTAATAATCATTCTTTATACGTTGAGTGTTATGTAACTCATCATAAAATCAAGCATGTCTTAATCTTTTTTTAATTATTGGCAAATAGTTTTTTGAAAGGGACTATACCCTTGAATATAAAAGAAGGCCTGAGAGCCGGAATAAGAGTGAGAAACAAAAAGAATGGATCAAGATCCAAGTGTTACAATGAAGCTCAAAGTAGCTCAGAAATAGCTACACAAACGAGACATAACAACAAAACAACAACAAAAAAACAGCAAACCAACCGCAGAGAAACAACAAACAGAAGCTCTGCGACTGTTACCCTTACCCAGGCGAAGCGTTACCCTTCAGAGTGGTAGATTTTTTCTTTTTGTTGACCGTTACCCACCCTGATGGAGTCTTCGCGGTTGGAGAAGAAGACAAAGGAGGAGTATTTTCCTTAGTCGCATATGTCCCATTTGGAACAGCCATGTTGTTCTCCTGAGAGATATATTTTTCATTTTCCATGCTGCCCTCAGCAGCTTGTGTATTTTTTATGTTTCTAACAATCTGAGTTTCGGATAAATGAGATAAATTTGTTGCAATTTCCTTGCTGTTGGAAATAGGATTTTCCAATAAAGGAATTTCAGGGACAAACCCAGATTCAACCTTAGCATTTGAATTTGAATCAAGGTCCTCTTTTGCATCGAAAACCAAATGTTCCGGGAGGGCATCCTTCCACCAACTGCGTTTCTCATGCTGGCCCTTTGCCAACCCACAAGCAATAGAGGTATGACCTAAACAGAAACACTTTCTGCATCGAAATGGAAGGCCCTCGTAATCTAAAGGTTGTGACCAAGTTCTGTTTTGCACCCTAAGATCAATGGTTGCTGGGAGGTTTTTAGCCGTGTCAAGTTCCACCAAGATTCGAGCATAGGTAGTGTGGGTGTAATCAGAAGTTTGAGAGTCTATAAACAGCGTAGTTCCCAAGGTGTTTCCAATAGATTTCAAACATTCACTGCTCCAAAATTGGAGGGGTAAATGGGGCAGTCGGATCCAAACAGGTTTGCATGAAAAAGACTCAGTGAGTGGGTTGAAAGAGGGGAACCAGGGTTTAATGATCAGGTACTTAGATTGGAAAACCCAAAGCTTGGAAGCGATGGAGTTTTTATCAGCAATTGAAGAGAAAGTCACAATGAAGATACCTTTAGCACACGGATATAAGTCTAACCTCCCAACGAGCAAAGGAGTCCAGTGCTTGGAAATCCATGCATGTAGGTCGGAAGGTGGGCCGAGTCCACCAAATCTATCTGCAGATCGAGCATGTTCCTGATAGTATTTTTCAGTTGTAATGACCTCCTCCCCAAATGTTATGCATGGAGTAATGTCTACTGGTTTCATAGGAGAATCCTTACCTCCTCCCCAAGCATTTCTTAATCGACAATGGATCCGCATTGAATATTTTTTCCATAAAAATTTTACGTTGTCTATGTTACACTCAAAATGATTTACAAAAACAATATCATAACCATTCATGGGTATGATAATAGAAAAAGAAATTCTGAAGGCAAAATCGCGTTGCCTCTCCAAGTTGGACCCATTACCTTAGACATGGTTTGTCATGTGGTCGATGTAGAAGTTACATATAACATTCTCATCGTTCGACCATGGATTCATGCCATGAAAGATGCCCCATCAACATTCCACCATTGTATTAAGTTTCCTCATTTGGACAAGGAATTTTCATTACATATGAATCCCCAACCTTTTGAGTATTGTAGATTCCTTGAAGGACGGTATCGACATGATCGTATTTTCCATCAACGAGATAAATATGCCCACCTTGCATAATCCCTAACGAAACACACATTGATCCCGATACACTCCTTAACAATGATCTGAAACCCTCATCTCCTAACCAAAACATATTTTCTAATCCATTATCTTTTTTAGTCAACCATCTTGCACTCAGTCCTCCTCCCACTAATCAATTATCTTCTTCCACTAATCAAGCTTCTTCTTCCAACAATAGTTATTTTTCCACCACACCATCTTCTTCCTCACCTAGCCAACCTTCTTCATCCAACCACACCTCTTCTATTAAGATACCTCCTCCTGTGAATAACCAACCTTCATCCTTCAATCCAACCCCTTTTTCTTATAAACCATTCTCTTCATCTTTTAAAACTACAAAAATGACTTCCCCACCACATGAGGTACCTATTAGTCCCCCATCCCATAAATTTAAAATCATTGACATAGGATGTGATAAATATCAATTTCAAAAATGGTAGACTCATTTTATATCAACAAATCCCCACATAACTATAGAAAACCTAACGCTCCACATCTAAGAATCCATCCCACTTACCAAATAGGAAAATCAGTTTGGATAAAGTTTTGTTATCTTGACAACGAGCATATTTCAATATTCCAAGTTCTTAAGGATCTTAGTTATATAATGATGACTTTGCTCCATGTTATGAGTCCCCACAATTTACAAAAGCTCACCAAATAATGAAAAACATGCGATGGAAGGGTAAAGCACTCGGTCCAAATGAGCAAGGTTGTTTATACCCAATAAATTACACACAACATCATGGTAAATATGATCTAGATTTCAAGGTGTTTGATGTTGCTCCCATAATAATTTCAAGTGACAATGACAACACCAATTCTAATAATGACATCAGGTCTCATGTAGTATTTTTGGGGACCTCGTTGAAGCACATATTTACTTTAAATATTTATCTGTTAATGTCATCAATTTTGAGCCTACACATCGACTCTCATAGACCATGGAAAACCAAATCATGTGGTCATGGACATGTTCTAAAATGATGAAGCCATCGAATAATTCCTGAACTCACAATAAAATCCCTACTTCGACTATAGAAAAGGATTTGAAATCAATATAAATGAACTAGCCTATTTTGGCGAAGATATAGAATATTCGGATCCTTCACCCTCGAAAATTTGGATCAAGTGTAAATAAAGGATTTCCCATAGTCAAAATATCACCCCACCCTATCCAACAAACATGTCAATAAAAATCCCAACATTACACACTAAAATATTATACCAACTCACCTACAACACCTAACACCGATGACCTACATCAACCATTAGCATCATTCTCTAAAAGGATACATCTAAAATGCTTGTAGAAGAAACAAAATAAATAAACATTGGCACCACCGAACAACCAAATTTTTTACAACTTTGCATTAGTCTGTTTGACCAAGAATGTGTAGAATTCACAACACTCCTTATTGAATTCCAAGATATCTTTGCATGGACATATAAGGACATGCTAGGCCTAGACCCATCTCTTGTAATACACCATCTTGTGATACATCCGGATGCAAAATGCATCCCCAAGTTTTTCAAAGATAAACTCGAGAAAGTCTTGGAAGCTGACTTTATCAAACCTATTGATTATTCAACATGGATATCTAACATAGTTCCCATTGCCAAGAAAACTCTCAAAGCATCGAAATATGCACGACTTCCAAGACATCAACAAGGCTTATCCCAAAGATGACTTTCCCTTGCCAAATATAGACATGATTGTTTATTCTATGGCAGGCCATGAAATTCTAGTTACAATCAAATACATATTGCTTTGAAGGGCATCAACATAAAACAACATTTAATACACCGTGGGGTACCTTTTGTTATAAGGTCACGCCTTTTGGTTTGAAAAATTTTGGTGCCACCTATCAATGAGAATGACTTCCATCTTCCATGACATGTTACATGATATCATGGAAGATTATGTTTATGATATATTAGCAAAATCCAAAACACGAATAGGGCATCCCAAAGGTGTGTTGAGACACATTTTTGATAGATTACCCGAGTATAAGGTTTGTCTTAACCCAAAGAAATGTGTGTTCGAGTAACCTCTAGAAAATTATTAGGGTTTATTGTCTCACAAAGAGGCATAGAAGTGGATCCTTCCAAATTCAAAGCCATTATGGAAATGCCTCCTCCTCAAAAACCTAAAACAATTACGTAGTCTTCAGGGAAAAATATAATCTATTCGATGTTTCATATCATAGTTGGTTGATAAGTGCCATCACTTTAGCCGCTTACTCAATAAAGATGCATAATTTGAATGGAACCACGATTTCCAAGACTCTTTTGCTAAGTTAAAAGAATACCTATCTAGTACACCTATTCTTATGTCGCCAGTTGCCGATAAAACCCATGTTGCTTTATACATTTGCCACCGAACATGCCATAGGAGCTCTACTAGCACAACATAATGATCAAGCAGAAGAATAGGTTGTATATTACCTTAGTCGAACTCTTATTGAGCATGAATTACGTTATTCCCAAATCAAAAAAGTATGCTTAGCGGTCACCTTTAGGTTCCATAAGTTACGTCATTACTTTCTCAATCACACAACTAAGTGGATTGCCAAAATTGATCCTCTCAACTATTTGTTATCCAGACCCATTCTCACGGGAAGAATGTCTAGTTGGGTCGTATTAATTAGTGAATTTGATGTTGAATTTTTTTCCCAAAAAGCAATTAAAGGACAAGCCCTTGCAGACCAACTTGCCAAGGCACCCCTTCCTGGCACAGAACCACTTCAGTTCTCTTTTCCTGATGAAGATATTTTACACATAGACATCACACCAGCTTGGACTATATTTTTTTATGGATCTTGTAATCTCCATGGATCAGGGGCTGGTATTTTTATTATCACACCTAGTGGACATGTTATCACCAAATAATTTTTCTTAGAATTCCCATGTGCCAACAATATCACAGAATATGAAGCTCTCATCCTAGGATTAATGCTCGCTATATCTTGGAATCTTACATAATTAGTTGTATTTGGTGATTCTTTCTTATCATCAAGCAAGTTACCAATGAATACCAGGTCAAGGATGAAAAACTTATCCCATATAAATGCATGGTGGATAGTCTTCAAATCTATTTTTTATTAATTATCTTTGATCAAATCCCCATAATTCGTAATAAATCTTTTGACACTATGGAGACCATCGGATCCCTATTAGAAATCACATCTAGTCAACCCCGTAGATTTTCTCGTTGAACATCTCTTAATGTTTGCCTGTGATCTTCCTAAAAACACTATGGTATGTGAGATCATGGGTCCGAATAACCCTTGGAACCACAATCTTTATACCTTCATTCATGATAACATATTTCCCGCCAACATGAAACCAATGCATAAACGTGCTTTCGCACAACGTGCTTCTCGTTACACCATTTTAGCAAAAAATATTTATAAACAAGGATATGACGGAACCCTGATCCAATGTCTTAATCAAGTAGAAGCCTTGAGTGTCTTATTTGAAGTCCATTCTGGTATCTATGAAGCACACACGAATGGTATCACCTTAACTAACAAAATATTGAGAGTTGGATATTATTAGCCCACCATGGAAAGTGACGCATGTCATTTTGTCAACCGTCATCAAGCATGTCAAAAGCACGAAAATATTATCATTCGTGTGTTAGACTAGAATGACATTCGTGTGTGCTTCATAGATACCGTAATGGACTTCATAGTATCGTCTAACACAAAAATGTCATAGTATCGTCTAACACAAAAATGTCATGAGAAGATGTGATTATGGATAGATGTGTTGATGCCCCCTCTGAGGACTCGACAAGAATGGAATTTATGACATAACTCTTGAAAAGAAGAGAAATGAATTCTTCGGAGAAGAGGATGATAATGGAGTGGAAGAGACTAGAATGACCACACAATGTAAATGGAGAAAGGATTCAATCGGCCTTGAATGGTGTGAAAGTGTGTGAGAAAGAGAAAAGGGAATGGATAAGATTGGGGGTCGATTATGAGAAGAGTAAGGGTGGTAGGGGAGGGTAAAAAGGAATCAAAGAAGGAGAAATAAGAGAGAGGGATAATAGGAGAAGAAGGGAATGATGAAGGACAAACAAGGAGAAAAGGAAAATGATAGAGTAGAGGGTGAAGGGATGAAATAGAGAGAAGTGCCAAATGAAGGAAGCAATAGATATAATAAAGAGGGATGCAAGAAAGTGAATGAAAAAATAGAGCTAAGAAAATAATAAAATGGGGAAGGATAAATAAGAAGGAGAATACGAGGTGGGAGTAGGGGGTGAAATCGATGAAAATTGAAAAAGGATGAAAAAGAAGTAGATCGAAGAAAAAAAAAGAAACTATGAGGGGTGATGAAAAGAAGAGAATAAATACAAAATGAATGAAAAGGTAGGGATGGTAGAGAAAAGGAGTAGCAAGTTAGGAGGAACGTGAAAATTAGGTGAGAGGAAAGTATGATAGAGTGAATATAGGGAGAAGATTAAAGGATTTGTGTCATTGTGAGGTAGAACAAGGTGAAGAATACGGAGCAGACTATATGGAGATGCATGTGGAGGGTGGTATGATAAAAAGATAGGACAATGCTAAAGATCCAGGTTATCGATGGGGAAGTAAGGAGGAAATGTGATGGAAAAAGAGGAAGAAGATGATACAGGGGAAGGGAAATAATATGAGGGGTGGGAGAGAGAAGAGTATAACAAAAAAATGATGTAGAATGACAAATATCCATTTTATGCCTGGTCATCCTCGCTTACATGCTCTCATAGAATAGAAAGTTCAATTGAGGGTTCCCTCGGTCCATTTTCTCATACCCTATTCACACTAATTCTAGCATCATCCTTCTTCTTCTTCAGCTTGGCGATCTTACTTAACCATTCCGGCCGCAAGGCAATATTACTTAAGACTTCCACTTAAGGTTGATCTACCCTATGGCCTTCCCCATCCCATCATATTTTCCCCATCTTATTTCTCCACCTCTCGTCGCGATCATATTCTTCAACATACCATTCCAGCCATGTCCCCAATATCATTTGGTATTTCTCCTTACATATCATCCATGTCGGTTAGGTGATCTTACAAAACCTCTCCGACAATATGACGATCTTACTTAAGAGATTCTCTTAAGCATGACATGTCATCTTACACTCGCCCATCACTCAACAATCTCACCATCCATCTTTCCTCTTCATTCCCCATCATCACATATTTTTACCACCACTATCACCCTCCTCTACTTGGAATTCTTACTTAATCCCTCACCCAAAGATGGTGATCTCACTTAAGAGTCCCTATTAAGGATGATCTGCTCTTTGCCTTTCCCCATCACTACACACCCTTCACTCTCCACTTTTTCTCGGCCCTCCACATTATCACATCCTTTCACCTCCTTTTCCATTCTTGTAAACACCACTTCTTGCTTGCCCACTTGTCATCTCCAATTTCACTCGCTTGGCAATCATACTTAACCACTTCCGTCACATGATAGTATTATGTCAAGGTCCTCCCTATGGTGAACTCATCATTCTGAACTTCTCCCTCACCTCATTCTTCGCTCACTTTATTGATCACTTCTCCTACCCGGTCTCTCCTATCCAATTTTTCCTTGTACCATTATCCTTTCTCCAAATATCCTCTTACAACATACATCTAATCTCTTCCATCTACAATCACATTATTTTCCCCTATTTTCCTATTCTTGATCAATCATCCTTCATACCGTTTCTTCCTATTATTTTTATGTCTTGTTTCTTCATCCTCACCTCATTCATCCCCATCACCCACATCCTCTCCTCACCCTCACCTAGTCCTAACTCATCCCTCCCATTTTCTTTACTCTTTCCACTTAATCTTTGCAAATCCCCCACATTTATACCCACACACGTGTTTGCCATTATTGTTAACATTCCTCTATCATTATTTCATCATTTTCTTCTATTCCCATGCTAATAATTGTAATTGGGCTTTCCCTAAAAAAACATCAATCCTCATTTTACACAACCTCATTCACTCCCTTAAAACTTCTATAGTTTCCCTTCATTCTTTCCTCCTCTAAGCCCACCACTCATTATAAGGGGATTTCCTAGTGTCCCTTTATTGGCGTTACCCTTTCCAATCCTCGTTACCTTTCTCCTTTTCTTCATTTTTTCTCTCACCCTTCCCCACCACTCATTGTAAGGGGGCTTTCCCTAACATCCCCTCATTTCCGTTACCTCTTCTATCCCCATTCTTTGTTCTCTCCTATTATTTTCCCTCAATCCCACCCTTTCTTATTGCTTCTTACCCATCTCTCCATCTTCCCTTCACCCTATTCAATATCTTTAATGTCTTCATCATACACCCTTTGTCTATTTTCTCATCATCCTAATATCCTCCTTTCATGTATCTATGCATATTTTCCAATCGATTTCATTCCTCCCCTCTTTCTTCTCTTTACATTTCTTATACTATTCCCTTTCCACTTATTAAACCCTTTCTATATTCCCTTCCTTCTATAGCATTTTCTTTGTTATCCTCTTATCTCTATCACCCCTCGTCTTATTTCCTTCCTTGTACCATATTCTTCCCCTTTTCCATCATGTTTCCTCCTTACTTCCCCATCAAAACCTAGCTCTTCAAAGATTGTCCCGTCTTTTTATCATACCACCCTCCACATGCATCTCCATATGGTCTGATCCATATTCTTCACCTTGGTCTTCCTCGCAATGACACGATTCCTTCAATCCTCTCCCCTAATTTTCATGTTCCTCCCGACGACTTCTCCATTTCTCTGCCATCCCTACCTTTTCATTCATTCTATATCTCTTTCTCTTCTTTTCTTTACTCTTGTTCACACTTTCTTCGCCCCTCATAGTTTATTTTTTCTCTGTTGCTTCTACTTCTCGTCCTCTCTTTCAATTTTTGTCGATTTCATCCCCTACTCCCACCTCGTCTTCTCCTTATTATTTATCATTCCCCATTTTATTCTTTTCTCATCTTTATTTTTTCTTTCACTTTCCCGCATCCCTCTTTATTATCTCTATTTCTTCCTTCATTTAGCACATCTCTCTATTTCATCCCTTCACCCTCTACTATGTCATTTTCCTTTTCTTCTTGTTTGTCCTTCATCATTCCCTTCTTCTCTATCATACCTCTCTCTTATTTCTACTTCTTTCATTACCTTTTTCCATCCCCTACCACCCTTACTCTTCTCATAATCCATACCCAATCCTATACATTCCATTTTCTCTTTCCCACACACTTTCACACTTATCATTCAAGGCCAATTGAATCCTTTCTCCATTTGCATCATGTGGTCATTCCAATATCTTCCACTCCATTATCGTCCTCTTCTCTGTAGAATTAATTTCTCTTCTTTTCAAGAGTTCTATCATATATTCCATTCTCATCAGTCCTCTCGAGGGGGCATCACCACATCTATCCATAATCACATCGTCTCATGACATTTTTGTGTTGGAGGATACTATGACATCCGTCACTCACCACTTTCTATTCTCCCCAACAAACATTCACTCTACCTTTTTCTTAAGAAAAGTAGATCGAATTCTTCCCCCATCCCATCTACTTTATTTGAAAGGACACTACTTTCATAATACCATTCCAAAGAGGGGTAAATATAGACACCCTTGTTTCACATCTGTCCTAAATCGATTAATTCCCCTTCCTCATTTCCCACAAAAATACATTTCAACTTAATAAAATATAATTTGATTAATTATCCATTTAAAAACCCAAAAATAACCCAATCCTCATCACATGTTATTATTCTCCTTGTTTTTCTAAAATTGAATTAAAAATTCAAATTCAAATCCTCACCCACTCTTCATGATCCCCACTCCCTAAAATCCTCCACTTATGAATCAAAAATCTAAAATCAAATTGTTCGTGGTCTCGCACTCACCTAATCTTGCCCACATTTTCAAACCATGATTACTTAAATTACTCTAAGTTAATCACTCCCCAGGATATAAATACAACCTTACCCTCCCTCTAAAGATACATATAATAATCTTAAATGCCCTATCTAAGTTCTTACATCCTTTTGCCTCATCCTAATAGCCTCATTCTCAAGCACCCTAAGTCCATTATCACTTTACCCAACCTGGTGCAAAGTAAGAGGATTGTTGTTGCAGGAAGGCCTTGCTCGTATTAAAGAAAAGAACCCACATATCACACAAGCAGGGCTTAATCCAAGTTTTATAGCCCATTCCAATGTTTGCTATGGAACGCGAAGGAGGAGGTATGATTATTGGTATTTTACTTCCTTGTTAGTAGTGCATTTTTCCTAGCTTACAAAAATAAATAAATAAACCTATTAATATGCAATACAAATTTAATTTAGGTAAATAATAACTAACCTAAAATCCTCCCCTTAATTGTGCATTGTATCAATGGATGAGGAGAGGAACTCTCTCGAACAACTCAAACTTTCCATGTGTAAGTGACTTTCTCAAGATATCTACTCGTTGTTCAGGTTGTTGGAAAAACATGAAGTTGTATGTTGTGATTCAACACATTCTCATGTATGAAATAAACCTATACCTCGATGTACTTTGTTCTTTCATGAAAAATTGGATTGCGAACTAGTTTGAAAACACCTTCATTGTCAACATACATGGTTGTAAGTTTTTCCTTTGGTATTGCAAGTCCTTCTAGAATGTGATGTAGCCAAATCACTTCATAGATAACTTCTCCTATAGAATGATACTTGGCTTCTATGGAAGAATGAGAAACAAATTTTTTTCTTGCTTCCCCATCATATTGTTCCAAATCCCATAAACAATACAAATCCTGAAGTGGATTTTATGTCATCAATATTGCCTGCATGATTTGAATCTGAATATCCTGACAAGAAGAAGTTGTCATTCTTCTTGTATTCTAGACCAAGATCCACTAATCCTTTGAGATATCTCAAGATGTGCTTTGCTTCTTTCCAATGAAAAAATATGGGTTCTTGCATGAACCTGGATAGATAGCTTACTACAAAGATGATATCTAGTCTAGTGTAGGTCAGGTAAATGAGACTCGCAATCAACTTCCGATAGAGAGTGGAATTTACCTTAGGAGATGCATCTAAATGACATAACTGTAATTTGTTCTCTATAGGTGTAGTAATCGATGTGTAATCCATCATCCTGAATTTCTCAATCATTGTCTTGGTATATTTTGTTTGAGAAATAAATATGCAATTCTCTTTCTGTCATGCTTTCAATCCAAGACAATAGTGCATCAGCCCGAGATCTGTCATGATGAATGATTGATTAAGATATTTCTTCATTGCATCAATCATCATCACTCAAATGCTAGTGATGACTAGATTGTCGTTATAGACAACGACAATCACAATCTCCCCCCTTAATTTTTGAGGTAAAGATTGGGATTGTATGGATTTTTAGAAAATCCATGTTGTATATGATGCTCATCAATTTTGATGTACTATGCGTGAGGTACATTTTTGAGGCTATACAAAGATTTCCTAAGTCTCGCATACCTTTACTTCTTGACCGGTAGTATGTATCCCTCGGGTTGAGTCATGTAAACTTCTTCTTATAAATATCCATTCAGGAAGGCACTTTTTACATCCATTTGATGGAATTTCCAACCAAATTGTGCAGCTAGAGAAAATATCATCCTAATCATTTTGAACTTAGCTATGGGAGCATATGTCTCCTCGTAGTCAATGCCATCTTTTTGTGCATACCCATTTGCTACAAGTCTTGCTTTATACTTTTTCACCGTCCCACCTACTCTATACTTCATTTTGAATATCCATACTTGAAGATCAACAAGCTACCAAGTGTTATTTTACATTACTTGATCGATATTCAAAGTCCATGGCAGCTTTCCAAGATTTTGACTATAATGCTTCCTAGAATGTAGAGGGATCATCAAACTCAATAACTCTACTCATCAAAGAAAAGGTAACTTCTTCTCTTACTTTACTACAAGTCTGTGGTCCAGGGGTGGATGTATCTAGTGGAGCATCCATTCTTGCATCTCGTAATGTGCTAGTACACCACTTAGGCATACGCTAAACTATTCCCATGGGTTGTGGTTCTATCATATTAACACCATCATCCCCATCATCACTTTCATCATCTGTGGGAACATCAACTTCATTTTTACAACTAGTGAAGAATCTACATCAGGTGATTCTGGAGGAGGAGAATTTTCTTCCTTCTTCTCAAAGAACTCAACATATTTGTTGGTGTAGAATTTTCTAGTCTTTGGATCCATCAATCTGTACCCAAGAGTCTCTTCACTGTACCCAATGAAGATGAGTTTTTGTGATTTCATGTCCAATTTCTTTCTATTCTTCTTAGGTATGTGCATACTTTCTTTGCACCCAATACTCTAAGGTGTGCAATAGATGGTTTCTTTTTTGACCATGCTTCTTGTGGTGTTACTCCGTCAAGAGCAATCGTGGTCACTATGTTCAACAAATACACTATTTTCTTTATTACTTCTTGTTAGAATGTCTTTTCAAGTATAGAGTCATCGAGCATACATTGCACCATTTCCATGATAGTATGATTTCTTCTCGCAACAACACCATTCTGTTATAGTGTGTGTGAATGAGGCATTTATCGATGAATCCCATGAATCTGTAGCTATTATTTGAACTCATTATTAGTGAATTCCCCCCTTCGATCTGAGTGGAGATTTTTGATGTGAAGACCAGTTTCGTTCTCAATACTACTTTGAAGTTTTTGAAGGTTTCAAAAGCTTCACTTTTCTTTCGAAGACAAAAAATCCACATTTTTCTTGAATAGTCATCAACACATAGCAAGAAGTACTGAAATCTAGAATGGATTGGTTACATTGGACCAAAAATATTGGTATGAACTAGATCAAGCTTGCCATGAGCTCGAAACATATTTTTCTAGAATGAATTTTTGTGTCATTTTCCTGCTAGGCAGTGAGGACACTTGTATGTATCCTTTTGAAGAGATGGTAGCCCATGTACCATATTAAGCCGATGAAGTGTCTCAAGATACTTGAAACTAACATGACCAAGTCTCCAATGCCACAAATTTGTTTAGGTAGAGTTCTTAGCCAAAGTTCTGATCATATCTCGTGGAAAAATCAAACTGGAACATGCGTCCCAGTTGGAGGATTTTGCAACTATTTTCAAGCCGCATCATTTGTCTCGAATTGAACATGTTTTCTTGTAGGAATGAATATCAAAGTCAATATTTAAGTTGTGATCAAGGAGTTGACTGATTTGAAAGTATACTTTTTGTAAACCCGGGGACATATAAGACATTTGATAGTCCGTAGTTGTGTGAACCAATGGGTAGAGAAATGTTCCCAATCCCTTGAACTATATATGAAGAATCATCACCCAACGAAACATGGTTTTTCAAAGGTGTGTCCCTCATTGAAGTAAAGTAGTCTCTATGGCCGGTCATGTGTCGAGTGGCTCCCGAAATCAAAAAACTAGACATCACTAGATGATGTGGATGGTTCACTTGAATGAGCAATGTACAAGTAGTCTTCATTGTCGACTATTTTTGTTTCTTAGCAATATTACCTTGTTGATGGGGTCTTCTTTTCCAGCTTCTAATTTTTTTCCCTTGATTCTAGTTAGAATGTCCCTTATAATATTTTTTTTTTTGAGTTCTAGTGTTTCTTGAGGAACCTTTCTTGTAAGTATTGTACCAAGAATCTTTTAAGTCATGTCCTCTTTACAAATTGAACAGTGCTTCTTTTGTTGTTTGTCCCCTTGATGTTGATATTGATTCTGATGTTGGGACTTTTTATAGGATTTGGGTTTTCCTTTCCCTTTTCCTTTCCATTTTTGATGTTAAGAAAGTGCGTGCTCCTCTTCATCATCCTTATTATACATGGCTTCCTCTTGTTGCAGTAGGTTTACCAACTTGTCAAACCTAACTATCATATGGAAAATTTAAGTGTTGTAACAAAAATACGGTAAGAAAAAGAGAGTGCTCTCGAACAATGGGAACAAGAGCATCATCTATGACTACTTCTCCTAGGGCTAGAAGTGAATCCCTCAATTCTGTAACTCTTCTTAAGAAAGCTATGATTTTCTCATTCTGTTTGAACTTTAGTGTGTGTAATCGGCTCTACAAATTCAATATAACATTCTTTTTTGGCTTTGTATACTATGCTCAACTTATCCCACACTTCTTTGGCATTTTTGGCATCTTGAATGTGAAGTTACACATCGTCTAACTCTCCAAACAAGATGATGAGTTTGAATTTCTTATTTGCTTTATCAAACTATCATTGTTGTGTTGCATCGCTTGTTGATTTGGTCATAGTACTAGTCACAACAAAGTTATATCTCTTCAAATTCAAGCTATGTCTTGATTTTTTTCTTCTAGGAAATATAGTTGTTTCCTCCGAGTACTTGTGAATTTGGGAGAAATACTTTGGGGGAATTGGTGCCCATTTTGTATAAATCATCGACAGGTCTTGCTCTTATCACTCCAAGTATAAGGTCTCCCAATCTATATATTGTCAGTCCAATATAGGAAAAATTTCTATATACGTTCCCTTTTGATATACCCGATGATACATGGAATATGATCACTCTTTCTATATACCTAGCGCTACATGAAAGAGGCATTAATGTACATGAAATAATTCAATACGTGGTACCAAGACAATATTGAAAGGGGTCTGTGCGATTATTGACACTGGCTCAAAGAAATATCCTCATACGCACTTGTAACTTTGCTATATACTTGGATAACTTCTTAGTCTGATTTATGTCATGCAATCATTCATAGACATTTGGGATGGCTCATAGTGTGTCCATTGTGATGATACTCCCCGTCGATTTAAAGGGTCAATGCCTAGATGACGTTGATGTAGATATATTAGGCATTAAGTGCGGTAGTAGTTGTGATGGCTTTACCCATAAGCACTTCCTAGAGGCACAGTATATACCGAACCCTGTGAATGAGATCTTGGATATCATGAGTGTTTTAGAACCAATTTTTACTATTTTTGATTACAACTCTCTACTAGTTTCTTAGTAGTTCCAAATTTTTGTTGATTATGGAAACCAGTAAATTTACAATATATTGAAGCATGCAATTATATTTAAAAATTTGGAAAAAAATTGAATGGTAAGAAAATCTTTTTTGTTTTATGGGCCTTTGTGGCCTCTAGAGCCTAGTATGACCCTTACTTGCAAAACACCATTAAAATGTAGCTCAAAATGAAGTTTTTAGAAAATATTCCTTTCAAAATGATGTCTAGAATAAAAAATAGGCCTAATAGGAAGAAAAACATTGTTTACCCTATATTAGGGTTTTTCTCGCTAAATTATTTAGAGGCCAATTTAGTTGTAACTAAGTTATTTAGTGGTGGTTTTTCCACTCAAATTTCCTCCACAGTTGGCAGTTCTAAAAAATTTCCACTGAAATTCAAAATTGGTTTGAAAAATGATTTGGGTGTGGGGTTGAACCACTAACCACTCAATCCCAAAGCACATATGTTAGCCAACCATCCACCCACCACATTTTACATATAAAATGAAGCAATTTGAATTTAAAGAAAGCACAAGAGACCTAAACTTGTAGAAATGACATGGCAGGGAGGAATCCATATGGCAACGCTAGTTGGCCAGGAGGAATCCACGTTTCTGTAGAGGTGGCAGGCGGTTTAGGTTTCATGCAAAAATAAGATTTGAACTTCTTCGAATGTTATTTCCTTGGTTTTCTTTTTTATTAACCACCTTATTTTTATTTTCCACCTCCTCTTTCATTTACACGCACGCATTTCCTTTTATTGCCTCCATTTTAATTCTTTTTAATTGTCCTATCTTCTTTTGATCAATCCATTTTTGTATTATTTTCCTCTGCATTTTTTATCTCTCCACCGTTTTGATTAATTGTGTTGTATTTTGTGTAGGTTTTGCATGGATTATTTATTCAACGATATCTAAACAATGTAAATATTGATTTTTGATTGATGCGGTTATTGGGGCCATGTGGAGGGCTCGTGGGAGTGGAGGATGTTACTTGTGGAGGTTGGGAGGAGCTCGCCAGTGTAGAAAAGGAGCTCGATCAGGGCTCTATCCTCTTTCAACTCATTAATAATTGTATAGCTTGTCAATGATCAAAGTATATCTATCTACTTCAATGAACTTGACTCGGATTTTCAATACAGCTTGCTCGCCCAAACCAACAAATTGCTTGGCGTAACTCACCCCTTCTAGATCATCCTCACAGTGCAACAACTTGATTCTTGGCTCGATGGAATCCTTCCACAAATAGCTCGATGCACAGCTCGGTTAGGGGAGCTTGACCTGCAATGTTTCCTCCACATGCAGAGGTCTGCTAATAATAGCAGAAACTATAGTGCTTCTCTAAATTATAGACAAAACCCCTAATGGGGAAAAGATTAACAATAAAAAAAATTAATTTTCTATACATGCAACAAATTTTTCCTGGTGTTGGGTGCACTAGTACAAAAATTAATTTTCGTTCTAAACATTTGGAACAAACAAGAGGTTGTGGGGATGCAAGGGATGGGGTCGGGAAGTTACGGGAGGTTGCACAAGCTCTCAAGTTCTATAAATGCTTCTCCAATCTCCTCTATCTTTGTTTATCTCTCTTTCCACACCTTCGTTGCTTCACATGTGTAGATTATTTCTCTCGGTACCAAATGTATAATAGGGATGGAATCTTATAAATTATATTAATCAACAGAATCAAAATACAATAGAGAAGGCTATAATATTTATACATATTGGATAGCTTGGATACAAATAGATATGGATGTTGCACAGGTGCAACAATATCTAACTTATACAAGCTTCCAAAAAGATATCTGGGAAGCATAACCAATATTAAATACAATCAAACAATTATATTGTTAAAACAATATAACAACACCCGTATGCAGAATAAAGACAATTAGATGGTTATGAAGAAATATAACCATATAACCAATAAATAAATAAACCTATTAATATGCAATGCAAAATTAATATAGGTAAATAATAATTAACCTAACATTGGCCAATCCATGATAGCTAAAATATTAGAATCATCGATTGTGATACCTTCCCCATAAATAATGTTACCTAAATACTGAACCTTTGTCTAGAAGAATGCACACTTCTCTAGGTTCCCATATAGTTTCCCCTCTTAGAGACACTACATAACCTAAAAAGATGATTCTCGTGTTCCTCACACATGCATGAGTATATCAAAACATCATCTAAGAACACCAACATAAAACGGTCTAGAAATGTGTTTTATACCCCATTCATCAAACTTATAAATATTGTAGGGTGCATTTGTTATACCAAAAGGCACAACTTTGAATTCATAGTGGCCATATCGAGTGCGAAAGGATATCTTGTGGATATACACCTCCATAATCCCGAGCTTATGATAACAAGACTAAAGGTCTATATTGGAAAATATGATATCCCCATTCATCCGATCAAACAAATTGTCTATGTGTATAAGGGTGTAATAGTTATTGATCCTTACCGTGTTCAAATATCAGTAGTCATCACAAAAATGCAAAGATCCATCCTTTTTCTTCACAAAAATCACTAGTGAACCCCAAGTAGATACACTAGGATGGATTAGGCCTTTCTCAAGGAGGCCCTCTAACTACAAATTGATCTCAAACAATTTAGGGGTGATTATCTTATTTTCATGCATGAGATAGGTTATCCTCGAGAAACCATATCAATATGAAGTTCTATCTCACATGGGGAGTTCAACCCAAAGAAATAGCCTAGAAAAGCATCTCTAAACTCCCTCAAAATATGATGATCATTAAGTGAAGGTCAACTATTCTCATCCTCCAGCCTTTCACTAACTATAATAGCATACAACATACATCCACGCGATACACACCACTTAAGATACATAGTGGAAATAGTGTGAATAAAGATGGGTCTCCTAACTCCAAATATCACCGACTCAACCCCAAATTGTCTACACAAGATATCACCTTGTTATAAAAATGTACTATAGCTCTGCGTGTGCGATAACCAATCCATACCCAAGATAACTCCATAAGAACCCAAGGGAAGGATACAAAGATATAAGGTCATAGTGAAGGATCCTAGGTCCACTACACACTCCTTAACTAAGGATTCAACTGAGATCTTAGTTCTAAAATCCATCTCAACATCCCAAATAAGGCATTTCCTAATTGCCACCAATCTCCATTGCTCGACTAATGATGGAGAAATAAAGGAATCAAAAGAACTTGAATCAAACAATATAGAGGTAGAAATACTACTTGAAATCTCAATCACTATGCCTTGGTGCTCTTCATGGTGGTTCTTGAACACTTGCATAAATCCTATGGCACTTGGCCATGTCACCAACTATTGAATCTGAAATAGGTATCTTACCCATATTATTAGGAGTTTTTTTACACTCTCATGATGCATATGTACACTTGCATCCATAAAAACTACCCGGATCTCTCAAATGATAAGAAGCTCCGCTTAGTACTCTAGTTGTTTGTGGGCTAGAAACCAATAATCCTTCTATGGAATTTTGTGGCCGCAAATCGATGAGCTCTAGCATAATGAGTTCTAGGTGATCCATGTGTTCTGGCAGGTCCTCTAGCATGAGGCCGCATACTCCACCCTCTCTAAGTATCAAATCTATTTGGAGGTATAAATGGTGGATGAGTCTATTCCTACTTCTGAGGTGGTTGTTGTGGTGTATTGAAAGAATACTTGAGTTGAACCATGTACACCACAAGGAGGAGATGACCCCCTCACCCTAATTTCTTGCATTTTTTGAATACATATCCTCACTCTATCTCTATCTTGTTGTGTCTTACCCCTGGTCTCATCTACAATGTAGGTTTTCTCAATGGCCACTACTAAGGTATTTAGACTATAAATATGCACTACCCCTCCCACATATAATTTTAGGCCTCTAATGAACTCGATGAATCCTTATCTACTCATCCTACATGTAGTTGACATACTCAATAAATTCCAAAAACTAACTCTCATACTCAGCCACATCATAGATGTCTATCACAAGTATTGAAACTCATCGATCCTCTACTAGATGAACCTCTTGAATATATATCTACTCCTAAACCTCTTCTCGAAGAGCTCCGAAGTAATTTTCTATGAGTTTACTTGGATATTCTATTCCTCGGTCCTCCACCAAACTCCCCTGTTCA
The DNA here is from genome assembly GCA_018340775.1 of Taxus wallichiana var. yunnanensis. NCBI lineage: Eukaryota > Viridiplantae > Streptophyta > Pinopsida > Cupressales > Taxaceae > Taxus > Taxus wallichiana. The sequence goes on from CM031235.1 coordinate 130,648,133, forward strand.
ATCTCTCGAGAAGATGAATCATAACACAAGCCTTCGTTGTTCTAGTACATGCACAAATCTTGAAGCATCCACTCATGCTCACTAACCTAGCCTTTGCCTGAAATCCTCCTATATGACCAACATAATGAGATGGATGAAGCTTTAGGATCTCCTGAATGTGATCAGTCATGGTTGTATAACTTCCTCTACTTCTCTCATCACAATTATCTCTCTTGTTAGGGCTCCTAGACCTCTCCATGTGCCATGTAACCTTAGCTCCATGTCCCCTATGAGGTGAATCTCATCTACCTAATTACACATGAGAATTCTCCACTCTATACTCCTCACTATGTTTTGAAGGGATACAAGCCTCTGTAATGTATTTTTGTCATGATGGCTAGATCATGCCTCTACTGCTCCACCCCGTATAGTTGCATTGACCTCATGTAAGGTCCAGTAGGAGTAGCAACAATAAAGCGAAAAATTCTTTCTTCAAGGGTGGTATATCTAACTCCGCATGAAATATCACCTCATCTGGTTCGTACCTCCTACATAAATAAAGACGAGATTCAATTCATCATCATTTAGGTTTGTTCTGGTTTTCTAAGTTTTCTACATTTTAAAATATCATGTAATGTGGTGTGTTCTAGGTGTAGGTTATGCTAGGTTAACTATATTTGTTTCCATGTGTGCTCAAGGTCAATCGTTGAACCTACGGTTACGATACAAACTATAACACCCGCAATTTCAATGTTCAAACCCACTCAAAATTATATTAGTTTATTAGGGAAAAATTATGGTAATTCTTTTTTATTTTAAAGGGTTGAAAAAATTACATGTGACCCACACCTTCGTAATGTATTCGAACTCAAATTAATAATTAAATATTATTCATTTATTTACCGAAATATTTTAGTATTTAAAATATCTTCCATTAAATTTCCTTACTTAATTAGAGTATTTCCCAGATGCTTAATAACCATGATCCATTTTATTTATTTAACTACACCTTACTATTAATTATTTAAAAATACCATTTTATTCATTATCAAAACCATGGACATTTACTTAGTTAATCCCCACCACAAAAGGTTAAATCTAGACCTAACCACAAGTGGGCTCATTCAACCAATTACCTATACCTTTTAATAAAATAGGGAAATCTTGAATCCCACAAAGCCCACAATTTATTAGATGTAAGATTGATTATTAACCATTAGTTTGATTTTTTTGGGCTCTTGGATCTTATGTATTCAGTATAACCATAAATATCATTATATTAGCTTGATATTTTCTGTTTTTCCCTAATCCATTTTTATTTTTTACATTTGCAGGTTGAAGGGAGAGCCAAGAAGCTTAAAGAAACTATGGACAGTTGTTGGTTTGGCTTATACGGTTGATATACACAATTTGTTTGTATGTTATGCTTGTATTTTTGTATATATTTCTTACAAAAAAATTGTTTACCCTACCTAGCGTTTGAATGGATATTCTATAATTTAAAAAAAAATCCCACCATTTATATGGTTATGGGGTTTCCATTTCCCCATTTAATTTGTGTTCGAATGAGATATACTCAATGGTGTATGGTTGGGTATATATATATAATATTTCTTTTATAAATTTTTTAAATAAACCCGAATTAGTTTAAGGTGGTGTCTCTGATGCATAAATCACACAAAGATACATACATACATACATATACATATTTATGTATACATACATACATACATATATGTATATGTGTGTGTGTGTGTGTGTGTGTGTGTGTGTGTGTGTGTGTGTGTGTGTGTGTGTGTGTGTGTGTATGTATGAATGATTGGTGTGATTGGAAGAAAATAAACACAATATCGTATATATTATAGCCACCACCATATTATCATATCGCGGTTCAAATCACGACCCATGATCGATCGTGATTTTGGTTATATTGGGTGGGGGTGCAGCTCCCACCCCACTCTATATTAAAGGGTTGGGGTGGGGACGGTACCCCACCCATTTTTATTTAATTAAACACTTTGCTTGGGGCAGTGTAGGCCCAACCAAAACATTCAATACACATTTTTTTAATATACCAACTTTACAATATAAAATCCATTCAGCTATGTGGATAAGTTTTTAAAAATAAAATTTATATATAGTTATATATATATATATATATATATATATATATATATATATATATATATATATAATATATAATTATAATTGTACATTTTTGTTTTACCTTATCTTAAATAATCAAATCAATTTTATTTGTATGATGAAATATAACGTAAAAGTAGCTATAAATTTCCACCTATTTATATATGTGGAATAATTAAAACTAATAGCTCTTTTTATTCAACCCAATGCAAGAAAAGAGGAAATATTTCTTGATTTAAAACAATAAATATAAAATCTTATCCTTAAAACTTTGTATAATTTTTTACTATAAAGTCAACTCAAATAGTTTATTTTTCACAATATAGTTTGGAGAGAATAAAATGAATGATATACTTAAATAAAGTCATTTTTCTATTTTCCTTTCTAACAAAATTGCATTTAAGCTCTGTTGGTCCGAAAATCTATCGCTTGGGCAGATCTATGCATAAACGAGCCAACAGTGTGCAGGGCATAGCCCCTCTTTGAGTCAGCAAAGTGAAACTGGTTTATTGTTATTCTACTAGTAGGAATCTGTGCAAGTCTCACAATATTCTAGCCTTCGGGGTTTGGGATCTCATCCCAGTAGGGTGTTTCCGACTGCGAAAAGAAAGGAATGAAAGAGAGGATGAAGAAAGATCAGATCCGAAGAAAGAAAAGAAATGAATTCCAAAGCAGAAAGGTCAGAGGGTTTATGTTTTGGGATTGGTAGTAAACAGAGCCAAACCTACTTGCATAAACGAGCAAAGCAATACTGATGAATAAATGACAATAAAACAGAAGCAGATTTAACAGAATAAACACACAGATCTGACATAAGAAAGATCTAATGCAAATAACACATGTATTCAGCACAAAGTCTAAATATTGTATTAATAATTCTTTCTGTTACAAAAAGCTCAAAGTCTTTTCTCCTCACTTCTATTTTTCATCTAAAAGATATCCACCCCCATTTTAAATAAAACAAGTATTTGAGTATTTATAGAAGAAGGAGAAGAAGGAAGGTAAAAAGGAACCAACCACCTATTTACAAAATATCTACAAAAATATCTCAAAGTCATGTTGACTTTTGACAACTTGATGGATGACATCATCCCATGGTGCAACATGGATGATGTTATTGTTTATGTCAACATACTTTAGACATTTTACAAAAAGAAATTCGGAAGAGAGAGAGAGGAAGAGAGAAATTATTCATCATCGTCATCCTGCGGCCGAAAGGGGGTAGCCTGCTTCTGCTGCTGCTCAGGTGACGAGATGTGGAATTGGGCATGGTATTCCATGAACTTGCTGATCATGGGCTCTAGTTGATCCTGGGAAGGATCCTTGTGTCGCTCGCTGATCGCCTCGCAAGTCTCCCGCTCGTCTATGAGCTTCTCTGGGAGTTTGGAATATTCTTTCTCTACTTCTATTAGGAACCCGATGAAATCCCGACAGGCCAAGAGTTATTGATGGACTCTGCGTCAAAAGTGACCTCTGGCCCCAGCCCTTGTGAAACGATCTCCTTGAAGATCTGGATGGTTTCATCAACTTTCCTTAAGGCAAAAGAAGGAGTAAGTAACCCTGGAGACATGTTGAGAATGATTTGTTCCATTTGGTGCATCGCGTCCAGGGCTTCTTCTTTTACCTTATCGATCTTTTCAAGGACGAATTCTAGTTGATCCATCCGGTAATCCAGAGTGGAAATGACTTTATTGAGGGCCCTGGGATGGCCGAAAACACCGAACTTGACCAGATCTTCGACTGAGCAGTCGAACATTTGTTGAAAGGTCTCATGTTGCAGCCTAGCATGGTCCAGCTCTTCTGATATGGGTCCCGCTAACGCTTGGAGCTCTTTATTCACCTTGTTGATGTTCAGATACAAATCAGAGAACTTGGCTATCACTCTCTCACTGTCCTTGAGGATCTGGCTCCTCCAAGTGGAAACGGCCATACCCTGCTCGCCGATCTTTGCATATTCATCAATTTTATCCTGGCTCAGAGGCTCAAGAGTGTCGGCGGCAGTTGTTGGAGGTGCACTGCCCATCTTCTGTAAGGCTTGGAGCAGATGTTTATTTTGCTCTTTTAGAAGCCTTTTCTCTTCTTTTGCTTCTTGAAGCTTCTTGCAAAGGGCGTCAACTGTAGATAGGGCCTCTCCCTGAAGGCTTTCAGAAGATGTACCCATTGTGACTTGAGTCACTATATAATCTATCGGAGACAAATCCTTCTTATCCTTCAGGGGATTGGGGTACGCGATCTCCATTACCCTCTCTCCCGAAGCACTCTAAGAGAAGCGTGTGATGGGCTTCTGCTTCTTTACCCCTTTTGACAGGATCACGGAGAAGTCCATCGGAGTGATGGGAACTTTCCTTTTCTACTGACTTAGGTGTTGGGAGATCCAAGCTGGACTTATGGGAGAAGGGCCAGAAACAGAGAAGGGGGCAGCTACAGTAGTAGAAGGGAAAAACGTGGAGACACTTGGAGGTGACATCGAGAGGGAGGCCGAGGAAGTGCTCATGGGAGGAAGAGATACTGCAGGAGAGGAAGACATAGGAAGAGAGGGGAACTCAGAGATGAGGGAAGAAATGGAGGGGGACAGGTCCGCGAGAGAAGAGAAGATGGATGAAGAAGTGGGAGGAATAGTAGAAGAAGGGGGAGAGGACACGACCAAAGGAATGGTCACTTGAGTCACTCGAGGAGGGGAAGGAGGAGAAGAAGAAGGGATAGAAGGGACCTCGCTTGTTGCAGCAGTGGCGACATCCTGAGTGGATGGGCCTATTGGAACATCTTCTTCCACTTCTTTCTCTGGAGAAGCCAGAGTTACAACTTGTTCGGGTGCAGCAGAAGGAGGACTTGCAGGAGCTTCCTCTTGAGTGGTGCTGGATTCACCCTCCTTACCTTTACCCTTGCCTTTAGGCTACTATTTTGATCGAGGAGGTGCGTTACCCAATGGAGAGGTTGTGAAATTGACTCCGAGGTAGATGAGCCCGTTCATTCGGCACCAATGCTCTGTTCTATGTAGAGTTTCCTTGACCCTTTCCTCAATTGTCTGAGGTGCTTTGGTTCTATCAATTGTTGCGAAAGGCCAATCATCCCCACCTGTGTCAAGATACACTTGATCCACTTCCTCCTCGGTAGTTTGGTAGCCTTTGGGGATGATGGCTACCCCATCTTGGATGATTTTTTAAGGCCAAACGAGAATGGTCCTTCCTCCTGAGCTCCACCTCATGATATAGGTCAATGTAGATATCCTTGATCTGAGGGATGTGGATCGGATCAAGCTTAGCCCTAGGAAGACAATTTCTCGGGTCGAAGGTGGGCCTTGCTGGGAAGTCATGTTTCAGATTCAGCAGCTCCAGCTCTGCAAACATGTCTTTCACCTTGTGGTGAGTCAGACATGTATATCTACCCACTGTGAGGGGGAAAGGAGTTCCACCCTTCTTTCTCTTGAGGCATTTCTCATGGTAGGTGACTAGCTGTCTTGACAGCTCTAACAGAATCAACTTAGGTCCAGCATACCTTGGCAGTCTAGTTGGCTCTCCCAAGAAGTTAGCCACCCTCAGATAAGTGAATGTGGGGAATTGGGTGAACAGGGCCCCCCATTTCTCAGTGGCTGCTACTATGCTCTTGGTCGTGCGACCGTAAGTCATATTCGGCCTCAACAGGCAGATGATGAAATAGAAAAATGCATCATTGATCTTTGTAAATTGAGGGATGCTATTTTCCAGCTTTAGCTCTGGATAGTATTCATAAATTTTGACTTGGGGCCAAACCCCACTCCGCATCAGAGCTGGATAGTCCCTTTCTGAAGCTGCAGCGTAAACAACATAGGAATTCATGTAGAACCTCCCAGTTGTGGTAAATTGTTGTAGCTGCTCAGAGATTGTGCTGCTTATAATTTCTGCCCATTCAAAGCGTTGATCGGGCACATTTTTGTTCATTGTTTCTAAATACCGCAACATCCATTTGTGGAAATAGTGGGCGTCAGGAAGCCCAAACACCCTGCTCAGGAACGTGATGGTGTCACTGAGCTCCTCTGAAAAATCACTACGGTGAATGATTTGTGGCCAATGGGTCACCACCTTTTTGTTCTTCAGATAAACTTCATTCATCAGCTGCATGCACTGATCTTCATTATCGTCCCAGGCTTTGATACAATCTTCTCGGCTGACGGCCACAAAGTGCCGGTGATGAGGAATGTCGAGTATTATCTCAAAGTGGCGGGCAGTGAGGTTAATTATGACCTCGCCCTTCTCATTTACGACACATCTTGTGTCTTTATTGTAGCACCGAAACCACCATCATAAATTCATTGTTTACTGGCGATCGGGATTCCTCCAGCAGAGTGCGGGCACTGCCTATCAGCTTGTCAATCCATGGAATTCTTGTGACCTTCTGAGTCCCGACCTTAACTCCTCCATATCAATATGACCCAACTCTGAGTCTCTGATGTCCAGGTCACACTCGGCCTGGGAGTCGGGCATTCTAACCCTCTGATATTTATACTTCATTTCTTCTTCTGTGAGCTTGGCCTTTCCTTTGGATTTGGTAGGTCTCTTGCTTGATGTTGACATATGTTCTTTTGAACTTAGCTGTTGATCTGTAAGAATAAGAAGTGAAACCCAATCGAAGAAAGTCATGTCAACTATTTGATTTTCCATTGAAATGCTGACAGAAGAAAGAGTTAGTAATTTTGGGGCCTCAAGGCGCATGGCGCATGGATATTGCAGAATGCAGGGCTAAATAGGTAAGGTGCATAGGAAAAGGGTGTTGCAAGGGTTAAATCAGCGCCAAAGGGCGCATGGCGCATAGACACTGTAGGGTGCATTCTTTGTTTTTGTAAGCACAAGTGCGCCTGCGCCATGTGTATTTATTTTATAAAGGGCGCAGATTATTTTCATGTTACACGGGTACAGGATGCACCCATGGGTGCACACTTAATGTGTGTAACATCATATGTTCATGCGCCATAGGGGAACTTGGCGTGGCGCATGGAAGGTCTGCATGACACAATGTTGTTGCGACGAGAGACGCGCCTGCGCCGTTTATAGTTTTGCATTTGGCGCATAGGAAAAGACTGCTACATGGATGCTGGGTGTGCCAAAGGGCACAAAAATTAGTAATGTTGCACTCAAGTTTGATGCACCAAGGGGTGCATGGAAAGCATTTGTAGCAAGCGAGGGAAGTGCGCCATGAGGGCGCAGCTTTTTATGATGTAGCAGGCAGGGAATGCGTGCCATTGCTGGCTGCTCATTGTGTAACAGGGTGACAGATGCACCAAGGGCGCAACTATTCTTGATGTTGCATGGTGAGCTCATGCGCCAAAGGAGAAGGAAAATTCAGTTTCCTTTTTAAGGTTTGATCTTTCTCTGAGGGGTTCCACATATGGCTAAACTCCTTTTTATGCAGGGTTGCTTGGGGTGAAAGAAATAGCTTTTAAACAAAAGGGGCCAAGCTTATTATTATTTTTAGAACAGAGCTTCCTCTACCAACAGATCTGGAAAGAGGGGGAAGATCATGTGGAAAGACGGCAGGGGGAACAAGCTCATGATTTCATCCTTTTCAATCCAAATCATACCCACAAACAGCCAAAAACCACAAACACAAAGCACAAAAGAAACAGGACCTCTTACCCAGATATTTATAACGAAGAAATGCGCGAATGGGTCCATAAAGCAATTCGAAAGCAATAGGGTAGGTTCGCTGACAGGCTCAAAGAAAAATCACGTGATTTGCGTTGGTGACAATGACAGCACAGACGCGCCTATTTATAGGTGAGGTAGCAATAAATGTGCCACCAACCTTTTCAAGTGGCGCACCAAAGGAGTTGTCGACACGAGAAAACATGCACCCTTTGGCACACCAAAACGCTTGTCAACGAGAAGATATGTGCACCCATGGCGCACCGAAAGTGGTGTTGACAGAGGAATATGTGCGCCCTTGGCGCACCAAAAAGAGGCGCAACAAATGTTCTGTTGACAGGAAGGCGCACGCGCCTTGGCGCACGCAGGGAAGACCCAACAAGGGGAGGCGCACCAAAATGCCTGTTGACACAAGAAAACCTGCGCCAAAGGATTAAAAGGGGGTGCATGAACATGTGATGTTGCATAGTGATTATATGCGCCCGCCCAAAAAGACCAAAAATGGCTAAGTTTGAAAAACTAGATTTCCCGGGAAGGGATTTTGCAACGTTCCGAATGCAAGAAATCCCTGACGAGGGATCGGAACAAAATTTTCGGTAGGGTTATCCGTAAAATTGCCCTTGCCAATTTTACAGGATAACAAGCTCTAAAAGAGAGGAAGGAAATCCAACCATTTACCAAGTGCAATAAATTTTCTTATCACAATACAAATGACATCCATTCCCAAAGAAAACAAGTATAACTTCAACATAAATTTTCCATTACAACAACCATTTTACAAGACGTAGGCACATGAAAATGGTCTCACATTTCATATTTGAAGGAAATACATATTCAATAAATACAACTTTCAAGAGTCTTTATTCAATCACTTACAATACATAACAAGATATTAAATTTTTTAAAATGCAAGAGTATACAAGCCTTCTACTTAATTGGAAACAACATGGCCAAATTTTACAAAAATAACTATCTCTTTCTTTGATATTCTTCAACACAACACTCTCCAAGGTGACAACTTGAGCTCCTTAATTTCTTCAATATCCAAACAAAACAACAATGAAAAGGGAGTAGGCAACGCTCTTCACCCAACTTATAATCCAATGAGAAGGAGAATCCATCCTCCTCATTAGCCCTTGAGCCCCAAAAATGAAGCAATAAGAGGTATAAAGAAACCATGGAAAAATTTTCAAGGCTTCAATAACCACCATTCACACAAAACTTTGAACACAATAAGAAAAATACAATAATGGCAACAAACATACAATTTCCCTTAGAAAAAGTCTTACAATCCAAGCCAAGGGAGAGAAGAAACATGGGGAATGATGTGTGCCTCCCAATGGGTTAAGCTCCAACCTTAAAAGCCTCCAAATAATTCATTCACACAACCACAACCAAACTATTATACCTCCCTCACTTTCTCATATTTCTCCCTCAAATTGTTATCCCTCCATCAATAAACATATCAAGATAAATAAGAAATATTTCTTCTAATAACAAGATGGAACACCCAACCCAAAACCCTCCAAATGCATAACTTGAACTCTTATCCCTCCCTCAATATATCCCCATTTTCTTTCTCCTACACAAACTTAAGGCCATTCTATCCCCAAAACAAAAGCATACAATATTCATTCATTTACAACCGATTGCACAACAATTAAAAATAAAATGCATAGGTGAAGTCCCTACCTTTCCAATACAAGAAATATCCAATTCACTAGCACAATCTCCAAGATTTTCCAAATTAAAAATAAGCACAAAAAAATCTCCCAAGATCCTAACAAGAACTCCAAAACGAGCTTCTAAAAAAATGCAAGAGTGAAAATAAAATAAGTAACCCCAAAACTTTCAACACAACATCATTAAATAGAAATACAAGGATAGAGAGGTGATGTGTCTCCATGCAGGTTGCCACATCACTTATCCTCCACTCCACATCACATTATCGAACAACAAGCCCAAATCTCATAAATTGGTGGGTGAGAATATTACAAGTACTCAACACATAAACCATTTAAACCATACTCGAAAGGACAAAATTAAAATCTCATGTAATAAGGTGAAATAATTTCACCTTTTTACCTTCCAAATCACGTAATGGGGCCTAAATGTTTCCTCTTACCCCATATCTATAGATGGTAGGTGAATTGAAGAGGAGTGGGACAAGCTTAGCTTGTCCCATAATCCTCAAAAAATTGTCCTTAAGCCAAAATATGATTTTGACATGCAAGGTTCAAAGATACACAACACAAAAACAATAAAATCCTTTTCAAATCCATAATAAAACCAAGGACAATCTACCAAAATTAAATACCCATTCGTCACATCCAAATTTAATTCAATTAACATGATTAATCAACTTAAATAAGAAAAAATTAATTAATAATAATAAAGTGAAATGATGAAAAAAGTAAGTCACATACTCCACAAAATAATAGAAAATGAAAACGTAAACAAGACATTTACCCATGGTCACATTATAGGCCACCCCTAATGGGAACTTCATAAACAAATATCAACAGCATAGCGACATACAAAAACACAAGTTGCCAAGGTCAACCATTGCCAATACCCAAAATATTTTAACTGTTGGTCTCTTATCCCCTTTTGTTTGTTGTATTACAATTTACTACGGAATCAAAAATAATACCTCTTCATCCTCATGGCCATATCAATGACATAAAAAAACACACACATATACATATCAATTCACATAATCAATTAACATAATTAAATCATCACTAAAATCTAGTAGTCTCACTAATTGTTTACAATTTCAAGATATTTCAATTCTTTCATTTCATCGACAACAATGAGATGAAAAGACAAGATAGATCATCTCACAAAATATATGTATCAAAATCCAATGTTTTAGTATACATATAAAGGAGTAAATCTAGATCATCATCAATATTGAAATATAAATCTATGCATATAATTCACACTATGAGTCACCACATATCCGTAAACAAAATATCAATAATACCTATCAAGATATTAATCAATTATATTAATGTTCATCTATTAATATCTACTGATCAAATAAGATAACAAATTCCATGCATCTAATCCAAAGTAGCAAAATCATAGTGAGCTCAATGTCGAAGAGGACTGGGCACTTCACGCCCTACCCTTAGAATAAAATTCCTCCGGAAGACACTAAAATAATTTTGGGAAATGTGGTCTCAAAGGTCTGGTTTTATTTACCCTTTCCACTTCCTTTAGATTGAGAATCAATCCATGATTTGACTTGAACAACAATAATTTCAAGAAACAGTGAAGGATACTTTGAAATACCCGTCTAAGCATGACTTGAGAAACTTATGCTAGAAATTTCTATTCATACACTCCACTATTTTTTATGATTCCTTTTGTAAACTATTCTTAGACACTTCATAGAGATATTTCTAAAATTTCAAGTGTTTTGATTGGATATCAAAAGAGATTCGAGATTTTTTTTTCAAGAAACCCTAGTTCGGGGTTGAAGACCGTATAGAGCTCCGAGAATAACAAAAATTTGATTTATTTCACATTTTTTTGATGAAATTATAAATTTTAAACTTATGAGGCTTTGAGATACTACTCTTCACCTTCTTCACATAACTACATAACTTTAAAGTGTTCCAATTGTTTCCAAAACCAAAAATACTTTGTGGACATTATTGTAGTATGACTATAATTTATGTATATAAAGCTCTTTGAATTCTTTCAAAATATGTGAACATCATCACAAGGCTTAGATATTTACTTCCTCCGTCAAGGAGTAAAAAACATGGGAAGCCACCATTTGAACATAGTTTGAATTCACAATTTCAGTGAAATTGAGTAAACAACATCACAGTCTAGCATTGAAACTTACCGCTAGTTTCCAACATGTTACTTCAACACTTATGACTCTTAGGAATATTTATATAGGATTTTTTGTTCTTGTCCTAAGTAAAATTTTATAGGTTTCTTTGAGCTTGTCTTGGAGAAGGACACTTATCCTTGTTCTACAAATCACCATCTTACAAATCAGTGCCTAAGAAAAGTGAACCTTCAAAACCTCTTATTTTCAAACAAGTGTGCAAAATGTTAGTGTGAGTTATCCTATGTGTCCTCCTCTCATGTTGGAGGGTCATATCACATGGGTTAGGTTTAGGGTTAGGTTTAGGGTTTCATATGTGTCGTGTACTAGGGTTACTCAGAACCCTATATGTACCCCTTTTCCATTCATTTATGAGCATGCCAAGACACTCCGCTATCTTTCCTCTATGCAAGCTTTGTTTCTATTGAGCAAGTTCTTTCATTATTGATCAATTTTTCCTTGCTATCATTGGAGCTCTCACGATTCCGTTGGATTGCAACTACTTCGTGGTGCTTTGTTTCCGATTCAATTCTCGCAAACTCTTTTCATGGTATCGGTGAGATCAAGCTCTCACAATTCCGTTGGAGTGCAACTACTTGGTTTCGTTATTTTACTCTGCATCTGCAAGTCTTTTGATCACTATTTTCTAGAAATTATCTTGATAATATCTCTAACAAGCTTTCTTGAACGTTTTTTTGTGTTTTTTTTCTTGAGCATGTTATTTGTGGTTGCGGGATCCTTGAGTTCTTGGTCATGGTTGCTCATCAATGAACTTGTCCTCCCTCGACCATTTTTGAACTGCTTCAAACCGCCATCACTTGTTCATTCATGCGTGGCCTACTTTTTTCATTCTAGGTGTTTTTGGACTATTCCAAGCATTTTTACCAACCACATTTTTTTGTCTCAAGGTGTTTTAAATTACTCACCACGTTTTTTTTTTGTCTGCAGGCGTTTTAAATTACTCACCACATTTTTTTGTCTCATAGGGCATTTTTCAATCATTTGCCACATTTTTTTTACTTCACAGGCATTTTTAATCACATCTGCCACGTTTTTTGGGTCTGGGCAAGCTAAAACGCAGCCGTATGTCTGCATTTTTTGGACTGTTTTGGCATTTTTTTGCTTCCTAGGTGTTTTTAAACAACTCTGCCACGTTTTTTTGGTCTGAGCAAGGTAAAACACTGTTTTTTACACTTGGTTGTTCTTCTTGTTTTTTGGTAAGGTTTCAACCATACACCTTTTCCTTTGGTAAGTTTGTTAATTTCCTTCATTTTTCTCTCTAAAATCCTCAGTTTTTTAGAAAAAACGGCCTGTGTTTTCCTTTTTTTTAAAAGCTTTTTCTTTTAAAACAAAAAATCAAACAAACTTTCTAAATCAACACAGTTTGTTTTAAATCAACAAATCTTTCTTTATTTAAAAGAAACTTTCTAAAATGCCTTCCATCATTATTTATTTAAAATTCTTCTCTTAAAACGCATTCTTTCTAAAACTTAAAAGTTTTAGAAAATATTCACAAAAAGTGCTTTTTTAGTGATTTGCTTAATTAAAGCCTTTTTCAACATTCATTAGATTTAATTACATTAGATCTAATTTAATTTCATCTTATTTAAACTATATTTCTTTGGCATTATAAAATTTGGTCTGTTGACTTGTTGTATTTCTAACCTTCTGTTGAGTGTCGAAGACGAAGGGTGAGGTCCGGGATTGGCAGGTGGCTAATCCCCCCTCGCAATACAAACAAACCCTATCTCAAATTCCATGCCATTTCCAATGAGCATACATACGACACCCTTTTCATGCATTTAGGGCACTTTTTTAATCCGTTTGTAGGCTTATTGGCTTTTTCTCATCAAATTGCGGGAATTGGTTTTTGCTATAACTTTTGACTCGTTGCTCGGTTTTGAGCATTTCTTTAGTCAAAGTTGCATGTTTTTTACACTCTAGATGATGGGATCATTAGCTTTATAAATGCACTAATTTTATAAAGTGCCACATTCTGGGGGGTGTCTTTGTTTTGCTTAATTCAGCTCATTCTTTTGAGCTTTGTTCCATTCCTTTTTTCGTGGACTTGTGAGCGCATCCACCACAATATTATGACAAAGGGATTATTTCATGCGACATGAGATGCTTTTTCTCACCACCAGGGTTGGCTTTCACCTCCTTTCTATTTTTTGCTTGTGCTTGTTTACGGTGTTCCTCTTTTGTTGCACTCCACGAAACACTGTTGTGGTCTCCTCTCTTGCGCGTTATTACGCTAATTGCAAGATGAGTTACCAAGTGTTTCAAACCACACGCATGCAGACCCGATTGTAATCAATGCACTAAACTATAAAGTGCCGAAAGTAGGGGTTGTTATTGTCCTGGGTGGTGGTGTTTCTTTTCTGCATTTCTTTCTCTCTCTCTCACTATGGATGCACTTTCAATTCCTTTGCTTACACCGTTCAAATTTTTCGAATGGAGATCAAAAATAATAATGAAACTAAGGGGTAAAGGGTTATACCACATCACCATGGGAATTGAGACTGAACCAGATGACGAACCTAAAAATCTAAGTGGTTAAACCGTAGTGATGAAGCTTTAGGTCTTCTTTGCATGTCTGTTTCTCCTGACTTTCTCTTCCACATTGAGGCATCTAAAACACCTACATCTGCGTGGAAAACATTGGATGTGATGTTTGGACAACTAGATGACATGAGAGCGCATGAGTTGGAAAACGAACTACTAGGGTTAAATCCTAGTGACTTTGAAAACCTACAAGCCTTCTTCTCAAAATTTGTCCACATTAGATTATTGTTAAAATGATGTCAAGTAGAAAAGAAAGATTCTCAACTCGATCTTCTTGATTCTCTCTAAGCTAGGTCCCGAATATTCTCGTCTTCGTGTCAACTTTCTACACTACAAAAGCTGCTTTGGGCGATACTTGACAATGCCCTCCTTTGACTATTTTTCATCCCAACTCATTCGAGAACAGGACAAACTCATTCAAATGGGGTCTCTCAAGTCCAAGTCACATGCCCTTATAAAGCAAGTACTAGCAAGGGAAAGAAGACTGAAAGAAGAAAGAAACTAAGGATCAACCTAAGAAAGAAACCGAGATCAAACCTAAAAATGACACAAACACTTCGACTTCGGGCCTTGGGCGCAGAAAAGCCGATATTTGTGTTCCTATTACAAGAAGATCGGTCACGAAGACCAACACTGCTTTTAAGAAATGCAGATTGATCACTTATCTCATTTACTTGAGACAAATAAAATAAGTGTTCCCGAATGAATAAAACAAAGTTCTCTCGAAGGCCGAGTCTTCTACCGCAAAAGGTTCTAGAAATGATAAGAAGAAAGGAAAGGCCCTTGTAGCCAAAGTTTCTCCTTCATTGACATGGATTATAGATTCCGGTGCCTCACACCACATGGGTTCTTCGCATGTTGAGTTTTCCAACATCGAACCTTGTGGAATGTCCCAAATCACGATGGGTAATGACACAACAGTGTCAATTTCAGTAGTGCATCGGTAGAGATGGATGGGGAACATTTAACCAAGTGTTGAGTGTTCTGATCTCTACCAATCTCCTATCAGGTTTACAAAATTACTCACCTCGGTGAAGGAATGTGAGTGGAATTTGGTCCTAACTTGTTGATTATTCGTGAGCTTAATAATGACACTACAGTGGCTGAGGGAAAGGCAGATCACCGTTCACGGTTGTACACCTTCTCCCACTTTACTTCTGATTCTACACCCACTTCCTTGCTCACTCATGCAAATGAGGTTAGTAAGCTATGGCATGAGCATTTTGGACATCTAAACTATTGCTACCTTGAACAATTGAGTCAAAATGAAATGGTCAATGGGTTGCCTCGCGTCAAGTTTTCTAAGGGTCTTTGTGAGGGTTGTACCCTTGGAAAGCATCCTGAAAAGAACTTTGACAAAGGAAAAGCCTGGAGAGCCACTCGTCCCTTGGATCTTGTTCACAGTGATGTTTTTGGTCCATTTCCTTCTCCTTCGTTTACTAGAGCTCTTTATGTGCTAACCTTCATTGATGACTATTCGTGATATACTTGGGTATATTTTCTTAAGCTTAAGTCTGAAGTCTTTGAACATTTTCAGGACTTTAAGGCTCTTGCTGAGAAACAAGTAGAATGGTCTATCAAGGTTCTCCAAACTAACAATGGAGGTGAATATGTAAACAATAGGTTCATGGATTTCTGTACTTCTGAAGGGATCTCTCTACAACATATAGTTGCTTATAGCCCTTCGTAGAATGGAGTCATAGAAAGAAAGAACCGTACTCTGAAGGAGATGGCCACTTGTATGATTCACTCGAAGTCTCTTCCTCTACAGTATTCGGCCGAAGGTGAATTTACAAATTACATTCGAACCATGTTCCACACAAGGTAGTAAGAGGGATGACACCCTTTGAATCCTGGTTTGGGCCTGACGCAAGCCTGATGTTGAGCACTTTCGAGTCTTTGGATCCAGGCTATGGCTAGGATTCCCAAGAAGAAACACAAGGCCTTGGAACCACAATCCAAACCTTGTATCTTTGTAGGGTATCCTAATGGTGTGAAGGGATATCAATTGATGAATTCTACTTCTCATGAGCTATATATTGAGAGAAGTGTTAAGTTTGATGAGTCTTCTTTGACTTCTACTTCTCCACCTATTGAGGTTCCTCAACCCGCCGATTCAGATTCGACTCATCGATGATGATGATACTAGTGAGCGTGCACCTCTTCTCGGATCCTCCCGACCATCAGACCTTTGAGTCTTCTGATTCTGACAATAGTGATGATGAGGACTATGTCCTGTCTCACTCAAGTGAAGAATCTTCTGACTCTGAGCCTGATCCTCCTGGTCCCCTTTAGGCCAGGAAAATTTTGCAAAGTGCTAGAGATTTAGTTGGAGATACCTTAGATATGATACGTACTCTCTCAAATTTCATTGGACCCCACTCTTTCTTCGCCTCTTCTTCTGATCCATAATCTTTCTGGGAGGCTTCTGGTATTCCTAAGTGGGATTCTACCATGGATGAGGAGTATTCCTCTCTCATGAAGAACGATACTTGGGATCTCACCACTCTTCCGAAAGGAAGAAAAATCATTCGGTGTAAGTGGGTGTTCCAAAAAAAGTATGGAGTAGATGGAGATGTTGAAAAGTTTAAAGCACAATTAGTAGCTAAGGGTTTCTCCCAGATAGCTGGGGTTGATTATACAAAAACCTTTGCTCCGGTTGTGAAGATGACTTCTATTCAACTGACCCTATCCATTTCCGTAGCAAACAGATGGAAAATCCATGAAATGGACGTTAAGAGTACCTTCCTTCATGGTGACCTAGAGGAAGAGATCTATATGGAACAACCTCTGGGTTATGTCCAAGATTCATCCCTCGTTTGTAAGTTAAATAAGTCTCTTTATGGCCTTAGACAAGCCCCCTTGGGCTTGGTATGCCAAGATGGACTCCTTACTTACATCGTGGTTTAGTAGGTGTCACTCGATCCAAATTTTTATATTCTACGGCAAGATGACTCCATACTCATTCTTTTTCTCTATGTTGATGACTTGTTGATCATATGCAACTCTTCCTCTATTATTGATTCTGTGAAGATCGCCTTAGCCAACAAGTATTCTCCTACTCATTTTCTTTCCGGGGTTAAGTTGGTTTCAGATTGCTCTAGTCCCTTGGTTGATGGTACTCTTTACTGACAGTTAGTTGGGATCTTGATCTACTTGACTCACACTTGACCGGATTTATCATATGCTATTGGGATCATGTCCAGATTCATGCAGGAGCCACATGAGCTGCATTGGAAAGCAACTAAACAGATCCTTCATTATGTTCGTGGCACTTATGCTGATGGCATACACTATCATGGAGGGGTTGCTATTGACATGATTGGGTTCACAGATTATGATTGGGCCGGTGACTTAGATCATCGAAAATATACTTTTGGCTACAGTTTCTCTCTTGGTTCAGGTCCTATTAGTTGGTCTAGCAAGAAGCAGAATGCAATTGCGATATCATCTACAGAGGTAGAATATAGAGGAGCAGTTAACGCTGCCATAGAAGCTATTTAGCTACAGGGTATTCTGATAGAGTTTGGCATCCACTTTTAGCGGCCTACCATTATCTACTATGATAACATGAGCACTATCTCTATTTGCAAAAATCTAGTTCAGCATCAGCAGACGAAGCACATTGAGATCCATATGCACTTCATATGGGAGCTTATTCATGATGGTATCATCGACATTCAATACATTCGACAAATGATCGATTGCGAGACTTATTCACCAAGCCTTTCACTGAGATGAAGTTTCTTCACTTACGGTCTCTTCTTGGGGTGAGGTCTTCTACAGCTGCCCATCTTCTTAGGGCTATTTAGTCCTTCTTTTCTTCTTCTTCTTCTAGGAAGATTGTGTTTGTATATGGGAACCTTATCAGGCCTTTAGTTGCTGGGCCCCATTAGCACATATTTCTTAGTTGTTTAGGAGTGTCTTTCTCTTCCGTCTGACTCATCACAGATGATACCCCAGCTTCGATGAAGGGGAGGTGTTAGTGTGAGTTATCCTATGTGTCCTCCTCTCATGTTGGAGGGTCATCTCACATGGGTTAGGTTTAGGGTAAGGTTTAGGGTTTCATATGTGTCATGCACTAGGGTTACTCAAAGCACCCTATATGTACCCTTTTCCATTCATTTATGAGAATGCCAAGACACTCCACTATCTTTCCTCTATGCAAGCTTTATTTCTATTGAGCAAGTTCTTTTATTACTGATCAATTTTTTCCTTGCTATCATTGGAGCTCTCATGATTCCGTTGGAGTGCAACTACTTCGTGGTGCCTCGTTTCCGATTCGATTCTCACAAACTCTTTTCACAAAAACCCAATAATTTTTCTCATATTATTCAATTTGTAAAAGGATAAAGCATTGGAGTCTATATATAATGTCAAGAAAGATCAAAACCTCTGAAATGAAGGGAATAATAGTGGGATAGTAGCTTGAAGAAGCATTGAGACAAGTGTTCTCCAAAACAATATAGCCAAATTGAGGTTACATATTAATGTACACTCGATAACATTGCAGCTAATCCAACTCATTGATAAAAAAATGTGCAAATAATCTTGGCTCTATTTGAGAAAGTTCTCCATTGTTGATAACTAGTTCACACTCATATCGGGAGTATTCTCCGAAAAAGAAAAGTGACTTGAGCTATTATATGCACCTTCCTAGAGAATGACCTTAAAACATCTTCTAAGATTAGAAACCATCAAAACTAAACTGTAAAGCACTCTTTAAGTGATCAAATAAGATTTGTATATCAATTTCATCTTCTTGTTCTTATCAATTCGGGGCACAATTCGAAGGAAGGAAAAATGCTTCACAAATATAATCATATCTTTTCAATGAAAAATTGAAATGACTTGAAAATTTTGCACTATTTCATGATTGAATTCCTATTAAAAAATCAGTTCTATGATTTATCTCAAGCAGACACTATATTTTTATGACTGCTAAGAATCTAGGCAACTTAAAATGAGCATTTCAATATACGAGTTTTGCAAAAACTTACACAACTTACTCAATTAACCTACGAAGGACCTAAAATTTTGTATAAAGTTTAAGGACACCTTCCTCCATCACCTCCCATGATTTTTTTACATGAACAGCTCTAAAATATTCCATCCCATCTCATTTTCATTTAATAACACTATCATTTCTCAAGACCAAATTATGTGCAGACAGAAATATTGCTCTTAGAGTTGAGTTGAGACTCTCTTTAGCTCACACATGTTGTAGAAACTCTTGAAATGATTATCCCATGCTTTCTCTTACATGTACCATCTTGTCACACCTCATTAGGCACCTAAAACCAACCTGAAAGGGCACTACCAATTAACCTTCAAGTCTCTGCCTTCTTGAAACCACATGAAATCATCTTGAACCTCTTATACCCCTTAAAATATCATGTAATAAGGTGAAATAATATCACCTTTTTACCTTCCAAATCATGTAATGGGGCCTAAATTTGACCCCTTACCCTATATCTATAGTTGGTAGGTGAATTTAAGAGGAGTGGGAGAAGCTTAACTTGTCCCACAATCCTCCAAAATTTTCCTTAAGCCAAAATCCGATTTTGACATGCAAGGTTCAGTACACAACACAAAAAAATAATAAAATCCTATTCAAATCCATAATAAAATCAAGGAAAATCTACCAAAATTAAATACCCATTCATCACATCCAAATTTAATTCAATTAACATGATTAATCAACTTAAATAAGAAAAAATTAATTAACAATAATAAAGTGAAATGATGAACAAAAGTAAGTCACATACTCCATAAAATAATATAAAATTAAGAGGGAAACAACACATTTACCCATGGTCACATTCTAGGCCACCACCCAATGGGAACCTCATAAACAAATATCAACAACATAACAATATACAAAAACACAAGTTGCCAAGGTCACCAATTGCCAATACCCAAAATTCTTTAATTGTTGGTATCTTATCCCCCCTTTTTTTTATTACAATTTACTACATAATAAAAATAATACCTCTTCGGCCTCATGGCCATATCAATGACATAAAAAAACACACACATATACATATCAATTCACATCATCAATTACCATAATTAAATCATCACTAAAATCCAGTAGTCTCACCAATTGTTTACAATTTCAAGATATTTCAATTCTTTCATTTCATCGACAACAATGAGATGACATGACAAGATATATCGTCTCACAAAATATATGTATCAAAATCCAATGTTTTACTATACAAATAAAGTAGTGAATCTAGATCATCATCAATACTAAAATATCAATCAAGGCATATAATTCACACTATGAGTCACCACATATCTGTAAAAAAATATCGATAATGCCTATCAAGATATTAATCAATTATGTTAATGTTCATCTATCAATGTCTACTAATCAAATATGATAACAAAGTCCATGTCTCTAAACCAAAGTAGCAAAAATCATAGTGAGCTCAATGTCGAAGAGGAGTGGGCACTACACCCCCTCCCCTTAGACTAAAATTCCTCCCGGAAGACACTTTGAAATAAGTTTGGGAAATGTAATCTCAAAGGTTTGGTATGCTCTACCCTTTCTACCTCCTTTGGATTGAGAATCAATACATGATTTGACTTGAACAACAATAATTTCAAGAAATAATGAAGGATATTTTGAAATACCATCGAAAGCACGACTTGAGAAACATATGATAGAAATTTCTCTTCATACACTCCACTATTTTTGATGATTCCTTTTAAAAACTATTCTTAGACCCTTCACAGAGATATTTCTGAAATTTCAAGTGTTTTGATTGGATATCAAAAGAGATTCGAGATTTTTTTTTCAAGAAACCCTAGTTTAGGGTTGAAGACTGCTCAGATCCTGAGAATAACAAAAATTTGATTTATTTCACATTTGTTTGATGAAATTATAAATTTTAAACTTATGAGGCTTTGAGATACTACTCTTCACCTTCTTCACATAACTAGATAGCTTTAAAGTGTTCCAATTGTTTCCAAAACCAAAAATACAGTGGACATTATTGTAGTAAGACTATAATTTATGTATATAAATCTCTTTGAATTCTTTCAAAATATGTGAACATCATCACAAGGCTTAGATATTTACTTCCTCCCTCAAGCGGGTAAAAAACATGAGAAGCCACCATTTAAACATAGTTTGAATTTACAATTTCAGTGCGATTGAGTAAACAACATCACAGTCTAGCATTGAAACTTCTTTGCTGGTTTCCAACATGTTGCTTAACCACTTATGACTCTTAAGAATATTTATATAGGATTTTTATGTTTGTCTCAAGTTAAATTTTTATATCTTTGTTTGAGCTTGTCTTGGAGAAGGACATTCACCCTTGTTCTACAAATCACCATCTTACAAACCTGTACCTCACAAAAGTGAACCTTCAAAACCTCTTATTTCCAAACAAGTGTGCAAAAACCCAATCATTTTTCTCATATTATTCAATTTTTAAAAGGATAAAGCATTGGACTATGTATATAATGTCAAGAAAGATCAAAAGCTCTGAAATGAAGGGAAGGATAGTGGGATAGTAGCTTCAATAAGCTTTGAGACAAGTGTTCTTCTAAAAATATAACCAAATTGAGGTTACATATTAATCTACACTCGAGATAACATTGCAGCTAATCCAACTCATTGATAAAAACTTGTGCAAATAGTCTTGGCTCTATTTGAGCAAGTTCTCCATTGTTGACAACTTGTTCACACTCATATTAGGAGTATTCTCTGAAAAATAAAAGTGACTTGAGCTATTATATGCTCCTTCCTCGAGAATGACCTTAAAACATATTATAAGCTTAGAAACCATCATAACTGAACTGTAAAGCACTCTTTAAGTGATCAAACAAGATTTGGTTATCAATTTCATCTTCTTGTTCTTATCAATTCAGGGCACAGTCCAGAAGGAAGAAAAATTGCTTCACAAAATTACTCATATCTTTTCAATGAAAAATTTAAATGACCCAAAAAATTTTGCACTAGTTTATGGTTGGAGTCCTATTAAAAAATAAATTCTATGATTTATCTCAAGGAGACACTATACTTGTTTATGACTCGCTAAGAATCTAGGTAACTTACAATGAGCATTTCAATATACGAGTTTTGCAAAAACTTACCCAACTTACTCAATTAACCTATAGAGTACCTAAAATTTTGCATGAAGTTTAAGGAATCATCCCTCCATTACCTCCCATGATTTTTTTTACAAGAACAGCTCTAAAATATTCCATCCCATCTCATTTTCACTTAATAACACTATCATTTCTCAAGACCAAATTATGTGTAGTACGAAATATTACTCTTCAGTTGAGTGAGACTCTCTTTAGCTCACACATGTTGTAGACAATCTTGAAATGATTATCCCATGATTTCTCTTACATGTACCATCTTGTCACACCTCATTAGGCACCTAAAACCAAGTTGAAAGGGCATTACCAATCAACCTTCAAGTCTCTCGCCTTCTTGAAACCACATGAAATTGACTTGAACCTATTATAACCACTTGATATGCCTACTCTTACACTCTCCCTTTTCCATAAATTCCTTTGGAATCAATGATAAAAACCACTAATTGAATAAGGGGAAATAAAAGTCTGACTGGAAAAACACTTCCCTATTTTCATTAGTTGTGTTATTGATCATGTTTTTCCAATCTAAAAAATTTATGTATAAATTTGGTTAAATTCATTATCGAGGGTTTAGAAAAAAATTCAGGTGCTTTGAATTTTTTTCAAAACTCTCAAAACCTATCTTGGGTGCTTACAAAATTTAATGGTTTTTTTTTAATGTTTTTCATGATTTTGGGTCTTCCCATCAGTTCTATCCATATTTGTATATTTCAGATATGTAGGTTGTTTTGCATGTTACAAAATATCCCCAAATTCATTTTAGGATTTTTATGTTTCTATCTTGTGGTAAACTATGACACACTTTGGATCATTTTTACTAGATGCTTGAGAAGTCAAAATCTTGAGCCAATGTTTCGTATTTTTTAGATTTCAAGACATCTCTATATTTCAACACATTTGTAATATTCAATAAAAGTTCTAAACCATGAGAAATTCCAAATTTTTAATGTTTTCGGGCTTTGGGAAATCTAAACATATCGACCAAAAATTGAAATCTATGGTCAAACCTATAGAATCTAATCAATATCCATTATTTTGGGTTTTCCCACCTGCTTTTCATGCGTAAGGTTCTCGAGACTTGTACAAAACCTTAAAGGTTTTGACCAATTCGTAACCCATTTCTGTCACATACATTTGGTTGTTAAGTGAAGAAATCTCATCCAATATGGTAGTTTTTAGAGGTGCATGAAAAATCTAATATCCTAATAGCCTATTTTTGGGTATTCCAAGGTTTCAAGTAAACTCAAAAACCTGACATCCCATTTAGGATTTCATCGGTTTTTGGTATGTTCTCAACCCTCACGTTGTGTGTGAGGTTTTGGGAAGTTTCGAGAAGATCAAAAACTTGAAAACCTTTTTTGAAATACGAAGGTGTTTGGAAATTTAAAATACTCAACTACTCCTTTTCAGATTTTGGAATGTGCAAAGAAATCTATAAAATATGACTTATTTTATTTTGGGATTTCTAAGTTGTTTAAAAATTCTAAAATACTAATTTTATATAATTGTTAGCTAATAGCTCTTTTTAAGGTGTCATTGTAGACACCTATAATTATCGTTGTTAATCGGAATGTCCACATACTATAGCACCCCTATATTATCACATAACTATAATATTATACATTAAATCCTTATCTTAAGTATTATTTCACTCCATTATATTTACTCCCTAGAAATATTATTCTATAGCTATAAAATCCTATTTTACCCTCTCCTAAACAACCCAAAACCACTTAGAAACCAAAATTAAAAAAACAATAATAATAAACAACTTCACAACCATCTAAGAACAACCCTAATCCATATAACCTATTCCCAACATATACATGTTAGTGTAAAATCACAAGTACCCTAAAGTCTCGTAACTCAATGGGGTTGAGACTCACAGTGTGATTACATAACATGGAGCATCTCTCAAAGTCTGGGACTTTGCGAATTGAGAGAGATTTCTTGATTAAGGTTAGTTCCCATTCCTCTGTTCAGGTGTACACATTCATATTGCAGAGGACCTATTCTAAAACCTACTCTAACTTGCCAAGGAGACAGGGTTAAGGAGATGCAAGAAATAAAACCTAGACTAACAAGGGTGATGCACCAAAGGAATGATGAACACCTTCTTTGCAATAAACACAAACCATAAAAACACAATACAACACCCACACATATGAAAAAAATGTGATGAGAGACTAGGCAGATGCAATGAACACAAGAGAGGGTTGAAATCATCCACAGACTTATCTCATTGCTCCAAAATTTATACATTGCATTACAGTAGCAAGGAAGTAGAATTGCATTAAAATTTTAATGGGAGCTTCAAAACTCAACATATTCACCTATGGAGAAAAGAAGAAGGGAGGAAAAAAAAAAATTTTTGATGCTTTAGCAAAATGCCGCTCCTCACAATATATAGTAATAATTAGAGAAGGAGGTGGAAGAAATCCAGACTCTTGTTCAACCACCCCAAAATGGAAATGAATTCCCCTGTGAAAATGATGGGTTTATCTCAGTAATACCCATGCCTCCACCATTGTTCCTTGTTGGGAAAGAAAGGAAGCCCATAATCCATTATGGGGGTAGGTGAGAATCCTGACACATTCAAGAATGGTAGACTGCATTTAAGGATATCCAGTTATAGTTGAGTAGTAGATGTTGAGAGCTTTCCAAAAAGTCTCCTCTTTCCAATATCTGAGTTTCTAGGTGAAGGTTATGGCTTTCTGAAGATCGAGTTTCAAGCGTTTAACATGGGCTCACAATATTTAAAAGATTCTATTCGTGTGAGATCCACGTGGCAGCCCCACGTACCTTAAGACTTCACTCCCCTCCCTTCACTCTTAAAGTTTTGCCAAAGAGACACATGGCATCATCCATGGGCCTGCTCTATTTCCTTTGCATTCTGGCTAACCCCATCTGATTTGGTGGAGACACTATGTTTGACCCTAGACACGTGGAGGGCTAACACATGTTTCCAAACTACCTCTGGATTTTGCTTTTGAAGTTTCCCTAATGAGGCACATGGAAGTTTCCACTAGCTTTGCCCCCGAAACTTGGAATTTTCAATGGCTGGTGAAAAATTTCTTGGACCCTCGACTACATGATGTGTAGGTGCTCATTTGGGGTCCACCCTTGGATTTGACCCTTGAATGATTTCCTATGAGACACGTGGCAGATTCCGATAACCTTTTCTTATTCTTAGCCATTTTAGGCCTCGAATGAACATTTTGTGCCTCATTCCTTTGGGTGAGTAAGGGGCCCCACTATGTATAATGCCAAAACCCTTTTATGGGTGGGACCTCTATGGTTAGCTCCCGAAACTATGATGGTGGGACACTTGGCATCATCTGTGGGCCACCCCTTCATTTCCTTGTGTTTTGGCTTAGTCCCTTCCTATTTGGTGGAGTAATATGTCTGACTCTAGACACGTGGAGGGCTCGCACTTGTTTGGGACCTGCCTTTTGGGTCTTACCTTTGAAGTTGCATTGAGATGACATGTAGCTCCTTAACCCGGCCTTAGACCTTTCAATGGCCGACTCTATCTTTCCCACCCATTTAGGAGCAACTTGTTGGACCCTAGACACGTGGAGAGTCTCATGCACATTTGGAGACCCTACTTGGACCTGACCTTTGGAGGTGCACCATTGAGACACGTGGAGGCTTCCAATGGCTCATCCCCTATTAATAATTTTAACATCTGGTGTAAATTTTTAGAATCTTACCATGTGGAGGGCTCATGCTTGCTTGGGGACCCCGTTTTGGTTTTCACCCTTGAGTTGTACCGATGAAATACATGGCACCTTCCATAGTTATTTTTCTCTACTTTGGGTTTGATAATTTTGGGCTCAATTTTGGGATCGAATATGATTCCAAGCACCGGTCGGACCCCTCTATTTCTCTAGTGCAAGGTCACGTTTGACTGATTTTTCCTAAGGGGAAAAATTGGATAACAATTTGGTGACTCACAGGATCACCTGCCTGCTAGGTGAATGAATCAGTTGCCTTAAAGTATCCATTGGGCATGGAATCATAGATGATAGCCTATTATTTCAAAATTGAATCCGACACTTACACTTGGTGACCCTGAACGTACATCATTGTCACACTCTACATTTTCATAAGAAAATCTTGAAGATGAGATTTCTGAGAGTAGAAAATTGCCTTGACCTAGGGTTTTTACTGTTCTGAAATAGACCACTACAACATTCACCCGAAGGCACATCAAACTGTACAATGATACAACCTTGGAGCAACAAAACATATTCCGAATAATTAGGGAAATGAAACCTATTCTAATAACAACATCAATGTGCACAAGAACTTGGAGGAATTGGAAATCCTAGACTAATATGTACAAGGGTGAGAATTCTCCTTCTAGTAGAAATGTTTGAGATAGATCCCATTGACTGGAATCTATAATTCTTCACCATCCAACTTAGCCAACTAGAAGGAATTTCTACCTTTGCATTTAGTGATCATGTATGGACCACTCCATATGGCATCAAACTTGGAATGTTTTCCTAGCTTTGCACGGTCCGCATCCCACTTCAGTACCAAGTCTCTAACTTGGAATGTCCTAGCTTTAGCTTTCTTTTCAAATCTCTTCTTGATCAACGCTTGATCCTTCTCCATGGTCTGCACTGCATGTTCTCTTGCTTCTTCTAACTCCATCAGCTCTGCATACCTGATCTCCATAGGCTCAAACTCAGCTAGTTCTAGTTGTTTCATGAGTTCTAATGTTGGCAACTCAAGTGATATAGGAAGAAATTATTCCTTCGCATATACAAGATTGAATGAGAGCTGCTTGTAGACCTCTTGGGTGTGATTATATCTATCCAAAGAGATGATTTTAGTGTTGTGTGCCAAAATCTCTAATTCTCATCAAGAGTCCTTCTGATGATTCTCAGTAAGTTCTTGTTTGTGGACTCTACTTGGCCATTACCTTGAGGGTAATAGTTTGAAGAGGTGCTAAGGTATACACCATTCTTGACAGCCCATTTAGTGATATTTGTGCCAAGGAATGCCAATGCATTGTCTAATATGATAGTAGCAAGGGCACTAAACCTTGTGACTATCCCTTCATATAAATCCAAGATGCTGGATTCATTTTCCTCCTTAAGTTGCATTGCTTCATTCCACATGGTGAAATAGTCGATCATTGTGAGTATCCACTTGTGGCCTTGAATTGAATTTGGGTTAATTACTCCAATGAAGTCTAATCTCCATTTCATGAATGGCTGATCTACTTAAATTGGATGAAGGGGCATGGCTGCTAATATATCTTTCCTTATGAAGAATGCACACTTCTTGAATTTATTGATCCATGAGTAGCAATCACTAAACACCGTAGGCTAATAGTAACCAGCCTTCGTAATTTTGGGAGGTGTTACTCATGGAGTAAAATGGCCTCCTACTTCTCCTTTATAGAACTTGTGTAACATCTTCTCAACTTGGACTATCCCAATGCACCTCAATACAACACCATTGATTTCCCTTTAGAACGAAACACCATCAATGAGCATATATAGAATTACTTGTAATCTAAAGTACCTTCTCTTTTCTTTACTCATTTGTGGAGGGTATAAAATTTTTTTAGACATAATGCACCAACTCTTGAGTCCAACATGGAATGGGAATAGCGTTAGCTAGCTGTTCTTGATTATTTTGTAGTAAAAGGACAACCTCTTCTTCATCTATTGACTCAGTTTGTTGTTTGGAATCGATCTACTCACACAAACCTTTTCCACAAACCAACTTAGTCACTTTGATTTCAATATTATATTCCATTACCCGAGTGATCCAACCTACTCTCTTCTCATTCAAATCCTTTTTCAAAATAAAGTCCTTGACACCAACATGAGACACTAGTAGTTGAATCTTGTTGTTCAAGACCAAGTGTCTAAACTTCTTCAAACTCCTAATGACAACAAGAACATGTTTCTTAATAAAAGAGTACCTTATTTCATAATCTTCCAGGCTTTGGCTGAAGAACGCTATGGGTTGTTCTGAACCTTCTCTATTTAGCTATACCAAGATAGTTGAGATTGTGTTTGACCCTCCAAAAGCATACAACATGAAATCCTTTGAAAATTATTGGTTAATAATAGTTAGGGATTCTAATATTGCACGCTTCAGAGCCTCTAAAATATCTTTTCCTTCTACTATCCCATTGAGTACAAGACTCTTCTCTAGCATCATTGTTAAAGGCTTCACAAGAGTGGAAAAATCAGGCACAAATATGCGAGACAAAGTTTATCCTTCCTAAGAAGATTTGGAGATATTTCTTGTGATGTGGCAGTGGAAGTGTTCTAATGGCTTCAAATCTTTCAGGGTCAATTGTTAACCCTTCTCTTGAGACAATGTGGCCCAACAACTTGCCCTCGTGTGCCAAAAATACACATTTATTTATATTCAATGACACTCAAACCTTTTACACCTTTGAAATACTTTCCTGAGGTGAAAGAGGTGATCTTCTACATTCTTTGAGAAGAAAGTGATATCATCTAGATATATTAGCACCATCTTGTTGATTAATCCTTTGAATTCCATATCCATAGCTTGCTGAAATGTTGCTCCGGTGTTGGACAGTCCAAATGGCATCTTCTTGTAAGCATATGTGCCCCATTTCATGGTGAAGGTTGTCTTGTACTGATCTTCTTCTTTCACCATTATCTAATTATAGCCTGAGTATCTGTCTAGCAATGAAAACCATTCAGAGACAGGTTATAACCTACAATATTTGTTCCATTGATGGAAGTGGATAATGATCCTTGAGTGATGCTCTATTCAAATCATCAAGTCTACACACAATCTGATTTCTCCATTTATTTTCCTCACTGGCACCAAGTTTGTAACCCAACTTGAATGTTTGATAGGGAAGATGATGCTAGCTTTAATCATCTTGTTCAACTCTTTCCTCATGAGAGGTTCAATGTGAGGATTTACCACCCTTTGCTTCTATCTGATAGGTTTAGATCCTGGATCCAACTCAATAGTGTGATGTGCCAACTTTGGGTTGAAACCTCTTAAATCCTTGTAATTCCAAGCAAAGACATCTGGGAATTCTTGAAAATTTGAACAAATTCAGATTTTTCTTGTGTGGTACTTTTCCAATTTGCAATATCTTGCCTTCATCTATTGAAATGGGCTCAATATTCATCCTTTACCCGAATGTTTTCCTTCTCCTTCCGAATTGATCGTTTGGGTTGAATATTGAATCCAAAGTTACAATACATTTTGGTAATTTGTTAATTCTCACTTATACCACTTGGTCACCATATTGTTGCTCCAACTTGTCTTGGTTTCTAGCAAAGAAATCAGCTTCTTATTATAGAAAATTGACAATTTGTTGATCATTATCAAAGACTTTTCAACTTGTGTTGTTGTTTGGAATAGCTGGTATTATAACCAATTTAATATGGGGCTAATATTTCTCACTCTTGATACTTTGTACAACATCAAATGTTACCCCGATTGCTGCCAATCTAGTTATTGCTTCATTATTCTTTATTGGGATGGAATTGATGCTAAAAGCTTCAAAATCTTCAATGAGATCCCATACCCGATTCTTGTAGTTCTTCAATAGATCATTCTTGCAGAATTTCATCCTATGACTTTATTCACAACTAGCTCATTATTTCCAAACACTTGTAATTTTTTAATGCCTCTCTTTCTTACCCAATGTAATCCATGAATAAAGGCTTCATACTCAGCTGTGTTGTTTGAGAAAAAAATGGAAACGGAAAGATGAGTAATATTTTGTACCTTGTGGTGAAATGAGCATAGCTCCTCCTCTTGTGCCTTATCTACTCCTTGAGCCATCAAAGAATAGCCGCCATACCTCATTATCATCCTTCTAGTCTAACTTGGTGATGCTAGGGAGGGGTTGAATCTCTTCATGCAAACAATAGACTCCTAATTCAGATTCTTCCATTTCTTTGTAAGGGTCAAATTCATGTCTCTTGTTTTCCCATTCATCAAGATTCAAGTCTGGAATGCATCCGACTTTGGTATCTCGCTTCATGAGCACTTGGATAATCTTCTTGATCAAATGCTGAATAGTTTGAATTGATTGGGTTTGGTGTATGAGGCTCTATGTGAAATTTTGTAATAGGCTCAGATATGATTGTAGCCTTAGCTCCATACCTTTTTCTAAATAACATATATAACCAATCAATAGAGAAATAACATCCAATTTTAGCGATGAAGTCTCTTAACAAGTAAGATGTAAAGAGAGGTGGAAATTTTATGACTGATACATCTTGAAAAACACTCACATTGGGACATGCATGCAATGTGAGGCTCAAATATTTGATTACTCTAACTATTGTTACCATTGTCCCATCTAATTGCACTATGCCTTTGGAGATGACTTCATATTGAAGACCTAGTTGATCAACTATTTGTTTTGGCATGACTGAGCTACTTGCTCCCGAATCAATCATGTAATTATGCACTAACTTGTCTCCAATGATCAATGAGACATAGAATGGGGGGGCTTCAAAATTTTACCTTGGTCATTTCCTTGATTTTCTCCTTGCTGAGCTGCATTGGTAAGCACCTTTTCTTGTTGATTGGGTGGCTGGTTTGACTCGACCAATTTTCCATAGCAACTTGCAATAGGTCTCTCTTGTCCTGGGATAGCCAATGACTCCCACATTGAGATTTTACATTTGTTTTCTTCATTTATTCAATGATTTTGAATGGAGATGAACTATCTCTCTACTGCCCCTTTCCTTACACATTCTTCTCTTGTACATGGGTTGTTGCAACCGACACTTGGGCTGGTCTGGAAGGTGGTTTGGGCTGACCTTACACATTAAGAGCTGCACTTTGATTGCTAACACCCTGTTGAGTGATAGAGGGTTGTGGATCATTTGAATTTGATGATTTTCCTTCTCTAATATTCCTTTTCTTGGACCATGTATTGGCTACTACACTTTGAGAAGGTGCTTGATTCATACCGTAGAAATATTCAGCCTACCAATTGACAAGTGTGGTCTCATTCAAGATGTTCCTTGTTGAGTTGTTTCTTGTTGCTGATTTCCTTCTTGGCTTGTCTCTTGTTCTACACCCGTTGTTGTCACCATAAGAGCTTGATTCAAAGCACCATTGAAACACATTGACTGGTTATGAGGTTGATTGCATGGGAAACACCAATCATATTCCTGAGCCATATTATTTTGCACTGGTACTAAAGCTCTAGATGTGGATGCAACATTAGGATTGTAAGGATGGAACGGTCTATTAGCAAGAGGTTTGGCTTGATTCTAATTTGTAGTTTGGATGGGTGGCCTATTAGGCTGATATGGAGGTCTATTGGGTTGAGTTTGAGGTTGATATGATCTGAAATTTTGAGTTTTTTTCCTCTTAAGTGTCACCAAATCATTACCCAAGTTTTATAGTTGCTTCATGACTTCTTGGAGCTCATTTGAGGAGATAGAAGATGAGGTGGAAGCTTCATTTGAAATCTGATTCCTTGGAGTAGGAATGGGAGCTAATGTGGGTGCTTGACTAGTGCTTGGAGCTCCTAGTTCTAGATATAGAGGCATAGGTGGCCTAGGTGCAAGTTTACCAGCCTAAATTAAAAAAATTCAGCTCTAATAGCAATGTTATAGGATGTGGGTAAAGTCCTACCTCCCATGGATTGAATCATCATGGAAATATCAGAATTTAAAGCTTTAAGGAAGTATATAAAAGCACCTTCATCTGTTGGTCTCATGGCCACCGGAATCCTATCCCACGTACACTAGAATCTGAAGTTGAAATCGGTCAACTACTCATTAGGATCCCTCTTGATTGTTGTCAATTATTCCAAAAAGGATAGATTATCTCCCTTCTCTCCAAATTTATTGTGAAGAGCCATGTAAAAATGGTCCCAATTATGAATGGATCCCACAGTTAGACTCTTGAACCATTGTAAAGATTTACCTTTAAAAGATGAAGCCAACAACTTGACCGTAACATCCATTTCATTGATATCATGAATTGCATAGACATTTGCAATATCCTAGATGTGGTCAATTGGAGTCATTTGGTTCTCTCTAGTAAAATATGGAATGCTCTTCAGTGCTGCAGCTGGAACTGGATTTTGTGCATTGATATCCAGTGGGATGCTGCCAGTGAAGTTGACGTAGGGGTTTGGTTGTGCCATCTTGATTGGTCGGAGGACTCTAGTTGATTGAACAGAAAGGCCTACTAGGTGGAGGTGTTAACAATGTCTTGCTTGGTGGAGATGGAGACCTTTGAGCTCTTCTTCCCCTTCTTGCTCTATCTGGGGATAAATGTAGATAGACAAATAACCCCTCCTCTCTAGTTCTTGACCTTTTTTGTATTCTTCTCATGAACTTGACAATCTTGGACTACTTGGAACCAGTGGATTCTGCCTCTTTTGGAGTCATCAGATGTGCAATTTCAGAGCTTCTTACAAGCTAGGAACTCACAAAAAGTGCACATCAATCTTGTTGTAGTAAAAATGAAGACTTCTTGTCCCATCATTCCAAAATTGTTATTGCGGTCACATGGTGGCTTAAGATTTTTTTATAATGAGACACCTTAAAAGATGAGATAATATAACTCCAGTGTCCCATCGGGCATGCCAAAACTATTATTGTAAAATCACAACACCCCCAAGTTTGCTGACTCTATGGGATGAGACTCACAATTTGATAGCATAACATGGAGCATTTGTCAAAGTGTGGGACTTTGTGAATCGAGAGATATTTTTGGATGAAGGACAGTTCATATTCCTCTATTCGGGTGACCACATTCATATTACAAGGTCTATTCTAAAACCTACTTTAACTTGCCAGGAGACAGGGTTAAGGAGATGCAAGAAATAAAACCTAGACTAACAAGGGTGATGCACCAAAGGAATGATGAACACCTGCTTTGCAATAAACAAAAACCATAAAAACACAATACAACCACCACACAGATGACCAAACTATGATGAGAGACTAGGTGGATGCAATGAACACAAGAGAGGGTTGAAATCATCCAAAAAAATATCTCATTACTCCAAAATTGATATAGTGCATTCCAATAGCCAGGAGGTAGAAATTGCATTACAATTTGAATGGGAGCTTACAAAATCAACAAATTTTCCTACATAACATGTTAGAAGAAGGGAGGGCGCAAAGAAAAATTGTCCATACATTAGGAAAATTCCCCTCCTCACAATATATAGGAATAATTAGAGGAGGTAGAAGAAATCTGGCCTCTTATTCAACCACCCCAAAAGGGAAATGAATTCCCCTGCAACAATGATGGGTTTCACTGCAATACCCATGCCTCCACCACTATTCCTTGTTGGGAAAGAAAGGAAGCCCATAATCCATTATGGGGGTAGGTGAGAAGCCTGACACATTCAAGAATGGTGGACTAAATTTAAGGATATCTAGTTGTAGTTGAGTAGAAAATGTCGAGAGCTTTCCAAAAAGTCTCCTCTTGCCCAGATCTGAGCTTCCAGTTAAAGGTTATGGATTTTTTGAAGATCGAGGGTCGGGTGTTTAACATGGGCTCACAATATTTAAAATATTCTATTCGTGCGAGATCCACGTGGAAGCTACACACGCCTTAAGACTTCACCCCCTTCCCTTCACTCTTGAAGTTACACCAAAGAGACATGTGGCATCGTCCGCGGGCCTGCTCTATTTCCTTTACATTCTGGCTAACCCCTCTGGTTTGGCGGAGACACTATGTCTGACCCTAGACACGTGGAGGGTTGGCGCACATTTGGGACCTGCCTCGATTTTGCTTTTGAAGTTGCACCAATGAGGAATGTGGAAGCTTCCGCTAGCCTATCCCAAGCTTGGACTTTTCAACAGCCGGTGAAACCTTTCTTGGTTCCCTGACTATGTGGTGTGTTGGCACTCATTTGGGGACCGCCCTTTGATTCAACCCTTAAAGGATTGCCAATGAGACACGTGGCAGCTTCTGTGACCCTTTCTTGTACTTAGCGATGCATGCCTCAAGTGAACATTATCCTGCCTCATTCTTTTAGGTAAGGGGACCCACTATGTATGATGCCAAAACCCTCTTATAGGTGCGACCTCTGTGGTTAGCTCTCAAAAATATGTTGGTGGGACACTTGGCATCATCCTTCAGCCACCCCTTTGGTTTCTTTGTGTTTTGGCTTAGTCCCTTCCTATTTGGCAAAGCAATATGTCTAACTCTAGACACATGGAGGGCTCATGCTTTTTAGGACCTGCGTTTTGGGTCTTACCTTTGAAGTTGCATCATGATGACGTGTGGATCCTTCTATTGTACTTAAACCTTTCAACGAGATGACTCTATCTTTCTCACCCATTTAGGAGCAAGTTATTGGACCCTAGACATGTGGAGATTCTGTGCACATTTGGAGACCCTGCTTGGACCTGACCTTTGGAGGCGTACCATTGAGACAAGTGGAGGGTTCCACCAGCTCATCCCCTGTTAATACTTTTAATAGCTGGTGTAAATTTTCAGACTCTAGCCATGTGGAAGGTTCAAACTCACTTGGGCACCCTGTTTTGGATTTCACCCTTGGAGTTGTGCCAATGAAGCACGTGGCACCATCTGTAGTTCTTTTTCTTTGCTTCAAGTTTGATCGTTACGGGCTCAATTTTGGCATTGAATGTGTTTCTACATGACTTGGCCAACCCTCCATTTCTCTTGTGTAAGGTCACATTCAACCAATTTTTCGTAAGGGGTAAAATTGGATAACAATTTGGTGACTCACGAGATCACCTTCCTACTAGGCGAACAAATCAGTTTCCTTGAAGTATTCGTTGGGAATGGAGTCATAGATTATAGCCCGATACCAATCATGTTATTTTAAACTAGAATTTTATGCTTACACTTGCGACCACAGAACCTACCCCATCATTCTGCACCAAATTTTCATAAGAAAATATTGACGATGAGATTTATAAGAGTAGAAAATTGTCTTAACTTCAGGTTTTCACCATTACCAAAATGGATTGCTTCTGACATTCACCTAGAGCCACATCAAGTTGTATAATGATACAACCTTCATGCAAAGAAACCCGTGTTGGAGCACTTAGGAAAATGAAACCTATTCTAATAACAACAACAATGTGCACAAGCACTTGGAGGAATTGGAAATCCTATACTAATATGTACAAGGGTGAGAATTCTCCTTCTAGTAGCAATGTTTTAGATAGATCCCATTGACTAAAATATACAATTCTTAACTATCCAACTTAGCCAGTCGAAGTGCATTGCTACCTTTGCATTCGGTGATCATGTATGGACCACTCCATATGGCATCGAACTTGGAATTTTTTCCTGGCTTTGCATGGTCTCGCATCCCACTTCAGTACCAAGTCTCCAACTTGGAATGTCTTGGCTTTATCTTTCTTGTCAAAGCTCTTCTTGATCAACACTTGATCCTTCTCCATGGTTTGCACTGCATGTTCTCTTGCTTCTTCTAACTCCATCAACTCTACATACTTGATCTCCATAGGCTCAAACTCATCTAGTTCCAGTTTTTTCATGAGTTCTAATGTTGGAAATTCAAGTGATATAGGTAGAAATGCTTCCTTCCCATATACAAGATTGAATGGAGAGCTTCCTATAGACCTCTTGGGTGTGATTCTATCTATCCAAAGAGCTGATTTGAGTTTTGTGTGCCAAGTTCTCTGATTCTCATCAAGAGTCCTTCTGATGATTCACAATAAGTTCTTGTTTGTGAACTATACTTTTTCATTACCTTAAAGGGTAATAGTTTAAAGAGGTGTTGAGGTATACACCATTATTGACATCCCATTTAGTGATCTTTGTGCCAAGGAATGAAAATGCATTGTCTAATATGATAGTAGTAGGGGCACTAAACCTTGTGACTATCCCTTCATAAAAATCCAAGATGTTGGATTCATTTGCCTCCTTAAGTGCCACTGCTTCAGTCCACTTGGTGAAATAGTCAGTCACTGTGAGTATCCACTTGTGGCCTTGACTTGAATTTGGGTTGATTACTCCAATGAAGTCTAATCCCCATTGCATGAATGGCTGATCTACTGAAATTGGATGAAGGGGTAGGACTGTTAGTATTTATTTCCCTATGAAGAATGCACACTTCTTGCATTTATTAATCCATGAGTAGTAATCACTAAACACCGTAGGCCAATAGTAACCAACCTTCATAATTTTGAGAGTTGTTACTCGTGGAGCAAAATGGCCTCCTGCTTCTCCGTCATGGAACTCATGTAACATCTTCTCAACTTGGATTGTCCCAATGCACCTCAATAGAACACCATTGATGTCCCTTTTGAACAAAACACTGTCAATGAGCACATACAGAATGGCTTGTAATCTAAAGTACCTTCTCTTTGCTTTTCTCATTTCTGGAGGGTATAAACCTGTTTGGAGATAATGCACCAAGTCTTGAGTCCAACATGGAATGGGAACATCATTAGCTAGTTGTTCTTGATTATTTTGTAGTAAAAGGACAACCTCTTCTTCATTTGTTGACTTGGTTTGTTGTTTTGAATCGAGCAACTCACACAGAACTTTTCCGCAAACCAAGTTATTCACTTTGATTTCAATACCCAAGTGATCAAACCTACTATCTTCTCATTCAAATCCTTGTTCAAAAGAAAGTCCTTGACACCAGCATGAGACACTAGTAATTGAATCTTGTTGTTCGAGAAAAAGTTTTTGATCTTCTTCATACTTCTAATGACACCAAGAACATGTTTCTCAATAAAAGAGTACCATATTTCATAATCTTCCAGGATTTGGCTGAAGAATGCTATGGGTTGTTTTGAACCTTCTTTATTCAGCTATACCAAGATAGCTGAGATTTTGTTTGGCCCTCCAAAAGCATAAAACATGAAATCCTTTGAAAATTATTGGTTAATAAGAGTTGGGGCTTCTGATATTTCACACTTCGAGCCACTAAACACTCTTTTCCTTCTACTATCCATTTGAATACAAGACTCTTCTTTAGCATTATTGTTAAAGGCTTTAAAAGAGTGGTAAAATCAGGCACAAATATGTGGACAAAGTTTATCCTTCCCAAGAAGCTTTAGAGATATTTCTTTTGATGTGGTAGTGGAAGTGTTCTAATGGCTTCAAATCTTTTAGGGTTAATTGTTAACCCTTCTCTTGAGACAATGTTATCTTCCTCAAGCTGAGATTGGATTATAGCAGATTTTCATTAAGGCATTCATAATGTAATAATTCTAAAATAATTTTCTTTATCATAGAAGCAATCAAGACATCAATAGTTTCTTCTCTAACCTTTGGAGGTCACTAAAGCATCCAACAATCAAATTCAAAATTCTACTAGCATCAACCATCTCCCTCTCTCAAGTAACATCATCCTCTCATCGTTATTCATCAAATTGAATAAGGTAAGTCCCTTTTCATCATTTGCAATATTTAATCAGCCTTATTTCATATTTTAGCGTTTTGTTCTTTCCAAAGCAATCACCATTGATTTCCATAATCGCCAATGATCGTCCTAAATCACTAGAAATTCCTTTCTGTTAGACCAATTAATGCCTAAGATTTCCCTTCGACATCCATACCTCATAAATCATTATCAATTTACCTTTGCAAGTATCTATCCATTCATATCAAGCTCTTTTGAGCCATATACACCACTATGGCAGCTATCTTAAATCCAACATATTACTCATCTCACCTTTGTGAATAGACAACCATCTACATCCTTTCTCCTTTGAGCCATTTTTTGATCCCTAGACTCCCTTTGGATTAGGTTTCACCATCAGTCTATCATATAGCATTGGACCACGTCATTCCTTTGCCTTTACATTGGTTGGTTACATAATCTATTTTATCATTTTATCTTATCATTACTTTGGATTAAGTTCTTGAACACAGATTGAGATCCTTACAAGGAAGTACATTGACTTCGGGACCGGCATTATCCTCGGAAATCTTTCATATATCTATCTAATCCCATCCTCTCCATAGTGTTTGTGATCTTCAAGTTTCTCTGTCGGAAAAGAAGGAAGGAACTTTCATCCATCAGCTACAACATCCATCTCTACGGGTTTCGCTAAAACCCACTTGTCTTCGAGGTCGATATTGTTTTTAATGCTTCACCTCATTAATTTA
This sequence comes from Taxus wallichiana var. yunnanensis, assembly GCA_018340775.1. Taxonomy (NCBI): domain Eukaryota; kingdom Viridiplantae; phylum Streptophyta; class Pinopsida; order Cupressales; family Taxaceae; genus Taxus; species Taxus wallichiana. The sequence continues at coordinate 130,686,491 of CM031235.1, forward strand.
AGTAGAAAGGTAAGAACTTATTTGAACATTCTAGCATGTGCGGTGGGACACGCCCTTTTCTTTCATTTAAAATAATTATAATTCTTTTTTTCTTTTTCTTTGTAATCGCCACGATCTAATCAAATCACTAGCAATTGTGTTAATCAAAGCATAGATTTTTAAATTGTTGATGATCTCTGTGACCTTTTTTATTACTCAATTCAGGACATTTCATAACACCATTTTATTTCTTTTTTTGTCTTATGCTAACCTTTTTGTAGGTTTTTTCTACCGAGGCTTTTACTTGCTGCATTATTGCTTTAAAAATTCAAAAAAATGAAAATTAAAAGGAAGTGTTTCTGAGGTGATTCCTTTCCCTTTCTTTTTACTTTTCCACATTTCATTCTATTGTTTGTGCTCATGGAAGTATATTTTTTTATTTTTTTAAAACAAACCTTGCATCTTGCAAAATCACATAGATTAATTACGAGGATTAATTTATTATATCCTCTTAATCTTCTTTACACACAACCAAACCACATCAAATATAAAATTTGCATGAAACACTCCTACCCAAGTGATAACTATTGGGATTTCATCACTTAATATGGAAACTGACTCGATGTTGTGATTGAGTATAATTTTTTTACTTTGGTATATTGCTTAAGGACCCAACTCCTTATCGTTGTGGGATCGTGAAGTTAGGGGTAGGCCCCAATACTAGGCCTCTATCCTTTAACAAATAAAGATTTTGGTTTCATGTACCTTTGGATATATAGAGGAATCTATCCTTTAACATTACAAAATCAACCTTAGACCATCCATAACATTCGGTTCTGTTGACAAAATAAGCTCACACTTATATTGAGTCAACTGACATCACTTCCCCCTTTTTATGCTTTAATCTGAATTTTTACATATTTTAATCACTTAATGCCCCACAAAGCATTTCCATCGTATAGTAAATTTCTTCTCCTTTCCAGAGATATAAAGCTTTCACTCCTCATATTTCACAAGCTATTACGGGCGATGGGCCTTGGAGGTATTTTTTACCAAAAGCGGGGCTATGGGCCTAGAGATGTGTTCTTTCCCTAGTGTAAAATGCAAACCGGTAGGCACGGGATGAATTTTTGAAAAGCAAGTTTGCCCATGGAGGAAATTTTTCCCAATAGTAAATGTGGGTCCATGGATAAACTTTTACACTTTTCACAAAATGGCACTTGGAACCCATTTCATCGGCCGTTGACACAAAATTTTCTCAACTTTCGGGCCGTCTAGGGTCCAGAGATGGGGATCCAATTTGTGATTTAATCACTTATTCCAAATTTAATTCATCCCATCACATCTTACCCATGAGTGATTAAATATTAAATATTTAATTACGCTTCTTCCCATGCATCTTAATCACTTATCCACCCCAAATTTATTCTATCCATGTATCACATCTATTTTAATCTTCCTAAAGCGGGATATTTTCCCATAGTCGGGATAAGTCTTATCTTTCTCGAAATCGATCATTTTAGGCACCTCGGGAGTCTTTTCCGCGATCGGCGCCGACCCATATGGTCGGCGCCGATTTTCTAGAGCGGCGCCGATTATAAAAGCAAGCCCGAACTCGGTTCTAAGGACCGAAGAGAGCGAAGAGGCCGAAGAAGAGAGAGACGAACGAGCGAAAAAGTGAGAGAGGCGAAAGATACGGGTTGAGAGAAGAGAGATCTTCTTAGCATCAATTGTATCAAATTAGGGCGAGATCTGTCCAAATCAATCCACGAGAGGAGCACCGTTACTCTGCCGTATCATATCGACATCACACACCACCATCATCATCTGGTGACTCTGTTCCGAGTGTCTCTCCATCTTGGCACATCCAATGAGACCACATTCACCTTCCATTCCCGAATCTTGTCGCCATACGATCCACGATTGGTGATCTGCCTCTCGATCGGCGCCCGATCTTATCCGGCGATCGCCGATCGATCGCGCGATCCCGATCTCATCGATCGCGCCGATTCTACCCGATCGGCGCCGATTTATCTGCGAGATAGGTAAAAGGATCACGAGTAACACAAATCCAGCATTTATTTCATAGTTCCTGTTTTACGTACTTTACATCTGCTTTTTAGATTTCTGTTTATTACTGCAATCAGAAAATCTAGTCTTTATTTACATCTTTTATCATGTATGCTTCTTTTCTTAATTGAAAACGTGGACTGACATCCGCCGAGGAAGCTTATCGCTTCTCGGACCCGCTTCTCGGGCAGTCCACTTAAATATCTTTTAACGTGGTCTTTTTCTGTCAAGCATCGGTGTTTTGCAGGTTATTCGGATCTATTGTGCGAATTGCTCGTGTGCGCCCGTCTTATCTACATCGGCTTCCTCATCCGTCTACATCTTCATCAGGTATCGATTTCATTGAGGTTTTTCAGGGTTTTTGTGTTTAGTTTGGTGCATTAACTTGGACAGGTAACAAGCGCGAAATTCTTGATCTACATTCTGGCACGCCCGGTGGGACCTAACCAAAGTCCCTTATTGGTAAGTTCATTTCTTTTCTAGTTTTGAACTTTGTTCCTTTTCTTCACTGATTTCTATCAGTCCTATTTGAGCATTTCTGTTCATCATTTCAATCTTGCTTTTTTAGGCGAAATCATTATCTTGAAATTTTTCTATTTCCTTAAAATAGAAATTTTTCGTTTCACCATTATCTGGATATATCTTTCCGGATCTTGTTTGTTGTTTGCTTAACCTTTTCTTGCGGAGCACTTTGCTTGTTCGTGGGATTGTTCGAGGGGAAGAGCTCAACAACGCGCTTTTTGAAGTCCACACACCTTGGAGAGCTAAATCTACAGGTATTCCTCTTTTACGGTGTTTTCTCCTTTTTAGGATTTCTTTGTTGGTTGTCTATCACATCCAAACACTTCAATTTTTGGTGCTTAAAAAGAACTTAATCGCATTTGGGAAAGAACTTGTTTGACTTGTCTTCATCGAAATCAAACATTTCGTTTTAAGTGCTTAAAAGAACCTTTTCTTTGTCATTCTTTGCATGCTTTTCATCTAGTTTTAATTAGGTTGGAAAAATTGATCAAAATCGGTAGTGACACTATTTGATTTTTATTTTCACCCTTGCACAAAAGCCAAAATCACTAGGTATAAAGCATCTAAACAAAACTCCTTCCACTGGCCTCGCCTACTTGGAAGTGATATCCAGAGGAAGAGCCTACGCGGTACTCGGGCATGCTATAAATTCACGGAAGATTTTGGTATATATTGGCAAAGCACCCGACTCCCTTATCGCAGCGGTGTGTGAAGTGCGGGGTAGGCCCTATATCAAGCCACGTCTGGTCTTTTCTTGAAGTGCCTTCGGGACTCCTCACCAAACATTACCCAAACCATCCTTAGTTTGGCTATACTCGAGTAGTTCTGTTCTAAAAGCCTTCCCTAACATTTTCTTTTCTTAAAAGCATCAAAATTTAAAGGAGATAATCACTTACTTGTTTGCTTGAATTGTTTGTGCATTAGTTAGGACAATCTTCTTTCTTGCTTGTTTATGACGGTTATCACCCGGTCACAATCTAGGAAAATGGCCCAACGGGTTCCTTCTTCCTCAGAAATCACCACCGGCGTGGATGTTTGGCACCCCTCCCATCTTCCTCGGGACCGCTTGTTAGTTGGTTCCCCCTCATGATCGTATAATCCCTTCTATCAGACAAAGCGCCTCCATCACGTCCGACTTCTCCTAGTCCCTCCGAGATATCATCGGCTCGGAGTATGTCCTCGCGGGGATCTGAATTTCGGGCTTTCCTCGATCGCAATCGATAGCCCTCATGGACTACCTAGTACACAAGTCGATCCAAATATCTGACCAAGACCCACCAATCCGACAAGTGTACAATTATCCTCGTGGATCATCCCAGGCCCTTGTAGAGCAGTTTGCACCATCTCTCTTGCCTCGAGCCACGGAGAAGGGCGAAGCCCCTATGCCTCCCTTTTCTCTTCCACCTACCATGTCGACTAGTTCTCAATTAGTCTTACCTATCCCTAACACTGCAGTTACCTCGAATATTCCACAACCCATCTCTGAGAGGTCTTCTGCCCTGGCTATAATGAATGCGTCTGCACACCCGCACATTGCCGTCAATTCGTCTATGCCCTCCATTGTGTCTCAAGGTCAGTACCTCTTCATGAGCCAACCCCCTCCGAATAGTCAGTTGGTTCCTACTTCTCGTCCTCCAGTGAATCTTTCTTCCAATATTCCAGCAAGCTGCGACCTTCGCCCATCCCTAGTATCGGCACCCTTGGTACCCGAATCCGGTAGAAGGTCCCTTTCGGTCTTGTTCCCCAACATGTCCAATCTAACCAACACCCATGTTCCTCGATCTGTCCCTATCCATCAACAAACATAGAGTCCACCAATCACGGGTTCCATCCGTCACTGACCTATATTTTCTCAACCACTTATTATCTCACGGCTGCTATCTCATGCAAGTGCCTCACAACAAATACCCCACCGGTGTCACCCGAACACTGGTTATTCCTCTTATCATCTATCCAACAACGGATGAATCCCCATTGACATCTCAACAACATCCACCACTTGCTTCTTGTAGGACATACCAATGTACCTCCTCCCCATCCGAGCGTAGTTCAAATTCTCTTGAAGAAAATTGCAGACTTGGAAGCCTCCACAAAAGGAACCCGTCCTTCATACTCCTTTGAAGAAGTGTGCAATGAACCCATTCATCCTTCGGTGGCTTTTAAGCCTTATCCTCCCCATGGGAACTTCCCAAATTCTCAAAATTTCATAGCGGGAAGACCCCCACAACATCTGCGAGCATTGAAACATGCTTGCTACCTTATCGTCCAGGATCGGGAACTCATGCTCATACCTTTCCTATGTCTCTAGCGGGTCCCGCTTTGGTGAAATACATCTGATAATATTCCTCAACATTCTTATTTTCTTTCTCTCGGTTGGCCCGGATGTTTGTTGAAAACTTTTCAATAAATATCGCGCATAAGATCTCAATCACGAGATCTTTATAACATTCGCCAATTCGACGATGAGTCTATAGCGAGACTTTGTCGCTCGTTGGAGAGGGATAATCAACCAATTGTCTTTCTCCTTCCTCAATCCCAACAGATCGAGTTGTTCACCCGATCTTGTGCTAATCACATTTCTTCCACGTTAAGGATCAACTTTTCATACCTTTGAGGAAGCCTTCACGATGGCACGCAAACTTGAATCTCGTGCCATTGAACAAGGAAAGCTAAAACTTCGCTCCAAATCTAAACCAGATTTCTCTCGGTTCACCAAACCAAATTCTTTCCCTCCTAAAGATAAGAATCAAGGATCCACCAATGCTATCGTATTAAAAACATCAAGAACCGATAGTACTCCTAATCAACCACCACGAAGAGACTCCTCATCTTCTCGGAAAGGGGCTTCATCATCTCGATCCTTCGCTCCATTGGGGGAATCATATGCCTCTATCTTAGAAAAAATGTTGGAAGTTCGCATGATCGAACTTCCACCCATTAGGGATATTGATGAAAGCGAGAACGCCCATTACGGTATAGGAAAGCGATTTGTCATTATCACGGAACCAAGGTCATGACATCGAACGATGTCAGACTTTCAAAAATCTTGTCCAAAAATTCATTGATAAAGGCGAGCTCATTCTGGATAACCCAAATGCTCCCCCAAATCAAGCACTGGACGTTTTTAAACAACCTTTCCCCAATCATGCCCCAAATCATAATTCTTGAATCTCAAAACCAAACACCCACACTATCAATTTCATCTCTCTTTGAAGACTCTTCTTACGAAACCAATCCATCTGCAAACACATCAATCGAATCAGAACCTCCTTCCATCACTGGAATTCCATTATCTTCAGAAAGTCCGTCTTTGAATATTCCTACATTACTAAGCACGGAGTCATCTTTCTCCGCTCCGTTGTCTGACCTACCATCCATACCCGAGACAGTGTCATCCTCATCTGTCTCATCATCGGACATTCTTTGATACTCGAGGCAATTACATCCCTTCAGAGTTTCCACTTGACGACACATCCACTTTGTTGCTCCCATTCCCATTTGCTGACTATGCCCTTGGTGAACATACCTATCATTGTGCCAACTTCAGCGGAAGCATCTTCATTTTGACCCTTCCTATCTCTTTTCCTACGGTAGTTTCACCCATGATTCTTGCATCGAAGTAGTCCCTTCGCAGAGAACTGCCCGTCATCACCCCCTTCTTCCATCACCAATGTTACTTCACCTATTCAGGAAAAATCAAAAGAAGTAGCACCAACACCTATACACTCGGTTCCTGAACCTAAACCGAGACAACCAAAATCTAACATTACACCATCAGTATCTCCCCATTTGCTTCCCCAAAAAGGTTCTGATCACCTTATGCCGTTGAAGTCGTCACCATCCCTGAAAAAGGAAAGCCCATATTTCGGACCATCAAAACTCTTGGTGCTCTTCCACAAAAATCTCTCTCCACGCCTCATAAACGATTGGATTTGCCCGCGGAGAAGGCGTCTTCTTCTACACATCCATCAAAGCCATCATCTTCTTCCACAACACATTCTTCATCAATACCCCTAAAAGTAGACTTACCTACTAAAAAGATGCCACCTCTTCTATCGGGATCATCATCTTCATTACCAAAAACCAAGCACCCTATCTTCCTCCAATCTACACTACTACTTTGGGAGCTTCTTCCTCTCTAAATCAACATTATCTAAATCATCAAGTAAATTCCGACCAAGCAACCCCTTTGTCTCCAAAGACCCAAAAATTTGTCGCATCTCCATCCCCATCTTCAAAATCTATTTTAGGGCTCCTCCTCCACCAAAGTCAATCATGTCTCACTTGCTCCCATCTCAAGTGCCCAAGACTGCTCCTCCAAATGTCCAAACAAATAAGAGGATCCCTAAAAAGACTGTTAAACCTAACATGCAAGTTCTTTTACCTCGGCAGTCGATTAAGGTAAAAGAACCATCTTCATCATCTCTATCCTCCTCTTCGTCTACCGGATTCTATACCGAAATCCTTCATCAACTTATCCAATCTTCATCCATAACCCTTCCTCCGATTAAACCTTATAATCCTAAAGGAGTGAAACCTACTTGGTTTAACTCTGATCTGATTTGTGCTTACCACCGTACCCAGGGTCGTCATGACAACTTTGAGGGATGTAAAGCTCTTGAAGCCGTTATCAAGAACCTTACGGAAGAAAGTGACCTTTTCTTTGGAGGAGGAGGAGCAAGTACCTCCTGTCATCTTAGCCCCATCCAAACCTCAACCATCCACTCGGACCTCTAGTGGTTCCATCCCACTTGATCTTCCACCTTCCCAAATTGACACGATCCATATCGCCACTAGAACCCAACACTATGATAACCCATCTTCATCTTGACATCTCGACCACGGGTTGTCATTTACTGCAGCCCCTAAGGCGTTTCTCCTTCCTCATCAGCCCCACGACCCGGGGTCTCTATTCGTCTCTTGCACCTCGGGCTCAAGTTCCGTGTCACATTGAGGAGAGTGTTATGAAACAACTCACCCGGGCTCCGGTCAAAATGTCTCTTTTTGACCTCATCCAATCCTCTCCAACATCGACATGAGCTTTGATTGATAATCTGCGTCGCATCGCGATGAATTCCGATGAGCTGACCCTTCGAGTTGGTTGTTGGACTGAATGGACCATCAACCGCCATTTCTTTTGAGGATTCGGAAATTCCTCCTCTTTCTTCCAGAGGATTTGGAGGCTCCCCTCTTCATCACAGTCCAAATCAATAACACTACCTTAAAACGTGTTATGATCGATAGTGGAGCTGCACTCAACGTCATCTCCTCGCACACATTCGAACAACTTAAGTTACCAAAGAATGTGGTGTCACCCCCCCTTTAAGCCCTTCGATCATTTAACGATCAGCTAGCGGTCACTCTAGGAGGCTGTGGTCTTACCCATTCGAGTAGGTAAGAAGCTGCTTCATGAACTCTTCTACATCGTCGAAGGAAAGTTCCACTATAACATGATCCTCGGACGCTCCTGGATTCGCGCAATGCATTGTGTCCCATCCACCCTCCATCGATGCCTAAAATATCAATATGAGGGCAAAATATATACTCATCCAGGAGATCCTTTTCCTTCCGCACAATGCGACATGACCACAAGGTCTGCCCCTTTAAAAGAAAATCCATGTTCTCCTGACGGGGCCTCATCTTCTTCCATACCTGCAACCAAACTACCGGATTTACAAAATCTGGAAGAGACATTGCAGCGTTTCTCACTAGGAGAGCTTCCTCTCTTTTCTTTTGATGCCCATCTCAAACCTAATGAGTATGGTAGACCAGACAAACAACTTGAATATCAACCGGTCTCGGTCATCGTCACCATTGGTCTGCCCAATCAACAGACCAATTTCATCTACGGTGGTCTTGATACGCCTCATTATCGCCCGGATTCTCCTCCTAGAGCCAAACCTTACCTAACAGGGTTTGATTATCTACAGAATCCCACGTTTGCAAAAACTTATCTATATCGATGCGCGTGGAAAGGTTTTGGCCTTGGAAAATATGAACAAGGTATACATGACCTCAAATCCATTCCTACTCTCATGCCACATCAAAAATTTGGTTTAGGATTTAAACCTCTTTCAAAAGCCACCGTCACTATTCTTGATGAGCCTCTTCCTACTGAAGAACCATCTTCCCCCACTAAATCAGAAGCATCACTTGATGTGGACGATGACATTTCCATCCCACCTAACTTTTTTTTTCAATACCATTTCCTTAGGGCCGTTGGTCTATGAGACTAACAATCGGTCCTTCTATACCATTAATCTTCCACTGAAATAGTTGGAGACGACTCTCCCACTATCAACACTATCCTTTGTGCGGATGATGATTACTGTCCTCACCTATCTACAGGGGCGGAGGATTCATATCTTCCCAAGACTATTCCTTCGACACGTCTGCCCTTCTCAGCGAAGCCACTATCGACCTTAATATAGGGACTTACGAAGACCCTCGCATCATTAAGGTCGGCCAATCCCTTAATCCACGGGAATTAGGGGACTTTACCGCTTTTCTTTCCAAACATCGTCAAGCCTTTGCTTGGTCATATGAGGATATGCGGGACTCGATCCGATATTGTGGTCCACAATATCGTTACCCTTCCCAACATCAAACCGTCAAAGCAAAAATTGCGTAAAATGCACCCTAGAGTAGCCCTTCTTGTTAAGAAGAATTACAACGCTTGCTCTCGGCTAGCTTCATCGACCCATCGATTATCCATGATGGGTGTCGAATGTAGTACCGATAACTAAGGCTCTTTGGGAAGATTGAATTTGTACCGACTTAGGGATCTTAATCTTGCTGTCCCGAAGGATGATTTTCCTCTTCCTAATATCGACCAACTCGTAGATTTAAGCTGCGGGTCATGAGATGCTTTCTCTTATGGATGGTTTCTCTGGATATAATCAAATCCTCATCGCACCCGGAAGACCAACATAAGACTTCCTTCATAACTCCTTGGGGACCTTTTCTTTATCGTGTCATGCCTTTTGGCCTTAAGAGCGCGGGGCAACCTATCAACGAGCAATGACATACATCTTCCATGATCTCTTACACAAAAGCTGCAGAGAGGATTATGTTGATGATCTCCTCGGCAAGTCCAAGCGCCGTCAGGATCATCTTTTCATCCTTGTACCTCTCTTTGAGAGGCTTATCCTTTTGTCTTCGTCTAAATCCAGCTAAGTGCGTGTTTGGCGTTCTCAGCACTTTGGTAAACTTTTAGGTTTTATCATTTCCATCGGGGTATTGAAGTCGACCCATAAAAATAAAAGCTATCCTTGAGATGCCTCCCCCTCTAACTTAAAGCAACTCCATGATCTCGAGGGCGTCTTGATCGGTGCGTCGTTTTATCTCCCATTGTCGGACCGTTGTCAACCTTTTCACCATCTTCTCCGTAAGAATGTTCATTTTGAATGGGATGAGCATTGCCAAAAGGCCTTTGATGATCTCAAAGCTCTTCTTTCTCTCCACCGTGCTTACACCTCCACGCGAGAGGGAGCCTTTCTATCTTTATATCTCTGTGGTGACCATGCTCACGGGAGCCATGATCTCGCATCGGGACACTTGTGGTAAAGAACAAGCTGTCTATTACATCAGTCGCACCCTCCATGAGTATGAGACACGTTACTCCGAAGCTGAAAAACTATGTTGCGCTCTCTTCTTTGCAACTTCTAAGCTTCGTCATTATCTCCTTAATCATAAAACTTACATTGTCACAAGTGTCAATCCACTTAAGACAATCCATGCAAAACCTTATCACAATGATCGCATCACTCGTTGGCTTATGCTCATGACAGAATTTGACCTCGAGTTTATCCCACAAAAGGCTATCAAGGGTCAGGTTATTGCGGATCAATTAGCAAATGCTCCTCTTCCGGACACTCAAGACCCCCTTGCTCAATTCCCCGATGAGTATATCCAACAAATTGATTTTGGTCTATCTCCATTTAAAGTAAAGCTCTTCTTTGATGGATCCAAATGCCAGCAAGGGGGAGGTGCGGGTTTCGTGATGATTCCTCCTTGGGAATACGCCTATCCCGATTGCACACAAATTAAACTTTGAGTGCACCAAATAATATGGCTGAGTCTGAAGCTCTTGTCTTAGGTCTTGAAATGCCATTAATCTCGGCTCGTCATATTGACATCTTTGGTGATTACGAACTCATCGTTAATCAAGTCACGGGTGTCTATCAATGCAAGAATGATATCCTTCAAAATATATCGACATCGTTCTTGCCCACTCGATCTTTCGATAACTTCACTATCCAAGCCATTCCTCGTCTTTGCCAAATCGATTCGCGAGATACCATGGCCTCTTTAGCCTCCCTTATCCACCCTTTTACCGAAGACTCGCGTCTTTATGTGGGCTGTGTCTGCGATTAGATCAACCATCTCATCTTGGGCAACTAACGTCAATCAATGCTGTCACAACCCATACTCAGGATGAGTGGTATCAACAGATAGTTGATTATCTATCTCATTCGGTCCTTCCTCCAGATCTGACTTCCAATGGTAGAAGGTCTTTTGTCCAACGCGCCAACCGCTATACTATTCTAGGCGGCCTTCTTTACAAACGCGGCTTTGATGGTATTTTGCTTCGATGCCTCAAAACCCATGAATCATCTAAAGCTATTCAGGAGGTCCATGACGGTATTTGTGGTGGACATTTTAGTGGCTTAGCTGTAGCCAAGCGCATCTTACGTTTGGGATATTATTGGCCTTCTCTTAATCAAGATTGTTGTGAATACACTAAGAAGTGCGTCAAGTGTCAGCAACATTCCAATCTCACGCACATCCCTAGTCAGGCTTTGCAACCTGCGGCGGATTTGTGGCCTTTTTCGCAGTGGGGTCTTGATCTTATTGGTCTCATCAATCCTCGTTCTTCACAGCGTCATCATTCTATCATTACTGCCACTGAGTACTTTACTAAGTGGGTAGAAGCTATCCCTCTTTCTTCAACAAAGGCTAAGCCCATAGTTGATTTCGTCTATCAACACATCATTTGTCGCTTTGGCGTTCCACACAAGCTAATCACAGATAATGGTAAGTCTTTCAAGAAGCGCTGATTTGCGAAATCTCTGCGATGCTTTCAATATCAAGCTCGAGTTTTCTTCTCCATACTATCCTCAAGCTAATGGTCAAGCCGAAGCGTCCAATAAAACTTTGCGTAATATCCTCGCAAAGGTAACTAGTCGAGCTGGTAGGGATTGGCATTTACATATCCCTTTCGCTCTCTGGGCTTATCGGACTAGCATTCGTACTCCTACTGGTGCTACTCCCTTCTCTCTCAAATCTATGGAGTGCAGAGGCCGTCCTTCCTTTGGAGGTCCAAATCCCATCTCTCCGTGTTTCTCTCAGAGAATTTGTCTCCGATGAGGATTATCGTCAAAATCGTCTAGCACAACTTGAATTATTAGATGAGCGGCGTCTTAACGCTCTTGAGCATCATCAAGTCTATCTCGAGCGTGTCAAACGTGCTTATAACAAGCACTTGCAACATCGTGACTTCAAAATTGGTGATCTTGTTCTTAAGGAAAATCAAAATGTCACTACACTCGAAAGGAGTCAACGTGGTAAGTTTGCTCCCAATTGGATGGGCCCCTACATTATCACTCATAAATATGGGTCTGGGGCTTATCGTTTATCTTCCATGGATGGTATCCCTGAAGCGGAACCTCTTAATGCTTTGCATTTACGGCCCTTCTATTGTTAAAATCTATCTTACACAAATCTAGTCGCAACTCAGATCTTCCATCCGTCCTAATAACCAGTCATCTACTTTCGTGGTGATTTGAAATTGTGTGGTTCTCCGCCTATTGCCTCGTTTACCTTAAATATGAGTATCGCGGCTCTACTCATTGCACGTTTCTTTTGGATATGTTCCTCCTCATGGTAGGAATACCTTAATCACCACTTCATCTGTCCCAAGTACTTATCTTAATCGGATCTACTCGGGTCATGAGTGCATGTTCTTCTATGTTCTCTTCCCCTCCATCTGATCTATCTAGGTCTAAACTCAGCTTCTTCCAAAAAGTTTCAAAAAAAAAAAAAAAAAAAAAAAAAAAGATGCTATCCAAAAGATAGACTGATCCCTCGAAGGACAGCTATCCATACATTATCAAGTGAATCAAAAAAAAAATAGACCATACCCTCGAAGGATGGCTATCATTAAAATTCAAAATACAGACCGCTCCCTTGAAGGACGGCTGTTTCTCAAAAAAATTCAAGGCTTCTTGTAATCAATCAGCCTTCCAGTCAGTTTATACACTTTTTAGCATCACTGAAAGACTTCCCGCATCGATCAGTCTTTCCATATCAAGCAAACTTCCCGCATTGATCAGTTTGCTTTTCTGTCAAAATCATGAAGCTGAGATTTAGGACCTTTTGTCGATCATATGGAGAATCCTATTTCCCCACTATGGACATGTATTCTGTCCCTTATAAGTTCCGACAAGATACTTACTTACTTTTCTTTCCGTTTCTATCCTAGATCTGGTTTGCGACTAGTTAGTGTCAGATTTATTTTAATCTTATATAGGGCCTTATATGCTTGGTCTTTTGGTTTCCTTTCTGGATTTTATCTATGTTCGGTTGGAAGTCCAACTTATCATTTTTCTTCTTCTCCGAGTATCTTCTCTTCTAAGTCACGGTTGTTTCCACTTTCATCTTTGGCTCTTGCAAGGAGTATTCTCCATTTCTTTGTCTTGCAACCCTGTTAAATTGGCATTTCACATGTTAATTCAATCAAAGTTTATCTTCTATCTAGGTTCATCTTATCTATCAAAACATCTATCTGTATTCATTTCTCATTACAATTACATCCATATATCAAACACATTTATCTATCTATCCATCAAAATATCGAAAAATACGTACATCTAAGGTACATTACATCTATCTATATCTAATCCATACATCAAACACATCTATCTATCTATCCATCAAAATATTTAAACACATGTACATCCAAGTTACATCATATCCATCTATCAAAGTTCTATCCACATCACATCTATCATCTATCAGTCTATATCTATCCAATCACATCTATTTTATCCACATTTCAATCTATCTAATCACATCTATTTCTATCATCTATCATCTATATCTATCCAATCACATCTATTTTATCCTCTATCTATATCCATCTACCCATGTATATCAAAATTAAAAAGCATGAGTACAATTATATGACAAATAACGTGATCAATCTATATATACATGTGTGTTTGTACAAAAATGGGTGGCTTCCAATCAAGCCATCTATCTGATGCCTTCCATCGAGGCTACATCACTATACTGAAATACAAAATCTATCAAATCTCTATATGGTAAAATCGGAGCGTGGAGGACACTATCTCCTCCACCCTCCTCTGCTGCTGCCATTTGTCTCTCACGGCCGCCGCCTCTGAGGCTCGATGCACTGCTGCTTTGGAGGTCTCGGCCCACCTCGATCTCTCCCGGTGCTCCCTCCTGAGGCTCCGCTCGCCGTGTGTGGCCGTCCTGCTCTCCTCCTCGCCCCATGCAGAGGCACATCACGGGGCATCTTTGCGCTAGGGCATCCTCGTAATATCTCACCTCGGCGAGGAGAGTGCGTATGTGCTCGGGCTCACCATGCCGGTGCTCGTAAATCTTTCTTTGGGCTTGCTTCTTTGGGGCTGCTTGGCGGCTGCTTTGGTGGTGCCCCTCCTGGGTCGTACCACTGTGTGCCCAGGACTACGATGTGGCACTGTCTCTCCCATACTTGGCCACTGAGGGCCTCCTGTGCCGAAGTAGCGGTCCCTCTGCTGATCGGCTGTATCTCGCTCTGGCGGCGGTGTCTCTCTCCACAATCGGGGCAATCTCTCTCCTCTGTCAAGCCCTGATCTCCTCCCGAGCTACGATGTGTGCGTGTCGGTGTGGCATGCTCTCCCTCTAACATCCCGCGTAGCGCAGCTATGTCCTCCTCATCGGCATCTATAGAGGCGGGAGATGTCGTGGCAGACTCTGTGTCGTACCATCTTTGCGTAGCCCTCATCCACCCCGCGTCATCATCAGCTGCATGCAGTGGAGGGTGGAGCCTCTCTCGATGGGTGCTGTAGGGATCAAAATCGGCAAATCTGTCTCTCTCTGCTATCCCTTTATATGGCGTGTATGTGGCAGTCTTTGCTGTACTAGGCCAAACTGCCTCAGTATCCGCATGAATGGGACCCGCTCCCACATATCCGGCCTACGGCCCCTGACCACCCGACTCCGTCTCAATGCTACCAAGTGGGCATCCTGACCAACCCATATCGGAAATGCCCGATATGGCCTCCAGATGACCTGATCTGGTGTAAGCGTCCTGAAACGCTCAGAGTACCACTCGGCTGATCTACCTGTATCTCCTGCGGCCATGTCAGCCCGCCATCTCCGAAATCCATAATCCACACCCCCCACTGCTGCTGGCATCCACGGAAGCCCGGATGGCCTGATCACTGCTATATGCTCGTATGCCCAGCAATGAAGCACAAAGCTGACATCGATCCCTGTCCTCCGACCAGTGGTGTACATCCATAGCTCATAATATACTTGAGCTATCAGGGCATCGGCAAAGGCAAAAACACATGCATCTGCTGCGAGATGTCGCACACCTTGATCTAATAGTAGATAGGAATCTCCCACCTCCTCAGTGCAGCGGGCAAAATAAGATATAGCCATCTGAATCAGGGCTATCCGCCTGCTCCGAGGGCTATCCTGTCTGTACTGTGAGGCTATCCTCACTGCCCCAGATACTATCTCCGAGTCATCTGCTCTGTCTCTGTACAATCGCACCAGGGCCCTCTGCTGCTGCTCTCGGGGTGTGATCTCAATCGGGTCCCCCGTAATCGGTAATCGGAGGATCCTGTATACATCCTCATGGGTGATAGTCATCTCACCCGTCCTAAACCAAAATGTGCACGTGTGGCTGTCCCACCGTCGCACTAATGCCCGCATGAGCTCCACATCTCGTGGCACTCGTCTATAATATCTAAAACCCCCGAGCCCGGCTAGCTCTAAATGCTGCCAGTCTGCATCTGTCACATCAGGAAGGATCGTCTCCAATAGCTCAGGGATGGCATCCCTCATATGAAGAGCCTCTCGTGCCTGCATCCACGACATCAAAAACATAATTAGTCTCTTATTTCCCCAAATCTCATCTTCCAAAACCAAAAAAAATATCTTTCAGTCGGCGTCGATTTGGTAAAATCGGCGTCGTTCATCCTAGTCGGCGCCGATTAATACCAATCGACGCCGATCCAAAAACAAATCGACGCCGATTAAACCAATCGGCGCCGACTGCCTGGCCGGATGTAAACCAGGCCCTGGCCTCCCATGCACCAAAACATCACACAAAAAAAAAAATAATAACAAAGGTGGGTTCAAGAATGACCACTTACCCCAGGACGTGTCCTCCTGCGCTTCTGTCCGCTCCCAGAGGCTTCCATTGTGTTCAAATCTCAAATCTATCTCTCTCTGAATCAATCGTCACGTTGCAAATAAATCGTTTACGTTTTCCGTTCGCATATTTATATGCGTCTGGATTGGTCGGCGCCGATTTTTTGGTCGACGCCCGATTGTTTTGGTCGGCGCCGATTAGTTTGATCGCCGCCGATTTTTCATGTCTGTTTGCCATAGTGTTGATGCTTGGCTTACTTATCTATCTGATCATTGTTGTGTGCTGAATCTTGCCTTTTGGCGCATCTTTTAGATATCCTTGTCTATTTTGGGTTTGTTCCCTTTTGCGTGGGACACTCGTACCTTTTTGGCAGCTTAGAGTTACGCGGGTCTGTAGGCACTAACGTCGTCTGATTTATAGACCGTCTAGTTGTCCCTACCAATGTGTCTCTCTTTAGATGCTGACTATTTTGCAGTTCTCCTTACACTCATGGGTCTGTAGACACTAACGTCGTCTCATGAGGAGACCGGCTAGTTTTCCCTACCAATGTGAGTTCCTTAGGTTGCTGCCCTTGTGTTTATTTTTATGCGTCATCAATGATCAGATCTACTCCAGACATCCAACTGGGGCATCCTGCATTTTTCATCTACCTCTTTCAAACTCGGGATCGTCTGTTCTATCATCCATCCCATCCCTAGTTTGAGGGGGATCACATCACCACAAATTCTTCTCTTCTTCCATCTCCTTGTTTTTGTCTCATAACCTTGCTTATCGCAAGTTACTTGACAAAAAGGGGCAAAATGTAGACACTTAAAATTGGTTACCCAATTTAGTGTCCCTCTCATCCGTTTACTTGCTTAGGTAACCTGGGGCACGTTTACGTCACCAACTATCCCCTTGGGATATTATCCAATTTGTGATTTAATCACTTATTCCAAATTTAATTCATCCCATCACATCTTACCCATGAGTGATTAAATATTAAATATTTAATTACGCTTCTTCCCATGCATCTTAATCACTTATCCACCCCAAATTTATTCTATCCATGTATCACATCTATTTTTAATCTTCCCTAAGCGGGATATTTTCCCATAGTCGGGATAAGTCTTATCTTTCTCGAAATCGATCATTTTTAGGCACCTCGGGAGTCTTTTCCGCGATCGGCGCCGACCCATATGGTCGGCGCCGATTTTCTAGGAGCGGCGCCGATTATAAAAGCAAGCCCAGAACTCAGTTCTAAGGACCGAAGAGAGCGAAGAGACCGAAGAAGAGATTACGAACGAGCGAAAAAGCGAGCAGAGAGCGAAAGATACAGGTTGAGAGAAAGAGAGATCTTCTTAGCATCAATTGTATCAAATTAGGGCAGATCCTGTCCAAATCAATCCCTGAGAGGAGCACCGTTACTCTGCCCTGTCATATCATCGCATCGACATCACACACCACCATCATCATCTGGTGACTCTGTTCGAGTGTCTCTCCATCTTCGGCACATCCAATGGAGACCACATTCACCTTCCAATTCCGAATCTTGTCGCCTTTGATCCACGATTGGTGATCTGTCTCCGATCGGCGCCCGATCTT
Source organism: Taxus wallichiana var. yunnanensis (assembly GCA_018340775.1). Taxonomy (NCBI): domain Eukaryota; kingdom Viridiplantae; phylum Streptophyta; class Pinopsida; order Cupressales; family Taxaceae; genus Taxus; species Taxus wallichiana. The sequence continues at coordinate 130,704,036 of CM031235.1, forward strand.
ATCCATCGGCGCCCGATCCCCCTCGATCGCGCGCCGATCAATCTCATCGCGCCGATTCTACCCGATCGGCGCCGATTTATCTGCGAGATAGGTAAAAGGATACGGGTAACACAAATCCGGCATTTATTTCATAGTTCCTGTTTTACGTACTTTACTGTCTGCTTTTTTTTAGATTCTGTCTTATTCTTTGCATCGAAAAATCTAGTCTTTATTTACATCTTTTATCATGTATGCTTCTTTTCTTAATTGAAAACGTGGTGACATCCAGCCGAGGAAGCTTATCGCTTCTCGGACCCGCTTCTCGGGCGAGTCCACTTAAATATCTTTTAACGTGGTCTTTTACTATCAAGCATCGGTGTTTTACAGGTTATTCGGATCTATTGTGCGAATTGCTCGTGTGCGCCCGTCTTATCTACATCGGCTTCCTCATCCGTCTACATCTTCATCGGTATCAATTTCATTGAGGTTTTCGAGGTTCACCATGTATTGCATCGGTGCAAATTCAAAGGCACGATCCAAAGCGGAGACTTAAACAAGCATTGGCCCTCCACTTGTCTAGATCCCGAAAAAGCATGAAGTGGTCACTTTGAAAAGTCTAAATAGATGTAGGCTAGCGGTAGGAGCCATGTGTCATCTTGGTGTAACTTTAAAGGGAAAATCTGGAAGCAAGTTTGAAATGTGTGCCAAGCCTCCAGCTTTCGGATAAGACATATGGCCCCGCCAAGCAAAAGGGACTTAGCCAAAACACAAAGATATAGAACAAAGTCATGAAAGGTGACACATGTCTCATTGGCGTGATTTTAAATGTGTGGCCTAAAACGTAGTCCCCACACAAGTGTCATCTTGCCACATGGTCAAATTCTGAAAAGGTAAGGCTGGCCTTAGAAAACTCCAAAAGCCTACAGAGGCCTCCATGTGTCTCATTCATGCAACATCAAAAAAAAATCTAGGGGAAGTTTCTAAATGAGCGCAAATCCCCCATGTGTCTTGGTTCGGGCACAATGTCTCTACCAATGGGAGGGACTCGGGCGGAATAGAGAGGAAACCGAAAATCCCGTGGAAGCCGCCACATATCAGTCTGGCACAATTTCAAGAGTGAAAGGAAGGGGCTAAATATTCATGATGTGTGAGGCTACCATGTGGACCTGTATGGACAAATCCTTTTAAATATTGTGCGCCCGTGACCTTGATCTTCAGACAACCATATTTTTCAACTGGAAACTCAGATTTGGGCTAGAGAGGACTTTTTGGAAAGCTCTCGGCTCGGCTTCTCACCTGCCTCCATTAATGTTTTGGCCCACCATTCTTAGGGGCTTTCAATTCTCCCACCTACTGTTATGATGAAGAATGGGCCTCTTTCTTTCCCAAAGAAGGGAAAAATATGGGGGCATGGGTGTTGTAGTGAAGCTCTTCATTGTGGTAGGTGGATTCCATGCCCTTCCAGGGGTGGTTAGAGCAAAGTTTGAATTATTCCCTCCCCTCTCTCTTATTCTTCCTATATATTGTAAAGGAGGGGAATTTATTAAAGAGGTTGGTCATTGTTTTCTCATGCCCCCTCACTCATTCGTCCCTAGGGTATAATATGAGTCTAAGCCTCTCCTCATGGCTCTGTAATGGAAATTTCTTGCCTCTTTCCCACCGGTAATGTACCGTGTGAATTATAGAGCAATAAAATCTATTTCATTACGCATCTTGTCCATCCTTGCTTATTTTGTCATCTCTTCTTGCCTCTCATCATTGTGGGGTATACTGTGCATACTCTTATGTTTATTACAGTTCGAGAGCTATGTTTAATGGGTTTTGAAGTTGTGTTCGTGTGACATTCACTTTTTTTTTTTTTTATGGTGCATATTTTCCACCCCCTCCTCTTCTCACCTCTCTCCACTTTAGGAAATTTGGATTCATGATCATCCACTTCCTTTTCTAGTGTATCACCACTTAGTGTAGGCTCTATTTCACTCTCTCTCTCTCTCTCTCCATCTCCTTGGAAAGGTTAGATTAGGATTAGATTGGTTTTTCCTGCACTGGAGTAGCTTATGGTAGGTAGATTAGGAATCAGGAACCAACCTTCTATGGAGGTTCATATCAAGTCCGCAAGTCCCACAACTTAAGAGATGGTCTAATGTTGTACAATCACACTAAATTCCCCATTTCAAACTTGAGGCCATTTGGGGGTGCCGTGATTTTGACATAACAGTTTTGGCATGCTCAGTGGGACAATCAGGTTAGATTTTTCTCATATTTCCAAGGTGTTTCATTATCAACAACAAATCTTAAGCCATCATGCGACAACCTAATAGTTTTGGCACATCCAATGGGATGGGTCGAAGAACCTTACCACTTCATCTTAGCAGGTTGGTGTGTTCTTGTTAAGATTCAACCTTTTGAGGCACATTCAAGCACATCTAGCTACTCCATCTAGTCAACAACCCATCATTAAAGTTTTAGACCTTTCTCCCATCCATTTTCACCCATTTTTCTTTCCACATATTTCAGCTTCTTCCATCCCATGAAGTTATGCAATCATGACTTCATTTCCCTCTTGGAACTCACACTTGTAGCAACCACGGTGCATCCACCCTCCAATGTATTTTCCAACTCCTCTAGATCAGCAGTATGATCAAATCTAGAACCATTATGCTTACCCATATGAGCAGGGTCAAAACCAGTTTGGCCATGGGGCTTATCAAGAACAAGGGGACACATATGATGGTAACAGTTATGTGGAGAATGTTGATCTGCTAGAGAATATCCAAAGAATGGAGGCTAGCATGGTAAAATCTAGGGCTACAACACAAATGAAGGCATTCAGGATTGGTTGCAGGGAACCTTTTCGATGGGTCGGCCCTTTTCCAACACACTATAGCTAGCAGGAGAAGTTTGACTTCATGGTTGAGATGATGTGCCAACTTGCACAATGCACCAAGGAGATAGAGGCCTATCAGCTTGATACCAAACAATCTTTTCAATGGGTAAGTCCACCATCTCATAGCTTTTCTTTTCCTCTTTCTCAAATAGCGCCATCTCAACTGAAGCTTCAATCTCAAAGCTTCCTATCTGCTGCCCCAAGTGTTGATTTCCCTTCCCCATATCCTAGTATTTCACCTCATCCCAATTCTTCTACCCTTTTCCCTTCCAAGCATTCATCCCCTCCAAACAAAAAATAAGTTCGCCTCCTCTCCACCACAAAAAGAGCAATATTGGTTAAATCCCAACCTACCACTCCTCTTTCTTTGCCAAGTCCATGTTGGGAAGATACTCAAGAATCCAATCAAAGAGAACAACAAGAAAGGGAACACAACAAAGAAGAAATGATAAAATATATGAAGAGTTGCACTTTATGCCATAGTTTTGGTTTACAAAGATCCCCTTGATGGTTAAGCCAACAGAGGAGGTCAAGGGTGAAGAGCCAGTGGTGGATGAGGCTGAGTTTATAGTAGAATAACAAGAAGGAGAAGATCAAAAATCTATTTTCTCTGAATAAAGTGTCCATAATGGTAATTTTTCTGAAGAGGAATATGATCTAATCCAAGTTGCACAACCTATTAAGGAGGAAGAACAACCAGATCCAAGTCCCATTGAAGAGGACCGGTTGGGAGAAGTCAAATAAGAGTTGAGGCCACTTAGTGAAGAAAGCATTATTGAATATTTTTTTCTTTCATTTGAAGGTCTTGATTTGATTGATGAACCCATGACGGAGGAGAACCACACTTTGTTTCAAAGGCTCCAAGTGTGGATAAGGCCATGGAAGAACCTTTAGTTCTTCCTCCCATTTCATCCCTTTCAAGCTCTAATGTTGAAGAAGAGTTTGATCTTTCAAACTTCATGTTTGAGGATGAAGGTAACCATGGTGAGAAAGTTATAGATCAGGAGGACACCATGGAGGAGGTCGAGCACATGCAGTAGGAAAACAAGGAGGTAGACTATCTGTCAGACTTGGAAGATTGCTTTTATGGAGAGGAGCCTAAGGAGATAACATCATTTTATCCTCCATCATCCACCTTCCAAGCACATGAGCCTGTTTCCATGAAGGAGAGTATTCAAGTACCACAACCTACACTTCATATCAGTCCTCTGGAACCAAGTTTTGAGGATCATGATATTCCATGTTCTTCTCAAGAGGAGGAAAGAAAAGAATTTGAAGCTATCATCCCTCTCACACCATCCACCCAGGAAGGTCAGCATGAAGACTCCATTCTTGGAACTGAAATTCAGGGAAATGGCCACATCCATCGGATTAGACCATGCCAAATCAGGTACATGGCTTCATTAGAGCCAAGGGAGAAGCCAAAACAAGTCATGCCCACTTTAGGACATGAGGATGAGCTCTAAAGTACCAAGGATCAACTGCAATGCCTCTTTAATCAAAATAATGAGCAACTAAAAGAGGAATTTGTTTTCTTTCTAGCTGACACCTTGATGATTTGGGTGGACGATTAGCTTATAGTCACTTTTTCACTCATACAGGCAGTCATATTCGTGTCAAATCATTTGCATGGCTTCCTCTTTTGAGATAGGGAAGCTATTTCTCCATGTCGGTTGTAGGATTTGTTTAAGTTCCCTTTGCTCCTAGTTAGCGTAGGTTAGTTTAGGTTTGTTTTAAAAAAGAAGAAGTGCTTTTGCACACTCTACATGTTCCACTTAGAGTATGTATGATTTCAAATTTTGTACATAGTATTTTTGGTATTTTTTTGCTCATGCACAGGACATTAGAGGTAGCATTTGGTGAGGTCAACACTAATTGTAGCTTTTTCCAAGTGGCTCAAGGATCGGATTTTAAAATTTTAGATCATATTTTTGTTTTCTAGGAAGAATCCATTCCCAATGAATGCTTCAAGGCAACTGATCATTTCACCTAGCAGGCATGTGATCCCCATGAGTCACCAAATTATTGACCAAAATAAGCTCACACTTATTTTGGGTCAATTGACACCATTTCCCCCTATTTTATGCTTCAATATGAATTTTTACATATTTTAAGCACTTAAGGCCCCTTGAAAGCATTTCCATCGTATAGGAAATTTCTTCCCTTTCCGTGAGTTATAAAGAAGTCCTTCTAACTCCTCATATTTCACGGTGTTACAGCCGAAAAGGGGACGTAGATGGCCATTTAAATCAACTAAGCATAACAATATTAGTGGAAGCCTCCACATGTCTCATCGGTGCAACACTAAGGCTAGGTCTAAAGAGCGGGTTCCCAAACATGCGCAGACTCTCCATGTGTCTTGGGTCCAATAAAAGTCAAATGGATCGAGGCCCGAATCGGCTAAGTATAGAGAGCCTACGAGATGGCGCCACTTATCACATTAGTGCAACTTCAAAGGCTTGACCCAAAGTGGAGATTCAAACAAGTGCTGGCCCTCCACATGTCCAGAGCTCAAAAGGTAGAAGTGCTCATTGTAAAGTATAAACAAAGGAATGCAAGAGGAAGAAGACTCCTATCATCTCAACGCAGCTTCAAAAGGAAAATCTGGAAGCAAGTCCCAAATGTGCTTCAAGCCTCCACGTGTCCAGCGTTAGACATATGTCCCCTCTAAGAAAAAGGGACTTACCTAAAACATAAAGAAATAGAACAGAGCCATAGAAGGTGAAAAGTGTCTCATCGGTGTAATTACAAAGGTACGTCCCAAAAGGCGGTCCCTAAACAAGCGCCATCCCACCACATGGTCAAATTCCGAAAAGGTAAGGTCGACTGTTGAAAATTCCAAAATCCAATAGAGGCCTCCACGTGTCTCATCCACGTAACTTCAAAAAAAAATATGTGGGTAGTTTCTAAATGAGCGTAAATCCTCCATGTGTCTTGGGTCAGGCACAGTGTCTCTGCCAATGGGAGAGACTCAGCGAGAAATAGAGAGGAAATCAAAGAGCCCACGAAGTCACCATGTGTCGGTCCGATGTAATTTCAAGAGTGACAGGAAGGGGCTGAATCTTCATGACGCGTAAGGCTACCACATGGATCCTATATGGAAAAAATCTTTTAAATATTCTATGCCCATGACGTTGATCTTCAAACAGCCATATCTTTCGACTGGAAACATGGATTTTGGTGAGAGAGGACTTTTGGAAAGCTCTCAGTGCCAACTTCTCACCTGCCTCCATTAATGTTTTGGCACACCATTTTTGGGGGCTATCAAGTCTCCCACTTGGTGCCATGATGAAGAATGGGCCTATTTCTTGCCCGAAGAAGGGACAACAATGGTGGCATGGGTGTTATAGCGAAGCTCTTAATTGTGGTAGGTGGATTCAAAGTGTTTCTAGGGGTAGTTGGAGTAGAGTTTGAATTCTTCCCTCCTCTCACTCTTATTCTTCCTATATATTATAAAGGAGAGGAATTTTATAAATAGGTTGGTCATTTTTTCTCTCCCGCCCCCTCTCTCATTCTTCCTTAGGGTAGAATGTGTAGTATAAGCCTCTCCTCATGGCTCTGTAATTTCATTTTCTTTCCTCTTGCTCACTTGTGATGTACTATGTGACTTATGGAGTAATAAAATCTATTTCGTGATGCATCTTTTCCATTCTTGCTTATTTTGTTGTCTCTTCTTACCTCTCATCATTATAGGGTATATTGTGCATACTCTAATGTTTATTATAGGTTATGGGAGCTATGTTTAATGGGTTTTGAAGTGGTGTTCCATGTGACATTCATCTTTGGTTTTTGGTGCATCTTGTCCACCCCCTCCTCTACTCACCTCTCTCCACTTCAGGCAGTTGAGATTCATGATCAGCCACTTCCTTTTCTGGTGTATCACCACTTAGTGTAGGCTCTCTTTCACTCTCTCTCTCTCTCCATGTCTCCTTGGAAAGGTTAGATTAGGATTAGATAGGTTCTTCCTACACTGGAGTAGCTTGTGGCAGGTAGATTAGGAAGCAGGAACCAACCTTCTCTGGAGGTCCATCTCAAGTCCGAAAGTCCCACAACTTGAGAGATGGTCTAATGTTGTGCAATCACACTAAATTCCCCATTTCAAACTCGAGGACATTCGGGGGTGCTGTGATTTTGACCTAATAGTTCCCTTTGAAATTCTTCCCCACATATAAATTGTATTCAAGATAATTAAAATTCTTCCGCTTGATTTGTCTATTACATTTATATCTCTCTTAAGTTTTTTTGTATCATAATCGAGATGAATATCAAGGATCAACCCTTTGCATTAGCATATTTTTTTCCCCTAATACTTAATTTTTACAATCATATTTGGTTTCTCCATCCACCACCTCTACATATTTTTATCCCAATCAATTTAAAAATATCCCCTATACAGGACTTAGTCCTTCTCAATATTATCAACCTATCACATCCCGCTTAACCTCATTTATCTCTCATGTTTATCTATATCCATCTAGACCATCATTTTTCCCCTATGGAACCTCTTCTATTCATCCAATCATACAACCCTATAACAACAACATCCAAATATTCCTTTGACTATCCTTTACGTCTAGACTATGTCCGAACTATCACTCCTTAGCCCATGTCGGGTGTATCACATCAACCAATCCACGTCGCATCCCATACTTCATCACAATCTCATCGAATATTAATATCCCCATCTTTCATACAATCAACCTATCCTCGACTTCAATGTCTCTTTTGGTACCTCACACATCCCAAACCCACACATACATCCCTACTAAGACCCAATTATCCCGCACCCAACACCTAAAACATATTCAAAATCCCAACATGTATCCTCACATCCCTTTATCATAAACTACATTGCAATCAATATCTTCTAAAACTACCCCTTATTTACCTCTACATCAATCCTATCCACAACAAAAATATCTTGCTCTTGATTACCATAACTCAAATCAATCACATTCTCAACCACACTCACATGTATATATATTTAGGTATGATCCTACAAATAATCCCATACAAGCTATATTAAACAAATTAGATAATTTTCAAGCCATTACTATGGGACCTAAAAACGTCCTTACCTATGATCGGTTATGTACTACACCCATCCATCTCACAATATCGTATAAACCTCAACCTCTGCAATGAGAAATACCTAAATTTTTCATGTTCCATGGCCGGAGGATCCTAAAAAATCATAATAGCGTTTATAAACACCGATTATCTCATAATCCATGATCAAGATATCATGCTTAGAACCTTTCCTTTGTCACTTGTAGGACCTACCTCAAATTGGTACAACTCCCTCACTCGAAACTCTTTACTCTTTTTCACTTAGCAAGCCATTTTATTTATTGATCAATTTTCTATAAATGTTACTTGAAAAATTTCCATTTAAGATATTTCTACTATCAAACAATCTGAAAAATAATCCCTTATAAAAAATTTCACTTGGTGGCAAAGCATTATCAATCAATTGACCTTCTCAGAACCTCAATCATAACATATTATGTTGTTCTCCCGGTCATGTTCTCATCACATCTCATTTATCCTCCAGATCCACACATTATAGAATTTTACCAAAGCCTTCATCATGGCTAGAAAATTAAAAATCCAAGCCCTTGAAGAAGGTTATCTCAATCCACAATCTACACATGTCCCATCTGATTCTCCTAGATCTGCCTACAAGCCTAATGATACTATCACACATGATGCCCTTAATTTTCTTCCCAACCCAATACCCTTGATAGAATAGTCCATATCGATACTTCACATCCCTCGAGTCACGTCATAAACGCTATTACATATGATCTTCCCCATGAGGAGACTCGTTCATCACCAATCTTTCCTCTCAAAACTCAAAATTCTGGAATCCTCTTTTCAATGATCCTCACACATCAATATCACTGTGTCCACTATCTAATCATCCATAACCTCCTTATAACCCTTAAAATATACCTTTGAAATCTGTTACCAAGAAGGAATTCATAATCAAATATAATACCATCTAACCAATTTTAAAACTATTCGAATAATTGTGTAGCTCACATAAATGTAACCCACCTCAATCATGTCTTGAAAAAACATCTCCATTGTCTAAATCTGGCCCAATCCTATCCCTATATACTCACTTACCATCTTATCAAGAACCCTATCCTTAATCAATCACTATATAATAAAGTACTATCACATCCATGATATCACCCTTGTCATCACATGAGACCCTCTTCTCTATCTAAATAAAATGTTACAAAACCAAATCCTATGACATCCACAACATGATCCTCATCATCTATTGTAAAAATCCCTCCTTTAAAATCAACATTAAAAATCAAAACACACATCATCTAAGGTCTCAACCATACCATCCATTTTAGGACCTCATCCTTTTTCATAATCCAAATCTATCAAATCTACCGCCACACCATTGAAATAAAATTTGGGACGTCATCCTTTATCTCAATATCACGACACACGGTCGTACTCTATCTCATCCATAATCGATCCCTCCTTCTCTTTTTTGGGACCTCATCAAAAATTCAATTATGTAAATCCCACATCATACCCTCTCTCTCATCAACCTCATAACATCCCTATGATGTTTCAATATGATATGACATCGATGAATCCACCCCCATCCAAAAAAAGATGCATCCTAACAAGCATTCTCATAAATCAAAATCAAAATCAAAATCAATTAATAAAAATCCCTTAAAAGTGACTTACATCAACATCCTTGAGAGGCTCATCTAGGATTATTTTATCACATTACCACCAATCAAAACATCCAATCCACATTATCATAAACCTTCTGGTAAAATCAAGATAACTAATGTGTTTATCATAGAAGTCAAAGACACCACATAGATAGTTGTAAAGCACTTAAATCCATAATCCAATGAATCTTCCTTGTCGATGATCTTCTCCCAGAAGAAGACAATCCTAAGCCATCATCGATATAATATACACCTTAACCCCCGATGTTTGTAGGGTAAGGGGACATCATCAATCTCTTATTATCACACCTTTATCGGGCATCACCTCAACACCTCCCATTGAAGGTCTCTCAATCTCATCAAGATCTACACCCAAGTAATTCATAGTGTCCTCTCTGAAATATGTAGCACAAGGAGCTCATCCTTGATTAGATCTCAAAAAACCTTTCTCATATGTCTTCTCATTACCTCCTAGTGTAGGTCCCTCCTCTCAAATTAATATGGTTCACCAACCTATACAAATCCAAAATCATCATACATGAAGAAAAGGTAAAATCAAATCTTCATCATCTACCCTCCTCATTAATTGTTCTCTCATATCCCATCCAAATTTTCAATGGCTCCTTTTTCAAGGGCTCCTTTATTTACAATATACTCAATCAATCAAGATCAAAACTTCCATCATCCTAATATGAAAGTTGTCATTCCTTTTAGCGCATGTCATCTCTATCCACATTTTCATGCTAGGGGGACTCCTCTTTACTGATAATTTTAAAGTATTACCTTACACACATCCCCTTAGCGTATATTCACCCAACCTATCCTATCAATCCAATCAAAATTTCACTACACTTTGGAAAATATTAAATGTTGAAAATTTTCCCTTCATTGGATTATTCCATATAACATGGGTCATCCTCTGAATCCCTTGCACTTTTATCCTTTCTACTATTAACAAATTGATCTGTAATGACAATAGGCATATCAAAGAAATTATTCCACCATCAAACAATGATCTTTGCATCATAATGATTTGAAAATATGTGGTTTTCCATCACTATCCTCAAACCCTTAAGTTATTGCTCTGTTCATCTCATCTTTCACACGGATAAGTTCTCGCTTAGCTAGAACCCCACAATTATTAGATCCATCTAATTTTTGTGTCAACCGAAGACGTGTTGTAGGGCACATATGTGTAGGTCATGTAAACATATCTTTCCGCTCCTTGAAATAGTCTATTAGGGTCTTTTCCTCACTCAAACTAAAAGTAAAAATGTCTATGGATGTTACTTATAAAAAATCAAAATAATAGACTTATCCCTTAAAGGACATCTATTGAAAATATTTAAATAATTTTATTAAAAAGAATAGTATATTGGTCCCTAGAAGGAAAAGTACCAAGTAAAAAATAATCATAGATTGATCACTCAAAGGGTGACTACCTATGAAAATCAAAAATCAAAGTCAAAAACAAAAATATAGACCACTCCTTGAAGGATGGATACCCTTGTAAGAAGGCTTAATGCATCGATCAACCTTAAAAATAGTCAAATATCAAAATTATCCTATGAAATCTAACCACATTGATCAGATTTCCCATTAAAGAAAATTTCTTGCATTGATCAATTTATGTCAAAAAAAATTATAGCCGAGGTATTTCTCTATGAAAATGTTGAAAAATAGAACCCTCTTTTCCCACACAACCTATACAAGTTAAACCCCTTCTCATGTTCTAGTAAGGTATACATTTAACTTCCATATATATCCAAGATTCTATGTGTTACAACCCATTGTTAGTCATTTGTTAACATTTTTGTAAAGGCCAAAAGTGCAAAATCCGTCACTCTATTGTTTCTTATCACATATGTATCAAATCCAAAGATAATGAAATCAATCCATGTTTCATTCTTAACTATATTTTTGACAAACATTAATTCACTTTAAAATAAATATCAAATAACACATGAGACCTAAAACATAAATTTAATAGTTTTCAACCCTTCCACCTCCACATCTATCAATAATAAGAGAATCATGACCGCATCTCAATATTATGTCATCTTATTAAAGAAAAAATAACACATCAATAATAAAATCATTTATATCAACGTATTGTTGTACACCATCTAGATCCCTAAAAACTTTGTGTATCATGATTCTAAATCAAAAATATGTTTCACAAAAAGTCTTCTCAATCAAAATGTCACATTTACTCAAAAATCAATTTTTTTTTACCATCTACCTCCTCAAGTGATGATATCCTTATCACCATTAGGAAATCTATCTAGTCCTCTATCGGACCCTTTTCACTATTAGTCATATCTCTATAGGACAAAAAACCTTTGGTTCCCCTATAACTTGACTTCCCACTATGTCGTAAGCCCACCTTTGTGGAAAAATATTGTTTTTTTCCTTTTATCCTCGTAAAAACATCCTTTCTTATTTCCCCTTTCTGTCATTAAAGTAATGTTTCTATAGGACAAAAATCCTTTAGTTCCCGTGACGGTTGACTTCATGGCCTTATAATCCCATGTTTGTGGAAACATCAATCTTCATTCCTTTTACCTCATCAAACCATCATCTTACCATCGTTAAGATCATATGTCTATAGGATATGAACCCTTTGGTTCCCCTATAACTTGAATTATTTGCCTCATAAGTCCACATTTGTGGAAACATCAATCTTCAGTCCTTTGACCTCTTCAAAATATCCTTTTAATTTCCTCTTGTCGTCATCAAAGTCATATATCTATAGGATGCAAACCCTTTGGTTGCCCCATCACTTGACTTCCTAGCCTTGTAAGCCCACCTTTTTGGTAACATAAATATTCGAGTTCTTTGACCTCGTCAAATTTTTTTATTTCCCCTTTCTATCATTAATTCATACTTCTATAGGACATGAGCCTTTAGTTCCCCTATCACTTGATTTTCTGATGGCACCCATCTTGTTTCTAGACCTTGTCTTATGGTATCATCTCTCATCTTTCCATCCTTGCATATTTTCATCTATCTATTTCAAACTCATGAACAATTCCCTTTTAGGGAATCAATTTGTAGTTTGAGGGGGATTATCTCATCATGTAAATCCTCATGTTCGTGTAGTTTGAGGGGAAAAATTAGACACATAAAATTACCACATCTAATCCTCATGTCCGTGTATGCTAGCACCTCTTCATTACGACATCACTATCATATTATACATTAAATCCTTATCCTAAGTCTTATTTCTCCACATTATATTTACTCCTCGTAAATATCATTATACAGTTGTAAAATCCTATTTTACCCTTTCCTAAACAACCAAAAATGCCTTAGAAACCAAAATCAAATATAAATAAATAAAATAAACAACTTTACAAACATTTAATAAGATCCCTAACCCGTATAACCTATTCTCAACATACATCTTTCATCAAAACAAACAAATTTCTTTATTTGGGAAGTTGTTACAACTTTTTTTCCTGTATTTCCAGGATCACCAACAATTCGTTAGAATCACTAGTAGTTCTCCATTGTTGACATAAAATATATATAAACATTTTTAGGCCTTCATTTAAGGTTATCTTTTTCAAGCTAGGATTAGCTTATAATAGGACATTGCATAAGGAATTCATATTGCAATGTTTGTATTAGAACCCTCTACATCACGTAAGTAATCAAGACATTAATGACTTCTTCTCTAACATTTTAAGGTCACTAAAGCATCTATAAATATAATTCAATAGTCTCGCCACATCTACCATCACCCTCTCTTAGGTAACATCATCCTCTTAACTTTAACCATAAATCAGAAAAGGTAATTCCCTTTCTTATTGCTTAATTATTTCATTTGCAATCTTTAATCAGCCTTATCTTGTGTTTTAGTATTCTATTCTTTCCGCAACAATTGTACAGATTTCCATAATAATTACCAATCATCTCTAATCACCAATGATTACTATTTGTTAGACCAATTCATTCCTAAGCTTTCCCTTCGACATCCAAACCTCATAACACATTATCGCTTGACAATTTTTACACTTGTGCAAAAATGGGTAACTTGAAACTTTTTCATTACGATGAAATTCATGGGTGAAGTATACCTAAACTAAGGGATTTGGATATCATTTGTTACTGCTGAATTAGTTATAAGATTAATTGAAATCTGCAGCTATGTGTGCTGTTACAAAACGTAACAAATCACATATTCTGCACTCTCATGATACCTTCAAAGAAAAGAACACAAGCACCCCAAAGGACTTGACTATGTTGTCTCAATGAGGACACCAATTACAGAGTAGGTGAAGTGTTGAGTTTTGGGATAGAAAACATAAGTGCAGATTACAAAAAAATCGAGTTCATTACTAAATGTTACAGGTTCTCATTGATGTTCTTTCCTTCATGATTAAGACATTCAATTATATGACTAATTTGTTTAGTTCATCATACAATCCATACAAAAAGCTGAAATGCAGGAAGAAATATACAACTCATTTATAGAATTCAATGTTTTATTCACAAGGAAGGTCAAATGTTTCCCACACAAGCCGTGGGATGTGACTAAAAAGTAAAGTACATCTACTGAAGAAAGAGGTACACATGCATGAAATAGAAAGCAAAGGAATATGAGTGAACCCATCATTTCCTTTGTATATTCTTCGTTGTGTAGAGCATCTCCTTGCCAGCTCCTTTCATCCTCAAGGCATGGTACCTAAAAAGTAAAAGAAAGGAATCATCAATAAAGAGCTCAGGGTTAATCCATATTCCTACACTACCTAATTCATGCATATGGATCTCTAAGCAATAGGAGATATAGCTTTCTCAAAGATCAGATTGCATAGCTCACTCAGAGTGAAGAAAGAGAAAAGAAAAGAAGAAAACATGGACATAAGAGAGGCCAAAAAGCCTAAGTATTTTCTAACTATTTTCCTAAGTGTGCAGGTACAGGTTGCAGCCAAGGAAAAATAGACAAGTCATAAGTGCATGCAGAAAAAGGAATGAAGATAAGATTCTGGAAAAATTTTGCCAGGGCTTCACCATGTAAAATCAACATTTCAAATTTTCCAGCATACATATAAAGTTGTAATGAAGCTCAAACACAGTATTGAAGCAGAAAAGAAATGGAACTACATTATTTCGACAAAACTTAAATTGTTCAACATACAGAATTTTGAAACAGAGTTTCCAGAAATAATATGTCCAATGCAGAGTTACAGAAAAGTGAGGAATCAAAGTCAAGCTCATAATTTTACAATATGGAGCCACCCTATAGCACTGTTTTTCAAGAATAAGAGTTACATTATTTTTAGATAGTCAAGAACATTGATACAGTCAAGCAGTCAATAGATAAAGTTTTTAGAAACATTCAAAGCTCACCAAGTTCAAAGATGGTGTTTTCATAATAAGTAGTGCAATATTCAAGGTAACCATCAAAGCAAGACCATTGTTCTAGTTCTGAAGGACAAGGAAAAAAATGATGGAATTATTTTGGAAACGAGATTTTGGTATTTCAACAGAGCTCTAGAATAGAGGGATTACAAAATAGAAAATCAGAAGATCCATATTTACTCATCTTAGAGCACTAGTTTTCAGTTTAGCATTGAGATAAGCACAACTTACAAATCTTAAATACAAAAGGCATGCTACAACTATCATCGTTTCAGGAGAACAATCAAAGGAAGAATGAATTATCAGTGTCTTGAGCTAAAGGGGAAACACCAAGTAACCTTACGAAGCCACCAATATTACAAAAGTTATAGTATGATAAACCAATTACATTCAAGCACTCATCTCATGGGGAATTTCAATGTTCAAGTGATCTCAGATTGAAAAGGATTAAAGCAAGTATTCTCAAAGGGGTGCTATAGATTTTTCAAAGAATCAAGTTGATCCTGAACAATGAATTATAAATGGATTCTCTAGAATACAAAAATTGAGCCAAGGATTTCATAACAGACCTGAAGTAATATATAAAACCTATATTTGCGAAAAATCATAACCATCATTTCTACAATATTCTCAACAAATGCAAATGAAATAACAGTTGTCCTGAGGTTAAAGCACAAAGAAATCATACAGAGAAGGGGTGGAAGTAAGTATCTAGAATGAAGAAATTACTTTATGTCCACCACAAGAAAACAAAGTAAATACAAAGCCTCTATAGAAACAAATATCAGAGAGGAGTGCGGATCCGGTCAACAATCGAATAACCCATGAATGGGTGTCAGTAGATCAGGTTTGAATCAAAATTTCAGAGATAAACTATGCAACTTACCACATGGGCCAACACTTTGAACCCAAATAAAAATATTTCCCTAGTCTGAAAAGAAAATCCAACAGAGTTGAGGTACCCATCAATGATTATTATTATTATGACTCAAGGTAAAGGGAAACAGTCCTGGAGAAGGGTAAACATTCACCCATAGAGTTTTCTCTTGACAACACGTCTACTCCGAGCTCAAACTTTGAATCAAAGACACTACAGTGTGTGAAACAAAAATACCCAAATCGAAAACATTAGATTTGGAGTTAAGGGCAGAGTAAGGTTACGATGAAAATGGAACCCAAATGGATTTCGAGCACAGAAAATGCAAAGCTTCTAGAGAGCAGAAGAGGTTCAAATTTCAACAATGGTGGCAGAGTTAAAACAGAATGCCATAAGCCCGAATGATGGTCATTTTTCAGAACTCGACTAGGAAAACCCTTATCTAACTCTCCAAGTTAGTCAAACCTAGGGATCTCTAAAAAATGACAGATGAAAATTACCCAGAATGGAAATCATCCAACAAACCCTTCACAACCGTTCAAGGTAAGCTAACAGAAGAATTACAGAGATCACGATAATAAAATATAGACCAGTTTCAAGTGAACAGAATTTCTTCTTTTACGACACCCATTGAAGATAAATCTGGCCCAAACCAGTATTCAAAAGTCACTTACCTTGTTACAGTGAATGAGCTTGAAGATTTCAACCATGCCAGCTAACTTGCAGAGATCAAGAACCAAACAGAACCGAGTTTAGAAATGGTGAACAGGTCTTCTTAAGAACCCTCACAGAACTCTAATAGATCATCACAAGATAAAGAACAATAATTTTATCCACATTCACATTCACGCACAGAGATATCGAAAAGAAGAAGAATGGCTATGAATATACTAGATACAAAGTCACAAAGGCCCCATAGGCTAGGGAAATGCTTAAAGCCGAGATCAAATACTTAGAATAATGGCGTCGAAGAAAATTTTTCTAGGGCTTCGCCCACAGAGTGAAATTCCAAATGAAATGATGTTTAGGGTTGAATTGATCTTACAATGCAAACTTGAGAGATGAATTAGTAGAATTCAACCACAATTTAAAGATCAATGATCAAAAATGACAAGTACATAGATCAAAGGCCAAAGATCAAGCTCCACGAACAATGCAAACCATGGTTAA
This sequence comes from Taxus wallichiana var. yunnanensis, assembly GCA_018340775.1. Taxonomy (NCBI): domain Eukaryota; kingdom Viridiplantae; phylum Streptophyta; class Pinopsida; order Cupressales; family Taxaceae; genus Taxus; species Taxus wallichiana. The sequence goes on from CM031235.1 coordinate 130,721,029, forward strand.
AATGCATTTATGACATGGTAGAAACCTTAAAATCATGCTTTGAAGATCAACGATAAAAATTGACAAGTACAAAGATCAATGCTCACAAATGGATCATCAGAATCAATGCAAAGTAGTCCAAGTGAAATGGTAGTTGTTGACCAACTTATTCAATTGCCAAATTTTCAAATTATAAAACTTCCACCCACAGGCCCGACAAGGACATGTCATCACCGCAACGTAATGTAGTGGAAAAGTGGGGTCGGGCCCCGTTTTGGTTTTGAAACCTTTTTCAAAAGTAAAATTTCCAAGCTTTCGTCCATAGGCCCAAGAAGTACATGTGTCACCATTACAACAAAAGCGGAGGCCGGGGATATTTTAAGTTTGAAACTTTTTGAAAAAAGGTTAAAAGTTCCAAAAATTCCCGCAAGCCTGAGCCTCCATGGCTGAAACCCTAAACCACAGGTTCAAGATCAATGACCGAAGATGAAAAAGGACATAGATCGATGGCCCAGAACGATCAACAAATATCAAAGAAAACTCAATTTGAGTTACATATGCCACCGACAAAGTTACCAAGGGGTGAGTCACCATGGGAAGGGGGCCAACCCACGTCACCAATCAAATTATCATTGCATTAACTTTCAAAGTCCAAACTATAGTCATTTCCAAATAATGCAAAATGCCATCATACATGCTTATCACCGAAAAGGTGAATTTTGAAATATGCTAAGGCCGACAACTATGGGGTGGTAACTATATACTATAGTACTCGTTACAAAGGTGGTGAGTATGGTAGTGTGAAGGTGGTCCCCACTTCAAGGAGTTAGAATTGATTTGCAGAGTGTCACTCATGTGACCATTTTGAAGGAGATGTCAACATCATGAGACAAGGGTGGTCCCCACCAAATGGATATTTGGATGAATTATTTTCCAAACTATTGTAATTAATGTAATTTTTGCTCAATACACAAGAGTATTTTTGCATGCCTTCACAACATGATAGAATAGAGAAGAAGATAGAGTTGCATGTTCATGGAGAGAGACTTTCCTAGCAAGCAATCTTATTTTTAGCAAATTATTCATCCTTCTCTTCTTAAAAATAGAACCAGTTTGACTGTATTGTAATTAAGGCTAATAATGCCTATTTGTAATTGCATGCTCTATTTTTATTCCTTTATCTATTATTAAATAAAGGATAAAAATATAATGTAGAGGAAAGTACAAACCTTAGCCTATTTTTAGGAAGAGGGTGAATTTTATTTTTGCTATATATATTGTGTGCCTTTGTAAACAAGAAAAAAAAATCTCTGGAGGACTTTTGGATATAGAAGTACTAAAGCAATTTTTTCCAGTTTTCACCTTCTGAGTGTGAAGAATTTCTACCTTACCAATTATTTACAATCTTGTGTATGTTTCTATTAGTCTTGTGAATGCAAATTCCCTGATAAATCATCTTACCCTACTGCAAATTCAGTAATTTCTGCATAATGTTAATGTGCATGTTAACATATCAGTGTTGTTGTGATATTTTTCCCTCAGTAAAAAAAAGTGTTTACCCTTAATTTATGTAGAAAATTGTTGGCTCATGCATCAAAAAATTTTCACATATCAATTTTGCATATAATCAATCAAATTCCTCATACAAATTTGGTGTATCACCTTAGTTTTAATTACTTTACAGTCATCTTTTACTCTTAAACCCCAAAATCAATTTAGGATACATCAACAAGGAACTAGACTTGATACCAGAGACTCACCTAAAATAGGTATACCCTCATACTTGAGGTGTTTCCATTGTATCTACAAAGGAGAGAGATCAAATTTTGCAAGATTAGAAAACTTGCAATCATCTCTCTACAGGGTGCACTTTCGAGAGATAACAGAAACATCATCCTCTTAACTTTATTTATAAATCAAAACAAGGTAAGTCCATTTCTTATTGCTTAATTATCTCATTTATTTGTCATTTGCAATATTTACTCTGCCTTATCTTGTGTTTTAGCATTTTTTCTTTCCACAAAAATCGTATGCGATTTCCATAATAATTACCAATCATCTTTAATCACCAATGATTACTATCTGTTAGACCAATTCATTCCTAATATTTCCCTTCGACATCCAAACCTCATAACTCATTATGAATTTACCTTTGTAATTATCTATCAAGTCATATCAAGCTCCTTCAAGTCATCTACACCACTCACATAGCTATCTTAAATCAAACATATTTCTCATCTCACATTTGCGAATACACAACCATCTACAACCTTGTTCTTTTGATCCATTTTGGAATCCCTAGACTCCTTTTGTATCGTGTATAACCATCGACTATAATATAGCCTTGGTCAGCACCATTTTCTTTTCCTTTACAATAGTTGGTTATATCGTATTTTTATCATTTCATGTTATCATTATTGGATAAATTTATTCAATGTGGATGTAGTGCCCCATATTTGCACCGGAAAACCATACGTAAACACCTAATAATCCCAAGAACATTTTTTTATAGCGTGTTAATTTAATTCTAATTTATTTTCCATAAGGTTAACGAGTTAATATAGCCCTTGGTCCTTGATAATTTTATTTAAATATTTGATTAAAGTTCAAGCTAATATTTTATCACTCCCCCTTAAATAATAAGTTTAACCAACCCATGTTATAACACTTATTTATTTCCCCAATAATTAGAAATACACATTATTTTAATTTATTCCCCCATGACCCTTAGTTTATCTCCCTAAGCACCCCATTAATTTAGTTCACCCTACCCATCCCATTAAGTCATTTTAACCTCAAATCTAAAAAAGTGGAGGGTTTATTTTGAGCCCTTAGATCCTTTTTCTTTCGACCTTAGATCTTTGGGGTTCCCTACAACCCTACTTTTAATGTTTCCTTGGAATATTTTATCCTCATTTGTGCAGGTTGGACAAGGGAGGAGGAAATATGCCATGAATGCCTTTTGAGAGCTTCTTTTTCATATTAATAAAATTTTCATTGAGGGTAGTACCCCATATAGATATTTTGGGGTTTTTAGATTTTTGTCGTGGTTTCTAAGCTCTTTTTTTTATATTTCAATAAACCATGGTTTCAGTTTATGTTTTATTTTATACTTATAGATTCATTCACACAAAAACAAACACACACACACGTTCAAAACACTAATGATTATTCTTTAATTTTTTTGGGGTATGTATGTATGTATGTATATGTATATGTGTATATATATGTGTGTGTGTGTGTGTGTGTGTGTAACAAGTGGTTCGAATATTAGAGGTATTTGTTGTTAGGGGTAACTATGCACTAACCATGGCAGCATAGGGTAGAGCAAATAGTATTAGGGAGGGATGGGGTGGTCATGTTAATGTGGCCACACCACTCTAAGTTTGATGGAATGGCAGGGGGCAACATGGCCGAGCTCCCCAAATTCGTGCCCTAGTTTATTTCATATTAATAGTGTAAACCAAATCGGCATGACCAATTTTTTTAATAAAATTTATTGTTATTATTTTATATATTAACATATATATATATATATATATATATATATATATATAACATAATAAGTATATATGTAATATATATCAAATTACATTTAAACATCATGGATTTAAATAATGAGTGATTTAAAGTTTTAGGTTTCCCACATTTGCACACAATTACGTATATGTCGAGTAGTATGAGATGGGATGAGATGTGTGTGTGTGTGTGTGTGTGTGTGTGTGTGTGTGTGTGTGTGTGTGTGTGTGTGTGTGTGTGTGTGTGTGTGTGTACACATATATATAATTGTATGTGTTCCTATATATATGTTAAAATGAGAATACATAAATTAATTCTGGTTTGAAAAATTGCACAAAGCTATTAAGGAGGAGATCACTATGAAAACAATTTTACTATAATCTCCCTATTCTCATTTTCCTTTAAGAAAATAAAACTCATAAAATAAAACAATTATGTAACAATTCTTCAAGAGCAAGAGGGACTAAAAACATTCACACTTTTTATTACAAGGTGTAAGGGGATTCACTCTGTGAGAAGATTTTCAACTATAAGCTCTATTGTTTCTTTCATGTCACTAAGTTGCTTGAAAATGTGGATGAAGGATTAAGAAAATTTGGTAGCATGTTAACTATATTATTATTTCCATGTTCAATATAATGAAATAAAAATTTGTAATTAAGTGATTGTTTTCGAGTTAAAACAAGACTAAAACTTCACTATCCCTATAAATTTCTCTACTAACATATACTAATAAATGCAACAAAAAATTATGCTTTCTTTATTTCCATAGCTCATAAAAGTAGGACATCTTTTGATAAACAAAGTGAACTAAAAAAATGTGATATATTTTCACTCAATAAAATAAGAAAAATAAATAGAACATGGATAACCAATTTAATTTACTTAACATTCATCCATTCCTTCAGATCTTCACTACAATACAATGAAAAATTATCAACCTCTCAATCCCATAATCCAATACCTATATACATACATACATACATACATACATACATACATATATATATATGTATATACATATATATATATATATATATATATGTATATATACATATATATATATATATATATATATATATATATATATCTGTGTGTGTGTACACATATATATGTGTGTGTGTGTGTGTGTGTGTGTGTGTGTGTGTGTGTATGTCGATATATCTATATGTGTGTGTGTGTGTGTGTGTGTGTGTGTGTGTGTCTGTATATAATAATTCTTCAAGAGCAAGAGGGATTAAACACATTCACACTTTTTATTACAAGGTGCAAGGGTGTTCACCCTATGAGAAGATTTTCAACTATAAGCTCTATTATTTATTTCATATCACTAAGTTTCTTGAAAATGTGGATGAATGATTAAAAAAATTGGTACCATGTTCACTATATTATTCTTCCTAAGTTCAATATAATGAAAGAAAAAGTTGCAATTAAGTGATTCTTTTAAGATTTAAAACAAGACTAAAACTTCACTATCCCTATATATTTCTCTACTAACATATACTAAGAAATGCAACAACGAAAATATGCTTTCTTTATTTCCATAGCTCATACAAGTAGGACATCATTTGATAAACAATATGAACTAAAAAATGTGAGATATTTTCACTCAAAACAATAAGAAAAACAAATAGAAAAAGGATAACCAATTTAATTTACTCAACATACATCCATTCCTTCAAATCTTCACTACAATACAATAAAAAAATATCAACTTTCCAATCCAATAATCCAATCCATACACCACTATTTTCAATAGATAAAAGCATACCGACCATCTTCCAATAAACAAGGTTTACAATCATGTACAAAAGTAAGAACATGAGTCTATTACAATAAGTAGGAATAAGATTAGAATATGCCAATCATTCTTCTCAAAGAGAGGATAAAAGACTCAATATTTAAAATTCAAGATTCAAGCCTCATAACAAGGTAGGAGAAGACTTAACAACTATTACAACATTATAAAGAAATCATATGAAAATTAAAGAAGATAAACCTCCCCAAAATGGGGAGCATCATGTCAAAATTTCCATCTTTTGGTCTCAAACATCCAAGCCAAATTTACAATTTTCCACTCCAAGATAGTCTTAAAATCAAAATAGAAAAGGGGCTCGATTTCCTCCGAATCAAATGGCATCATCGATGCCATCTCCACTATATGGAGGGCATGCTAGCATCTCTCCAAGCCCATGGGAGAGAGGGTAGAAAACATCAAGAATGAAAAAGTAAAGTTAGAAAATGGTGAAATTCACACACACACAAATTTTCAAGACACAACATCCACATGAACAACAATATCAAAAGAGGATAAATCCATGTTTTCCTCAAAGGGGAAGAGTGGCAATGAGCCCATAAAAATCCATAATGTGAACCAACCATAGGAAAACTATAAGAATCTCCAAAATAACCCTTCTTATCTCTCCATTCAAGAAAAAACCTCATTATCACTCTATCCTAAACACCAAGCCTTATCCTTGTATGGATTTTGAAACAAAATAGGGTTTCCTTGCCAAGGATGGAGAAGGAGGTTCAAACCATATGAAAAATCCTTCTCCACATCAAACCATATGAGGGGAGGAATAAAAATTAATACCCTCATGGCTTACCCATTAAGCCATGTGGTATAACAGGGATTTCTTCCATCTATCCCATTCAATTAACAAATCCATCACAAAAAACATGATGGATGGAGAAAACACAACGAAATAAAGAATCACAAAGTACACCCACAACCAACATACAAAAAATAACACATTTAACACAATTTTTTAAAATTTCTAATTCACGTCATGCTAAGATAATAAAATATGAGAGGCATGAAGGCCTACCTCATCAAGCTATTCCAAAATCAAGCAATGCAACACACTTCAAATCTCCGTGTTCTCTCTAACTCTAACTCTAATAGTAAAAAAATGACAAGAAACATTTCTACCCCTCTCCATAAAGACATATAAAAAGAATACAAAAATTAAAATCCTCAAAATGAGAGGGTGACATGTGTCACCCATCTCATATTCCAACCAAAGATTCCCAAGATCAAAAGAGTAGAAAACAAAATACTTTTAGGAGGTAATCTACCAAATTCCCTAAAATTCAAATAATCCAACACATTTCATCTTTTAAGAAACCACAAGAATCTACCATACTTACAAGATGGTGAGAGTAGAGGGGTAATATGGGAGGAAAATCCCATTTGACCATGAAAAGAGACCCCTACCCATAGGTAGGTTCTAAGGGTCTCATTTCCATGTAAAGGAGACCCCAAAGTTAAAAGAGACCCTTACAAATGCCACATTTAGCACAAATTCGAGATTGAGTAAAGTGGCTCAAGGGTAGGCATCGTAGGGCCCACCCAAATGGTAATTAGGTGGTTTCAATCGTCTAATAATAAAAAAATAAACATAAAATCTCTAATGCATGTAGGGAGCATTAGGTCCCTAAACTAGTTTATCAAAAGACTTAAACAAATTACAATTAACATAAATACAATTAGGAATCACCAAAGGTGTCGAAACATGAATATGCTACAAACACACAAGGCTACAAAACAATCATGCATGGCTAAAGGACTTGTCACAGCCAGCCACTTGTGCAACTTGAGGTGAAAATCTGAAACCCACGTTCTCCTTTGTGCCATGTAATCTACACACTCAATTCACACATTAAACATACCTTCTCGATACAATATACTAAATAAATAACATCAATAAGTCAATCATGTATAATCATTCTAACTATACCACAATCAATGTTAGTATAGAATGACTAAGCACTAACAACATACATCCATATTAACTCAAGCTAAAATATCCATCTAAGCACTTACACAACAACATTCAATTAGCCATTCTCAACCAATGATGTCAAAGTATACGAAAAATCATACATCCATCCATCATATATGAAATAAAACCAACTGTATCACAACCTGCTGATATCCAAAACCATATAATGTAATAAACTAAGATAATAAATCTTATTTAACTAAAGTAGAACATATTCTAGTGAATATAGACTCTAGTACTACAAGTATTGGAAGAAATCCATTTCAATTTTTGCATATATTGGATTCCATTATTATTGTTATTGGATTCCATCAGTAGCAATATTGGATTCATATATTTTCATTATTGACTTATTCTAGTTCCAATTTTGATGTTATTGGATTCCAATCTCGTTATTATTGGATTCCAATAACACTATTATTGATTCCAATTTCGCCACTACTTGAATCCAAATTACAAATCCCAATTTTTGGATTTCGGTTTCAATATTTTAGGATTTATATTTTGTTATTATTTTATTTCCTCACATAATTCTCATGTCTGCTATCTTACATAAGATAATTGGTAGCTAAATTACATAAGCCAAGAGTCTACCAACTTACATAAGCCAAGTGACCACCAACTTACATAAGCCGGAAGGTCGGTAACATCAAGATAGTGCATAAGTGATTGTTATCATTTATGCCACATATCAATCTAAATATCATCATACATATACAACTATTTATGCATACCTTATTCAAGACAATAAATGTTGACGTTGAAAATCCTATCCCTGGACATGCTTGATTTGTGTTAAATTTGAGAGTTGTTTAGATGTTTTTCGTGATTTTAGACGTAAATAATTTCAAATATTTCATAGAACTTAAACATGTGACTCCAAAATGGAATTAAATTTTACGGTTCTTTAGACATTTTTTCTTATTTTAGACATAACATACTTTCAAATATTTTATAGAAATGACACATGTGACTCGAATAGTGTTAAATTTGATAGTTGTTTAAATGTTTTTCATGATTTTAAACGTAACATACTCTTAAATATTTTATAGAACTGAAATGTGTGACTCGCATGTTTGAAAGGTGATCATAAATTTTTGTACACATTTGTATAAAAAAATTATTCGTATATATTAAGCATAGTTAAAAAATATGGAATTGTCATTTATAAATTTTGAAAGTAGTTTATAAGTGCAATTGATTGCACTTACAAGTGTGATTGGTCACACGTCTGAGTGTCAACTTTGAACCGTACTTCTCTTGAATTGCACTTGTAAGTACGAGTACTTACCCTTCTAAGTGCTAGTCTCGACTCACAATTCTAAATTTCATTCTTGACTCGCGCTTATAAGTGTGTGTCTCAAGTTGAAAAGCTAAATGTGAGTCGTGATTCACATAACTAAGTGTGAAAACTCAAGTGAGTCATTACTTATTTAAACTGAACTTTATTGAGGGATTTAAATCTATATATAGATATGATGATGGTCCCTTGTCAAAAAAATTTGGGTAATGGTAATTTTTAAACACTATCTTTAAAAATACAAAATAATGTTTATTTATACCAATTATTCTCGTATAAATTTCATTAGTTTTAATATATATTGATGTAAATTTTTATAATTTATATATAAATCTCTATTAATAATTGATTTGGTTACTATTAAATATGTAATTTGTGTGTGACATTTATTACAAAAATTTGCATGTATTTTACAACTAGAATAAAATAATGTCTAAATGGGCATCAAGCGTCGCACGTTGAAGTCAGCGCAAGCACAATAATCAAGGCCTTTAATTTTAGCAAAATTATATAAGGGATTTTATTTACAAGACAAAAATTATAATATTAAATTCTTTCATTAATTCTTTTCGCAATACAAAATGTAGTATTGATGATAACCATTTTGTAAGGCAAACCGCTAATTAAAGTCAGAGTTGCCTCAACAAGAATTAGCCATTAATTCAAGCTATGTAAAGTTTTCCATTTAAAATTACATGTGTTGTAGTCATTATTTTACCCTCAATACTTATTTCTAACCTCGAGTGCATTGGCCTATCACTCATCATATGCTAGTACTCACCCGAGGTGCATGCAAGTGCTTGAGCCCCTCCTCTATGTGAGCTTTGCAAGATAGTTCCACCATTAGTGGAGGATTATTTGAAGAAATAGAAGTACATGCATGTACTTAAAAGGAAGAAGATATAACTAACTGATTTGCACATCAATACATCACAAAAGGTAAATAAACATTATATGAAGCACAAGGAACCGAGATCCGAGTCATGAAAAGCCAAATAACATGAGGGTTTACACCCATAAGCAAGATGTATAGAATAGATTGGATGTATATTGATTTAAAAGAGTTTCTCATAGCCACACTACAATTGAAAGGGTCATCTCAGACCATATACATCAAATGACAGAGATCCAACCCCTCCAAAATAATTTGATCAGAGATCCTAACTATGATTTCCCCATTATAACCCTTGTTATAGACCCCAACACCCATACATATGCTTAATGATATACTTTATAACCCTCTAGAATCAAGTACTTTAAACCCTAGCATAATAAGCTCCAAACCCTTAGCATTACCTAAAGTTTCTGGAGCACCTCGATACCCTCCTTCTCTTAGCACTCCCATACCCTCTAGCGCCTTCACACTACCTTATCCCTATCCATGTTTCTATCCAATCATTCTTTTAAATAGGATCAATCTCCACCGCCATTATTTATTTCATGAGTAGATCGTGTGCCAAGTGTTAATGTGGTCCTTCATAGGTGAATGTTTATTCTATTTGCAAAACCTTCCACTAACTATAATGATACATCTAAGAATATTCCCTATATATAATATCTTTTTCATGCCCCCAAGGTTCTGGGATGGCACCTTATCCACTTATCATGCCTTGTTGGGTCCTAACATTTTTTTTCGAGTGAATCCATGATATCAAATATGGCTAAGTCCATTAAACCCTTGATCTACCTCCCGCAAGCAGCCCGGTTTCACTTAAACCCTTCTTAAACACTTTTCTTGCACACTTTTCCCGAGAACCCTTATATTTACTTGTCCTACGCATGCACGTCTTCATACTTAGCCAAAATTTAGGGTCCAATATCACCCCACACTACATGTGTTCTCAATCGTTGGAAATATTCCACTCCTTCAAAGAATAAATATTAGTGGAATTGTAATACTCTAAATAAATAATGGAAGAATATGCTACTTACCGCATAAGGAGTAAGAACTCCTTCTTCACAAATGCCTCTATCTTCTCCCAAGCATCTACTTCTCCAAGTGTCTACTAAATTAGGTCACCCACCAATGCACTTTCTTCATCGCTCTTAGATTTTAGCGTATCTACAATGCTTACCCACTATTTACTAAGTTCTCCTAGCACATCCATCCTGTGAGTGACTTAGGGGTATAGTTCCTTTAGCCTAATCTTAATTGAACCCCGCAAGGTTTCGATTGCTTCCAACTTCTTCTCGATATCAGCCTAAGATCTTATCACACTCTGCCCTATTTCCTTTGTTCTTTTCCTGAAATTATTTCAGATCCGCCTCATGTGTAGCAACCAATACACTTGTTACCATGTCTCTATCGGCATAATTGTCATACATGACATTGGTCATCTCGCACATTGGTCTTTACTATAGTAAGGATCTCGAAGTACTTGAGTCACTCTCTCCCTAATATTAATATTTTCTTCCTCCTTCGGTGTTCCATCACCTATTCTTTTGTCTCTAATGTGAGTGGCTTCCTTTCCATGGTGAGGATGTGTTTCAAGTCTTCCAAGTAGTGCAAGGTTGACTCGTATTTCTACTCGACAGGCCAAGTATGGATTTTTCTCGGATAATGGAATCTGAAATGGCCTCTATATTCTTGTGGACTTTGCGTACCTTCTCCTTCTCATCCCTTAGATCATGCATTAACTATGCACTAAAAATTCCTTTTTTTTATCTCCTTATCTCTCTCAAGGATCTACTCATTCTTTTCCCAAGAGCCTCCTTCCGCACCCTTATTCTATCATTTTTTCCAAAGATTTTTACTTCCACCTCCACTAATACTTTATTGAGTGTGTTGCAAAATTTCTCATTTGATAGTTGTTGGGAATTTACAAGAGGGTTTATTCCTTGACATCGATATCTTCATTAATGCATCATGATTTACCTTGAACTTGGGCTCATCAACATGGGACTCAAAAGCAAAGGATAACATTTTCCCCATGCGTGGGTATGCACCATCTTCATCAAAAGAAGACCAAACGAGGAGTTGGTCGGTGGGCACAGTACTTTGGAAGCATGTGCACAATACCTTGTTTGAATCATTAATATAAGTCACAAAGTGTGTTCCTCTATTGCAAGTGTGCCCTTACCACATGTGTGTGCTTCCATTGGGAAGCTTATTGTTAAACTTAAGTCTCCACCCATGCTCCCATACTCCTTTCCTACACTTTCGCTCTCCTCATTTTCCTTCATCACTTCTTCAGCGCTTTTCTCTACTTCATGCTCCACCAACTATTGGATAATACCTGCCACCTCCCTCTTTATAGTGTTATCCATCTACTCCTCGGTCGGGGTTGGGGTCTTTTGATCTTTCATGTTTACTTCCTCACTCCCCCCTTGTCATGAATGCCTTCCTCATTTTCATCCCTCTCTTCATTTCCTTCTTCATCTAACTCATGTACATCGTATAGTGGATGATTTTGATCCTCACCGCATTCTTCATCATCTTCATCACCCTTTTCGACCTCCATGCTTTTTGTTTCTCCTGAGTCCGACCCTTTTGTCACCCTTTTCTTCTTCCTTACTGGTGACTCCAATACATGGGACTTCTCTTTTTCTTCTCTCTCAGGTGACTCTTCTCTTATATGTAACTCTTCCTTCTGTAGTGACTCTTTTCTAACGGGGTACTTCTTTTGATGGATGTAAGTAATTGTGCCCATGCCTGACTCCTGTGCCCCTACTATCCATATTGTTTATGCACTTGGTGCCTTTTTATCGAACCTCCTCTCTTTCACTTTTCCTTGAGACAATATTTTTACTCATGTTGGGGTCCTAAGTAATGGAGAAATCATCATGAACATAAGAATATTTTTCATACTTAAGCCTTAGGCACAAATACACCCTTGTTTTTGTCCTCCTTGCAATAAGAAATGTTACTGGTTTCAACATGTGCACGTCATGAGAGACATACTTCCCCACATAGGTGCACTTCTTGGGGTATATTAACTTCCCGCATAGCTCACAATAATCTTGATCTACTACACTTAGATCAAACCTAATTTTATTTGCCTCTTTAAATAGATTAACCCCGGAATGAAAGTAATGCACCGTGAAGGATAAAGGAAACTTACACTAAGGAATCTTGGTTTCATCTATCAAAGTAAATCTACTGATACAAAAATTCTGGTATAAAACAAACTTAGTCTCTGCTTATACTACTCAAGGAAACTACTCGATTATTCTCCTTTCATCCTCGATCGTGTCCCACATCCACTTATACCACTTTTTGAGGTGTGCCTTATAAGTCGTCATCATGGTGTCACAAGTGTAGTATTTAAAACTCTTGGATAGGGAGGAGTTATCCTCTTGGTATTCCCAAAGAAACTTATTCGACCCACAAGGCACTCCAATCTCTAAAAATAAAATGATGGAGAGGACATTACAAAACATGATCTTCTCTTTGTAACCTCTAAGATCTTGTGGCATAAATTCAACTAGGCATTTGTTATCCGTATCCATCTCTCTAGCCCATTCATCATTGTGACCAAGCGTGCATCCATCCTCATCACAGGTCAGGTAATTATAGAAATGTCAAAGTAGCGTGAATCATTCTTCTATTCATAAGATTTAATGGTCTACTTAATGACTTATTTATCTTCCAAATCATTGTTAAATGATTATCCTTCACGAATAAGTTCAATGAACATAGAAATAGCTTGGGGTTAGGTGCATCCTTCGACATACAAAATAGAAGTGGTCTTCATGCATACACAACATCAAACATCGGTATAGTCACTCAAGATTTTGAAATAGGGAAATTCATATAGTTGCAACAACCCATCCTTCTCCATTTTCACCTTCACTTCATCATCATAGATAGGAATTCCATATGGTGTCCTTTTATTTGTAGGGCGAACCAACTCTAGTGTCGTATCATTTTCTATGGTGCTTTCTCGATGGTTGTAATCACTTACGACCATCTTTCTCGATATGATACACTTGTTCCTTACTAGGTAATATGACATCCGGGTACTACATTTTTGTGTACCATTCTTTATTAAAACTTGTAGAAATGTCTTGTTTTCCTTTTCCCTTTCTATTCTTCAGTGAAAATTTTGTCTACTTTCCTTAATGTCATTCCTTCATCAGGTCCTTAAAACTTCTTCCTCTATCCTGTTCTTGGCTCTTCTCAACTTCATGGCTCCACTCCTTTCTAAAAATTCATCCAAATCCCATACCCTAGCTATGCAACCCTATCCTGGAAATCCCATTTTCCACAAGATGGCCTAACACCCACAAGATCCTTCCACACAACCTTCTCCTTTTATGCCCATCTACTCCTTTCCACTCTGGTTTGCTAAAAAAACTAGCTATGTATGAAAATATTCATAAATCTTCTCAAACCTTCTTCACAAGGATTCCCTAGTTCACAAGAGATCTTTGATAACTTAAGATGCAAGGTAAAGAATAATGCACCCTCGATATTCTAATTATAACTTTTTCTTCTCTCCATAATATATGTCATGCCACCTACCAATGTACTTTCACAATAAAGTCATAATTTTCCAACGCCAACCTTCGATACTTTTTCTCCACACTCAATCCTACTCAACAAACTTTGGAAACCTTTAGACGTGTAAAACCCTTACCACAAATATTTACGTGTGCATTTATAGCACTGAATGCATTCTTCCTCTATGTCCTAATCCTAGTTCTTATCATGGTTTACCTCATGCTTTTCATATGTTTTTCATTCTTCTACAAGGTTTCTATAAATCCTTTTGATACCATCCTCCCTCATATTCACCTCTTCTATGCATAATCTTCCAATCCATGTGTTTTTGCTTTTTCAACTGGGCCGTCAACAACCATAACTTCCAGCGCTTGTCACATCACTCCACCCCACACAAAAATGGATCCATGGTCCTCTAAATTTTGTTTGAAATAATAAGTGGCTACCAATGCACTAGCACATAAAAATAAAACAACAACAACCAAAAAGACAAGGAGAAAGGGAAAAACCCATAAAGAAAACTACATTAAATAAAATCCAAGGCTAACTGGAAAGATTGCCTTATTAACAAACACAAAGAATACTTACTTATAGTAGGGTTTCATCCTACTCCCATTGAAATGGCTTGAAACCATGTTCCATCCAAAGTGCTTGTAACTAGAAAACACTGAATCAAGTATATTAGATACAATGTATGCGATCCCAACCAATGGACTTTGAATTTCCCAGGATGTTGCAAAACTTGGTATCATAAAAGAGAACCATCTACTCAATCTCAAACTAATTTTTCTTGATGTGTCTATCATGCCATGCCTTTTTCCTAGATTTTTCTATTTTCTCGAATCAAGCGAGAAAGATCCCACCTCTTATCCAACTACATCAATTTGTTAATCCTCTCCTCAAGCATTTGTTCATCAACTAACCCTCCTATGTGCACTATACATAGTGATGGTAACATGATTTCAACATGTAACACATCTTCCACACCAATAACCTATTGAAAATGTGTGGCCTTGATTAATCTCTTATAAGTAGTCTCGATATGTCCGTAACATAGCATAAAATTTTCATCCCAATCCTTTCTTCCCACATCACAAATATTGGTCAACATGTGATTAAAATTTATGTTAAACCCCTCGGTAGTCCCATTATCTTGTGGGTAATAAGGGGCAGCAATGTGATGGGGAACCATTAATTATGCCTGTAAAATTCTAATTGTCCCATTTAAGAAATGAGTACCTGTATCACTTTTTAAGCTCAATAGGCATCTATACCTACTGATTATATTTTCCCTCAAGAACATAGTTGTTGTTTCTGCTATGTAATCCCTTGTAGGTGTTGCTTGTTCCCACTTTTAAGGAAATATGTGCATGTAATGATATAATATGAAATTTCCCTTTGTGTTGCTAGAGAAATAGGGCCTACAAAGTCAATTTCCCATTTCTCGAACGGCTCTACACTCGACAACCAGTGTTAATGGAATTTCATCTCTTTTCCTTGGTTAACAAAGATGATGGAAGTGGTCACATGCCTTGCAATATTCAATACAATATTTGTAAATCATTTCCCACCTAAATATTAATAGAAGGATCTTGCATGGGGTTGCATTATCCACATAGATCCCCCCTCAATTCCACTATGATCCTCTTCCATGATTATAGTGCACTCAAGCTCAAGGACACAGCTTATTGAAAACCTCATTGAAACCTAGGTTGTATAATTATCCACTAATTAACATGTAGGGTGTGACACGTATGGATAATTAATTAGTTTCGAAAGTCTTCATTCCTCCGACACCACACCGATTTTGTGAAATACAACAATATCTTCAAATTAAAATGGTGTGTGCTACATTCTAAACATTTGTGAATCTGGAATTGTATCCTCAATGATCTACGTATCCTCTTCTAATTCAATCCTTGATAAATGGTCAAGCCCCAAATTACTCTTACCTAGTTTTACAACAACCGTAAACTCAAAATCTTGGAACATTAGGAGCCACTTGCATATGTACCCTTTCAAGACAGGATTGTTCACCAAGTACTTTAATGCCATGTGGTCCATGTCAAAGATAAAATGTGTCGCTAAAAATATTTCCTAAATTTTTGGAGTGTGTAGATCATCGATAATGCCTCACGCTCTGTGGTAGTATAATTTTGATCTACTAGGATTATCTTCCTACTAGTAAAGCACAAGGGATGGTCAACAATTCCCTCTTCAATTTTTACTAATATTTCTCCAATTGCTATTCTGAAGAATAAACATGTATATGGAATGGCTTATCCTAAGAGGGAAAGTGGAATATGGTCACGGTAATAAGCCTATTCTTAATTGTGTCAAATTCCATCTGTTGTGCCTCTCCCCAATGAAATTTAATTTTGTGCTTTAGCAACTCGTCCAACAGTGCGATGATTTAATGGGTAATACCCCATATGCCCAAGGAAACCACGCACTGCACTCTGGCTAGTAGGTTGCAACAATTCCATAATAACAACAAATTTGGTAGGATCCACAAGAAATCCTTCATTACATATGATATATCACAACAGGGTGCAAAATGGAGTAGCAAAAACACATTTCTTAATGTTGAGAGATATAGTCAACTACCGAAATATCTCAAACATCAGCCTCATATTGTCACAATGGTCCCTCACCAATCCACACATTGTCTAGTCATCTAGGTAGACTGCAAATATTTATGGATGAAGTCTTGAAATGCCCGAACCGCCATGCGTGAAAAAAATGCACGTTATTTAGTCCAAAAGGCATGACCATATAGGAAAAAATTCCCCATTCAATGGAAAAGGTTATCTTTTCTTGGTCCTCTTTTGCAATTATAACTTGATGATATCCTTAGAATCCATCTATGTAAGAATAGATTTCGCACCTAACTAATTCTTCTAGGATCTCTTTGGTGAAGGAGGTTGGAAAAGTATCAATGACACACTGCACTCAAATCCCTATAATCAATAAAAATACTTATCCTCCCATCCTTCTTAATTTTTATTACTATCGAACTTATCTACTTTAATTCATTAACATCGTCAATGATTCTTGATGTGATCATCTTGTTAATCTCCTCCTCGGCTTTGACGTGTAGATTTAGATTCATTCGATAACATCTCATTTGAATTGGGTGCACCTTCCTTTAACTTGATATAAATTTCTCCCAAATATTGGTGAACTCCTTGAAGCTCTTGGCACCCATGTGGAAATAAATCCTGAAATTCATGCAATAGATCAATAATCTTTCAAACCTCCCTTTCCATCTAGTAATCTCCAATAAAAGTGTCCTTAGGTTCCACCTCTCGAACCAATTTTATCCTTCTCATTTTTTAGGGGTTGATGTTAGGTGCGTGCTTTCTCATCAACACTATCCATAACCTCTTGTATACCAATAGTATTGTTAACATTTGAGTTTTCCACCTCTTCACCATCTATTATGTAGACCAATTTTCCTTACTCCTTTTCCATGCATGTGCACTCAAAATGTACCTCCTCTGATTATTCCTCATCAAAGCACGCTTCCAAGCCAAGTTCACCAAACAACTCCAGACTCTCTATTCTCTATCATGGCACTATCTCCCATAATTAGGTTCTTAACAACATGTAGCACCTCATTCACCAATGGTTTCATACTTCGATAATCGAAAGCTTGAATGACATCAGCCGTCAACTCCTGACATTTTACTGTTTCATGACGTAACTCTAAGTGAATGTACCATACATGTGCGCATCCTTATAAGGTGGAGTAAAGCTTATGTACACATAAAGATTGAGCCAAGGCTTCCCCACCTTTCATCTAGGCCTTCTCACATTCCTGGATGTGAATTTAGGCGGGTTCCTTCCCATGATAATATTGTATAGTAGTAGGTGCATTTATTTAGAGAAACCTAACAGAGAACTTGATTCTCGACGCGCTAGTCTAGAAGGTTATCGTGATGGGTTTCCCACTAAAGTTTTGCGGTCCCGAGAAAATTATAGCTAAGAATACTTATCCATTCGATATCGCATCCCCACTCGGTCTCCTTTATTCGCATGAAAACATCGGGATTAGCTCCCCTAGTGTAACTTGGTAACGGTTTTCCTCCTAGGAACTTGATTGAGTGTGCCTTTTTACTCTAATCACGAGCCTCGTAAATTCCTTTTGACTAACTCATATGTCTCATGTACCCAATTATCACATGCCACACTTTGGTTTTATCACTTATAGATTGAGAGTCTTCTCACTAAATAACACATTCTTTTTCTTGGTTACACAACCTCAAGGTCCTTGATAGTGTGCACATAGATTTTATCTAGGTCTTCTTCTCTCAAGGGCTCAATATAGGGTGTTAAATTTCCATCCATCAAAGGAATGATATCATGTTCCTCCTAGTTCTCAAAACTTATATACCCCTTATTGAAATGTAACTCAACATTATGCTTATAAAACTAGAGGTGCCCAAGTAATGCTAGAAATTTGTCCAACTCAACAAGCACTAAGACTTGAAGTCTCCAGTGAATTTTTCCACTTGGATAGTGATAAAAAAATCCTTTAAAACAGCAATGGGAATTTCCTTTGTCTTATTAGCCATGTACAACACATTTGAAGATGGCTATAATGAAATTATTCCCATTTGATTCCATGCATCCAGGGTGAGAACATTAACTTCCATGCTCATGTCAATCAAAATATTACTTAGGATCGATCCATCAATAAATGAATTCAAAGTAATCTCCTTATCATAATTAAGGTCAAATGTGTGAGGAGGTATATTAGTATGTAAAACATACCTCTCATGCTCTCCTCTTGAACTTGGTACTCTTCCCTCACCACTCTCCTAACAGAGGGATGATATTCTCCTATCAGCAGCATCTTTCATATTTCCCTGAATTCATCTCGTATCCTTCTTTGGAGCCTCGAAGCTCTTCTTTTACTATAACTTCTATGATTGCTCCTTCAGTCTTGGATCTCTCCCTTTAGGAATTTAATAACATCCATGGTTTCCTGATAAAATTCCTTTTAATGCATATGGTTTGGATACTTCCCATGTACCACTTCCTCTCTTGTAATCAGCAGTCTCTACTTTCATATCTCCCTGCTACACGTACCCTTGGCATCAAATTTTTATCATCACACTTTACGCTGACATTCCCAGTGTCCTTATCCTTCCTCTCGCTTTTGGTTCATGTGTTCAAACAATTCCTAGCATTCCTCAAACTTGTTATTTTTTCCACACCAAGAGCATTGTAACAAATCGGAACACTCATGCTTATAATTTTTGTAGATCCACGCTTATAACAGTTCCACAAGGTAATTACTCCTTCCTTTGTAATTTCCATGACCTATAAATCCTCCTCAAAATCCTCTACCTTGACCTCCTCCATCTACACACCCTTCATAATGACGACCATCATCCTTGGATCTACTAGAAATGCTGGTCGATGGACACCATTATCAATGGCATTATGTATTTGGTCAATAAATCTAAAATCCTTGGTCTCATGACTAGTATAGGTGTAAATGTTGTAATAACAAGACACACTCTTCCAGATCATGCACCGCAATAGCAAAAACCTACTTACATCATGATATCTATGGAAAATATTAGTCTACCATCATCACATGTACTGATCTCTCGAGGAGAAATATCCTTGGTATGTCCTTCTACCTCATAATCCATACACCATAACCAACTACGAGTCTCATGAGCTGCGTTCATAGATAATTTCTCCAACTACTCTGCCATTTCAATAATTTGGCTTCTAGGAATGACATAACTCCCATATAAATGCTTCTTACTATCTCAATGTGCAAGGTAGCCTCCAATGCCTCAAATGGATCTATGAAAGCACCCTTTTGAAGGGTGTTATTATTCATCCAACAAACCACTAAGCATGTTACAAAGGGTGAATTTAGTAAGATAACATGGATAGGAGAGTCTAGAAATTTTCTTCATACTCCCACACACTCTCTACCATTTCTTATTGAATTTCCTTCAATGCGTTGACACTTTTCTAGTCAAACTCAAGTATGTGGAGCTCTAACAAAAAGGCATTATGTAGCGCAATCTAATCCACCACTATCTCAGTGTGGGTCATACTTCACGTACCCGTTATGCATGTGTCATTGCAACATGGTTACAAAATTGATTTCTTTCCACTCTGAGGCCATGATTCCCTTTATGCACCATAGTAACTCACACATGTGTACATGTTTCACAAAGATCCTCAACTCCCTCGTATTAAGGTAAGTGGAGTGACATCTCATAAAATACCCGTTGGTGGTGTTGTGGACATTTTTTGCCCGATTCCTCCACAAAAAACCATAAATCAACAAGTTTCAACTCCTCCAGATCCAACAGATCCTTCTCTTTTTATAGGTAAGGGTCCTAATGTAGTTGTACCCTGTGATCGCATTTTCATATGATATTACGCGTCAACAATATGTGATACAAAACCACTCCTAGATGTGATTCCCACACCAATCCTAGTCATGATACTCAAACCTTGATAACACACACCTTTCCCAAATGTTGTGCTAGAAAAATACCCCCAAACACAAGAAATGAATATGTAGTTATAGATGCACAAAATGAAAATTATACCATTGGTATCCAAATTGATTCTCCTATAAGGGCTAAGTATTATCATGAAACCGAAAGGATTCTTAGTGATACATGAATCATGATATGATTCATTTTGTAGCAAGGGATGGGATTCATTTGACTCTTTGTCGCTCAGAATTGGAGAAATGGATAGCACCTCACTAAGGGTTTGATCTACCCTCACTAATTTAGGTTGTGCCTTCAACCAAGGTGAGAGGACCCGTTTTGTAACCCATGTTGGTGAAGGATATCAAGAGATCCTTCCCTGCACAATGTTAATGAGAAACTTGAGAAAATATGATCAATACAACAAAATCTAACTCTCATGAGTTGTCACACTAGAGAGTGGATATGTTTCCTAGACAAGATTCAGAGTTACTAAAGATAATAATTGAATCCTGATTGTCTCTATATATTTTGGTAGTGGAATTTATTCATTTGTGGATACACAATAAAAATATGGGTATTTCATGTAGGATTCATAATTTGAGAATTTTTTGGTGGGAATTTAAGCAAGGTAAAGTTGATTATATTAGATCTTTGAGAACCTTTACAACTATTAGAAAACTCACGGAAAAAATGCTTCAAAATAGCCAAAATATTCTTTCAACCAGAAGGTGTGTATCAATGGAGGCCCAAATATGAATGATTTCATACACTCTTCAAGAATTCAACACAAAGGATCATGCTAAAGACTCAATTAAACGTGTAAGTCCATGATTCGTCACGCCTAAGATACACTCATAGGCTTACAAATAATCTTTATCGACATAGTGAAAGTAAATGATATTAAATTGTTTATTTCATTACCAGATGAAAGCGCTTCTCATAATGAAATTCCTAATGCCATAATACTAACACACAACTGAGATCTTTTGTGATTCAGAGGGATTTAAACATAAGATTGCAACATGAACAAGAAAAACTATTTGAAAACGTTATGAAATAAGAGAAAACACAATTGTGCTCATGATCAACAAAAATTCATTTCAAGGTTCATTAGATTCATCAAGGAGAGAGTTTATTGAACAATCTCGTAGCTTGTCAATGGTTGTACACTTGCAACCACCTTGACGCGATTAAATCTAAAACACAGGAAAACAAATAGGTTTATCTCAAAATTTACTAGAAAAATTAACCCCCAACCATTTGCAAGAGTATTCTCATTGCATTTATACAATTTCACTTGCTCACTCATCCCAAATTTCCCCCAAAAGAAGAATATTCAAGGAATACTTTGTTTGTTACAGATTTGTTCCAGAAAGTGATGTTTAACAAATTTACACCCAAAAGCTGCCAGGTGTACAAAAGATAAGCTTTTTCAATTATTTCCACCTGGTTGTTTTAACTAGGGCATCCGGTCATCTCCTTTGGTAGCATATCCATCCTCTTTCGAGCCTATAGCTTCCTTCTCCACATCCTTTCCATCTGCATCTTACTCTACTGATAATTCATTTTCTGTAGGTTCCCGAGCAACTCTGTTTCAAAACCTAGACTTTTACGCTTCTCGGATTTAACCACTTGACACGACAAAAATGATGAGAGACCATGGAATTAACCAAAAAGGATGAAAGTAATAGAATCTCTTAAGGTTCCTAGTTTGTGTAGGTGTAATAATGGTGGAAAAACCAGATGCATTGTATCACAACCGTTAACTCTGTCTTTCACAACTTCAAATTTGAAAATTCCATGGGAAAAGATTTAAGTTGAAGTGGGTATGGGGGTGTTTTTCACATTTTGTATCACTTAAAGAAAATGATTACTTTTAGAAAATTTGGCCCACCCACCCAATTTTAATATAGGTCCTACACGTGGCTTTCTTGGGCGTCGATAGAGCTACAACCTACTTTATGAATTTTATTATTTTTCAAAACAAAGCTTAGAATCTCAAAATTCCCCAACAACTCCGCCTCTCTGCTTCTAACTCTGTCTTTCACAACTTCAAATTTGAGACTTCCACATGGAAAATATTTGAGTTGAAATGGGTCTCGGGTGATTTTTACATTCTATATCACTTAAAGAAAATGATTACTTTTAGACAATTTGGCCCGCCCACCTACTTTCAATATAGGCCCTACACATGGATTTATGGGGCGTTAACGGGTCAACCTACTTTATGAATTTTATTCTTTTTCAAAACAAATATGAGAATCTCAAAATGCCCGACAACCCGCCTCTCTGCTTTTAAATTTTTATGTTGGCCCCAGCGGAGTCGCGGCTCACTTTTATACTTTTACTTCATTTCAAAATAGAGCTTAAAAACTCCAAAGTGCTCCAATGACCCGCCTCCCGCTTTTGATGTAGACTCAACACGTGGCTTTACTTGGGCATTAGCAGGTCGCGCTTCACTTTTATACTTTATTCCTTTTTCATAACAAAGATAAAAGTTACAAAAACCTTTGGTGACCCACCTTTCTACTTTTGACTTAAAAGTGGCCACGTGTCCTCTTGCAGGCCTTAGGCATTTATTTTACCTTTTTACTCTTTTTTCCATAATGCCTTAAAACACAAAAAGAGGTCCGCTTTCCCACAACTTCTCAACTTACGACACGTGTACACCTTCGGGCAAAAATAAGAAATTTGCTCCGCCACTTCATAATTTTGACTAGCCAATTAGAAATCAATAGAGCCATGGGGCCAATTTGACATTTTTTACAAATTGACAAAAGTGATAAGTTCACCAAATAAACCTACCATGCCTTGTCCAATTAGAGATGAACACGTATCTGCAGATGTTGAGATAAAATTTTGACAGGAAAACACGACCGTGGAAAAATAAAATGCAGGGAAACTTCACCATTCGTGCCTAGAATTCAAAATGTTCCTCATGGATAGAGAAATTGTAAATAATACATGGCTAAACGTGATCCATGACCATAGAGAAGGATTAACAATGACATACAAATGAAGGAGAAATTTTTATGTGTCCACATCGGAGATAGAAAATACTTGAAACCAAGCGAGACCGAGAATTTTTTTTGAATGACAGGGTGAGATTAAATCAAGCACCAACATCGACTCCGACTCGGGGATGGGAAATCCTTACGAGTGCCACAAGAACAATAGACCATGTGCCAAAAATTCATTATGAAATGGAGTCAAGAACAATCTTGCAAAGTAGAAAAAAAATAACCAACCGTCCCAAGAACGAACCGAGAAACCAACAAGAACTAGTCACCAGGATCAGGAGAAACTGAAACAGAAAATGTAAAAAAATAACAAAAACAAAAGACTATACATTGTACAATGATGCATACCTTGATTATGAGAAATCAATCAAGGAAATGTTTCAAGTTCCATCATTAACAGGTAACTCAAGAAATTCCCCATCTAAGTCTTTTAGGAAAAAGTGTGCTCACCAATCCTAATATCAATAGAATAAGGGCCCATCCATAATGCATCAAACTTTCCATGTTTTCCCTTATCCTCATGTCTGTCTATCCCACAATAGCACAAGATCTCCCACACTAAAAGCTCTTGGAGTTACCTTTTTATCAAATAATTTCTTCAATTTCTCCCTGAACTTCACATGTCTTTGGTGGGATTCTCTTCTCTCTTCATCTAATTCAACAATTTGATTAATACGAGCATCATAGGGACTGACCTCCTAGTCCTCTAATTGTTGAATAAATTGATAAGAAGATAATTTCATATGCAGGGGAAGTAGAGATTGATTTCCATACACCAACTCAAATGAAATTTTTCTAGTAGCTCTTTTAATAATGATTCTATCAGCCCAAACAACAAACTTCAACTGCTCACCCCACTTCCGTTTGTTTAATTCCAAGGTCCATCTGATTATCTTCAACAAATTTTTGTTGCTTGATTCTACTTTTCCATTACCTTGGGGATTATAATTTGAATCATATGCTAAATTGATCCCATACTCATGACAAATGGATACCAAAGGTTTGTCTCAGAAACTCATAGCATTGTCAGCAACTATCTTAGTAGGCACTCCAAACATGCAAATTACATGATTCAGAATAAAGTCCATAACAATTTGGTGGGTAGCTTTCTGGTAGTGATTTCCTCCACCCACTTGGTGAAGTAATTAGTGGCCACTAATATCCACTTATGGCCTTGTTGGTCCAAAAATCATCGGTTGGGTAGATCTATAGATAGATGAGCCAATATTGTGCAGCGTATAGCTCCTCTTTGAGACAGTAAAGCGAAACTGGTTTATTGCTATTCTACCAACATGAATCTGTGTAAGTCCTACAATATTCTACCTTTAGGGGTTTAGGATCTTGTCCCAGTTAGGGTATTTCGATGCGGTGAATAGAAAGGAACGAAGGGAGGAGAGGAGGTAGGATAGATCTGAAGGGAGAAAAGAAATGAATTCCAAAGTAGAAAGGTCAGAGGGTTTATGTTTTGGGATTGGTAGTAAACGGAGCCAAACCTACTTGCATAAACGAACAAAGCAATACTTGATGAGCAAATGACAAAAAAGTAGAGATAGATCTAACAGAATAAACACACAGATCTGACATAAGAAAGGTCTGATGCACATAACACATGTATTCAGCACAAAGTCTCAATATTTGTATTAATGTTTTCTTCTGTTACAAAAAGTACAAAGCCTTTTCTTCTCACTTCTATTTTTCATCTAAAAAATGTCCACCCTTGAATATAACAAATATCCAAGTATATATAGAAGGAGAAAGAGAGAGAAGGCAAAAAGAAACCAACAACTAATTACAAAATATCTAAAAGTCAACTGTTGACTTTGGGCAATTTGGTGGATGACAACATCCCATGGTGCAACATGGATGATGTCATCATTTGTGCCAACAAACTTTTAAATATTACAAAAAGAGAACATCCTAGGAGGAAGGAGCCTATTCGTCATCGTCCCATGGCTGGAAGGGAGTATCCTGCTTCTGCTCAGGAGAGGAAATGTGGAATTGAGCCCGATACTCCATGAATTTTCTAACCATCGGTTGAAGTTGATCCTGAGCAGGACCCTTGGTGTGATCGCCGATGACTTCACAAGTCTCCCGTTCATCTCTAAGTCTCTTTGGGAGCTTGAAGTATTCATTACCTACCTCCATCAGGTATCCAACAAAATCATGGCAGGCCAGAAGGTTATTGATAGATTCTACATCAAAAGTCACTTCTGACCCTAACCCTTGCGACGCGATCTCCTTAAAGATCCAAATAGTGTCATCAGCCTCCCTCTTAAGGCACATGATGGGGTGAGTAAGCTCGAAGAAATCCTCGGGACAATCTGCCCCATTTGATGCATTGCATCCAAGGCTTCCTCCTTGATTTTATCAATTTTCTCCAAAATGAATTCCATCTGGTCGACCCGATAGTCCAAAGCAGCAAGGACTTTGTTGGGTGCTCTGGGGTGATCAAAGACACCGAATTTCACTAATTCATCGACTCGGCAGTCGATAATCTTCTAGAACATCTCATGTTGTAACCAAGCATGGTCCAAATCTTGGGAGATAGGCCATGTGATCGCCTGGAGGTCTTTGTTAGCCTGACCAATATTCTGATATAGCTCTGTGAATTTTACGTTTACTTCCTCACTATCTTTGAGGATCTGATCTCTCTAGGTGGATACTACCATGCCTTGTTCACCAATCTTGGCGTATTAGTTTATATTTTCTAGACTAAGCGCCTCAGGAGTTTCAGTAGCAGTTGTAGGAGGTCCAATGCCCATTTTCCGCAGGGCTTGGAGAAGATGTCTATTCTGCTCTTTCAGTATCCTCTTCTCTTTCTTTGCTTCCTGAAGATTTTTGCAAAGGGCATCCACTGCAGATAGGGCCTCTTCCTGTAGGCTTTCTGAGGATGTTCCCATCATGACCTCTGTCACTGTATATTTTATAGGAGACAAATCCTTTTTGTCCTTTTTGGGATCGGGGTATGTGATCTCCATTACCCTTTCACCTGAAGCACTTTGAAAGAAGTAGGTTATCAGCTTTTTCTTCTTAGCTCCTTTTGTTGGGATGATGGAGAAGTCCATAGGTGCAATGGGGAATTTCCTCTTATGCTGGCTTAGGTGCTTGGAGATCCATTCTGGACTTAAGGGAGTGGGACCAGAGGGAGAAGAGGGAATGGAGGAAGAAGAAGGGGCAGCTATAGTGAACAAGGGGAAATGGGTCGAGACGCTTGGCGGTGGCATTGATAAAGAAGCTGAAACTCCAATGCTCATAGGGGTAGGAGTCACTGTAGGAGAGGAAACCATGGGGGTGGAAGGGATCTGAGAGATGAGGGAAGAAATACTGGGGGACAGATCCGTGAGGGAAGAGAAGATGGAGGAAGAGGAAGGGGGAATAGTAGAAGATGGGGGAGAAGACACAACCAAAGGAGTGGTTGCTTGAGTGATGTGAGGAGGGGAAGGAGGAGCGGGAGATGGGATGGTGGGAACCTTAGTAGTTACAGCAGTGGCAACATCCTGAGTAGATGTGCCCGTTGGAACACTTACCACTGTTCTTTTACAAGGGGAGATAGGGTGTATGACTTGCTCTTAGACGGTGGAAGGAGGACTCTCGGGAGCTTGCTCCTTAGCAATGCTTGACTCTCCTTCTTTGTCTTTCCCTTTTCCCTTTGGCAAGTGTTTTAGTCTAGCAGGTGCATTGCCCAAAGGAGACATGGTGAAGTCTACCCCAAGGTAGATGAGACCGTTATACTGCACCAATGCTCATGCGCACTACAAAGTTCCCTTAACCCTCTCCTCAATAGTCTGAGGTGCCCTTGTTCTATCTATCTCGAGAAAATGGCCAATTGTCCCCGTCGTATCTAGATAGACCTGATCAAATTCTTGATTAGTCATTTGGAAACCTTTCAAGACAATGGCCACACCATACTGGATGATCTCTGCTAGGGCCAGGAGGGAGTGATCCTTTCTCTTGAGATCGTCCTCATGATATAGATTTATATAGATATCTTCGATACTGTGAGACGTGGATTGGATTGAGCTTTGACTTTGGGAGGAAATTGCGAGGATAAAGGTCAGCCTTACTAGGAAATTGTGTTTCAAGTTAAGAAATTCTAGTTTTGTAAACATTTCCCGGGCTTTGGTGTGAGAAGTGTAGGTGTATCTGCCCACTATGAGGGGGAAAGGAGTTCCACCCTTCTTTCTTTTCAGGCACTTCTCGTGATATGTGATAAGCTGCCTGGATAGCTCCAATAGGATCAGCTTAGGCCCCGCATACCTTGGCAGCTTGGTGGGCTCCCCTAAGAAGTTGGCGGCCCTGAGATAGGTGAAAGTGGGGAATTGCGTAAATAACGCCCCCACTTCTTTGTGGCAATTACTATGCTCTTGGTCATCTGACCGTGAGTCATATTGGGCCTCAAGAGGTAGATGATGCCATAGAAGAAGGCATCATTGATCTTACTGAACTGTGGGATGTTGTTTTCCAGTCTCAACTCTGGATAATATTCATATATTTTTACTTGGGGCCATACCCCGCATCGACTTAGTGCTAGATAGTCTCTTTCCAAGGCAGTAGCATAGACCATGTAGGAGTTCATGTAGAACCTCCCCGTTGTTGAGAGTTGTTGGAGTTGCTCAGAGATGGTGCTGCTGATGATTTCTACCCATTCAAAACATTGATCTGGAACATTTTTGCTCATTGTCTCCAGATACTGAGCATCCATTTATGAAAGTAATGGGCATCAGGAAGCCCAAATACCCTACTTAGGAAGGTTATGGTGTCACTCAGCTCCTCTGAGAAGTCACTACGATGAATAACCTATGGCCACCATGTTATTACCTTCTTGTTTTTCAGATACACTTCGTTCATGAGCTGCATGCATTTGTCTTCATTTTTGTCCCATGCCTTTATGCAGTCTTCTTGGCTTATTGCCACAAAGTGCTAGTGGTGGGGGATACCCAACATGATTTCAAAGTGTCGGCAGTGAGGTTGATTATAACCTTACCCTTTTCATTCTCGACACACCTTGTGTCCTTATTGTAGCAGCGGGCCACCACCATCATGAATTCATTATTCACTGCACTCACGGGAATTCCCCTAGTGAAGTGTAGACCACTTCCGACCAATTTGTCCATCCATGGACTGCCTGTGACCCTTCTAGTTCTGGCCCAGAAATCCTCCATATCAATGTGGTGAGTTCGAATCCCGATGTCCAAGTCACATTCTCGAAGGGCTCTTAGGCATTTTGACCCTTTTGTATTTTTATTTCATTTCTTCTTCCATGAGTTTGGCCTTACCCTTTGACTTGGTTGGCCTCTTACTTAATGAAAACATGTGCGAATCTGAGTTTAGTTGCTGATCTGCAAGAAGAAGAAAGGAAGTCCACCACAGGAGAGCCATGTTAGCTATCAGATCATCCATCAAAGCTTTACAGAATGAAGAGTTAATAATTTAGAAGCTTCTAGGCGTAAGGTGCAGCTATCTTTGTGAGGCTGCAGAGGTGGTCGAAAAAGCAAGGCACAATGCTAGAGAGTGTTACATGGATAAAAACAACGCAAAGGGGCGCAGGGCGTAGAGAGATTTAAAAAAACACTCAGATGTTGATGTCAAAGGATGTGTGCTGCGCCATATGAAGGGTTTAAACTAGGTTTAGATTATCTTGGTGTTGTAAGGTGGCAGGGTGCTCCAATGGCGCAGATATGGAACATGTTGCAAAAAAAATTTAGGTGCCAAAGGGTGCAGAATTAAAGGATGCATCATTGAATTAAGGTGTGCCAAGGGGCTTTTGGCGCGGCGCAGGAGAGTTTGCATGGTATAAATGCTGGTGTAGCTGGATTTGTGCTCACCGCATTAGGGTTTTGAGGATTTTTATAAGGTGCAAGGGAGAAACATGCTGCAGGTAGGGATAATGTGCCCCTTGGCGCGACTATGTTTTATGCAACAATGAGTTTGTTTACACCAAATAGAAAGCCATGGTTTTGGATTTATAATAACTTTATATTTTCTCTTTTGAGAGTTTCGTGGTTTTCGGCCTCTTTCCACATAGATTTTGACAATGAGGAGAAAAGAGCACAGAGGATTCTAGATTCATTTTGAGACAAAATCCCTCCAGGCCAGCAGATCTGGAAGGAGGGTGAAACTGGTTTGGTGGGGAGAGAAGATTGCAAAATGGGTTGGAGGTTGTGTTTTATTTCTTTAGATTCATTTCTTTGTTTTTAAAACCTCAAAACAATACAGAAAACCCACAAACAATCAACACAAGAAGAGCAAGGACCACTTACCAGGAATATATATAATGGGAGAAATGATGTGGGGTCCATGAATGTGATGTAAAGTGACACGGGGATGACAGGAGCGCTGACAGGTGTAGAGGAAATAGCTTTTCATGTGTTTTCAATCGTGAAAATGATAGGTCAGATGTGCCTATTTATAACAAAAGGCATAATAAATGTGCCACAAACTTTTTCAAAGGGTGCACCAAAACAAATGCCAACATGAAATTATTTACGCCAATGGCGCAGTTTGAGGACTACTGACACACCTTTTTTAGCGCTTTGGCCTACCATTTGGGGGTGCAACAATTTTAATGTCGACAAGGTGGCGCATGCACCTTGACGCAGGCGAGAAGGGCGTAACATTTGCGATGTCGAAACTTCAAAAGATGCACCAAAGGAATAGAAGGGGGCACAAATTCAATTGATGTTACATGAATAAAATCTACGCCCAGCCAAAAAGGACCAAAATGACTAAGTTCGAAAAAAACTAGATTTTCTTGGAAAGGGATTATGCCATTCCGAATGCTAAGGGACCTTGGCAGGAACCGAAACAAAATTTTGGTATGGTTACCTACAAAATTACCCTTTTCAATTTTACAGGATAATAGTTGGCTCTTTCTGGGGACTATCTTTGAGTGAAGCTTAAGGGTAGAGAATCCCAGATCAATATGTGCCTATCCATTGGGTTACAGAGTCAAAAATAATGGTGAAAAAGGAAAACACACAACTAACAAAAGAAAACACAAAACTAAAGCAAACTGTACAAAGAAGAGAGCAAGCTCTACTTCCTAAATATTTTGAGATGATGCCTACTATGGGGAAGCGGGATCTCAATTCCATCTAGATACGAGAGATAGAAGCTATTCTCTCTGTTGAGCTGTTTGATCTTGAAAGGTCCTCTCCAAGGGGAGTCGAATTTTCTGTGCATGCCCTTTGGCTCTCTTCGCTTGTCCCATAAAAGGACGAGATCTCCCACCTGAAAATCTCTCTGCTTGGCCTTCTTATCGAATAGTCTCTTGACTTGATTCTGATGTTCGGTGATCCTGTCGACCACTTTTACTCTCTTTTCTTCAAGCTTTGTTAGATACATGACCCTCTTTTCAAGAGAATTTTGGAAAGTTTCATCTTTGATCGCTCGTGCCAAGCACAGAGCAGGAAGTTCAGCAGAAATGGGAAGCTCAACGTCGATTCCATATAATACTTGAAAATGTGACATACCAAGGGACCTCTTTGGAGTAATACGGTCTGCCCATAAAGCATCATACAATGACTTGTGCCATGACCGCTGATTCTCATCAACTAGCTTTTGTATGATTGTCACTAAGTTCTTATTACTGGATTCCACTGAGCATTTCCCTAGGGTAATAATCCGAGGCGTGGGCCAAGGTTATCCCATATTCATAGCAAAAACTAATAACTTCCCATGAGGAGAATTTGGAAGCATTATCAGCAATGATCTTGTGTGGAACACCAAACCTTACAATGATACTTTCTTTGATAAAGTTGCAAACAATTTTAGAGGTGGCATTCTTAACGGGTATGGCTTCCACCCATTTGTTGAAATAATCTATTGTCGTTATGACGTAACTATTTCTGACACT
Source organism: Taxus wallichiana var. yunnanensis (assembly GCA_018340775.1). Lineage (NCBI taxonomy): Eukaryota > Viridiplantae > Streptophyta > Pinopsida > Cupressales > Taxaceae > Taxus > Taxus wallichiana. Next base: position 130,752,412 of record CM031235.1, read on the forward strand.
TGATTAGGGATGTAGTGCTCCAATAAAGTCAATTCCCCATTGCTTGAATGGTTCGTCAATAATGACCGGCCTGAGGGGAAAAGCAGCCAATTTTGGTTTGCCAACAAACTATTGGTAGAGCTCACATTTTGCTACCCAGGTGGCTGTATCCCGAAATAGCGTTGGCCAATAGTACCTGGCCCGGATGATCTTGTGTGCTATCATAGATGAGGAGAAGTGACCACCACAGGCTGAGTCATGAAAAATTTCTAGCAATTTTACCTACTGCGGCTTGTCAACGCATCGCAAGAAGATGCCATCAATCCCACGCTTGTATAAACCGTCATCCCAGATGACATATCTAGCTGCTCTGAGCTTTATAGTACACTTCTCCTTTGAAGTTAGATGAGTTAGACACTCACCATAAGTGAGAAAGAAAGTGATATTGGAATACCATTCATCGCTAGTTGCAACAAATAGAACCATAGGTAGAGAATCAACTTTCTCCAGCTGGCCTTGCGTTCCATTGATGCAATCATATTTTTCTTTAGGGATCTCTGAATCTTTGCTTTCAGCCATAAGTTGACATAGACCCTTACCTCTTACCATCTTTATTGGTTTTATGTCTAGATCATACTCTTGGACCTTTGCGATCCAATTCCCTCGTAAGCTTCCTAACTCTTGTTGAGTTAGGATAGACTTAACTTCCATGTCAAGAACCAGCACCACCGTATGGGAGTTTAAGATGTAATACCGGAAGTTCTTGACTACTTTGAAAATGGTGAAGGCATGCTTTTCCAACTGAGACATCTTCAATTCATGAGGCTTGAGAGGAGAACTCATGAACACTATTGGAGATTCAACATCCTCAGAGTTCTTTTGCATTAAGATGGCTGATACAGTATGCTCAGATGCATAACTGTACATGATAAAATCCTTGGAGAAGTTGGGACATACCAGATCGGCGCTTGAGCAACAACGGCTTTTATATCCTCAAGTGACATATTTCCTTCTTCACTCCACTAGAAAGTTTGTGACCCTTTCATCATATTTGATATGTGGTGAGTCTTTTCAAAAATTTGGGAACAACGCATCTGAGAAAATTTACTTTTCTCGAAGGAGTGGACACCGGTCTTGCTTGTAGGTAAAGTAAGGCTCTAAATGGCCTTAACCCTTTCAACATCTATATTTGTCCCTTCCTTACTTATAATGTGTCCCAACAATTTTCCTTCAGTGACTCTAAAAACAGAATTTTTCGGATTTAGGGAAATCCCATGTTCTCGGCATCTAATCAATACTTTCTCCAAATGATCACAATGATCGCTTCACTTTTTTGAGAACACAGTTAAGTCATCCAAGTAAACTACAATGACCTTTCCCATCATACCTTTAAATGTGAATTCCATTTCTCGTTGAAAGGTGGCACCGGTGTTAGTTAAGCCAAAAGGCATCCTGTTTTGTAGGAAAATGTGCCCTAGGGGGTAGTGAATGTTGTTTTGAATCGGTCTTCGGAGAGGCTTCAATCTGATTATAGCTCGAAAAACCATCAAACATGGATAGCATTTCAAACCGATTACTTCCTGTAGAACCGGATCCATTATGGGTATTGGGTATTTGTCCTTCAAGGATGTCTGATTCAGGTTGCGAAAATCTACGCATATGCATATCTCTCCATTCTTCTTTTGCACTGGCACGATGTTTATGACCTAGGTACTGTGATGGATAGGAAAAATGATCCTTACATCCAACATCTTCTATATTTCTACCTGGATGGTACCCGAGATCTTAGGATTGTAGTGCCTCTACTTCTGGTGAAAAGTTTTGACATCTTCTTTCAATGGGATGTCATGTTGAATGTCCTTTGGTTTGAAAGACTTTAGATTAGCATAAGACCATGCCAATACGTCCATCTATTTCTTCAGCAATTTGACAAACTTTCACTTTTCTTCTGGTGTGCAGCATTTTCCAATGTTCACAAACTGCAGACGCTCCATAGAACCCAGATTAACCGATTCGGTCTCTAGAGAGGAGTTAGGGTCATCTTGTTGCTTCTTCCTAACAAAATGATCATGTTTGTCAAACAATCGTTCTAGAGAGACTAAACCTTTTGGGATTTTATTTCCTTTGAGCTGACATATGCCATCACCTCCTTTCGATTTTCTTAGTTGACGATGTGATTCATGGCATCCAGTAGAGATCCTTCAAAATGAAGCTCTTTGAAATTTTTTACTTTTTCTAGAAAGGTAATAAGCTGATTGTCATCGTTGAATACCTGCCAGTGCTAATAATTGTCTAGCATGCTTGGGAGGAAGACTACCTCAATAGTATATGTGTCTATTTTTAACCCGGGATGAGGGAGCATGAGAGACGCTAAGACGGACAGTGAATCGTCCATGTCATTCTAAGCTCTTGGAATGGCTTTTATTGAGAAGGTGTCAAATTCCTTAATATTGTACAACACCGTGTTTGCGGTAATGCCTGAGCCTTTCATTCTTTACTTGGTATATTCTTTTTACTTGATTTACGACTAGTTCGGCATCGCCCTGTACTTTTAGGTTCTTGATTCCCCTTTCTTTTGCATCTTGCATGCCAAGTAGCAAAGATTCATATTCAGCAGTAGTATTATTCGTGTTGAAAAACTACAACTTGAAAGAGAGAGGAAAAATCTCCTCCTCAAGAGATATTAGCACAGCTCCAACACTTCATCCACTAGTTACACAACTACCATCAAACTGCAATGTCCAAACCTTGTTAAGGTCTTCTTTCTGAGACGAGAACGTCCATTTTCTCAGGCTCAGTAGATAAGAAGTAGTTCCCATCCCCGATGATTTGAAGAGAATTTGGGCTTTGGGGTCGTCAGAATCAATGACCAAGCACTTATTTTGTGATTCAGGCTCCAATGTCTGCATTACACCCTTGACGGGATTCTAGACTTGGACCAGTCCATATAAATTTCTTCACCAACTTCCCTGTAAAAGCTCCTTCCTAGTAGGATTCCATATGCTACTAGAATATCGATAATGAGGATGGTCATCTTTACTCTTTTCTCTGGGAATGCCGCAAATGCAAACCGTGCATCTTTGATCGACCAATCAATGGAACTGTTTGGTTTCCATAGAGTAACATCTCGCCGAAAGGCTTGGTAAGATTGAGGCCCAAGGCATGGGTGACCTTTGCTAGCATGACATTATCGAAGTCCCGAATCAATTATGCGATTACTTAGCTTGTGACCATTGATTAGGAGGGAAACATTAAAAGGTTCAATTTTTCCCGACGACACGGAAGTCAAGGAAACATTTATGCGAGATGTAGGACGAGTGGAAAGAATTCCTTTTGGGGAGACATGGGAGACTACGACATCTTGGCTTTGAATATATTCAGTCAATATTACAAGCTGCTCAGGGTTTGAATGGAGTTATTCAACCTCAAACATTTGAATCTTGTTCTTCTTAGCATGATCGATTATGTCGAATGTGACCAAGGGTTGTGTTGATGAAGGAATGAGTCCCTCACGTCGCGGCGGAAGGGTAGGATTACTGGTCTTTATGGGAATAGAAGAAGGCTGATTTGGAGGAAAGATGGGAGGAAAATATTTTTTGGTAAAAGACTAAATAGGAGGTTGAGCAGGAAGAGCACTACCTCTTTTAGAAATGGTTGGAGGCATGTTAGACACAACCTTCTCTTTTTGTATCCTAGCAATAACTTCTGATTCTTTTCCTTGAGATTGAGTGAAAACAGCATATGACTTTCTACTTGCGTACCCTTGGGTACCCTCTTCATCATTAGATTCTTCATCTTCAAATTCCATATACCCGATTGTAGAGTCGCCAGTTGGTTCACCGACATCTTGATCATCTCCGCCTGGGGATGAAGGTTCTTCGTAATTTTTTTCTTCTTCTTCAACCTCGACTAGGGCATTGACCGGAGGGGCCTCAAGTGCCAACCGTGGAGCAGTTGTAGGAAAATGTGGCCTTTGTGGGGCATTGTTGGGAGTGAAATTTCTCCATGGGATATCCCAGTATGAAGTGCTAGGAGAAGCTTGAGCCAATTGCTTCTTCAACGCGAGTAAGTCATTCACCATCTTCTGGAATGCCGGATCTGATGAAGTGGCTTGAGAAGGGGTTGAAGCTTTAGGCTTAGATGGCTCACATTTTAATTCACCAGATATAAGCAGGTTGTCCTCTATCCGAATGGCAGCAGCTGAGTGAGAACCAGGGTGGTAATTTGTTCTTGTAAGAGTAAGAAACTTACTCTTGAGCTCATGGCATTCATAAAGAAACACTTTTGATTTTCTGGTGTTGGCAGCATGGCAGGTGGCACACGGTTAATTAGTGAATTGAAACGAGTGATAAAATCACGCATGGTTTCATTGACTTCCTTCTTTAGGTGAGTGATCTTGGACAGTAACGCAAATGTGTCTTCTGAAGGCTTATATCTTTCTTCAAATGCAGTTCGTAATGTGGCCCAACTAGTGATAGATCCGGCCGGCAAATGTTGGAACCATTCTGCTGCGGGTCCTTGCAAAGTCTCTAGAAAAAGGCATACCGATACATCTTCATGGGTCACATCCAGGATGTTGCATGACATGATGAATGTAGATATATGTGAATATATGCTTTGGTTTCCACTCCCATCAAATCTTGGGAAAATTCTTTCAGTTTCCATGAGGGAGTGCGTGAATAGGATGTGGTAACACAAGAGGGCCCATAGTGTTTCCCCATGGTACTGCCATTTGAAAAGTTGGAAAGAGGACTCAAGTGGAAGCACGCTTATCTTTTGAGCAATAAGGCATTGTAAAGGGATGAGGAGGCTCCTTGTGAAAATTGGTTCTTTCGTGGAGGCGAGGCACTTCTAGCTGACCAGATCAGCTGAACTCAACGATGAGAAGCGCTCGGTGTAATACTGAATTTGTGCCTTTGAAGCAGATCAAAAATAGGATCGAATTCCCCATGAGCTCTCTTGCTACGGGTAAATGGTTCACCCGCTAGTGTATCTTTCAGATCTGCAATGTTTTTAGAGCAGATTTAAAAACTCTTTTTGGTTGTACTTGCTGATTTTCTGATTTTTCTGACAAAAATCAGCAGTATGCACTTTTCTAAATATTTAATTTTATCCCTCTTTTGAAAACTGATTGTGGTTTAATGAAAAATATCAATGAGGATAAAATGATGGTTAAACTTAGTAAGCTGATTTTTAGATCTTAGAGTTGACTTTTTGCAAGGGTTTGAAATTTTTGTAAAACAGTCAAAAACTCAGATCTACGGAAATATACGGGTTTTTATAAAAACTCAATGAACTAAAGATCTCTAACTAGCCCAGATCTATGGATCTCTAAAGAAAATTTTTAGTTTTGATCACTTTTGCAAAAATTTGGAATTTAAGCAAAAAGTTAAGATTTGCAAATAGGTAGTGATTTTTACGCTTTGTTAATTTTCTTAGTTACTTTAGTAACCTGTTAGTGCCCCTTAAACCGACACAAAATTCACATAGATATTTTTCATTCCCCAACAGAGTCACCAAAAACTATTGGTCCAAAAATATGTCAGTTGGGCAGATCTATGAGATAGAAGCAAAAACAGTGTGCAGGGCATAGCCCCTCTTTGAGACAGCAAAGCGAAACTAGTTTATTGCTATTCTACCAGCAGGAATCTGTGTAAGTCCTACAATATTCTGCCTTCAGGGGTTTGGGATCTCATCCCATTTGGGGTATTTCCGACTGTGAACAGAAAAGAACGAAGGGAGGAGAGGAGATAGGATAGATCTGAAGGGAGAAAAGAAATGAATTCCAAAGCAGAAAGGTCAGAGGGTTTATGTTTTGGGATTGGTAGTAAACAGAGCCAAACCTACTTGCATAAACGAACAAAGAAAAATTGATGAGAAAATGACAAAAATTAGATATAGATCTAACAGAATAAACACACAGATCTGACATAAGAAAGGTCTTATGCACATAACACATGTATTCAACACAAAGTCTCAATATTTGTATTAATGTTTTCTTCTGTTACAAAAAGTACAAAGTATTTTCTTCTCACTTCTATTTTTCATCTAAAAAATGTCCACCCCCTTGATATAACAAATATCCAAGTATATATAGAAGGAGAAAGAGAGAGAAGGTAAAAAGAAACCAACAACTAATTACAAAATATATAAAAGTCAACTATTGACTTTGGGCAATTTGGTGGATGATAGCATTCTATGGTGCAACATGGATGATGTCATCATTTATGCCAACAAACTTTTAAACATTTCAAAAGAGAACATCCTAGGAGGAAGGAGCCTATTCATCATCGTTACTGCGGCTGAAGGGAGTATCCTGCTTACTCGCTTAGGAGAGGAAATGTCGAATTGAGCCCGATACTCCATGAATTTGCTAACCATCGATTGAAGTTGATCTGAGCGGGACCCTTAGTGTCATCGCCTATGACTTCACAAGTCTCCCGTTCATCTCTAATTCTCTCTGTGAGCTTGAAGTATTCATTACTGTCTCCATCGTGGTATCCAAAAAAATGCAGAGGCTAGAATGTTGTTGATAGATTCTGCATCAAAAGTCACTTCTAACCCTAACCCTTGTGACATGATCTCCTTAAAGATATAAATAGTTTCATCAGCCTCCCTCAAGGTGTATGATGGGGTGAGTAAGCCTAGAGACATCCCGGGATGATCTGCTCCATTTGATGCATTGCATCCAAGGCTTCCTCCTTGATTTTATCAATTTTCTCCGAGATGAATTCCGTTTGATCGACCCGATAGTCCAAAGCAGCAAGGACTTTGTTGGGTGCTCTGGGGTGATCGAAGATGCCGAATTTCACTAGGTCATCAAGCTGGGCGAATCGATCATCTTGTGGAATGTCTCATGTTGTAATCTAGCATGGTCTAACTCTTGGGAGATAGGCCCTGCAATCACCTGGAGGTCCTTGTTAGCCTGACCAATATTCTGATATAGCTCTGTGAACTTTACGATTACTTCCTCACTATCTTTGAGGATCTGGTCTCTCTAGGCGGATACTACCATGCCTTGTTCACCAATCTTGGTGTATTCATTTATCTTTTCCTGACTAAGGGCCTCAGGAGTTTCAGTGGCAGTTGTAGGAGGTGCACTACCCATTTTCTGTAGGGCTTGGAGAAGATGTCTATTCTACTCTTTTAGTATCCTCTTCTCTTCCTTTGCTTCCTGAAGCTTTTTGCAAAGGGCATCCACTGTAGATAGGGCCTCTCCTTGTAGGCTTTCTGAGGATGTTCCCATTGTGACCTATGTCACTGTATAATCTATAGGAGACAGATCCTTTTTGTCCTTTGTGGGATCGGGGTATGCGATCTCCATTACCCTTTCACCTGAAGCACTCTGAGAGAAGTGGGTTATCGGCTTTTGCTTCTTAGCTCCTTTTGTTGGGATGATGGAGAAGTCCATAGGTGCAATGGGGACTTTCCTCTTATGTTGGCTCAGGTGCTTGGAGAACCATTCTGACTTAAGGCAGTGGGACCAAAGGGAGAAGAGGGAATGGAGGAAGAAGAAGGAGCAACTACAGTGAACAAGGGGAAATGGGTTGAGACGCTTGGCGGTGGCATTGATAAAGAAGCTGAAACTCCAACACTCACAGGGGTAGGAGTCACTGTAGGAGAGGAAACCATGGGGGCGAAGGGATCTGAGAGATGAGGGAAGAAATAATAGGGGACAACTCCGCGAGGGAAGAGAAGATGGAGGAAGTGGAAGGGGAACAAAGTAGAAGATGGGGAGAAGACACAACCAAAGGAGAGGTTGCTTGAGTGACGCTAGGTGGGGAAGGAGGAGCTAGATATGGGATAGTAAGAACCTCGGCGATTCTGAGTGGCAACATCCCGAGTAGATGCGCTGTTGGAACACTTACCACTGTTCTTTTAAGGGAGAAAGGGTGTATGACTGCGAAGGAGGACTCTTGGGAGCTTGTTCTAAGCAGTGCTACACTCTCCTTATTTATCTTTCCTTTTTCCCTTTGGCAAGTGTTTTGGTCTAGCAGGTGAATTTCCCAAAGGAGACGTCTTTGAAAGTCTACCCCAAGGTAGATGAGGCCGTTATACCTACACCAATGTTCTGTGCACTGCAAAGTGCCCTTTACCCTCTCCTAAATAGTCTAAGGTTCCCTTGTTCTATCTATCTCTATAAATGGCCAATTTTACCCATCCGTATCTAGATATACCTAATCAACTTCTTGATCAATCATTTGGAAACCTTTTGGGACAATGGCCACACCATACTGGATGATCTCTGCTAGGGCCAGGTGGGAGTGATCCTTTCTCCTGAGCTCGGCCTTGTGATATAGATCGATATAGATATATTTGATCGTGGGATGTGGATTGGATCGAGCTTTGCCTTTGGGAGGCAATTGTAAGAATCAAAAGTCGGCCTTGCCGGGAAATTGTGTTTCAAGTTAAGAAATTCCAGCTCTCTGCAAACATTTCCCGGGCTTTGGTGTGAGAAGTGCGGGTACATCTACCTACTATGAGAGGGGAAAGGAGTTCCGGACTTCTTTCTTTTCAGCACTTCTTGTGATATGTGATAATCTTCTGGATAGCTCCAATAGGGTCATCTTAGGCCCCGCATGCCTTGGCGGCTTGGTGGGCTCCCTAAGAAGTTGGTGGCCCCGAGATAGGTGAAAGTGGGGAATTGCTTAAATAACGCCCCCCACTTCTCTCGTGGCGATTACTATGCTCTTGGTCATCCGACCGTGAGTCATATTAGGCCTTAAAAGGTAGATGATGCCATAGAAGAAGGCATCATTGATCTTGCTAAAGCGTGGGATCTTTGTTTTCCGGTCTCAACTCGGATAATATTCATATATTTTTACTTGGGGCCATACTCACATCGACTCGGTCTTTGGATAGTCTCTTTACGAGGCATCAAAGTGTAGACCACATAGGATTTCATGTAGAACCTCCCCATTGTTGAGAGTTGTTGGAGTTGCTCAGAGATGGTGCTGCTAATGATTTCTACCCATTCAAAATGTTGATCTGGAACATTTTTTCTCATTGTCTCTAGATACCTGAGCATCCATTTATGAAAGTAATGGGCATTAGGAAGCCCAAATACCCTACTTAGGAAGGTTATGGTGTCGCTCAACTCCTCCGAGAAGTCACTGTGATGAATAACCTATGGCCACCGTGTTATTACCTTCTTGTTTTTCAGATACACTTCGTTCATGAGCTGCATGCATTTGTCTTCATTTTCATCCCATGCCTTTATGTAGTCTTCTTGGCTTATTGCCACAAAATTCCAGTGGTGGGGATACCCAACATAATTTCAAAGTGTCGGGTAGTGAGGTTGATTATAACCTCACCCTTTTCATTCTCGACACACCTTGTGTCTTTATTATAGCAGCAGGCCACCACCATCATGAATTCATTGTTCACTACGCTCACGGGAATTCCCCAGGTGAAGTGCGACCACTTCGACAAATTTTTCCATCCATGGAATGCATGTGACCCTTTTGGTTCTAGCCCAGAAATCCTCCATATCACCGTGGCTAAGTTATGAATCCCGGATTTCCAAGTTACATTATGCAAGGGACTCGGACTTTCGACCCTTTGGTATTTGCATTTCATTTCTTCTTCGTGAGTTTGGCCTTACCCTTTGACTTGGTTGGCCTCTTACTTGATGAAGACATGCGCAAATCTGAGTTCAGTTGTTGAATTGCAAGAAGAAGCAAGGATGTCCACCACAAGAGAGCTATGTTAGCTATCAAATCATCCATCAAAGCTTTATAGAATGAAGAGTTAATAATTTATAAGCTTATAGGTGTAGGGCCAGCCTACTATCTTTGCAGTGCCGAGGTCGAAAAAGCAAGGCACAATGCTGGAGAGTGTTGCATGGATAAAAATAGTGCAAAGGGGTGTAGGGTGCAGAGAGATTACACAAAACACTCAGATTTTGATGTCAAAGGATGTGCACCTATGCCATATGAAGGGTTTAAACTAGGCGCAGATTATCTTGGTGTTGGAAGGTGGCAGGGTGTGCTAATGGCGTAGATATGGAACATGTTGCAAAACATTTTTATGCGCCAAGGGCACAAAATTAAAGGATGCATCATTGAGTTAAGGTGCGCCAAGGGGCTTTTGGCACAGTGCAGGGAGAGTCTGCATGGCATAAATGCTGGTGTAGCTAGATTTTCACTTGCACTTGCATTAGGGTTTTGAGGATTTCTATAAGGTGCAGGGGAGAAACGTGCTTTGCGAGGCAGGGGACAATGTGCCCCTTGGCGTGATTGTGTTTTATGCAACAATGAGTTTGTTTGCACCAAAGAAAAAGCTGTGGCTTTGGATTTGTAATAACTTTATATTTTCTCTTTTGATAGGTTCGTGGTTTTGACCTCTTTCCACATAGATTTTGACAGGTGAGGAGAAAAGAGCACGAGAGGATTACTGGATTGATTTTGAGACAAAATACCTCTAGGCTAGCAGATCTGGAAGGAGGGTGAAACCGGTTTTGGGGAGAGAAGATTGCAAAATGGGTTGGAGGTTGTGTTTTATTTCTTTAGATTCATTTCTTTGTTTTTAACAACAACCTCAAAAATACAGAAAACCCACAAACAATCAACACAAGAAGAGAAAGGACCACTTACCAGAATATATATAATGGAAGAAACGATGTGGGGTCCATGAACATGACGTAAAGTGACATGGGGATGATAGGAGCGCTGACAGGTGTAGAGGAAATAACTTTTCACGTGTTTTCAATCATGAAAATGACAGGTCGATGTGCCTATTTATAGAAAAAGGCGTAATAAATGTGCCACCAACTTTTTCAAAGGGCACACCAAAATAGATGCCAACATGAAATTATTTTCACCAATGGCGTGGTTTGAGGACTGCCGACACACTTTTTTTAGCACTTTAGTGCACTATTCAGGGGCACAATAATTTTAATGACAACAAGGTCGCACATGCGCCTTGTGACGCAGGAAAGAAGGGCACAACATGGGAAGGTGCAACATTTGCAATGTCGACACTTGAAAGGATGCTCCAGATGAATAGAAGGGGGTGCAAATTCATCTGATGTTGCATCAATAAAATCTGCACCCTGAAAAAAAAAGGACCAAAATGACTAAGTTTGAAAAAAACTAGATTTTCTTGGAAAGGGATTATGCCATTATGAATGCTAAGGGACCTTGGTGGGGAACTGAAACAAAATTTTTGTATGGTTACCTTCAAAATTTCCCTTGTCAATTTTACGGGATAATAGGCCCGCACTTGAAGAATCTGAAATCTCACTAATGAATTCCATTTCCCACTCCTTGAATGGGGCTTCAATTGATACATGTTGCAAAGGGAGGGAGCCTGAAGATTTCAATATTCCTGAAAAACGTTGAAAAATATCACACTTTCTTACCAGTAGAGTTGTGTCTTTAAAAAGATTTGGCCACCAGGAACCACCCCTTAAGATTTTATGAGTTGTGAATCTTCCAACAAAATACCCTCCACAAACTCCTCCATGGAAATCATCAATTATTTTCAGGGCTTCATCATCAATGATACATCTTAAGAGAACTCCCTCGTGGTTCTTCCAAGCTAACCCATAATCGGTGATGATGTATTTGTGGTCTCGAGCTAACTTAAGTGCTCTTTTTTATTCTTTCTTGATTACTCAGGGCATTGTAGATGTTTGAGATAAAAAAATAATATCCTTGTACCATTCAGAATTTGTCAATTTCTCAAGAATATTCAATCTTTCTTCTTCAACCTCATTTATCTCAACTGTTTGCAGGTTTCTTTCTACCATTATCTTTGCTAGGTCTAGTCCTCTGACCAATTTTGTAGTTTGGATGTCCATATCATATTCTTGCAATTTATTTTCCCATTGGCATCTTTTACTTGAAATTTCCATCTCTGATAGGATATCCTTAACCATGGTATGGGGAACATAAGCTATGAATTTAGAGCTCAAAATATATGGCGTAAAGATTTTTTTTTCTTTGACCAAAGAAAAGGCATGTTTCTCCATGATATTATACTTCAAATATGCTCCTTGGAATGGTTTACTAAAGAAATAAATTGGTCTTTCAGCTCCTTCATCATCCTTTTGTAACATCATAGATGCAATAGTATTCTCTAAAGAAAAGGAAAACATTTGGAAAGCCTTTTTATAATTAGGAGCTGCTAAAACAAGGGCATTCTTCAATGCTTCCTTAATCCCAAAGAAAGGCTTGAATAGTTATTTCTTGCCATCTAATACTCTAATCTTTCTTCAACATACCGGTGATTGGGATAGTCAATTCAGAAAATTAATTCTTCCCATCCAATACTCTAAGCTTTCTTCACATACTTGGTGATTGGGATAGTCAATTCAGAAAATTTGGAAATAAACCTCCCAATAAAATTTATTTTCCCAAAAAGGATTGAATTCCTTTTTAATTCATGGAATAGGAACTTTTCTAATGGCTTCCACTCGCTCAATATTAATCATGACTACTTTTGATACGGTATGTCCAAGCAACTTAGCCTTTTGAACCCCAAAATGGCACTTCTTGGGATTCAGTGATATACCATATTCCCTGCATCTTAACAACATCTTTTCTAAATGTTGCAGGTGATCACTTCTTTTCCTTGAAAAACTGTCACATCATCCTAATACATAGCAATGAAATCATTTATATATCCAGAGAATGCTACATCCATTGCTCTTTGAAATGTGGCTCCAACATTCATCAGGCCAAATGACATTCTCACATACACATAGGTACCCCATGGAGTGGTGAAAGCAATTTTGATTCTCTCTAACTACTTCACAACCACTTGGTTATACCCGTTGGAGCTAAAATTAGTCTCGCCCCATTTTTGTTGAAATCCCCTAGTTTTTAGCCTCTATCACATGTTTTGTCTCCCCATTTTGGTGCTTGAAGGCTATGTCCTCCATTTGGTTGCCATGGTTTGTTCCTTCCTTGGCCGATGATCACTAAAACACCCAAAATTTTCTTTTATTCCTCGACCATATGAAAGAGTCTCGTTAGTTGGTCGTAAAATTTGAGCTTTTCTTTTCCCTCCATTTTCAACGATCAAGTTTTGTTATACCTGTCTTTTGTGTCACAAATACGAGAGGAAATGTAAGTGGATATAGCTCGGGGATCATGTTTGAACCTTGTAACATTTCCAAATTTTTGTCCTTGGAGAACCTTTCATCATCGAACTCAAATAGTGGTTTTGCTGCATTTTTATGATTTGACAGTAAGTTTTTCCCGGTCCAATTTACATCCATGCATTAGTGGAAATGTTTCTATTTTTGATTGGATGCATCTCGACGGGAACTCTAAAAACTCTATGGCTTGCTTCGACCCAAAAATTGTCCACGTGGAGGAACGACTCTCATTTTAAAATTCACCTTTGTTTTTGGCCTTGGAGTTGTCTTTGGGAGGACACGTGGAGGATTCCACTACTTTGCCAAGACTTAGAAATATTTTTATGCAGTAGGTACAGTTTTGGCGGGCCTTGGATATGTGGTGAACCCGCACTGTTCGGGCCTCTACTCTTAGGGACTATCTTGAAGTTGTACCATGAGGACATGTGGAGGTTTCCACCTAGCCTTCCCTTATTTAGAATTTTCAAGGAACTTTCTAAAGGGCACAGGGACAGTGGACGGACCTCACATGTTTGGGGATCGGTCCTGGGTTTTATTTTGAAAGAGCACCGAGAAGGACACTTGGATACTTCCACTCACTTTTCCCTCTTCTCAGATTTTTCAACATCCAAAGGAGACCTCGGACCCTAGACACATGGCGCATTCCACTGAACATTCAAATATTTAAATATTTTGCCAGATGAGACATGTGTTGAGCCGGTGCTTGTTTGGGCTCTCTACTTTTGGGGACCATCTCAAAGATTCGTCATTGAGACATGTGGAAGTTTGAAAATTCAAAAGGTGAGGAGGTGAGCTTCCGAGGGAAATTTGAAAAATATTATTTTTTAAAGAAAGGGGTTAAAGTGTAAAAGGAAATGTGGTTCCACCGGGACCCACATTGGGACACGTTTCAAGCCTATTTTTCAAGGAAGAGGGGTAGAGTAAAATGAAATTTTTGCAATTTTTTCCAAAAGTTGTAAAAAGTAAAAAGGAACCCCTAGGCCCATTTTGAATCGGATCTCCCACATCCAAATTCAAAAGAGAAATTGACAAGAAGCTGTGCATATGTATCGATGTTTCCTCAATTTTTCTCCAAAGCTCTTGGGGATATGTGAATTTTTGTGGTTTTTATCATTTCTTGATGTCTCCTACACGCCAAATATAGAGGATAATTAATTTGATATCTTGATTTGGTATGGAAGATCTTAAAATGTCTTTTACCATTAAAACATCTTCTGACTCTCGGGTTTGATCTAATTTTCCAATATTTTCTTCCTTGGCATGCAAGAAACTAGATAGGATGGATTGGAGAAGGAAGTAGTTGGTGCATGACATAAAGAGTGATTTACCGGATGAAAGAATTGAATGCTAGAAATATTTGAAGAGATTTTCCTTGTGAGTGTGTGAAATTTTTTTGTATATCTAATTAAAGTCACGATCAAAATCACCACAAGAAATGGTGCTCTGAATTTTTTCTATTTTGGGAGGGAAAACTCTGTTCTAGAAAAATGTTATAAATTGCATCGGTTTGTCATGCAAATGGTTGGAGTGTTATAGGTCGGGAGTTATTTTCCTAAGAGAAATTTTTGACAAAGCCTATCTTTACGAGAAGCCATCGAGGAACCTATTTATTTCTCTTATGTTAAATTTGATCATGTCAAGGTGGTTGCAACTATAAAACCATTGAAAAGATCTGAGTTTAATCCAATTTGAGTTAATCTTTGTTGATTTTGTGCAAAATTGTGTCTTCTTAATTTCGAATGTCTACAAATAGTTTTTCCCGTTCCCATTGCAATCTTACATTGAAATCTCTACGAATCACACAAGATATTATACTTGTGATAGCTTGGGGCATTTGCAATTTCATTTATTAGAAGACCTTTCATTTGATAGTGAAATAAACAAATATAAAATCACTACACTCCTAACATGATGATAAGATTGTTTGTTAGCCTTTAAGGGTATCTTAAGAGTGATAAAACAGAGGTTGTTAATGTTCAATTAAGTTTTTCAATTTGAGCATTTATTTTGGATTCTTAAATTTTGTGTGAAAATGTGTTGATCTAGGCCTCCATTAAAAGCACACCTTTTGTTTTAAGGAGCATTTTAGCTATTTTGAAGCATTATGTTGATTAATCCTTCCATTTTTGTAAAATCTCTCAAAGATCTCGTGAATCGGGTTCATCATACCTCACCTCCCTCCAAATATTCATTTAAAAACAACCAATCTTACCCATACTTCACCTATTTGTCCTATGTGTACAAAGGAATTAATTCTATTACCAAAACATACGAAGCAATCAAGTTTTCATTATATTTAGTGGCTTCAACCTTGCTTAGAAAATATCTCCATTGTCTAGGGTGACAACTTGTGAGAGTTAGGTTTTGTTCTATTGATCATATTTTCTTCAAGGTCTTCTTAATAAATTTACAAGGAAGGACATATCCATATCCTCCACAAACAAAAGGCTACAAAAGGTTCCTCTCACCTTGGTTTAAATGCGAACCATAAAGTAGTGAGGATAGATGAAATCCTCTTAAGGGTGTTATCCATTTCTCTACATCCGAGTGACAAAGAGCAATTTACATTTCTTCCTTGGCCACAAAATGACACACAACATGATCTACTTGTCTCTAAGCTTCCTATCAAATATGTGATGTTTCTCAGCTTCTGAAGGAGAATAAATTTGGGTACCAACACCATTTCTAGCCCCGTTCTTTGGGAAATTGTGATTTCAGTTTATATTCGGACCACAGTAAGCATTTCTTATAAGCTCTAAGTGTTAGTACATTATTTCAACATCATCCTATTTTCAAGCCTATAAGAAGTGTTCAGAGTTACAAGTGTTGTGTGCATTATTTCCAGTTTCTACATTTATTACACTAAGTTTCATTGATAAATCTGGGTAAAGGAAGGTTAGATCATTCCATTTCTAGTTTCTAGTGTTGACAGACATTTGACAGATAATATTTTTAGTGCATTTGCACAACTAAGGTGGAAATCCTTAGTGGCGACTCCATGTTGATCTAATTTTGATAAATACCATTGTCATAACCTCTCATTAAGTGAGATTTGTTCATAATCTTTGTAAAGCTGGAAGGAAAAAGATATTTCTTCACTAAGGATCCTATTAGGACATTATTTCTAGAGCTAGGAAAAATAAATTCAGAAGGAAGAAAAGCCTGGAGAGTTGTTGGAGATCAGTAGTCAAGAAAAGAGATCTTCATTGATGAAAGTGATCAGCCTATCATTGAATATTTCCATTCAAGTGCTTCAATTAGGTAGTCTCTTTGCGGAGTTGAATTCTCCATCTAGAGAGGGGCTTCATTTGAATTTGAAAATTTTGCTTCTAATTATGCACCTATGTGTTCCGTAATTGATAGGGTTCTCTAAGAAAGAAAGCCTTTGAGGGATAGCCAGTTTGAAAGTTATACTCTTGTGTTTCAAAGACCTCTTGTCCCTTATAAGTTTAATTATCCTCCAAGGTCACCTCCTCAAAACAAAATGGCCCATCCCCCACCCAGACCTCCATTTGTTGTAAATACCTTTTGTCCTATAAATTTTATAGGGATGGCTAGTTACCCAAATTTAGTTCCCAAGTTGTAAGAAATAGACTACCTAAGTTCCAAGGAAATAATGCTATAACTGGTGATCAACACTTAAAGCTTTTTATCAACATGATGGAAGACTTTGAGATTGAATTTGAAGATATATATATCAAATTGTTTATCCATACTTTGGAAGAAGATGTAAGGGACTGTATATAAATCTTTTCCAGACAATTCCATTAATTCTTGGAAGGAAATCAATAATGAATTTAGATTAAATTATGGTGATAAAACAGACCCTAGGTTTCTTTTATCAAAGTTTTAAAATATCAAGAAGAATCCTAATGAATCGGTGCATGATTTCAACACAAGGTTTAACAAGACCTTGAGGATATTTCCTTTTACTCGAGGCCATGTGATGAATCATGTCCGATAAATTTTTCAGATGCATTTGATAAAAAATATTCTTACTATTTGAGGGACAAAAACCCAACGAATTTGAGGCGGTGCCTTCACCATGGATCTGCAAATTGAGAACAATACTAAGGTCATTGGAAAACCTCCTAAGAGGGAAGGTGTGAAACTAGTTAACCTAGAAAAACCTCAAGCACGTAAGGCTGCTTATTTGGAGGAAGTTGTGAAAAATTTGGCAAGGGCTGTCAAAGAAATCTCATAAAAATTATCCCGGGTAGAGAAAGGAATTGGGCAGAGTTCACAAGGTTAGCACAAGCAACAAGGCCAAGACATATTTACAAATCATCATAGAAATGAGCAGAGATTTGATGAAAGAGGCAAGGGACCTGTTGGATTTGGAAATAAACATCCCCAAGCCAGGGAAAATAGAATGGTTCCTGATCCTTTGGCTTCCAGAGTTGTTTTTGTCAAAGAAACAGATGTACTAGATTGGTGTGATAGGTGTTTCATGCCCCATGCTCCGTGTGAATTAGATCATAAAGTAGAAGAAGAAGCTGATGATGATAATACTGATGATGATGTTTACCTGATGGGTTGCTCCATGAGCTCACGACAAGGAGAAACTTCAACTGAAGTGATAAGTGCTAGAACTACTATGAGTTTTTAGGATTGCATCCACCGGGTACCTCTTCTTCCTTCCTCTCATACTTTAGAAATAGATATTGTACAAGATTTTAAAATACATAATAATGAATTTGAATATTTAAGATCTTTAATGATAAAGAAGTATGATGGAGGAATCCCATCTGAGGAGGATAGGAAGTTGTTGATGAACGTTGTTGTTTCCCAAGAAAAGGATTATAATACTAGGAGTAGAGTTGTCAAAGAAGCAGGGCCTCAAGCCAAACCTAAAACTCCATTGCTTACTAGTATTTCTAAATAGGTTCCTAAGAAAGATACACCTTCCAAAGGCCTTGTTGTCCCAAACAAGATTCATACTTCTCCTCATGCCCAAACTATCAAAAATTCCATGCCATCTGACGAGTTTTTCAATCTCCCTTCCAATGCTTCTTTCTTTGCTAAAGTATGTTCCTTATGATATTTCCCAAGTCTTGAGTAAGATCAAGATTTTTGTTCCAATTGTTGAGTTGCTTAGGATTCCTAAGCACAAGAAAAGGGATTTTTAGTATTTTGGATTGAAAGAAGATAAGAGTACCCCAAGAAGAAATGTAAACATTGTGGAGACTCCTCCAATCATCAAAGAGCTATAAAAACCACCAGCATTGGAAGAACTAGGTGAACCATGTAAGTTTTATTTGGGAACATCCTTGGTAGTTTCTCAGCTAAATGTAGATCCATTCTTCACTAATCTGATCATTAAGTTCAAATTTCTACACAACTGTATGTTTGATTCAGGAGCTTCATGTAATGTCATGCCTCTTTAGGTCATGAATGAACTAGATATCAAAGTAATAATAGCATATGGGAAGTGCACTGCCATGGATTCTAGAGAGGTGTCAGTGGTGGGATGTGTGAAAGGTTTGGTAGTACAACTTGTAGCTTATCCGGGTAGGAACTTGAAACTTGATGTTGTTATTATTGATTTCCCACCAAGTGGGGTATGATGTTGTCTATAAAATGGGTTGCAAGTGTTGGTGGGATTGTTCAAATGGATATGCCCTATGACACCATCCCAAATCAGGGAAACCTTATCAAGTTGTATGGAGAAAATAAAATGTTGCACCTCATTGAATATCCCAACAATGCCTCTTATGAAGTGTTGTACACAAGTGTTCATGCTGATAAATTTGTTGGATTTGCTGATGGGAAAGAGAAAAAAATGGATCAATATAAGAGTCTTGAACAAGTAGGCTCTCCATGGACCTTGTTGTTTAATGGATCTTGCTCCAAATTTGGAAATGGTGCTGGTGTAGTTCTAATTTCTCCAAGCTTGGAAGAGTTTGTTTTTTCTTTCAAACTTAAATTTGAGTGTACTAACAACATTGCTGAGTATGAAGCATTGTTGTTAGGTTTGAGAATTTCCTGGAAGTACTATGTTAAATACATCATTGTTAAGGGAGATTCATAACTAATTGTCAAACAAATCAGAAAATTATATGGAACTAAAATTAGAGAATGAAACAAGATGCAAGCATGCGATGGGACTTTATTGAGATGTTTGATTCATTTAATATTGTGCATCATGATAGGAATTTCAATGTTATGGAAGACAAGCTTGTAGTATTGGGATCTTGGTTTGATAATTTTGCAATGTCCCCATATTGTGAATATGATGTTGAAGTGTTAACAAGACCATCTATCCCTGACAACATTAAACATTGGAAATTTTTTGATGATGATGCTCAGGTCAAAATATTTCTATAGAATAAAGGGGGTTTGTTGATCAATGTATTGATTGGGATCCAATGGTGTGTGCAGTAGAGGGTAAGGAAAATTTGTTTGGCAAAGAAATCATCCAACTGAAAACTAATACCATTCGTAGAGGACCATTTGCTCTTGAATCAAACTTTGATAATCTTGATTGCATTATTAACATGCATATAACAGCCTCAAGGGATGTTGAGGTGCATGAGCTTGGTACAAAGGAGAAACCAAGGAAGATCTGGTTAGGAAGTAATCTTAACAAGGATGAAAAGCAATCTTATGTCCAATTATTGAAAAATATCAAGATTTCCTAGCATGGTCTTATTTTGAGATGAAGGCATACAGAGATGATCTATTTCAACATGAAATTCCTTTGGAATCTAATGCAAAGCCATTCAGGTAGAAATAGAGGCCAATCAATCCACTCCTATCTCTTAAAATGCAAGAAGAATTGAAGAAACTCGAGGGATGGAGGGATTATTCATCCCATAAAGGTATTGTTCTTGGGTTGCAAACTTACTTGCTAGTTAGAAAAAGAATGGTGATATCGGGGTGTGCGTGGATTTTAGAAATATGAACAGAGCATCAATGAAGGATAATTATCCTTTACGAAACATGGAACCATGCTACAATTAGTGACTCATTCTGAGCTACTTTCTACCTTGGATGGTTTATGTGGCTATAATCAAGTTGTGAAGAAGTCAGAAAGAATCAAGACAACCTTTACCACTCCTTGGGGAACTTATGTCTATTTTAGAATGCCCTTTGGTTTGTTGAATGCTGGAGCAACATTTTAAAGAGTGATGGATGTTGATTTTGTTGGTTACATTAATGATTTTATTGTTGTTTACAAAGATGATGTGACTGTGTTTTCTAGAAGGAGAAGTGACCACTTGTAGCACTTGGAAAAAATGCTGATAAGATGCAGAGAGTATGGAATTTCACTCAATCCAAAGAAGTGCCATTTCATAGTGCAAAAGGCCAAGTTTCTTCGTCACATTATATCAAAGGATTGTGTAACGATAGATATCGAGAGACTATAGGCTATCGGTAAGGACCCAATTCCAAGAACCAAGAAGGGAATTCAGTCTTTCTTTGGGAAAATAAATTTTATCAGAAGATTCATATCAAACTTTGTGGAGTTGACCATTCCAATTACTTGCATGATAAAGAAGGACCATATTATCAAGTGGCAAGAGGCTACCATTTAATTTCATTTAAAATGGGCCCTTAAAGAAGCATTAAAGCATGCCCTTGTTTTAAACATTGTTTCATCTTTCATTATAAGAAGACTTCCCAAATGTTTTCTTTTGCTGAGAGAACATTGTTTCATCTTTCTTGTTGTAGAAGGATGATGAAGGGGCTGAGAGGCCAATTTCCTTTTTCAGAAGGCATTGTGGGGCTAAGTTGACATACACCATTATGGAGAAACAAGAATTTTCCTTGGTAAAAGTAAAAAGGTTTTGAGCTTGTAATTTCATAAACAGGGACGGAAGCTTCGTATATTTTATTAATGTGAAATTGATTAACCATTACAATGGAGTGCTGCAATATTTATACATATTGGAAAACAATGTGTAGAAAAATAAATATGTTGCATGTAAAACCATACTCACAATCGCTTCCATAATACTTCCGGAAGCATATAAATTGTTATAATAATTTTAACAATTATCCTGTGAAACAAAAAGACAAATATGGTGTAAAACCATATAACAACATACAATTATATCATGGTTTATAATATAACCATATAATATGATTATTTAATTAATAAAATAAATTAAATAATAAATCATATAATGCATAATTAATTTATCCTAACATTCCCCCCCTTAATTGTGCATTGTCTTAAGGGATGATGAGAGGAACTCTCTGAGCAACTCGAACTTGTCACGTGCAAGTGATTTTGTGAAGATATCTACTCGTTGTTCAGCTGTTGGACAATATTGAAGTTGAATGTTGTGCTTCAACACATGTTCACATACGAAATGAACTTGTACCTTAATGTGCTTTCTTCTCTCATGAAAAAATGGATAGTGAACAAGTATGAGAACACCTTCCTTGTCAACATACATGGTGGTCGGTTTATCGTATGGTATTCCAAGTCCTTCTAGTATGCGACATAGCCAAATTGCTTCACAGATAGATTCTCCTACAGAATGATACTCAACTTCTGTGGAAGAATGAGAAACGAAGTGTTGTTTCTTACTTCCCCATGATATTGGTCCAGATCCCATAAAGAACACAAATCCTGAAGTGGATTTTCTGTCATCAATGTTTCCTGCATGATCTGAATCCGAATATCCAGACAAGAAGAAGTTGTCATTCTTCTTGTATTCTAGACCAAGATCCACTGATCCTTTGAGATATCTCAATATGCACCTTGCTTGCTTTCCAATGACAAAATTTGGGTTCTGGATAGATAATTTACTTTGCAAATCTGATATCTAGCCTAGTGTAGGTCAAGTAAATGAGACTCCCAATCAACTACCGATAGAGAGTGACACTTACCTCAAGAGATGGATCTGAATGAGATAACTACAATCTATTCTCCATGGGTGTAGCAATTGGTGTGTAATCCATCATCCTAAACTTCTTGAGTGTAGTCTTGGTATATTTCATCTGAGAAACAAAAATATGATTCTCTTTCTACCACACTTCCAATCCAAGATAATAGTGCATCATCCCAAGATCGGTCATGTTGAATGATCGATTAAGATCTTTCTTCATTGCATCGATCATCCTCACTGAACTTCCAGTGATGACTAGATCGTCGACATAGACAAAAAAAATCACCATCTCCCCCTTGCTTTTTGAGGTAGAGATTGGGATCGTATGGATTTCTAACAAATCCATGTTGTATGAGATGCTCATCAATCTTGATGTACCATGCCCGAGGTGCTTGTTTTAGACCATACAAAGATTTCCTAAGTCTGCATACCTTTGCTTCTTGACCAGGTACAACATATCCCTCAGGTTGAGTCATGTAGACTTCTTCTTGTAAATATTCGTTTAGGAAGGCACTTTTTACGTCCATTTGGTGAAATTTCCATCCAAACTGAGCAGCTAGAGCAAAGATCATCCTAATCATTTTGATCTTAGATATGGGAGAAAATGTCTCCTCATAGTCAATGCCTTCTTTTTGTGCGTACCCCTTTGCTACAAGTCTTGCTTTATACTTGTCCATTGTCCCATCTACTTTGTACTTAGTTTTGAATATCCATCTAGCATCTAATGGGTTTCTTCCCGGTGGAAGATCGAAAAGCTGCCAAGTGTTATTCTTCATCACTGATTGATATTCAGAATCCATGGCATCTTTCCAAGATTTTGACTGTAGGGCTTCCTAGACTATAGAGGGCTCATCTGATTCAATAACTCTACTCATCAAAGAAAAATTAACTTCTTCTATTGCTTTAATGTGAGTCCATGGTCCAGGGTGGATGTATCTGGTGGAGCATCCAATCTTACATCTTGTAATGTACTTGTACACCATTTAGGCATACGCTGAACTGTTCCCATGGGTTGTGGTTCTATCTAATCATCATCATCCCCATCATCACTTTCATCTTCTGAGGGAACATCAGCTTCAATTTTTACAATAGGTGAAAAATCTACATCTTATGAGTCTGGAGGAGGAGTCTTTGCTTCCTTCTTCTTAAAAAATCAACATCTCTACTAGTGTAGACTTTCTTGGTCTTAGGATCCATCAATCTCTACCCAAGAGTCTCTTCACTATACCCAATGAAGATGAGTTTTTGTGACTTCATGTCCAATTTATTTCTATCCTATTTGGGTATGTGCATGCTCGCTTTGCACCCAAAACTCTAAGGTGTGCAATGGATGGTTTCCTTTTTGACCATGCTTCTTATGGTGTAATTCCATCAAGAGCAGTTGTGGGCACTCTGTTCAACAAATACACTGTTGTCTTTATGCTTCTTCCCAAAATGTCTTTGCAAGTCAAGAATCATCGATCATGCATCGCACCATTTCCATGATGGTACGATTTCTTCTCTCAACAACACCATTTTTCTGGTGTGTGTGGAGGAGGAATTTTTCAACAAATCCCATGAGTTTGTAGGTAGTCTCTGAACTCATCACTGGTGAATTCCCCCCTCGATCTAAGTGGAGAGTTCTGATGTGATGACCAGTTTCTTTCTCAACTGCTACTTTGAACTTTTTGAAGGTTTCAAATGCTTCACTTTTCTTGCGAAGACAAAAAATCCACATTTTCCGTGAATAGTCATCAACACAAAGCATGAAGTACTGGAACCTAGTATGACTTGGCTGTAGTGGACCACAAAGATCGGTATGAACCAGGTCAAGTTTACCATGAGCTCGAAATGTACTCCTCTAGAATGAAACTCTGTGTTGTTTTCCTGCTAGGCAGTGAGGACACTTGTCTGTATCCTTCTGAAGAGATGGTAGCCCATGTACCATATTACACCGGCGAAGTGTTTTGAGATATTTGAAACTTACATGACCAAATCTTTGATGCCACAATTGTGCTGAGGTGGTGTTTTTAGCTATAAGTGCTTGATCATCTTTGTGAACAAAATCAAGTTGGAACATGCATCCCACATTGGAGGCTTTTGCAATTATTTTTGAGCCTCTTGATTTATCTCGAATCAAACACGTTTTCTTGCCGGATTGACTATCAAAGTCAATTTTCATGTTGTGATCTAGGAGTTGACTAACTGAAAGAAGATTCTTTGTCAACCCAGGGACATATAGGACATCTGATAGTCTGCATTTGCGTGAACCAAGGGGTAGAGAAATGTTCCCAATCCCCTAAACTATATATGAAGAATCATCTCCCAACGAAACATGATTTTTTGATGGTGTGTCCCTCATTGAAATAAACCAGTCTCTATGGCTGGTCATGTGTCGAGTGGCTCCCGAATCAACATACCAGACATCACTAGATGACGTGGATGGTTCACTTGATCAAGCAGTGAACAAGAAGTCTTCATTGTCTGATTGTTCTTGTTTCTCAACAATATTACCTTGCTGGTGGGGTCTTCTTTTCTAGTTCCCCTTTTTCTACCCATGATAGTTGTTAGAATGTCCCTTGTAAGATTTTTTTTGTTGTGGTCCAGAGTTGCTTGATGAACCTTTCTTATAAGTGTTATACCAACAATCTTTTAAGTCATGTCCTCTTTTGCAAATTGGACATTGCTTCTTCTGTTGATTGTCCCCGTGATATTGATTCTGATGTTGGGACTTCTGATAGGAATTAGGTTTTCCTTTACCTTTTCCTTTCCATTTTTGATGTGAAGACAATGCCTGCTCCTCTTCATCATCCTTATTGTGCATTACTTCCTCTTGTTGCAAGATTTACCAGTTTGTCAAAACCAACTGTCGTATCTATCATGTTTAGTGTTGTGACAAAAATGTGGTAAGAAGAGGGGAGTGCTCTCAGAACAATGGGAATAAGAGCATCATCTGTGACTGGTTCTCCCAGGGCTAGAAGTGAAGCCCTTAATTCTGCAACTCTTCTTAAGAAAGCTTCAATTTTCTCATTCTGCTTGAATTTCAGTGTATGTAACTGACTCTACAAATTCAATATGACATTCTTGTTCTTGGCCTCGTATACTGTACTCAATTTATCCCATGCTTATTTTTCTATTTTGGCATCTCAAATGTGGGGTTGCACATCATCGGACACTCCAAACAAGATGATGAGTTTGGCCTTCTGATATGCTTTATCAAACTGCCATTGTTGTGTTGTATCAGTGGCTGATCTGGTCAGAGTACCATTCACAATAGACCAGATCTCTTCAAACTCAAGTTGTGTCTTTATTTTTGTCTTCCATGCAGCATAGTTGCTTCCTCTGAGCAATTGTGAATCTAGAAGAAAAAATTTGGGGGCATTGGTGCCCATTTTGCAGAGATCATTGACAGGGTTTGGCTCTTATCACTCCAGGTATTAGGTCTCCCAATCTATATACCGTCAGTCTGATATACCAAACCTTTCTATATACGAGCTTTCGGTATACCCATTAGTACGTGGAAGAAGCTCACCCTTTCTATATACCCGGTGGTACATGAAAGAGGCGTTAACATACGTGAAAGAATTCAATATGTGGTACCAAGACAATACTGATGGGGTTTGTGTGATTATTGACACCGGCTCAAAGAAATATCCTCATACGCGTGCGTAACTTCACTATATACTCGGATAATTTCTCAGTCCAGATTTATGTCGTGCAATCATTCACAGATGGATGGGATGGCTCATAGTGTGTGCACTATGACTTTATTACTCCCCATCGATTTAAAGGGTCGATGCCCATACGACGTTGTTGTAGCTATATTAGGCATTAAGTGTAGTAGTAGTCACGATGGCTTTACCCATAAGCGCTTCCCAGAGGCACCGTATATACCGAACACTGCGAATGAGATCTAGGATCTTGTGAGTGTTACATAACCAATTTTATATTGTTTTTGATTACAAATTTGCTAGTTTCTAAGTAGTTACAAAGTTTTCAGTTGATTATGGAAACCTGCAAATTAGTACAATATGTTGAAGCATGTAATTACATTCAAAAATCTGGAAAAATTGAATGGCAGGCAAAAAATTTGTTTTTCGGGGCCCTGGTGGCCTTCGGAGCCCAATACGGCTTGCTGAGCAAACAACTGTAAAAAACTAGCTCAAAATGAAGTTTTTAGATAGCCCTCCTTTGGCAAAAAGTGCTCCGAATGCAAAAATATGTAGAGTGGAGAAAAAAATTTTTTTTTACCCTAAAATAGGGTTTTTCTCGCTAAATTTAGTTAGTTATAACTAAATTTGAATTTTCCGCTAAAGTTAGCGCTTCCACTAAATTTTCTGCCAAATTTGGTAGTGGGTGAGGGAGGGGGATTTGACCCCTTGACCTCTCTTGATGGGAAGTGTCTTACAAAAGTTATGCTAGCCACTTGGGTGGCTAAGCTAAACAAGTATATGTAAAGAGAAAATTATAATTAAACACTTCCAAACTGTAAAACCATACCTCTTCATAAAACCACGGTTTTGGAAAGGTGGTTTTGAGCAAAAATTCCAGCAAAGAGAAAAAATGACAGGCGGTTTTGGCGAGAATGAAGGTGGTTTTGACTGTGTATGGCGCCTTAGATCATTTTTCTTCCTTCCTTTGAGCTTGTAATCTCTTCCTTGGTGAATTTTATCCTCCTCAACCTTAATTGCAATGAATAAAGGTGGTTTTGAGGAATTTGATGGCGGTATTGCAAGGGATGGGGCTGGGAAGTTGCAGAGGCAACTCTGGCTCTCTTTTTCTTACACAAGCTTCTCCAATGCTCCTCAAACTCTGCTGCAATCCTCCAATATCCTTCAACCTGCTCTGAAACCAAATGTAATTTCACAAATAGGGACGGAAGCCTGTATATTTTATTAATGTGAAATTGATTAACCATTACAATGGAGTGCTGCAATATTTATACATATTGGACAGCAATGTGCAGACAAACAAATATGTTGCACAGGTAAAACCATACTCACAACTGCTTCCAATAATACATCCGGGAAGCATATAAATTGTTATAATAATTGTAACAATTATCCCTGTGAAACAAAAAGAAAAATATGGTTTAAAACCATATAACAACATACAATTATATTATGGTTTATAATATAACCATATAATATGATTATTTAATTAATAAAATAAATTAAATAATAAATCATATACTCGTATAATTAATTTATCCTAACAGAGATTACATTTTGATCTTTAAAGTTGTTTCTTATGTTCCCACACCATGGTGAAAGATGTCTTATAAGAGATGGAGGTCTCAAGAAAAAGATGCAGATGGGTGAACAAGTTGCATGAATATATGACATGGATATCCAAACCAAAAATTTGGTAAGAGGTTTGGGCTTAGCTATGCTTATGAGAGCAACTTGCAAACTATTGAGGTGAATGAAGTAGAAGAAGGAAAGGTGGATGTCCTTAAAAAGTTGATGATTTCGAATGGTACAAGGATATAATTTTTTATCTCGTAGATCTATACTACCTTGAGTATTTAAGTAAAAATAAGAAAAGAGCTCTTAATTTGGCTACCCGTAAATATGTCATTACTGATTTTGGGTTAGTTTGGAAGAACCCCGAGGGAGTTCTCTTAAGGTGCATTATCAAGATAAATCCCCCAGATAATTTTTGATCTCCAAGGAGGACTTTGTGGGGGAATTTTGCTAGAAGAGTCATATCACACAAGATCTTTAGGGCTGGTTATTGGTCGCCAACTCTCTTCAAGGATACAACTCTATTGGTTAGGAGATGTGAGAGTTGCCAACATTTTTCTCGGAAGACCGAAAGATTTAGGCTCCCTACCTTTGCATCCTATTTTAATTGAAGCCCTATTTAAGCAATGGGGAATGGATTTCATTGGTGAGATTTTAGACCCTTCAAGTGTCCGCCATAAATGGATTCTTGTAGCCACTGATTACTTCACTAAGTGGGTAGAGGCAATTCCCACCAAGAGAGCAACACACCAAATTGTCATGGATTTCATGCTGAACCATATCATTTACAGGTTTGGAGTGCCAGTTAAAATTGACGTTGATAATGCCATGAGATTCGAGCTAAACCTTTGATGGCAATGTGTAAAGAATATGGGATCCATTTGACATATGCCTACAACTATAACCCCTAAGAAATGGACAAGTAGAATCCAACAATAAAAATCTATTAAAGATCATTAGAGAACCTTAGAGCTCAAAAAAGTAAATGGGGCGAGTAGTTGAAGTTTTTTGTTTGGGATGATAGAATTATCAAGTTAAAAGAGCTACCGGAAAATTCCATTTGAATTGGTGTATGGAACTTAGGCTTTGTTGCCCCTACATATGCAATTATCTGCATATCAGTTCATTCAACAACTAGAAGATCGGATGTTAGTCCATATGATGCTCACATTAACCGATTGTTGAACTTGATAAAGAAAGGAGGGCATCAAGGCATGTAAAGTTTAGAGAAAATTGAAGAGGTTATTTGATAAGAAAGTCACTCAAGGATCTTTCAACGTTAGATATCTTATGCTATTATGGGATTGTAGGCATGAAGATAAGGGTAAGCATGGTAAATTTGATACATTATGGATGGGCCCTTACTCCATTTACATTTGAATTGGTGAGCATACCTTCTTCTTAAAAGACATGGATGGGGAATTACTCGAATTACCTATTAATGGCAGGCATTTGAAACATTTCCTTGATCGATTCCCCATAATCAAGATGAGCATCATTTATATAGTGTATAGTTTGTTGGTTTCTTTCTCGTATTTTGTGTTGTTTCTTGTTCGGTCCTTTGTGACCTTGTTTTGCTGGTTTCTCCGGTTTGTTTTTGGGACGTGGTTCTAGTTTTCTACTCCGCAAGCTGAATCCTTTGCCCAATGAATATTTTTGGCACTTGGTCTCATTATTTGTTCTTATGGCATTCACAAGGAATGCCCATCCCTAAGTCGAGCCGATGTTGGTGCTCAAATTCATCTCACCCCATTTTTCATTTAAATCCCTCACTTTACAACCTCTATCACATGTTTTGTCTCCCCATTTTGGTGCTTAAAGGCTCTGTCCTCCATTCAGTTTCTATGGTCTATTACTTCCTTAGTCAAGGATCACTTAAATTCCCAAAATTTGTTTTGTTCCTATGACCATACAAAAGAGTTCTGTTTTGGTCGTAAAACTTGGGCTTTTCCTTTCCCTTCATTTTACATGGTCACATTTTTTTCCCTATTTTTGTGTCCCTAATACCTACAAAACGTGAGTGAATGTAGCATAAAGGATCATGTTTGAACCTTGTAACATTTCCAAATACTCGCCCTGGATAAAATTTCATCTTCGGCTCAAACGGTGGTTTCCCTACACTTTTACCGTTTGACGGGTGTGTTTTTCCCAATCAAATTTATGTTCCTACATCAAGAAAATGTGTCTCTTTTTGGTTGGATGTGGCTTAATAAGGGCACTCTAAAAACTCTTTGGCTTACTTTGACCCAAAACTTATCCACTTGTAGGAATGACGCTCATTTGAAAATTCACCTTTGGTTTGGCCTTGGAGTTGCGTTAGGGGGACACGTGGAGGATTCCACTACTTTTCCTGAACTTATAAATTTTTTTATGCATCCGGTATAGTTTTAAGATGCTCTTGATAGATGGCAAACTTGCACTTGTTCAAGGTTTCCGCTCTGGGGACTATCTTGAAGTTGTTCCATGAGGACACATGGATGTTTCCACCGGGCCTTCCCTTAGAATTTTCAAGCAACTTTCTAAAGGGCCTGGGACACGTGGAGGGACCGTGCATGTTTGGGGATCATCCCCTGGGTTTTATTTTGAAGGAGCGCCAGAAGGGCACTTGGAGGATTCCGCTCACTCGCCTTTTGCTCGACTTTTCAATAGCCAAAGGAGACTTCCTTGACATTAGACACATGGCAGCCTTCCGCCGAACTTCAAAATTTTTAAAGACTCTATCGGACCGAGACATGTGTTGAGCCAACACTTGTTTAGGGTCTCTAATTTTGGGTACCATCTCAAAGATGTACCATTAAGACATGTGGTAGTTTGAAAATTCAAAAGGTGAGGAGGCGGGCTTCCAGGGAAAATTTGAAAAAAATCATTTTTGAAGAAAGGGGTTAAAGTGTAAAAAGGAAATGCGGTTCCGATGGGACCCACATTGGGACACGTGTCAAGCCCATTATTCAAGGTGGAGGGGCAAAGTAAAATGAGAAATTTTGCATTTTTTCCAAAATTTGTAAAAAGTTAAAAGGAACCCCCAGGCCCATTTTGACTCAGATCTCCCACGTGGATGATCCAAATTCAAAAGGGAAATCGATGACAACCGTATCTATATCTTATTTTTTTCACCATTTTTCTCCAAAGCTCCTAGGGATGCAAATTTTTTGTGGTTTTTATCATTTCTTGACGTCTCCTACATGCCAAATGAAGAGGAGAATTAATTTTATATCTTGATTTGGTAAGGAAGATGTGAACACATATTTTACCAAGAAATGTCTTCTCGACTCTCTGTTCGATATGATTTTTTTATCTTTCCTTGCTTGGCACGCAAGAAACAAGATTTGAAAGATTGGAGGAGGAAGTAGTTGGTGGATGACATGATGAATGATTTACTAGATGAAATAATTGAATGCTGGAAATATTTGAAGAAATTTTCCTATGAGCACCGATATCTTTTTTTGACGATCTTATTCTCGGGATTCACGATCGAAATCGCCACAAGCAATGGTGCTTTGAATGTTTTCTATTTTGGGGGAAAAATCTATTGTAGAAAAATGTTATAAATTGCATGAACTTGTCATGCAAATTGTTAGAGTGTTAGAGGTCGGGAGTTATTTTCCTTAGAGAAAAGTTTGACAGAGCCTATCTTTCCGAGGAGCCACCGAGGAACCTATTTACTTCTTTTGTGTTAAATTTGATCATGTCAAGGTGGTTGCAAGTGTACTTTAATTAACAAGCTTTGAGATTGTTCTAGAAACTTTCCTCACTGATGAGTTTAATCCAAATTGATTTAATCTGTGTTGATTTTAGGCAAAATTGTGTCTTCTTCATTTCGTAATGTTTGTAAATAGTTTTTCATATTCCCTTTGCAATATTACATTAAAATCTTTATGAATCACACAAGATCTTATCCTTGTGATATTTTGGTGGCATTTGCAATTTCATTTATCAAAAGAGATTTCATCCGATAGTGAAATAAACAAATTTAAAATCACTGTACTCTAAAGCATGACGATAATATTGTTTGTTACCCTTTGAGAGGTATCTTAGGTGTGATAAAGCAAAGGTTTTTAATTTTCAATTAAGTTTTTCAATATGAGCCTTCATTTTGGATTCTTAAATTTTGTGTGAAAACATGCTGATATAGGCCTCCATTGAAAGCACACCTTTTGGTTAAAGGATAATTTTATTTGTTTTGAAGCATTATGTTGATTAAGCCTTCCATTTTTATAAAATCTCTCAAATATCTAGTGAATCAAGTTCATCTTGCCTCACCTCCCACCAAAAATTTGTTTAAAAACAACCAATCTTACCCATACTATGCCTATTTGTCCTGTGTGTGCACAAATGCTTAATTTCTATTACAAAAACACACGAAAGCAATCATATTTTCATTGTTTTTAGTGGCTCAACCTTGCTTAGAAAATATCTCCATTATCAAGGGTGACAACTCGTGAGATTTAGGTTTTGGTTTATTGATCATATTTTCTTCAAGGTCTTCTTAATAACTTTACAAGGAAGGACATCTCCATCTCCTCTACAAACAGAAGGCTAAAAACAGGTCCTCTCACCCTGGTTGAAAGGAACAACCATAAAGTAGTGAGGATAGATCAAATCCTCTTAAGGGTGCTATCCATTTCTCCACATCTGAGTGATAAAGAGAAGTTGCACTTCTTCCCGTACTAAAAATGACACACAATATGATCTACTTGTCTCTAAGCTTCCTGTCAAATCTATGATGCTTATCAGCTTCTAAGGGAGAATCAATTTGGGTACCAAAAATACCCTGAAAAACCATCCAAAGTGGATAATAATTCAGAATCAGTAACTAATTACAACATGTTATCCATATTTGGCAAGGGATAGTTTTCCTTGATTGATGCCTTATTTAAATTTCTGAAGTCAACACACAATCTTATATCCCCATTTTTCTTTTGAATAGGTATCAAGTTTAGTACCCATGAGAAATATCTTATAGGTAATATAATTCCTCGATCCCTTAAATTTTTTAACTTTTCTTGCATTTTTAGGAAAGGAGTGTATTAATTGCTATTTTCTTCTACCTAAATAGCTTGGCATTAGCTTTAAGGGGTATTTAATGTTGAAAAAGGTCTTCCCTGTATGCTTTAAGTTCTGAATATGACCAATACAAGCAGTCTTGGTACTTTTTTAGCAATTGGACATATGACTACTTTTCTTCTCTGTTCAAATTGTTACCTAGCCATATTCACCTAGGTTTATCCTTTGTGCCCGTGATCATATTCTTCAACATCTCTCGATGATGACATGTATCTATTAATAATGCAGTTAACATTATCAAAATTTGATTCTAGTGCAACCAAACCTCTTGGGAATAGTATTAGTTTTCAATTGGATAATGTCCTTACCAAATAAGGTCTCTTTTCCTTCACCTACACAAACCATTGGTTCCCAGTCCATACTTTGATTTACAAATTCTCCTTTATTCTATAGAAACCTTTAGACCTAAGCATCATCTTCAAACACCGTCAAGTGCTTGATATTGTCAGGGACAGATGGCATGGTCAATATTTCAATATCATATTCACAATAGGGAGACATTGTATAATTTTCAAACCTAGATCCCAATACGCCAATTTGTCTTGCTACAGTATTATAGCTCCTATCATGATGTATTATATTGAAAGAATCAAACATTTCAATGAAGTCCCAAACTACATGCTTATACTGCTTCATTCTTTGATTCTTTATAGCATACAAATTTCTAACTTGTTTGACTATCAACTCTGAATCTCCTTTAACAACAATGTCCTTGACACCATATGTACAAGCAACCCTTAAACCCAACAATAGTGCTTCATGCTCTGGAATATTGTTTGTACACTCGGAATTAAGTTGAAAAGAAAAGTTAAGCTCCTCTTGGCTTGGAGATATCAAGACAACACCAAATCCATTACCAGATCTAGAACAAGCTCCATCAAATATCAGAGTCCAAGGAGAACCAACCTACTCAAGATACTTGCACTCATCAATTTTATGCTCCTTACAATCAGCATATCCCACAAAGTTATCAACATCAACATCTATGTACAATACTTCATAAGAAGCATTGTTAGGGTCCTCAATGAGATGTAACATTTTCTTCTCACCATATAACTTCACAAGGCTTCCCTCAATTGGTATGGTTGCATAAGACATGTCCATTTGCACACTTCCACCCACACTAGCTACCCATTTTCTGGATAATAACATCCCCCATTTGGTAGGACAATCCACAATAACTACATTCAAGGTTAAGTACTTTCCTAGATAAGCTTCCAATTGCACTACTAATCCTTTGACATATCCAATTACTGGAACTTCTCTTGAATCCATGGCAGTACATTTCCCAAAATTTGTTGTTACCTTGATATTTAACTCATTCATTACCTCAAGAGGCATTACATTACATGAGGCTCCTGAGTCAAACATACAATTATGTACCAACCTATGTTTAATAATCAAAGTGGTAAAAATGGATCGATATCCAACTGAGATTCAATCAGAGAAGTTCCCAAATATACCTTAGATGATTCACCTAGTTCATCTAATGCTTTTGGTATTTCTGATTCTGTAATAATAGGAGGAATCTCTACATTATTAACACTTTTTCCCAAAGTAATCTTTTCTTCCTTGAATCCTAAATATTCAAATGGCATTTTCCTATGCTGAGGGATTCTAAGTAATTCAACAATAGGAATAATAACCTTCATCTAACTCAAGATTTGGGCTATGTCATAAGGAACATATTTGGGTAGGGCAATGTTAGAAGGGAGATTCACAACTTCATATGATAATATGGGAGTCTTCATAGTCTGGGCATGGGCAGGAGCACATGCTTTATTTGTGGTAGTTAGGAATTTTCCAGATGTACATTCTTAGGGATTTCCCTCGGGATATTGGTAAGAATTGGAAATTTTCACTTGGTTTGTGGCCCTCCCCCTTTGACAACCTTAATTATGGTATTATATTCTTTCTCTTGAGTAACTACTACATTCATTAATAGTTTCCTATCTTCTTCATAAGGAATTCCCTATCATACTTTTTAATCATCAGAGCCCTTAAGTACTCAAAATAATGATTGGGAAGATCAAATGCTTCCACCATATCAATTTCAAAAGCATTTATAGGAGGAAGAGGTAGTACTTAGTGGACACAATCCCATAAGGTTTCAACAGTTTTGGCACTTATCAATTCAGTTGAGGTTGCCCCCTCGCTTGCCGTGAGTTTGGGGGCATTCCATCATGTACACATCATCATACATCTCATCATCATTTGCTTCCTCAACTTCATGATCTACATCACATGGGGAGTGTGGTAATAAACACCTATCACACCACTCGATAACATTTTCCTCCACATTAGCAACCCTCGCAATCAAAGGATCAAGAACCAATCTATTTTCTTGGGGTCAAGGTGTTTATTACTTGATCCCACGAGACCTTTCCCTCTGTCATCTAGTTTGTTATCACCTCTAGGATGATTTCCAAATGTCTCCTGACTGTGTGGCTTGTGCTGACCCTGGGAACTTTGTCCTATCCCTTTTTCTACTCTGGCTAGTTTATAGGATATCTCTTTAACCGCTCCGTAAAAAAATTTCACAACCTCTTTCAGATCCACAACCTTTCTTGACTGAGGATTTATAGGATTTATCAACTTAACACCTTCTCTCTTAGGAGGCTTTCTAACTACTTTGATATTATTTTCTATTTGTAAGGCCATGGTGAAATCTTGCCTCAATGTTCCCGGGTTCTTATGTCTCAAATAATAATAAGCCTTTATATCAAAACCATCAAATATTTTATCAAATAGGACTCATCACTTGGCATTAGGATTCTAGGTAGCCTATTCAAGGTCTTATTGAACCGAGTATTAAAATTATGGATAGATTCATTTGGATTTTTCTTTATATTTTCAAATTTAGATAAAGGGAACCTGGGATCTATCTTATCCCCATATTACAATCTAAAGGAATTTTTAATCTCAAGACATTAATCTATTGAGTTATCTGCAAAGCCTTGTACCGGTCACACGCATCTTTCTCAAGTGTATGAATAAACAACTTCACATACACATCTTCAAACTCAATTTTAAAATTTTCCATCATATTGAAAAAGAGTCTTAAATTTTGGTCACAAGTGATGGCATTATTCCCTTGAAAATTTGGCAACCTATTTCTAACATCTTGTGGCACCATATTAGGATATCCATCCATACCTCTAAAATATATAGGTCCAAAAGTGTTGACAAAAAAAGGAGGTCTAGGTGGAGGTTGGGCCATATTGCCTTGAGGAGGTTATCTTGTAGGAGAATCAAAATGATCAGGGATGAGGGTTCTCTCGGGGCACATGAGTATAACTCTCAAGGTAAATATCCTCTAATGACTCAATTTATTGGAAAACCATATCAACCTTGGAAGAAATAGGGGAAAACCGAGAGGCACGCTTTTCGAGACAAATGATTTCCTCTCTAGTTGGAGAAATCAAATTGATATAAATATTACTTGGTCTAGAATCACTTGAAGACGTATGGTAATCTTCAACCACAGATTGATCACCTTTCAGATCTGATATATACTTTTTGATTCTTGATTTCCAACAACTTTCCGTGACTTGTTTTCCTTCTTCCGAATTTTCTTTTCCTAGTTCTAGAAATAACTTTCTAGTAGGGTCTCTAGTGAAGAAATATCTTCTTTCCTCCATCTTTACATATATTAATGAAAAATTTCACTTGATAAAGGTTAAGACACCGGTAATCATCAAAATTTCAATTCAACACGAAGTCACTAAGGATTTTCACCTTAGTTGTGCAGATTCACTATAAGTAACTTGCCAAGTGTCTATCAATGCTTAATTTTGGCAAATTTTAACATATATGACCTTACTTTACCCACATTTATCACTATTGATGCAAATTTAGTGCAATAACCACTAGAAACTGAAAATATAGCACAATGAACTTGTAATATTACACAAATCTTACAAATCTACACAAAGGATGATGTTTAAACAACTTATTTGTACTTAAAACATGTAAGAAGCTTTACCAAGGTCGGCATGTGTATACATTTGTACAAATAGTCCCCTGGACGTGGCGCCACTTTGGTGTTGTTGCTACACAAATAGGTCATGATGTTCAAATAATCCTCTGCAATTAAAATAATCCCCGAAAATGACTCCACTTCAATGTTGGTATCCAAATTGATTCTCCTGTGAGGGATGAGTAGCATCATGAAACTGGCAGGATGCTTAGAGATAGAAAAATCATGATATGAGTCATTTTTAGCTAGGGAGGGGATTGAGAATACTCTTTATCACTCAGCGTGGGAGAAATGGATAACATCTCACTAAGGGTTTGATCTACCCTCACTAATTTAGGCTATTCCTTGAACCGTGGTGAGAGGACCCTTTCAGAACCCATTTTGGTGAAGGATATCAAGAGATCCTTCTCTACACAATGTTAATGAGAACTTTGAGAAAATATGATCAATACAACACAATCTAACTCTCACGAGTTGTCACACTAGAGAGTGGATATGTTTCCTGGACAAGATTTGGGTTACTAAAGACAATAATTGAATCCTGATTGTCTCTGCATATTTTGGTAGTGGAATTTGTTTATTTGTGGATACACAGTACAATTAGGGGTAGTTCATGTAGGATTCATTGTTTGAGAAGTTTTTGGTGGGAAGTTGAGCAAGATAAAGTTGATTATACTAGATCTTTGAGAACCTTTACAACTATTGGAAAACTCATAGAAAAAACACTTCAATATATCCAAAATATTCCTTCAACCAAAAGGCATGTATCAATGGAGGCCCAAAGATGCATGATTTCATAAACTCTTCAATAATTTATAAGAAAGGCTCATGCTAAAGACTCAATTAAACGTGTAAATTCCTTTATTTGTCACACCTAAGATACACTCATAGGATTACAAATAATATTTATCAATATAGTGAAACTAAAGTGATTTTAATTTGTTTATTTCATTACCGATGAAAGCAATTCTCATAATGAAATTGCTAATGCCACAATACTAACAAATAGATGAGATCTTGTGTCATTTAGAGGATTTCAACATAATATTGCAAAAGGAACAAGAAAAACTATTTGAAAACATTATGAAATAAGAGAAAACATAATTGTGCTCATGATCAACAAAAATTCAATTCAAGGTTCATTAGATTCATCAATAGGGGAGAGTTTCTTGAATAATCTCGAGATTGTCAATGGTTGTACGCTTACAACCATCTTGATGAAATTAAATCTAAAACAAAGGAAAACAAACAGTTTCTCGATGGTATCTCAAGAAAATGGTTTGTCTCAAAATTTCTTAGAAAAATTAACCCCGCGACCATTTGCAAGTGTATTCTCATTACATTTATACAATTTCACTTGTTCACTCATCGAAATTTTCCCCCCAAAAGAAAAATATTCGAGGAATACTTAATTTTTTGCAGATTTGTTCCAGAAAGTGATGTTTAATAAATTTACACCCAAAAGCTACCAAGTGTACAAAAGATAAGATTTTTCAATTATTTCCACTAGTTGTTTTAACTGGGGCATCTAGTCATCTCCTTTGGTAGCATGTCCATCCTATTTCGAGCCTGTAGCTTCCTTCTCCACATCCTTTTCCTTTGCATCTTGCTCTACTGATAATTCATTTTCTGTAGGTGCCCAAGAAACTCTATTTCAAAACTTTAACTTTTGCACTTCTCGATTTACAAATTGATCTCCATAATCAATTCAATTGCACTTCACTGAAAAAAATGATGAGAGACCATGGAATTAACCAAAAAGGATGAAAGAAATTGAATCCCTTAAGGTCCATAGTTTGCGTAGGAGCAATAATGGTGGAAAAACTAGATGCATTGTATCACAACCGTAAATTCATCTTTCACAACTTCAAATTTGAGCCATCCATGTGGAAAAGATTTGAGTTGAAGTGGGTTTGGGGTGCTTTTCACATTTTCTATCACTTAAAGAAAATGAGTACTTTTAGATAATTTGGCTCACCCACCTAATTTTAATATAGACCCTACAAGTGGATTTCGGGGCGACGAGTCACGACCTACTTTATGAATTTTATTCTTTTTCAAAACAAAGATGAGAATCTCAAAATGCCTCAATGACCTGCCTCTCCACTTTTAATTTTTTATGTGGGCCCCAAAGAAATTCATGGCTCACCTTTATACTTTTACTTCATTTCAAAACAGTATCAAAAACTTCAAAGTGCTCGATGACCCACCTCCCCAATTTTGATGTAGACTCAACACGTGGCTTTACTTGGGCATTAGCGGGGTCTTGCTTCACTTTTATACTTTTTTCCTTTTTCATAACAAAGCTACAAGTTATAAAACCTCCAGCTGACCCACCTTCCCATTTTTGACTTAAAAGTGGCCACGTATCCT
Organism: Taxus wallichiana var. yunnanensis; assembly: GCA_018340775.1. Taxonomy (NCBI): domain Eukaryota; kingdom Viridiplantae; phylum Streptophyta; class Pinopsida; order Cupressales; family Taxaceae; genus Taxus; species Taxus wallichiana. The sequence goes on from CM031235.1 coordinate 130,790,977, forward strand.
CTTACAGTGCCTTAGGCATTTCTTTTACATTTTTACTCTTTTTTCCATAATGCATTAAAACACAAAAAGGCCCGCTTTCCCGAAACTACTCAACTTACAACACATGTGCACCTTCAGGGAAAAAATAAGAAATTTTCTCTGCCACTTTATAATTTTGACTAGCCAATTAGAAATCAATGGAGCCATGGGGCAAATTTGACATTTTTGCAAAAGTGACAAAAGTGACAAGTTCACCAAATAAACTCGCCATGCCTTGTCCAATTAGAGATGAAAAGGCATCTGTAGATGTTGAGATAAAATTTTGATAGGAAAACATGACCATGGAAAAATAAAATGCAGGGAAACTTCACCATTCACACCTAGAATTCAAAATGTTCCTCATGGACAGAGAAACTGCAAATAATACATGGCTAAATGTGATCCACGAACATAGAGAAGGATTTACAATGGCATATAAATGAAGGAGAATTTTTTTGCGCACCTACACAGGAGAAAAAATACTTCAAACCAAGTGGACTAATAATTTTTTTGAACAAATAGGGCGAGATTAAATCAATCACCAACAATACCTCCTAGGTGTCACTCAACCACTAATACGGATACTAACTAAATTATTAACACTTATCTCAAGAACTCAAAAATAAGTGTAAGGTTCTAGTCACAATGTGGGTTAAGATGTATGCCAATGACTCTCCTCCTTTCTTCATATGACGAGCTCTATCCGTAAGCCGAGAAGGTTTCTCTTCCGCTCTTTCCAAAATGGGGTATCTCCATCTCGCTCAGTTCAATGTCCTCCACGTGAACCTCAAAACTTTCCAACAATGTTTGACTCCATAAATCCATCACTCCTAAATCTTTGTGATTCCTTGTCAACTCCCTCTCCCGATCTTCATTGTACTTGAGGAGCCTCTCCTCTCTCTCCATTTTCACCACAAGGTCCTGTCATCCTTACCATGTTAGCTTTTGTTCCTCAAGGCTTAGCAGGAGTTTAGTCAACCATTAGAAAGGATTCCAAACTCAAAGTAATGACTAGGATATTTATAACCAAAGTGGAATAACATGCAAAATTGATCCTCTATGATCCCTCAAGAATTCAAACTCAACAATCTTCAAGAAATAATACATAGAAATAGTGTATTCCAAGGTATAACTAGTCAGCACTCTACTCCACCAATGCTCAACAAAATGGTTCTAGGTTAGATCAGCATAATGCAACCACTTATATTCTTCCCGAGTCCAAACCTAAGGTCTATAGTACCAAATTGACCTTGAGGCATATGTCGATAGCCATTCATACAACTCTAATGGGAAACAACATAAAAAGGTCTCATACAACTCATGATATAGGTGATCCTCTACCAATTTACGTGCATCAAACTCAATTCCAGTGTTAAATATTTGAGGAAACTCATCCTCTCTATTTTTGAGCCATGCTTCGACACTATCTAAGGCCAAGCGCTTTGTCATTACACATTTATCTCACAATAGCTTTAAAAGAGGTACCTGTAATGGAACCAAGATGTATTCATTGTTGTCACCATCAATACATATTTCTAACCCCAAACACAATGACCTATCACCCACCATACGTTTGGCACTCACCGATGCATACAAAAGTGTCGAGCCCATTCTTTATGTGAAATTTTAAATAAATTTCCACCATTAATGGAGGATTATTTACGAAACATAAGTACATTCATCTTCTTAAAATGTTGAAGATATAACTAATGTATCTTCACATCCATGTATCACAAAAGGTAAATAAAAATTGTATGAAGGAAAAGGAACTAGATCTCGAGTAATGATAAACCAAATAACATGAAGGTGTACACCCATAAACAAGATGTATAGAATATATCCATGTATATTGATTTAAAATAGTTTCTAGTAGCCACACTACATTGAAAAGGATCATCTCAAACCATATACATCAAATAACAAAGATCGAACCCCTCCAAACTAATCTTATCAGAGATCCTAACTATGCTTTCCCCATTATAAACTTATTTATGGAATCTAGCACCCATACATATTTTTAATGATATCTTTTACAACCTTCTCACATCAAGAACTCTAAACCCTAAAGCATCATGAGATGCAAACCCTTAGCATTACCAAACATTTCTGTAGCACCTCGTTACCCTAATTCTTCTACTAGCACTCCCATACCCTCTAGTTCCTTCATAGTACCATCTCCCTATCCATGTTTTTGTCCAATCATTCATTTAAATAGGATCAACATCCACCGCCATGACTTATTTCATGAGAAAATTGTGTGCCAAGTGTTAATCTAGTCCTCCATTGGCAAATACTTATCCTATTTGTAAAACCTTCCACTAACTCGTAATGATGCCTCCGGGAATATTCCCAACGTGGAATATTCTTTTCTTGGCCCCCAAGGTTCTAGGATGGCACCTTATCCACGTATTATGCCTAGTTGGGTCCTCACATTATTCCCAAGTGACTCCATGATGCAAAATATGGCTAAGTCCTTTAAACCCTTATTCTTCATCCCGCCACACCCCCGCTTTCTCTTAAACCCTTTTCCCGCATGTTTTTCCCTTAATACCCTTCTATTTATTGGTCCTGCATGTGCCTCTTGGTACTTAGTTTATATTTAGGTACAATATGTGCCATTCAAAATATGTGCGCTCTTGCAGCATGTAAATGTTTTCAACCATCAATTATCCATTTAATTAAAATAAATGTTAAATCATATGCGTGCCTATTAAATTCATGCACCAATGACGTTGGCGATTGGATTTTTCTGTTACATATCACTATAAGTGAACACTTTTGAGTTTATATTTTTAAAATTTTACTTTTTATTCTCTTCGCAACGTGTACGCTTCTTCATCAATATAAAAATATCACTAGTGCAAGCGTTAAAAATTTGTGTTTGAATTCCGAATCATTTTGATTTCCTCTCCGTGCTAATTTTTTTATACATTCTCACCTTCTGACCCTCCAAAATATGAAATTCTCTTTATGTAAAATTTTCCATAGCTGAATCGTGATTATATCCATGTAAATTTTCATAGCTGATTAGGGTTTATATGCATGTAGGGATTTTGTAGATAATCAAACGGAAGCAAGTTTGTTATTCAATATTTTGTAGAAGGTACTTTTCTTTATCAAATAAATATTTTTGTAATATAGTAAACATTTGTTAGAGAATTGAAAGAGGATAGAATGGAGCACATATTTACAGAGAAATGATGCATCATAATACATAATAACATGATAGGAACATTTGCATAATTTTTGAAAACCCAAAACACCCGCTAGGAAACTATTTTGTTGTGTCTTGAAAAAGAAGCCCGGTGGTATGGATGTTGGCTCAATTTGTACCATAAAAAAGTGAATATCGAATAATTTTATAATCATGGTGGTGAGCAATAGTATAAGAGCAGATGCATTTTATAAAATTGATATTATTTTTTGGCCTTATAATTGTCCATAAATTGTCCTCCACCGCACATAGTCAACAAAATTCAATGCATATGACATCATTGACATTGTAAATGAAAATATTTTAGAAGATATACATGTTAAGAATGAGTTTCCATTGAATGTGTATGTGTTTTATCAGAGTGACCTATTTGTGAAAAAATATAGTAATGCAAGAGTAGGAGAACCAAACAGATTTTGGAAAACAAAAGAACGAATACAAATTTGTGAAAAGAAAATTCTAGGAAAAAGGAAACTTTAAGATGTTATTACTATGGAAGCAACAACTATCCTAATTTTTTTCACAAAATGTAAATTTTCTCTCAAGTTAGGGTCATGGCTATGTGGCTTTTTATCTTTTTCTACCCATGGGATTTCTCTCTTCTATGATTCAATGTCATATTATTCCTTCAAGACCTTTTTGTAAAATCATGTGGGTCCTTTCAAAACCCCCATATTCACCCTTATAAAAAAACTGGATATAGCTTTTGTGCATCAAAATATGTTGTTGTGGCATAAGCTAGCAAACTCTATGATGATAATATATTAATTTATTTTGTTAAATCCTATCAATCGATAATATCTATTTACTACATATACTAAAAATAATATTATTTTAATTGTTAAATGCTAGCAATCTATAAGCTCAAAAATTATACTTGTGAAAGTATTAGGTTACCTTAGCAGGCGCTAATCTCAAATCACCTTACTTAAAATTTCTCCTCAATCCACCAATCAAAATAAAAAAATTCTATAACTTTTCAACTTTATAATGTTTTTAATTTATATAAATAATTGTTTAAACTTGACCACTTATTTATATTTATATTTATTTTATATTTAGTATTGATTTGAAACATATGAGGCCTTGTCATAACAATTATTTATTATATTTAATAAAAATCACAATTCTAATAAAATAATTACACAACTAGCACATCTCCCATCTCGTGAGGCATGAACTTGTTGCTTTGCATTGTTTAATTTAAAATGTCGTTAACAAAATTAATATTAATAAGATTTATTAAATATATGTGAACATAATGATTAGATAGTTTATACAGGATTAAGGCACCCAAAATTCTTATAATAGAATGCATCGTGAGAATCACCAAGAGTGAACAAAAAGAAACAAAGTTAAAAGGGCTAAAATATCTTATCCCAAACTATAGTCCAATAGATCAATACGAGGAAAAATCACAAAACATGGATGGTAAAACATCCCAAATGATACAAACACAAAGAGTAAAAGAAATATTTTAGATCAAATAGACTAGTTAGTCTTCAAACATTTATACTCCTCTCGTTGATGCTCTTCCTATCCTTTCATATTATCATCCTACTCACTCATGATAGGGATGTGGTATTCAATATGCTATTCCTCATCGTAACTACCGAGGTGGAGATTATACCTTAAAAATTTGTATCCTTACTCTAGCTTGACCACACACCCATGGAACTCATAAACCAAACTTTTTCTCTCTACCATATCAGCCCCGATAGAGTATTTGGTGATGTGAAGTTTCTCAAATATTTCGATGCAATTGATGAAATTGTTTCCCATATTCTTTCCAACTTCACCTAAGGCCACCAAATCCATTTCCACCTGAATCACCCCGAGATAAACTTGATCAAAAGCCACATTCCAACCTAGCTCCACTCTCTCTTTCCTTTACATGACTCCCCTTACGTATCAATCGATAACCTACAACCCCAAAGAATAAGATTTATTTTCCCCTAAGGTGCCTTACTCTTTCTTTCCTCGCTTGTTCATATGGTCCGTAAGAGTAAAATTTTTCATATGAATCTCCTAATTCAAGTTCTAATTCCTTTTCCACTTCCAATTTACCATTCTTAAAATGAAAAATAATTATTCAATGGTGTATTGGGGTTTCAATATTTCCCTGTTCAAAATCATTCACCCACACAGAGATCAACATAAACAAGAAAAGGGAAGGCTTATAAAAATCTTATTCCTAAACATACTAAGCATTATAAGATGGTGAGTAAATATCTTTCTATAATTTTCTTAAAGAGTAATGTAACTCATAAGGTGGAGGCATACCATATTCTAAATATCAGGGATGTAGAATCTAGCTATACAATCTACCAAAGACGTAAACTATTTCTTTACCGTGAAAGAAAGTCTCGCTTTTTGCTTGTGTATGGTGCGCTTTAAATATCTTTAAGCCTTTCATCTCCATTCCATTCACTTGCACTATCGAATCCTCTAAAACCTTAATTTTCATACCATGGATCACAATGCTTCTATCATTCCATGCCCGACCAAACTCCAACACAAGATAAGGATTAGACCCCATGATTTTTGAGATGAAATTCCTAAATCCCCCAATTTTCAGAATGCGCCACAAAGAGGGGTTGTCCTTCAACACACCGTATCTTATGGGATTCATTATTGAATAACTACCTCCCATGGTTTTATTTGGATCAAATTGAAAATGGAAGAAAAATCACCGAAATGAATCCTAACGAAAAATTAATACAAATTCCGCCATATATCCTACACATGTGAAGGGTCTTGCTAAACATAAGTACATGGATGAAATCCCAATGAGGGAATACAACTAGTTCCACATCATTAATTAATGGTCTTAATGAGTTTAATAACATTGGTGATATCATCTCCCTCTCACATACTTTAAAATTACTACCTTTAGCCCCAATTTGGAAAGATAATCCACACATTTATTACCCTTTCTATGGGTATGAATAATTACATTTATCAAATTATTTTGAGAAATTTTCTTTAGTTTCTTTAAGGATATTTCTTATGGTCCTATATTATTAATTGTATCCTTTCTCACATTGTAAAGTGTTAAAATATTTTTTTGTATAACTAATAGGAAAACGTGTTGACATTGGTGAGTAAATCCTTAATCAAAATTTTCCTCTACAAATCCTTTCAAGTCAAAATATGTTTAGAAAATGAAAATATTTCTTCAATGAACTGATATGTCAGGTGTTATACTTGAGCATTATAGTCATTGATCTCCATAAACTTATCTAGGAACATAATTTATGTGAAAACAATTGATCTATGATGTTTAAAAGACATCAAATTATTTTAGAAACATGTTTAATATTTTTCATTCAAACAACAACATATTATAAGCACAACATAAAAGGTATTTTGTATTAAGTAATAAATATTTCAAATAAATACAATTTTCATCATCATCCAATCTTTACAATTCAATTTTAGTTAAAGCAAGAAATCTTCATGTTGTTGACCTTGGGGAGTAAATCCTTAGTCCAATATTTCCTCCAGAAATCCTTTTCAAGACAACATATTTTTTGATAATGAATATGTTTGGTCCAATAAATGATATATCATGTGTTATACTAAAATCAATGTAGTCATTGATCTTCATCATTGCATGTAAGCAAAGCTTTTTGTGAAAACAATTGATCTAGGAGGTTTAAAAGACATCAGACTATTTTAGAAACATGTTCAATATTTTTTCATTCAAACAAAAACATGTTATAAGTACAACATAAAAGGAATTTTGTAGTAATTAACAAATCTTTCAATCCTTCCAATAAGAATAACTTTTAACATCCATGATGCTAGTCGCATGTTGGTTCGAGTAGTAAAAAATTTAAAAACAGAGTTACAAATTTCACTTCAATCCCAAACTACTATACCTATTTTTGTTATATCAATTCAATCCTCCAACTAGGTGGAAGTTCATTACGAGATTAACACTAGAGATTCTAGAAAAAAATAAATTCATTATGTCTTTCTTTAGCTTATTAAATGATAGTTGTTCTTAAGCTCGAAATATTATATTCTTCAAATACATTCGACCGCTAAGCTCAAAATAGGCTGATTTAATTTGTTAAATCCCAAAGTGACCACTAAAATCAAAATAATATCTCACTTTATTTTGTCGAAACCTCGACACCACGAACATCCAAATATTATGTTGTGTCACTTGAAGTAATATAAACAAGAAACTGTCAAATATACTTGCAAAAAAACAATATTGATTGAAATGAATATATATACCAACACTAGTCTGAAGCCACATAAGGATTTACGATAAGAATAACTTTTAACATCCATGAGGTTAGTTAAAAGATGAAAAAGTATATTATTATTTCCATGTACCTATAATTGTGAATGTAGTGGTGAATGTAATTGTACATGTAAGAGAACACAAACCCAAAAAGCATATTATTCTTTCCACATAAATATAATTTTATCTACATTTAAATTTATCTTGGTCTCAACTAAACATGCTGATCTCCGTTGAAAATATCAAACCCTGGATTGAGAGGACCCGTGGGGATGTATTATTTTTGAGACAACACCGTCCCCATCTCATTCCAACAAATAGTGTTTTGTGAAATCACCTCGCCAAATCTTCCAAACAAATGCCCATATATGTGATTACCCACTTCATTTTCATGTGTAATGAAAAAAATTAGAGAACCTAAAAGTAACAAATAGATGTGTCAATAAATAAATTATAATAAGATATTGCTTTAGTATTTGTTTTCTAATAATCTATACAAGATGAAATTGTGTCTAGAATGTTATTTATTTCACCTTGCTTTTGCTTTGCAGATTCTTCCTTTATAATATATATTAACTAAATACATCTAATATCGCTAACATTCAGACCTTCAACCTCCACTAAATTTAGTAATTAAAAAAAAATTAATAATTATTTCTACAGTTGGTTAAACATTAACTAACATTACAATAAAATTTGTTAGGTTATGTTGAGGCATAACCCTTTTGCAAGCGGAAAGAGGATACGATAATCATGCGGGTTTTTTGGGCATTTATGACATTCATAGATCGTGCATTCGTGTGATGGTGGGACCAATTAATAACTATTACTAATTACATCAGATTTCAATTAGAAATCTTGGAGACACACGTTGAAGATTGGAATGAAGGTGCTCGAAATCTCTATTTAAGCATCATTTATATCGGGCCTTTGGCAACCACTATCAAGATAGCCCTATTCACTATGGGTGGCACCATTAAACGAATTAATACTTATTTATGTAAAGAGGCCAAGGCTGACCTAGTAGTATGGAATATTTTACATGATGGTGGTGTTACATCATTTATGGAAAGAGTGTTAGGTCTCTCTATCCAAGTGACCAGCAGTGTGTTGACAACCTGGAAGAAAGGAAGATTCAAAGTGGGCAAGATGAATTTTTTTATTTCAATAGAGTTCATTGTGGCTACGATGTAGCTTCCTACATAGGGAGAAATTTATTTTAAATTCTCAATTCAAGAGGACAAGGATGATTTCTTATATCTTGGTGAAAATATGACAATGTATCACATCGGATATGAATGGGACTCACTTCCATAACCTTGAGATAGGTTTCACGAGGAATTGAGGACGTAATTCACACTTTAACAATGTTAGAAAGTGATCTATGGACCTCAAATTTTTATTCTTGTGCATCTTTGACATGATCAAAATGTAAAATTTGTATAATTTTTATTTCAATTTCTTGAGAGGTCCCTTAAACTTGATCCAAAAGATGAAGGTCCTTTCCTACACCAAGGTCATTTGCTTATTTCTTTAAAATGACAGCTTCCCAAAAATAAATATCACGCTTCCCCTCTAATCTAGGTGTGAAACGTCATATCTCACCTCCTCCTTTGTAACTAGCTCCCTCTTTCCATTAGTAGTCATCACCACCTTCATCTCCCTTATGAATGTAATTCGACATCATGATCATTAGCCGTAACAATCTCGTGTTATCCCCTTGTTCTTTCACACTTGGGTCTCCTTGGATTCTCTAGAGGCTCGTAACCCTTTGGACACCTTGAAGAACTATCCTAAGGTATCTAAACCTCTTTCAGACCCAACATTTACTTCCTCTCCACTTCTTATCACCACTTCTCTAGCTTCTCCTCTCATCTCTACATGTACATTGTAATGGCCACAACTGACTCAACTCACCTGATCACGGAAGCATATGAAGATATCTTCCCACCATTTTACATGGAAGTTAACATGAACTCATAAATTCTAGATGTGTTACGGTATCTCTCCTTTGTTTACCTTTATTCTCCTCTATTAGAGAAAATTTTCTCCCCACTGCGCAGCTTCAAAACACAAGGAGCATTTAGAGAAGATCTCTCATGATCCGCATAATACAATTGAATATTATGTTACAATTAGTATCTTCTATCAAGGAATAGAAAATTCACATGGACATGACCTAGATGTAAATCAATGAAGACTTCCTGGAAGACATTACGACAAAGGGAGGTGTTGGTTCAAGGAATCCCTACCGCCGATACTAAGGATGAAGAAACTACTCTTATTAATATCCATAAAATGTAATTTAGATGTATTTGATTTAGTACTTTTTGTTTTTTGTTTTTGGTTTATATGGGATTATTCTCTTCTTGTTTCATTGTAATATCTGGTCATGATGTATTTTTGTGCAAGTATGCGCGTCATTTGGGAAAACCAACTTTTACTCTAATTCTAAATAGTTTTATGTTTTGGCATATCGTATGCATGACTAAGATCCTAATATCTTAATGAGTTATCTTACATCCTTAATATCACAATGTTCCAAATTTTATGTCTTGGTATAACCTAGTGGCTTCTTAGATCACAATATCCTACTTTATTTGATAAAAATCATGACCACCAAGCTCGAAAAATTTATGGTGTGTCATAACATACCATTATCTAATATCAAAATATAATTCTCTTACTAATTAGGTGCTAGAGAAAACTAAACACTCAGTATATTAGATTGTGGGTTTAGCACCGAAAAGTTATGAATATATGCCTTTAATTGGTTAGATTCTATAAAATATCTTAATTATGAATTATTATAACCTAGTGATGAAATCACCAAATAACATGTGGAAAACGTAGGGCCACGAAGATCAAAATAATATAGTGTTTAAGTACCTAATAGGCTGCTAAGCTCAAACTATGTTGATTAAAATTTGCTAAATCTCAATCACCATTAAGCTCCAAATATTATGTTTTGGTGTAATCCACAGGAGGCCAAGATAATAATATCTTATTTATTTTGTTTAAACCTAGTGAGAACTAAGAAACAAATATTATGTTGTGTCATAATCTAGTGGATGCCAAGCTTAAAATATCATTCAAGAACATGTCAAATGATAACAACTACTATGCTAGAAATTATATATTATGAAAGTACCTAGTCTCTCGCTAGTTTAAAATATATTAACTCTATTTGTTTGATCCTATCTACCGTAACCTCCAAATATTATGTCATTGTTTAAAATAGTGTAAGCTCGGTTAAAAATATCTTCTTGTAATTTGTTAACTACTATAAAATATCGTAATTATGAATTAATGAACCATAGAAAATTCAATCTCCAATTAATATGTTATGGCATAGGCTACTAGCTACTAATCTCAAAGTGTGTGAAACAACTAGTAATCTTAAAATATTATGTGGTCGCATAACTTAGTGAGTGCTAATCTTGAAATATATTAATTTGAAATCTTAAACGCATACAAAATTTTTAACTAATTTATATTGGTCTTGATTTCTATAAAGATATCGAAATTCAATGTCTTTCTTTTGTTTGTTAAATACTATTGATTTTTTAGCTCAAAATATTATATTCTTAAGTTCTTACTTCCTTTTGTTGAAACCTAGAGACTGCTAAGATCCTAATATTATGTTGTGGCATAACCTAGTTGCCGCTAAGTTGATAATATTTTAATTTAATTTATTAAATCCTTACCACCGATAAGCTACAAATATTGTGTGGTGGCATAAACTATCATGAACTATGCTCAAAATATCTTAATTTGAAATCTTAAAATCATATAATAAATTCGACTAATTTATACAGATCTTGATTGCTATACATTTCTCCAAAGTTAACATGGTTGATTAACTTAGAGGTCAATAAGCTCAAAACAACTTACTTTAATTTTTCAAAACATAGCAACTTATAAGATTTTAATAAAAAAATTAGATTATTCTAAGGGGTAACTTGTTTTAGTGGCGAAAAAGAATATGGAATTTATAGCTTTAAGTGTCATTAATGACATTAATAGATTGCATTTGTGCAATAGATGAAATCAATTAAGGGTTATACACATGCGAGATGTAAGATGGAAATGGACATTTAAGATTTTTAATAGAAGGCTCAAGATATTAAACATTTGGATATCTAATCGATGATCTTCGGTACCATCACACTTACCTCCTTTCCTTTTTTGTGCACTCATGGCTTTATATCTCCAAGCTGGATGGACATTTCACTACCACTTTCCTCTTTTTTTTTCTTGGTCATTGTGCTCCCTTTCTCTCTATGACTGTGAAAGGGGTGTTGGTGGTTTCTTGGGTAGAATATAGTGTGGTTCTATAAAGAAGAGGAAGAGATATATGACAGAAAAGATGCTAGGGAATCATTTACTCCTTGGATGGACGGGAAATTTTTGAACGTTATTATGCATATTTTTCGAGAAGGTCTGGTTTGGTCACGGCGATTCAATGAAGAAGATGATGGTGATATTTTTCGAGCTTACGCAAGATAATTCTTGACCCAAACCATTCCAAAGGGGGAAGGAACATTATTTACATAGCGCAAGGGTTGAGCTTAGCAAACTTATTGTCCAACTCTTTGGGGTAGTTTATCCCGCATTAGGAGAATGAGAAGTTGGAAGAGAATCTAGTCATCCTTTATGATCATATCCATTCCTCGACATGGGGATGCAAGTGATTACGTGTGGCCTCAAGGCAATTGTGGAGAATCGGGGTATATAAATCCCTACCGGTGCTAAAGTAAAAGGTCGAATGTTGTATCGATTCATCCTCCTCCTTTGATCATACTAAAGGGGATGTGATTGTGGAGATCATCGATGAGGTGTATCCAAGAGGCCAAATTTCCTAATCTTTCCTAGATGCATTTATCTTTGTTTTGTGATTAAGGGTTGAAATGACTATTTGTATAGCGAAGTGCATAGATATAGGAAGTATTTTTTGGTGAAGTGAAATTGATTACAAATCTTCCCCATATTTTGTCAATATTTAGTATGAGAAGTTGATCAGTAATCATCATGGGAGTCCACTACTACAAGATTTATCATGGACTAGTTCCTTATGTACTTTTTTTTTTTGAATACTTACAATCACAATATCCTAGTTTAAAATATTAAAATCATAGAATAAATTTAACTAATTTATATATATCTTATTTGCAATACATATAATGTTTGTGATACATAAGCTAGTGAATTTAATACCCAAATACTATTTTGTGGCATAACCTACATCGGCCTCTAAGCTCTTAATACCTAAATTTAGTCTTTAAATCCTAACTACCGCTAGGTTCCAATGATTATGTGGTAGCATAACCTAGTAGGTGCTAACCTCAAAATATCTTAATTTAAATTCTTAAAATCATGCGATAAATTAAAATAATCTAAACACATTGTGTTTGCAGATCTTCTTCCGTATACATATCATGTTTCATGTATACATAATAAACTGAATTGAATAACCAAATAATATGTTTTTGCATAACCTAGCCACCGCTTAAGCTCTTAATACCTTAATTTATTTTATCAAATCCTAACCACCGCTATGTTCCAATGAGTATGTGGTAAAGATACCCTAAGTGGGTGCTAAGCTTGAAATATCTTAATTTCAAATCATAAAATAAAACAATAAATTTGACTAATTTAAACACGTCTTGTTTGCATCTTCTATGCTATACATATTATGCTTGCGATACATAACCTAGTGAATTGAATACCCAAATAATATGTTGTGGCATAACCTAAGAGCTACTTAGCTCTTAATAACAATAATACTAAGATCGTATTATTATGTTTTGGCATAACCTATCTTCCGCTATGCTTATAATATGTTACTTTCTTTTACTCAAACCTGGATACTTCTAAGATCTAAATATTATTTTGTATTATAAGCTAGTGCACGCTAAGCTCAAAATATAATTCGGTAATCGGATAGATTATAACACCCACTAAGCTTGAAATATTATAGTGTGTAAATAACTAGCGCCTACTTAGCTCAAAATATTTTAATCTTATTTCTTTAATCTAAACCACCATGAGGTATTAATATTATATCTTGAGCTAGCCTAGTAGATGAGATACGGTGAAGATTTACAACAATTTTTTTAGATACAATGCAATATACTTGATGAAGCCTAGTGACCACTAAGCTATTCTTAAAAGTAAATATACTATTTTTATAATGTAGTTGTGTTATGAATTTATTTATTAGTCTTTGCATATTTAACATGAGACAAATAAAAAGTGATCGCTTGACCCAAAAAATTGTGTTTCCTATAAAAATCCACTTATCCGAGTCCGCAAAGGTAAATGAAGACTACATCCAAATAAGAATTATAGCCTAGCGGTCGTTAGATTAGGAAACATTTCTCATGTAGATTGTATTCAAAAAGGAGTTTATATAAATGGTAAAAATAAATATGGAATTTATATAATGGTATATGTATAGGCTTTGACTCGTTGATCCTAGTAGAAATTATTAAGCTATCCCTAAAGGAAAAATATATCATGTTCATAATGAAGTTGTGTATGTTTAGAATCATTTTTTTATGTGTTACACAACTATACATCTAGAATTCTATATTTCTTATGATATTTTGGAAGAATATTTTTACATTTAGGACAAGAAAAGAAACATATATTAGTGACTAAGAAGTTATACTATAATGTTTTAAATACAACATTATATAATCGATGCACTCTAAATGTTATTAAGCTATTCCTAAAGGTAAATATATCATGTTCGTAATGAAGATATGTTATAAATCTAAATTATTAATGTTTTCTACAAATCATATTGATAAGCTATAAAAGATAATAAATAAATCTGGTGTTTATATAATGGATACATAAATATACATGTAAAATTGTATTTTTAATATGTTATACAGGTATACGTATAGTTTTATCTACTTCTTACAAGATTTTGGCATAATTATTTTACATTTATGAAAAAATATGGAAACTCAGAATTGCGACTGAGAATATCTTAAACAAGTTTTAACATAAGACACCATCTACTCGTTGCATCCTAGTGGCCGCTAATCTATTCTAAAAGGTAAATATATCATGTTCATAATGAACTTGTTTTATACATCTAAATTAGTAATCTTTGGAAATATAATAGCAGAAAAGAACAAAAGCAATCGCTATGACCAACAAACATTGTGTTACCTTTATAAAAACAACTCATCCACAACGGGCTAACGAAAACGTATGCTTTTTCCAAATTAGAATTATATCCTAAATGCAAGCTAGGGTAGATAATTTTTTGTATGGTAGATTTTATTCATACAATAGAAATCATATTGAAAAGATACAAATGATAACAAATAAATCTAGAATTTATATAATGGATATATAAATATATGTGTAGAAACTTGTATGTAATTTGAAATATAATTGGGGTTTCGTAAATAGGTTTTCGAAACAACCAATTATATCATGGAAGCCTCAAAGCTATGTTAATTTTTGGCATAGATTAGCAGGCTCAAAAGGAAGAATATATTAATTATAAAATGCATAGTGATTAAAATTAGATTTAATAATATTATTGCATATATAATGTGTTTAACTTCCAATGTACATAACATAAAAATGATGAAGACATTACATATGGTTAAAACTACATGGAAACACATATATAATTGGAAATAGTTATCATACAATTGAATTCTTAATATAATTTTATAGTTTTAAATTAATTTTTTAACCTCATATATTTTCCTAAAATATCCTAAGCGGCAACCATGTACAAAATGTAATATGCATTAATTAGTGACATTTCTTTATATCATCTTAATGAAAAACATTATACTATTTTTGGTTCTCCCGACAAAAATAAAATTAAAAATAAGGTTACTATGCTAGAAGATATCATTATCCTTAAAAAAATCGTAGGAACGAGAATGAAAAATTCAATACAAAAATAACCAAAAACAGATATAGAATGGCGGAATTGGGAAAGCGTTAAACAAAGATAAATACAAGAGAAAAAAGTGATTAGAATTACTTTCGTATTGCACAAAAAAGATATTTTTCATGAAGAACAAGGCATTTGGACAAGAAGATCAAAACCAATTGGAAAGGAAGGCTTGATCATGGAGCATGATTCAAAAGGGAAAAAGTAGGGCTTCAGACGGATCATGATTGGATTACCGTAAAACACAGAACTAAATAATACAAAGAAACTAATATATCCCATGATAAAAAAGGTACACCTTTACTATAAATACTTGGTTTAGTAATATTTAGGATTATTTCATGCTTTATGTTGTTTGTGAAACCTCCATCTACTACCTCAATCAAACAATCTACGCGATTCTTTTCGCAACCTCCGGTGATATCCTCCTTTGTGTTTGTTCTTTGTGTATCCTTTTAGCGATTATTTAGTTTTCCTTCTCTACAAAAAAAAGATTATAATCACATAAAAAAACGGGATTCAAACACTCACCTTGCAATCTATCGCCTACACGTATTTTTTTTTAATTTTGAAGACATGCTTTTTTGATTAACCGAAAAATCAAAACCCTACTTAATATTTCTCTGTAGTATTTAATAATTTTTTTAAAACATTCCATGAAAGAAATTTCAAAAATAGAAAAAGAGTGGGATATGAAAATTTGAAAATTTCACTTTCCCCTCTAAAAGCAAAAGGGAGGGCTATTGAAATTTCAAATATCTAAAAAAGTGAGGGAAATCCCCTAATGTTTATTTTCCATGGTTTAACAATTAAAAACTAAACATTTTTCATCAGTGTATAGCCTATAATAATATAAACATAATAACAAATATATTATACAACATATATTAAAGCAAGCATAATAAAAATATATATTATAAGAAAATAGAACAAATAGATCCTAAACATAGTTTTGAAGATTATTAGAATAATATATAGACATATGCATTCCATTCTTTATCAAAATAGATTTGTATAATGTTAGATATAGTGTGCTTTAATTAAAATTAATTATCCAATTAAAACATGCCACGCGGCAAGTTCGTATGATATATTTGGGATACATAATAACGTTAGTGATGCAAGACTTTATAGATAGTGTGATTGTATGGCTATTTTCAAAATAAGAAACATTTTAGTGTGGGTTCTGATATGCAATTTCTATCAATAAGTTAAGGATCATGGCAGACACTAAGCATTTTCTTTGTTAAGAAACGATGTTAAATATGTCTTGAAAACTATGTGTCTTATGACAACTATGTACTAAGCCTAGCGATCCACAACATTAATGATAATTTATATAATGAGAAGAGGTAAAGGTAGGAGCCAAGTGGTCATAAGATAAAACATGATTTATTATTTTACATATACTTTAAAAATAAGAAAAATTTGAGCATAGGGTATGATATGTCCTTTCTATCAATAAGTAACAGAGCTTGACCGGCACTAAGAATTTTATTTGATAGGAAATGATGTTAAGTATGAGTTGAAAAACATATATCTCATTAGAACTACATACCAAGGATAGGGATCCAAACCTCGTAAAGATAGTGTTTAAAATGAGAAGAGGTAAAGGTAAGATCTTAGTGGCCGTTAAGTTATACCATGAATTTTTATTTTATGGCTATTTTCAAAATAATAAACTTTTTAGACTAGGGTATCATATGTAATTTCCATCAATAAGTTAAGGATTTTAACAATGCTAAATATTTTCTTTGATAGTAAGCGATGTAAAAATGAGTTGAAAACCATGTATCTTATGGGAACTACATATTAAGGCTATCGATCCAAAAAATAAAGACAATTTTTATATTGATAAGAGGTAGAGGTAGGAGCTCAATGCGGCTGCTAAGCTATACCATTGGTAGTTATTTTATGGCTATTTTCAAAAATAAGAAACTTTTGAGTGTATGGGAAACACATAATATGTCTCGATCCTTTTATAGGGTATGCAATGCAGACTTTCTCTCCACCACACATAGCCTAAAAATATGGTACAATTAAAATAAATGGATAAAAATATCGCTCAAAAGCCATGCATATAGTGTTGAAATAAAAATCGGTTGATCCTAGCGGTCATTATGGCATTCCATTCATTACGTACAAAATCTGAGTGGTCCCTAAGCATTTTCTCTTGTACGAATAAATGTGAATTATATGTTACAAACAATATGTCTTGTGAGTACTACATAATCCATGAAAATGCAATAGCCACCCAAAGCTATATACATATGGTATTTATAATGACCGTAGTAATGGTGGGATCCTAACGATTGCTAAACTAGAGTATGATCTTTTATATTATCGTTATTTTCAAATTATTAAACAATTGAACGTATCATCCACTATGCCATTACTTTCAATAACAAAAAAATACTTAGTGTTCGCTAAGAATTTTCTCCCATAATATCTGATGTTAATTATTATTTTTAAACAATATACCTAATGGGAACTACGTAAGGCTTGATCCAATATACATTCGAGCCAACATGATATAATTTAACCAATGAAAACACTAGCGATCCAAAGTTGTAAAGATAGTGATTACAATGACCATAATGGTAGGAGCCTCGAGGTCCCTCACCAAAGTCATGATTTATTATTTTACCGTAATTTTAAATAAAAGAAACTATTGAAACTAGTATCCATCAGGCTCATACTTTCGATAAGTAATGAAACTAAGAGTTTGGTAAATAATTTTTCTGATACAAAATGTTGTGAATTATATGTTACAAATAATATATTTTATGGAAAATACATATGGCTTGATCCCTATTGAGGATATGTTAATGTATCATGTGTTTCCACCATGGATTATATATCGAATATGATAGAATTATAATCAATGAAAATCAATCACGAGATAAAATTGTACGTAAAGTGATAACAATGTAAAGATGAAATGGTGGGACCCTAGCTCTTGCTATACCGAGTAATGATTTTTTATTTTATCATTATTTTTAAAATATTAGTGCTTTTTACCATCAATGGATACAACGTATCGGACACTAAATGTTTGCAACCAAATAATCATGGCACCATAAATAAGTTAACATAAGTTTGAACAATTTGGAATAAATTTCTTTAATTATTTTTGTAAATATAACTTATAGTTAGAGAAAGAGATAATAGACCCTTGTTATAGTGGTACTAAGAAAACATTGTTAATAATCAAATCATTTCTCAAATAGGTATAATCCACCATGACCTTATAGAGAACACTATTTTCATGAAAATGGCTATTGTGAAGAGGGCCATACTTATGTTTAGGAAAAATGTAGTCCTTACCATTTTTTTTTCATATCTTTTTGTGTAATTTCCCACCAAGCGCTACACTTAAAATATCATACTTAGAGTAGTTATAGACATCTATATATAATGAATAAAGTATTTCTGATATACATGTATTTCACATTGTCTTATATAGAAAAAAATTATGATCTATCACTAGCTTTGTTAATGTGATTTGTTTGTCAAATAAGCTCCTAAAATATCAAACATTAGATCTTCTTACCGCTATCTTTTAAACACACTCATTAGTCTTGTTATGGGCATCTAATCCTCACTACTACAATATGACTGATACATACATAAATCACATCATCTTATACAATAAAAAGTCCTCAACCTACGACAAAATATATTTCAAATACTAATAATTACATCTTAATTTCCTTTATAGTTTTTAATTAAATAGGTGTAAATGGCTTAAAAATTGTTTTAGGTTGTTCTTTTGAATGTTGACTAGAAATATATTTGCCACTAAATTGTGCATTTTAACTATTCCTATCATGCCATATATATAATGTTATATCTTTTCTAGCTCATATGTAATAATTTCAAAAGGTGCAAATGGTTTTGTATCTTTCAATGGATCATAATTAAATTTGAAACTTTTAGAATTTTTTGGTTATTATCGATTTGATCCACAAAATATGAATGACAATAACTAGTCAATGATACATAAGATGTCATATCAAGCCTAGCGAATAATGCTAACAATTAAGTTAATTAATATGTTATGGTACATAGTAAAAACTCTAGAGGCTAGTGTTCGCTAGGGTTGTATTTAAATTCCTTGATAGAAAATGTGAGAAAACACTTTAAAATTCAGAAATGACCTAATTATTAATGTATTTTTCTAAATATAGGTAAAATTTCTTCCATTATTCACTCTCCATTTAGAACAATTCAACTCATTATAGGTGGAATTTTTTGGAAGAAAAGAGACGAGGAATGATTTGTAGAAATTAAATCCCCTAAAATTACCACGCGACATGTGGTTGTTTTTATTATAGGTGACAATCACAAGGAAGTTGGTATTTTTCTATCGTTGAAAGTTATTGATTTGGGAATATTGTGTGTCTAGGTGGAACACTTTGATTTTTGAAAACAATATGTGTCTTATTCTTGATATGGATTTAAATGTTTCTTTGTTTAGGAAATGTGAAATTCATGCATCCATAAACAATGAACCATATTCTTGTTCAAAATATGGTTGGAATTTGGGGATTCTAATAGATTATGAGAAAACTAGTTGTTCAAATACAGAAGACATTCAAAATGGTATATTTATAGTATTCAAAAAATTGTATAGAAACAAGAAAACATATTCTGTTTGTCATTTATTGCATAGAAAAGGTTCGCTTTCACCTCCAAAACATGCCAAGTTGTTTACTATGATGAGGTAAACATATTTGACTAAGTTGGAGATAGATACATCTAAATCAAAATCGCATGGGTCAAAAGGAATACAAAACTAATTTGGTTTTTTAAGGCTAGTTTAATAGCAAAGACATTTGATTCTTACTACGAGACGATAAAAGTATACAATAAAGTGAGAGAAAAGTACTACATTATTTGAGAAATAATAATGTAGCCAAATTCTAAACAAACTCGATATACTGCAAATAATATGAACTTCAAAAGAAAATAGATCTCCATATTTGTTATTGAATAATGAATTACAATTTTTCCTATTTATAGAAACAACTCCCAACTCAAGTTACTAAGAAAATTCTAACTAACTTTGACTAAAACTACTCTGGGTAGTGGAAATTACTATTTTAAGCAGCTTTACTGTAACTCATTATTCTTAGTAGGTTGTTATTCATATGGGCACAAAATTTCCATGCATCTTCTACATTCCTAAATTAGAGGAATTTCAAGATTTCTAACTCATAATGCAACTAATAGACTAAAATTAACTAATGCCCAAAAATAGGAAAAAATTGAACTATAACTTAAATCCTTATTTTCAGCCTCAAGATAGCAGCATTTAGGGCCCTAAAATGTGCCGAAAATTGCTCCAACCGGTAGGGTAGATTGACTAGTGTGTTCATCTCATCAAAACACATGGTTTAAAAAAAACAGACTCAAACAGACACTCAGAGCTCAAGTTATGAACTTGTCAAGTTCCTGCTAATTTTGGTGCATCAAATAACCATATAGATAATATTGTATTGACATCCCGCATCAATCCAATGTAATCGAAAAAAATTAAATTACATGAACCGCTCTACCACCGCTTTTCCATAAAGGGGAGAAAATGGAAAAACGAAAAAAATATCATGAGGTGGAAGATTTTTGTCCCATTACGCCTCATACAATATTAGATAACTATGTGATGTCACTAGAAGGAAATGTACCAACAAGGATGGAAGTCACGTAAAATATTTCTTGTAAATGTGCGTATTCATTCCAGCTTCTATCAACTTTATCAGTTGTTCCTTCAACTAATCCTTTCAATGTTGAATGTGTGATCACTAATTTTCACAATTTGGCTAGTCATATTTCTTATGATGTCATAATGGAGATTCTAACATTTATCAAACCAATGTGCTGGATTTTATTATTATTGTTCTAATACTCATTGGTTATTCAAACATGTTAAGCGACATAGTACAAAGATATATGGTAAAGGTTAAATACATTGAGTATCAATTATTGATTAATGGTATAGTCTCTTCGATAAAGAATACGAATTTTAAAAATTTGTGTCTTATGTACACAATATCTTGTGTGTAAAACAACAAAAATAACGATGATCCTAGAGAAGAGGTCACTATGGATTGATGGATAAACTACCAAAAATGGTAGCTACAAGCTTAAATTGGCCTACAAGGAAACATCCAAAGATTGTCTTTCACAAAGATCGTATGAGTTTTTACCTGAGATGTTCACTAGATGTTGTTCCAAAAATAATCTAGTACTAGTGCTTTCGGCAGCAGCTTTCACGCTTTCAGTGCATCGAGAATTCCAAAATATATGTTGTTTTTATTGTTAAGACACATAATCAAGAAATGTTTCTAAAACATTAGTATTTGTATATGAAGAAAGGTTTGTCTCCGATAACAACTTCAACAAGTGATTTTTTTAGTGGATTTTAATCTTAATATTCTTCTTATATAATTATTTTTTATGCTGAAAACCACAAAGCTATAAAATTTGATGTACAATAATTTCACCGTGACGCTACACAACCAACTCAACATGGTGATTTACTTTCAATCATTTTATAAATATGTTTAATGAGCTCTATCTTCAATTTCCATGGTTTTCAATTTTTTAACAAAATTATGTTTTTGCAATTTAGATGACATATTTTGAGGACATGGGAACATTGGCCATGAATGTGCCATCGATATAGGTATGTTAATCGTATGAATTTACAAAAACACTAATAAGCCCCATAAATTTATAAGACAATAAATGATTATGCAGACAACCAACAACTAGACAAGGTAATGGTAGATGGCACAAAGGTAACCAACATGAATAAATAATCACAACTTGGTATGATATCCATGTGTATTTTATAAAAAAAATTTATAAGGCCCACAAATTTATAGGAGATGATAACTAATAGACAATAGTTTATATGCTTGGCATAAGGTCAAAGAAAATTTTTAGGGAAATCCATTTGTAAGATACAATAACATTTTAAAAGAATTTTATAAATTTTAGTGGACTCTATGCATCCACATTTAATACAATAATGGTTTGACTCAAAAACAAGACATTCATCAATATCTCGATGATGTAAACTTGTATATTGTCTACAATGTATCACCGATTCACTACAAAGACTATGAATACTTACATTAAATTAACATTGTCTTGGCTTCAATGCCATCATAAAATGTAACTATGGACAACTTAATCCAAATTGTACGTATGTAAAGAAACACTTGGATAGCCTCGATAAAGGTTCTCCAACTAAGTGTAGTTCGCCAATGATCGTGATAGCCTAGTGGTCACAAATACTCATGAATAGTTGAGGATTGTTTTCCGCCAAAGGGTGGTTCGACGAATATAAGTGTAGCTTAATGGATGCTAATTTTGAATTATAAGATAGAGAATAATTGATATTGTACATACCATATCACTACAGAAAACATTATGTTTATCCATTTAAGCTTTCATTTTCCATATCATGAAATCGATTATGAGTTTATTAATGTTTATTTCAAATACATTATGTTCACATTTTCAATAGAAAGAAATAGATTAGGAATTGATGATTGTTTATTTGAAATAACTCTTACATCAATGAATCTAGCAATGTGTAAAAGAGGCATAATACAAGCTATAATCTCAATTAGTAAATCACAATGTAATCTAAAATGTTATCTCTTTCAATTGGTTGTAATTGATATGTAGTTGAGGACAATAAATTTTTTTACTTCCCTACAAATTAGCTAGCGATACTATTTATTTACTTATATTGATATGGAGGACCTGCTATATGGGATAAAAAAATACAATGGGAATATTTCATTCAGGTTTAGTATGAAAGTTTTCAACCTTCGAGGTGGCCTATCCGAATTTATAAAATTATTATAACCATAATGTGAATTAGGATTCCGTCCGACAATCTCATTTATTCTTATTTTAAAAGATATCACCGGATTCAATAAAAATATATCGGCCATATTGAATCCAAGACTCCTTTTAATAAAGTACTATTGCAATATAGTCGAGGGAATAGCAATAAGGGACCTATAAAAGGTTTGTAGTAGAAATGATTTTTCACACAGCTTCTAGAAAACTTTTTGTATTACATTAGGTTCAAAGCGAAACCCTCCTAAAATTTTACCATGGGGATTAAAACAAAACAAAAATATTGTAAAAAAGATAAATGGTTGATGGCCGATTTGTACAAAAAAATATCCCAAATAAGTGTCTTAGATATTTAATGTGGTAGAGGGCATCAAATACTGGAGCAATAAAATGCTAAATAACTATTTATCCTTTCATAATTTTGTTATAATTGTGCTACTTAACATTTTGTTTCTTAACTCTATTATATTATGATGTGATTGTAAAATATAAGTTGGGAGGGTTTATATTTTCACCGATTATAAGTCGATAATATGATCAATAACTTCGTGATGAATTATAAAAAGAATCACCCTTGAAAATTGTAAATTAGTATTTTCTTACACTTTTCATACAATAAATATAAAATTATATTGTATATACTAAATTAGTTTTAATATTTTTAACATAATTAATATATAAATAAATGTCTAGAAAAATTTATGGTCACATCTATAATATGCAAATCATATGTGACGGTTATTTCAAATATTCTCAACTATTTTAAGGATAAATACAATAAAAACGTTTAAACGGGCATAAAATTTAACACCACATCAGGCCTTTGTTTGAACTATCAAGGACAACATAAAATATTTGTTATCCCATATAAAACAAAAGCATGTTCTCGTACATAACATGTCATAAATAATGGCTAGCCTACTAGACCATATAAAACAAAAACATGTTCAAGAAATAAAAATCATAACTAATTCTTAATGCGCACAAGCTCCTGTTTAAAACATAAATTTTTTCTTTATATAAAAAATCATAAATAATGGCTGGTAGCCACTAGCCCTTTTAAAACAAAAACATGTTTTGTACATAACAAATCATAAATAATTCCTAGCATTTCTACACCCCGTATAAAACATATACATCTTTGTTCAAATCCCCAAACATGACAATGCCTAGAAAACACTAGTCAAAATAATGGATTCCAATATTTGACATTTTGGATTCTAATATATGGGAATTTGGAGTGCAGTAAATTCCAATATTTGTGATGTTGTATTCCAATACATGTGATTTTGGATTCGAATATATGTGAGTCTGGATTGAAATATATGTGATAGTGGAATCCAATATGTGTGATTTTTGAGTCCATATAATTCTAGTATTTAACATTTTGGAATCCAAAACAAGTATTTTTGGATTCCAATACAAGTAGTTTTGGATTCCAATATATCCTATATTTTTTTACTACTTCGACCGAATAAGTCCCGATTTAGTGGAATAAGTGTTTAATGAACATAATGCTAGCTTGGCAACCTAATCATCACTTATTTAACCAAATGATCCATAATGAAACCACATAGTATCCAAATAGTACTAAAATCCATGTCCATAATCTAATAAAAGCAATGAGTCAACAAATGAACTGATGCAAGAAGAGGTGGGAATTATATACAACTCTCTTAAAATTAGACTTCCTCCCGGAAGTTACTAGAAGAAATAAGGATATCGATCCCTTAATAGTGTCAGCATCTTCCCATGTAGTTGTTATCTCATCATATCGGTTCCATTGTAGAAGTCTAACCCAATCCAAGTCTCACCCCCAAAGGGCCAATCTCTTGTGCTCCGTTATCGCGCATGGGATCTAGTCTCCACCGTATTTTGTCATCCAATTGTAATGGCGACCAATCCAATAAATGAAAATATCAAGTACATATATTTGTAAAACTAAAATATGAAACACATCGTGGCTCCAACTAGGTGTGGTGGAAAAGCTAAGTGATAGACAACTGAACCTAAGACCTCAAAGATCTCAAGTGGACCCACAAATCGAGGTTAAATATTAGAACCCTTTCCATAACGGATTGGGCTCATGTGGATGAAATCTTAAGAATAATTTCTCACCCACTACAAAGTGACATTCGAGACTCTTAGTTTCTCGCATATGCCTTCTCACGTGTTCTATCCTCTTCAAGATGTTGCCTAGTAAAAATAACATGTTGCTCCAAGTCTTGAAGTTAAGATGACCCAAGTACAACCCTATCATCTAGCCTATCCTAATTCAAAGGTGTCCTATAATTTCACCCACACAAATCCCGATAAGTATCCATACGATAGAACTATAATAACTGCTTTTGTAGGAACACTTGCCAAGGTGCAAGTAATCCTCAAAATTCTTCTAATTTTCCATCACATACATCTTAAACATATTTTCAAGTACCTAATTTACAATCTCTGTCTACCCATATGTCTCTAGGTTGTACACTAAACTAAAATTAACTGTGTTCCCGCAGTGGACTCGAAAGGAAGTCTAAAAGTCTCAAGTGTAGATGGTGTCCTTGTCATCGATAATGGTATTCGAATCCTATGCAATCTGACAATATCCTCCATAAACACTTTGGAAATGGAAAGTGCATTATAGGTGACCTTGGTTGGTGAAATGTGTGCAACCTTAGTCAACTTGTCCATAGTGACCATGA
Organism: Taxus wallichiana var. yunnanensis; assembly: GCA_018340775.1. Classification (NCBI taxonomy): domain Eukaryota; kingdom Viridiplantae; phylum Streptophyta; class Pinopsida; order Cupressales; family Taxaceae; genus Taxus; species Taxus wallichiana. The sequence continues at coordinate 130,816,974 of CM031235.1, forward strand.
TGGTGTCATGATGATAAGAATACATAGGAGACCGACAATGAAATCCAGAGAGACAACATCCCACTTCCATTCAATAATGTTGTGAGGATATATAAAAGTCCTACGGAATGAGAATGATCGGTCTTGACCCTCTAACACTCAAGGAAACAAGCTACAAATTATGTTATATCCCATCGAGACTAGGTCAATAATATAAATCTATTACATTGTCATGCATGTTATTCACTCCTGGATGTGTTGCATATGGGGCTTAATGAGCCTATGAAAATAATAAAGTTGTGAATAAAATGTAGACAATCTATCTCAAAATACCCTTTGAATACCTTCCCTCTGAGAAGGCTATTACTCAAACATCCGCTTGCACCCTCATAAAATATGTCTCCTAGAAGATTCTAAATAATCCCGGCTCGAAGGTGTGACTATAAAGGTCATAGTGGCAATCACCTATCATCGTATACTCAAGGAATTTACCACAACATTCTCTTTCCATTTGATATATTGACATCCATGTCATACTCGCTTAAAAAATCCATCCAACATCATTGATGAGCATTGAGGTTTGACTGTGAAAACAAATGTTGAAGGCCATGATGCTCAATCCTCAAAATGAATGTCCTACCAAAAATGAAATGGCACTAACCCATAATAGTGTCAACTACCATTTTAAGCTCCGATTCATGGGTAGGATAGTTAAGCTCATAATCCTTGAGCTTACGTGACTCAAAAGTAATGAATTGATTCTGCCGCATCAAAACTCCTCTTAAACCCTCTAATGAAGAATTTGTATAAACCAAAAACTCTCCATTCGGATCCGGAACTACTAAGATAGGTGACGTGGTAATTTTCTACTTAAGTAACTAAAAAGCATGCTCAAATTTTTGCTACCAGTCAAATTTCTTCCCTTTTCGCTGAAGAGAAGTAATACGATGTGAAATCATAGAAATGTTATGTACAAACCTCGCATTAATAACTTGTGAATCCCATAAAACTCCTTGCATATTTCATCGAATTGGGTTTGGCCAATCAATATTGGCTAAAATATTTGAAGGATCTAATGAGATACCCTCACCTAAAATGATGTGACCCAAGTACTAAATCTCTGACTGAAAGAAACTACACTTCTCTAGGTTCCTAAAAATATTTTGATCTCTCAAAACTTACAAGATATGTCTCGAATGATCCTCATGTTCCTCCTTAGAATGAGAATATATTAATATATCATCTATAAAAACAAGAAAATGTGGTAAGAAAAGGTCTTAAAATCCCCATTCATGAGGCTCATGAAAATAGCTAGGGCATTGGTCAAACAAAAAGTTACAATAGTGAAATCATAATTCCCATAATTAATACGTAAAGTTGTTTTATGAATGTCTACATCTCGCAATGTGCAACCTGGTGGTATCCTAACTTGATATCAATCATGGATAAGACTTTGGCACTACTCATCCGATAAAACAAATCATCAATCCTCGTATGTGTAACGATTATTTATTGTGATGTTATTAAGCTTCTTGAAATCTACACAAAGTCTTATAGATCAATCCTTCTTTTTCACAAAATAACTAGCGCTCCTCACTGGGACACATTAGGGAGAATAAGGCCCTTCTACAACACCTCATCTAGATGCATTTTGATCTCATACAACTCTATATTCCTCATCCGATAAGGTTCCTTGAAACTTGCATTGCTCATAGTACTAGGTCTATGGTTAAATCAACCTTTCTATGAGGTGGTAATCCAAGAATCTCACTGGAAAACATCTCGCATATCCTCAATACCACATGATCATCAAGATGTGAATGATCATGAGTAATCTTTGATATATAAGTTATTGTAATTACAAACAACCGACAACCCTTGCACATTCTCTCGATTGAGTTGCTTAGCCGAGATAAAAATAAATAAATAGGCCACTACATCCCGTAAATAGTAACTCAATTCCAAAGATCATCTTGGCACTCAATGATCTTACTCCTATAGTCTACTTTATCCCGATGATACTCAATCCAATCCATTACCAAAACAACCTCAGTAGGATCCTAAAGGCAACACTCAAAGGTCCAAAGTAGGGAAAATACTCCCAAATTAAGTATGCAACTCTCCACATATGTATTCGCTATGAGTTTAGCCCCGAGAGGCTAACTCAACCTACCAAAAATCTTGTTGCTCAAATACCAATAGCCCATACTAGTACACTATAAATGATGATATAAATAAATTTTATGCTCTTGAATCAAAAATAATTGAGACAAAAGTACCCTAGATAGTACCTATAGGATCGATAATTATGTCTTGATCTGAACTAGTCATTATCTTCTACTATATAAACACAATGAGCACATCCTAAATCTACCACTATCTACTCTATGATAGGGGATATCTTCCTATATATGGTGGTGGTTTTATGTAAACACATACACATATAGTGATATGGAGACCCGAAAATAAAACATCCTTCTAATCCTCTCTGAGTAGGGATCCCTCCTATAATCTGGTTTACCGAACTTGCTAACCCGACCCCGACAGATCACTGAGTTTGGGGTAGATGTACTTGTTGGGTACTTTGTCTCCTATATCTACCAAATGTAAAATCATCCTCAAACTTCTCCTATATGCATACTATGTGTCTTCCTAGTCCTCTTCTTTGGATTTTCATGGTTATGTGACTATTTATCATTGTGTGGCAGAGGTCTCAAGAATGACTATAGGGGCGTGAATCCTCCTCTAGGTGGTAGGGTTGGACCACGGGACCTATGACCCTATAATGACCGGATCCTCTCTTGCAACTTACCCCTATTCTTGTCTATGTGCTCTTAGGCGTTGTTCTTATTATCCTCAACTATGTAGGCCTTCTCTATGAACTTCTCATATTTTAGAGGAGATAACATCATGACGGCCCCGACTATGTCTACATTTATTCCCTGAATAAACCTATTGACATGTAATTTCTCATCCTATAGATAATCTACATACTGCAATAAATCCCAAAATCGGCTCTCATATTGTAGAACCGTGCCTCGAACCCTATCAAAGATTGTGGAACTCGATGATCCTCTTCTAAACAAAGTTCTCATGCATGTATCAGGATATAAAGTGCTCCTCTCACATCTTCCAAGTCACCATATCTTTAGTCAATTGGACATTTTTCTCCTTATTCCTCCACAATATGCTTTTTGCGTCAGCAGAGAAGTGTATAACGGGTTAACCTTGAAATTACTCTCATATGAATCCAAATAAAAGCAATTATGGAGGATTAGAGCCATGACTCGGCTTGAAATCCATATTTGGTGTCATTATAAGTGGTCGGTAGAATGAAGAATATCCCTAATCACACAAAATTTATTTCATGATCTTGACATTGATGACAAACCATCCTCACATTTTGCGAATGTGATTCTCCCTCATGAAGTGGTCCCTCAATTTTGTGAGAGGGGCTCAAGATGATAGGACACTCTCTCAAGGTGAACGAAGGAGCTATGTGACCTATCCCATCTATAATTATCATGTTGATGTGACTACGAGTGTGTTCCCTTATCTCGCGATGTATTCTCTCCTAGATAATCAATCTCCTATCCTCGGATCTTGCTATGGAGGGAGATGCTACTGCAAGACACCCATCATTTAATATAACACCTCTAATATCTTGTGTCCTAATTTAGGGGCATGCGGCTCTGGGCATAGGTGATATACGTCCCAAATGCCTGAGTGACCAATGTCTCATACGATGTGCGGGTATCCTATGTATGAAAGGAGAGGGCATGTTATGAGTTTATATAGGGCAACAGAAATAATTTAAAGGGTTTTCATTTATTAAATTATCCAATACTAATTTAATTTTGAAACTACCTAGAGCGTCTACTATTATAAACCCAATCTCTAATACCGATGTAGTGCCCCATATTTGGCATGACCAAACAAACATAAACACCAACAAATCCAGTAATTTTTTTAAAAACATGTAAATTTAATTTTAATTTATTTTCCCTAAGGTTATAGCGTTAATGTACTCCTTGGTCTAAGATAATTTTATATCAATATTTTTCGAAGTTCAACCTAATATTTTATCACTCCGCCCTAAATAAGGAATTTAACCCACCCATGCTATATCACTTATTCATTTCCCAAATAATTAAAAAGTCACATTATTTTAATTTATTTCCCTCGTTGACCCTTAGTTTATCTCACTAGGCACTCCATTAAATTAGTTCACCCTACCCCCTCCAATTAATTCATTTTAACCCCAAAGCTTAAAAATTTGGGTTTATTTTGAGCCCTTATATCATGTTGTTTTCCACCTTAGATCTTTAGGGTTTCATACAACCTTAATCCTCAACTTATGTTTTCTCTTTTTACATTTTCCTTGGAATATTTTCTCTATATTTGTGCAGGTTGGACTAGGGAGGAGGAAGGAGGCCATGGAGGCCATCGAGAGGTTCTTTTTCGTATTAATCAAATTTTCATGGAGGGGTAGTACCCAATATTAATATTTTGTGTTTTTAGATTAAATATCATGGTTTATAAACTCTTTTTTTTAAGATTTTCATAAACCAATGTTTCAGATTTATGTTTTCCTTTATACATACATATATATGTATATATAACAAGTGGCTCAAAGTTCACGGTATATATGTATGAGGAGGGTAGGTGTAGTGTTTTTGTGGCCACACCACAGTGATTATGGTGTAGCCACGGCCACACCATTCCAAGTTCTAAGGAATTACAGTTAGTAGTATTACTAGTTTCCCCAAAATCCATACCCTATTTTATTTCATATCCACAAATGAAACCAAATTGGCATAGCTGAATTTGTTATAATAAGATTTATTATTTTTATATATATATATATATATATATATACACACACACACATTTATATATGTATATATATATATGTATGTCTTCCCATATATATGTTAAAATAATACGATATGAATTAATTCTAGTTTGAACAATTACACAAGGATATTAAGGTGTTGAGCACTATGAAAACAATTTTATTATAATCTGCATATTCTCATTTTCCGTAAGGAAATACAACTCATAAAATAATGTTGTAATAATTATTAAAAATAAAGAGGGATTAACATCATTCGTACTTTTAATACAAGGTGCAAGGGGTTCATCCTATGAGATGATTTTCAACTATAAGCTCCATTGTTTCTTTCGTGTCACTAAGTTGCTTGAAAATATGGATGAACGATTAAAATTTTTTTGTAGCATGTTCACTATACTCTTATTCCTAAGTTCAATATAATGAAAGAAATTTTTTAAATTAAGTGATTATTTTTGGATTTAAAACAAGACTAAAACTTTATTGTCCCTATACATTTCTCTACTAACATATACTAAGAAATGCAACAACAGAAATGTTCTTTCTTTAATTCCATATCTCATTCGAGTAGAAAATCATTTTATAAACACATTGAAATAAAAAAGTGTGAGATATTTTCACTCAATACTATAAGAAAAACAAATAGAACAAGGATAAATAACTTGTTGTACTCAACATACATCTATTCCATCAAATCTTCACTACAATACAATGAAAAATACCAACCTCCCAATCCCACAATCCAAGCCTTACAAAAACAATTTCAATAGAGGAAAGCGTACCCACCATCCTCCATTAAACAAGGTTTACGAGCATGTACAAAATCAAGAATAGGAGTCTATTACAACATGTAGGAACAAGATTACAATATTCCAATCATTCTTCTCAAAGAGAGGATAAAAGAATCAACATTTCAAATGAAATATTGAAGCTTCATCCCAAGGTAGGAGAATACTTAAAAAATATTACAACATTATAACAAAAGCATACTAAAATGCAAGAGGATAAGCCTCCCTAAAATGGGGAACAACATGTCAAAATTTCCAACTTTTCTTCTCCAAACTCCAAGCCAAATATGTAAGTTTCCACTCCAAGATAGTCTTCAAAACACAAGAGAAAAGGGGACCGGTTTTCCCCAAAAAATGGCATCATCACTTTCCATCTCCATAAAATGGAGGAAATACAAGCCCCCTCCAATCCAATGGGAGAAAAAGTAAAAAGCCTCAATAATGCACAAGTAATGCAAGACAAGAGTGATAATCACACACACACACAAATTTTCAACATAGAATAATGACATGAACAACAATATTGCAAGAGGAAAACTCCATGTTTTCCTAAAGGGAGAGAGGAAAATAGCCCATAGGAATCCATAATGTTAAAAACCAAAAAAAAACTATAAGAATCTCTAAAATAACTCTCCTTATCTCTCCATTAAAAATACCCTCGTGATTGCTCCATCCCAAATACCAAGCCTCCTCCTTTAAAGGACTTTAAAACAAAATATGGTTTCCTTACCAAGGATGGGGAAGGATGTTAACAAAATAAGAAAAATCATTCTCCACATCAAACCATATGATGGGAGGAATAAAATCAAGACCATCATGGCTTTCCAATCAAACCATGTGGTGTAAGAGGGGGATTTCCACCCTCTTCCCTATACACTTCAAAAATCCTTTAGTATTGACAAATTTCTTCATCACATTTTGAGATAGCCACGAAGATAAAGATAAAGCTGCCAAAGACTTGAAGTAATTACGAGCCAAGGAACAAAGTTGCAAATAAAATGTGAAAGATGTATATAAAAGTAGGAAGCCAAGCATAACTAAAGGAAGCCACAAAAGACTCGTAAGTTTAGGAAGATGGGAAATATCCATGTTATAGTGTAGGAAGTGGTGGAAGCTAACATAAAACTATGGAATTAAAAGAAACCATGTCGAACACAACAGTGAAGTTTACAGAGGCACAAATCAAAAGTAATGACTTTTGGAAGTTTTTTATTTTGTATATTTATTATAATTAATCCATTATATAAGGGACCATCATGAGAAATGAATATGTGAGTTCCATATTGAGAGAATGGTATAAGGAATGAATTATATGAGATAGAATGAGAAGGATATGAATGTAATTGAGACTAATGTAATGATTTTTGAGAAATGAATAAAGATTGAAGTTTGGGATGAATTTTTTTGTTTTCTATTTCTGTTAATAGTTTAGATCCATTTACTTTTCCCGTGTACATCCTTAACTTAAGGTCAAACGTCCTAAATCCCACATTGTTGTAATATTTTAAGGTCAATATTTGGTGTGTGAGCCTGTATCTTTTTGTTAAATAGATGTCAAGAAAAATATTACCACACAGAATATTATAAACCAACACTAACAATGATTGAAGATTGGTTGAGAAGAAACTCGATATATTTTGAAAGAAGAATCAAAATGAATTAAAATTTCTTATAAAGTAGCGAAGCAGAAGTTCTTGGGGAGTACAAACAAGAATTTTTTCATAGTTTTCTCACCTTTTGTGGCCTTGCTTACTAACACACACCAAAATAACAGAGTCATCAAGATTACATCTAAGAGGGCCTTTTGAGGGGATTATAGAAAGACTAACTAGACTAAACCTTCTAGATAAACATTGGATGGGAGCTATTGACTACTGGTATGAGACTACTCTAGATTCATTCATAATTACTTGGGCCATACAAGGTTGTATAATTTTTTATCACAAGGTGATGTAATAAGAGAAGAAAGAGGACAATTTCTTATATTAGTTTCATTTTTAATTAAGGTTATGATGGTAGAGAAAGGATTAATCGAAGATCCAAACAATTCCTTTTGGGGAAAAACACCATGGGATAAAGTATGTGAAAGGAGGAGATCCAAGAGACATAACTTATATAAAAATAATGGGGTGTTGGTTGGGGTGGCAAAAATAAGACGACGTGGGGAAAAAGAAAAATACATAAAAATTAGATAGTTGGCATAAAGAAGATTAAGAGAATTGAGGGTAGTTATGTATTTAAGAAAAATAACTAAAATGAGGAGGATGGAAGAGAGAGAAAGGTTAAGCTGCGAAAATAAGGAGTTAGAAAAGAATATATAAAAATAAAGATTGGAAAGAGAGGAAAGAGAAAAGAAGATGAAGGAGAGAAAGGATAAGTTAAATAAACTATTATCCTATTCAGCCCCTTGAGCGAAATTGGACAAAAAAGTCCCCACAGAGAGAAAATGAAAGATAAATTTGGCCAGGGGACATCACATTTCAAGATTGGCCAAATAGGTTGAAGAGGACCAAACACATTACAAAGGAGCTTAGGAGTTCGAGCTAGTTCAGAAATGAAGAAATTATTATGTCCTCAATTCAAACTTTGAAGCCGTGGTCATTCGGTGGTAGGCTAAAGAAAAATTCAGGACTTGGTGGAATGAAGCACAAAAACAGAGAAGGAAGTTTGAAACCCAAAGTCTAAAATTCAGACTTTGGGATTTTAGAGTTTCGGATCTTTTTGAGCCCATGGTGAACAAAGTGTCATGTGGGAAGAAGAAAAAAGCGAAGTCCAATATTCAGACTTCAATATTTCGATATTTTAGATGTTTCATGTGCCAATCGGATAATCTATCCCCAAAACGTGAAGTCCCAAAAACCTGAAACACAATGTCCCAAATCATATGAAACCTAAATTCCTGATAAAACTTGAAAACCTAAAGGTGCAAAACCCAAATTATGAATTTCAGATTTCAGGTTTTCAACGTTTCGAAGGTTTCATGAGCTCGAGTAATGAACATTAATGGTGATCTCTAAAGCACAAACTCCCAAAACCGCAGATCCTAAAAGTATAAAATTTTAGATTTTAGAGATTGAGATATAAGTTCAGAGTCGAAAAAGGGAGATCAACCTGTCAAATTTATTTCAGTATGGTACCCCCATCTTCAGATGGCCATAACTTTTAACCGGGACCTCGAGATTTGCACAAATAAATATTTTTGGAAAGATCTCAATGTCCTCTACCCAAATGAGGAAATACAGTCCACCATTTTATAGGAATTTTTATTATTTATCACCAATCCAAATGATGAGGTATGGGTTTCCTTTCTTCCCCAACAAGGAAAAGTACATGGAGGTATGGGTTTTGTAGTTTCACCCATCATTGTTGCAGGTGATTTTAATGCATTTTTGGGTAGTTGAAGCAAAATTTTGAAGTCTTCTCTCCCCCTTCTCTCATTCTTCCTTTATATTTTAAGGAGGGGATCATTTCAAAGGGTTGGATAAACTTTCTTTGCACCCTCCCTTTTTCTCTTGTTTGTAAATGATCTTGTGGAGTTAAAACCTCCCATTCAAATTGTAAATGCACTATATCAAACCCTTAGAAAAAAATAATAATTTTGTGGATAAATTCCAACCCTCTCTTGTGTTCATTACATCTTTCTAATATCTCATTGAAAATTTAGTTAAATTGTGCAATTTAGGTTGTGTTCCATGTCTTGATAGTTTGTGTTTAATGATAAATGAATTGGTGATAAGAATCTAATTTTTGTCGATGTTCATCATCTTAAAAGTCTTCTTTCACTTTATTTTCCATGAAAGGAAAGTTATTCAACATTCCTTTTGGTGCATCACCTCTTGTAGATTAGGTTTAATTTCTTACAATCTTTTCAACCCGTCTCCTTGGAAAGTTAGAGTAGATTTTAGGATAGATCCTATACAATTTGAATGTGTGTATTAGAATAGAGGAATAGGAACCAACCTTCATCTAGAGATATTTCCCGATTGCAAAGTCCCACACTTTGGGAAAAGCTCCATGTTATGCAATCACACTGACAGTTTCAATCTATTGAGTTGCAAACAATCGGGTGTTGTGATTTGCATCAACATAAACCTTAGAATATAGAAAAGAAAGAAGCACCCCCTTATAGTAGAGGCTAAAAATGGCTACCCTAGAAAGGTAGGTGGACATCAAAAGTCTAGCTATAATATTCACATGAGCCAAAGACCAGTTGATCTAGTTACCCCACATAATCCAATAAGAAAAATATCTATAGATAACCCTATTCAACAATAAATATCAAGATAAAATGTTTTGATAACCAAGTTACAAAATTTAATAGGAGTTCTGGAGCTAGCATTCAATCAAGTAATAGGAGAAGAAACGTTGGGAGAAGAAATGAAAAAAGGTCCCGTTGGGGTAAAATCATAGCACCCCCAAATGTCCCTCGGTTACAGTCGGGCATTCATTATGATTGAACAACATTGAACCATCTCTCAAGTTGTGGGACTTGCGAACTCGAGATGGAACTCTAGAGAAGGCTAGTTCCTCGCTTCCTAACCTACCTGCCACAAGCTACTCAAGTGCAGGAATAAATAATATGATCCTTATCTAACCTTTCCAAGGAGACTCGGGAGAGAGAGAAAGAGTGAAAGAGATCCTACACTAAGTGGTGATACACCTGAAAAGGAAGTGGCTTATCACAAATCCAACTACCTCAAATAGAGAGAGGTGAGCAATGGAGAGGATGGATAGATGCATCACAGACCAAATATAAATGTCACACGAACACCACTTCAAAACCCATTAAACACAACTCCCATAACCTACAATAAACATCGTAGTATGAAAAATATACCCTACAATGATTAGAGGCCGGAAGAGACAATAAAATAAGAACAGGATGGACAAGATGCATAACAAAACAAACTTAATTACTCCATAAGTCACACTATACATCATCAATGTGCAAGAGGAAAGAAAATTCCATTACAAAACTGATAGACGAGGCTTAGACTCCACATTCTACCCTAAGTAAGAAAGAGAGAGGGGGGTAGAAGATAAATAATGACCAACCATTAGAAAATTTCCCTCCTTTACATTATATAGGAAGAATAAGAGAGAGAGGTGGGAAAATTTTGAACTATGCTCCAACCACCCTTAGAAGTTCATTGAATCCACTTACCACAATGAAGAGCTTCGATGCAACACCCATGCCACCATCGCTATACCTTGCCGAGAAAGAAAGAGGACCATTCTTCATAATGGCAAAGGGTGGAAGACTTGATAGCCCCTGAAAATAGTGGGTTGAAACATAATGGTGGAAAGTGAGAAGCTGACATGGAGAGCTTTCCAAGGTGTCCTTTCCCTCTCAAAACTAAGCTCCCGATCGAAAGATATGGTTGTCTAAAGATCAGGGTCACAGGTGCACAATATTTAAAAGAGTTTGTCCATACAGGGGCCACATGGCAGCCTCGCGGATCATGGAGATTCAGCCCCTTCCTTTCTCTCTTGTAATTTTTTCAAATTGACATGTGGTAACTTCCGCATGCTCTTTGGTCTCCTTTGTATTTTTCCTAAGTCCCTTTAGTTGGTGGAGACACTGTGCCCAACCTAACACACGTGGAGGCTTTGTTCTCATTTGGAAACCACCCCCATTTTTGCTTTCTCAAGTTGCATAGATGATACACGTGGAGGCCTCCGCAAGCTTTTCAAATTTTTAATGGCCAACCTTACCTTTTCAAACTTTGACCACGTGGTGGGATTGTGCTTATTTGGGGACTACCTTTTGGGTCACACTTTTGAAATTTTTCCAAAGAGACACATGGCTCCTTTCACAGCTTTTTTCAGTTTCTTTACGTTTTGGCAAAGTCCCTTTGTTTGGCAGCACCATATGTCTTACCCTGGACACATGGATAGTCAATACACATTTGGGAACCCGCTCTGAATTATTCTTTTGAAGTTGCATCGTGCTAACACGTGGTGGATTCCACGGGCTCCGTTGTTTCCTTTTCAATGACCACTTTTTCTTTTTCAGGATTTGGACATGTAGAGGGCCAAAGCACTTGTTTGAGTCTCCGCTTTGGGTCGCACCTTTGAATTTATGTTGATGTGACATGTGGCGTCATCCGCCAATTTTTCTATACTTAGACTGGACTTGTCTTACCCATTTGATTTCTATTGGACCCTAGACACGTGTAGAATTTACACTCATTTGAGTCTCTTATTTGGGCCCGACATTTTAAAATTGTGTCGAGCTGAAATGTGGTTTTGTCCTTTGGCCCTCTTATATTTAGTCAATTTGGGCCCTCTCTGTCCCCCTTGTTTTACTCTAACCACATGGTGAGCCTGCGCTCATTTAGGGTCTCCATTTTGGATTTCAGCCTTGAAGTTGCATAAAATTGACGTGTGGCACCTTCCTGGGTCGATGACTTTTCAATGGCAAAAGACTCAGTAGGCTCGTGGGCCCGCACTTGAAAACTGCACCATTTTGTGAAAAGTGTAAAAAGTTCCAAAATGCCCCATAGACTCACCGGCCCGAATTTACACTTGGGAAAAATTTCCCTCGTGGCCCCGAAGACCCACTTTTGGTAAAGAAAACATCCCTGGGTCCGCCGGCCTGCATTTTCCACTTTGTAAAAGAAATCCTTCCCAAACTCGTGGGCCTGCAATTATAATCGTTGCCTCTTACAAAAAGTGCAAAAATGCAAAAGTATCTCCCACCGCCCCACCACCACATTTTCCATTTGCAAAAAATATTCCCTAGGCCCACGGGCCCACTTTTGGCAAAACATCCTTCCAAGGCCCGTCATCCCGTAACTTGTGAAATATGAGGAGTTAGAAGGACTTATTTACATCTCTAGAAAGGGGAAGAAATATACTATGGGATGGAAATGCTATTTTTGGGGGCCTTAAGTGCTTAAAATATGTAAAAATTAAGATTTAAGCATAAAAGGGGGGAATGGTGTCGATTGACCCAAAATAAGTGTGAGATTATTTTGGTCAATAGGTCCTTTAATCATAAAAGATAAGGGATTCAAGAGGAAAAATTTAATGAGATAGAATAGTTAGTTGAAGAATAAAGATGAAAAAATATAGAAACATGAGGAATAAGAAAAAGAAGAAAAGAAATAAAATAAGTTAAGAAGAATTGATGAAGGGTTAGAGAATAATCTTATATTTAGAAATAGTAAAGGAAGGAAGATATGTGTAGAAAGGAATAGTTATGAAGATTCACCAATTAAAGACATGCCCCCCAACCACCACATGATCCCAATAGATATGAACACCATGGAACTCTCGCCATTCCATGTGCCACTTGAAACACATATTCGAAGGATAGAAAAGGGAGAAAGATTGGTAGAGAGATATCAAAAATTACAAGAAGAGAGTCAGAAGAGACATAAAATTGTAAAAGAATATGGAGAAATATTAGGAGAATTATATTTTGACATCGAGTTATCTAGAGACAAGGGATGAAAGAATAACTTGGAAAAATCCCAGAATAATTCAAAGAAGGTGAAAATGGTAAAGACATGACAGTTAATCACCCTCAAAAATATTCTCACTCAATTAGAAGGATGGCACAAAAGATCAAATTAATAGTATTTGACTCAGACACAAGTGATGGCCGGAATAGTTTTTCCTATTAGAGACCCAGTGGAAGAACAAAAACATCATGGATAATTTAGTCAAATTAATTGAATTCATTGGGACTCTAAGGGAAGATGCGCTAAGATGGTACATGAAAAAAATACCCAAGGAACAAAATATTGGGATACTACTGAAAAGGAATTCAAAACAAGCTTCCATTTTCTGGAAGCACCATCGAAAAAAGAGTGAGCAAGATGAGAGACCTTGTTTAGAGAGAGAAGGAAATAGCTAAAGAATTTTTCCATCAATTCAAAATTATAACCAAGAAATTAGAGGAACATATCACAAATAAACAACGGATCGAATGGTTTATTTTAAGACTCCTCCCTTATATTATAAGAACATTAGATATACGACACTTTAAAAATCTTATGGATGTGATAGAGATGAAAATTAGGTGAATCCCAACCATGGCATAGAGAAGGAGAGACTCAATAAAAATAAAAATATAAAGATTAGAACAAAGACTGCCGAAACTAAATATTCAACAAGAGATCCAAAAGAATGAAGGGCTTATAAATAATAGTTCATTGCCATGAAAGCATTTAAGGCCTAATATTTGGTGCACAATATGTTGTGTTGAAGGGCATAGTAGAATAGAATTTCCTCACTTAGAGAGTGCAAAAAGAGTAGTTGCGGTTAGACAACATTCCTCACAAAGAGCATCTTCTAGTAATATACCACCATCAGAAAGAACTTGGTGTGGTATTTGTAGACTATGGAACAAACACATGCAAGATACCCAGTAACTTACCGTAAATGGAACCTCCAACTAATTAGTTGATGTACTGCACTTCATGTAGATCATACAACAATTACCATCACTCTTTACCCTATGTAGATGCAGTGGATAATTTAAAATAATATAATAGTATAAGAGTAATGGTTGTGAGACAAGAAACAACATCCAATTCTCTCCCTACAACATGACAAATAATTATAGAAAACCCACCACCCTCACAACCAATAATAATTTTACCTTAGTGTTAAAACCAGCAAGGTGGACAACCATATTTTGGAGGCAACTATTAGGGAAACAAGTATAATTAAAATTACTAAGGATATAGTGATGGAAGATACCACCGAGGATATAGAGGATGCTATAGTGGTGGTTACAGAGGTGGCTATCGAGGATCGTGTAGAGGAAGTTATGATAATTAGCAAGGAGGAAGAGCTTATCAAGGATATAATAATCGTGGGTTACCAAGGAAGCTATATAGATAGTCAAAGAGGTGGATATCAAGACAAAAGACCAATGAATTGTTATAAGTGTGGCCATGATGAAGACCTAGCCATGAACTACACAAAACCCGATCCATGTAGATTTTTTCATGAAAGAGGGCATGATTCCTTCAGTTGTCCTAAAGCCACATAGTTTTATAGGAATGGAGGAACAAAGAAAAAATCATTGGGAAAGGATGGTCAAAATCATGTGAAACACCATACCATAATTCCATGGGATGAGGAGACAATAACAAAAAATAAAATGGAAATAACATCTAGTTAGGAAGTACACCAATAGAAAAGGATAAGAAGGAAGAATAAAAATATATTTATTTAAGGAGGAAGGCAGCCAAAGTAGGAAAAAACATCAAAGAACCTAGATACAGAGAAACAATTACTACCAAAAGTGCCGTAAAGAATGAAGTTGCACTCAAAAAGAAGAAAATAATCAAGTTACCACAAGAGGAGAATTATTTTAGTGAAGATGAATGGAACTCTAAAGAAATTAGACTAGACCTCTATATGAAAGAAATTGAGAAAATTAGGGCATTGGTAAAAGAGGCCTAAGCCCATGAAGAAAAGGACATAAAACTATTTTTTGGAGGAAGAAATTCTTTCTTTGAAAGAAATAGTTAAATTGACAATCAACCATTGTCTAGTAGACAAATTAAAACAATTTAGAAAATACTAGAATAATGATGAAAATAGTTTTCATGTCCAAAGAATTGAATCGGGACATAACAAGAAGAAAGAAATGGGCTTCGTACTCCAACGCACATTGGAAAACTCCGCCATCTACTTAGACGTTGATTTATTTGATACCACCATCACCAATTATTGTTGAATCTTGGCGAGGATATAAACATGATGCCAAAGAATAGTTGGGAAGGACTAGGTAGGCATTCTTTGGAACATGTCCGATACATCATTGGGATGGTAGATGGATAATCTAGACAACCACTAGAAGCACTGAAGAATGTTGAAGTAAATTTCATGGGCATATAGAAGCTAGTTACTTTTGTTGTAGTAGAAAATTTAGCTTTCAATCCCTCTTATAATGATATCCTATCCTTAGAGTGGTTTGTGGATTGTAATGGAACACTCAATTAAGAAGAAGAAGAAGAAGTGACACTCCAAGTAGATGGCATATGTGTACATGTACCCTTACATGCAGGATGAGTGTCATGTGGGTAGAAGAAGTATGGCACAATATTGAAGGAGAAGACTTTGATGACATTAAAGGGGTATACACTTTGAATAAGTTGTCCAAGATAGATAAATAATTTGAACCAAATTCGGAGGAAAATATTTTTGTTAAGAGTGAAGCTACGAGTGACACTTCAAATAACATTATTAAATCTTGGATACATTGATTTCCAGAACCTAGGATGATAAAATTACATTATGTAAGAAGGATCCCACCATGCCTAATCACTTTGGATGATGATCTTGATGCCGGGATACCAATCTAGACATTGTTTTCCCACGCGTGATATATTTGAAGATGATCATGGACACTATTCTCAGTAAAAGAAGAATTTGAAAATGAAGATGATGATGGCTAATATTATGCAAAATAAGAATATGGATTCGAATATGATGATGGGTATTATTCTAAAAAATATGAATTTGAATACTTACCTATTAAATACATATACAAATTAAGCCATGGGGCGTCCCACCAAACCCTACCAAAATACTTAGGATTTGGAGACTTAGAATGGTATATCAAAATAATGGAAAGAATATTCCCAAACAAAAATGCCATAATGGAATATTTGTTCAATACCCTAACCATAAATGTCATATGTTGGTGGTGGGCTCATAAATAAAATATATCTCATTGCTGCAACTCATTAATCATGTTTATTAAAATGAGATATCTCTAGAGTGAGGGTTATTGACAGCGATACTTGAATATCTCGGTGAAACTAATGCTCATTAACACATTCAAATATGTAAAAACATTAGTAGATACGTGGGGAGCATTCTCCATTATTATGGATACAGCTTTTTTTGTATGGAATCTAGGACCCATACCATGGTCTTGGTATAAGCACCAAGAAATAAGGCATGAAACAAGGGATTGGGATCATATCTTCAAAGACTTTTGTCATAGATTTAATTTTCTCGGGATGTGGATCTAAACATATTGTAGGTGCTATAGAAGATAAGAAATTTCTTATTCTTAACTCCAAAAGAAGCAAAATAAGATTACTCAAAATAAAAATTGGAAACTAAAGTACTAGAACCTCAAGAAATACTAAACAAAGTTCCAAACGGCATAGTATTTTTTTATAGGAAAACAAGACCTTGAAGAGAAGCCATAGATTCCGAGGTACAAAATAATAGATGGTGAAAGAGAAGTGGTAGAAACTAAGGAGGAAGGGAACAAATATTATTAGCCTTTGAATCTCAGAATAGAAAACATTGGCATAAATGGAGATGAGAAATTTGTGAAGATTGGATATTACAGTCGACAAGGAAGTGGCTAAAGTGGTAGAGTTATTATAAGAATTTTAGGACATTTTCCCTAAGGATTTCAAGGAGCTGAAAGGCATAAAAGAAGAATTGGGCACAATGAAGATCCAAATCAAAGAAGGCTTCAAACCTTTGAAGAAAATACCTTACAGAATGTATCCTAATATGAAAGTTAAGGTGAAATAAGATATTGACAAGATGTCGAATGGTGGAATTATCAAACTAGTTGAAGGTTCTAAATGGATCGGTCTGATGGTCATACAATAAGAAAATAAGAGAAATATGCATATGTGTAGATTATATATAATTTACCAAAGCTTACATTCATGACCCATTACAAAATAATTATTAGATAATGTTGTAGGATGAGAAGTTTATTCTTTTACCAGTGGTTTCTCTTGATACCATCAAAGTTAGAATTTCTCCGTAAGACCAACCTAAGACTACATTTTCCATAGAACATGGGGTTATTTTATGTATATTGTGATGCTTTTAGGCTTAAATAATGCACCAATAGTACTCAGTGTGATAATGACAAATCCCTTAACAAATTTATCCATGATTTCTTGGAATTATATATAGATTACTCGACAATATATGGGTTATTGAAAAATCATATTCAAGTGCTAAGATTAATGTTTCAAAAGTGTAGAGCATTACAAATCTCCCTTAATTTGAAGAAGTGTATATTTTTGACACCATTTGGAACATTATTGGGACACATCATATGCAAAGAGGGATTATTGATTGACCCAAAAAATACTCGATGATTATCAATCTACCCCCTCCTAAAACACAAAAGGATGTAAGAACAATTCTAGGGTATACATGATACCATAGAAAATTTATAAGGAATTATGTGGAAATAAGTGCACCATTGGAAGAATTATCGAAGAAGAGGACGAACAAACAAATACCATGGTCAAAATAATGTGCGGATGCCTTTGAAATATTGAAGGATTAAATTTTGCATGCACATATCCTCATTCTAGATTGGAAGGTATTGTTTAATATTCATGTACATGCATTAGGAATTGAAATTAGTGCAGTAATCACTTAGCAAAGAGAAAATATGGACCGCCCAAAGAACTTTTGCAAGCGGAAATTAGCCAAGGTGGAAAGCCACTACTCAACAATAGAAAGAGAATATTTATGTATGGTTTGTGTCATGCATAAATACTTCCAATATCTATTGGCTACTTACTTTATGTTTTATACTAACCATGAGCCATTGAAGGATTTACCGCACAAACTGGTATTGCAAGGAAGGATTTGTAGATCGTTGATGATATTTCAAGACTTTGACTTCACTATGATAACTAAGCTAGGTAAGACAAATAATGGACCACAATACTTGTTAGGAATAGAAAATGGAGAGGATGAAGGTCCAATAGATGATGATTTTCGTAGATCCCACCTACTTAGAGTTGAAGCTATTCCAAAAGAACCGGAGGAGATAGCTCGATTAGTTGCTACGTGAGAATTTCAAGCAGACTACACCAAACAGTAAAAGATAATTTTATTAAGTAGAGCCTTCCCATTCACCTTGATTCAAGGTCAATTATATAAAAAGGACATGATGACATTTTGAGAAGAGTATCTTTGGAATATGAAAGGAAAAACATTTTGATAGAAGCACATGAAGGATTTATAGGAGGACACAATGGCAAGAGCAGACAACAAGAAATGTGTTGATGGCTAGATTATGGTGGCCCACACTATTTAAATATGCACATAAGCATGTTATATCTTGTGACATTTTTCAAAGATTAGGAAAACCCAATGCATGAGATGAAATTCCACTAAAACATATGTTAGCACTTGCACCATTTGAAAAATGGGAAATAGATTTCATTGGACCAATTAAGCCAACCATACAACATTCACAAGCCAAACAGTATCATCATAGGTACTAAAAATTTCACAAGATAGGGAAGGAAGTTCCCACTATAGACCGCACCGCTAATACTATAGCTAGGTTTTCATATGAATATATCATTACAAGTTTTGGAAGTCCATTTATTATTACTAGTGACCTATGGAAGTGTTTTGTCAATGGCACCATTAAAGAATTGCTAAGTCAGTTCATGATCAATCACAATAGGAGCACACCATATCATCCCCAGGTAAATGGAATAGTGGAAGATTTTAATAAAGTTTTAGAGAAGGTTCTAACCAATATTTTTTCATTACAACAGGAATACTAGGATTTGAAGATACCAACCGCATTGTGGGCATATCAAACAACAAAACAAAGGATTTTGAATACTCTCCCTTCCAATTGGTCTATGGATTGGAAGCCGCGGTACCTCTAGATTTTTTGCTCCCAAGTTTAAGAGTTGTAGTTACCTTTAGAATGAATGAAGATTCATCACTACATGAAAGATTGATTGAATTAGAAAAGCTAGATGAAAAAATATTCATAAATCACTTTATAACAAAACACAAGAGAAAAGAATAAAAAGGCATGGCATGACTACCACATAAATAAGAGGGAGTTTGATGTTGGAGATAATTTTCTAGGATATGATAGAAAATGGAAATATCTAGGAAAGATCAAGGTGAGATGGCTAGGACCTTACATTGTCAAAGACATACTATCTTCAAGAGCTACAAAATTGGAAACTTTACAACATAAGGAATTACTAGGATTTGTAAATGGAGCCAGATTAAAGAAGTATAATTTGGAAGCAATGAAAATTAGAATAGAAAAGTGAAATAAAAATAAAAATAAATAAAATCGCCTATCTCGAAAACCAACAATTCGGCGGATAAGATGAGGGGTAGGATGAAAACCCGCAAGGACATCCTCACTCTAAGAAACATAAGAAATAATAAATACATTTAGAAGGAATGATCATGTAGGAAGAATACCTGCATAATAAAGGTAAGGAAGAGTCATGTGAAGGAAATATACCCGCGCAATAAAGAAAAATAAAAAGAGAAGAAAAGCTCGCATAAAAAGTCATGACATGAAGAAAGGAGAAAAAATGCCAAATGAAGAAATAAAGAGAAATCACATAACAAAAAAATGAGGCCAAGGAAGCCATGTAGTGGAGTAGAGAACCACACAATAAAGGTATAACCATGAGAATAAGCCAAATCCACGAATAGAGAAAAACATGGAGCACAAAAATACTCTGGATAAAATTCACAAAAAAAAAGTTATTTTGCCAAAAATCTAATAAATGGGGTAGGTGAAATAAGAAGGTTATAAAAGGCGACGACATGGAATAAACTAAGGCACAAAAAGTTAAACAAGAGATTGGGAAACTCATTTGTGCAAGTGTGAAGAAGAGAGATAGGGAAAAATTAGGCAACTTGTGAAGGAAAAACATGAATAACCAAATTGAGATCACACAAACAGATCTCCCAAAGAAAAAAATTTCTGAAGCATTCCATGAAAGAAAACCAACATGATCCAGAGGGCACGTTTTCACATATTCCTTACAAATTCACCCATACACAAGATTTACAAAAGTATATCCATTCCCATATTGTTGAATATGACCACACACTACTCAAGGTAGACATAATGTTACTCATAGAAGAAGACCCCAATACAAAGGAGTTAGTGTATAAAAATACTACCAAAGTAATCAGTGAGTTAAAAATTGATGCATGGAGTTGAATTCCATATTTTCAAGGGCAGATCATGTCATTCGGGTCCTTCTAAGCCAGCTACACAATCAAATATTGTATTTAGATCAACCATACCTTATTGATACATAATTTATGGCTAGGGTTATGAGATTGTGGGAAAAAGGATGCTCAACAATTACAAAGAATAATATGGTACTAAAATATACAAATCTAGTGATGTGAGTGACAAATTCAAAGCGCGGGTATGCATCATAGTCATTTGTAATCATGCACTTAGGTATGTTGCTATGGACATATTCTTATATATTTATCACACTAATAAAGTAGATGGCACCCACGGACTTAATACACAATTATCCCTAAACATGGTGAATTCGCATCAGAATATAACCTAGCTAAATTATTGGCCTCCAAATTTCATGAAAACACAAGGAAAATAAAAGAAGGAAAGCATACATTTTTCTATGGCTCCATATTAATATGCTTAGCTATGTATTTTACAAAAACCCTACCCCACAAAGTAGAACTAGTAGAATGGTAGGAAGATAAACTAGTGGATAAAAAATTTGGGAACATATGAATAGTTTAGATGTAGTCACCCAAATTACATCTTTATTGGGTTGGGTAAAAATAATTTGGAAAAATAATTGGAAATAAAGAAAGGGTTTCATAGCAAATTGTTGCAAGGTATGAGAAAGAGGTATATTTCATTGCTGACATTGATTACACCTTTTATTTGGCCCACAACTCCATGCATAGAACACATACCTCCATTACCATATGAGGCTTCAAATGAACTAGTGGCCACATCAATTGAAGTAATTATAAATCTCCCTATGGATTCCATAAAAATAAACTGCCTAATTTTGATGAAGTTGTTAAGGAACCATTTGAGGAGTACATGCAAAAATACTTAGCATAATATGGAAAAATAGGGTCAAGTACAAGACACCCTAACACATATAAAAGGCAAAAGGCCCTACCGAGCAGAAACCTATCACCAAACTACATAAAGGATTAGAAGATAAAGGGAAACTAAAAGGAACCATGGAAAACATAAAAAATAAGACGAATCTAAGGAGGCCAAAGACATTTATGAATCGAAGAGAGAAGAAATCTCCATCTTCCCACCATCACAACACCATCTAGGACCCCAATTTTCCAAAGAGGTAGAGCCATGGGTAGAGACATAGCTAGAAGAAGAAAATACAAGAAGAAATTTTTTTTTGAGAAATCCAAACAAATAGATGAAGAAGAACATAAGAAAAAGGAGTTATAAAAATAAGAGGTAGCAAGAAAGTGGGAAGAAGAACTAGAAAGGAAAAGTAAATAACATGAGAAGCTATCGAAGAACAACACGAAAAGGAAAAATAGAGGAAGATAGAAGAAGAAAGGAAAGAAAAAGAGAAATAAGAAAAAAAGGAGATAAAGAAAAAAAAAATAGGAAATAGTAAAAATGATAAAGAAGAGGAGGACAAGAAGAAAAAGAAGAGAGGGAGCAAGCGTGGAAGGTAAAGAAGGAAAAGGAAGAGAGGGTAATAGAAGAGAAGGAAAATAAGGAGAAAGAAGAGAAATAAAAGAAGGAAAACGAAGAAAAAGACAAGAAGGAGAAAGAACGTAAGGAGAAATAAGAAAGAGAAAAGAAAGAATAAGAAGAATAAGAGGAATAATAAAAGAGGAAGGATGAAAAAGAGGAGGAAAAATAAATGTAGACACAAGAAGAACACATGCTACCATTAGCCTCATCTACAGATACATCTACAAGTTTGGTACTTACACAAGCACCAAGAGATTCACTAGAAAAAATAAAACTAGCACTACAATAAAGAAATAAAGATCAATCCATAAAGCTTCGCTAAATTATAGTAGAACAAACTACGAAAGGATATAAAGTACACTTAGAAAAACTATCCCCCTTGCAAAAGACAACCTACGGTCAAATATTGGAAGAAAGTTCTTAACAAAACTGGATGCAACGGTGTGTAGATTTTGTTGATGATGAATCACAGCACCCCTGAATGTCTACAACGCAATGGGTTAAGACTCTCAGTGTGATTTAATAACATGGAGCTTTCCCCAAGTGTGGGACCTTGTGAATTGGGAAAACTCTCCGGATGAAGGCCGGTTCCTATTCCTCTGTTCAGATGCACACATAAAAATGCAGAGGGTCTACTCTAAAACCTAATCTAACTTGCCAAGGAGACAGGGTTGAGAAAATGCAAGAAAATAAACCTAATCTAACCAAGGTGATGCACCAAAGGAATGATGAACAACTATTTTTCCAATAAACACAAACCATAAAAATGTAATACAATAAACATGCACAGGTAACCAAGAATGCAATGGGAGATCATTTGAATGCAATGAATACAAGAGAGGGTTGAAATCATCCACAAAATTAGTTTTTATTGCTCCAAATATTGACACAATCCATTACAATGGCCAAGAGGCACAACATGCATTACAATTTGAATGGGAGGTCTGAACTCCACAAATCCACTTGTTTGAAGAGAAGAAGGGAGGGGAAAAACAAGAATGTCCAACCTTTAGAAAGAATCCTCCTTACAATTTATAGGAAGAAAAAGAGAGGGAGAAGAGAGGAATTGAAATCTACCCCAACCACCTCCAGACTGCATTTAATTCATCTCATTATGGCGGTAGGTGAGAACCCTAGCAAACCCAAAAATGGTAAGCTGTATTTTGAATTTTTGAAGAACTTGTTCTCACCCAAATAAATATATCCATTCGTAGTTGGGTAGAGGACACCGAGAGCTTTCTGAAAAGTCCAACCTTGCGTGAATCCGAGCTCCCTGTGAAAAGTTATGGCCATTTGAATATTCCCCAAGTCAGGGTCTGTTTCTAGTCGGGTTCGGGGTTCTCCTTTGCATTTGCATCGGGTTTGGAGGGTGCCTCAACATGTTTTTACCCCATGCTTTCCCGACTCCAAAACCCAATTTTCCTAGGTAGTGTTTCGGTTTTCAGAACTCCCAAGCATCGGGACATGCCTTGCGATTTTCATGCTTCATGTCTCATGTTTCTGAAACCCGAAACCCGAAATCCTTTGTGTCGGGTTTTGACCTCTCTCGACATATTTCCTTTGTGTCGGGTTTTGACCTCGCCGACATATTTCCTTTGTGTCAGGTTTTGGACCTCTCCGACATATTTCCTTTGTGTCAGGTTTTTGGACCTCTCTGACATATTTCCTTTGTGTCAGGTTTTTAGACCTCTCCGACATATTTCCTTTGTGTCGAGTTGTCTATATTTACCCGGGGGGTAGATATATATATATATATATATATTTTTTGAAGAAGTTATGCAAAATATTTTATCTTCCAACCAAATAGAAAAACCCCACGTCATCACTCGATCCAAAGCTACAAGTAGAAGTAGCTATAGAAAAGGCAGTAAATGACATCTTGAAAAAGGAAAAGTTAGTCCTGAAACCAAACAAGAAGAAAATAAAAGAAAATGTTGTGGAAGACTATAAACATAAAATCCTTAAACCACGTAGTCTAGAGAATCGAGAAGAAGAAAATAAATGTAAGTTTTGGTGACTATGTTGGAGATAGAGTTACAAAATGTTGCAGCCTATTATACTTACACAATTCGATAGTCAAGAAAAATTTAGCAAGAAAACGTGGAGCTTGAAATAATGTAACAACATATTCATATAGAATCAACGACTTATTATTTCAGTAAGGATAAGGATGACACTCGAGAAGACATATAACATAACCGAATGCGAAGTACCGAACATAGAAAAGGATGCAAAAATTAAAAATATTAGATATACAAGAATGTAGCACACCGTTGGATAGAGCAATGATAAGGATGCGAGAAGAAATCACAACAACCCAAAATAGATTGGGAAAGTGCAAGCCAGTCAACACCATCAAAGATTCTTGAGCTGATCCACGAAAATACACAACTCTAGGAGTGGACAAAGTAGATAAATGCACATATAGATTTTTGTATACTTTTTAAAAGATCATTATACTCGAGATCACTAAATACATTCCCCAACATCTTATTAAAGAAGAATAAATTTTCAAAGGCCTATGTCCTATAAGTCCAGTTGGGAAAATCAACCGAAGGAACTCTTCCTTATGCCAGACATCTAAGTTTCTAGGAATTGATGCCTTGGGTATCTCAAAGTGACATCCCATAAGTCTAGTCAAGTTAGTCAAGTGAGGGAAACTTTCCCACGCTAGACGTCTAATTTTTAGTAGACGATTCCCAATTTTGTCTAAGGAAAAAGATAGATAGATTTTTTTCCAAATTTTAGAGAGTCAAGGTTCTTCATAAGTTTTAGTTGTCTCGAGGATGGGAAAGAATTTGAATTGAGGGGATGATGTCGAAAGGGTTCTTCATTGAATTTTTAAATAGTCACGAAGATAAAGGTAAAGCCACCGAAGACTTGAAGTATCTGTGAGACAAGGAAAAAATATGCAGATAAAAGGTGAAAGCCGCATGTAAAAGGGAAAAGTCATTCATAATTAAAGGAAGTAAAAAGACTAGGAATTTGTAGAAGATTGAAAAATACGAGCTACACTATCGTGAAGGTGACATAAAGTTGTAGAATGAAGACATATTATTTAAGAACACAATAGAGGCCGAGAAAGGTGCAAATAAATGTAGTGAATTTTGGATGTTTTGTATTTTTAATATTTATTGTAATTAATCCATTGTATAAGGGCATGTCACAAGAAATGAATATGTGAGTGCCATATTGAGAGAATTGTATAAGGAATGAATTATATGAGATAGAATGAGAAGGATATGAATGTAATTGAGACTAATGTAATGATTTATGAGAAATGAATAAAGATTGAAGTTTAGGATGAAATTTGTTATGTGTTTTCTATTTCTGTTAATAGTTTAGATCCATTTACTTTTCCCACGTACATCCTTAACTTAAGGCCAAACATCCTAAATCTCACATTTTTATCGGGGTCTTAGGTCAACAATCATAAAAAAACATGATGGATGGAGAAACTGAAAGGAAATCAAGAATCACAAAACTTGCCCATAATCAACAACACATTTAACACCAATTTTTAAATTTCTAATTCACATCATACTAACATAATAAAAAGTGAGAGGCATGAAGGCCTGTCTCAACAAGATATCCCAAAATCAAGCAATCCAACACACTCCAAAGCTCTAAGCTCTCTCGACTCCAAATAAAATAGTAAAAAAAAATGACAAGTAAAAATTACTATGCCTCTCCATGAGGAGGTATAAAAGAATAAAAAAGTTACAATCCGCACAAATGAGTGGGTGACATGTGTTACCTATATCGTGTTCCAACCAAATATTCCCAAAATCACAAAGAGTATAAAACAAAACACATTCAGGGATATAATCTCCCAAATTCCTTAAAATTCCACATATCCAAAACACTTAATCTTATAAGAAATCACAATAATCAACCATAATTAAAATATGGTGACATGATAGGTGTCATATGGGAGGTAAAATCCCATTTTACCTTGTAAAGAGAACTCCCTATCCATAGGTAGGGTCCAAGGGGCTTATTTGCATGTAAGGGAGACACCCAAAGTTAAAAGAGGCCCTTACAAATGCCACATTTAGAACAAATTAAAGATTTGCTAAAGTGGATCAAGGGTAGAGGTGGTGGGGCCCACAAAAATGATAATTAGGTGGTCCCAAACCACTAACAACAAAATTAATTAACATAAAACATCTCTAATGCATGTAGGGACCATTAGGTCCCTAAACTAGTTTATCACAAGACTTAAACAAATTAAAATTAAGAATCACCAAAGGTGTCCAAACATGAATATGCCAATAACACACAAGGATACACAACAATCATGCATGGCTAAATGACTCGACCCAGTCAGCCACTTTTGTAACTTGAGGTGCAACTCTGAAAGCCACTTTCTCCTTTGTACCTTGTATTCTGCACACTCAATTCACACATTAAACGTACTACTCGATACAATATACTAAACAAATACCATAATTAATGTTAGTATAGAATGGGTAAGAACCAACAACGTACATCCATATTATCTCAAGCTAAGATATCCATCTAAGTACTTACATGACAACATTCAATTAGCTATTTTGAACCAATGATGTCAAAGTATACGAAAAAATCATACATCCATCCATCATATATGAAATAAAACTAATTGTATCACAACCTGCTGATATCCAAAACCATATAATGCAAGAAACTAAGATAATGATCATAATGCTAGCTTGGCGCTACATGCCCTAATCATCACATGTGTCACAAAATGATCCATAATGAAACTACATAGTATCCAAATAGTAATAAAATCCATGTCCATAATCTAGTAAAAGTAATGAGTTAAATAATGAATTGATGCAAGAAGAAGTGGACACTACAAAGGGATTAACTGTTGGACCTTTTTATTGTCATGTGTTTTCACTAATGTCAAGTTATATTGATGGAAAATTCACAAAATGTATTGTGCAAGTGATGTTACGGTATCTCAAGATCAATCATGTATGGAAACAAAGACTTGAAAAAGAAATGTGAACATTGATTAGTAGTGTGATCTCTCGAGAGGCTTCGTGGATGATTAAGGATAAGCTCTAATGCAGACTTAATAAAATTTTGTGCAAGACCACGGATATGAGGACATAGCTGCTGAAGTTTAAAAAGACACAACAAAGGTTTGGTGAGATCTGCGTGTAAAGGTATGAAGCCCCGTGAGAAAAAGGTGAAGTCGCGGATGTGAAAGAAAAGCCACTGAGCAATGAAAATCTAGAGAAATCTCAGAACAAGGAGAAAAGCTACGAAGGACTAGAAATAGTGTAGAGAATTATAAAAGCTGCTTATAAAATAAAATAGCCACAAACATGGAACAGATCCACATAATATTAAAGAAGGAAGCGACACAAGAGGAAATCCGTGAAACATTGCAAAAGACCCGAGAATTAAAGGAAAACAACCAATTATTGAAAAAGATGCTATGAAAAGAGAAATGTCGTTGATCAAGGATATTTCCACAACACGAAGGAGAAAGTTACAAATTTAATGAAAGCCAAGAAATGTAAAAAATTTCATTAGATAGGGCTCGAGACCAGTCAAATTGTCTTGCAAATGGTCAAATGGGACTTTGTTTTATGGAATCAATAGTTATTCAATTATTTAATTATTATTGCTGGTTATATAACTTTTTCTCCATGAAGAACTCAGACTAGATTTGAGAAATATCTAGTTCCAACTGTCAATATTTATTGCTCTTTGAATTTGTGGAAAATAGGTTACATCCTCCAGATAACGAAACCTAGAATCTTGATTTCAAGGTACAATTAAATATCAGAGAAAAAATATGGATCACTCTTTTTGATCAGTTGTAAAACCCTAGAAGGATGGGAAATCTATTTTTATAAATTGTCTCATAAATGGCTATGGAATCAATGTATTCAATATTAACGCATTAAAAAATAGAAAAATCAAGTTGAACATAAGGAGAATAATATGGAGTTGGTTACATGTATTTAATCGACCAAATTTGCAGTCGACGTTATGAAAGAGTTCACAACATGCCAAGGAAATGATTGAGATTGTTGATTATCTATAAAAATAAAATATCCATGTAAATACGTGTGTTTCTCAAGTAATAAATTGATACATTCAAGCTAAAGGAGCTATAGAGGAAAAAGAGAGATACAAACCAAGAGAAAACATATGAAGCATTAAAGATCTTATCGGATGAAAAGAGTGCTAGGGCGGTTGATTTTTAACAAAAAGAGTTTGAATCAAATGAGAAAAAGAGAGTGACAGAGAAAATACAGAAAGTTATAGAAGAGTGATCATAATGTTTTGTGTAAGCAGTCATGATTCCAAGTGATCAATGTAATTGTAATAAAATCATATTTCTAAGTGGGTGCTTAGAATATAGGGGTGCTCCTTGCAAGATGGTGTTGCTAAAATATGTTGAGTTATCTTCAAGTGGGTGTTTCATAGGTTGAGTGGGCCATGTATGCTTTGGAATTGGTTTTCCTAATAAATCCTTGGTTTCAAAGTGGGTTTTCTCCCGAAAGGGTTTCCCATTGAAAATATTGTGTTTAGAATTCTTATTATCCGGCATGTGTTTTTAAATGGTAATGATATATTTTTACACTCTACTAAATAATTCTAGATTGACATTGTAGTAAAAAATTCAATCTACACTGATTCAACCCCCCCTCTTAGTGATTATGATCTATAACAATTGGTATCAAAGTGAGTCCTTCTTGACATAATCTTAACACCTTCAAGGAGATCCTCTCTTCACAAGCACGACAAATAAATTAGGAACAAAGTGGTTTATCACTATCAAGATCACCTCTCTTTACTGGAACAAATTACACATTCTACGAATAAGGATAAAAACATATCTCATGTCACTTGGTTTTGATATCTAGGAATGCATTGAGAAAAGATATGGTCATCTAGCCATGCCATTCACTTCTTCAATAGAAAAGACAAAATATGAGTACAACTCAAGTGCCATGAAGTTCATTCTATACAACCCGGTTGACACTCCGCAACTACAAAGGAGGTTTAGACCAAAGTTCAAAGTATTTATGAAGGATATGATAAAGTTAAATTAGAAAAATTACAGACCTACAAAGCGCAGCTTTAAGAATGTGAAGATGAAATATGATGAGAGTATACCAACCTACAAGCATAGAATATATGAAGTTATCAATATGATCAAAGGCCTGGGTGAGAAGCTAGAAGAATCTATTATAGTGCAAAAATATTTCTAAGATCTTTCTTTGTCAAATATGATGCAAAGGTTTAAGATGTGAAAGAATCCAAACACCTAAATACTCTAACAATTTATGAATTACAGAGAATCCTTTAAGCCTACAAAATGAGTACAATTGGATCAAAGTCTTGTAAGAAAGAAAAACAATCCAAAAATAAAAGGAATAATTAGATTCGAGAGGATGACGTTGATCATGAGAAGATTGAAGCAATGTTTGTGAGAAGATTAAAGAGAGTATCAAGTAAACAAATAGGTAAAATCCCATTCAAATTTTTTTGAGTGTAGACAAAGAAGGCCATTTTTTTGCTAAATTCCTAATAAAAATAAAGAAACCCAATCTAAACATGATGATGTAAGTCATAAACACAACAAATAAAAGGCCAATTTCAAGAAGAGAGATGGAAAGAAAAAAATCTTCAAAAACAGAAGGAATTATTATTCAAAAAAGAATGGAGTGAATCGACTCAAACAATTCAAGATAATTTGAAATAGAGGTTGATGAAGCTCAATCAATGTCTATTTATGGCCATGGATGCATCCAAGAGTATAACTCAAAAGGAAAGAACACAATTGACTATGAAGACTCTGATGAAGAAGAAATAATTGTAAATTTGGAAGCAAAACTTGTTTGCGACCTTGAATAAATTAAACTATGCAGGAGAAAGAATCAAAATATGAGAATCACTTTAAAATATTATGAAAAAAATTGTGCCTTTGAGAAAAGACAAAGATTGAAGGAATATTAAGAAAATAATGAGCTCAAAGAGCTTGAAACTCATCTAGAAAATATCTCAAACTATTACAAATCAAAGGAGGATGAATGCAATAATCTTAACTCAAAATTGGAATGATTGAAGACTCGAGATGGAAAAATTCACCAGAAATATGAAAACATATGAAAATATGTAAAAGATCTCAAATTTTCTAACTGGTATACAAAGTATTCAATGAAAAATAAATGATAAGTCAGAAATATGTTTCAAAGAATAAATCAAAGAAATGGATCCTACAAAGAAGGAAGAGAACAAGTCTCGCATCAATTCGAAGAACCTATCCTATCAGAAACAAAGAATTCATCAAATCCAAAATAATAAGGACTATTTCTCGTAGAATAACCTATGCAATGAGGCATACACATTCTTTCTATGGTTATTATTGTTCATGTAACTAATTTAGAGACAATGCCATGAAATGTAGAAGATATGTTAGATGTTATGGAAGAAACTATAATTCATCATACTCTAACATAAACTATAATGTTTTACACCAAAGATAGCACAAGAAAGGTCATGTAGCTTTCAAAAGAAAACAAGAACCTCGTAAAAATGGGTGTATGTTGTAAAGGAATATGCCACAAGAGAAAAGACTCTTGCACATTAGTGCAAATTGTGTTCCAAGTACAAATAAAGAAAAATATTGTATCTAGATAATGGTTGCTCCAGTCATAGGACAAACGACAGAAAATTCATCTCTTTATCAAAAATGGATCAGAGCTATTAGATTTTCTGATAATAACTCAACAAACATAGTTGGTAAAGGAACCTTAAGTCTAGATAATGGAAAAACAATCATAGAGAATTTCTTATATGTTAAAGGCATCAAACACAATCTATTGAGTGTGAGATAAATGTACAAGAAATGTTATGATGTGATCTTCCATGAAAATGATGTGATATTATAAATGGAAGAACAAGAAATACACTTTCAAAAGCCAAGTGGACCAAGAATAATATGTATTTTCTGAATGAAATAAATAAAAAAAATTCTCTCAAGTAAAACTAATCATAGTTAGATGTGGCATAGGATACTCGCAGACACATGAGTTTTGAAAATCTTGTAAATTTATGTGCCAAGGGTGGTGTGAGACATAAGCCAAATATTTTGAAACCAGGTAGAAACACTATGCAAGACATGTCTACATAGTAAAAAAACAAGGAGATCCTTCAAGTCTAAAGAGTATTCTACTCGTAGACCTCTTAAATAAATTCATATTTATCTTTGTGGGCCTACTAAAACTAAAGGTATACAAGGAGATGTATATTTCATGTTCTTTATAGATGATTACACCATAATGACATGGGTAGATTTCTTGAAGCACAAATAAGAAGCTCTGGAAAGATTTAAGCCCTTTAAGACACTTGTGGAGAATGAGAAAAACATACAAATCAAATGTTTGAGATCAAGTAGAGGTGGATAATTTTGTTTCAATGAGTTTTATGAATTTTTTGAAGAACATGGGATTAGTAGACAATTCTCAATCACAATAACACCTCAAAAAATGGGGGTGTTGAGAGGAGAAAAATTACTATGCAAGGAATGGAAAGAGTGATGTTATATTAATCTAAACACCGAGACAGATATTGAAGTCAAGCAAATCTACACAAGCGTGTACATTCTAAATAGAAAAAAATTGAGAATAAACAACAAAAAGACTCCCTATGAAATATGGAAAATAGACCATCCAATGTAAAACACATAAGAGTCTTTGAAAGTAAATGCTACATTAAAATACATGAAGACAACTTGAGTAAATTTGAATCTAGGTGTGATGATAAAATATTCCTTGATTATTCACTAGCTAGAACGGATTTTAGATGTTACAATAAGAGGTTGCAGAAAATTATTAAGAGTAAAAATGTGAAAGTGGATGAGTCTAAATTTTCCAATACCAACACTCAAAGTAGTGACAATAATGAAGAACAAGAAGATGATGAAGAAATGGATAGTCCACGTGAAGAAGTAGTTGAATTGGAAGAAACAATATAAACTAAGACACCATCGAGACAAGTTATGAGGGATCATCTCAAAATCATATCTTTGGAAACAAAGAAGGAATAATTCTAACCAAAAGAAGAATAAGAGATCAACATAATCATGAAGATATATCACTCCTATCTATAGTAGAATTGAAAAGTGTTGCGAGGCTAGTAAGGATCAACATTGGGTAGACACAATGAATGAATAACTTGATCAAATTGAGAAGAATGAAACCTGGGAGCTCATGCAAAGACCTAAGGATAAGAATGTGATTGGAACTAAATGGTTTTTTAGAAACAAATTGAATGAGAAAGGAGAAGTGAAAAGAAACAAAGAAAAACTTGTGTGCAGAGGGTATTTACAAATGGAAGGAATCAA
This sequence comes from Taxus wallichiana var. yunnanensis, assembly GCA_018340775.1. Taxonomy (NCBI): domain Eukaryota; kingdom Viridiplantae; phylum Streptophyta; class Pinopsida; order Cupressales; family Taxaceae; genus Taxus; species Taxus wallichiana. The sequence continues at coordinate 130,849,430 of CM031235.1, forward strand.
CTTTGATGAAACACTTGCACTAGTGGCAAGGATGGTAGTAATCAAACTTTCCCTAGCATACACTACTTACAAGAAGATCAAAGTGTTCCAGATGGATGTGAAATCATCAAACCTTAATGGTTTTTTGAATGAAGAGGTATATATTGAAAAACCTGATGGGTTTCCACTAATCAAGATAAAAATACATCGTGTACATAAAAAAGGATGTGTGTGTACTTAAACAAGCTCCTAGATCTTGATACAACAAATTAGATTAATATCCCATTGAGTATGATTTCGAAAAAGGTGTTGTTGATAGTAATCTCTACATCAAGGAAGAAAGAGATCATCTACTCAATATCGTTGTATACGTGGATGATATAATTTTTGGACGATATTATGACATAATGACTTATGAATTTTCTGATATGATGAAAGAAGAATTTTAAATGTTTATGCTTTGGGAGACCTCTCATTCTTTTTGTTCTTACAAATAAGTCACCAAACCAAGGTATCTTCATATCCTAAACCAAATACATCAAATAAAATCTTAAAAGGTTTAGGATGGAACAATGCAAACCAATAAGAACACCAATGGAAGTAAGATACAAGCTGAATAAAAATGAGAGATCACCAAAAGTAGAAAAAACTTTGCATATATCCATGATAGAAAGCCTACTCTACTCCACCGCATCAAGACCTGATATCATACAAGTATAGGCCTTATTGGAAGATTTCAAGAAGATCCAAGGGAAACACACTTCATGGTAGTCAAAATAATTTTGAGATATCTCATGGGAACAATTGAATATGGAATTTTGTATCCCAAAAGAAGATAATTCAACATAAAATCATATACTGAGATGTTGATTGGGCTAGAAGCATTCATGATAGGAAGAGCACAAGTGGCAAATCATGTTTTGTTTGAAATTGTCTACTATATCTCTTAATCAAAGAAGCAATCATCAGCGGTACTCTCAAAATTTCAATCAAAGTATGTAACTTCTATATTATGTGAAACTCAAGTTCGTTGGATGAAGCATACATTTGAATACTATAAGGTACAATCTAATAGCCCAATTCCTTTGTGTTGTGATAGTACTAGTGTTATAAGTGTCTCTTGGAACCATGTGTTCTAGTCAAAGACCAAGCATATTCCAATAAGATATCATTTCTTAAGGGAACAAGTGAATGACAATAAAATACTCCTAAAATATGTGAGCACTAAAGATGAAATTCCCAAAAAAAAATTGAGCACTTAAGGAATGAATTGGGGTCATTCCTGATCCCATCAACAACTAGAAAGTGTGAAGAGATAAGGTAAGGGAGCATTCTCATGCAATATCAGCTCATAATTAGTACAAAAATTATTTATGGGAGGGGGAGCTAGTATGTTAGCTCATTCTTCGTCAAAATATGCATCAACTCGGTATGAGCCTCGTTGTGGGCATCATACCGAGTCATATAAATTCAACACTTGTGCAAAAATTAAAATATACATGTGCCTAAGGGGAGTTTCTTGAGGTAATAAAATGTAATCATCTAGCTTAACCACATCTTAATTATTATGGGGTATAGATTACTGTTTGTAATTGTTTTCAAAGGGGAAAAGAGAGATTGAGATAAAAAACAAGCCAGGTAAGGCAGAGACAATAGTGTTTAGTAAAAATAGAAAAAGGAAAGGAAGGAGATCAAACATTTTTTCCATCAAAGGTTTAAGTATTTTTGAGTGTGTTTCCATCAATGAAAAATAGCAATTTTGTTGGACCTTTGTGATTGTCATATGTGTTGTCATTGATGTCAAGTCACATTGATGGCAAAAGTGGAAAGACTTATAGTGCAAGTGTTGTGCAAGTATCTCAAGATCAACCATGTATGCAAAGAAAGACTTGGCAAAAGAAATGTGAAGGTTGATTAGTAATTTCAACTCTCAGAGGCTTCAAGATGATTAAGTCTAAGTTCTAAGGGAATTAATCATATTTTGTGAAAGACCACATATATGAGGACATAGCCACCAAAGTCTAAGTAAAAGCCACAAAGATTTTGTGAGAGCCACGAGCTTAAAGGGATGAAGCCACGAGTAAAAGGTGAAGCCGCGGATGTGAAAGAAAATCCACAAGTGTAAGGAAAGTTTGGAGGAATCTGTGAATAAGGAGAAACACCGTGAAGGACTAGAAATTTCTGAGAGAACTATTTAAGCCACAAATAAAATAAAATAGCCATGAACATGGAACAAAACCATAGAATACAAAAGAAGGAAGAAAACAAATGAGGAAATCCACCAAATCTTGCAAAAGATGTGAGAAGTAAAGGAAATCCATGGATGACTAAAAACACCACCATGAAAAAATAAATATTGTGTATCAAGGATATTATTGCAACATGAATGAGAAATTCACAAATGATAATGAAAGTTGTGGAATGAATAATTTTTTATTGGACAGGGCTTGAGAAGATTCAAATTGTGTTCCATGTGTTCAAATGGGAGTTTTTTGTCTGGAATGGATAATGATTCGATTATCTGATTACTATGGCTGGTTATATAACTTATTATCCACGAAGAATGCTTGACAAGATTTTAGAAATCTCTAGTTCCAGCTTGCCAACATTTAATGCTTTTTGATTTTGTGGAAAATTGGTTACATCCTCCAAATCACAAAATCTAGAATCCCGATTTCAAGGGACAATTAAATATTAGAGAATAAAATATGGATCACTCATTTTGATCGGTTGTAAAATCCTAGAATGATGTGAAATCTAGTTTTGGAAATTGTCTCATAAATGGATCTAAAATCAATGTATTGAATATTTAAACCATTGAGAAAATAGCAAAATCAAGCCGAACATAGGGAGAATAAATTGGATTTAGTTGCATGTATTTAATCAACCAAATTTTCATTTGATGGTGTGGAAGAGTGTACAACATGCCAAATAAATTATGGAGACTATTGATTATCTATAAAATGAAAATATCCATGCAAATATGTGTGTTTCTCATGTGACAAATTAATACATTCAATCAAGGAGCTATAGGGGAAAAAGAGAGAGACAAACCCAGAGCAAATATATGAAGCATTGAAGATGATATCAAATGAGAAGAGTACTAGTGTGGTTGATTGTTTGAGAAAAATAGTTTGACTCAGATGAGAAAAAGAGAGTGATAGAGAAAATACAAAAGAGTGATCATAATATATTGTGTAAACAATCCCGATTATAATTGATCAATGTATTTGTAATTAAAATTTATTTCTAAGTGGGTTATTCGAATATAGGGGATGGTGCTCCTTGCAAGTTGGTGCTTGCTAAATTTTTTGAGTGGATTTCTAGTTATCTTTGAGTCAGGTTCTTGAACAATCTAGAGTGGGTGCTTCGAGGTTGAGTGGGTGGTCAATCAAACCTTGTATGATTTGGAATTGATGTTCCTAATAAAGTCTTGGTTTCAAAGTGGGTTTTTGTCCTGAGAAGGATTTCCAACTATAAATCTTGTGCTCATAAATTTTATTATCTATAATTTGTTCTTTTAAATTCTCATGATATATTGGTGCACTCTACTAAATAATTATTTTTTTACATTGTAGTAAAAGTTTTAATCTACACTTATTCACCCCCAAGTGCTTGTGATCTCTAACATTGACATCCTTACAAGGAAGTCCATTAACTTCCGGTGACTACCCTTTTCTAGGTAATCCACCATATATCTATCTAATACAATCTTCTCCTTAGTTTCGTAATCTTCAGTTCATCTATCACCGAAAGAAGGACCTTTCATTCATCAGCCTACAAGATCCATCTCCGCGGTATCGATAAACCTAGACGTCTTCCAAGGTTGGTTTTGTTTGTATTGTTTCATTTAATTTAATTAAGTAGAAAGGTAAAAATCTATGAACAATCATTTTTTTATTGTGTTATTTTCTATGATCTGTACACATTGGAGGTATTGTCGTGCCTTGTTTAATTAAATCTATATAATTTAAGGAGGTTTTAAAAATGTTTTGATTCCTTCTTTCTGTATTCATTAATTTTTGTTGAAACACACTCAAAAATACATATGGTTTTGAATTAACTTGTTTTTTTTTCTCCCTATAATTATCATGAAGGAATTACTTCCATGTAACTCACTTTTGGAAACAAGAATATCTATAGGATAACTATGCGTTTGCAAACTAAACCAAAAACCAATGTAGATAAAGAGAAATAGTTTGATAAGTGTGATTAAGTGTATTATTTCTTGTACCTTTCTATATCATCAAATTTACGCTTTCATGTAATTATTACCAAAACATCCAATGATTTATAGGACATAATAAAACAACTCTTTTGAAAAAACTATGAAATGAGAGGGAATGAACTAGAAATTGAGCTAATGAGTCTTAGTTCTAACAATTTTGACACATTTTAGGAATACTTAACCAAGTTCAAATATGTTAGAATACAACTGAAAGAATATGGAATTGACAAAAATGACTCACAAGTTATTCTTTCTCTCCTCATTAAACTAGGTCCTAACTATTCTTTTCTTTTTCTACCTTCCATACACCATAAAGGGAACTTGGTGTAAAAACAAAAATGCCCTCATTTTATGAGTTTTTGCTAACTTGACCCAAGAAAGAGATAAAATGATTAATATGGGTGCACAAAATTCCCCTAAACCACATGTTCTACTTATAGGATAAGACATACATAAGGATTCCAAATATAAGAAGATTATTTTTAAAAAATCACGAGCAAAATAAGGATCAATTCACCAACAAACCAAAATTTGGTAAGCCTTTTTCATAGTTAATTATAATAAAGAGAAGATTATGTATTACATAGGTAGGCATGATCTAATTAAATATTTAAATATGTAAAATGACATTCTCATGACTCTTTTTGAGTTTTTTTTTATTATTGGCAAATAGTTTTTTGAAAGGGACTATACCCTTGAATACAAAAGAAGGCCTGAGAGCTGGAATAAGAGTGAGAAACAGAGAGAATGGATCAAGATCCAAGTGTTACAACGAAGCTCCAAGTAGCTCAGAAACAACTACTCAACCGAGACAAAACAGCAAAACAACAACAAAAAAATAGCAAACCGACCGCAAAGAAACAAAAAAACAACAAAAATCAGCAGAAGCTCCCAGAGCTACTTCTTGGTAGCTTTATCGATACTGATCTTGATTTTCTTCCAGGCATGAAACATACCCAAAGCAGTCATATGGGCAGCATCAGTCTTATCAAGCTCCTCAATGGTTCTTTTGCTTTCTTTTTCGTTGCCCCAAAGTGCAGCCGGGACACCGCTGAGGTTGGAAACACTTTTGGCATGGCCCTGGATGAACTCCTCAATCACCCTAAAGGCTACAATGTTGTAATCATGTCTAGTCTTGGCCTTCCCTAAGCGGAAGTCTAAGGAGGTCAGCTTCTTGTATATGTCCTCAATCTGACTGCTATCAATGTTCCCCTCCTCCTCCATGCTTTTCTTGCCTTTCTGCTTGGCAAGGTTCTTGACCTCATCCTTCAGCAAATTCATCTCAGCTTCTAAGGCCTCCAACCTCTTAGAAGAGCTATCCATCCGCACCTCCCGGGACTGGCACTACTGATGTTCAGCAGGTCATGAGCAATCTCAAGGTCAAAAGGCTCCTTCTCCACAGAAAGAGTCTCAAGGTTGAGCCTCCTGGAAGCCCTGGTGACTGGTCTCTTAGAGGTAGAGGCGAGGTGGGTGACGGGAGCAGCAGCAGGGGGAATGGAAGGAGAAGTTAGTGCAGCCGGCATGGGGGTGGCAGCAACGGTGGAGGGGGCAGCAGGAGAAGCAGGGCTGGCAGCAGCAGAGCCCATCAAAGGGGGAGCCGGGCTAGGAGAGGAAGGAAGACCAGGGTACTTCAGTAGGCAGCATTTATGGATCAACAAAATAAGACCTTGATGCAAGGGAATCGCCCGGGTGTGCTTCTGAAACTCCAAAATGGAGCGTTCAAGGGAGTTCAGCAGATAATGGGGGAAGCAAACCAATCGATTCCTACGGAAGTGGTTTAAAAAGATTAGATGTTTAGCAGGGACAGTGACAAACCTACCTTCCAAGGAGATGAATCGAATCATCATACGAGTGACCTCATCATAGGGTGATGGAATTGAGCTGACAAGCAGGCCCACTGTGCTAAAAGTGAGCTTCTCAGTTCCCTCCACAAATCTTCTTTCTTCAGCCTCTTTGTCAACCCTTTTGTTGAAGAAGCGGTACCCCTCCAAGCTAAGGCCGGTCGCTTCAGCAATGAGATCTTCATTGATTAAAATCTTCTGACCCCCATAGTCGACAGTCCTCTCTTTCCACTCCTTGGCAAAGTGAACAGATATGCTTTGGTCATGTCCCTGCACCTTATCAACGAAGTTGGTGAAGCCTCCTTTGCTGAGAGTGTTCCAAAGCTCTGTATTTTCCTTCCAGTCGGGGTCTGCGCATGGTTCAATTTGGCAGGGAGGCCCTCCCATCTTCTCTGTGATATACTGGTTACAGCAATTTCTCAAATTTCTGTGAGCGTAGAGAACTGTCCGCTTCTTGCTGTTGAAGGCCGCACAAAACTGGGAACTATAGCCGTTGTTCTTCTCACGAACGGCTGCGTAACGGCTGAACTGAGCCTGCGGGAAGTCACGTGTGAGAGTAACCCTTTCCCTGTCAACAATCACATTACAACTTTCATCGGTTTCCGAGGAGCTATGAATCCGGATAACAGCAGCTGTAGTACATCCCGCATGCGCGATTTTCAAATTTAGATAACTCCACTTGAAGTTCCCCAAATAATTCTTACTATCTTGTATATTTGATATTATTTGCCTCATCATCTTCATTAAAGCAACACGTGTGAGAGTGTTATTGATGCTGAACTTCCTCCAAAGATTAGGACGCATCTCTAGGGATTGCTTGCATATGAAGGTCCGCATGAATGCTGTTGTGTAGCTGATTAGGGATACTGTTGATATCCCAGACGGTGAAATTTGTATTAATGCCATAATTGGCCAGTGCATCCGCCAATTTTTTGCCCTCCCTGTAAGTATGCATAATTCTGATGCTATTGAAGGTATGACTGATGCTTATGGATTCAGTGATAAAATCCTTAATACTCCAGCTAGGAGATGAGGACTGATTTAGAAGTTTAATGATATTTAGGGAGTCCCCTTCAACAACAAGGTTCTGGATATTTTGAGCTCGTGCAACTCTCAAGCCCCAGAGAGCAGATAATGCTTCGGCAAAATGATTGGTTTGAATTCCCATTTTTCCAGCATATGCAGCAATCAAATTACCTTTGTGGTCCCGTATTGCTCCTCCTCCTGCTGCTGTCCCAGGGTTTCCCTTAGAGGCCCCATCAAAGTTCAGCTTGTACCAATTAGGATCAGGAGGATGCCATTTGATCGAAGATCTGTCTATACTATTCCCAGGATTGCTCCAATTTCCAATCTGCCAATTGGATAAGATGTACTCTTCATTCTCAGGATAACTCTTGTTCTTGGGAGGTTTGAATCTGGCAATATCCTCTTTGATACCTTTAGAAATTTTTCCAATACTGAGCTTATAATTTTGTTTCTTATTTCTGAAAATGATATCATTTCTGTCCTTCCAAATCCTCCAAATTAAATGTGGGATAGCCAATTTCTAGATCCTTTTGATAACACAATGCCTGAAGGGTGGGTTCCATTGATTCCATAGCTGATTAAGATCCTTCGGCAACACCCAGAGAGCTTCGAATTTAGAAAGGACAAAGTTCCAAATTCTATTGGCATAATCACAATGTATGAACAGGTGACTGATATCTTCATAGTCATTCCTACAAAGATGGCACCAATTAGGGATTATAAATCCTCTTCTCATCAAATTGTCAGTGGTGAGAATTCTACCTCTGATGGCCAGCCAAAGAAAGAAATTTATTTTGGGAGTTAATTCGGGCATCCAGATCTTGTTCCAATTAAAATCAGATTGATTGCTATGAAAAAGATTGATATAACCAGATTTGACTGAGTACTTCCCATCATGGGAATTATTCCAAACCAGCTCATCCTTGGAATCCAGCTGACTTAAAGGGAAGAGATCTAAAAGATCCTGGAGGGAGGAAGTAATTTGTTTCAGATCAATTTGCTCCACAGTAAGTTTTTTCCAATTCTTGTTGGTGCCATTTCCTTCAATGTAGTCCTTGATTTTAGTACCATACTTGCTTATAAGGCTGTCCTTAGCCATCCCAAATCTGTCCATTAGATTACCACTAAACCAGTTATCCTCCCAGAAGTTTATCTCCCTGCCATCCCCCACTTTCCATTTGCTACCCTGCTTGATGAAGTTTCTGCTCTTGACCAGATTATTCCAAAATATGGAGCCATAGGGGAGGTGTTCATCATGCAGAAAGGAGAAAACAGCGTGATGATTTAAATATTTTTCTTTAATTAAATCAATCCAGGGTTGTTTCTCAGACAACATTCTCCAGCCCATCTTAGCAATGAGTGCCTCATTCATTTTCTCAATATTTTTTATGCCCAGCCCTCCCATAGACTTCGGGGTGCAGACCTTATCCCAGGCCACTAAGTGGAATTTGAACTTCTCTTCCATGCCTTGCCATAAAAATTTTCTTTGAGTCCTCTCAATTTTCTCTCTGAAGGAAGAAGGAATTTTGAAAAGCGACATGATATAGATGGGCAGACTTTGGAGAGTACTTTTAATGAGTAGGCACTTACCAGCACTAGAAAGAGTGGCACCTTTCCAACCAGCCATTTTTTTCTGAAATCTCACCAATAATTCATCCCACACCTTGTGAGAGACTTTCTTAGTGCCGAGAGGGAGGCCTAAGTACGTGGCTGGAAGTGCACTTATTTGATGCCCAAATTTTAGCAATTTAGCTGTCTTTCCACAGGGGTGTTGAAAAAGAAAATGGTGCTTTTATCATAATTAATCTCTTTCCCAGTAGATTCATAGAGTTGTAATAGAGCCTTAATAGCTTTCGCCTGGTGAATCGGCCAAGAAGAAGGATAGTGTCGTCTGCAAACTGTTGATGGGAAACAGTTTGGCTGATGGAAGTGGGTTTAAATCCATTTAAAAGGCCATCTTCAACTGCTTTTCCAATTGTTCTACTAAGGCTGTCAGCTAAAAGAATGACTCTTTTTGAGTTAAACAATGTAGTTGTACATGATTTAATCAAACCATGTTCATCTAATCATAAAAATTCCAAGGAATATGATAATGGAAAATCGAATGGAAAGAATCAAAAGGAGAAAATAAAAGGAATATCTCTACTTATAGTGGTACCTCTGAATCCTACATTGGTTATTGAGTCTTGTGTATCGCATCATCCAAAATATTTACACATTGAGTTTACTTCCGTAGAGCCATATAACATGTCTACTATTTGACCGGGCCGATGCCACTTCTACTCATTTTTTAGGAGATGGTTTGGTCAAGTGAGTGATGGAACATTTAACAATGTTCTAAATATTCCATCACTTTCAACGAATATTCTATTAGTCTATTAGATTGCTCATCTTGGTCGGGTAATCCAAAGTTTGAGTTCACAAAAGATTCAAGATGTAATAGAGAGTTGAATAGTGAAAATATCATTGTAGTGGGTTTAGTTGATCATCGGACTCCAATATATTCCTTCTCTTTATTTTCCCCACATTTATATTTACCTATAATTGATGACACTTAGGATCTTGAGAAATATTTTGAAGATGAGGTATTATCTTTTACCACAAATCACTGTAGCATTGATGGGGAACCATCTCCACCATCTACTTGTTAAATTTAAAATTTTGAGGAGTTTTTTTTTTAATCCACCTATTTCTGGTCTGCTAGAGACATTTTTGGGGACAAGGAAATTTGATTCAGATTTATTAGACAACAAATATTATACTACATAGTTACATTAACTTTCATATTCCTTACTTGTTTGTGCATCCAGTTCACCATCCCTTCTTCGAGTAGTTAGAACTTATACCTTGTATGAGGAGTATAGTTCCTCACATATTAACCACACTTGGACAAAAATCCATCATAAACTTGATGGTTCCATTTAGTCATCCACAAGTGATTCACTATTCAAAGTATCTACATCTGGTCCATATTCATTCTAGGAGGATACTTTGCAAGATTAAGGTTGGCATCAAATATTTATAACTTTAAGTGGGCATTTTTAGTCCGAACTTGTCTTCTTTGTCTCTCTTTTAGGGGAAGTTTTTTCCTACTATTTTTTCTACTTTTACTACACTTTTTGAGAGTTTCATTGTATGTGGGTACCTCATCATGCTTTGTTGTTGAGACCCACATTTCATTTATGCCCACCTAGCCTACACTTAAGTGGGGTGTTGGTGTACAATATTATTTTACTCATTTTTATTTTCCTTGAATAAACCTCGACCCTTGGTGACTCATCTTTTTAATGTGTACAAAGTGTCATAGGACTTACTATGACAAATCTTACATGTCATCCTCGTGTCATAGTGTTTCATAGGAGTTACATTTACATTATGGAAAATACTATTATGGAGGATTTACACACCACTTGTATATGTACACACCACTTGAGCTATTGAGAAGTTACTAATTTTTATACCATTCCTATTTTTTAGAGATAATTTCATATTGCATTAATTATTATATCTTCTTGAATTCATGCAGCCTAAATGTTTCCAAGCATTAGTTATCAAATATTCTTGTGGAAACTCCAATATTATAGTGTATGATATTAAATATATATTTTTATTAAATGCTAATAATCTATTTTAGAAATTATTATTATATATGGTTAATTAGTCTATTTATATAAATAAGAAAATATTGTACATCACTAAAAATGATAGATGATATTAAACTACCATTCTTCAAAATATATATGTGTATCTTTAGAATTATTATTTTGAAACTCTCATTAAGTATTATTACATATACATGTGTAAATATTATATTTTTATAGTGTTGACAAGAAAATATGTCGTAGACAAATCGGTGGGTATCCAGAATGCTCGACACTCTATGTCCCTCTCGCTTGAATGGTGTAACTCCATTTATTATTTTTGAATGAAATGAAAATATGAGGTGTCCTTAGAGGTCATGGATCTAACAACCATTTCTTGCAAGGGAGGAATTTGTTGAGAGAGTGGGAAAAAGATAAGGGGGATTAATTTTATAGGTAGAAAATCATTTTTCTTACAACCATTAATCATAATAATTTAACACACATAGATATAATGAAAAACTATGTTGTTATCGATAATATAACGTAATATTATGAACATAAAGTTTCAATAATCTTGTAATCAAAAAAGGAAAGAAACTCTCTTTTCATTGATTTTTAACACATCCTGTACACATAGTAGGAAATGGAAGAAAATAAAAGGAGGTAATTAAAGAAATGATATATCTTTTTATTATTCACAAGTAGTAATCTCTCGATGACAATACAAAATCAAAAAACCTTAAGAATGCGGGTGTCATTACAATTTATAGATTAGAGAAAGACTCTTCACCTATTCCCCACATGACATTTCATTTGTCGCTTTATAGTATGTGACTTTTCAAATTCTTAGGAATAGAATTAAGTCCCATTTTATAAATTAAGGGAGAATTATTAAATTACAAACCTTATTCACATTTAAATGAATAAGATAAATTATGAATAGGATAATTTGAAAAATTATAACCCCAACAAAGAAATAGAACATGGAAGAAAAAAGACAAAGAGAGAGGAACGGAGAGAGAAAGATGAAGAGAGAGAACTATTTGTATGAATACCTTGCTACTAACGGACTTCTGGAGATCTCCACAGGTGAAATATCAATGCCTATGAATTTCTTGTTTAACCTTGGTGTCGTAGGTGCCATGTTTTCATCTTGTAGTACGTGAACAAAACTAAGTCATTTGACCCAACTTTCTCATGAGAGAGTGAACTTTCATGCATTCGTAGAGTACCTAGATTGATGATATTTTTAGTGTTGGAAATTACCTCCCTTATCTACACCAGATATTCCAATGTGTCTTTTTTTGAATGCGAATGGATCTCCAACATCCCTTTGTACTAGATCTTTAAAAGCCTTTAACAAATAATCTATTGAAGTGACTTCATTCATGATTAGCACTCCAATATTTTTTACTTGAGTATCAACATCCTTCATCTTCTTTTCAACCTCTATCTCATATGAATCATGTTCACCGATAGCACTTTTTATCATTTTATAGTGAGAAACCAAAGTTTAAGCCTAGACTTGAGACAAGTCATCTGAGCTGAAAAGAAATAATATTTTGTTATCGAAGAGATGATTTTACCTTTCCAATAACCATGACAAATGGATACAACCGATCCCATTGATCCTTCTCCACATAAATTTCTTCCCATGTTATGATTATTTTCATGGTCGTGTCATCTATGTACTTGAAAAACCTCAACATTTTCATTAACAACACCTTACCCCTTTCCAAGATCTAGTTCACCCACTTATCTTTCACTCTTCCCCGAAAGAGTTTGCGTGAATCATATAGAGAACTATGTACCATGATGAAGTTGCATTCTAAAGGAAACGTAATAGCTCCAGTGTAATCACATGGAGGAATCAATCAATCAATGGAAGAACATGTATAACAAAACAAAGCTTGCACATAGAGAAAGACAATGGAGTGTCTTGGCATACTCATAAATTTCAAATGAAGGAATACATATAGGGTGTTGAATAACCCTAGTACATGACACACAAGTAAACCATGAACCTAACCCATGTGATATGACTATCCATATGTGTTTCGAGGACATATAGGATCCCACACACCAACACTCCCCCTTCATCGAAGCTGGAGTAGCAGCTATGATGAGTCAGAAAGAACAAGAAGACACTCCTAAACAACTAAGAAAGATGTGTCAATGGGGCCCAAAACTAAAGGCCTGATAAGGTACCCATGTACAAACAACATCATCCTCAAAGAAGAAGAATAGAAATACTATACAGCCCGAAGAAGATGAGCAGCTGCATAAGACCTCACCCTAAGAAGAGACCGCAAGTGAAGAAACTTCACTTCAATGAAGCACTTGGTGAATATATATGTAAACTGATCAGCCATCTAAATGTACTGAATGTCGATGATACCATCATGAATAAGCTCTCGTTTGAAGTGCATATGGATCTCAATGTGCTTTGTCCACTGATGCTGAAATGTATTTATGCAAATTGAGATAGTGCTTGTGTTATCACAATAGATAATGGTAGGCTTCTGAAAGTGGATGCTAAGCTCTGTCAAAATACCTTGTAGCCAAACAACCTTTGTGGTAGCATTAACTACTCCTCTATATTCTACCTCTATAGAAGATATCGCAATTACATTCCAATTCTTTCTATACCAACTTATAGGACCCGAACCAAGAGAGAAACTACAGCCAAAGGTAGATTGTTGATGATCTAAGTCACCAATCCAATCAGAATCTATGAACCCAATCAAGTCAATATCCACCCCTTTATAATAGTGAATGCCATCAATATAGGTTCCACAAACATAATGAAGGATCTCGCTAGCTTTGCTTTCCAATATAGATCATGTGGCTCTTGCATGAATTTGGACATGATCCTAACAACATAAGATAAATCGGTCGAGTGTGAGTCAAGTAAATCAAGCTCCCCACCAACTTTTGATAAAGGGTACCATCAACCAAGGGAGTAGAGAAATCAGAAACCAACTTAACCCCTGGAAAGAAAAGGAGTAGGAGAAGACTTGCAATCAGACATTTGAAAAATGAGCAAGAAAGTCAAGAGCATACTTAGGTTGCGAAATCAAAATTCCCGAGTCAGATTGTGAAATCTGGATCCCAAGAAATTAATGAAGTAGACCTAAGTCAGTCATGGAAAACCTATTGTCCAAGTGTAGACACCTAAAATTGGTTATCCAATTTAGTGTCCCTCATGTGCATTTTCTCTCTCAGGTAACTTGAGGCATGTTTATATCACCACTATCCCCTTGGGGTATTATTCAATTTGTGATTTAAACACCTATCCTAAGTTTAATTCACCCCATTATGTTTTACCCGTGAGTAATTAAATATTAACTATTTAATTACACCTTTTTACATGTATCCTAACCACTTATCTACCCCATATCTATTCTATCCATATATCCCCCCTATTTCTCCTCCTCCCAAAGCGGGATATTTCCCATATTTGAGGTGGAGGGATCACTCTTATCTTTCTAGAAATCACTCCTTTTGGCCGTCTCGGGAGTCTGTTCCATGATCGGCGCCGACCGGTACTCGGTCGACGCCGATTTTTCGGAGCGGCGCCGATTATAAATAGAGGCCCAGAACTCAGTTCTAAAAGGACACAGAGAGACAGATTGTAAGGGACACAGATTGTAAGAGAGAGAACGAGAGATCTTTGAGCATCAAGTGTGAACATTATCTATCGAATGAGAGCAGATCTTGTCCAAATCAATCCCTGAGAGGAGCACCGTTACTCTGCTCTTATCACATCAACATCACACGTCTCCATTGATTTTCTGGTGACTCTGTTCCTGCATCCAGCACAGGTGGAGCCTTGCCAGTATCTCTCCGGCTTTTGCAGATCCAACAGACGTTGACGATCTTTCCTTCATTTTCCGATTCCCGAATCTTCTCGCACTTTGTCTCGGATCGACGCCGATCTATATCGTCGACGCCGATATGAATCTGACCGATGCCGATTCTACATAATCGACACCGATCATCCTGCAGACAGGTAAAAGGACACAGGTAACACAAATCCAACTTTGTTTTCACAGTTCCCTATTTTCTGTTGCTTTATGTCTTCTGTTTAGATTCTCATTTATTACTTTGATCGTAAAATCTAGTCCTCATACGTACATCTTTTATCATGTATGCTTCTTTACTTAATTGAAAACATGTGACTCGACATCCGCCGAGGGAGCTTACCGCTTCCCAGACCCGCTTCTCGGGCAGTCCACCTAAATATCTTTTAACATGGTCTTTTTCTGTCAAGCATCGGTGTCTCGCAGGTTACTTGGATCTACTGTGTAGAATTGCTCATGTGTACCCGTCTTATCTACATCGGCTTCCTTATCCGTCTACATCTTCGGATCTTGTCCATCAGGTATCAATTTCATTTGAGTTTTTCAAGGTTTTTGTGTTTAGTTTGGTACATTAACTTGGATAGGTAACAAGCGTGAAATTCTTGATCAACATTCTGGCACGCCCGGTGGGACCCAACCAAAGTCCCTTATTGGTAAGTTCATCTCTTTTCTAGTTTTGAGCTTTGTTCTTTTTCTTCACTGATTTTTATCAGTTCTGCTTGAGCATTTCCTTTCATCGTTTCAGTCTTGCTTCTTTCATTTCTGAATTTGCAAAGTTAGGTCCTTTCTTTTCTTACAAATTTCAATTCCAATTTCTATTTATAAAATTAGTAAATATTTCATTTTGATTTCAAGATTGCATGTTTGATCCATCTCTTTATGCGAAATTGTTATTTCCTTGAAATTTTTCTAGTTCCTTAAAATAGAAATTTTCGTTTCACCATTATCTGGATATATCTTTCTGGATTTTGTTTGGTGTTTGCTTAACCTTTTCTTGCAGAGCACTTTGCTTATTCGTGAGATTGTTTGAGGGAAGATCTCAACAATGCACTTTTTGAAGTCCACACACCTTGAGAGCTAAATCTACAGTATTTCTCTTTACGGTGTTTTCTCCTTTTTAGGAACTAAAAAAAAAAAAAAAAAAAAACTTTATTTGTTTGTGGTCTATCACATTCGAACATTTCAATTTTTGGTGCTTAAAAAGAATTTAATAGCATTTGGGAAAGAATCTGTTTGACTTGTCTTCATCGAAATCAAACACTTCGTTTTTAAGTGCTTAAAAAAGAACTCTTTCTTTGTCATTTCTACTGTATGTTTTTCATCTAGTTTTAATTAGGCTGGAAAATTGTTCAAAATCGGTAGTGACACTATTTGATTTTTATTTTTCACCCTTGCACACAAAGCCAAAATCACTAGGTATAAAGCATTTAAACAAAAATTCTTTCCCTGGCCTCGCCTACTTGGAAGTGACATCCAAGAGGAAGAGCCTACGCGGTACTCGGGCCGCGCTATAAATTCATGGAAGTTCTGGTATATATTGGCAAAGCACCCAACTCCCTTATCACAACGGTGTGTGAAGTGCGGGGGTAGGCCCCTATATCAAGCCACGTACTGGTCTTTTACTGAAGTGCCTTCGACTCCTCACCAAAACATCCCCCAAACCATCCTTAGTTTGGCTATCTGAGTAGTTCCTGTTCTAAAAGGCCTTCCCTAATATTCTCTTTCTTAAAAGCATAAAAACTTAAAAGAGATAATCACCTACACTGCTTGAATTATCTGTGCATTAGTTAGGTCAATCTTATTTTCTGCTTGTTTATGACGGTCATCACTCGGTTACAATCTAGAAGAATGGCTCAATTAGCCCCTTCTTCCTCCGAGATCACCACTAGTGTGGATATTTCGGCACCCCCCAGGTCTTCCTCGGGACCGCTGTTAGTTGGTTCCCCATCCTGGTCATATAATCCTTTCTATCAGGCCAAAGCAACCCCATCACATCCAGCTTCCCCTAGTCCTTCAGAAATATCATCTGCTTCTGACTCAGAGTATGTTCCTCGTGGGGATCCCGACTTCAGTGTGCTCCTCGATCGCAATCCGTAGCCCTCATGGACTACCTAGTACACAAGTCTATTCAAATATCTCGATCGTGGGACCACCAATCCAAAGCAGTGTACGATTATTCTCATGAACCATCCCAGGATTTTGTAGAACAGTTAGCATCATCTTTCTCGCCTCGAGCCACGGAGGAGGGTGGCGCACCTGTGCCTCCTTTTTCTCTTCCACCGACCATATCGACTAGTTCTCAAATAGTCTTACCTATTCCTAACGCCGCAGTTACCTCGACTATTCCACAACCTACTTCTGAGAGGTCCTCTTCTCTGGCTATAATGAGTGCGCGTACACCCGCATATTGCTTGTTAATTCATCTATGCCGTCCATCAGTGTCCTGTGGTCAGCACTTTTTATGAGTCAACCCCTTCGACTAGTCACTGGTTCCTCGCTTCTTGTCCTCCAAAGGGGGTTTTTCTTCCAATGTTCCAAAGAATAAAGTGACCTTCGCCCATCCTCTAAAGATCGGCGCCTTAATAACTAATCCGGCAAGAGAAAGCCTCTTTCGATCTTGTTCCCAATATGTCCAATCAAATCGGCACCCATGTTCCTTAATCTGCTCCGATTCAATCGACAAGCATAGGAGTCCACCAATCCCAGTGCTCCGTCCCATCATCCAACCTTCATTTTTCTCAACCACTTATTATCTCACAAATTTCGCCTATACACAGTGCTCCTTCATAGCAAATACCCCACCAAAGCGCCACCTAACGCCCGGTTACTCCTCTTATCATCCTATCAATCAATAGATGAATCCCCGCTGACACCTCAACAACATCCACCATTTACTTCTTATGTAGGACATGCCACCGCTCCTACTCAATCTGACGTGGTTCAAATTCTTTTCAAGAAAATCGTAGACTTGGAAGCCTCCACCAAAGGGGCTCATCCTTCATACTCTTTTGAAGAAGTGTGTAATGAACCCATTCACCCCTCGGGGCTTTTAAGCCTTATCCTCCCCAATGGGAACTTCCTAAATTTTCAAAATTTCATAGTGGAGGACCCTCAACAAAGATTTTCGAGCATTCAAACATGCTTGCTACCTCATAGTCCAGTGATTTGGAGCTTATGCTCCATACTTTTCCTATGTCTCTAAGCAGTCCTCTTTAGACTGGTACAATAACATTCCTCAACATTCCTTGTTTTCTTTCTCTCAATTGGCCCAGATGTTTGTTGAAAAATTTTCAATAAATATCGTGCATAAGATCTCGATTACAGATCTTTATAACATTCATCAATTCGATGATGAGTCTATTGCAGACTTTGTCACTCGTTGGAGAGGGATAATAAACCAATTGTCTTTCTCCCTTCCTCAATCCCAACAGATCGAGTTGTTTACTCGATCTTGTGCTAATCATATTTCTTCCACTTTAAGGATCCAGACCTTTCATACATTTGAAGAAGCCTTTACGATGGCACACAAACTTGAGTCTCACGCCATCAACAAGGGAAGTTAAAACTTCGCTTAAATCTAAACCAGATTTTTCTTGGTTTACCAAATCAAATCCTTCCACTTATAAAGACAAGAATCAGGGATCCACCAACGCTATCGTATTAAAAACATCACGAGCCGATAACACTTCTAATCAAACACCACAAAGAGACTCCTAATCTTCTCGAAAAGGGACCTCATCATCTCGATCTTTCACTTAATCGGGGAATCATATGCTTCTATCCTCGAAAAAATGTTGAAGTCCACATGAATGAACTTCCCCATTAGGAATATTGATGAAAGCCAAGAACGCCCATTCTCGTATAGGGAAAATGACTTCGTCATTATCATAGAACCAAAGGTCATGACATCGAACGATGTCGACCTTCAAAATCTTGTCCAAAATTCATTGATAAAGGCGAGCTAATTCTCGATAACCCAAATGCTCCTCCAAATCAAGCGCTGATGTCTTTAAACAACCTTTTCCTAATCATTCCCGAACCATGATGCTTCGTAGTCTCAAAACCAAACACTCATACTATCAGCTTCATCTCTACGGAAGAATCTTCTTCTAAAACTAAGCCATCTGCGAACACATCGACCGAATCAAAACCTCCTTCCGCTTCGTTAATCGCTGGGATTCCACCATCTTCAGATAGCCCGTCTTTGAATATTCCAACATTGTTAGATATGGATTCACCTCTCTCTGCTTCTTTGTCTGATCTTCCATCCATACCCGAGATAGTGTCATCCTCATCTGTCTCATCGTCAGACATTCTTTCAATGCTCGAGGCAATTACATCCCTTCGAGTTTCCACCGCGGATACATCCACTTCTGTTTCTCCCATTTTTGCTGCGACTATGCCCTTGGTGAACGTACCTATAGTTGTGCCGACTTCGACGGAAGCGTCTTCGATTTTGACTCTTCCTATTTCCTTTCCTACAGTAGTTTCACCCACAATTACTGTACCAGAAGTAGTTCCCTCGCAAGGAACTACTTCTTCATCACTCACTTCTTCCATCACAAATGCTACTTTGCCTATTAAGGGGAAATCTAAAGAAGTAGCACTGACACCTATACACTCGGTTCCTAAACTTAGACCGAGACAACCGAAATCTAACGTTGCATCATCAGTACCTCCCCATTTGCTTCCCCCGAAAAGGTTACAATCACCTTATGCGGTTGAAATTTTCACCATCCCTGAAAAAGGAAAGCCCATATTTCGAACCATCAAGACTCTTGGTGCTTTCCCGCAAAAATCTCTCTCTACACCTCATAAAAGATTGGATTTTTCCACTGAGAAGGTGTCTTCTTCTACAAACTTATCAAAACCATCATCTTCTTCTACAACACATTCTTCACCAGCACCTCGAAAAGTGGACTTACCTACTAAAAAGATGTCACCTCTTTTATCAGAATCATCATCTTCGTTACCAAAAACCAGGGCACCCTCTGTTCCTCCGATTATACCTACTTTGGAAGCTTCTCCCTCATCTAAATCGACATCATCTAAATCATCATTAGTTTCGACCAAGAAGCCTCCCTTATCTCCTCAAGACCACAACACTTGTCACATCTCCATCATCTTCAAAATCTATTTTAGGGGCTCATGCTCCACCGAAATCAATCATGTCTCACTTACTTCCATCTCAAGTGCCCAAGGCTGCTCCTCCATATGTCCAAAAAAAGATGATCCCTAAAAAGACCTCACAAACCTAACATGCAGTTCTTTTACCTCAAGCAGAATCTGTAAAGTAAAAGAGGCGCCTTCATCATCTCTATCCTCACCTTTATCTACCGGGTTCTATACTGAAATCCTTTGCCAAATTATCCAATCTTCATCCATATCTCTTCCTCTGATTAAACCCTATAACCCTAAAGGAGTTAAACCTACCTAGTTTAACTCTGATTTGATTTGTGCTTACCACCATACCCCGGGTCATGATACTAGAGGGATGTAAAGCTCTTCAATCTGTCATCAACAGTCTTTTGGAAGAAAGTGATTTTTTGCTGGAGGAGGAGAAACAAGTATCTCCTCTCATCTTAGCTCCATCTGAGCCCCAACGATCTACTCAGACCTCTAATTCTAGTGATTCCACTCCAAATGATCTTACACCTTCTAAAATTGACACAATTCATATCGCCACGAGAACCCAACAATATGATAATCCATCCTCATCTACAAAGATCTCGACCACACGGTTGTCATTTCTCGCAGCCCCGAAGGAGTTCCTCCTTCCTCATTAGCCTCGAGACCTCGGGTCTCTATTCGTGCTGCACCTCGGCTCAAATTCCCATGTCGGGCTGAGGAGAGTGTTATGAAACAACTCACCTGTGCTCCGGTCAAAATGTCTCTTTTAGACCTCATTCAATCCTCTCCGCAACATCGCCAAGCTCTGATTGATAATCTGCGTCGCATCGCAGTGAATTCAGATGATCCCCAGCCTTTCGAGATGGTTGTTGGATTGAATAGACCATCAACCGCCATTTCTTTTGAAGATTCAGAAATTCCTTCCCTTTCTTCCGAGGATTTGGAGGCTCCCCTCTTTATCACAGTCCAAATCGACAACACAACATTAAAACGCATTATGATCGACAGTGGTGCTGCACTCAACGTCATCTCCTCGCACACATTCGAGTAACTTAAGTTACCAAAGAATGTAGTGTCACCCCCACCTTTCGCTCTTCGATCATTTAACGATCAGCTAGTAGTTACTTTAGGAACTGTGGTCCTACCCATTCGAGTAGGTAAGAAGTTGCTTCACGAACTCTTTTACATTGTTGAAGGGAAATTCCACTATAATATGATCCTCGACGCTCCTGGATTCGTGCAATGCATTATGTCCCATCCACCCTCCATCGATGCTTAAAATATCAATATGAGGGCAAAATCTATACTCATCCAGGAGATCCTTTTCCTTCCGCACAATGCGACATGACCACAGGGTCTGCCCCTCTAAAGGAAAATTCTGTTCTCCTGACGGGGCCTCATCTTCTTCCATACCTGCAACCAAACTACCAGATGTATAAAATTTAGAAGAGACATTGCAGCGTTTCTCACTAGGAGAGCTTCCTCTCCTTTCTTTTGACACCCATCTCAAACCTAGTGAGTATGGTAGACCAGACAAACAACCTGAATATCAGCCAGGTCTTGGTCGCATCGTCACCATTGGTCTAGCCCAATCAACAGACTAATTTCATTTACGGTGGTCTTGATACGCCTCACTATCACCCGGATTCTCCTCCTAGGACCAAACCTTATTTAACAGGGTTCGATTGTCTACAGAATCCCACGTTTGCAAAAACTTATTTATATCGATGCGCGTGGAAGGGCTTTGGCTTAGGTAAATATGAACAAGGTGTGCATGACCTCGCATCCATTCCAACTCTCAAGCCACATCAAAAATTTGGTTTAGGATTTAAACCTCTTTCAAAAGCCACTGTCACTATTCTCAATGAGCCTCTTCCTATTGAGGAACCATCTTCTCCCGCTAAGTCAGAAGCATCACTCGATGTGGACGACGCCATTTCCATCCCGTCTAAATTTTTTTTTAGTCAATACCATTTCCTTAGGGCCACTAGCCTATAAGACTAATGACAGGTCCACTTCCATACCGTTAATTTTCCCTGAAATAGTTGGAGATGACTCTCCTACTATCAACACTATCCACTATGCGGATGATGATTCTGTCCTCACCTATCTGGGGCAAAGAGGGATTCCTATCTTCCTAAAACCATTCCTTCTGACACGTCTACGCTTCTCAACGAAGCCACTGTCGACCTTAATATAGGGACTTCTAAAGACCCTCGCATCATTAAGGTCAGCCAATCCCTTAATCCATAGGAGTTAGGAGACTTTACCACTTTTCTTTCCAACCATCGTCAAGCCTTTGCTTGGTCATATGAGGATATGCCAGGACTCGATCCCGATATCATGGTCCACAATATCGTTACTCTTCCCGACATCAAACCGGTTAAACAAAAATTGCGTAAAATGCACCCTAGAGTAGCCCTTCTTGTTAAAGAAGAATTACAGCGCTTGCTCTCAGCTAACTTCATCCAACCCATCAATTATCCACAATGGGTTTCCAATGTAGTACCAGTAACTAAAGCTACTGGGAAAATTTGAATTTGTACCGACTTCCGGGATCTTAATCTTTCTTGTCCAAAAGATGATTTTCCTCTACCTAATATCGACCAACTCGTGGATTTAATTACAGGTCATGAGATGCTTTCTCTTATGGATGGTTTCTCTGGGTATAATCAAATTCTCATCGCACCAGAAGACCAACATAAGACTTCTTTCATAACTCCTTGGGGGACCTTTTGTTATCGTGTCATGCCTTTCGGTCTTAAGAACGCAGGAGCAACCTATCAGCGAGCAATGACCTACATCTTCCATGATCTCTTACACAAAACTATGGAAGATTACGTCGACGATCTCCTCAGTAAATCCAAATGTCATCAGGATCATCTTTTCATTCTTGCACCTCTCTTTGAGAGGCTTATTCGCTTTTGTCTTCGTCTAAATCCATCTAAGTGCGTGTTTGGCGTTCTCACTGGTAAACTTTTAGGTTTTATCATTTCCATTAGGGGTATTGAAGTAGACCCCGCAAAAATAAAAGCTATCCTTGAGATGCCTCCCCCTTCTAACTTAAAGCAACTCCGCAGTCTCCAAGGACGTCTTCAATCGCTATGCTTGTTTTATCTCACAATTGTCGGACCGTTGTCAACCTTTTCATCATCTCCTCCGTAAGAATGTTCATTTTGAATGGGATGAACATTGCCAAAAGGCCTTCGATGATCTCAAAGCTTATCTTCTTTCTCCACCTGTGCTTACACCTCCACGCGAGGGGGAGCCTTTCTATCTTTATATCTCTGTGACTGACCATGCTCTGGGAGCCATGATCTCGCATCGGATGCTTGCGGTAAAGAACAAGCTGCTATTACATCACCACACCTCCATGAGTATGAAACACGTTATTCCGAAGCTGAAAAGTTGTGTTGTGCTCTCTTCTTTGCAACTTCTAAGCTTTGTCATTACCTCCTTAATCACAAAACTTACATTGTCACAAGTGTCAATCCACTCAAGACAATTCATGCGAAGCCTTATCACAATGATCGTATCACTCGTTGGCTCATGCTTATGACAAAATTTGATCTCGAGTTTATCCCGCAAAAGTCTATCAAGGGTCAGGTCATTGCAGATCAATTAGCTGATGCTCCTCTTCCGAAACTCAAGTCCCCCTTGCTCAATTCCCCGATGAATATATCCAACAAATTGAATTTGGTCTGTCTCCATTTAAAGTAAATCTCTTCTTTGATGGATCCAAATGCCAAAGAAGGGGAGGTGCAGTTTCATGATGATTCCTCCTTAGGGTACGCCTATCCCAATCACACACAAATTGAACTTTGAGTGCACCAATAATATGGCTGAATATGAAGCTCTTGTCTTGGGTCTTCAAAATGCCATTAATCTTGGTGCTCGTCATATTGACATCTTTGGTGATTCTGAACTCATCGTTAATCAAGTCACGGTGTCTATCAATGCAGAATGATATCCTTCAAAAATATCATGATATCGTTCTCATTCAACTCCAATCTTTCGATAAATTCACTATCCAAGCTATTCCTCACACTGCCGATCGATTCGCAGATACAATGGCTTCGTTAGCCTCACTTATCCCACCTTTTACCGAGGACTCACGACTTTATGTGGTCGGTAAATGATTAGATCAACCATCTCATCTTAGGCAACTAACTTCAATCCATGCTATCACAACCCATACTCAGGATGAGTGGTATCAACAGATCGTTGATTATCTATCTCATTCGGTGCTTCCTCCAGATCTGACTTCCAATGGTAGAAGATATTTTATCCTATGCGCTAATCGCTATACTATTCTAGGTGGGATCCTCTACAAACATGACTTTGATGGTATTTTTCTTCGGTGCCTCAAAACACTTGAATCATCTAAAGCTATCCAGGAGGTCCATGACGGTATCTGTGGTGGCCATTTTAGTGGCTTGGCCATAGCTAAATGCATCTTACGTTTGGGATATTATTGGCCTTCTCTTAATCGAGATTGTTGTGAATACACTAACAAATGCATCAAGTGTCAACAACATTCCAATCTCACACATATCCCTAGTCAAGCTCTACAACCTACAACTGGATTTGTGGCCTTTTTCGCAATGGGGTCTTGATCTCATTGGTCTCATCAATCCTCGTTCTTCACAACGTCATCATTCTATCATTACTGCCACTGAATACTTTACTAAGTGGGTGGAAGCTATCCCTCTTTCTTCAACAAAAGCTAAACCCATAGTTGATTTTGTCTATCAACACATCATTTGTCGCTTTGGTGTTCCACACAAACTCATCACAGATAATGGTAAGTCTTTCAAAACGTTGATTTGCAGAACCTCTACGATGCTTTCAATATCAAACTCAGCTTTTCTTCTCCATACTATCCTCAAGCTAATGGTCAGGCCAAAGCTTCCAATAAAACTTTGCGTAATATCCTCGCAAAGGTAACTAGTCGAGCTGGTAGGGATTGGCATTTACATATCCCTTTTGCTCTTTGGGCTTATCGGACTAGCATTCGTACTCCTACTGGTGCTACTCCCTTCTCTCTCGTCTATGGGTCTGAGGCTGTTCTTCCTTTGGAAGTCCAAATCCCATCTCTCCGTGTTTCTCTTAGAGAATTTGTCTCTGATGAGGACTATCGTCAAAATTGTCTAAAGACAACTTGAATCATTAGATGAGCGGCGTCTCAACGCTCTTGAACATCATCAAGTCTATCTTGAGTGTGTCAAACGTGCTTATAACAAGCACTTGCAGCACCGTGACTTCAAAATTGGTGATCTTGTTCTTAAAGAAAATCAAAATGTCACTACACTCGAAAGGAGTCAGCGTGGTAAGTTTGCTCCCAACTGGATGGGTCCGTACGTTATCACTAATAAATTTGGGTCGGGGGCTTATCATCTATCTTCCATGGATGGTGTACCCGAAGTGGAACCTCTTAATGCCTTGCATCTACGGCCCTTCTACTGTTAAAATCTATCTTACACAAATCTAGTCGCAAGACAGATCTTTCATCCGTCTAACAACCAGTCATATACTTTCATGGTGATTCAAAATTATGTGGTTCTCCACCTATTGTCTTTTTTACCTTAAATATGAGTATCGTGGCTCTACTCATAGCATTTTTCTTCTGGATATGTTTCTCCTCATGGTAGGAATACCTTAATCACCGTTTCATTTGTCCCAAGTGCTTATCTTAATCGGATCTACTCGGGGCATGAGTGCATGCTCTTTATACGTTTTCTTCCCCTCTATCTGATCTATCTAGGTCTAAACTCAGCTTCTTCCAAAAAGTTTTTCAAAAAAAAAAAAAAAGGATAGACTGATCCCTTGAAGGACAGCTACCCATACAATCAAATGAATCAAAAGATATAGACCATGCCCTCGAAGGATGGCTATCATTAAAATTCAAAATACAGACCGCTCCCTTGAAGGACGGCTGTTTCTCAAAGGAATACTCAAGGCTTCTTGCATTGATCAGCCTTTCAGTTAGTTTATACACTTTTTAGCATCACTGAAAGACTTCCCGTATTGATCACCGGGTCTTTCCATATCGAGCAAAACTTCCCGCATTGATCAGCTTTATTTTCTCGCCGTAAATCATGAAGCTGAGATATAAGACCTTTTGTTGATCATATGGAGAATCCTATTTTCCCAGTATGAACATGTATTATGTCCCTTGTAAATTTCGACGAGATACCTACTTACTGCTCCTTCCGTTTCCCTCCTAAATCTGGTTTGCGGCTAGTTAGTGTCAGGTTTATTTTAACCTCATATAGGGCCTTGTATGCATAATCTTTTGGTTTCCTATCCAGATTCTATTTATGGTCGGTTGGGAGTCCAACTTATCATTTTTCTTCTTATTTGGGTGTATATCCTTTATTTCTAATCAAGGTCATTTTCATTACGTCCTTGGCTCTCACAGCGAATATTTCTAATTATTTCATCCAGTTAAATTACCATTTAACATGTTAATTTAATCAAACTCTATCATTTATCTAATTTCATCTGATCTACTTTGTTCAAAACACATCTCATCACCTCTATTATAAACACATGTGAGTCTATCTATCTATTTTTATCAAAATTTAATTAAAAATCTCAAAAAATATCAAATCCATTCCAACTATTAACTCCTACCTATCTATCACATCATCTAATCACTTGTCTATCCACGTAACATTACATCTATCTTTATCTATTTTCTCAATCAAGTTAAATCCACATATCAATCACATCAAATCACATCTATTTATGTCCTCTACATCTATGTCTATCCAATTATCTATCAATCTATGTCTATATCCATCACAATTACGCTACATCTATCCATGTATATCAAAATTAAAAGCAGGAGAACAATCATATGACAAAGGAAATGATGAATCTATATATATATACATGAGTGTCTGTACAACAAAAAATGGGTGGCTCTCAATCAAGCCATCTATAAAATGCCTTCCAATCGAGGCTACATCACTACACTGATACAAAATACATCAATCTCTATATCATAAAATCTGATGCGTGAAGACACTATCTCCTCCACCCTCCTCTGGACCAGGCTGTCTCTCCTAACCGCCGCCTATCGAGCTAGACGCACCTACTGCTGGAGGCCTCTGCCCACCTCGGTCTCTCCCGGTGCTCCCTCCCTCTGATGCCCCACTCGCTGTGGCTATCGCTGATCTCCTCCTCACCCCGTACCGAGGCACATCTGGGGCATGCTTTGCGCTAGGGCATCCTCATAGTATCTCACCTCAGCGAGGAGAGACTGATATGTACTCAAGCTCATGGTACCAGGTGCTCGTAGTGGTGCTGCTGGTGCTGCTGGTGGTGCCCCTCCTATGGTCGTGCCCTGTGTCCCAGACTCTGACATGGTACCTGTCTCACCATATTTGGCCCTGAGGGCCTCCCTATGTCGATGGTAGCGATCCCTCGCTAGATCACTATATCTCACTCCTGGCGAGTGGTGTCTCTCTCCAAAATCAAGGCATCCTCTCCGCCGCCGAGCTCGATCTCCTCGAGAGCCGCCTGGTGTGTATGTGTCGTGGTAGGCGTGCTCTCCTCCAGCCTCTCCAAAGATCAGAGCCATATCCTCCTCATCGGCATCTATAGATGCCGGAAGGTGTCGTGGTAGCTCTGTCACATACCATGCCGCATAACCATCATCCACTCCGGCGTCATCATCACTGTCTGTGGAGGGTGGGGCCTCTCTCAATGGATCTACCGGGATCAAAATCGGCAGATCGCTCTCTCTACTGCCTCGCCCGTAAGGCTCGTAAGTAGTCGACTGCTCGTATTTAGGCCGAATCTGTCTCGATACCCGTATAAACGGGACGCGCTCCCACATATCAGCCTCGCGGCCCCTAATCACCTCCCGCTCGCCTCAATCCCACCAAGTGAGCATCCTCGCCGCCCATGCCTCGGAAATACCCGATATAGGTCTCTGGATGACTCGCTCGTGTCAAGATCTCAAAACGCTCAAAGATACCAATCTGCGGATCTCCCTGTATCTCCCGAGGCCATATCAGCCCGCCATCGCCGAATCCGTAATCAATAGCTCCCACTACTGCTGGCATCCAAGGAAGCCCGGATGGCCTGATCACTACTATATGTTCATATGCCCAAAATGGAGCACAAAACTGACATCAATACCTGTCCTCCGGCCAGTGGTATACATCCATAACTCATAATATATCTGAGCTATCAAGGCATCAGCAAAGGCGAACACCTGTCTGAACTGTAGGATGTCACAAACGCAATCTAGTAATAACAGTGGGAATCTCCCACCTCCTGAATCTGGTAGAGCAAAATAGGAGATCACCATCTGAATCAACACTATCCATCTACTCCTGGGAACATCCTGTCTATACTGCGAGGCTATCCTCACTGCCCCGGACACTATCTCTGAATCATCTGCCCTGTCTCCATACAATCGAACTAGGGCCCTCTCTGCTGCTCTCGTGGCGTAATCTCTATCGGGTCCCCGATGATCGGCAGCCTCAAAATCCTATATATGTCCTCATGGGTGATGGTCATCTCACCCGTCCCGAACCAAAAAGTGCAAGTCTCGGATATCCCATCGCCGCATTAGTTCTCGCATCAACTCTACATCTCGTGGCACTCATCTCAGTAGTAGTATCAAAGCCCCGAGCCCACCTAACTCTAAGTGGCACCAATCTACACGGCTGACGCTGTGAGAATGGTCTCCAGTAGCTCGGGAATCACATCCCTCATGTGTAGTACCTCTCGTGCCTGCATCCATGACATCAAGAGCAATATTAGCTTCATATTTACCCAAATCCGAACATCCAAAACAAATTTTATCATTTTCATCCAGATGTCTGTCCAATCGGCGTCGATTAAATACAATCGGCGTCGATCTTATATAGTCGACGCCGATTGAACTCAATCGGTGCCGCTTACATTACATCGACATCGATTATACCAATCGACGCCGATTTTCAGGCCAGAGGTAAAACACACTCTGGCCTCCCACCAAAAAAAAAAACAAAAATATAAAAATATAAAAAAAAATAAATACGACGGGTTCAAGAAGAACCACTTACCCCAGGTCATGTCCTCCTCCGCTTCTGACCGCTTCCAGAGGCTTCCATGGTGCTCAAATCCAATTTTTGACTCTCTCTGAATCAATCGTCACGGTGTAAATAAATCGTTCACGTTTTCCGTTCACATATTTATATGTGCTTGTGAACGGTCGGCGCCGATTTTTTGGTCGGCGCCGTTTATTTAGGTCGGCGCCGATTAGTGTGATCGCCGCCGATTTTCCATATCTCTTTGCCATAGTGTTGATGCTTGGCTTATTTATCTGGTCATTATTGTGCGCTGAATGTTGCCTTTTGGCACATATTTTCGATATCACCATCCATTTCAAGTTTGTTCCCTTTACGTGGGGCACTCGTACTTTTTGGCAACTTAGAGTTAACGGTCTCAGAGCACTAACGCCGCTTCTTTGCAGACTCCCCCGTTGTCCCTACCAATGTGTCTCTCTTTAGATGCTGACTATTTTTCCGCTCTCCTTACACTCATGGGTCTATAGGTACTAACGTCGTCTCATGAGGAGACCGCCTACCGCCTCTACCAATGTGAGTTCCTTAGGTGGCTGCCTCTTTATTCATGTTTGTGCATCATTAATGATCAGATCTACTCCAGACATCCAGCTGGGGCATCCCGTGTTTTCATCTACCTTTTTCAAACTTGGGATCGTTTGTTCTATCACCCATCCCATCCCTAGTTTGAGGGGGATCACATCATCACTTTTTCTTCCTTTCTTCCATCTCCTTGTTTTTGTCTCATAACCTTGCTTATCGCAAGTTACTTGACAAAAAGGGGCAAAATGTAGACACCTAAAATTGGTTATCCAATTTAGTGTCCCTCGTGCACATTTGCTCTCTCAGGTAACCTGAGGCACGTTTATATCACCACTATCCCCTTGGGGTATTATTCAATTTGTGATTTAAACACCTATCCTAAGTTTAATTCACCCCTTTATGTTTTACCCGTGAGTAATTAAATATTAACTATTTAATTACACCTTTTTACATGTATCCTAACCACTTATCTACCCCATATCTATTCTATCCATATATCCCCCCTATTTCTCCTCCTCCCAAAGTGGGATATTTCCCGTATTTGAGGTGGAGGGATCACTCTTATCTTTCTAGAAATCGCTCCTTTTGGCCGTCTCGGGAGTCTGTTCCGTGATCGGCGCCGACCGGTACTCGGTCGACGCCGATTTTTCGAGCGGCGCCGATTATAAATAGAGGCCCAGAACTCGGTTCTAAAAGGACACAGAGAGACATTGTAAGGGACACAGATTGTAAGAGAGAGAACGAGAGATCTTTGAGCATCAAGTGTGAACATTATCTATCGAATGAGAGCGGATCTTGTCCAAATCAATCCCTGAGAGGAGCACCATTACTCTGCTCTTATCACATCAACATCGCACGTCTCCATTTTTTTCTCGGTGAATCTGCTCTCGCATCCAAAGACAGTGGAGCCTTGCACAATCTCTCTCTGGCTTTTGCAGATCCAGCAGACGTTGATGATCTTGCCTTTGTTTTCCGATTCCCAAATCTTCTCGCACTTTGTCTCGGATCGACACCGATCTATATCAGTCGATGCCGATCTATATCAGTCGACGCCGATCTGAACCAGTCGACGCCGATTCTACATAATCGACGCCGATCATCCTGCAGACAGGTAAAAGGACACAGGTAACACAAATCCAGCTTTGTTTTCACAGTTTCCTATTTTCTGTTGCTTTTCTGTCTCGCTTGCTTTAGATTCTATTTATTACTTTGATCGTAAAATCTAGTCCCGTACGTAAATCGCTTATCATTTATGCTTCTTTACTTAATTGAAAACATGGTCGACATCCGCCGAGGGAGCTTACGCTTCCCGACCCGCTTCTCGGCAGTCCACCTAAATATCTTTTAACGTGGTCTTTTCTCACAAGCACGGTGTCTCGCAGGTTACTTGGATCTACTGTGCAGAATTGCTCGTGTGCGCCCGTCTTATCTACATCGGCTTCCTTATCCATCTACATCTTCGGATCTTGTCCATCAGGTATCAATTTCATTTGAGTTTTTCAAGGTTTTTGTGTTTAGTTTGGTACATTAACTTGGACAGGTAACAAGCGTGAAATTCTTGATCAACACCAAGGTTATCTTTGCTGAATCTATAATAGTGGAAGAGTTACATGTGATCAACAAGTCATCAACATAGAGAACAAAAATGAGTATGGAGTGATATTTCCATAGAATATAAACATTTGGATTAGAATGACACCTAGTAAACCTTGATGTAAGTAAAGAGGAGTCCATCTCGGCATACTAAGCTAGAGGGGCTTCTTTAAGGCCATAAATAGAGTTCTTTAATTTACAAACGAGGGAGGGATCATGGAAATAACTCGAGGTTGTCCCATGTAGATCTCTTCCTCTAGGTCACCATGAAGGAAGGCACTCTTAACGTCCATTTCATGGAATTTCCATTTGTTTGTTGAGGCAATGGCTAGGGTCAGTCAAATAGAATTCATCTTTGCAACTAGAGAAAAGGTTTCAGTATAATCAACCCCAGCTATCTCGGAGAAACCGTTAGCTACTAATCACGCTTTAAAATTTTTGACATCTCCATCTACTCCATACTTTGTTTGGAACACCCACTTACACCAAATGATTTTTCTTCCTTTTGGAAGAGGGGTGAGATCCAAAGTATCATTCTTAGTGAGAGAGGAATACTCCTCATCCATGGAAAACTCCAACTCAGGAATACTAGAAGCCTCCTGGAAAGACTGTGGATCAAAGTTAGAGGTGAAGAAAAAGTGGGGTCCAATGAAATCTGAGCGAGTACCTCTCATATCTGAAGTATCTCCAACTAAATCTCCCGCACTTTGCAAATTTTTCCTAGCCCAAAGAGGAATAGGAATATCAAGCTCTGAGTTGGAAGATTCATCACTTGAGTGAGAAGGGACGTAGTCCTCATCATCACTACTGTCATAATCAGAAGACTCAAGGGCCCGATGGTCGGAGGATCGGAAGTGGAGCATACTAAAAAAATCATCATCGATGAGTCGAATCCAAATCATTAAGCTAAAGAACTCAATAGGTAGAGAAGTGGAAGTCGAAGAAGACTCATCGAACTTAACACTTCTCTCAATATAAAGCTCATTATAATTAGGATTCAACAATCAATATCCTCGACACCATCAAGATACCCTACAAAGATACAAGGTTTGGATTGTGGTTCCAATGCCTTACATTTCTTCTTGGGAATCCAAGCCATAGCCTTAGATCCGAAGACTCGAAAGTGCTCAACATCGCTTCCATAAAAATAGGCTCTAAAGGGTGTCATCCTCTTACTGCCTTGTGTGGAACATGGTTCTCGAATGTAATTAGCACAATTCATTGCTTTCAACCCAATATCATGCGGAGGAAGAGACTTCAAGTGAATCATACTAGCGTCCATCTCTTTAAGAGTACGGTTCTTTCTTTCTGCTACTCCATTCTACGAAGGGATATAATCAAAGTGTATGCTACAAGGATATCACTTCAGAAGTATAGAAATCAATGAACCTATTGTTTACATATTCACCTCCATTGTTAGTTTGAAGAACCTTAATAGACCGTTTCACTGCTTTTCTCGGCCAAGAGAGCCTTAAATTCTGAAAATGTTCAAAGACTTCAGACTTAAGCTTAAGAAAATATACCCAAGTATATCATGAATAGTCATCAATGAAGGTCAGCACATAAAGAGCTCTAGTAAACTAAGGAGATGGAAATGGACCAAAAATATCGTTGTGAACAAGATCTGTCTTTATGTCAACTTTTTACACTAGGAAAGGATTGGAATATGCCCTCCTTTGACCTTTTTTTGTCCCACTCATTCAAAACTTGAAAAACTCATTCAATTGGGGTCTCTCAATTCCAATTGCTTGGTATAAGAGCCAAGTAGTTAAGCTCGCCAACCCTAGATTAGTGCTTAGATGGGTGACCTCTTGGGAAATTTCCAGGTGTCACCGCCTCCTAATGTTGTTGGGCCATATTGGGTGTATACTCAGCTCCATCATGTGGAAGGGTGTTGGTGTAGTAGTTATTTAACATGATTAGATACCTCTCCACCATCATTTCGAGCTTTTGGTGTGATGGCAAGTTGTGCAGCTCTGATACAATGAAATATTTTATGAGAATCGTATTGAAAATTGTGCACCACAATGAAGTTTCACTCTAAAGGAAATGTAATATCTCTAGGTAATCACAAGGAGGAATCAATCAATCAATGGAAGAACTTGCATAACAGAACAAAGCTTGCACATAGAGAAATACAACAAAGTGTCTTGGAATACTCATAAATGTCAAATGAAGGAATACATATAGGGTGATGAGTAATCATAGTGCATGACACACAAGAAAACCCAAATCTAACCCTAAAACATAACCCATGTGAGATGACCCTCCATATGTGTGTGGAGGACATATAAAATCCCACACACCAACATTTTCTCGCATGTTTAACCATTTTTTTATGTGATGGAATTAGTGTCGAAGCTACTTATTGAAGTAATTATTCGGATGGGAGATTAGTGGTAGTAATCGGATCTAAAATAAATTATACATATGAAGTGAGAGTCCTAATATGGTATTCTTTTTGGTCCATCTTATCCTTGTATTCTTGGATTCTCACGATGAGGCACGTAGAAGACTCTTGAAAAAATGAACATCAAGATCATGTGTCATTATGGCTAGGGAAATTATGCTCATCTCATAGCTATCCAAAGTCATTTCCTCAATTGGCTTGACAATCTTCCGAATGACTATCTCAGTATATACTAGTTACCCGAGGTGCCTATGAAAAAGTCGAAAACCACTTCAAAAATCTTCCTTATTTTTGTTTGACCATTGATGCGATAGACGAGAAAATAGGAATGGTCACTTGTTGCATTGTGTGAGATTCTAATGTGATAATTCTCGTATGCCCAAGGAAATATCTCATTATTTTCCTACTTTGCATTGGGCAAGATTGTAACCTATTGCTAAAAATGGGAATGAACATCCTTAGCAAGTGATACCGGTGTGGCCGTGGTATAATATAAGATTGGAGATGTCTCCATGGATGAGAGATGCATCGGGTCAATCTCTCCTTATTCTAGAACAACTATAGGATCCTTAATTATTCTCACTTTCTTATGTAATCACCTATATTAAGGAGTCTTAGGTTATACCGATTTTAACTTTGAGCTTTCTCCTGATTGAGCCAAACTACAAGATTTTTCTTTTTCCCATGAATAAGAATGGTAATAATCTTGTCTCTTAATGAAAGGTAATTTTATAGATGAGATGACAGAAGCCCTCTTTCTCCTATACCATTCATGTAACCTTTTTATCACCACCCCCATGATTTATTTGATATCCCCAGACTCGTGAATGCTTCAAAACACTTGGGGGAGATGAGAAGCTTTCACCATCAGGTACATTGGATAATACATTTTGGTTTTGTCCTCTTGAACACCATACTCATACTATTCAAACATGAATTTTCTCATTTGTTCAACTATCATCCTCCTATGATCACATTCTCACACTTCAAAATCATCAACACAATTCACCCAAAAATATTCAATTTGAGGGACATGATACAAAGTAGGTAGATGAAAGGTTTCTAGATCCTCTCATATGCCAAAATATTCCCTTGAGGTGTATGAGTGCATATTTATAAGAAATATGGATGCTTCCATGTAGATGGATTTATGAGAACTCTTGCAAGATAAAACCCCTAGTGAGATAGGGAAAGTAATTAACTACTTATATCTATTCCTCATCTTTTTATTGAAATGGACCAATTGTATACACAATTCAATGAGTATGATATTCTTGTTTGGGTAGTATGGAAATATCAAGGAGAAATTTAAAAGATGACACTCAAATATATGCGAAGGTTGAAAATTAAATTAATTATGATGCATACCTTATAACTAGATCTTTAGCGTGTGTAGACAATATTGAATGTTGGTTACCCTTAAAAAGTTTGATAACATACATTTTGAAACAATCATTCACCTTTGCAAAGTCTTCATTTCTCTTTTTCAATATAAAGTGTGAATACTTGTCATACGTAGGAGCTTTCTGGGAATCATTTTGTGCAAGTGTCAGGCCTTTGAATGGTCTTTTGTTTTCCCGAGTGCATATACAAGGTACGAAGACATGATGAACTTCTTAGAAGATGGAACTTGAAGAAATTAGTGATGCAAGTTATCACTGATTATTTTTCCCTAGTCAATTGTCTTCTTATCTTCAAGGATTGTGAGAATGAATATTACAATCCATTCTTTAAAGTCTCATGTGTTTTCTTCTCCCATCACTCGGCTTAGAAAAAATATGGCATAGGATAATTCCTCATGGAATTCATTCCAAGAAAGTGTCTCGAACTCGAGAGGGCTTCCCCCTTTGCTTCAACCATGAACCAAGAGAAAATCCTTGAAGGAAGTATTTTGTCACGTACTATTCTCTAGATGTAACCTCTTTAGTGATCACTACCATGTTTCTTCCAACTAGAATCTACATGCCTTGAGATATTTCCTTTAGGGTAAACATTGTCATGAACTATTTTTTGTCAGCTCTTATTATTTTGGTGTTTGGCTCGTAGTGAAGGGAACAATCCAACACCAACTTTAAGCTTCAAAATGACATGGGGTGGCCACAAACTATGTACAATCTGCTCATAAAAACCTTTTCTTCCATGGGTTCTCTTGGTTCACCCAACATTCTCGTCTTTCGGATATTCAAGGTCCATGTGTGTAGCATCACTATCACCTACACTGGATAAATCTAATGAACTTCTTGCAACGGGCTCAAGTTCGAGAATTTTAACTTCATGGTGGTAAAAGGAAATAATATGGGTAAAAACTGAGATGGTAGCAACTTCTTGCACTTGAAACCAAAACTTTTTATTTTAGACCCTAGGTTTAAGGAGATGGTTTTTTGGGAAAGGTTAATTTTTGTGTTGTAATCAATGTTATGGGATTATCATCATGCTTGGGACACTCTCATAGATTTTTCATGGCCATTTTAAAAACTTTATATTTTTAGAAAGTTTCTTTTTTCTTTTTTTGGCTTGTGTGCCCTAGTTTTCCATTTTGGATTTTTCTTCTTTGAAAGGTTTTGATGTTCTAAGAATTTTGTTATTTAAGGTAAGTACAAGGATGGGGTACTTACTAATTCTATCGATTTTTTTTCACAAGTTGGTTTTTCAAAAAATCAACATTTCTGATTTGGGTTTTTACTTTAGATGCTATGATTAGATTTCCAAAGACAAACCGCCTTCCAGATCAATGGGAAACTAAAGAAGAAGGATTTAGGGAAAATGGTTGGGGTTTGCTGCAATTAATAATTTGGAACATCTCTGATATATTTTTTTTATAGCTTGAAGGTGCCTAGGAGAGGAAGATATGGATAAAATCTCACTAGAATCCATATGCCCATTGGTGAGATACATATTTTTGATAGTTTTACTCATGGAAGCTTCTGGTTAAAAACGTGTATGGTAGTAGCTGAAATAGCAAGTATAGAAATGAAACATTTACAATGGAGTGAAAATGAAGAAATGGAGTGGTGGAAGAAATGGAAATTGATTTTAAATGTTATTCCTAGTAGTGAAGTTCTCATACGCACGTACGAAGAAACATGACAATTACTAAATTTGTAAAAATGAATTTTTAAAATATTCAATGGCTTGAGCATAATTTTATGTCCCATTTTTTTGGACATATTGTGCATAAAAATGCACCTCACCCCGAGCATGAAAAGTAGTAGTGTGATATTTTTCGTAGAGGGAGAGTGGAAAACCACTTAAAAACACCTAGGTGTTGAAATTTGGTCATATGGGAGACTGTGGAAGGAGCTAGGCTTGCATACATTTTCCCCCCAAATTTCCCAAGTTTCTAGGATAGTTAGTGGAAGAAAATGTTCCTCCATCAAAGCTTAACAAGTGGCGGATGATCACTGTGCAGGAGGATAGGAGAGGGAGGTGAAAATAAGCATGCGGAGAAAATTTTTGGGCCATGTGGAGGACCGGGGAAAACCTTGGGGTTGGGTATATTTTTGTGTCCTAACTATCCCAATGTTTCGGGATAGTTGGTATAAGAAAATGCACCCTCATCTTGTGAGGACAAGTGGCGGTCTAGGATTCGATGATGGAGGGTGCTCAAAAATAATATAAGGGGGATAAACTGAATTTTCTAGGACAAACCTAGGTCACATCATTGTCGAGGGACTATCTAGGGTAGGGTGCATGTTTTTTTCCCAACTATCCTAAGGGGATGATATAGTTGGCATAGGAAATTGTGCTCAAACCTGGGAGTGACATGTATCCACCCGAAAATTGACTAAAGGATTATAATAATATAGTCTAATTTGATGTTATGGAAAGTAGTAAATAACATATAAATAAATAAAAGAAATAACTCAAACAACTAAGTAACTAAAATGTGAAACATTAATGTGAAAACATGGGTAGAAAGGCCTTAGCTGATTCACTCGAGCTTTTGAACTTTTTTATAATGGAGACCAGCTAGACAGAGGAAGAAATTGTTCCACAAAGACTCCATAAAATGCATATCTAAGTTCTATAGGTAGAGATCGGGCCACCAAGAAAAGGATTGGGGTTTTTTAGGACACAAATGACCTAAGATCTAGGTGCCCTGTCTCATGGAAATTACTAGAAAACCTCATCTAAGGTATTGATGAATGATAACCATGTTTGCTTCTAATCACATGAATTTCACTAAACTTCGTTGGATTTCTTTACAAATAAGAAATGGAGGAAACCCCGTAAAATCCCAACAAATAATAAAACCCCTAAAAAGAAAGATCCATATGAAGGGGTTGAATTATTCTCATCTTCCAAATTTGTGGACTTATTACTCATCACCGCACTAAATCTCATACCCAATATAGTTCTAGGTGTATTTGTTTTAAAATCATGCCCTAGGTTCTCGTATGTCATCGCACTT
The DNA here is from genome assembly GCA_018340775.1 of Taxus wallichiana var. yunnanensis. Classification (NCBI taxonomy): domain Eukaryota; kingdom Viridiplantae; phylum Streptophyta; class Pinopsida; order Cupressales; family Taxaceae; genus Taxus; species Taxus wallichiana. The sequence continues at coordinate 130,887,103 of CM031235.1, forward strand.
TTGAGTAGAGAGAAATAACTAGATGTAGAATTTAAGTAAAAGGTGCATGGAATATAATTAAATCCCCTCCTATGAAGTGTGATGTAGATGAACAATCATTTTTCCCTTGTGATGGAGCTAGATGGATGGAAATGGAGTAATAGGAGCCTTTGATGTATGCAACCTTAGGTGGAGATAGTAGTTCTTAGCTCTTTATCCCTCACTATGGTCATATAACTTTATATTTATATGGTTCTCTTGTTCTAATTTTGTAAATGACCTTGAAAAGGATGACCACAAAAAGAAAAAAATTAAAATTAAAATAGCTAGAAAGTTCCCAAAAGATGAGATTAAAGTGAAATTAGGATTCGGGAACCCAAAGGAGACTAGGGTGCCTAGGGTGGCCCAATCCTCATTGGATGCCCTAGTCAAACATAGGATGAATAAAAATGACAATATAAACTATGCATGTGTAGGTGCAAGATAAAAAAATGACATAAAGAAAAGTAAGATGGCCAAAGGCATGGGTTAATTAGTACTCTTTTTCACTCAAAACCATATGAACTGTAGTATGAGACCAAGAATAAATAATTACCCGTAGTGTGTGATTTAGTGACTACATTTTCCACCACTTTATGTTGGTGAACAGAAATGTCAGATAATATTAATTAGATAGATATTTGTAGCTAATATCAATGTAGAGTGGTGTATAAACTTTTTTGAGGTACTAAACAAAGCGTGGAGTGATAAACAAGGTGTAGTGTGGACATTAAAGATACAAAAGTGTAAAAGTGATGAGAGTGAACCTAGGGTGGAAGCGTGTGTGTGTATATGTCAATGTGTTTGTTGTACCGACATGTCGGTATGTTTTGTGTGGTTTTTTTGTTGATGTTGTTGTTGTTTTTGATGGCTTACTTCCCATAAAGATATACCCGTAAAAGAGTAGACTATCAATAAGTCAAATACGCATGTATATGTGTAAAACACATGTGTATATGTAAAAAACATATAATGGAATTATAAAAAAGAAAAAGGAACATGTGCACTTGATCCATGATAAGAGAAAGGGTTAAGAAAGGATATCTTGTAACTTTCAATGAAGTGTGAGTTTTTTGGGTGATCTCACACCAATTTGGCCAAAGAATTGTAGGGAGAATGGTGTGTTATTCTCCAACATGTAACAACTTCCTTGAGAATTGCAAGAGATATCGGTATTTCCTATTTCTTTTCGGTGATTTGATGTCATTGGTCAAAGTAGTGCGGGGATGAAAGTTTTTTGTATCCTCCAACATATAACTAATCCCCAAAATGATAAGGATAACTTTTCCTATAAGATCCATTATGCATTAGAGTTCTATAGACTAGTTTGAACTCACTGCTTATATAACCCACTTTGTTATGGAAAAAAATTTTAAAACTAAATTATATCGGTATTGCATTGTGTAGTGTGTAAACCCAAATGATTCCCCCTCTTTTGGCACACATGTGACATCATGTATAGGAGGATGCTGCCCCAAAAGAGGACCGACCAAATTATAGAAACCAAGGCACACCAAAACAAGTGGTTAGAAAATAAGTGTAAGATACCAAAATAATGCGTAAGATATAATGCAAGTAAATATGAAAGAATCCAATCATAGATCGTGAAAATGGGTTACAAACATGGGACACCAGTCATGATGTTGTAGGACACTCAAGGCCATAGTGCCTGCATACAAACAATCGAGTGTGCACAATGAAACAAAGGACAAGGCCCACATACAATAACAAACAAATGCAAGAAAGTATAAACAAATAGATAGCTACGGTAGCATGTAGTCCCGCAAACAAATGTTGCACATGAAGCACATGTTATCATGTTAGAAAGATTAGCCATATGTCAAAATTGTGTATAGCCAATAAATTAGTGTGCTATGAAACAATGACACCTATGGTGTATGATTGTGGATGCCCCAAGGAACCGTTGTGGTACTAGTAGTAGCTAAACATCTATACTACGTGTAGAATACCTTTATTTGTGATCACTACTAAAAAAACGTGAATGCGCATGCGTGTATGGTAAAGATAATGATATATAAGATATCTATCTAGCATGTGTGATAAGATGATCATGAACAGGAAAATGCAATCAAGAGTAAACATGACCAAGATATGAAATATGATGTGGATGGATGGAATGGAATTTAAGATGGATGATAGGAGCCATGTGCCCCCCGAGTAAATGTAGTTCTATGCAGTGGGGTTCAACTTTTTTCCCCCTTCAATAGTCAAGAATGAACCATAAATGAGAGTACATCATTTGTTGTGTGTAGTGTATTGTGCTGAATAGGTAGAGTTGAAATGCGACATAGGGATGAAGTGCACGTTACCATATAGCCTAAGTTTAAATCATGATAAGATGAGCGAAGGATTGATTATTTATCCTAGAGTGTATATCAATAAATAATTTTTAGAATTATTGATGGGGATGCTAGATTATGTGAAGATGTATCCTATGGTGTATATCACTATAAGATGAGAAGAATAAGTGACACTATTACCTAAGGAGTATATCACTAAGTCATGTAAGTGGAAGTGTTGATGTAGACTATGGATTTTATCACTAAACTAGGAACGCTGCATGATAGAAGGGTGAATGATGATTTTTCAAATGTGATGAGGTCTAATTTTTATGTATACCCTCAACAATTAAGTATGGAGAGTGAGACTAGAGTGCGTCATCGGGTAGTGAGTGCAAAGACATACAAGTAGAGACGACCATTTAATAAAATGCATAGTAGCATAGTGATGATTAGATTTAGCGTAAGGTGTGTAATACCTATTGTGTAGTGTGTGGGGTTCATGTTTGTAAGTGTTATCCAAAATTCACCCCTCAGGGTAAATTTGATAACATGCATTAAATTCTCAAGTTCGAGGCAAATAGATTGAGTCAGGGCAAAAAGTCATGTTTCTAGGGTCCCCTCATATTTTTTCTAACTCCCCTGCCCAAGAAGAAGAGAGCAAGGTCTGAAAAGGTGAAAAAATTGTAGAAAACAAGCTCGGGCCAGGAAAATGATGAAAATGCGTAGTCCTAGTCCTCGCAACAGTCGAGACATGAGGGACATCTGGGCGCGAATCGACCAAAATGCCGCCAGGCACTCCGCGGAGCAGTTGGGACGAAAGGATGCGCGGGATGCGAAAAGGAAAACAGCCGAAAGTGGGAAAATTTGCCAAGTTTTGTTATCACGCGGTTTGGGACAGTTGGGACAAAAGTACGTGGAGGACGCGAACCGGCCGATTCGGCCGAAGCAGGAGTCTTTCGTCTGAAACAGTTTGGGACATCCGGGCCAAAGGTACGCGTGGGACGCGAACCGGCCGAAAAGGTGAAAAGGCAGCAAAAGAGGGACAAGGAAGCCCGAATCGGCCGAAGCAGGAGATTTTCATCCGGGATAGTTGGGACAAAGGTACGCGGGACGCGAGGGATGTGGAAAGCCGAAGCGGCCGAAGGTAAAGAAGAAAAGTCAACGTTTGACCCGTGAAACTTCAAACGGCCATAACTTTTGACTTCGAGCTCCGATTTTCACAAAATTGGACTTTCTGGAATGAGGGAAGATATATTTAAATAAAAAAACATATTTGGCTCCATTTAGTTAATGCTCATTCCCGTCAAATGACAGAAAACGCCTGCCAGACCCAAAACAGCTGCCCGCACTCAGAAGGCCATAACTTTTGTATTTCTCAACGAAATCACACAAAATTGGTACTGTTGGAATCGTGGCTCCAATCCTGATGCACAACAATAAATAAATTCTAGATTTGATGAGAAATTGGTCGATATTTTTTAGAAAACGTGGCTGGGTTCATAACAGTGTTTCATTTGGTGGTTGGGAGTACAATTAAGAGGCATGGTCATCATTCTTTCTCTCGCGCAAAACCTGGGACAGTATGGGGAGCCTTTTGCAAGTAATATATAATCATTTTACTCCATTTAATGCCTCTTACAGGTGGTTGAAGGACATATTTCGGGATTTCCATTTTCCCTTCTCTTTCCCTTCTCATTTTTCTATAAATTGGAGTGTTGGGCTCATTGTAAAGGGAGAGTTTTTAGATAGCAAAGCTCTGTCAAAATTTCTTTGTGAAGCCAATGTGTTGCAGGCCCTTGTAGTGGACTCCTTGCATGGTGATCTAGGCCCTTATCTTGTAATAGACTGAACTATGCATATCATGAAGCAATAAAATATCAGTTTGTGGATGTATCTTCCCCTGCTGTGTTTTCTTGCATTCTTCTTGCCCCTTTAATCTTTCTACAAGAATATTGTGTCTATTATTATGTTCTTGCAGGGATCCATTATCATTGTGTATGCTTGGAATATTGTTGTGAATGCATTTTTCTAGATTATGGAGAACTTTCATCACCTCTTCTAGTGTGTACTTTGTTTCTGTATTTCACACATTTGGAGACTACTCTCACACCCTCCTTTTCTGGTGTATCACCGCTTTAGTGTAGGCTTTTATTTTATGCACTCTCTCTCCCTGGTCCCTTGGAAATTTAGATTAGAATAGTTAGTTTCCCCTGCATTAGAGTAGATTGTGGCAGGTAGTTTAGGAGCAAGAACCAGCTTTCTCTGGAGGTCTATCTCAAGTAGCAAGTCCCACAACTTGGAGATAGTACCCATGTTATCCAATCACACCATGAGTTCAAGTATATGCACTTGTATAAACACAGGGGTGCTATGATTCGGTGATAACATTAATAACTCGACCTATAATATCCTCATAGTCTTTGAGAATATCTCTAAGTGATTTTGCTTTTAAAATAGTAGTTTTTCCCATAATAAAATTATCATCTAGCAACTACGGAAAAGAAATAATATCCAAAACACTAGAAATGATTAACTCATTTAGTATCTTCCTTTTCTTTCGGTCAAAGCACAAATTCTGCCTAAGGTTTCTTTAATTGTGATATACAAAAAGGGTGATAATGGTTCTTTGTGCCTTAACCCTCTACTTGCAGAGAATGGCATTATAATGAAGGGAATAAAATTTAAATAAGTTGGAAGATATAGGAATTTACTTTTTTGATAGGATCTACATCCCAAAATTAGAGAGGAATTCTATCTTTTACATATCTTATTAGTCACTAAAATTGAATGATCAATTTTGGGATAGTTACATGATATTGGACTTCATGTTAAACTCCATTATAATAAGTGTGTTGACACTTATTTTCAAAACTATTAAATATATTTTGGCCTAATTAATTATGGAGAGATAACACATGCTCCCGTAAAATCCCTATGGGTTTTGTAAAATTTCAAAGTGTATTTTACATTTCTTTTTGTTTATTAGGTTAGGTAAAAATTTGATTTTGAAGGGATCCAAACACTATACAACCCAAAGATAAGAAATAAAGACCAAAAGAGAAACATAAGAGGAACATGACCCCACAGGCCCAAGGAAAATAACAAGAAAAGTTGACACAAAAAAGCAAAGAACTAGAAAGGAAGAAAGACCTAGAATAGGGAAGCAGCCAAAACAACTTGGCCTCGCTACCCAAGGGATCCTATCTACCGAGGACTTTCCATTTATGAGATCTGAGGCTTATCTTAAGAGGTCAATTTCCAACTTTACCTTTCTTCTTGTTGTTCACAATCTTCCAAGTGTCCCCCTATTACAATCTACATTCTTGTCCAAAGAGGACATAAAGACAACTTTCAAGAAGCTCCATGTTATTCAAACATTAAATCTATAAAGAACTTGGGGATTTAGAAACCCCCTTTTCCTTCATCTTTTTGTGGTACGTAAAACCAATTTAGTAGGTCGAATGACAACCCCTCCCTACAACAAATCCTTTTACTTGGATATTTTCTCACACTTCTCCTCAAAGATGATTACCCGAATGACACTAAGAAATCTCCACAATCATTTTCCTCCTTAGCATAGACCACCAAGTTATCAAGATTAAAATCCTTCCACCATGAGACCCGCTCCTTAATCGGTTTCTTAACGATTTGAAAATCAGAATCCAGGTATTTGAGTGCAAAACAAGTTCTACATCTAAAAGGGAGACCTTCAAAATCCAAGTTTTGGGTCCATGTAGAATCCATAACTTTCAACTCTATTATGGCCAGGAAATCGGTTGTCATATCCATATCCACCAGAATATGAGCTAAAGTGGTATGATCAAAAGAATCACTCCTAGGATCAATGGCTAAGAATTTACCCAAAGCATTCCCTATAGCCTTGAAGCAATCTTCACACCAAAAATGTAAAGGTAAAAATTGTATTCCAATCCACACAGGTTTGATGGTGAAGTTTTTGTGACAGGATTAAATTTAGGAAACCAGGGCTTCATGAGAATAAGATGCGACTGGAAATCCCATATTTTTCCAAGAATCATATCCCTATCAGAGGAGCTATCAAAAATTTCAAGGAAAGTAACATGATCCGAGGGGTAAATGTTAAATTTACCTTCAATCGTGGTGTGCCAATGTTCGATATCCATTCTTGCAAAGCTAGAAGGCAAGGACAACAAGTTATAAAATTGTAAATTATTCCTCTATTCTGGTAAAATTTGACTGATTCAATCACCTCCTCTCCAAAGGAGACAACAAGAGTTGATATGGCATATGCCATGGGCTTAGAAGGCAATTTCCCTCCATATTTAGTCACCTCCAAGACAGAAAAGGATTCTCCCTAATCCGGCCCTACATCTTGGCACCTTTGAAATGCCCCCGCACATCATAGCCATTTTCCTTAATACCACCCCTAGTCAAGAAGATGGACGCATTATGAGGAGCTCCCACCATAGCCGAGCCACCAAAGCACCCAAATAAACACCCCAGTAAACTAGGGGTAGAGAAGGGGCCTCTATTGGAGGAAATGCCTCTATTGGAGGAGATAGACCAAGAGTCCTCAAAGCCATCGCCTCCACCATAAACCTGATTGATAAGGGCCAAAGAAGAAACTATCACCACATCCCCAAAAACAAACCTAAGGGAGAGAAGGCCATGAATATCCACCAAGAAAGGAGCCATCATTGCTATATTTAGCTACACAACCCAATACCATAAGTAACACCACAGTCTAGGGAGATAGGGCATGAAAAAGCTACACTATTCACCACTACCATTCTATTAGGCTTAGGGCACAAAACTTTGCTGCAAAACTTACAACAAAGCCATAACTACGTGCATATTACAAGATGTGTCCAAGGAAGGAGATTTAATATTTCCTAGTGACATATAGTCAATTATGGAAAATTGAGAGTGAGTAATTGTAGCCTAAGAGAAGACGAAAAATAATAATTAAATAATTTTCATCATATATAACATGTTAGATAAATGTATTTTTATAATTTTTATCCTTCCACTAAAAGAGTGATATGAGTCTAGTCTCGGTTCTTTTTTTCATTGATTTTTCCAATTTTGTTTTTCCTCGATCTTCAACAAAAATTAAATTTGTTTCACTCAAAAACCTTTATTATCACTATAATTTTAATTTTTATGATTTTTGGAGGCTCTAAATTTTTCAAGTATATTTAATTTTCTTATTAATAATGGTTTATTACATTATGCATGTTAAATTTTGATTACAAATTGTTCTTGTTAGGTTCAAGATTACACAAACGTGTGTCCTAAAATGGACACATGGGAATGATAAGAGTGCACTATAATTTCTATGATTTGATAATTTTATCGATAAAAATGGTTGTTCGGTCCCTTACCCTTTTGTGTAAATATGAGAAAGTTCTTACATAGTTTTGCACATATATATGTATCATTGAGAGTTCTTATAAAGGAAGTTGTGTAAAAATAATTCATAAACACTATAATCATAAAACATCAAAACCTATAATAACATCTTTGTACATCTATTTTGATTGATTTAAAAAAATAGAGTTATGATAACCCCTAATTATAGAGTAATTGATTGAAACAATGAAGTATAACTACTACATCTAATTTGACACAAGAAATAAGATAACAAACATGAAACCCTAAGTGCAAGAGAGATAGAGAAAATCACTTAGTTAGCACTTGATCTTGGACTAATGCAAAATAGGAAAACTATTGAATTTTTGAAAGGATTTGTGTCATCAATTCTCATATTAAATTTTGTGGCTATGAGATAAAGCCGCACTGTGGTACTTGTATTTGGTAAGGGACATCTCGAGCACTAGAGTCTACTTCAGGAGCCCATGACTATGAAAGTGGTCAAATCTTATTTTTTTGGTGTTGTATAAGTGTTGCTTTGATAGTGAATTTTGGTCACATGTATGTTGCAATATGGTCGTTGAGTGCACCTATAACTGGGAAACCCACAATACCACATCAAATCCTAAAAATGGAAAGATGTAATATGGGGAGTAGAACTAACCCCAACGGTCACCTGAAAGAGTGAACTTATGCCGAGTGTTTTACTACACCTAAGATTCCATGTAATTCTTGTGAGTGTGTCAAATAATCATGTCATAGGATGCCCTTGTGTGAGTGAACTTGATAGCGGGCTAGCCGGATATAGCAAAGTAGATAGGTGTGTGGATGGAATAACAAATTTCCCCTTTCTATGGAGTGGCTGGGATGTAGGGTGTAAAATTCTAGAAAGAAGAAAAGAAGGAACTTGCAAAGTGGCCAAATATAGTCATAAGTTACTAGTTTTCTAGCCTAGGAATCATATGAATGCTAGACTTTTTTTAGGACCAAGAAATGTACCCAATTACATGATTTTGTGTCTACATTTTGTTAGAGTGGGTATTTACCTTAGCTCACATTCACTTAGGTAATTTATTTACCTTTATTGTATTTATCTTCACCCACGTATGTGTGTGGATATTTCTTTATCTTATTTATATATTAGGAGATATTATCTAGTTGTTAGGTATAGTTCCTTCCTTGATCTATGGTATTTAATAGATCTTTGATGTCTAGTTCTTTCCTAAATCAATGAACTTGACAAGTTCTTTCCATAATTTATGGCTTGATCTATGACATTAACTGGTTCATAAATTGTTATTCCTTGCCTATATAAGTAAGGCCCTTTCTCATTGTAGTTCATTGAGTTCCATAATGATATATGATATTGTTTCTCATTTGTTTGCAAAGGTTAATCTAAAGTTATTCTAGCGAATTGATTTCATCTTATTGATCGCGAAGTTTGATTAGCATATTAGTTCTTGGCTTGGTATGATCTCGGTTATCATTCCTTTTACATTTCTCCCCACTTTATGTTGTTTAGTAAATAATTGATAACATAAAGTTGATAATAGACATGTACCGATAAGTATGTAGAGCGTGATAATGACAACATGTCTAATAGACAAGTGAAGCATGAAGTGATAAAAAAATGAAGCGTGGAGGATAAGAAAGAGGAAGTGACCCTAAGGGTTAAGTGTATTGCATTGTACCATGTTGTACCATTTGTTTTTCTTGATGTAGGTTTGCTTCTTATTGTGTTTTAAAGACAGATCTACAAAAGAAGAGTGAAAGAGTAATCAAAGTCATACATTATGAATAAAATTATAAAATTATGTAAATGTGTATAAAATTAGTAAAAATAATGTGTGCACTTGATGATCATGAGTGAAAAGGGATAGAAATATGTCCTCAAAATGTTGTGTAGAGCGAGTATTTTGGGTGATCTCGTGCCAAGAGAATTGTTTTTGTTATTTCACGCCAAGAACGAGGTTTTTTGGTGATCTCATTCTAAGTGCAAGTTTTTTGGGAGATCTTAGGCCACGGTAGAAGTATGTTGGGGAAGGAGGTCTAATGTAACTCTTCTTCCAAGAATGCTTCCCGATTATACACCACCGCATATGGTATGATTGTGTTTTGCTCTAAATTATACCATATTAGTTCTAAATTTGTTCCAATTGTAATTGATATAGATGCATTCTATAAACTAAGAACCAGACTTACAGAGAGAATAACTTCACATAACTCGGAGACTTTAATTAATTTAGACATACAATTATATTGCTTCTATATTCTCCATATATCTTCATTCGAACACCATTACATATAAATAGGAGAGGACATCCTATTATTAAGGAATCTCCTGAAACCACTCAATCCTACAATATCTCCTAAATTCCTATATTTGTGAGTTAGTCAAGAACTAAAATCACGTGTAATATGATAGTAAACTATAATAGATATTATATTATTATTTCTAACAGATAATATTAACAATATTTACTGTATTAACCATATAGTTAAAAACTAACATTATTATTTACCTTTCGATAAATACCAAATTATAATATAAACATTAATATCCTAACATTCCAATCCTCAATGTTTACATGGTAATAAAATAACTTTTGCACTTCCTCTACGGCATGTTGCCTCTGGGGCACTCATGATCTTGCACATACTCAAACTAAAGGTAGAAGAAGAAACACATCAAATTCTTATCAACCAAGCACTTTCAGAACACATCCGATCGAAAAGGATGGGAACATGTTCAGAATAATTTTCTTATCAACTAGTCACTCGTAGGGAACACATCGACCTAAGCAGGTGGGAACTCAAGCAGAACACATCTAAACATCCTTCAATGGTTTTCCGAGGCTAACCACAAACTTTGGTACGAAGAGGAACACATCTGAATTTTCTAACTCATCAAGAGCCATGATGTTGCCTCTCACTATGTTATCTGTTCTTTACTATGTTTTTGCATTGAGAATTTATGAATGAATAATCACATACTAGTGAACATGAATGAACTTCTATTATTATTTTTAATTCACATAGAAAATCTAAAATCCACACTATACTGCAAAATAGGTACTATGAAACTAAAGCACACAACTGAAAGAAAACTCACACCACAAAATTCCACCACGCTCCGTGCGGCCCCATTGTTGGTGACTGACGAAAGGTCGTTATCTAACCTCCAGCCTCTAATGCCTCCATCCTCCAATAATATGCTACTAACTCAACAAGATGTAAACATGAAGTACATCTATTTCCACATTGAACTTATTATATCTTCCCTCCCGCAATGTGAAACACTTTATTTTTTCTAGACATCGGGTAACACCGAAAATGCATCCGTGAGGCAAATTTATTTATTTTTTTCAAAATTTTGTCATTGACTCTTGACACCACCTAAAATCACCTATTTGACATGACGTTGACAAAACAAGGAATACATAATATATGATGACTTTATGGCACTTTGACACTATAGACTATGACCACAATTTGATGTAAGACATACAAAATAACTCTTGACTCAGCTTTGATTTTGACAACGACACGACTATTCTGTATATAATAATATAATATATATATATATATATATATATATATATATATATATGACTTGACTCAAATCTTAACTTTCACAATGATATGACAATACAAAAGACAATTTATCTGGACTAAAACATAAAATGTAATCAAAATACAATGAGGACTCAAAATTATCTAAAATAATATTTAATAATTTTAGATAACAAAAACTAATTTCTAGATTAAAATCAACTCACAAATAAATCTAGACCTAAATACATGAAAAGAAGGATATTTTTTAGGAACAACTCTTACAATGACAAATCCTAATGACTTTATGGAATAAGAAAACATATGACACTAATAACTAAGCTCCTCTAATATACAATTCATACCTTATCGAACACGTTGAATTTAGACCAAATCTTGAAGAGGCGCTAACTCTCATGCTAATTTGATGGTATAGAATTATTGGTGGAAGAAGATTCATATCTTGAGACTTAAGCTCCATCCATACTAAGCTATAACTGATTCTTCGTGATCTAAGTGCAGAGGAGACTTAGTGAGGCCGCAAACTATTGATGCAACTGAGCTCAAGCCAAATGCCACAGTCAAGATGCCAATGCTCCAAAAGAAGATCAGGCCTCTGAATTAGAACAATATGCACAAAAATCTCTTCCACGTATAGTTTTCCTTCATGATATGACAGAAATATGACGCTGGATTATAGGAGGCACTGAAATGACTAGGTTTTTGTGGCTACGTAGATCCTGATTTCTAATAAATTAGATTATGCAACCATTTGCATGAATGGTGTTGAAATAGCTGGTAGCTAGTAATAATAGTCCTCAGATCTGCAACAGTCAGAACCGATATCCCTCATTAAATCCACACAAATCTAATTTTAAAGGTGAAATGATGCAGACCGAGACAACTAAATTGAGGGCGTTAGAATTATGTTTGATTTACAAGTTGTAATCCCATAGGAAGCAAAGCTCTGATGGCGCATGGAATTGAATTTTAGCCTGTCAAAGAATGGAAACAAAATTCTACGCACAAAATTGATTGACAACTTTCAATTGACCCATGAACACGTGCAATGATATTCATTGTCAATCTGAATGGCATGGATAAAGAATGCCCCAGTTGCGCACTGCTACTATTCTCACACAGCTATAACTGGAAGTTTAATATATACAAACTCCTCGCCTCTCACAAAAATACATCAACAGGGACAAAAATTATCTAGACACGCCTATCAGATTATTATAGTTCCATCACAATAACCTTGCTCTGATACCAAATATAAACTAAGAACCAAACCTGCACAAAGAATAACTTCACATAACTCAGAGACTTTAATTAATTTCACACATATAAATATATTTCTTCTATATTCTCCATATATCTTCATTCGAACACCATTACATATAAATAGGAGAGGACTTCCTATTATTAAGGAATCTCCAAACCACTCAATCCTACAATATCTCCTAAACTCCTATATTCGTGAGTTAGTTCAACAACTAAACTCACGTACAATATAATAGTAAACTATAAGAGATATTATATTGTTATTTCTAACAATATAATATTAACAATATTTACCGTATTAACCATACGGTTAACAACTAACATTATTATTTACCTTTCGGTAAATACCAAATTATAATGTAAACATTAATATCCTAACAATTGTTCTTGTTTGAGGATTGTGCCTGTATTGTAAAACTTCTCTATGAAATTTTGTAAAAAAATTGTTATAAGAAAGTAATTGTATCTACCCCCGTGACATAGGTGCATAGGGGAGGTCAAGAGCGTCCACACACTAGTTTATATATCTAAGCACTAGAGTCTTTGTTGAGCTAAGGACCCAAGTCAGATTCTGGGTCATTTTTGTAAATGTAGACTCTAATGATTATACATTGTACATATTTGTATTGTAACTCTTAGATGTTATATGGGGTGACTTATTCACCCAATATATGTCCCTCATTTGGAAGACATGTGATTCGATAGAGCATGTGGTGCAAAGGAGAGGACCTGAAAATGAACTATGTTCCCGCAAGGGGAGGGAATGTGCATGGTAGAAACCAAGGAACATGCAAAAAGGTGTCTAGATGTGTGTGTTAGTAGAAATATAGCAAGCATGTATATGGAAGACAATGTGTAATCAAGCAAGCAAGAAGATGAAATAAACCGTGAAAAATAAGTTTTAAATATGGGACATCACTCATAATGTCACAAGACAATTAGGGCCAAAGTGGCCAAAAACATACAGTGTGCATACAAGACAAAAGGCATAACTATAAACAATATAATATAATGGAAAGTAATTGAAATGAGAATGTATTAGACAACTATGGTTGAAAGTACTCTTGCAAGGAAAATGTAGCACATAAAGCACCCATTTTCACATTATAAATATAAAAATTATGTCAAAGTGTATATAGATCAATGGAAATTAGTGTGTTAGTAAGACTACAATGTCATAAAAATTAAATATTATCACCTTTGATGTGTGAGAGTAGTAAATGTAGATGCCCGCAAGATCCTTGATTGGACTTGTAAGAGGTACAATATCAAGCATCATTGTTGTGTGTAAATATCTATAGGAAGTCCGTATTCACGACTAAATACCAAGTGAACACACGTGTATATGCAGAAAAGATAATGAAATACTTGAAATTTCTCGAACATAGTAGGAAAAGTGCAACATGTAACTAGTATAGGAAAACAACAATATGTACAACCAAGTTATACAATATGCGGTGGATGAGTTTAATGGAATTAAATGAAATGTGAATGTGATAGGACCAAGTTCCCACAAAGTGGATTTGGATGAATATGAGATGAAATTTATTTATTAAATATCCCTCAACAATCAAGAATGAACCAAAGAACAAGAGTGCGTCATCGGGAAATGGTTTGGAATAAATGCTAGAAAGATAAATCATGAATCACAAAGTGTAAATTGTAACAAAGGTTAGGTTCATTTAAGATTTAAACCATCAACAATTGAGTATGAACCGTTGAACTAGAGTCCGTCATAGTATAATGACGATACAAAGTGTATCAAGTTGTGTAAGATTGCATCGAAATATGAAGTATGAAGGACATAGCTTAAGAGTAGAAATGATAGACAAGTGACGCTACAAAGGGGGAATAAGCATGATCCCTTCAAGTGTATGATATGTATAGGAATCAAGTAACATGATCAAAATATCATCATTGTCGGGATTGTAGCTTATTAGATCTAGGTTGGAAACGTGATAAGTAATAGTTTATTGTTTATCATATAAAGAGTCATTGCGATTAAATTTTACAAGCCCATAACACATTATTCGTCGGTGAAAGGAAGTTATGGAAAATTGTGTGGATACCACCATGTAATATTGTGAGAATAGATGCGAAATCAATAATTACAAATAGAAATGCAGCCAAAAGGCATGGGAATTTAGATATTAGTGTTATTAGGATCCAAACTTCCACCAATGTAGTCAAGCCAAGACTTATGAAGTCTAAGTGGAGAGGAATAAGGAGTATGTACAACAATTACTGATAAACGGAAGACTCAGAGGCCATAAGTAGTAGTTATAAAGACACATCCATAATAAAGATGAGGAGAATGAGGAAGTGGGTAGAGATCATCAAGTTTTAAGACAATCAGGGCTAAGCCATCGTACGTGTAAACAATGTTAGAGAAATTTGGATCAAATGCAATATGAGGCCAATAAGTGTTACGTATGAAAAGGGTTCATGTGAAAGGAGGTAGTGTTGAGGTAAAGTGACATGAGGTAGGTGATATGACATCCAATGTATGGACATACAACATAAAAATTATAATAGCCTTAGTATAAGGAGGGGGTTTCTTGAATTGATATTCACCACGGAAAATATAAACAAGTATCATTGAAGTATGATTCATCTATCTCTAAACGACTAAAGTTAAAATTGTGTAACATATCATCGTTAAGTTCTACACTATCAACCTCATCATCAAAATCATCAATACTGGAATTTTCATGTTGAATAACAATATCAAGGATATTGATGGGAGCAGAGAAAAAATGTAGCACCAAGATAATTCTCAATAAGAGGAATAGTTGTAACTTTTGGAGTGGACAAAGTTGATGTAATGATGCCGTAGTATGAGTGAGAATAGATGGTATGCTTGTAGAGGTTGAAGAAGGTTGTGGACCACTATATTATCCAACATCATAGGTACCAATTTTTCTTTCGGAATATATGCTACGATGCAGAATAGGAACCACAAGAATAAGGTCTATGTTGGAAAAATTGAATGGATCCAGTCAACAGAAATGGTATGTTCATAGTCGTCATGTAATAATTTAATACTTTGATGAAATATAGAGGAGACAATGTACATTGTTTGAATCCATGTTCTAATCATCAAGAGATTAAACTGAAAAGATGCATCAATAATGAAGAATATTGTACGAAAAATCGTAGGCCCATCTTGTATAGGTAAAGTGATAAATACGAGACATGTGCGAGTAGTGGAATCCAAGCCATGAATGAGAGTAGAATTCTTAGTAATTAGATTATAATTAATGTTTATTATCCCGAGAAGGGAGTGAGCACATATACTTATGGAAGATCCATTATCAATGAGTACATGCTTGATACAAATCATGCCAATGGTAACAATGATAAGCAAAGTTGCAAATGGATTATCAAAGAATGATGGCGGTATATCCTCATCACTAAATGATATATCATGGGGTATATCTTGAGAGAATGAATGAGATGTGTGAAGGCCACATGTGCATTATTGCTTTTAATGTGTATAGAACAAAGGGTTTCCTCTAATGCACAAAGAGATATTTTTCTTGTTGTATTCTTAATGTTTTTATGCTTTCATAATCCTTAGTGGTCATGGTAGGAGTTATAGAAGTGATAGGTGGTTGAAAAAGAATAGGTTGACCCGTAGGAGGACAAGTGTGATGAGTGGTGACAACATTATTTGTTAGATCAACAATAGGAGTAATGAAGTCGGTAGGATGCTAAGTACAAACATGCATAAAATTAGCAGGGTAGTAACCATGCCAAAACCTTAGTTAGGGTGAATGAAGGATACGAATATTGATCCATGAATTTAGGAGAAGGAAATTTATTGCGATGCATTTTAAGAAGGTAGGGTTTGAGTGATTGGGTTCACAAAATTATTTAAAAATATTAGAATTATGCTAAACACTAATTGTTGAGTAACCGATATTAACAATGAAGTACATATGCTAGATATAATTTTACACAAGCAATAAGCTAACAAACATGAAGCCTAAGCGACAAGAGAGAGAAAATGACTTATTTGGTTTGTGTTTGATCTTGGATTGATGCAAACCTGGAAAACTAATAAACAAGAGTGGATTTATCTCAAAAATTCTTAGATTAAACTATGTGATTGTAAGATAAGGCTAGTCCAGACACCTAGACTAGGTCGGGGAAACCTGGTTTCTCAAGTCTTCCTCTAGGTTCCTTTGATTGGGAAATTTTTGGAATCTTTTTTTTTGTATTGCATAATTATTGGTGGTAGTCTCTTTTTGACACTGTATGTTGCAATATGATCACTGAGTACACCTATAAGCTATAAAACAAATATTCAACCGTAATACCCACAATACCACATCAAATCCAAAAAATGCAATATAGGGAGTAGGACTAACTCCGATAGTTACTTGAGAAAGTGAACTTAGGATCGAGCATTGCACTACATCTTAGAATCCATGTAGTTCTTGTGATCATGTGAAATAATCCTCTCGTAGGGTTCCCTTATGTTAGTGCACTTAATAGTGAGCTAGCTATATGTAGTAATGTAGATAGGTGTGTGGATGGATTAATGAATTTCTCCTTCCTATGCAAAGGTGTATGCAGAAATCATAGTCCATGATCCCTTGAATGGATGTCGATGGATACCATTTGTGCTCTTATATTACTTTGTTTGAAAACTTAGGTGATGATAATAAATTATTATAGCTTGGTCATTTATTTTTGTCACATTAATGTATTTATATGATTCCCTTGTTTGAATTTTGTATTTGAAAACTTGAAGGCCAACCCATAATAAAATAAGATGCACAAAAGATAAATGAGACCCAAAAAGAGTGAGTTAGATGGAAATATCTCAAGGACGCCGAAAGGGGACAAGGGCACCTAGGCACGGATGTTGTGGCTATACACTAGTGTCTCAAGTCATAAAATATAAATAAGTAATGTACTGATTGGGGTATAGGATGTAAACTTAAAGAATGAAGATAAGAAACAATGTAAAGAGGCCAAATACAAATGTCAATTGCTAGTTTTATTGCTTATGAATCATATGAATGGTAGCATGTGTTTAGGACATATAAATTTTCTAAAGTGTGCTATTTTTTGTCTACACTAGTATTATTTCAAAAATAGATGAAGAATATATACGATATCATATCCTAAAGGTCATGTTTTGGCAAAATCACAACACCCCTTATTGCTCACAAGTGAATGGTTGAGGCCATTAGTGTGATTTGTCAAACATGGAGTTATCCCAAAGTGTTGTAATTTGTGATCAAGATAAGCCTATGGAGAAGGTCGGCTTCCTATCGTATCCTAGTGCCAACTACTCCAATGTGAAGAGAGTTAAAAATATAACCATAATATAATATTTCTAAGGAGACAGAGATAGAGAAAATCCATGAAAATTAAAACCTACTCTAAGAGAAGGTGATGCACCAAGAAGGATGTTGAAAAACTTGCATAATAAATACAACACTATAAGAACCTTGTAATGAAAACAACAATACACAATAACCTTGCATGAAATGAAAGATCAAAAAGTTTCAATATAACACGGAAGAGGGTTTGAAGCATCAACAGATCTAATTTTATTACTTCAAATTAATACAATACACCACACTCAAGCTCAAAGTCACAAATTTTGTATTACAATTTCCAATAGGGAGGTTTGGAATCTCCACAAAATTTCTTACAGACAAGAAGAAGAAGGGATGGGCATATACAAGGTGTCCATCTTTTTGAAATGAACCCCTCCTGACAATATATAGGAAGAATGAGAGAAAGGGAGAGAGGAGAAATTTGAAATCTTTCTTTAACCACCAAAACATGCATTAAAATCACCTACAACAATGATGGGTGCCAGTGCAAAATCCATACCTCCATGTACTTTGTGTTGTTGGGGAAGTAAGGAATCATGTACCTTCATCATTTTGGTAGGTGGGAAATCTTAAACATTCCTCTAAAATTACGAACTGTGCAAATCTGAGATCCATTCTTTTTGGACATTGAGAGCTTTCCAAAAATTCCTATTTTGTGTAAATTCAAGCTCTCAGTCAAAATTTATAACCATCTGAAGATGAGGGTACCATACTGCAATAAATACCAGTGGTTATTCTGCCTTTTCAGACTCCAAATCTCCATCACACCCTCTGAAAACCAAACTTGTGGAATTTTGGGATTAAGAGATTTGGGTATTTTGACATTGGACCTGTCGCTGTCACTATTCTCCTTTCTAAGCTCATGAAACCTCTGAAATGCGAAAAACCCCTAAGTCTGAAATTCAATCCAAACTACATAATTACTACATAATTACTACATAAACCTTAAATTCAATCCAATATTACTACATAATTTCCATATAGTGGATTTAGTAGACCAATTTTTCTATTTCATGGAAATATGCACATGAAATAGTACACTAATATTGTGGCCATCTACTACTAGTTTGTAGAAGTTTAGGAAGATTCAATTATTTATTTTGAACACAATGATATTGAACTAGAAATGGATGTTCGATGAATTGGAGTTATATTCGTTAAATTTTGGGTTGGGATCCTTGTGAAAAAGATCAGTAAAGTGGGTTATGGAGCACTTGAAGGTAAAATACCATGTAGATCTATGCATTGAGACAGAGATTTCTTCATTCTTTTATATATCTTTCAGAAGAATGATATTTAAACATGGGCATGCTTACTTTCTTGTTATATTGGGATTATTCATGATGTCATGGATCCCTATGATGATATTATTTCATAATAAGATATGAAGGTGGTTCTAATATTAGTAAGATTTTAAACCTTCCTAAACATTTGTGGGAGGAAGCCACTCTTTCAAGGGTTGCAGACTTTCTCACATACATGATTTGTATTTTTCTTAAACCATCAATAGGAAGTGTATCACTTATGTTGAAATTCATGTTCAAATGAAAGTGAGAAAACATCTTCCTAGAAGATTTTGTTTAAAATATCTAAAAGGCGTGATGTTTGCAAATATTTAGAATATGCTAAGATTCATTTTCATTGTCTGATATGCCATAACCATGGCAATTTATTTTTTTATTTTCCCTTAGTAATGGTGACTAAAAAGTAAAGGAAAATTGAGGAGTATGAATTGGTAGGAAGAATGGGAAAGAAAGATCATACTTGTAAAGGTAAAGGAATTGAGAAATATCTTTTGAACTAATAATATCAATTCCATCACATTACGACAATAAGTATACCCCCTTTCTATGCTCATCAAACCTCGAAATGCCAAAACCCCTAATTCTAAAATTTGATCCAAAGTACATAATTACTACATAAACCTTAAATTCAATCCAATATTACTACATAATTTCCATATAGTGGATTTAGTAGACCAATTTTTCTATTTCATGGAAAGATTCACATGAAATAGTATACTAATATTGTGGCCATCTACTACTAGTTTGTAGAAGTTAAGGAAGATTCAATTATTTACTTTGAACACAATGAGATTGAACTAGAAATGGATGTTCAAGATGAATTGGAGTTATATTTGTTAAATTTTGGGTTGGGGGCCTTGTGAAAAAATCGGTAAAGTGGGTTATGGAGCACTTGAACGTAAAATACCATGTAGATCTATGCATTGAGATAAGATATTTCTTCATTATTTTATATATCTTTCAGGAAGAATGATATTTAAACATGGGCATGCTTACTTTCTTGGTATATTGGGATTATTCATGATGTCATGGAACCCTATGATGATATTATTTTTCATAATAAGATATGAAGGTGGTTCTAATATTAGTAAGATTTTAAACCTTCCTAAACATTTGTGGGAGGAAGCCACTCTTTCAAGGGTTGCAGACTTCCTCACATATATGATTTGTATTTTTCTTAAACCATCAATAGGAAGTGTATCACTTATGTTGAAATTCATGTTCAAATGAAAGTGAGAAAACATATTCCTAGAAGATTTTGTTTAAAATATCTAAAAGGCATGATGTTTGCAAATATTTAGAATATGCTAAGATTCGTTTTCATTGTCTCGATATGCCACAACCATGGCCATTAAGTTTTTATTTTCCCTTAATAATGGTGACTAAAAAGTAAAGGAAAATTGAGGAGTATGAATTGGTAGGAAGAATGGGAAAGAAAGATCATACTTCAAAGGCAAAGGAATTGAGAAAGATCTTTTGAACTAATAATATCAATTCCATCACATTCTCGAGAATAAGTATACCCCCTTTTTTATTTTCATGACATAATGATCTTTGAAAGCATATACAAGAAATTATATCATACCTCACGTAGGGATCATGAACTTTTTGAACTCCTCATGTAAAAGAACATAAAAAAGGACTCAAGACTCCCTAAAAACAAAAAAAAACAAAAATGAAATTCCATTAGGAAGCACCCTCAACTAGTTTTGATTATCCTCCCAAGTCTAGGAGTCTCCATCTTCATCGTCCAAGCTATCAAAGTGACCTTTGTCAATAATTTGTGAAAGTGTGAATCTCAAGTGAATCATTGTCGAAACACGGTTATTAAGTAATGATTTAACTATGGTATATATCACACGCTAGGAGAAAAATGTATAGTTTAAACCCTCTCCGAGTAGTAAAAATGTCATTGATGTATAGGGATTCACACAACCAATGGGACCTTACATTGTTTTTCAGAACTACTTCTTCAATTAAAAAGGTTTGACAATTTGAGAATAGTTTACGAAGCCATTTTCAAGGTTAGCAAAAGGACTGACATATAGTGACATACATTTCCAGCTAGTTAAATCTCTCAAGAAGTTGTATACCCATATTAGAGGTAGGTCAAAACCATACAAAAGGGTCACGACCGTATTGATTCTATAGATTGAAGTGTATTGTTTTGACCAGCTCACTCTTAGGTTATAATCTCTTTAATGAAGAATTTCCATTTCCGTATATTCATGCTCTACTACTTAGACCTCCCACACTCTTCGAGATCCACATAGAATTAGCCAAGTGCAATATTTTCTTTATGTTTTGATAGTCGTTAGATTAGTAGTCACTTTGAAAATCATTATTTTTATTTGTACAATTAATATTGGAAGTTAATTAAATAATAATCTCCACTTGCAACAATATACATCCTTTTTATATATTTTAATTAAAACATTCTAAATTAAAATGGGTTTGATTCTCCTAAAAGGTGAATTCATGAAGAAGATGAATTCATATGGGACAATAATTAAGGAAAACTGGATTGTGTAGAAGTGTGGGAACATCCTATAGTAGCATGTCATTAGGCCTATTCTCCTCCTTTTATTAAGGAAGCTCCATGTTTCATGGTGTCATCCTAAAAAAATAGATTCTTACAAATTAAATAGCTCGCACTAATAACAAAAGGAATGAAAACCATTTGATGAATCGTGGTGCATTCAAGTTGTCAAGGATGATCTAATTATTCCCTTTGAACACAATGAGATTGAACAAGAAATAGTTGTTATGCTAAAAGGGCTTATTTGGAAATTTGTGTGTTGAGTACCTTGTAAAAATGAGTAGTAAGAGCTGGTTATGGACCACTAGAAGGTTAAATGACATGTAGATCTATTCATTAGAACATGAGGTTTATTCAATGTTTTTTCTCTTTGAGTAATATTGGTCTTCAAACATGGACTTGTTTGGTTCTTTTATAGATTAGGCATAATCAGGGAAGTCATGGAGCCCACATGTAGCCCTAGGTAGATTGATTTTTGACAAGAAGATCTCAAGGTATCTCAAATATGGGTAAGATTGTATAACATCCTAGCAAATTTATGGGTTGAAGCCATTCTTTCAAGGGTTGGAAACTCCGTTGCATAGATGACTTGTATTTATTTTAAATCAATGGGAGACATATCACTTATGCCAAAATTTGTGTTCAAATGCAAGTGAGAAAACATCTTCCTAGAAAAATAGTTTGGTTAAAATCTCTAGGAGTGATGTTTGAAAAAAAAATGGAACATAAATACCTTCCTTTCTATTGTTTGATATGCCATAATCTTGGCCATTTAGTTTGGGGTTGTCCCTTGGTAATACAGACTAAAAAAGAAAAGAAAAAATGAGAAGCTTCAATTGGTAGGATAAAAAGAGATAAAAATCCCATCCCCAAGGTAAAGGACATGGAAAACATCATGTTAGGATTAACCCTTTTGCAATGTTGAGTAAAAATATAGATGATGAAGGAAATGTTTTAATTATAGAAGCTCCAAAATAAAGATAAAAGTGTCCTTGATGTAATTTTCAATCCCATTAGGGAGGATTTGAATGACCTCATTGAGAACAACCAAAAGAATGTGGAATAAGGGAATGCCACTTTTACATTGGTAAACCATCTAAAAATGCAATGGATTCTTTCAACAAAGTATCTAAGAAACCACCAAATATTACTTTCCTCCTAATGCATGTTAATGGTGTGAGGAATATGTAGTGTTCATATGGATTGTGTTAATAATATTAATATGTGTGTGTAAATGATAATATAAGAGTCACCATAACAACTTATATTAGAATAGGGAATGAGATATATTTACATTTGTTTGTTGTGTGTTGTTTGGTTGTTAAACCAACTCATCTGCAATAGAAATAATTGAGTGAATAGGGATATATTCATTGAGATATTTGTGGAAGAATCTCCTAATTTTTAGGAGAGTATACTTGTATATCATCTCCGATAAAATGTAAATATTATACCGTATGAATTGCTTCTGAATTTAATGTTTGTTTGTTTCTTTGAAATCTAAACTAAATCTATTAAACAATAGGCTAGGCCTACCATAGGTGGGTATTTCTCTAGAAATGAAAAGTAATTCAGCTGGATTAAATGAGACACATGCTCTACGAAAAGATGATTATAATGGTATTTGTTTTTGCTTTTTGACATTTAATTTAACATTAGGGCTCTTTTGTCTCAAAGAGATATTATAAAATATGACTTTTTCGATCAATTTTTATATATCTAGCAGTGTGATCTTATTTTTATTAATAAAAGTGAACACAAAATTGTATAATAACTTGTTGAATTAAATCTATTCAAACGTTAAAATAAAAGATATAACAGTGTACTATTAGCACAAAACCACTTTCATTCATTAGAATAAAGAGGTAAAATATTGCATTATTAGTGCAAAACCGCTTTCTTTCGTAAGGTGGTCGTTCATGATAGTGTGAAGTTTGCTTCCATCCTTCATGAAATAAACAACAAACAACATAAAACATTTTCCAAATACTATATTTCAGTCTGTAGTTGAGCTATTTGCCTTATATTAATAACATCAATTTATCCTTCTTTAGTGGGTATGAGGTTTCTCTTCAGTCTTGATTATGATTTATATGATATGCATTGTATAAAGTTTCGAATATAGCGATATGCATTGTTCAACGATCTTGTCCTGTCGAAGTCTACAACCTTTCAAAATATGGCCGGAGTGTGGAGATGCACTAATTCACCCCCAAAAATTCATGTTTGTGTCTTATCGTAGATATGAGAGCATACTGTACAAGGACAACAATATCTTTTGACATAGTTTTCATATGTCAGATTATTGGCGAATCCATCATTCTTTAACCTATTTAGATGACTAAAATAAACGCTGGCTCCATCAATGTTCCTACTTTAGATTATTTAGGTAAATGTATGAAAGAAAATATTCGTTACTTGATTCTAAATCTCTATACAGCGAATATTTTGTTGAAGAACTGATTTGGAGTTGCAAAATCGTTCCATAAACACACGGATATCCAACCTTCCAAATGCACATCAATTGTCATATGCTTTTCAACACAATATTTCTTCGTATAGAGAGACATGATTCAGATGACAAGATGGTATGTATGGGGCATTATATATTGTGACATGTCGATGCATAATATAGTCGGACCTCGGTACATCCCGGCATGGTCATATCAAACATACAAGTTGTTTGGAAACCACACTTTACAGCAGTCAATAATTACAAAAGTATAATATCAAAATACAAGCTTGTAATAACAAACATAATTCAAATGCACAAAACATTAAATATGTATGAGATTAAACACCGGATTTAAGTAGTAAAACCTTAGCAAGTTAAGGAAACATCCACTGTACAACATTTCCAACTTTTTTTAACCTAAGATGAACATATTACATGGGAACTGGTTATAAATTACTTTGGCTCTCCACAAAAATAAATATACTTACTATGCAATGTATCATTAGGATTCCTCCTCCAAAAAAGAGAGTGGGAAAATGCCATTAGGATTTTCCTTCCCAAAAATAAACTTTTGTAGAATTGGTCTTTCTAGAAACAGGAATTTGAGTCCTTTAATTTTGGCTTCGGCAGCTCTCCCCGAATCCCTGTCACGGAGCTCCATCGCTGTCACTGCCTCCCTTGACCCCCTGAAACAGTAGTTGGGGGCATTCTCCACAGACCCCCTTGTTGGCAAGTGAGCTACAAACCTTGCCACAAAGAGATCCAACATTTAACTTTTTTGTCACATATCTAGCACAAGTTAAACAATCAATCAACAAAAACATTTCTCATTGACATAAATATTTCTAAATATTTCAATTTATTGTCTACAAACATACATAATGGAAAAGGTACAACCACACGAAAAGTCTAGATAGTCACAGGCTCACAGCAAGCTAGGTAAGTTCTACGCTTTACTAAAAGAATATACTATGAAGTAATCTACTGTGGGGAGAACCTTTTACTGTACTTTAATGGCCTAAAGATCTTCTGTACTTTAATCCTGGAAAGATTTCACTGAGGTAAGATACATACGGTGTGCATCAATGGTGTAGTCTATCAAATCCAAAGATGTCATGACAGTATGAAAGATATCATCTCATGCATTGCCGTGTTTGCCTAAAAGAGTTCTCGGAAGAGAATGTTATAATGGCTGAAGACTTTCTTTTTATGGTTGGAACCCATCCATAGCTGTAAGCCTGTACGTGAGGCTGCCAAACAAGCACAAACAGATCACATGCATTGTCTAACGTAGGCTCATTTTTTCAACAAAGATTTCAAGTACCTACTTGTTGTGGGTGAGAAATCTAGATACCAGTCCTTTCACCTAGTGGTAGGTAATCAGGCATTCGTGTAGGTATATGTAACATTGACTTGTCCCTATCTTCAACTGTACATATTGATACATATACCTTACACAGCTGCAAATCTTTTCAAAACCCACCGTATGATGAGTACTCTCTCTTACAACGTTAAATTAATTTAACATGCTCAATGAAGGGCTTTTCATTCGATGATCGATCTACTAGTTACTCATTTGGAGATACTCAGTTATTTTTCTAATACCTGATTAGACTAAAATAGTTATAATGTTTGTTTTTTTAATAAATAAAATATTGTCTATAGTAAATTCTATCAAATATGAGATTTAATTTATTAATACATTATCTTATATTTTTTTAAATAAAATAGAATTTTATTATTCATGAAATTATAGATTAAACATTGTATATTAATATGTTTTGTTTATTTCTATTAGTTCTTCGTTCTTCTCCTAAGTTCCTTTAGCTACTCTTTATTAGCTTCTTTTAAGTTCTACTTATTTTGATCATTTGTCTACATTGTATTCACACTATGAATCCTTGTTTAGAACATCTAAATAATCTTAGCATGTATTGTTTCAACCCGAAATAATTAGAATGCATTTCTTGTTTGATTTTATCTTATTTTACCATTTTAGTATTGGAAGTTAATAAGGGCATTCTTAAGATTGTAATTCAAAATTATATTAAGATTTCTATCTAATAAAATTATTGATCATTGATATGAATTTCAGAAGAAACCAAGAAATCATTAGATATTAATCAACTAAATATATGTCCAAATAAACATTTCAATAAGACTTTATATGTTATTAGAGCTACTCTAATCATTAAAACTATTTGTTTTCTATATTGTTATATATCTATGCCTTAACTAATATAAAAATGTTTTATAAGTTTCATTGAAGAAGAAAGAATCGTTAAACTATTTCATCTTATCTTATTCCGAGTATCTAAATGCTCCATACATCATTACAAGAGTACACACGGTTTGGGAAAAGTAATATACTTAGACATGAGATTTCTAGGTTATTGTTATGTCATTTGTTAGTGTACTTTTCCATGTATATAACTTCATCAGTATTCCATAATACTCTTTTAAACTTTACATGATATTTATTCCTCGAGTTTTTAATTAATTAATTGGATTATAGTTTTTGAAGATGTTGATTTTGTATTTCTATATAATCATAATCTATATACGTATAGATATACAACTTTTTTTTATTGAGTTTGTTTTCTCTTACACTCCCAAAATAAGAAGATTCTTATATTATATTTGAATAAAAAAATTAATATTTAATTGTCACAAATATTTCTATTTTCTAGATTTTAAGTTTTAGGTTTTTCATTTTAAATTTAAGAAATTATTCAAATTCTTAAATAATTTAAAAAAGGATTTTGTATTTATTTATTTATATTAATATAATTTTGAAGTTATATTTGTTACACATAATAATTTATCATAAAATATATATTTTTATATTGAGAATAAAAAACTTTTATTGCGATCCTATCCGAAAACATTAAGAAAGGTCAACACCTAGATATAGCAATAAAAACAAAAGAGTTAAATGAGACACAACTACCTAACAATACAAAAAAATGCAAGCACAACTATTGTACAACAATGACAAATAAGCAATAGAACAACCAAACAACAAAAAGAGATCCTTAGGAAGGAAATCATCCCAAGGTATGAGATTTAAGAGTCATTTTGGAAGTGGTGTGATTAACCGAGAAGTAGTTATTTTCTTGCTTTGGACAACGGTCCAATCTTCCTTGTTGGAATCTTGTACAAAATCGGGATCGCATGCTAGAATAACTTCAATGGAATTAATGGGTCAAAATAAGGTCTTAGGAGGGGCAGAAGTGGATTCCCTTCCCTTAGCCTCCTCAATAGGGTCTTGGAGGATAAGCGATGAAGGGTCAATACCATGACATGGTGCTTGAGTAGGATTCTCGTCTATAATAGGGGTAGTTTCCATCCTTAAGGAACACTTATTAGAAGTAGTATCATCAACAAGCAGCTCAACGAGCATTAACAATGAATTGGGAAAGGAGAGGATCCTTCCACCATTCTATATTCACCCCACTATTGCATTTTGAATGCTCACAATCCTTCATCAAATGAATAGTAGAAAAGCTTTTATGACAACAAAAATCTAGTGTTTCCTACTCCAGTTGTTGAGACCATAACTTTTCTCTAATATGTAGGTTAATCTTGTAAAGGAGATCTAGGGAGACATCTAAATCCACTATAATTCATGCAAAGGTAGTATGAAATAGCTATTGTTGGCGACGAAATTTGTTGGGTGGAAAAACTTGTGGATTCCTTACTAACGCTCTAGGAATATAAGTCCCTCTACTTAACCGGTTCGGTTGTCATGTATGCATGCATGAGGAAGCATGGATTTCTATGGTGGCCTCTTGGCCGTGGATCCAACAGGGCACTCCAATAACCTGCGGCAAAGCTAGCAATCTCTTGCTAGAGAAGACTTTGTCGAAGGTGGGAAAGGGAGCGAGAAATGAGATAGGGAATCTAATGTTGCAATTAGGAAATCGATTCCTACACACATTAGTTAGAAACTTCAACACATGCATTTATGAGAAGAAACAACCCCAGTAAATGGCAACAAGATGAGATAAGATTGTGAACTCAAAGTTTCTAAAATCCCCTCATTAAAGAGACTACAAAATCCTTCTTCTTGTGATGATTCTAAAACAGGATTTGTACATAATGTGGGAATGGAACAAATTTGAGAATGGAGGAAAGTAGAAGAAAATGGTTATCTCCTTTACTTTCTCTAACTACAATGCACTTGTGAGTTTACGAGATCAATTGCTAACCATGTACAATGGCGTTAAGAAGCCATTAAATATCTTGCAAGAAATAGTTACAACTTCTTCTTCTTCTTTGTTAGCAAGAAACGGTTTACAATCTTTTCAATCATTCACATCCATTTAGATTCTTGATTCGCGAAGAAACACCAATGGCGAAAAAACACTATACTTTTCATAATGTAGTTGTTACACTTGTTTTGTAACTTTGAATTTGAATCGTTCATCTTGCCTTTGAAACTTTAAACTAGAGCCATCCATGTGGGAGAAATTTACTGGAGCGGGCATGGAGGATGCCTTTTGCATTTTGTGACTTTATAGAGATTTGGCATTTTTTACATTTTTGGTCTGCCCTTTTGCTTTTGATATAAGCCTGACACGTGGCTTCACTTGAGTGGAGACAGAGTCGCAGGTCATTTTTATAGTTTTACCTTTTTTCAATGTAGGCTCAAAAACACAAATTGCTCCACCGGCCTCCTCCCCACTTTGACCTTCAATGCAGGCTTGATATTTGAATTTTTCTTGCCATGAGCAGGGTTGCGGGTCACTTTATGACTTTTATCCCTTTAAAAAAAAAGGATCAAAACCTCAAAGTTCTCTACCGACACGCTTCCCTCGCTTTGAATTTCTAATGGCGGGCTCAAGATTTGACTTTTCCTTTGTGTTTGGCGGGGCAGGGTCACTTTTTAACTTTAAGCCCCTTTAATGAAAATGGCGTAAATTATCAAATATACCCAATGGCCCGCTTCCCCACTTTGACTCTTTTGATGCAAGCTCTACATTTGACTTTTTCCCTCATAGCATGATCAAGGCTGCGGGTCACTTTATGACTTTTAGCCCTTTTTTACATAAAGGCTCAAATTCTCAAATTGCTCTATCGGCCCACCTCCAATTAGATATGTCCACGTACTCGTTGATAATGGCGCCAAAATTTTACGGGGAAGAAAACGCTCGTCATTCACGACTGTGGAAAAATGCAAAGAAGAAGAAAACTCCACCATTTCGCTCCCGATTTTCAAATTTCTTTCGCGAACCAAGGGATTGAAAACAATACAAGGTTCGACAATCCATGCCCATAGAAATATTGAAAATTTCATTCAAATGAGGAAAACAATAGAATTTTCACGCGTTTAGATGGGGAAACAGAAAATTTATCAAACCACGCAAACTAGAGAGTTTAAACAACTTAAAAGCATGAATTTCTTTATATTTTTTTCTTCCAACTTTACTTGAACACCTTTGGAGGGCGTAAGCTCAAATTTTTTTAATTTGACTTAAAAAATGAGGGGGGTATTTTGAGGGCGACAACAGTTGGCTCCAAACTTGGGACATGACATGGACTGAGCATAGTGAAGACATGACATGGGAATCCATAATATCATTCTCTAGACCCTATAATTTGTTGACCAGTGCCTTATCCATTGGGCCTTACAGAGTCATGTACAACCTATAACAAAAGAGAAAGAAGAAGGAAACACACACACACACACGAAAAGGATGAAAAGGAAACACACGACACACAACAAGAAGGGAAACACACCTAGCAATCACCTATGGTACAAGGCGGGGGACAACCCGCTTTCACTGATGATACAATTTCAAGTATTTCCCACTCGAGGAAATTCCAAAGTGGCATTCCATACAAATATGAGATAAGAAAAGCATTCTCACCGCAAGCTTCACCTTTGAAGTCTCCAACTTCGAATTCTCTCACCTTGGCCTTCTTATAAA
The DNA here is from genome assembly GCA_018340775.1 of Taxus wallichiana var. yunnanensis. Lineage (NCBI taxonomy): Eukaryota > Viridiplantae > Streptophyta > Pinopsida > Cupressales > Taxaceae > Taxus > Taxus wallichiana. The sequence continues at coordinate 130,917,200 of CM031235.1, forward strand.
AATCTTCTTTACTTTCAATTGGTGCTCCTTAATGCAATCCACCACTTGGAGTCTATTTTCTTCCAGATTCTCAAGAAAGAGGATCCTCTTGTCAATGGAATCCTTGTACTGACCATCTTCTATTACCTGTAGCAGCTTGAGAGTTGAAATATCGATCATGAGAGGAATTTCATCTTCGACTCCATATAACAGTTGGAATGGCGACATACATATTGCCTTCTTGGGAGTGATCCTATCCGCCCACAATGCATTGTACAACCTTTTGTGCCAATTCCTTTGATTCTCATTTACAAGCTTGCAGATAATGGTCACAATGTTCTTGTTTCTTGATTTGGCCTGTCTGTTTCCTTGTGGATAGTAGTCAAAAGAATGTGATAGGGAGATTCTGTAGCTATAAAAAGACTTGGTCAGATCTCTTAAAGAGAAATAGGTAGCATTATCTACTACAATCTTCTGTTTCACTCTGAAATGGACTATGATATTATCCTTGATGAAGTTGTATATTGTTTCGGTATTGACTTGTTTGGCCGAATGCCTTCCATCCATTTGGTGAAGTAGTTTGTTGTTCGAATATATAGGTGTGCCCTACACTTGAGTGAGGGTTTAGAACACCAATGAAGTCTAGCCCCCACTTTTGAAATGGTTCTTCAATAACCACACACTTGAGTGGTAATGCAACAAGTTGTGGTCTTCCAACGAATTGTTGGCATGCTTTACATTTATAAACCCAATCTTGAGTGTCTGCGAAGATGTTGGGCCAATAATACCTTCCTCGGAGGATCTTGTGTGCAATGACCATTGCTGAAAATTTTTCACCACATGCTTGGTCATGGTATGCTTTAAGCAACTTTCCTTGTTGCTCTTTATCTACGCACTTGAGGAAACAACCATCTAGGCCTCTTTTGTAAAGTGCATGATTCCAAATTACAAATTTAGTTACCTTCTTCTTGAGTGTTCTCCTTTTCTTGTAATAAATATGGGGAGGGAATTCTCCATAAGTCAGGTAATAGGAAATATCATCATATCACTCATCAATAGTGGTGACAAAGAGAACCTGTGGGTTATCTTACGAACAAGTTGAGTAAGCACGCTTTTTCACCATGTTGAACTTTGAGTGTTTCATCTTCAACAATCAACTTGCACAAGACATTTCCCCTTACTAGATTGGACGCTTGAATCTCTAACTCATATTCTTGAGTTTTTGCAATCCAATTTCCTCTTTTAGCTTCAGGATCCTTCTGTGTCAAGATGGACTTGATTGCACTACTGGGGACCATCACCACTGTATGGGAATTGAGGATGTAAACCCTAAAGTTTTTAGAACCTTTACCACTTTGCATAAGCATGCTTCTCCAATTGGCTACATTTTAGCTCATGCTTTTTTAAAGGACAACTCATGAAAGCAATAGGTGCTTTCACACCTTCATCATTTTTCGAACGAGAATGACATAGAGTGTATGTTCTGATGCATAACAATACATGATGAATTCTTTGTCAAAATTAGGAGATACAATAGTCAAAGCCTTGGCAATGGATTTCTTGATCTCTTCAAATGTTACCTTCCCTTCATTGTTCCATTTTAAGTTTTCTTGTGGTTTCATAATGGAAGTGATGTGCTTCGTCAACTCGGTAAACTCGGGCAAAAAATGATGAAGAAAGTTCACCTTTCCAAAGAATGAATGAACTCCTTTCTTGCTTGTGGGAAGGGCTAATGCTTGAATGGATATAATCCTCTCAGGATCAATGTGTGCTCCATGTTTGTTCACAATGTGCCCCAATAACTTTCCTTCTGTGACTCTAAAAATGCACGTTTTGGATTTAGTGATATGCCATGTTTCCTACACCTTACAAGTACTTCTTCTAAGTGATAGATATGATATCCCCTCTTCTTTGAAAATACTATGAGATCATCAAAATATATGACAATGTAATGCTTTAGATCTTTGAAGGCCAAATCCATCTACCTTTGGAATGTAGCTCCTGCATTGATTAGGCCAAAAGGCATTCTATTGTAGGCAAAAGTGCCCCAAGGTATTGTAAAGGCTGTCTTGGTGCGGGTTTCCTCTTCCACTTTGATTTGATTATATCCTAAGAATCCATTAAGTATTGAAAGAATTTCACATCCAAAGGTGAGTACTTGTAGGATATGGTCCATGATAGGAAGAGGATAATTTCCCTTTAGTGATGCTTGGTTCGGTTGTGAAAATCTACACATCCTTATTTCACCATTCTTATTTTGCCTTTGGCACAATGTTAGCCATCCACGTTGAATGGTGGATGGGCAAGATGATACTTGCATTAAGAATCTTCGTTACCTCCTCCTTGATGGTATCGGTAATCTTTTGGTTGTACGACCTTTGTTTTTCTCGCACTCAAGGGCTTAACACCTTGCATCAAAGGAATTGAGTGATGCATTTCCTTTGGCTGGAAGGTTTTTATTTCATCATAAGAGTAGGCCAAGACATCTGAGTATTTCTTGAGTAATGCAACAAACCTTCTTTTTCTTGAGTGAGCAACATTTTCCAATATTGACTATTCTTGACTCCTCTCGAGGTACCAATGTTTTCTTTATCAAAATCAGTGGCACCGACAAGATTGCTTTTATTTCTCTTGAATGAATTTTTCATGTTGGTCAAAGAGATCTTCTTAGGAGACCGTGCCTTTGGGAATTTTGTTCCCTTTAAATTTGATTACTCCCTCATCATCAATCCCTTCAATTCCTTCTTTCTCTTCTTTGGGACTTTGCTTCTCGAAGTGGATTTTCACCTCCTTTGAAGAAGAGATTATTTAAATTATCCCTTTACTCCAAAAATGATAAAATTTTGTTATCATCATTGAAGACTTGCCAATGATTTGCATTGTCTATTACACTAGGCTTGAATACCATTTCAATGGTCACTTTGTCTTTACCAAAAGAAGGATGAGGTGTTACTAGGGAAGCTGACATTTGTAAGAGAATCATCCTTTTCATTATGTTCCCTTGGGATAGCTTCAATGGAAAATACATCAAAAGATTCAATACAGAGTCCCACACTCTTTTCCGTAATGTCGGAGTCTTAGATTCTTCACCTGATATTGTTGGCAGACCTACTTTACTAAAACCTTTGCATCACCTCAAAGCATCTCAATGTCTTAATTCCCATGTCCTCTTCTGCACTCATGCCTAAGAGTAGTGCTTCATACTCTGTAGTGTTATTTGTATTATCAAATTGTAGCTTGAAGGTAAATGGGTACAACTCATTAGAAGGAGAGTACAATACTACACCAGCTCCCTAGCCCGCACTGGAATGACTACCATCAAATTCCATTGTCAAAATTTGATCTTCCTCTTCCTCCATGAGAAGTGGCAAGTTCTCCTCTTTTTTTGATGTGAGGAATTAGTTTCCTAGACCACAATCTTGAAAGAGAATGTTTGCTTTCAGATCATCAGACTTTCGTACTGATGAACTTCATCTTTCTTATCAGAAACTTCTTCATCTCACCTTTTACTGAGATAGTTGCAGATGACCAATCCATTTTTATCTCTCCACTCAAGTCTCTGCAGAAACTCCTACTCAATAGCATACAAAAGGATGTTAGGATGTCTGATACCAGTATGGTTAGGAGCACCTTCTTGTCTTGAAATTAGCTAGTGCTACATGTGCATCTTTAATTCTTCCTACCAATGGAATTTTTTTGGATTCCATTGAGTAGCAGGTGCCATTTACCTGGGTCAAGGTGAGGCCTAGAGAATTTGCAACTTTGGCTGGCATCACTTTGTTTGAGGCTCTGGAATCTATGATACAATTATTTAGCTAGAAGCCTTTAATGAGGAGTGACAGGTATAAAGGTTCAACCCTGTTGGTTTTCGAGGCACTAGAGGGCTAGCATGTATTGGGAAGGTGGTGTGGATGTTTTGGGCGGTAAGCCTTTAGAATTAGGACTCAAGGATACAAGATTACCATCATGAACTACATTAATAAACTTATCAAACTAGGAAGGGTGTGTTTGTAGGTATTCTATTTCGAGAGCTGGAGTTTTGTTTTTCTTGCATGTTTCACAAAGTCAAATGGGGTTATGGTGAGTGAGGAAGAGGTTCCGAGAAATGGAGGAATATTTACATGGTAGAAATTTGCTACTTTGGGTGCTGAATTCTCCTTCTCGGGTGTAGTAATTGGCTTAGAAGGGGTTAGGGTGTAACTTTTGATTGAAACTTAGATGATTTTACAGAACAACATTTAAAGGATAATTTTTCTTAGCAACTTTTGAGTTGGGAGAATAATTAGATGACTTACTTGGCATAGTATCATGATCCCGACAACTAGTGGGTCCGGGTTTTTCTTTGGATGACTCCATAGAGGTTGGTAATGGTGTTCCTCTGGTGATGATTTTATCATGTGACCTCTCGGAGGAGAATCTTCTTTATTCTTCTTATCCTTTACCACAAGTGTTGAGGATGGATCACTTTTCTTGGATTGTGCACGAGTGAAAACAACACATGAGAAAATTGGAGCTTCTTCATCATCCACATCTTCATCATCAACGTACTCAATTAGGCCATTGTGCATATCAAATTCCTCAACCTCAAGATAGTTTTCAAAGTCTTCCATATTTTCTTCTTTAGTTTCATCAATTTACGCTTCCTCCTCCGACTATTTGGTGTCATAGATGGCATTGACAGGTTGTGCTTCAAGAGCAAGCAGATGAGGAGGTGGAGTAATCCTTAGCCTATCTGGAGGGATTGGTTTCCTTGAAGCATTCCGCATTGTGACTGAGATAGCTGCCACTTCAAGGAAACCAAGTCATTTGCCATTTTTTGGAACATCCGATATGTGGTGACGAGTTTAAATTATGACCCTTTCTCTTTCCATTGGGGACTTTCACCTTTCCAGAAAGGATTAGATCATCATCTATTTCTATTGCATGGTCTTGAGCTTCGTTAATGTTCTTCGTTAGGTTCTTCTAAGGAAGAAACCTACTTCTAAAGGCAAGGCATTGGTGAAGAATCTCTTCAAATTATTTTCAGGAGGCACCACATCTTTAGGGATCCTTCTTATCACTCTATCATATCATGTTATGAAGTCCCTCATTGACTCAAAGGTTTATTTCTTCATTTGTAATAATTGGACCAAGAGATCCTAAAAATATTTCATGGTCTTGAACCCGTGTTGGAATGCACTTCTTATATCTTCCTAACAAGTGACGGACCTCGAGGTTAGCATTTAGAACTATTTGGAAACTTTCTCTTGAAGTGACTCCACAAAGATTCATACGGACACATCCTCATCCTCAACACCCAACACACAAGCACCGATAAATGCTGCTACCTTATCTTCAGGGAGTTGAGAACCATCCTCTCTCGAATTTTGGGAAGTTTTTTTCTCGAGCCTCTTGGTAGCTCATGGAGTGGTTGAGAAAGAGCCATTGGACCGATGTTTACTCCCCATAATACATTACACCTATGGGCCTCACGATCACCATCACATTCACGATCACTATCCCCCATTCTATTTTTGTTTCTAGCTTCCAACCTTGCTAAGGCTATGGATCCTGCTCTTTGCTCTTTCATATTCCTCACTTGAAGTCTCTGGATTTCTTCGAGTTGAGCTCTTATTTCTTTTTCAGCTCTCACATCTCTTTCTCCAGCTTCTTCCCTCAATCTCTCGACAATGAAATCTTCAATGTTCTCATTGATGTATGGAGATTCACTTTCCAAAGGATTGTAACACTCGGTTCCTAATTTAAGTAATTGCTTCATGAAAGGGAGGCCTCAATTCCGAGTAGCTCTTGTCTCCTTTGAATTTCCTAAAAATGGGAAAAGTTTGTCCTCCTTGTCTCTATTACCAGTGTATCTTCTATTTGCCACTTGGAAAACTATGATCTTCTTTGTGGTGTTGGAATTTGTCTTTGCATTTCCAATTCAAGTGGCGCGTTCTTCTTCAAGGCCCAAAATTCTCATGGTAATGAAGTAGGGATTGACACTATGTCTATTATGCTAGATAGCTTCCTCAAATCGGAAGCAACGTCCTCTTGGATGTGGAAGAGAAATTAGGGTCTTTCAATAGGAGGGTTTCTGGAATAGCCATGATTTGAATCCATGTGGCTCATATAGCCATTCAAATTCATGAAGTTTTTCTCTTTTTTGAATTTTGAATTTTCTGACCTTGCGGTCATATTCAGGTGCAAATGCTTCTAAATCTACCCCATGGTGGGTGCCAAAAATTGTTGGTGCAGAAATTTGTTGTGTGGAAAAAAATTCAAATTCCTTGCCAAAACTCGGGAATTTAATTCTCTCTACTTAACTAGTGCGGTTGTCGTGTATGCATACATGAGGAAGCGTGGATTTTTTTGGTGGCCTTTTAGTCAAGGATCCAACAGGGGCACTCCACTAACCCTACGACAAAGCTAACAATCTCTTGCTAGAGAATACTTTGTCTAAAGGTTGGAAAGGGAGTGAGAAATGAGATAGGGAAACTAATGTTGCATGTAGGAAATCAGATTCCTACACACATTAGTTAGAAACTTCAACACATGCATTTATGAGAAGAAACAACCCTACAAATGGCAACAAGACAAGATAAGATTGCGAACTCAAAGTTTCTAAAATATCCTCATCAAAGAGGCTACAAAATTATTCATCTAGTATTGATGTTTAAAGATGAGTTGCACATAACATGGGAACGGAAGAAATTTGAGAATGGAGGAAAGTAGAAGAAAATGGATATCTCCTTTGCTTTCTCTATGTACAATGCACTCTCGTGAGTTTACAAGATCAATTGTTAACCCCGTGATATGGTATGGAGAAGCCATTAAATATATTACAAGAAACGGGTACAACTTCTTCTTTGTTAGCAAGAAATGGTTTACAATATTTTAAGCCATTTGCATCCGTTCGATTCTTGATTCGCGAAGAAACACCAATGGCAGAAAAAACTAGACTTTTCATAATGTAGCTGTTACACTTGTTTTGTAACTTTGAATTTAAACTGTTCATCTTGCCTTTGAAACTTTAAACCAGAGTCGTCCACATGGGAGAAATTTACTTGGAGCAGCGTGGAGGATGCCTTTTGCATTTTGTGACTTTATAGAGATTTGGCATTATTTACATTTTTCATCTCGCCCTTCCATTTTTGATATAATCGACACGTGGCTTCTCTTGAGTGGAGATAGATTCGTGGGTCACTTTTATAGTTTTACCTTTTTTCAATGTGGGCTCAAAAACACAAATTGCTCCGCCGGCTCGCCTCCCCACTTTGACCTTAGATGTGGGCTTAATATTTGACTTTTCCTTGGCATGGGTAGCGTTGTGGGTCACTTTATGACTTTTAGCCTTTTGTACAAAAAGGCTCAAAACCATCAAGTTGTCTGCCGACCCACTTCCCTCGCTTTGACTTTCCAATGGCGGGCTCAAGATTTGACTTTTCCTTTGTGTTTGGCGGGGTTGTTGGCCACTTTTTAAATTTAAGCCCATTTAATGAAAAATGCTGAAATTCTGAAATCTCCCCGATGACCCGCTTCCCTCGCTTTGACACTTTTCATTTAGGCTCAACATTTGAATTTTTCCTCATAGCATGATCGAGGTTACGGGTCACTTTATGACTTTTAGCCATTTTTACATAAAGGCTCAAATTTCAAATTGCTTTTCCGAACCCCCTCTAATTAGATATGTCCACGCACACATGGATAATGGGGCAAAAATATGATGGGGAAGAAAATGCCCATCATTCACGATCATGGAAAAATGCGAGAGAAGAGGAAAACTCCACCATTTCACGCCCGATTTTCAAATTTCTTTCATAAACCAAGGGATTGAAAACAATACAAGGTTCGATGATCCATGGCCATAGAAATATTGAAAATTTCATTCAAATGAGGACAACAATAGAATTTTCACGCATCCAAATGGGGAAACAGAAAATTTATCAAACCACGCATACTAGAGAGTTTAAACAACTTCAAAGCATGAATTTCTCTATTTTTTTAGACTTATAACTTTACTTGAACACCTCTGGGGCGTGAGCTCAAATTTTTTGAAGTTTACTTTAAAAATGAGGAGGGATTTTGAGGGTGATAACAACTATGCAAGAGCATCATCTAATTTTGTAAAATCTCTAAAAGTATTCCCAATGGCTTCAAAGAATAGTTCATTCAAAACTTGCAAGGGGAGACTAGGGAGTCACACCCAAATAGGAAATGTATTCAAAGATTCTATATTATAGTTTCTGGATCTCTGATGAAAAATGAATGCACTAGCAATTGTAGAAATCAAATAACTAACAATCGATGTAATATGATCAAAACTCACAAGGTAATAATTACTCCAAATCAACTCAAATTTTCCATATGCTCCATATTCCAAGAGATAGGATAATGTAAGTCATGTAAATATAGGAGATAAATGTGTAACCTCATCCTAGATCGTGGGAATAACTCTTGTTAATCGATACTAGAAGTAGAGTTGACTCCAAGCAACTAGTAGGCTAAGTGAACGAATCGGTAAGCTAACTCAACACAAATCTTATAACTAAGAAATCATAACCCATGAGTGTAGAAAACCTCCAAGAAAATTAAAAATAAAAACAAAAAATATCCTACACTAACACCCCCATAAGCATATCATAGGAAAGTGGTGAAAAGGAAAGTGGGAACGAAACAAGCCCCGATGAGATACCCATGTACAATGCAAATTTCTCATAAAGTGGAGAAAAGGAGAAGACCCTTTGGAAAAAAATCCCCCAAAAGAGATAAATGAAACTAACTCAGAAAACTATAGAAGAAGTGGATTCTAGTAACTCAACCTAATGAGGTACCCATGTACAATGATCATCCCCTCGATTAGAGAGGAAATGATGTGAGGACAAGAAGGCCCCTAAGAAGAGCGTCGATAATGTTGTCCTCTTCTTAAATACTTTGGAGAGAATATGATTACACCGAATAACGTTCTTACCCTTGGAAAGGACAAAAATGAGTACTAAAATTTGGCCCACTCCAAAAAGGAAGAAAGAGCATGTAGTTCTCTAATATCTACATATAGTCTACAACTAAATGGTGGCATATTTCTAGAAAATTTGTACAAAATATACAATGGTAATGTCACTGCAGTATACATGTCTGAGAGAGAAGATGGTGGGGGCCCATAACCCTCACAAAGGGATCCACAAGAAGAGGTGGATCATGAAACATCTCTGAAATAGTGGAAGTGACAAATGTCCCAAGGTGAGAACTCACAATGAGAGAGATCAATATGTCATCCAAAATGTGTGATGGCTCAATCAAAGCATATTCTTGTAATGCAACACAAGTGGAATCTGTAAATAGACAAATAAGGCCGGGAAGATACTTGTCGGAATGGGGTTTCTTAATTAGTGAAATTTATGACAACAATTTATTAACATCACAATATGAAGTAGGAGGAGAATACTGCTACACGTAACTAATGGAAGTCAAAGATGAAGCAATGCTACACTCAATGGTATCAACCTATATATATGGAGTGCCATCAATTGAGAAATCAAGATGCAATGGAGCATGAGAGAAAATGGTGACATCTATCTCAAAGGAAGGTTCTCTAATAGAACACTACTACGGAGAGTGAATGGAAGCATGAACATGAATGAAAATTAGCTCTATGGAGGAAACATTAGGGAGAGTGCCCTCAATAGCAAGATGTTGTGGTGAATGGTCAACATGGGATGCATGTGTAGAAATAGGTGTAGAGGAACACTCAAGAGTGAAAGGGGTTTGAGAAGGGAACAATCTATGGAGGAATTAGAATGGTCCAGGGAAGCGTCACTCTTAGATGATGAAACCATATCACCATACAAATTGTCGGATAATGATCCGTAAATTGAAAGAGTACTCCACGTGCTTGTAAATACACAATGTATCCCTAGAAACAATAATACCAAGAAGTACATAGACCTCATCATTTTCGTTAAACCACTCATACTTTTGTAGATGCTCATTGGGCTCAAGAATAGGACCATGGAGGTAGGACAACAAATTGTGCATAGTGCAATGATTGATAATACTTGACTTCCAACATAGAAATTTAATAGAGTCAAGCATAACAACAAAACAAGAAAAGTGAAACTCCATAATGCGTATAAACCGCCAAAAGTATCGCACATGACAAGTTTCACAACTTATTGTGAAAAGTACAAGTCCCCAGGTAATGTTTTGTAAGAACCCCCAAAAATGCTATACTAGAAATAGTAGTGCACTTACAAAAATAAATGAAGCCATCATGTAGAGCATGAGGAAAATTGCACTTTTGACCAGAACAATGCTCAAATCCGAGCTACCGATCAAAATTTATAACAAATTCAATTTCCCGTAAATAATGGCTTATTTAATTAAAATTTTACAAATTGATTTTAAAAATGCCAGAAATGAGGGGAAAGGGATTTGTGTGTATACTAATTAGAACCAAAGAATAATTAATAACAAAATGGTTTAATTTAAGGTGGGAATTGGCCTCCTACCAACCTAGGCCTCACCCTTCTTCTTCTTTGACCAACGAAGATACAAGTTTTTAAAAAACACTTAAAATTCCTCCTTTTATAGTGTAATTTCAATCAAATTGACTTACATCCCTAAAAACATAAAATGCTCATAATAGGAATAATAAATCTGCAATTTGAAAATAAAACAAGTAACACTGACATAATAGAAATGTGGGTTCCAGAAATGAAGCGTGGAATGTTTAGGGTTATTAAGAAGCCTAAATTAATGCTTCTTTATTGTTGTGGCGCCTCCCTACTCCAAATGAATGCTACATATATGTCAAAACCTTGGAGGCCACATAAAAATTTTGGAGGAGGAGATTGCAGGTTTGTGAAGGTATTTTTGCTATGTGGCACCGCTTAAATGAAGAAGAACATTTGAAGCTTGGCCAATTCGATCAGATATGTTTGAATCTAAAAAAGGTGAAAAAGAGGTCTATAAAGAATAGTCGGGGCCTATTAGATTATTTTGATCTCTCATTATGAAAATAGAATGCACGAGAAACTGTAGAAATCAAAATAACTAATAATAAGATGAAATATGATTAAAAAAACTCACATGGCAATAATGGCTCCAAATCAACTCAAATGCTTTATATGCTCCATAGTCCATGAGATAGAATGATGCAAGTCATGTACATATAGGATTTGACCTAGTGAATGGGTAACCTCCTCCTAGATTAGTGCGGAATAACTCTCACTAATTGATAAAAGAAGTGGAGTTGACTCCACACAACTCGTAAGCTAAGTGAATAGAACGAGTAAGATAACTCAAAATAACTTGAAGCTAACTCAACACAACTGATAGAACTAAGAAATCATATCCCATGAGTGTAGGAAAGCTCCAAGTAAACAATAATATACAAGGAAAATAAATATCCTACATTGATAGGGCATGCACAAGACCTTAGAGTTCTATAACGCTTATTATGTGGCCTTCAATATCAAATATGGGTCTTAAATTCGCAATCGGGTAAGCAAAAATTCCTTTGCAGAAAAGAATCCCTCTATACTTTGTAAAAACGTCGATCTAAATGACAAAAATCCCTTTAGAAAGTAAAAACACCCTCAAAACCTGGTAAAAAGGTGGCTCCAAACATGAAAAATGCCCTTCACACAAAAAAAAATGTGGCTTTGATGTTACGTAAAATAACCAATATCTAAGGATTCTCTACCTGATTTCTGAGTGAAATCAAATCACCATCACACATAAAAAATCCTTTGGAAGATTCCCTGTAACAAGCAATCTACCAAACACATTTCTAGAAGCTTTGTGTTGCACGAAAATGGCTGCCACAATAGAAAAACTACAAATATTTTTCATTTACAAACAATAAAGTAATGTTATTTCTCAAATAAGAATCTCAATTAAAAAATAACAAAGAAAGAGTCAGATCTATTTGCACATGAACTGTTAGTTTCACAAACGAAGTACTCATAAAATACAAATAACTCAGTAATGGAAAATGTATCACCAAAATCACTCTGCTACCATATTAGATTTTCATGATCTCTCGATGAAAAAATAAAGTACGAGTAATTGTATAAATCTAAATAACTAACAATAAGATGCAATATGATCGAAAACTCACAAGGCAATAATGGCTCTAAATCAACTCAATGCTCCATATGATCCATATTCCATGAGATAGACTAATGCAAGTCATGTACATATAGGAGGTGAATGCATAACCTCCTCTTAGATCATTAGGGATTAACTCTCACTAATTGATGCTAGAAGTAGATTTGAATCCATGTAACTAGTAGGCTAACTCGAACAAAACTAGTAAGCTAACTTAACAAGACCGGTAAGCTAACTCAACACGACTGCTAGAACTAAGCAAATATATCCCATGATTTTAGAAAAGCTCCAAGTAAATAAACAAATACAAGGAAAATAAATATCCTACACTAACATTTTTTCATTTGATCGAAAGAGGGAAACCAATGTTTAGTCATGAGCTTGTGATCCTCCACACCCATTGCAAATTATGAACAATATTACATTCTTCACAAGAATCAAATACAACAATGAAATATGCTCTAGAGAAGGGATAAATCTCAACCTTATCCTTTATTATAGGTGATCCAAAAATAATCAACTTTTTATCTACTCGATCTTCGACCCTTGTAGGCTTATCAAATTATCGTTTAATTTTTACATCGTTAAAATCAACTTAAAATAATGCAATAAGTATGACACTTTGCAAAAGGGTTGATTATGGAGTCCAACAATTTCCTATGTCTTCAGGTTCTTTCGAACTATTCCACTAGTCAAAACTAGTAAGTTACAATAGTAGTTTCACAAGAAAACCTAATGGAAACTATTAATAACTTTCTTAGAAGAATATACAGACCTTCAGATGACAAAGGTGAAAGATAGCACCCGATATCCACCTTCTTGGTGTATTCAAGCTCTATGACACTAGATCCATTGTTCAATCCTCCAGCTTTGGATTGGCCTTCTAAACACTTCATAATGCCCTATGGAACTCTGGTCGATATTCTAGGCTTCACAATAATTTTGTGTGGTGCTATGGGCTGACTAGGTAGTATTAATAACTCCTAGCCACATTAATTTTAATTTACTATTGCCTAAAAAATAATAGGTCAATAATAATTAAAATAATAATGCCTAAATAAATTAGGACTTCACACAACTATGTCATTGACATAATATCTAACTCTCCTCTTGGCTCGATCTCCACCTTTCCAAGCTCTAGGAATGAGCTTCCAAGTTGTGTCTGAGTGTCCATTACAAAGAAATGGGTTCCCTATTTATACTAAAATAGGGCCCTTAAAATAATGTATTAAAAATTATCTTAAGGCTAATATTAGCCTCCCGTAGCATGTAAAATGGGATAATATCCCATAGTGGGTGGATTGCACTTAGGAAGGGATAAAATCCCATGTTGGCGGTTTGCATGCTTAAGTGGGTATTATCCCACATTTGGCAGCCTTAGATTTTGGTAAGGTTTTAATAAACCTTACCCACCCCATTCTTCATGTGGATCTCCACACATGGGCCTTTGCCCCACCACCGCTTCACCACCTATCCATCACGTGGATTTAGCATAGCATGTTTGGCGGTTATGTGGGTAAGTGGAGGTTGCTAAGTTTAATGCACCCATTGTGTGGGCCAAGCGGTTTAGCAAGTTGGGATGTAAGTGGACTCACCAAGATAATAGAAATTTGACCCATACATTGTGGTATAGAAAATAATTAACTCGGTCAATAGCATATAGTCCAATTGTCATCTCTCGATAGGCTAATCGAGTGAATTCGATTCGTGGTGGCAAGCCACGTGGTGGCTTGTGGACCTACCATGTCGGTGATAATACCATAGTCCACACAGTGACCAAGCTCCCCTCTATTAAAAAAGTTGAGCCTCTTTTTCCCACGAGATATTATTTTACAACCGTCAAAGACCGGAGGTCGAATACAAACAAATGACTCCCTTTGCATTTTCACCACATGTCACAGTGCCATTGGTCCAATATTGACCAATTGACTAGAGTTGACTTTCTTGTTGACTAAACTTTGACTAGACATAACTAGAGCTCCCGATGTCCATTTTTCACGTTCTCATAGTTGATGGAAAGATCTCAAAACTATCTTATGTAATGAAATAATTTAGATATGTTTAGGGAATTTTTGATATAAAAAATGATCCACTGATCATTAGGACCCTAATTCTTTGCGATCCATCAATTAAGATGGGAGAGGTTAGGCTAGAAATGGTTGAATCGACATATGAGACCAAGATTTTTGTAATATTTCTCTAAATATAGAACTTATTTGGATAAAATGCTCAAAAAAATTTAGAACAGGTGCTTGATAGCCACTCCCAATGAATATCTCTAACAGTTCGAGGTTTAGAAACCACACCATAAAGGATACATGCCTGGGGGTCGACTAGCTATTGTAGAGAGGGGTCGGATTCAACCAAGAGGAAGGGGGAAATTCAGAGAATGGTTGAGGCCTACAATAAGCCCCTATATTCCATAGTCCCCTATAACCCCGTAAGGCTCAACAATATTTTCTCGTACTCCGTCATCGACGCACCTGTGAGAGTAGTGGATCCTTAAATTCTTATACTTGATATTTCTCAAGACATTTCTGCCACTATTAATTCTAGTTAAAACACCTTTGCATTCAGATCCACCTCTATTCAAAGCACCATTGACATCTTGGTGGATTTCCTTCTTAGGAATCAAATCGGGGTTACAACTCTTTTTTCTCTTGTGAGTGCACATATCGACATATAAAATATATTATTATATATGTATAATTATTCTATTTCTATAACTATGAAAATATTTAAGATCACTAAAAATGATTAATTTCATTCCAAATTCATTCTTTCAAATATACGTCTCTTTAGAATCATATTTTACAAACCCTATGTAATAAATTATTAAAGAAACTATTAGTATATAGACATATGTAATTATTGTATCCTTATAAATAAGAAAATGCTTTGGATTAGAAATTATAAATGGTATTATATTCATATTATTTTTAGTCAAAAATTTCAACCGTGTATGTCCTAATCCATACGAAAATGTATACTACACCAACGGTGTCTTATATGAAATATCTCATCTCTTACAAAGTGTAAAAATAAATTAGCCTACAAGATTTGTCTAAATAGAATGTTATTTTTCCCGTCGATTTTTTTAAGGTTTTATTTCCATCTATGTAGGGTTATTGAGAGACTTCCTTAGAATCAAAAACTGATTACATGAATAATACTTCATGAAATAATTCAAGTTCTTGTCATTGTGGTAGCCTAGTAGTGGTACTTTGGAATCCTAATAGGTATTAATTTAGGTACATGTAACTATGTTGACTCATAAATGTTTTTAAACGTACATATGGATACATGCATTTAATAGAGTTTCAAATATTTTCAAAACCCAATATTTGATCAGTAATCTCATATAATCTTAACAAAATGTAGTGCTTTGGTACTCCCTTTTGTCTTTTATTCATTCATCGCTTTTTGTTTTTGTTTTTTTAATTTTTGGTAAATGTTTTTTTGGGAGGGGTCATACCTTAACAACAAGAAGGTTCAAAACCATATTTACAAACAAAAATTAGTGGCTTTTTGACACATGGGGACCAGACCCTAGGGAAAAAGGGTCTAAGAGCCAAATTAAGTAGTTAAGAAGAAAAACAGGGAGCATCCTACTACCAACAACCCCGCAACACCACATCAGCTCCAAAACCACATGAAATTGATAAAAATAGATAATAAATGAGAAAAATAGATCTTCAAAGCATCATTCCTTGTCTGAATCGATGGTGGATTTTATTTTGGCATGTCCTTTATTTCGCCTTTCCACCACCATCTAATCCTTGTTATCTTATTTCATGAATGATGGAAGAAAAAATTTAATATTCTTCATATGAATGTGACCCTGAAGCAACATAGAACAATACATCATAATTTCAACAATGGCCTCTTGGTTAGATGAGTCTTGTGCTATCCTAGTAGAGTCAAGAGGATTACAAAGTGGGTTATGTGGCTCCTTCGCAAGATGGTTTGGTGAATATTTGTTGGTGGGGAGAGTGGCTTCCCTGATGGAGTCTCCTCAAGTAGATATGAATGGGAACTGATTGTGAGATGCTTAGGAAGATATTCCTGTCATCATACCAATGTTTGTCTTCACTTTTATTTGGTATAGTTACAATCAACTGAAATATGCTCCATTTGAAACCATCCTTGAAGTCTTTAGGGTAAACCCTCGTAGTCGACCCTCTCTCGCAACCAATGTTTGTCACTGATTTGCAGTACTAATTTCTACTTGAAGGTCTTGAGAGGTTTCAAGATATACCAAGATTCTAGCATAAGTTGTTTGAATCTTCTTAGAGGTTTTATCATCTAATTTTTTAAAAGATCCTAAGGTATTGCCTATAGCAGCAAGGCATGAGCTATTCCAAAGTTGTAATGGGAGTCCTGGAAAGTGAACCCAAAGAGGGTAGGTATCAAAGGACTCTATTAGAAGATCGAAATATGGATACCAAGGCTTTAACATGAGCCCATGTTCATTCAAAACCCAATAATAGACATAATATAAATCCCTTTCTTCAGGGGTTTGAAATACATCAATGAAATAAGCTTTAACATAGGGATAAATCTCAGTCTTACCCTTAATCATCTCCCTCCATCTTTAATAAATCTAGTCATGGAGCTAAGATAGCTTAGGCTTGAACTTTTGAAATTTGTAGATGAGACCAAGCTAGGAGAGATTCACCTCCTCCTTGAGAAACATCTTTAGCAGATCCTCCTCTATCTTCAACATTGGTGTCTTTTACAAGGTTTTTAAAAACCTACCTACATTTTTTGCGCTATCCTTTTCTATTTGGAAACCACAAAAGTAAAGTACTTAGCATATCCTTCAATCCCCAACCCATTTACCTCGCATTGAATAGGAGATGCATGAGTTTCATAAACATTCATGTTGCCTACGTTTTATTGGTAAGTGTGAACCCCGCATAAGAAATATATCAAGAGTTTTTATACACTACATTACAATTATAATTGTTTTCTAGTTTAAGAAATTCATTTAAGCGTTTTTTTGTTTCTATTCAAAATTTAAGAGTCTCTTTGTTAGGTGTTAGATTATATTTATTTACATTTAAATTAAGAATTGAGTATTATTACATTTCACCAAATTCATCACAAAGATAATATTGGCATCATCCCTTTTATTAATATTCTCTAAAATTTCTACTCTATAATAAATGTTTAGGAAGCACCTACTACACAATCATCCTTACCTTGAGAGTTTAACCCGTTTAATAATTAAATGATATTCATTCCACCTTACCTTGAAAATTTTATAATATTTCTTCATAACTTCAAAACATAATCCACTTTGAAATTTACCAAATGTGAGCGATTACTAATATATTAGGATAATTTTCTTAATTACTTTTGCCTCTTAAGAAACTTTACACTCTTAGAATGTTCCATTTTCTTTCCCATCATCTCTGTTAGTTGTTTATTCTTTGTCCAAATCATGTATTATTTTGGTGGATTTAATTTCATGATTTTTTTACCCTTCTCTTATCTTCATCCAACTTCTAACTATTCTATTCTCCAAGTTCTACATATTTTGACGATTTTTTCTTCATGGATTTTAGATTTTTTTTATTTTTAAATGTTTTAGGTCATGTTAGAAGATCATAGCTTGAATTCAATTTAAATTATAATTATTGAATTCATTTATTAATAAATAATCATAATTACACTAAGAATTGTATAGAGAAATTGGTGATTGCAAATATTCTACAAAAAATCAAGCAACCATTACAATATTTATTGAAATAAACAAATTTATGTTTAGAAACATGCCCAAAACTACCTTCCATGGTATTAAAGTTACTCCAATTATTAATTGTTTTTGTTTCGAATCTTGTAGTACTTACAGTGCCTAAATAATATTAAAATAGTTCCACTATTATCTTCTTTATGAGTTATCTAGATAAAATATTTCTTTTTATATCTCTTCTTTATCGCTTATCCCAATAAAATATTTCTTCTTATATATTTTAAATATTATTCGTTAATCACAATCAAAGGGGGAAAATGAAGGTGGTCACAATGAAATCACATGATTTTGAGGAAGGTTTTTCAATCCCAAAATATGGAAAATAATATCATCAAAATGTTTTTGACATTTTGATTTTTTTTAAAGTATTCAAATACTAAATACATCATTGCGGGAATATGAAAATCTGATCTCTAAGTATAGATTAGGACATTTTCATATATTTATAAATATCATCGACTCTTACATTATTCAAATAATACCTCTAAATTTTACATGTAGATTATTGTTAGTGCGAAATCACAACACCCCCAAATTGGCCCGATTGTGAGGTGGGGCATTCGATGTGATTGAACAACACAGGGACCATCTTTGAAGGCGTGGGACTTGTAAAACTTGAGATGGACCTCCGAGAAAAGCCGCCTTACTTCCTAATCTACTTGCCACAAGCTACACCAAAGGCAGGGAAGAACCTATTATATCCTAATCTAACCATTCCAAGGGGACGGGGAGAAAGATCCTACACTAAGAGGCGATACACAAGAAAAGGAAGTAGTTCAATCACATATACGATTTCCCGAAGTGGAGAGAGGTGAGAAGAGGAGAGGGTAGATAGAATGCACCATGGTCAAGAGATATATTTCACATAGAACACCACTTCAAAACCCATTAAACACGACTCTTAGGAACTACACAAAACATCAAAATATGCATAGTATACCTGTAATGATGAGAGGTAAGAAGAGAAACAAAATAAGCCAAGGATGGATAGATGCATCATGAAATAGATTCTATTGCTCCAAAATGTTACATCGTACATCGTCGATTGGCAAGAGGAAAGAAATGCCATTAGACAGCCATGGGAGGAGGCTTAGACTCCACATTCTACCCTAAGGAAGAAAGAGAGAGGGGGGTAAGAGAGAAACAATGACCAACCATTTGAATATGCTCCTCTTTTACAATATATAGGAAGAATAAGAGAGAGAGGAAGGAGAAATTTGAATCCTATTTCAACCACCTTGATATGTGCATTAAATCCATATTTGAAAGCCCAACCACCGTCAATCAATGCCCCTCCCAAATCCGCCCAAAATTTGTCATGTCTGCGTAGATTTATTTTCGCGTGTTAAAGGAGGAAGAACGATGGATAAAATTGAATCGATCTAGTTGTTGGAGAAACGGATTATGTATTAATGGCCCAGAGATGTTTTATTTTTTTAACCACCAAATCCTACTAAATATAATATTTTAAGTTTCGTGGCGTAGAGGGTGTCGAGACATTTCAAAAAGTCTTCTCTCACGCAAATATGAGTTTCATGTCAAAAGATATGGCCATTTGAATATTTGGGTCACGGGGACACAATATTTAAAAAGTCTATACGTCTTTGGGTCCATGTGGCAGCCTTACGCTTCTTAGAGATTTAGCCCATACCTTGCACTCCCGAAATTGCACCTTGGATTGATATGTGCCACTTAGTAGGCTCCACGGTGTCCCTTTATATTTTTCTTGAGTCCTTCATGTTTTGCGGGGCCATAAGTCTGACCCTAGACATGTGGCAGCTTAGCGCTCATTTGAAAAAAGGCCCTAGATTTTACCTTTGAAGTTGTGCGGTTGAGACATTTGGAGGCCTCCGCTTGCTTTTTGATTTTTCAATGGACGAGTGCACCTCTTCAGACTCTGGGACACGTGGCGGGTTGGCGCTCTTTTGGAAACCCGCCCTAAATTTTAATTTTGAAATAGCGTCGTGTTGACATTTGGCTCCTTCGACTGGCATGCTTCTAATTTGACTATTGAACCCCGAATCTATCCCTTCTTGGATTCTGGGACATGTGGTAGGCCTATGCTATTTTAAAAACCCGCTCAGGACTTTACCTTTGAAGGAGCTTCTTTAAGACACGTGGCACCTTCCGCCTACACTCTATACTTAACCAATTTGGACCTGATCTCCTTTATTACCTCTTTTGACCATTAGCTACGTGGAGGGCTGGTGTAATTTTGAGTCTCCACTCATGATCCCCTTTTTGAATGTGTGTCGTTTAGACAATTGACACCCTCCTATGAGTCGAAGAATTTTCAATGGCCTGGTGTAACTTTTGGGGCTCTTGACACGCGGAGGCTTGGCACTTTTTGGGTCTCCGCCTTTGGTTTAATCTTTGGAGGTGCACCGTTCGGACACTTGGTAGCTTCCGCTATCTCCTCCATACTTATTCATTTTTTTGGCTCATTCTTAACCATTTGCAGAGCCTGAAGAATTTGAACCTTCGTCATTTATTTTGCTTTGAGCTTCTAGTTTCTTTGAGACTATTTGCTCCTTCCTCAACCCTGCTATTCCATTTTAGAGCCTCTAGTTTTCTTTTTAACACTGTTTGATCCTTTAAGCCTCTGGTTTTCTATTTTAGAGTCGTTCTCTCCTTCCCTGACCATGTTATTCCATTTTAGAACCCGCCTGTAACTTGTCTATTGGATTTGGAGCATGTCCTCATTTGACGGAACCATTTTTTGGATTTCTTTCTGCACGGGTCACGGGTGATCCAATATTACCAAAGGAAAAATTAAGATAACAATTGGCAACTAACGGGAAATCTACCTACTAGATGAAGAGACCAGTATCTTTGAAGCATCCATTGGGCATGGAGTCAAGAATAACAGTCTGATACTAGTCCTTTTGCTTTGAAAATATGGTACCTGAGTCATCTGCGAGCCCGAATGCTTGCTCTTACCGACCACTGAGCTGTCCCTAGAAATGGAATTCCTTGAAAATGTTTGTTAGTTGCTCTGCATTTATTTTATTTTTAAATTAGAAACTGTCATAGGAAACTATGGTCTTCTGCCATGAATATTGAAGGGCCTAGCCTCATACACCTCTAGAGCAATGCGAACAAAAATTATGTACAAAGACAAAATCATACATGCCTCAAATGAGACATGCAGAGTGTGCACAAGCACTTCTTCTATTGAAAACAAAGTCTACTCCTACTCTTACACTAACCAGAGATGAAGAAAAACTTAAACAAAGCTTGCTACAAAGGGGGGAGAACTAGCTCACCTTTCTCAAAGGGGCAGCCATGCAAATGATTTGAAACTAAATATAGGCTGCTGTATTAGTGAAAAATTTACAATAAGTAGGTCCTCCACCCAAATCATCAAGGTATCAACATTAATGGAAAATACCTCCTCAAGATGACTTGCATTGGACTCCTGGAGGTATTGATTGTGACCCTTGGTACTTTGATACTCATCCTTATGCCCCAAACAAGCATGACTGGTTTTGGCTTCCCTCTTGCCTCTAATGAAGCCAAGTAATTGATTGGGCACGGTCGATCCTTTGGATGTGCCCATTGCTCAAATTTAACACAAAAAATGAATTCTTTTAGTAGACGTTTTTGGATGGATGGTGTGAGGGGATGATAGCCTCATAGTATTTCTCTTCCTCTACGGTAGATGTGACTTTTGGAAGATCAGAATCTTCAACTTTGATTCAAAGCGACATGTTGCAAATTGCGCGAGTTGTGCTTACATGCTCTCTTCCATGACAATAGGTTCTTGTGGTTGAAAAATGAATGATGGGGGAGAAAATATTGAAATTTCAAATAGATCCTTTTTATCAAAACATTCTTTTGAGTTTGATAGAAGATCAAACTCTTTAGTGTCCTATTGTAGCAAGGTCTCTCTCCCTTGCATGGTGATCTTAAAATCTTCATTATCTTCACCATATGAAGCTTCATCTTCAAACATGAAGCTAGTGAGTTTAGGATCTTCCAAAAAATAGAATTTTTGAGGGGTTGAATGGGAGAGGGGTCTGTATCTTCTTGTGCAACCAGCTCATGATTTAGTTCCTCTGAATCTATCTTGGTCACCTCTATATACTCCTGTTTAACTGGACTTGGAGTTGGCTGTTATTCTTCCTTCTCTTGTGAATAATATGGAGGACTCATATCTTCCAACCTTGGTTCCAGAGGGCTGTTGTGAAATGTAAGATATTGTCCTTGAATATCCTCCTTCATGGAAGCATGCTCATATTCTTGGAAGATGGATGATAGATGAGTAAATGATGTAATTTTCTCGGGCTCCTCTCTATCATAGTAATCCTCCAAGTCGAGCGGATAATCTATCTCCTTGTTTTCTGCTACATGTGCACTACCTCCTCCTTTGTGTCCTCTTGATCTGCAACTTGATCACCGTGGCTCCTTTCATCCTCAAACATGAAGTTTGAAAGATAAAACTTCTCTTCAACATTAGAGCTTAAAGGGGATGAAGTGGGAGGAAGAAGCGAAGGTTCTTTTGTAGCTTGATCCACACTTAGAGCCTCTCGAAACCCTTATGGTCTTCTTCCATAGCAAGAATGCACTCCTCTTATTTTGGATTTGGAGTAACTCCTTGTTATTCCTCCTCCTTAACTGGTTGTGCAGCTTGGGTTATATCAGCCTCCTCTTGAGACAAAGCTCCATCATGGATCTTTTGCATTTAGAGCAAACAAAGCTGCTAATTTTCTTCTTGTTGTTGTTTTTGTTCCTTCTCTACTACAAAATCAACCTCAACCACCACTGGCTCTTCAACCTTGACCTCCTCTATTGGCTTGACCATCAGGGGATCTTTTAAACCCAAATTTAGCAACCCAAATATTCAGATTATCTATCAAATTTCTTCTTTGTTGTGATCACCTTCTTACTTCCTTTAGCTAGTTGTTTGATTTTCATCTCCCCAACATGGATTTGGGGATGCAAGAGGAGTGGTAGGTTAGGATTCAACCATTTTGTTCTTGTTTTTGGTGGAGAGGGAGGTGGAACTTCTTGTTTCTTTGGAGTGAATGACTACTTGGGAAGGAAAAGGGGAGAAGAATTGAAATGGGGTGGAAGATCATGGGATTGAGAAGAGAAACCAACACTTGGGGCAACAACTGAGGGGCTTGACTCTTGATCATATTGAAATGATAAATCTTGAGAAAGAGAAAATGAAGGACATGGAGATGGTGATTTACTTACCCATTGATAAGGTTGTCTTGCACTTTTCTCATAAGCCTCAATGTCCTCAATCCACTTTGTGTAAGTTGAGGTAGTACTTCAACCATGAAGTCAAGCTTCTCTTAAGGGCTGTAGTGTCTTGGAAAAGGGAATTCCCATGGACAAGGTGTCCTACTACCAATCTTGAATGCCTTAATTTGTGCTATGACCCCTGACTGAACCATGTTAGCCTCCATTTTTGAATCTTCTCTAGTAGATTAGCATTCTTCATTAGATTGTCACCATTATATGCATACCCTTCTTCTTGATAAGCTCCATAGCCAAACTGTGTTGGCAATGCTCATATGGGTAAGCATGATTATTTTGGGTTTGGTAATAATGCTGATCTGGAGGAGTTGGGAAATGCATTGGAGGTGGATTGCACTATTGCTGCAACTGTGAGTTCCAAGAAGGAAATGAAGTCATGATTAGACAACTTCATGAAATGGATGAAAATGAAAGAGATCAAAGAAGAAAATGGATGAAAATGAGTGGAAATGTAGCGAAAAGGTCTGTAACTCGAGAGGATGGGTTATTGACTAGATGAAGTCACCAGATGTGCTTGCGTGTGCCTGAAAAGGTTGAACCTTAACAAGAACACACCAACATTCTAATATGAAGTGATAAGGTGCTTGACCTATCCCACCGGGCTTACCAACATTGTTAGTGTAAAATCATAGCACCCCAAATTGGCTCGATTGTGAGGTGGGGAATTTGGTGTGATTACACAACATGAGACCATATCTCAAGTGTGGGACTTACAAAACTTAAGATGGACCTCTAGAAAAGCCGATTCTTGCTTCCTAATCTACCTCCCACAAAATTCTCCAATGCAGGCATAACCTATTATATTCTAATCTAACCATTCCAAGGGGATAGGGAGAAAGAGACAGAGGATGAAATAGCCTACACTAAGAAGTGATACACCAAAAAAGGAAGGGGTTGAATCATAGATCCATTGCCCTTTGAGGTGGACAGTGGCGAGAGAGAGAGGGTGGACAAAATGAACCACGGTCCGAGAGATAGATTTCACATAGAACACCACTTTGAAACCCATTAAACATGAATCCTAGGACCTCTGACAAACATCATAATATACACAGTATACCCTGTAATGACAAGAGGTAAGAAGAGACAACAAAATAAGACAAGGAAGGACATATGCATCACAAAACATATTCTATTTCTCTAAAATGTTACACGGTACATCGACAGTGGGCAAGAGGCAAGAAATGCCATTACAGAGCCATGGGAGGAGGCTTAGATTCCAGATTCTACCCTAAGGAAGAAAGAGAGAGGGGGATAGGAGAGACACAACAACCAACCGTTTGAGTATGCCCCTTCTTTACAATATATAGGAATAATAAGAGAGAAAGGAGGGAAAATTTTGAATCCTGCTTCAACCACCTTGACATGTGTGTTGAATCCTGCTTTGAAAGCTCAACCACCGTCAATCAATGCACCTCCCAAATCCACCCCAAATATTTCATGTTCGCATCAATTACTTGTTTGGCGCATTGAAGGGGAAGAACGGCGGATCATATCGAATCGATCAGGTTAATGGAGCAACGAATTATGTATTAATGGCACGGGAGGCGTTTTCTTATTTTTCACCCACCAAATCTTGCTAAAGATAATATTTTATGTTTCCATGGCATAGAGGGTGTTGAGATGTTTCTAAGCAGTCTTCTCACCCAAATTTGAGTTTCCAATCAAAAGATATGGCCATTTGAATATTTGGGTCGCAGGTGCACAATATTTAAAAAGTTTGTCTGTACCGGATCCACGTGGTAGCCTCGCGCTTCTTAAAGATTCAGCCCCTACCTTGCGCTCTTGAAATTGCACCAAATTGACACGTGGCACATTTCGTAGGCTCCACGATGTCCCTTTATATTTTTCTTGAGTCCTTCATGTTTGGCGGGGCCATAAGTCTAACCCCTGGACACGTGGCGGCTTGCGCTCATTTGAAAACAACCTCTAGATTTTACCTTTGAAGTTGTGTGGTTGAGACACGTGGAGGCCTCTGCTTGCTTTTGGACTTTTCAACAGCTGAATGCACCTCTTCGGACTCTAGGACATGTGGTAGGTTGGCGCTCATTTGGAAACCCGCCCCAAATTTTACTTTTGAAAGAGTGTCGTGTTAACACTTGGCTCCTTCCAGCTGCCTTCTACTTTGACTATTCAACCCCGACTCTATCCCTTTTTGGACTCTGGGACACGTGGAAGGCCCATGCTCTTTTGAAAACCCGCTAAGGACTTTACCTTTGAAGGAGCGTCGTTAAGACACGTGGCACTTTCTTCTGCACTCTATACTTAACCAATTTTGGGCCCGCTCTCCTTTTTGACCTCAGTTAACCATTAGCTATGTGGAGGGCTGGTGCAAGTTTGAGTCTCCGCTCAGGATCCCGCTTTTCAATATGCGCCATTTGGACATTTAACACCCTCCACTGAATCAAAGACTTTTGATGGCCGGTCTGACAACTTATGGGGCTCTGGACGCGCGAAGGCTTGGCACTTGTCTAGGTCTGCGCCTTTGGTTTAATCTTTGGAGGTGCGTCGTTTGGACACTTGGCAGCTTCCACTATCTCCTCCATACTTAGTCGTTTTTGGACCCGTTCTTAACCATTTGCAGAGCCCGAAGAATTTGAACCTTCTTCGTTTCTTTTCCTTTGAGGTTCTGGTTTCTTTGACACTATTTGCTCCTTCCTCAACCCTGCTATTCCATTTTAGAGCCTCTTGTTTTCTTTTTGACACCATTTGATCCTTTGAGCCTCTGGTTTTCTATTTTAGAGCCATTCGCTCCTTCCTCGACCCTTTTATTCCATTTTAGAGCCTACCCAACTTATCTGTTGGATTTGAAGCATGGGCTCATTCGACGGAACCGTTTTTGGATTTCTTTCTTGCATGGGGTCGTGGGTGATCCAATTTTCCCAGGACAAATTTGAGATAACAATTATTTTCCTCAATTTTTAGATTAATTAAATTACATTAAATTTAAAAATTATTTATATTATGATTTAATTATAATTTACCTATATCTAATAAATTACTTGAATATGTTCCATCGTATTATACCCTTCCTTACGCGTAAATGATGATATAAACTTCCTAAAAAAATAAAAATTATAGATTTAATTGTATTAAACTTGAAGCACCGTGATCTTTATTTTCACTACCTCAAAAATTTAAATTTATGAAATTCTTCACAACCCTAAAGTTTTTCAAAAAGTGTGATTGTGTGTTTTCTTCTTCTACAGTATCGTTTTGGAGATATATAGAAATAATAATTATATGTAATTATTATTATGTTATAGATAAAATTGTTCTAGCCAATCAAACTGATACGTTGTATTACATTACACCATTCATTCAAATGCATGTGCATCTACATGAGATGGGTCTTTACATAACATTTTGAAAATGCTACACTATATATATATATTACAAGTTTTAATTTATCCTTTCTCATGTGGGTAAAAGAATTTCTCTTCATTTTTAATATGATTTATCTTCCGTATAAAGTTTGGAATACTGCCACATGAATTGTCTTTAAGATATGCAAAATGCGTGGTCTTAACCAGTCCAACTATCCAACCTATCAAAATCTGGTAAATATTCATTCCAAATGAGTAGCGACAATATGAAAGATCTCATCTCAGGTATTGCCTTTTGCAGTGATAGCCTAAAAGAGTTCTTTAAACAGAATTTCCTTTTTGGCTTAGAATTTTCATTTAACTGTTCAACTTGACATGCACTGTCTAACGTCGCCACATTTCAAGTACCAACTTGAATACTTCATCAACTTCTTCTATCTGTGGATGTCAGGTAGGCAATTTGGCACTCATGTACCTTGATACTTTTTAAAGTTGCAAATCTTTTCAAAGTCCAATGTCTGATAAGTATCCTTTAAAAGATGCAGTGGTCCTTTACTATCATTTTGTCTTTTCTCTATTCATCAATTTTCTTTTTTCTTTCGCTTTCGGTTGAGGTCTAGAAAGTTTGGTTTTAATGTTAGCAAATACCAGGGTGTAGATATAATGGGAAACAACTGAAGATTTGTTTATATAATACATTGTAATGGAAGAGGTTAACTATCAAACAAAAAGTGGTGTCCAATTTTTGTTTGGGAGGTTGATTCTATTAACTATTTGACCTGTTAATCGATTACATAATAACTAGCAATAGCAATTTTGGTGCTATTAAAAATATCTCTTCGAGAAATTATAAATTTTGTTTTGTTATTTCCACATTAAGTGTCCATATTGAATCTTGATTATTAAATATTTAAATTATTATTCTTTGAACTATAACTAATCAATATTATTATTTAAACATGAAATTTCTATTTCTAATAACAAATAATAGTGTTATATTTATTATCATCATTTTCATGATATTGTGAGTTCAAATTTATGTATTGAAATAATAGTATTTCATATTCATGGTTGGAATTTTTTAAAAAAATATTTAATAATCAAGATTGAGTATTAGATATTTATTGTGGAAATGATAAAAATATTTAATATTTTATTTAACTAATCTATATTACGTAAATGGCATCAAAAGTGTTATTGTTAATATTATTATTATTGATCTTTTAGTGGCTAATAACAACAACAACAACAACAACAATTATTATTATTATTACATTTAAATTGTTAATCATAATCATAATTGTTGGTATCATCATCATCATCATCATCATAACTATTATTATTAAAGTAGTAATTATTATGATTATAAAAGTTATTGTTATTACTATTGTAATTTTTTTATTAAGTCAAGGCTTCTCGAGAAGGGCTTATGGCGAGAAAAATAAAAGGGTTTGTAGAGAGTTTAGTTGGAAGGTGACTCGGTGATTATTATTAAAGATTTATGGAAGGAAAGTCAACCAAATTGGAAATGGAACAAAATTGTTGAAAAATCTTTGTTTGTGGTAGAAGGCTTCAAATCAATTTCCTTCTCTTTTTTAGGGTAAGGAATATGGATGTTGATTAGATGACCAATCTTTTTACTACTATGTAATCTATCTCCCTTATGGTGAGTGGAGATGCATCGGATTGGGAATACGGAGAGAATTACAAAAGTGGATGCTATAATTTCCTAGTGGATTATATGATGAAAGGGTATGATGGATGAAAGAGGAAAGCCATAACATTATATTGCGACCAACTAGAAAATTAGTCGAGCTAAGGGTGGTCTTTGGATGTGGAATTTTCTAAGTTATATGTGAGTGGTAACTTGCCAAAAGAGATAAATATTTATGCATGTTTGTGTGTGTGACTTACCTCATCATCACTTGTGTCTTGTCCACCTCATCGATGAGTCGCCTTGCTTGGCAAAATCATAGGTCTTAGGAGTTATACGACACATGGAAGATTCCATCATAGAATCTATTATTTTCATATGCATCAGTGGTGTCATAGAAGTTACATTCCATTTTACAATCGTAACTCCTGCTTCCATCATGGAGGAATTATTGTCCGAGTAGAAGAGTTACACAACACTCCGTATTTATCTTATTTTTGGATCTATGATAATGAGTAGATTTGTTTACTTTAATCATGATTTTCCTTGTTGTTCGATTTTATATTGATTACTTGGAGCGTTCACATCACCATTAGAGTGCAACCTCTTTGATATGCATGGGGTTCCATATTGATCCTTACAGAATAATCTCACATGGTATCGAGTGGTTGTTCATTAAATGTGAAGTCATTTATTTTTGTAGCTAATTACTTCCGGTTTCGTTTGAGTGCTTCTCAAGCAATTTTTTTTTATTTGTGTTTGGAATCTTGCTAACTGGTTTTAATAGTATCTTTTATAGATTTTGTTGGTTTTATGGTTGTGTATGTGCAATTTAAGGGTTTTCTTCACGATTTAGCTAGTTCAACTAATTTTTGAGGGAATGTGCAATGGAGGTAGGTTATGTATTTTTGGTTTTATCAATTTATTTTTCATTACAATTGAATATTTTATAGAAAATTTTATGCTTCAACCTTCCATTCCTCCTACCTTTCCTACCTTATTGTTTGCATCTTTCATTTATTATTGTTACCTATCTCCTCCCTACCAATCTCTCTGTTGAGCTATTTACGGCTCAAGCTCGATCGAGTTTAGTTTTCATTGGAGTCAATTTGGCTACTAGGTCGGTGTGTTTGCATCGATTGTTTCTCTCTGAAGTTGAAATGTTTAATGTTTGATCGAGCTCTACTTGAGCCCTTGCCCGAGAGAATTTATTTTTTTCATTGTGATTCATCTCTGTCGGATAATTTTTATGCATTGGTCTCATTTCCTTACTCTACATTCTTAAGCCTTACCTCAGTTTGTCTTGTTTGAAAAGGTCGTTCGACCAACTCAAGATCATTTCTATCATTTCTTAAGCCATATCTCTTGGTCGTTACCTTGAGGCCTGCTTGTTCTACTGCGAAATTTACACCACGACTCCAATCCTAGGTGTTACCTTGTAATTAAACCTATAATGCTCTCCGTTCAAGTCACCAATCACCTTTGATCACTTGCCTCTTGATCCTGTGTTCCTTATGAGCTCCCACCACGTGGCTCGATGATTCAACTCAACCTCTTCCTTGACCAAGCCCTTCCCACCTTGACCTACCATTCCCTTCTAGCCCTCTTTTAATTGTTTGCAAGCTTAGTTTAAAAGAAAAAATTAAGATGTATTAAATTTAAAAGCGGGAGTATTAATTTACAAAGGTAAGGTTTTTTTAAAGGGAATTTAGAGTTAGGTCTTAAGTTTAATAAATTCATATTTAATATTTTATTAGGTGGTGGTTAATTTATCTATGGGTTTATTAAAAAAGGGATTTAATGTTAATTAGTGGTAATTTATTGTTTTTTAACATTTTTTAATCACATTTTCTTAATCCCTTTTATTTTTTTAAATTAAAGTATTTGGGAAAACTAAAAGTGTAAAATATAGCATTATTATACGTTTTCATCGTTAATCATTTATGGAGTCTGTAGCACCCTTGCAGAATGTTTACATATTATGGGAGTTTTTTTACATCCTGGAGCTCCCTTTGACACATCCCGAGTCCCATTGGTCATTTTATTTCCCCTTTTATTACTTACATACTAGTGAGTCCATGCACCATAGTTTTGTAGCAGGGGTTTTTGTTGTGACGTGAGATATTATTTCTCACACAGGAATTTGTTTTTTCCCATTCTCTTGCTTTTATCACATTTTGTGCTTGCCTATGGTTTCAAAGCTGTTTCGATCACCCAAAAATTATTTTGGTCTACACACTTGTGTGTCATTATCTGATAGCAAGGTGAGTGACAAAATGTTTCATGACACACATTTGCACTTGATTGTAATCAATGCATTAAACTATAAAGTGATGAATTCAAGGGTGAAAATATTGTTCTAGGGTGGTTTTACTTCTTTTTATTTTTCGGCATTTGTTCTTTCTCTCTATTCGTAATGAAATCTCTTTCAATTAGTTTTTTCACATTGTTAAACTTTTTCTAATGGAGATAAAAAATTGTAATGAACTAATGGGTAAAGGGTTATTTCACATCACCATGGGAGTAGAGATTGAACATGATGATGAACCTAAAATATATAAGTGGTTGAACTGATGTGGTGAAGCCTTAATATTTTTCTACAAATTTATCTTTTGCATTGAGTTGTCGATGCACTGATGAAGCATGAAAAATGTTAAACACTATGGTCAAACAACAAGATGACATGAGATAAAATGAGTTGGAAAATGAACTACTAGAATTAAATCCTGGTGATCAATTTGAAATCTTATAGGTTTTCTTCTAAAATTTTGTCCACACTACATTGCTTGAAAGGAATGTAAAGAGGAGAAGAAAGATTCCCAATTGATCTTGTCAATTCTTTCCAAGTTCGGTTCTAAATACTCAATCTTCATTTCAAATTTCCACACCACGAAAGTTGTTGAGTTATGCAATATATAATTGACAATTTTTTTACTTACCCATTTTAAAGGAATTTCATTTTCATGTATTACTGCTCTTGGGTTGAATTGTCATTAACCGTGATGGATTAGGAAACTCTTTTTCCTTTGTAATAGCCATGCATTCCATCTTTGGCTTGCCATTACCACGAAGGCGAGATGGATGCGGTTTCTAGAAATTGTCTACTTTATTCCCATTCATCTAGCAATGAGCACAAAAATTCATCTTAATTTCCTTCTTCATGTATGAGGAACTTTTACGCCATTTCTCGCCTCTGTGTATGACGAGATTGGTCTTTGATTTTTCGTGTTCTTGATGAACAACATCAACTTCTTCTTCATTGTCCTTCTCTTCCAGCATCTGTCCATAGAAAGTACATGGAAAGAATTCCACATCTTCTAAAAATCATAACCATACTTCTTCGGATGAAAAATTGGATCTGAAATTTTATTGAGCTTATGATTATGGTAAGAAAATGGAGGTGGAATCTCATTACCTCTTCACTGATTTCTCTTACAACATCCTACCTATGACGACAAAGCACAAATTTCCTACTCAAAATATTCTTACAGGACTAATGGGGTATTCTCTTTGCTTTTGGAAGCTTGTGTCCTGTCAGCATTCTTAGAGCATTCTCCAATATCCATTCCCACACTAGGAAAACCTAAACCTATAAAATGAGGATGATCCTCAACCTATATTGGGTTAGCAATGCCTTAGCCATTTTTACCAAGGCCTCTTCCATCAAATCCCATTTTATATAATAATTTGGATACAATTCCTCTGGTATGAGTTTCAAAAATACCAAAGACTTCAATACCTAAATCTGAAACCTAATAGGAGGAAGAAGATTCATGTGGTGAAAAAATTAAATTGAAATCATCTGTCATGGTTTATGCATCTAAAGTTGAAGTTATTTCCTTATTCTTGTCACCATATTGCAACCTTACCAAGAGCTCATCCTTGGTTTGCTATTCTGATTTCAAGTGAGAATTATCTTCTTCCAAGGAGTAATACAATTATCACATGAGAGAGTTCTCTTCGTGGATCTAGTTATTATAAGCTTCAACCTCATCAAGCTTCTCCGGTTTAGACATCTTGTCCATAGTGCACTTGTACCATGTTTTCAAAAAGCTGAAAAAGCGCACTAACTTGAAGTAATAACTCTATTAATTAGATTTTCTGAAACAAATATGGAGCTAAACCAGCTCGAGAAGGAGTTTTGTGAGAGGGTTTTGAGTGAGAAGAGTTGACAAAGAGATCACAATCATTTTTTTTAAAAACAAGCACATTAGGTGATAATTCATTTGTAGTGACCGGATGGGTGTTTAGTCATCTTAGGTGTTTTTATATTCCTTGTAGGATTGGTTCCTTAATAAATATGGGTTGGTGCTCCTTATGGGGTTGATGTCCAATTAAATTTGTAGGGATTGGAACATCTTGTGAAGTGGGTGATTCACCGAATTCTTATATGTTGTGTAATCCATGCAAAGGATTAATTGTTTCTCTTTCCCTTATAGGTTTCTCACTTTATATCTTCTATTTCGTGTGCTCTCTTGCTTCATGTTGTTATGAATGGTTTTTTCATGATAATGAGATCACATTGATGTATGTTAACTGGGTAATAGTTCACAAAATTTAAATACAATTGAATCAAATTTTTAATATACTGATTCACCCCTCTCATTCATCATACTTCTAACAATTGGTATCGAGCAAGTTCATTGTGAAGCAAGTCTAACATCTTGGGGGAAATATTTGAAGAATATGTATGACAATAAATCAAGTTTATTGTGTGATTCCAATCTTGATCATATCAAGAGGTTTGATCAAATCAAGAAATGGTATATGACATCCAATATTTGATGTTTGCATTCCCACAACTAAATTTCCAAGCGATACAACTGACAAGAACAACTATGAAGATGACCTAGAAGTAAATTTTGATATTATTGAACCTATAAAGGTAGAATAAGAGTTTCATAAATACCTAATCATGAAGATTGTCTATGAAAATGAAAAATAAGGTAGAAGCGAAGGTAGTGACTCAAAATATTAAGATGATGGTGTCAAATTTGACACATTACACATGGTTTGTGGAAGGTGATAGTAGTTTAAAATGCAAGAAACAAGTTGATGTGGATGATTCGGATGAAGAGAGAAAGAAATTGACTTCAAGATTGAATATGAGAATGCACGAGAGGAGCTAAAGCTTCAAAATAAAAATAATAAAAATTTGAAAGTAATACTTAAGGAACATGAACTACATATCAATAATATATAAAAGATACTAAGACAAAAGGATGAGGAGTAGAAAGAAATTAACAATGAACTTGAAGATCATCTTGAGTTAACCACAAAAATTCTAGAATCCAGAGAGGAGGATTATGTCAAGTGAGTACAAAGTTAAAGAACTTACGGGAATATTTATAACTATCCTCAAGTAGGCTAAAGATGTACCAAAATTTTTAGAAGAGCACAAACAATCTTGATGATTTGTTGAACATTCAAAGACCTTCTAGTTTAAAATCTGGTTTGGGCTTTAAGGAATAAAAAAGGAAGGAAGAGAAACATCTTGAGTGAGTCCAAAACCTTCTAAAGAAAAGAAGGATAACAAGGCTCACACAAATTTCATAACAAAAACAAATGCAATAA
This sequence comes from Taxus wallichiana var. yunnanensis, assembly GCA_018340775.1. Taxonomy (NCBI): domain Eukaryota; kingdom Viridiplantae; phylum Streptophyta; class Pinopsida; order Cupressales; family Taxaceae; genus Taxus; species Taxus wallichiana. Next base: position 130,950,846 of record CM031235.1, read on the forward strand.
GGTTATCCAACAATTTTAATGGTTATTGTTACTCATGTAACAATTCTTTTCATATAGGTAGGGAATGTAGAAGGACAGTCAAGAATTACCATCCATGGAAAGATAGTATAAATGATTAGCCAATAAACATTAGTTGATATAAATTCCATGAGAAGGGTCACATTTCTAGATACTATCCTCATGAACAACCTAGTCAGAATTGGAGAGATGAAGTTCCTAGAGGTAAGAATCTTGTTGTTTACTTCAATCTTAACAATGTTGGACATATTGTGAGAAATTGAAAATGGAGAATGAACAGATATGAGAGGAAGGCATACGTAAATTATAACCATGTTAAGAAATAAAAGGATGGTCCTAAGCATGAGGATAAGAAAGTATTAATTCCTAACAAAGTCAAAGAGGAACCTAATGCAATCAAAGTCATCTTAAAACTATATCATGTAGAAAAATAAAAGAAAACAATTAAGAAGTATGTAGTTGATGAATCGTCATGTTAAAAAGGTATGTTTTCTAGGATTGAGAATGAGCATGTGGATGAATAAAACCATATTTTTTTATATGTTTACAAACTATAGAATAAAATAAGGACAATGTTTTCATAAAGTCTAAAAATCCAGCCAATATATCAAGAAGGGATAAATAAATGGAGATTTGGTAATATCCTCTGGATTTAATATTGTTTTAGTGCCCTAAAGAGCATGGGGTATCTTCATTAGGATTATTGAAGGTATTCATCAATTAGAGGAAACATGGGTGTCTTAGGAGATGTTTTAAGTTTTTCTAGTAGGTTTGGTTTAGGCATGTTAATGTATGTATTCCTTGCTCTCTGTCGGTTTAATGTTATGTTTGTGTTTTCAAATCTATGAGAAGAACCGATTTTATAGTTAATAGTTTTAGGATTTTTGTGAAGGATCATAAGGTTGTGTAGTGTAATAACATTTTCCAATCCATCCGTTTCAACATGAATAAAGTCTGAATCATGTTGAAGAGTTATGGTATGCATATTTGAAGCCTAGGAGTGTGTTTCTAGGTCTATATTGTTGATTGATAGTGTTTGTAGAAGTTCATAGGTATGTGATTGTCAAAGGTTTGTAAATGTTAGAGTGAGAGCACTTTTGTGACTACTATGTGTTTCATCCTTGTTGGATACTTATTCATGATGTTGCGAAGAAATATGATGGAACGGTTCTCTAAGAATAGTGATGTTATATTGAATAGTGTATCATCAAGATGATTTTATCTTAGTTAGGTATGTAATGCAAGTAAAAATATCCAAGTAGAATTATTGGTTTATTAATATGTATGTAGCTCATATGATGACCCAACAAAGTGGGTAATAGGGAAATGAAGAATGGTTGTATGCACATGTCCTAATTTATAAAGATTTGAACTTCAAGAAGGGTACAAACAAGTAAGATAAGTAGCTTGAATGAATGAAATATTTGTGGTACTATAGGATTGTAGTCATGATGGGTCATAAGAAATGATTGGGTTCTTGAAGACCTCGATCTATCTATAGTTAGTACCAGTTCTATCATTGTAGGTCTAATGGAGAATGAATAGCTATGAAGAAGAAGTTTCTATTATTTTGTATAATTAATTGATTAGATAATCAAATTGTTGGTGGTATTTTAGTTTCTTGAATGTGTTTTATTAAGGTTGAGTTATATATGTAAATTTATTGCAATGGTTTTATTTATGAGATTTTCCCAAGAAGGAGGTTGGTAGTAGTTTTTGATTCAATAAGTTTTTTTGACATGAAGGATTGTTAACAATAATCCATGAATAGATATGATTTTGTTCAAGTGGGTATTGTTGATATATGCACTAGAATAAAGAATAGTGTCCCTCCTTTAATTGAAGAAAGTTTGTTATAACTAAGAGAAGGGCTAAGTGTCCTAATAAGCAAGATGTAGTGTCAAGATGAAACAAAGAGGTCTAAATGGATTTTTCTATAGTATCAATGTATGCTATGTTGATTTGAATGATACTTTTCTTATTGGTCTATGATTTTATTTAGAGAAGACAAGATGTAACTCCATAAGAAATCAAGATAGAAAAGGAAACAGTCTGAATTTCTCTTCATTTAAAATAAGTGTTCACTTTAATTAGTTGAAGAATATTTATTGCAAATTGAACAAACAAGAACTACATAGATTGGATGGTCTAAGGAGGAGCTATGTTATCTGAATTGGTATTGCAATAAGGTGAAATTGAAGAAAATAAAATATTGTAGTGATCATATGTTATTAGAAAAATTATGGTGGATTGATAAGTCAATATTTTAGGTATGAAGGCATGTAGGTTATGTTAGCATCTTTTAGGATATGCTTAGGAAGCATGGAAATAGAGTGTGAAGACAATATGAGCATGATTCTTGTAAGATCTTATATGTGACTTTTTGGGCTCAAGGTGAGAAAATATGTGTAGTGCAGGAGATAATCCTATTCCACATGGCCTCTAAATTATGAAAGTGTTTTGATTCCTCTTGAATATCATAAGCATCAAGGTTGATTTGAGAATGATGATGTAGTGGAGTCAAGGGGGGCGAGTTGGATGATATAAAATGCATCATCTCAAGGGAAGATTATTTCAAACATGTTTGATCAAGAAAATGCATGATGCAGTCACAAAGAGCATGTGAGTTTGAGGTATAGGCTTACAAGTTTTCTACAACAAGAATAAATTCAAATTGTCATATGTACTTGTCCAGGGGGCTGTGTGAGTGTTTGAATACAGTCAATAGATCTTTTACAACATTTGAAGTTGAAAAGTGACTACAAATCAAGGGAACATTGCAAGTAAGTTTGAGCGCACTATTGTCATTGTTTTAGATTTCAAGTTATTATAAATCCTATTTCATATATGTCAAAGGGGGATAGTAAATTTAGAAACATGAAAATAATGTTCTAAAGGTGTTTGCATGCTTGGTTTTCATCAATGTTTTTGATGATGGTTGTCATGAATGAAAAAAGGGGGATTGTTAGGCATTATGTTTGTGTTTTTATCATTCATGTCAAGTAACATTGATGTCAAAGGGAGACTAGGTGGCATAGGTTTATTTATGAGGTGTCATTTATCAAGAATATTGATGCTTGATTTGTAGTGTGGCGAAGAGGAATTGTTTCTAAGTGTGATTGCATGTTCTTGGTGCATGGTTCTTGTAATTAGGTGTCATGTATAGGATTCAAAGGTTGTTTAAAGGTTGATACATGGTATAAAAATTTTAGGGTGATGTTTCATACTTGTATACGGTCTGCATGAAGGTGAACAAGTAAGTTTTGAGAAACATGTGTTTGTACAAGCCTTTTTAAGACTTTTCCTATACCTAGTGGCTGCACAACATGATGTATGAGAAAAGTAGGAAAAATTAAGTCGTAAAATCATGATTAGAGTGTTTTGAGGTATTAAGGCATGTGTGGAAGATGTAAAGGTCACAATTATGGTGTATGATACATTTTTAAGGTGCTTTTGAAGCACATTATTGATGAAAAGACTAGAAAGACAAGGAAAACCATGGTGAAAGGAGAGTTTCAGGTGTAATCAGACATGGATGAATGTTTGATGACATCGAGGAGGTTTATGTAGTGAGATGAAAAAAATTTGGGGTTTTGAATCAATCAAGAAATAAATAAATTTTTTTTTAGCTCTACCAAGCTCTCGAATTGCATTTCCTAGCTCGATAGGAAACTTTGTGTACTCTCCCACATGTGTGAGTTGTGCATGGGAACCTAGGTATTTGGTGGAATTTAGGTCATGGATCTAAGAAGGTATAACAATAATAATGTGGTCAAATGAATGTCAAACATTTATAAATGATTATTAAGAAGAAGAATAGGTCAAAACTCTTCGTAAACCCTAGTTTGAGCTATAGAGGAAATACGATTATTATGACCATAAAATTACATGGGAAAGAAAATTTGAAGCTTCTAGATTACATATATTTCCTTAGAGGTCATTCTGGTGGTGGTTTCATGTTCTTGGTGTTTTTGTAAGTTGAAGAAAATCCATTATTTTATGGAGAGTTAATGTTTCACAACTAATTAGTAGGTTTCATAGAGTAAAATCAATTGTTTAAAATATCTTGGGAGGTGTTCTAAATTATCATCAAAATATTTGATCAGGTTGAGTGCAAGAAAGTGGTTAAAATGGTCTCATAATGTGGTCTATCGCTAATGGTCGTGAAGGTGAAAAACCATTCATGGTAGTATGAACATGTGTTTGAAGTTTTGCATTTTATAGTAGTGTTAGATGGTCATGGATAGATGGTAGTAACCTATTATGATGTGTTATAGTGTGACTAGATGAGGTTTTTTCATGATGAATTTGTAATGGCCTAATTAGCCCTATTGGGCTTTTGAAGAAGTCGAGATGATACAAATATGGAAAGTAGATTTTCTTCAAGTAACATATGATTATGTGTGATAAGAGAGTTGTTTCAAGATTTTAGTAAATTTTTTCAATTGGTTTCGGTGCTTGGAAGTTTATTTTTAGGTATTAGTTCATGTTGAGCTCAGGACTAGTTCTTAAAACCTTATTACTAGTATGAACATTTCTAGAAAACAGAGTGTTTCATGGTGTTGTGCCTATATTTGAAGATTTTTAAGAGTTGGATGAGCTAGAAGATCTTGAAAAATTTCCATTGATGTTTCATACATGCCTTGGTGAATTATTTTTTCTGGTGAAGTTATTATCTTTTGGAGGATGATTTTAAGTACTTAAGACCTAGTAGTTGCGGGTCTTTTTCTTCTTCATGTGTTCCGTGGTGAATGTTGATTGAGAAACAGGGATGGAAGCCTGTGTAGATTTTATTGATCTCAATCAGTAAAAAATTACAGAGGATGGGCTGCAATATTTATAGATATTGCACAGCCAAATACATCCGGGAAAATGAGTTGCACAGGTGCAACCACAAACCAGAATAAACAAGCTTCCAAATCACCCGGGAAGCAACAATTAAATAAAAAACAAATATATTGTTGAAAACAATATAACAATATGCATACTGACAAATATGGTTGATTAACCATATAACAATATAACTATTTAAAATTAATTAAATAATTAACCTATGCATAATTAAATAATAGGATAATAAAATTTATCCTAACATTCCCCCCCTTAATTGTGCATTGTCTGAAGAGATGAGGAGAGAAATGCTCTGAACAACTCGAACTTGTCACGTGCAAGTGACTTTGTGAAAATATCTGCTCGTTGTTCAGCTGTTGGACAAAACTGAAGCTGGATGTTGTGCTTCAACACATGTTCGCGTATGAAATGAACCTGAACTTCAATGTGCTTTGTTCTCTCATGAAAAACTGGATTGCGAACAAGTTTGAGAACACCTTCATTGTCTACATACATGGTAGTTGGTTTGTCCTGTGGTATTCCAAGTCCTTCCAGTATGCGACGTAGCCAAATCACTTCACGAGACGGCTTCTCTGCGAGCGATACTCGGCTTCTGTGGAAGAGCGAGAAACAAAGTGTTGTTTCTTACTTCCCCATGATATTGGTCCAGATCCCATAAAGAATACAAATCCAGTGGATTTTCTATCATCAATGTTACTGCGTGATCGAATCGAATATCCAGTCAAGAAGAAGTTTTCATTCTTCTTGTATTCTAGACCAAGATCCACTGATCCTTTGAGATATCTCAAAATGCGCTTTGCTGCTTTCCAATGACAAATTTTGGGTTCCTGCATGAACCTGGATAGATAGCTCACTGCAAAGCTGATATCTGGTCTAGTGTAGGTCAGGTAAATGAGACTCCCAATCAGCTGCCGATAGAGAGTGGCACTTACCTCAGGAGATGGATCTGAACGAGATAACTGTAATCTGTTCTCCATAGGTGTAGCAATTGGTGTGCAATCCATCATCCTAAACTTCTCGAGCGTTGTCTTGGTATATTTCATCTGAGAAACAAAGATGTGATTCTCTTTCTGCCATACTTCCAGATCCAGAAGACAGGTAGTGCATAAGCCCGAGATCTGTCATGTCAAACGATCGCTTGAGATCTTTCTTTGTTGCATCAATCATCTTCAACTGAACTACAGGTGATGACTAGATCATCGACATAAACTACAACAATCACCATCTCCCCCTTGCTTTTGAGGTAGAGATTGGGATCGTATGGATTCTGACAAATCCATGTTGTACAAGATGCTCATCAATCTTGATGTACCATGCAGGGTGCTGTTTGAGGCCATACAAAGATTTCCTGAGTCTACATACCTTTTCTTCTTGACCAGGTACAACATATCCCTCAGGTTGAGTCATGTAGACTTCTTCTTGTAATTCTCCATTCAGGAAGGCACTTTTTACGTCCATCGATGGACTTTCCAACCAAGCCGAGCAGCTAGAGCAAAGATCATCTTGATCGTTTTGATCTTAGGCAGGGGAGCAAATGTCTCCTCATAGTCATGCCTTCTTTATGTGTGTACCCCTTTGCTTTACAAGTCTTGCTTTGCACTTGTCCACTTTGTCCCATCTGCTTTGTACTTAGTTTTGAATACCCATCTCTGACCCAATGGGTTTCTTCCACACAGTGGAAGATCGACAAGCTTGCCAAGTGTTATTCTTCATCACTGATTGATATTCAGAATCCATGGCATCTTTCCAAGCTTTTGGCTGTAGGGCTTCCTGGACTGTAGATGGCTCGTCTGTTTCAATAACTCTACTCATCAAAGAAAAGTTAACTTCTTCTCTTGCTTTACTACGAGTCCATGGTCCAGGGGTGGATGTATCCGGTGGAGCATCCAATCTTGCATCTCGTAATGTGCTTGTACACCATTTAGGCATACGTTGAGCTGTTTCCATGGGTTGTGGTTCTATTTGATCAACACCATCATCCCCATCATCACTTTCATATTCTGAAGGAACATTAGCTTCAATTTTTACAACTGGTGAAAAATCTACATCTTGCGAGTCCGGAGGAGGAGTCTCTGCTTCCTTCTTCTCGAAAAACTCAACATCTCTGCTTGTGTAGACTTTTCTGGTCTTAGGATCCATCAGTCTGTACCCAAGAGTCTCTTCACTGTATCCAATGAAGATGAGATTTTGTGACTTCATGTCCAATTTCTTTACATTACTGTTTGGGTATGTGCATGTTGGCTTTGCACCAGAATACTCGAGGTGTGCAATGGATGGTTTCCTCTTTGACCATGCTTCTTGTGGTGTAATTCCATCAAGAGCAGTTGTGGGCGCTCTGTTTAACAAATACACTTGCTTTTTTCTTTCTTACGCCCAAAATGTCTTTGCAAGTTCGGAATCATCGATCATGCATCACACCATTTCCATGATAGTACGATTTCTTCTCTCGACAACACCATTTTGTTGCGGTGTGTGTGGAGGAGGCATTTGTTGATGAATCCCGTGAGTTTGTAGATAGTCTCTGAACTCATCAGGTGAATTCCCCCTCGATCTAGCGAAGAGTTACGATGTGACGACCGAGTTTCTTTCTCAACTGCCACTTTGAACTTTTTGAACGTTTCAAAGGCTTCACTTTTCTTGTGAAGACAAAAAATCCACATTTTTCGTGAATAGTCATCAACACAGAGCATGAAGTACTGGAACCCTGAATGACTTGGCTGCGTTGGACCACCTGTTGGTATGAGCGAGGTCAAGTTTACCATGAGCTTGAAAAGTACTCATTTGGAATGAAACTCTGTGTTGTTTTCTGTAAGCTTTAGCGGCGAGGACACTTATGCTGTATCCTTACGAAGAGATGGTAGCCCATGTACCATATTACACCGGTGAAGTGTTTGAGATATTTGAAACTTACATGACCAAATCTCCGATGCCACAAGCCGAAGGTGAGGTGGATTTTTTAGCCACGAGTGCTTGATCATTTTTGTGAATGAAATCAAGTTGAAACATTCATCCCACATTTGAGGCTTTTGCAATTATTTTCGAGCCTCTGGATTTATCTCAAATCAAACACATTTTCTTGCTTTGGATTGACTATCAAAGTCAATTTTTAGGTTGTGATCTAGGAGTTGGTGGCCAGAAAGAAGGTTCTTTTCACCCGGGGACATATAGAACATCGATAGTTTGCATTTGCATGAACCAGGGTAGAGAAATGTTTCCAATCCTGAAATGTATATGAAGAATCATCTCCCAACGAAACATGATTTTTGATGGCGTGTCCCTCATTGAAATAAACCGAGTCTCTGTGGCGGTCATGTGTCGAGTGGCTCCCGAATCAACATACCAGATGTCACTAGATGACGTGGATGGTTCACTTGATCGGCGATGAACAAGAAGTCTTCATTGTCGGTGATCTTGTTGCTCGGCAATATAACCTTCTTTGGTGGGGTCTTCTTTTCCAGTTCCCCTTTTTCTGCCCGTGATAATTGTTTGAATGTCCCTTGTAAGTTTGTTGTTGTTGTGGTCCAGAATTGCTTGATGAACCTTTCTTATATGTGTTAAACCAACATTCTTGCAAGTCATGTCCTCTTTTGCAAATGGGACATCGCTTCTTCTGTTGATTGTCCCCATGATACTGATTTTGATGTGGGGACTTCTGATAGGATTTAGGTTTACCTTTACCTTTTCCTTTCCATTTTTGATGTGAAGATAGTGCCTGCTCCTCTTCATCATCCTTGTTGTACATTGCTTCCTCTTGTTGCAGTAGGTTTACTAACTTGTCAAAACTAATTGTCGTATCTGACAAGTTTAGAGTTGTGACAAAAATTTGGTAAGAAGAAGGGAGAGCTCTCAGAACAATGGGAACGAGAGACTCATCTTTGACCTCTTCTCCTAGGGCTAGAAGTGAAGCCCTCAACTCTGCAACTCTTCTTAGGAAGGCTTCAATTTTCTCATTCTGTTTGAATTTCAATGTATGTAACTGACTCTGCAAATTGAGTATGACATTCTTGTTCTTGGCCTCATATATTGTGCTCAGCTTATCCCAAGCTTCTTTTGCTGATGTGGCATCTCGAATGTGGACTTGCACATCGTCGGATACTCCAAACAAGATGATGAGTTTTGCTTTCTGATCTGCTCTATCAAATTGTCGTTGTTGTGTTGCATCCGTTGGTGATCTGGTTAGAGTACCAGTCACAACAGGCCAGATTTCTTTAAACTCAAGTTGTGTTTTGATTTTTGTCTTCCAGCAATTTAGTTTCTTCCTCTGAGCAATTGTGAATCCGGAAGAAAATTTTTGGGGGCATTGGTGCCCATTTTGCAAAGATCACTGACAGGGTTTGGCTCTTATCACTCCAGGTATAAGGTCTCCCAATCTATATACCGTCAGTCCGATATACCGAACCTTTCTATATACGCGCCCTTCCGATATACCCGTCGGTACGTGGAAGAAGCTCGCCCTTTCTATATACCCGTGATGCGTGAAAGAGGTGTTAACGTCGTGAAAGAATTCGATACGTGGTACCAAGCGATCTTGATGGGGTGCATGTGATTATTGACACCAGCTCAAAGAAATATCCTCATACGCGCGCGTAACCACTATATACTCGGATAATTTCTCGGTCCGGATTTATGTCTTGCAATCGTTCACGAGCGGATGGGATGGTTCATAGTGTGTGCCTTTGTGACCTTTTACTCCCCGTCGATTCATAGGGACGATGCCCAGATGACGTTGTTGTAGCTATATTAGGCGTTAAGTGCAGTAGTAGTCACGACGGCTTTACCCGTAAGCGCTTCCCAGAGGCACTGTATATACCGAACGCTGCGAATGAGATCTAGGATCTCGTGAGTGTTACAGAACCAATTTTACTTTTTTTTACACAATTTTGCCGGTTTACGAAAGCGATTACAAAGTTTTGCAGTTGACTATGGCAACCTGCAAATTAGTACAATATACAGTACAATTTTGAATAACAGGCAAAAAATTTCAGTTTTGGGGTCCTGGTGACCTCCTGAGCCCTAAATGCTAAAAATTGCAAAAAAATAGCTGAAAATGCAATTTTTAGGTGGGTCTCCTTTTGCAAAAAATGTCTGGAATGAGAAAACAGACCAAATAGGAGAATTTTTTTTTTTACCCTAAGTTAGGGATTTCTCCGCTAAATTTAGTTAGTCGTAACTAAATTCAAAAAAGCCTGCTAAATTTAGCAGTTCCGCCAAAATATCCGCCAGATGCAAAAGGAGAGTTTTTGAGTGTTTTTGGTGGGATTTGATCCTCAAACCTCTCACTCCCAAGGCACATGCACTAACCAACTTGCCCACTTGGGGCGCTTGGACTATGGAAGGAAGCAATTTGTATTTATTGACAAATAAATTGACTTACCTCTAAAAAAATGCAACTTGGTGAGCCTCCACGTGGCGCATGCTGGTGAAGGGCGTTTTAGGGTTGTATTTGCCCAAAAAATGGATCTGAGGCTTTATTTCCTTGCTCAGGCCGCATTTACTTGCTCAGGCCGCATTTTCTCCTTCCCACGCATTGATTTGCAAGTGCAGGCCGCGTTTTTTTTTCCTTTGGACGCACTGTACAGGTCCAGATCTGAGATTGGGTGCCTTTTTACTTGCTTGCCGCGTATTTGGTTGCCTGGCCGCGTGTTTTAGTGCCTGGGCGCTATATTTTTGCTGTATTTTTGCCTTGGACTGCGTTTTGAATGCCTGGGCGCGTGTTTGATCCCTGGGCGCATTTTTTTATTTCTGTGCTTGTTCAGGCCATGGCAGATGGAGAATGGCGCGGGCATGAGGAGAATGGCGTTTCTTAGCTCCAACAAAACATTTTTTCTTATGCAGGCCGCGCATGGGACAGCAAAGGGCGCATATGCTCTCAAAAAACACTTTTTTCTCCTTGTACAGGTTGCCGGATCAAGAAAAACTCGTGGAAGATGTTTTGGCCACTGTCTACTCTTCTTCCACTGTATATTTTCCAGCGTGGGTGCCTCCTTCTCTTTTTTTTTTTTCTTTTGCTCTGTTTGATTCACTGCAGGTGCACAGACAGACCTCCAAAACAAGCAAAACAACCTCCACATACAGTAGATAAAAAACCTTTATTGGAAAAAAATATTATTTCCAATACCTGTAGCTAATTTTGCCTGGTGCTGAGTGCACCAGTGCAAAAAAAAATTTCCTTCCAAGTACCTGGAAGGAACAGGCGGATGTGGGGGAGGCAGGGATGGGGCTGGGAGTTTGCACGAGGCTGCACAGGCTCTCAAATGCTGCAAACACGTCTCCAATCTCCTCTCTCTCTGCTGCTCTCTCTTCCACACCTTCACAGGGCCAGAATTTCACTCTGGTACCAAATGTTGATTGAGAAACAGGGACGGAAGCCTGTGTAGATTTTATTGATCTCAATCAGTAAAAATTACAGAGGATGGGCTGCAATATTTATAGATATTGCACAGCCAAATACATCCGGGAAAATGAGTTGCACAGGTGCAACCACAAACCAGAATAAACAAGCTTCCAAATCACCCGGGAAGCAACAATTAAATAAAAAACAAATATATTGTTGAAAACAATATAACAATATGCATACTGACAAATATGGTTGATTAACCATATAACAATATAACTATTTAAAATTAATTAAATAATTAACCTATGCATAATTAAATAATAGGATAATAAAATTTATCCTAATAGTGAAGACGAGGTTGAAGATGTTTATGCTTGTATATGTGTGTGAAATGATATTTCTAATGTGTGCGAGATATTTTGGAGCTTTGGTTAAGTTGTCTTGTTCCTTAACATTCAAATTTGTGATTTCTTTAGAAGAGATGAGAATAGTTTAGGCCTATTTGACAAGACCTATGCAAATTTTATTTGTTTAGGCTAATGATGACCTATAATTTCATTATACATGATTTATATGAGATTTTGGAATATATTTTTATGTTGACATTACCAACCTATGGTTATTTATGGGGTATGTCAAGTATAAAAGTGAATTCTATTTGATCATTTGAGCTAGGGCGGAGTTGGAGAGAGAGGAATGAGCTACTAAGAGTAAATTTTAAGAGTGTTTAAAGGGGTCATGAAAATAATAGAGAAGTGGGTGATAAGGTGAAAAATGTAGGATATCAGACCTATAAGCTCGCTTGACCTAATTAACACATGTTGGTGCAAGTTTGAGTTAAGAAGGAGGATTTGTTTGAGAGATTTTTAGTGATAAGAGCTGACAAAGAGATCACGAGTCATTTGTTAAAGAACTAAGGGTATCAGGTTATCATTCATTTTAGGAGTCTAGGTGGGTGATTAGTCATCTTAGGGGCTTGTATCCTCCTTGTAGGGTTGGTTCCTTACTAAAAAGTGCTTTGTGTTCCTTGTGGGGTTAGTGCCTCAATAAATTTTTACGGTATGGTGATCTTGGTGAAATGGGTACTTCACTAAAATTCTTTTTGTTGTGTAATATATACAAAGGCTCAATTGTTTTTCTTCCCCTTGACGGTTTCCCATTTTATTTTTTATTTTATTTTGTACTCTCTTAGTTCATGTTCTTGTGAATGGTTATTTCATGATAATAAGCTTACATATATGCATGTTGAATGGTTAATGGTTCACAAAAGTCAAATAAACTTAAATGAAAGTTTTAATAGACTCGATTCATCCCTCTCCTCGATTATTGTGGTTCTAACAGTTTAGAATTTATATTAACTTAAGATACATATAATTCAAGTAGATAAATAGTATTCTTTGAATAATTTAACAAATTGTATTGACTCCCTTTCTGTGATGGAGTATGTTTCCCTTTATTTATTATTTTTCATCAAGTAATCTCTTGACAAAGCTGAGAAAAATGAGTCTCATTAAATTCAAAATTTCTCAACAACACTAGATGTATTGCATCCCATAAGAGTAACTTATTTTGGAACTCTTCTACGCATATAATATATAACCTTATCTCTTGTGGCTCTATTCTCCTTCATTCTTTTACAATAAGAATCTATATATATTTCCTATACATCAAATTTTGTTTTCAAATAGACTTCTCCACTTATAAATTTATCGAAAGGATATCTAATTCATCATGTGTCATACCTTTTATACCTCTAAAATTTCCTATTCTTAGTAATTCTAATGAATTAGGCTTGATATTAGGTTGATAACATTTTTTGGGAAACACATGCAAACCCACCATTTGCATAAAAATTAAATGCTAACAACCAATTGTCCTAAATTTCATCTAGAAGAATAAGAAATGGAATCTTATCAATGAAACAATCAATTTTTTTCTTCTCAACAATAATAAATTTTTCCTTTCGAATGTTTGTATGTAATGAGGAAATAGTTTTTATTAGTTTAAGATGTTATACAAGAAAATTTAAACTTTATATTTAGTTCATTTCTAAGTTTAATAAAATTAAATATAAAATATAAATGGATTTTATCTTTCTTTCTTTTCATGGCCATAACCAACACGTTGTGGTCTCTTTTCAAAGATCTACCTTGACTTGGATTTTTACAATTAGACGATAAATAGCGTGTGAACCTATGTTTTTTTTTGCCATACTATTTTGTTTAAAAATACTTGATTATTTGTTCGATGTTTATCTTTAAGATAGAATATGAGTAGACCATTATATCATTCTATCATGAACATATATTATTATGTCGTAGAACAGTAGCACCCTAGTATTTACACATTATAAAACCCTACTTTTGACTAACATGGGATTGTCTCAAGGTGTGGGACCCTTGCGATTGAGACAAACCTCTAGAGAAGGCTGGTTCCTAACCTATTCTAATGCTAACCTACTCCTAAACTACCAATTCCAAGGGACTAGAGGAAGAGAAATACATAAAATGTAAATCCTAAACTAAGGGAGGCGATAACATGAAAAACAAGGCTAGAGATTCCTATTGAGTGAAATTGGAGGAAATGGGGAAGAAGAGGGAAGAAAAAAATGCGAGTCCCAAAACACATTCAAATATCTAATCACGTGGAGAAGAACAAATTTATACCCTATAAAGGAATACAATATGCACAATATACCTACAAAATATAATAGAAGGCAAGAAATGCAATATAAATCAAGATAGGGAAAGAAAATCCACAAAACATTAATTTTATTGCTTAAAATGATGCACAATCCATTACAGTATAGGCACAAGGAAAGAATCCTTCACAAAATGCATAAATTTAAGGCCTGCAGCTCATAAAAGTGTTGGAACAATTTTGTAGAGTTCCTTTACAATTTCAAAATTTATGCCCTTCAAATAAGGGGAATTTACATATATATAGAGAAAAGGATCTACCAACAAACATCCTTCATTAAATTCCTATACATAGGTATGGGCAGCCATGATGGTTCACTTTTCAATGGTACTTTTCTTGCATGGTGAATAGGGGTGCCATACCTCATTAATCCGGTTGTTGAGCTACCCTTTATGGTGTCATTAACGTCTAACCATATCTAAAAATACTTCTTATCGCCAAACGGAAACAAAAAAGCTAACGTCGACAAGAAGGGAAGAGTTGCTATCTTGTGAAGGAGAGACTTTTCACATGACAAGAATAAATGTTGTCACATGAAATCAAGTGGATGTTGACGCATGACAGTAAAAGGAAGTTGACGTGCAACATGGAGTGATGTCAATGTGTGATGAGAAGGTGGTGGTGATGGGGAAGATAGAATGATGTATGTGAAGGGTATCTTGTTACACAAAATGAAGGTATGTTGTTGTTCAATAGGAGGAAATGGTTGATGCATGATAGGAGGAAGTGTTTGAAGCACATCAACAAGATGTAGTTGACTGCACGACAAGAGGAAGTGATTGATGCACATCAACAAGGTGTGGTTAACTTATGATAGGAGGAAGCAATTAATGTGCATCAAAAAGGTGTGGTTGACATGTGACAGGAGGAAGTGGTTGATGTGCATCAACAATGCGACAATCCATATATTTTTCCAGTTTGACCATTAATGTAAATCCTATTCTAAACATTGACCGCGGTGAGCAAGCTCGTTGTGAGATACCTTGTAAACTACTCCCATTAACTATCAATGCCTAGACCTATAGGTTGATCAATGGGTTTAAATTTTTATAACAAATGGTGACTTACGGGGTGATCTACCTACTAGATCTTAAAGACTAGTGATTACGTATCCATTGGGTATGGATTTTGTAATGAAATTACTTATATAATTCAGATCACGAGCAAAAATATCACACCAAATAACACAATATTCCGAATAATGATCTCAATATGTAAATAGAATAGCTTTACCACTTCGAGGGCAACCTCCAAACCATACAATAGGACTCAAATTATCCAAATGATGGTGAACTACTACCTCCAATCCCCTATATATACTATTCATATGTTATGGCCTTCACCAAGGCCGACCTAATAAGTATGAGAAAGTATAAATGATATGGTAAGCCACAAGTCGGCTACTCATATCGTAATACAAGCAATAGGTTAAGGGTGTAGCATGCCCTTCCCCTTCAAAGAAACATTGTTCCCAATGTTGAGAAGCTCTGGGTGTTGTTGCAGGAATGTCATATCTTCCCATGTTGCATCTTCATTGTTCATGTTCTTCCACTTGATCAGGTACTCAATAATAACTGGTGTCCTCAATATTTTAGTGCATGTTTGAAGGATGCATTTAGGTTCCAAGATGACTCTCCCCTCCTCATCAAGCTCAGGTAACACTATTTGGGCTGATACTCTCTATCCAATTACTTTCTTCAACCAAGAAACATGAAACACTGGATGTATTTTTGTTGATTGTGGAAGTTCTAATTTGTATGCTACAGTACCAATCTTCTACAATACTTGATATAGGCCATAATACTTTGGTGAAAGTTTTTTATCATTTTGTTTTTGTTTCAAAGAAATTTTCTTATATGGTTGTAAGCACACAAAAACCCAATCACCAAATTCAAAATGCCTTTCCGTGTGATGCTTTGATCACTGTTGCTTCGCAAGCGGTTTTGTGCCATGACCAAGTTCTCCTTGAGACTAGAGAGGACCTCTTTTAATTCTGAATGTGTTCTTCTTATGCTCTAACCCGTGGTTGTCCTCTCAATGATGATGTGATGGATGGTGGATGGTACCCATAGAGTGCCAAAAATGGAGACATTTTATATGAGGTATGGAAGGAAGTGTTATACCACCATTCGCAAAGAAGTGTCAACCATTGGACCCATCTTGCTTGTTTATCGATGTAACGAAATGGAGATATCCTCTCAAACACTTATTTACAACTTTTGTTTTCCCATCGATGGGGATGGTAAGAAGAGGTATGAGCTAACCGAGTACTCAAACATGAGAATAAATCAATCAAAAAATTACTAGTAAATATAGGGTCTCAATAACTTACTATAATCTTCGGTGTCCCATGAAGCTTCAATTGTAACCATGAAGGTTGTTGCTACTTTGTGGTTGCAGAAATGGGTGTGCCAGGCACAATAATTAGCATATTTGGTGATTCTATCCACCACAACCATGATGAAATTTTTACTTCAAATTTAGGCAATCTTGTGATAAAGTCCATGGAAACCTCTTCCCACTTTGCTTTGCTAGGAATAGATAGAGGTTGTAGAAGACACAGGGATCAAAATGTTTCACCCTTATTTTCTTTGACAAACCATGCATTACGCCACAAATTTTGGACATCCCCTTTGAGACCTTCCCAAAAGAAATATTTTTGAATCGATGATAAGTCTTCAAGAATCTAGAGTGTCCCCTCTTTGGAGAAGAGTGAAGCTCAGATAGAATCCAATTTTTAAGAGTGGAGTTCTTACATAGGTATAATCTATCTTTATACCATAAAACATCCCCTTTCAATACAAATTTTTCAGACATGCTTGGATCATTATGGATATGATGAATGATGTTTTGTGTGGTTGGGTCATTTCTCCATTCGGACCTTGCCTCATCTATCAAATCTTCCTATAATATGGATATGGCACATAACAAGGCTGCAATTGATTCATCTTTACGTGAAAAAGCATTCGAAACTACATTATCCTTCCCTTTCTTATAGATAATCTCAAAATCATATCCCAACATCTTGGAGACCCATTTTTTTTGTTCTTCAGATGATAAACGTTTCTCCAAGAAGTATTTCAAACTATCATGATCTGTCTTCACTTTAAAGTGTCTTCCTCTAAGATATGGTCTCCATTTCTTTACTACATGAAGTATGGCTAGCATTTTCTTCTCATAAGTCGGCTTGCAATGATTCTTACCTTTGAATTGATAGCTTAAAAAGGTAATAGGATGGCCTTCTTGCATGAGAACTTCCCCCATACCCACCCCTAATGCATCACATTCAACAATGAATGTTTTGGAAAATTTTGGAGTAGCCAAGACTAGAGTGGTGCACATGGCCTCCTTTAGTTGCTCAAATTCTTTGGTTGCATCCTCACTCCAATGGAAGGATTCCTTCTTTAATAAAGTCTTGAGAGGTGCAACTATGCTTCCGTAATGCCTTACAAATCTTCGGTAATAACGTATAAGCCCCAAAAATCCTTGTAGATTCTTTAGGGTTTTTGGAACCTTCCACTCCGTCATGGCTTTGATCTTATTAGGATCCACTTTAACCCCTTCATGAGAGACAATGTGACCCAAATATTCAACCTCCTTGAGTCCAAAAGAACAATTAGAGGGCTTTGCATAAATTTTATGTTGCTCAGGGTTTCAAAACCTTATTTACATGATGCAAATGTTTCTCCCAGATGTTTTGTTATAAATTAATATATCATCAAAAAAAACTAAGAAAAAATTCTATAGGAATGACTTAAAAATAGAATTAATCAAACTTTGAAATGTAGAAGGTGCATTTTTGAGTCCAAAAGGCATTACTAGGAATTCATAATGGCCTTCATGTATCTGAAAGGAATTTTTATGAACATCCTCATCCTTGATTCTGATTTGGTGGTATCCCAAATGAAGATCAAGCTTTGTAAAATAAACAACACCATGTAACTCATCAAGCAAATCATAAATTACAGGAATAGGAAACTTATCTTTTGTTATGTACTTATTAAGTTCGTATAATCACGACACATGCACCACATGTCATCTTTCTTCCGTACCATCACTAATGGAGAAGAATAAGCACTCGACTATGACAAATGAT
This sequence comes from Taxus wallichiana var. yunnanensis, assembly GCA_018340775.1. Taxonomy (NCBI): domain Eukaryota; kingdom Viridiplantae; phylum Streptophyta; class Pinopsida; order Cupressales; family Taxaceae; genus Taxus; species Taxus wallichiana. The sequence goes on from CM031235.1 coordinate 130,968,848, forward strand.
TCCTGCTTCCAACAAATCTTGTACAATCTTTTAGATTTCACTCTTCTACACATATGGGTACCTAAAAGGTATGATGTTAGGTGGTTGACTTCTGGTAATAATGAATAGCATGATCATGATCTCTCTTTAGAGGTAATCCCTTTGGTATATTTTTAAATACAATAGAGTGTGCATCCAACACTACTTACATATCTGATGGTATAATGTCCTTAGAATGATGAGCCTCCAATGAAAAGAGTTGTGCCACAAATCCCTCTGCACCCTTTTTTAGCATTTTTTGCATATGATGAGAACTTACTATTTGTGGAGAATTTTCTCTTAAGCCTCTTAGCTCATTAGTCCTTCCTTCAGAGTGAAATCACATGAGCAAGTCTTTGAAGTTCATCTCAATGGTTCCCAAAGTGGTAAGCCATTAAACCCCTAACAAAATGTCTTCTCCTCCCATAGAAATGGAATACATGGGACTATTTAGTATGTAATCTCCCATGGCAAGCTTAATGGTATGGTATTTTCCAGGAAAAATGCTATGTACCTCCATCAACAATCATTACTTGACATTCAGGAGATAGATAAATGAAGTAGTTTAGGCACACTACTAACTTATGATTGATAAAGTTATGAGTACTTCCTGAATCAATCAACACTGTGACCCTCTATTTTTTAGGAATCTAACCACCTTTAGGGTTTGGGGGGTGCTAATACCTAAAATTGCATGGCATGATATTGTTGGCTGAGGATCTCCTAACTCCTCCTCTGGCTCAACCAAGACCTCTGACTCTGAATCTTCATCCTTCTCTTCATCTTCACTAGGCCCATCAATGTAGAACAACTTCTTTTCAGCACATTTATGTCTGGTCCAAATTTACTGTCACAGTTAAAACATAAACCTTTTTATTTAATTTTTGAGGTTTCAATCTAATTGGTTGAGGGAGTGTTGGGGCCAAGGTGTTGCGATCTCTGGTATAAGTGAAATGTTGTCTCCTACTTGAAACAAATTTCTCCTCTACCCTTCTTTCCATAATCATCAAATCAGAAACCTTATGAGGATTAAACATACACACCTCATGCTCAATGTGATCCTTAATACCCCCAAGAAATAGGTCATTCATATTCTCTTCAATAATATTTTATACATGCAGAGAAAGGTTTTGGAAGTGATAAATGTAATCCTTAACAAATCATGTCTGTCTCAACTTTGCTAATTGGCTGAAGTAATTATCTGACACACTAGAACTGTATTGTAATTGCAACTCTTCGGTGAAGATTGTCCATGTAACATTGAGACCACTCTTCTACCTTTGAGCACATAACCATCGATACCAGATGAATTGGTCAGGTTTGAGATACAAAGCTACCATGGTCACCTTTTTCCTAGTGGAATCGATGTAGTTCAAAGAAATTCTCCATTTGGTTGATCCAATTGAGTGGATCCTTTCCATCAAACTTACGTATCTCCACTTTTGGAAACATAGTACGAGCATGCATAGTGCTCGTATTTGGATTATGCACACTCGAAGATCCACTCTAGCTCATGTATCTATTATGTTGACCTGAGGATCCACCTTGATTGACATAAGTATGATTACCCATCATATACGTACTAAATTTTTTCATGAAATCCTCCAATATTTTTCCAATCCTATCCACATCTTCTTTGCTGGCCACCTGAGATTCGAGATCTCTCAAGTTAAACTCAAGATGGCTTACTTTATGGTCTGTCGAAGAAAACCCTAACCCTGAGGAATCTATAGTTATATCTTCTATCTCCAACTCCTCAACTACTATCTCATCCTTTTTTGGTGTTTTACCCGGAGTGATGGGATTATTTTTTCCTCTTGTGGAAGGCCCCACCATGATGTCCCAAAATAGTAGGATGTAGGGATCACGATCAAATTTTATGGTTTCAGATTTCAATATGAATTCGGTAAAATATAAGCAAACTTAAAGAACAAACCCCAAATAATGTTTTTTTCCTTTCTAAAAATGTAACGCAATTTGAAAAAATTCCTCAATTTCCACCCTAGGAGTGATTTTAGGAAAAACACTAAATTTGTAATAACTTTTGCAAAACAAATCAAAATATTCTAAAATTTTAAGGGAACCTTACTTGAAATGTTTCTCAAATTTGGTAAAACTATCTCCCACCAATTCGCCTTGGTACAAAATATATGGTGGAATAAAAAAATTAGGGTTTTTCCCCTAATTTTTGCCCAGATCGCAACTTTGATACCACTTGTAATGAAATTACTTGTATAATTTAGATCATGAGCAGAAATATAACACCAAATAACACAATATTCTAGAATAATGATCTCAATATGCAATTAGAATAGCTTCTCCACTTCAAGGAGACAACCTCCAAACCATACAATAAGACTCAAATGCTCCAAATGATGATGAATCACTACCTACAATCCCCTATATATACTATTCATATGTTATGGGCATCACCAAGGCTGACCTACTAAGCATGAGAAAGTATAAATGATATAGTAAAATGATATGGTAAGCCACATTTGGCTACTCATATCCTAATATAAGCAATAGGTTAAGGGCGTAGCAGAGTCATTCGATTGCTTTGAAAAGCTGGTCTAATGTCTAAAACCTCTTGTTCCTCTAGAACACCACTGAGACATTACTTCATCATTGGATATTTCTGTAACTATAAAGTGCAACAACAATATTTCACAACCATGTAGAAATAAAAAAATCATACTCATCCCGAAATGGAACATGCAGAGAGTGCACAAGCACTTATCTGAAATCAAACCTAGCTATAACAGAACAATGTGCTATAAGAACTTGGAGGAATTAAAAAATCTAAACTAATATGTACAAGAAAGATAATCTCATCAGTAATAATGCTTGAGATAAATGCCATTGACTGGGATCTACAATTCTTCCCCATCCAAATTTGTCAATTAGAAAACATTTTTGTCTTTATACCCTGAAATCAAGTAGAGGCCACTCCATATTGCATCAAACTTGGAGTTCCTTCCTAGTTTGGATCTATCTGCATCCCATTTCATAACTAGGTCTCCTTAAAAAAAAATTCTTTGGCCTTTCTGTCAAAACTCATCTTGATTTGAGCTTGGTCCTTCTCCATTGTTTTCATGGCCTATTTTCTTAGCTCTTCTAGTTCCATGAGCTCTACATACTTGACTTCCATAGTTGGAAACTTGAACAAATCTAGCTTCTTGATAAGCTCCAAGGCTTTGGTAATTCAAGGGATATTGGAAGCCTTGCTTCCCTTCCATAAACCAACTTGAAAGGAGAATAACCAATTGATTTCTTGGGAGTGATTCTATCAGCCCACAAGGCTGATTTCAATTTGGTATGCCAAGTCCTCTAATTCTCATCTAGGGTTCTTCTTATGATTCTCAAAAAGTTCTTGTTCGTGGACTCTGCTTGTCTGTTACCCTAAGGGTAGTAGTTAGAAGAAGTTCTCAAGTAGATTCCATTTCTAACAACCCAATTAGATATCTTTTCTCCAAGAAAAGATAAGGCATTATCTAATATTATAGTGGAAGGAACACCAAACCTTGTTACAATACCTTCGTAGAAGTCCAGAATGCTAGCTTCATTTTCTTCCTTAAGTGAAATTGCTTTTGTCCACTTAGTGAAGTAGTCGTGGTTTTAAGAATATATTTGTGACCTAGTCTAGAACTTGGATTGATCATCCCAATAAAATAAAGCCCCATTACATGAAAGGTTTCTCAAATGAGATAGGATGGAGTGGGAGGGATACTAGCTTCTCTTTACCTATGAAGAAGGCACACTTCTTGCATTTCTTGATCCATGAGTAGCAATCATTGAAAATATTAGGCCAGTAATAACCAGCCCTCATGATTCTAATGGTTGTTTCTTTTGGGGAAAAATGACCACTTGCCTCTCCATCATGAAACTCATGCAATACCCTCTCTATTTGATCTGTCTTGATGCACCTTAAGAGGACACCATTCACATCCCTTTTGAAAAAAATATTATCTACAAGCACATATGGGATGCAATGAAGTCTGAAATACCTCCTTTTGGAATTACTCAATCCTTGAGGATTTTGACCTGTTTAAAGGAAATGTACAATATCCTGAGTCCAAAAAGGAATGGGTATACCACACATGGTTTGTTTTTTATTATCTTGCAACATCATAACAGCTTCTGCCTCCTCTCTTGATTTAACATGCTGGTTAGAAGCTAGTTGTTCACACAACCCTTTCCCCCTAACTAATTTGGTCACATTTATATCAATATCATACTCCATGACCTTGGTTATCCAACTAGCTCTCTTTTCATTAAGGTCCTTGTTTAAAAGAAAATATTTTACACCAACATGTGAAACTAATAGATGAATTTTGTTATTTGACACTAGATGTCTGAATTTATTTAAACTTATAATCATAGCAAGGACATGCTTCTCAATGAATGAATATCTCACCTCATAATCCTGAAGGATTTGGCTAAAGAATGTGATAGGATGCTCTAGTCCTTCTTGATTTGGCTATACCAGTATGGTGGATATTGCATCCATGCCCCAAAAGTGTATAAAATAAAGTCCTTCGAGAAATATAGATTTATGAGGGTTGGAGCCTGTGTAATGGCCTGCTTTATAGCTTCAAAGATTTATTTTCCTTTAGTAGTCCATCTGAAAACCATGGTATTCTTCACATCGGTGGGAGAGGTTTGACAAGATGGGAATTTTTAGAAACAAACCTCCTAAAAAATTAATTTTCCCCAAAAATCTTTAGAGAGCCTTCTTATGACTTGGTAATTAAAATGCTCGAATAACTTCTACTCTTTCTGGATCAATTGCCAACCCTCCCTTAGAAACAATGTGGCCTAAGATATTTCCTTCATGAGCTAAGAATATGCACTTTTTCAGATTTAGAGACACTTTGAATCTCTTGCATCTTTGGAATACTTGTCTAAGGTGAAAGAGATGACTTTTTGTGTTCTTGGAGAATATAGTAATATCATCTAGATACATAAGAACTATCTTATTGATCAGTCCTTTGAATTCCATATCCATCACCCTTTAAAAAAATGGCTCCAAAATTTGACAGTCCAAATGGCATCTTCCTATAAGCATATGTGCCCCACTTCGTGGTGAAGGCTATCTTAAATTGGTCATATTCTTTCACCATGATTTGATTATATCCCGAGTAGCCATCTAGTAATGAGAACCTTTCAGAACCAGCTACAACCTACAGGATTTTCTCCATGGAAGGAAGTGGGTAGTGGTCCTTGAGAGAGGCCCTATTCAAGTCTCGAAATCCACACATAACCTGATTTCCCCATTCTTTTTCCTAACTAGCACCATATTTGCTACCCATGAAGAGTGCTTGATTGGAAATATGATGCTTGCTTCAATGAGTTTGTTCAGTTCCCTTTTCATGAGAGGCTCGATATGAGGATTGACTAGCCTTTTCTTTTTCCTGATGGGTTTAGCTCCTAAATCTAGTTCAATCGTGTGTTGTGCCAGCTTAGGATTAAATCCTTTCAAATCTTCATAGCTCCAAGAAAACACATCTGGAAATTCTTGGAAAAGTTGTATAAATTAATATTTTTCTTGTTTAGTGCTTACCTTTCCAATTTGAAGTGTTTTCCTTCTCCAACTGAAATTGGCTCTAAATCCTCACCTTTGACCTGAATGTTTTCTCTTTCCCTCCGAAACTGATCATTAGGATTGAATATTGACTCTAGAGTCACTAAACCCTTTGGTAGCTTATTTTTCCTCAGTTGAACCACTTGATCACCATCTTTGTTGCTCCAATTTCTCTTGATTTTAAATAGATAACTCAGCCTCCTCCTGTAATAAATTAATGATCTGTTAATCATTCTCAAATACCTACTAGCTCGTGTTATTGTCCGGTACATCTGGCCTCACAATTACATCAATATGTGGCTATACTTTATCTCTTTTAATATTTTCCACAACATCAAATGTTTCTCCAATTGCTGCAAGCCTATCTGTAGCCTCATTCTTCTTCCTTGGTATGGCTTGAATATTGAACACTTCAAAATCATCAATTTGATCCCATACCCAATGCTTGTAGGCTTTGAGAAGATCATTCTTAGCAACATGTTTTCCCCTAACTGGTTGAAAATTAACTCACTATCCCCAAACACTTGCAAGTTTTGTATACCCCTCTTTCTTTCCCAATTCAATCCATGTATCAAAGCTTCATACTCAGTGGTATTGTTTGAACAAGTAAACTGAAAATGGAAAGTTGAGTAGTAATTCATACCTTGTGGTGACAAAAGCATTGCTCCTCCTCCAATGCCTTGCCTACTCCTTGAGCCATCAAAAAATAGCTGCCATACTTCATTATAACCCTTATCATTTGGTTTGGTGAGGCTAGGAGGGTGTGTTTTCCTTGTAAAAAAACTCAGCCTCCTTTATTTCCTTGTACAAATCATATTCATGTCATTTTTATCCCATTCATCGAGAGAAAAATATGGGATGTCCCCAACTTTGGTATCTGCTTCCTGAGTGTTTGGGAAATCCACTTGATCAAAGGATGAGAAATTTGCATTGATTGGGCTTGGTACATGAGGCTCAATATGGAAATTTACAATAGGTTCGAACGGATTGTAGCCTTAGCTCCATAACTTGTTATGAAGAGCATATGTGACCAATCAACTAATAAGTAGCCTCCAATTTTTTTGGTGAAGTCTCTTGACAATAAAAAAGTAAAGAGTGGTCGCAAGTCAATCAGCGATATATCCTCTTCAAGCGTGACATTAGGGCATGCATGCAATGTGAGTTGTAAACCTTTAATGTTCTAAACAGTCCCCAATGATGTCACATCTAATTGTACACATCGTTTAGAAACTAGGTCGTATTTTAGGCAACTGATTTGTAATCAATTTCAGCATTACCGAACTAATAGCCCTTGAGTCAATCATACAATTTTGTATAAGATTGTTCCCAATAACTAAAGATATATATAACGGAGAAGGCTTCATGGTTTTACCTTCTTGACCTCCATGAAATCCTTATTTTGAAGCTGCATTAGTGAGCACCTTCTCTTGATTTTTGGATGACTCATTTGATGCTGACCAATTCTCCATGGCTGCTTGTAACAAATCTCGTTGGCCCAAAATTTTCAATGATTCCCACATATAAATTCTTACATTGGTCTTCTTCAACTGATCAATAATGTTAAAAGGAGAAAAATTCTCCATCTGCTACCCCTTAATCGACATGTCTCTCTCATGCATATGGGATACATCAAGCCCCACGACACATGAGTTCGCTTGGAAGGTAGTTTGGGCTGATCTTAAACGTTTGGGGTTGCACTTGGATTGCTAATACCCCAAAGTGTGATAAAATGCTGAGATTTACTTCAATTAGATGACTTCCCTTCCTCTACATTTTTTTTCTTAGACCTTGTATTGGCTGTCACACTTTGAGAAGGGGACTTATTTATTCCAAAGAAATCCTCAACTTTCTAATTCACAAGTGTCGTCTCATTTGGAGGTGCTTCCTGATTAGCTTCTTACTGCTGACTTTCTTCTTGGTTTCTTTCTTAAGGAACACTCGTCGTAGTCACCATTAATGCTTAATTCAAAGCACCATTGAAGTATGTTGCTTGATTGTGCGGTTGGCTACATGGGAAACACCATTCATATATTTGTGATATGTTATTTTAAGTTTGAACCAAGGCCCTAGATGATGAAACTTAATTAGGGTTATATGTTTGGAATGGCTTAGCAGTTTGGGGTTGTCCATGGTTCTAGTTAGCAACTTTTTTGGATGATATGGAGGTTTATTGGGTTGGGCCGAGGTGGATAAGGCCTAGAATTTTGAGCTTTGTGCCTCTTAAGAGTTACCAACTCATGTCCTTAGTTTTGCAATTGTTTCATAACCTCCTAGAGTTCATTTGAAGGGCTAGAAGAAGAATTGGATGCTTCATTTGAACTTTGATTTCTTATAGCAAGGATGGGGGCTATTATAGGTACTTGATTAGGATTAGGATTCCCCATATCTAAAAAGAGAGGCACAAGTGGCCTAGGTGTAAGTTTAGTATCTTGAATTAGGAAATTCTATGCTCTAATAGCTATTACATAGACATCGGGTGGGGTTATTCCCCCCATAGATTATATCATAACAAATATATGAGAATTTAAAGCTTTAAGAAAATAGAGAAATGCATGTTCATCTATTGATATGACTACATTGGGATCCTTTCCCATGTTCTTTGGAATATGGAATTGAAGTTTGTCATCTACTCAGCTAGGGCCCTTTTGATTGCAGTCATCTTCTCCAAAATGGATAAGTTGTCATCCCTCTCCCTAAACTAGTCACGAGAGTTGTGGAAAATTGATCCCAATTTTGAATTAATATTTCTCCCATGCATCTAAACGATTACAACTCTTTTCCTTTGAAATAAGAGGCCAATAAATTTACTACATGTCCATCTCAGAAATCTCATGTATGACAAAGACATTTCTAATGTCTTGAATTTGGTCGATGCGAGTTGTGTGATTTTCTCCAGTGAAGTATGTGATATTCTTTAATGCTGCTATTGGGAGTAGATTTTGTGCATTAAGGGCAAGTGGATTGTTTCCTGTGAAATTTGCATATGGGTTTAGGGGTGGCTGATTTGGTGGTTGTAGATGAGCCATCCTGAGTGGCTTGAGAACCCTAGTCGATTGAAGAAAGGGTCTTCCTGGTGGAGGTGTTGATAAAGTTCTATTTTGTGGAGATGGAGACCTTTGAGCTCTTCTTCCCCTTCTTTCTCTATCTGGGGATAAGTGTAGATAGACAAATAGCCCCTCTTCTCTAGTTCTTGACCTTGTTTGGATTCTTCTCATGAACTTGATAAACTTGGGCTACTGAAACCACTAGATTTGAGTGATGGAGTCACTAGATGTGTTGTTGCAAAGCCTCCAAAGGATAGAATTTCACCAAGACACACACCCAATCTTGATAAAAATGAAAATATTGACTTGTCCCCATCAGGCGTGCCAAAATTGTTATGTCAAAATAGTAGCACCCAAGGATTTTCCCATTACAAAACCTAATTTTTACTAAAATGGGATTATCTCAAGGTGTAGGACTCTTGCAATTGAGAAAAACCTCCAGAGAAGGCTGGTTACTAACCTATTCTAATGATAACCTACTCCTAAACTACCAATTCCAAGGGACTAGAGGAAATAAAATACATAAAATGTAAATCCTAAACTAAGGAGGTGATATCACCAAAATAAGGCTAGAGAGATTCCTAGTGAGTGAAAGTGGGGGAAATTGGGAAGAAGAGGTCAAATAGAATGCCACAGTCCTAAAACATATTCAAACCTACAATCTCATGGAGCACAATAAATTTAAACCCTGTAAAGGAAAACAATATGCACAATATACCTGCAAAATATAATAGAAGGCAAAAATACAATATAAATAAATCTAGGGCAAGAAAATCCACAAAAAATAATTTTATTACTTAAAATGATGCACAATCCATTACAATAAAGGCATAAGGAAATAATCCTTCAAAAAATGCATAAATTTGAGGCCTGCACCTCACAAAAGTGTTGGAACAATTTTGGTAGTGTTCCTTTATAATTTAAAAATCTCTCCACTTCAAATGAGGGGAATTTCAAAATATATATAGAGAGAAAATGAGCTACCAAATCCTTCATTAAATTCATGTACGTAGGTATGGGCTGACATGATGGTTCACTTTTCAATGGTAATTTTCTTGCACAAAGTGAACATGGGTGTTATACATCATTAATTTGGTTGTTGAGATACCATGTACAAAGTGTCATTAATGTCTGGATGTATCTGAAAATCCATGTTGTCACCCAACAAAACCACTATCGGCGACGCACGAAAAGAAGGGAAGAGTCATCGTTGTGAGGAGAGACTTTTCACATGACAAGAAGAAATTTTGTTTCATGATAGCAAGGGGAGGTTGATGTGTGACAGGGGTGACACTAACACATGACCAGAAGGTGGCGACGATTGGGAAGGTAGAATGATGTGCGAGTAGGGATCTTGTCACACAACAAGAAGGTATGTTGTCGTGTGACATTAAGAAATGGTTGATGCATGACAGGAGGAAGCGGTTGACACACGTCAACAAGGTTTGGTGATGTGCGATAAGAGTAAGTGGTTGACATGCGTGAATAAGATGTGGTTAATGTGCAAAAGGAGGAAGTGGTTGATGCGCATCAACAAGGTGAAAATCCATACATTTTTCTAGTTTGACCATTAATGCAAATATTTTTGTAAACCTTCACCACGGCTCACAAGCTCACCACAAGATACCACTGTAAATTTTTCATTTAAACTATCAATGCCTAGACACTGTAAGTTGATCTATTTTGCAAGGGGTTACAAAATGGATAACATATACAAATTATAGATTTGCAAGGATAATTTTGAATCAGTAATAGTATGCTACCCATCAATAATGTAAAATTAAGTCTCATTATCCTTTATTTCATGCTTGAACTCCTTGTTAAAAATATCACTAGTTGTTTTTTGAAGGGAAGCAATATTGCAGCCGGTGAAGATGCATAGCATTACATAACATAGAGATGACAAGGAGACTAACATTTTTTGAATCAAGTGACCACTATTGGTAAATTGGAGGAGCTTCATAGAAACGAACAATATTAATTTTGAAAGATGTTTCATGAAATAAATAAATTTTAATCTCCTCGAATCTTGTAGATTCAATTTTCTTAAATTTAGTTTGTGTTAGATTTAACAAAAATATCTTTCGCAGATCCCTTGAGCTCTTGAAACCTGGGATAGTAAAGTATATTTTTCCATCTTAGAAATTTTTTTGTCTTCAAAATATTATAAAGATTTTAGAATGTAATTATTTAGTTCCTAATTCCTTATCCAGATTCAAGTGATGTACAACAGAGATAAAGTAAACACATACTAATAAAGGTTTTTGCATGTACTTACAATTCTTCCACTAATATATTGACTATTTTGTACAACGGTCTTATTCCCTTCAATATATGGCTCTATTTTCTAGCCATAACTATAGTAAGAATCCTTGTGATGTTTTTTAGACTTCCATGCCATTTTTTTATATATAGAAATTAGTAACTCCATTTTAACTAATGATCATGTTCTTGTTTCATTGTGTATTTTTTCCACTTGAATAGATAAAATAGTAGCTGATATACAATTTATGATCAATATAATACCAATTGGTTTAGTTTTGTCTAACAAAGAATGAAACAACGACAAGTCATTGTAATCATTTTCATGATTGTGAACTTCAATAATCCAATTCTTCATCCTTTCTTTCCCAATCTTTAGCACCATCAATAAATGAAATTTATCCATATGGGGTAGTGGTAAGAAGAGCCATTTTTCCTCTTAAATTTATTTTAGTGAAAGAAACATGTAAGTAGAAATAGCATAGATATATTAAACACATATATCTAAAAGAAAATGAGATATATTAAGTCACTAAATATATTATTTATAATGTGAAAGTTTATAGTTTAAATTCATTCATGGCCACTAGTTTTTAATATCCAAGAGATCCACATATTGGAAATATAGTTCTACTCCCACATCTTGATCATCTATATCATTGGAATCATGAATAATGTGATTGATAAACATTACTAACATCCCCTGAAACCCACCATCTGCATTAGTCATATATGTTGATAGTAGTATGAAATAAGTATGCTTGTATTGTTGGTAGTATAAATATGTAACACCATTCATTGTACTTGACCCAATCATGGTAATTTTTAAGAATGGGCATCTTCTCATTCCCAATAAGAGTCTAAGAGTGGGAATATGTCCAATCTAATAATATTGTTTATACCAAGATGGGCATCTGCAGGCCGCTTATCCTTATGTAACTTAGCGATCATACCCTCCTATCCCTTAACAACTATTATCCTTGTGTTACCTAATGATTGCTAATATCAAATTTTCATTATGTTGCATAAATGCGATGTAATAAAATTCGAGCTTAGTTTCCACTAGGATTAGAATATCATTTTGGAATTTCTAACCATAGTAATGGAGTTTAGCTTGGTTTTCGGAAAATCACTACTAATTATCTTATCTAGAATGTAATAACTAGCCTAGTGGTGTTAATCTTAAATGTTCATTTTGTTACATCAAAGAAATATAATTAACATTTATCTTAGCAGATGATAGGCTTGGAATATATAACCATAGTAATGGAGCTTAGTTCATTTTTCAAGAAAATCATTACTAATTGTCTAGCCTAATGACCGCTAATATCAAATGTTCATTATGTTGCTTCAATGCAATATAATAAACTTCAAGATTTTAATTCTTTAGGCTTATAATATCCTATTGGAATATCTAACTATAGTAGTGGAGCTTAACTCGAGTTTTCAAGAAAATCATTACTAATTGTTTTTTCTAGAACATAATAAGTACCCTAAAGCAATCGCTAATCTCAAATGATTTTTATGTTGTATCAAAAAAATATAATAAACATCGAGCTTAGTGGCCATTAGGATTGGAATATCATGTCGAATATTTCTCGTATTCCTCCTTTTAAGAAAATATAAATAAATTATACAAGCTACAATTTACATGAGAATGATAATGGATATATGTTCATTCAAAATATTTTCTATACCATAATAGGTATCTACATATGTTAATTTTATGTACTTAGAGAATACTAACCTTGTTTCCATTAGAAACTCGCTATCAACATAACGAACATTTGAGAATGGTAAATTCTTATATTACTTTATATAAATATGTCGTAAATCTTGTATTATTTCATGTCTATAGATGTTTTATATCAACCTCTCAATCAAAAATATGGAAAACCAAATGAATAAATATTTCTCTACTAGGATATAAGAAACCACTTCTAGGGATAGAATTGACTCGCGATTATGTTCATAGTTCCTAACATTAAATAGCTCATTAAAATACCCTATAACTAGACTAATGATATTTTACAATTACTCTTAACATTTATCCCATCCCATTTATAATTATTAACTTAGATGAATAATTCCTATGCATTATCAGTCAATTTAGAACCTTGATGATACTAGTTTAATCTTATAATTTATTGTTGAATGGTCGAACCTATTTACAAAATATTGAATGCATCTTCAAACATTTGGCCACCTTCTCAAGTTGTTTTCTTTTAGTTCGTACCTTCATAGGAAACATGTATGAGGGAAAAAATCCTTCCGTTGGCTTTTTCCTCCACTTAATTAACTTTCAATTTTAAATTTCCCATTGTTATCCTAGTTGATCTATTACCACTTGAGATGGATAAAATAGCACAACAATCACCTAAAACAGAAAAACATAACCCATCCATTAAAAGGTAATATTATCTCACATTTCGAATACTCTCTAAAATATGAAAACAAAAATCCAATGGATAAATCAACTTTTAAATAACATTATAAAGAACCAAGTTTACATACATTCTATATAGAACCCAAGGTCCTTTAAAAAATTTCTAATATACACCAAATTCCATTTCTAGATATTAGATGCTCATTTTAGGATATTTCCACTATATTATTTACTAAAAACTCAAATACATTCATTAGGAGGGATAAATATGTGACGAGAAAACCCTTTTCTAAGTATTAGAACATGGTCAAACATTCATCACACTAAATACATTTTATGATGTTTTTCCAATCCCCCTTTTAGGTTTTAAAGGAAAGAGGCAAGGTTTTGAATGAGGATAGTTCTAATGTTTTCACAATTATGATCATATAATTTTGAAAAGAGAATACAAAGATAAAGACATAGAAGATCATAATTGCTTAATTATAATAAAATAGAATCCTCCATAGGATTAAATAACCCATAGAGGAAAAACTTCGACGAGTTTTTCCTACATGAGAAAATTTATGCTCCATTCATTTTCATATTCCCATATCTTTTAGCCAACTAAATTATTCTCTCCAAAAAAACGTTACACACTTTCAAATCATTATCACTTCATCTCATCTAAATTTTGGTAAATATGTTCGAAATACTAACTTAAACTTTGTTAATCGAGTTATAGAGTTTACTAATCTTTCTAATTATAGTACATGAATTTAGGATTTGTCATTTATCGTATATAATCTATTTTTTATCCTATATTAATATTTACACTATTGGAACATAATGATTAAGTGGTCCAGTCAACCCTTAATGTATATAGGTCCATCACTAATATATAGGTTAATATTATACGAAGAAGAAATTCTAAAATTTCACATTCTAGAAATACACAGCAAGTTTTGGCTTCATTAAATTTGATGGTCAAATGACCATCACAGTAGACCAAACATAAGACAATATGATGGTCATTTAGATGTCAAATTTAAGCTCGTAGATTTTTAAAAAAATTAATTGTGTTAAAATTGACGATTAAATGACCATCACAAGAGACCAAAAATAAGTCATTTTGAAGGACATTTAGATGTCAAATTTAAGATAGACAAATTTTTGTCTACAACTTCAAATTTTTAAAAATTTGAAGTTGTTATGCATTCTTAGGGTCTCTTCTTCACTTGTATATGGTCAAAAATATATTTATATAAATCGGGGTATAATGTAGAGCCGTTTATATTGTGGGTTATTATTTTGATCATGAGAGGTTAATTAGTATGCATTGTAATGACATAATTAGTTATGATCAAATACTTTTTGTAGATCTATTTCATTAAAAGTGTTGTTTTTATTATAGATAAATATGTATCTATCTTTGTGGTACATTATATATTATAATGGGTGTGATTTACAAGTTTAGGAAAACAATGATGTCCAACTATTTCAGTCTTGACAAAACCCATATCCTAAATGAAACCAACTACAACATTTGGGTCAAAACAAAATTTATGGTGAGGAAAATCTAGATGATTTTTATGGATCTCGAGGTTTTTCCCACAATCATCAAGTAAGTGTAGATAACATGAATACATTCTTGAAACGAATGTAGGAGGCTCTTTCTATAATTCTACGCAATATGAACGATGAGTACCTTCTGCACATTGGTAATATTGAAGATTTGAAATAGGAATGGACATAACTAGAATCCATGCATGAAGGATACTTGGTAAATCAAGGATAGTAATGATAGTACAATAGATGAAGGAATTTAAAGAAATGGTCTGTATATTTTTGATGATTTCTCTTCTACATCTTGTTTTATATCTCAAAGTTTTAATAATTCAAAACTATGGCATGAAATGTCGGGACATGTTAATTACCGAAGCTTATATGAAATGTCTAGATATAATCTAGTGAAATGTTTATATGTGTTACCTTCTTCTCTTGAAGTTACTTCATTAAATGTTTTTAAAGAATGGTTTTGATTCTGATTTAGTAAATGGTCATGATGATATTTTGATGTTATATATGTTTATGAAAATCTTATCTTCCTAGATAAGAAATTAAATTGGGCTCAATCTATGTTAGAAATTTCAAATCCTATTAACCTTATGAAAATGACCAGAATCCATCATATGTACCATGCATTAATTACCTTGTATGAATTTGAACAAAGAAAGTATTATAGGGTCTAGGCTGATATACAAAGTAAAATATAATGTTGATGGTAGTATTAAAAACATAAAGCTAGACTTGTTGCTAGAGGTTTCTCTCATAAACTTAGTATTGATTATGTTGAGACATTTTCTCGTAGCTAAAATGAGTCTTTGTTAGGGCCTTATTTCCAATTACCACTCAATTTGGGTGGGAAATACATTAAATGGATAATAAAAGTGATTTTTTGAATTGTGATTTAAAAATAAGAACTTTACATGTTTCAACCTAAAGGATTTGAAGAAAAGGGTAAAGAAAACTATGTTTGTAAGTTGATAAATCCTTGTATGGTTTAAAAAAATCTCTTAGAGCTTGGTATGCGAATTTTTTACCCTTTTTAAACTGTTAGGTTTTGTTAATTTTTATTATCACAATGATATATTCATCAAGCAATAAGGCTCACATATTATCATTATATGTATATATGTTGATGATTTTCTTATGTCTGGTGACAATTCTGATTTAATTCATAGGATTAAAGAAAAATTTAAGTATTAATTTGAAATGAATGAGTTAGGTCTCTCACGTCATGTTATTTATGTAATTATATTTCATTCTATTGTTATTTTTCAAAACACAATATGCAACCATTGTATTAAAAAAGTTTTTATGGTTGATTGTAAACAATTTTCTACTTCAATGGAAGTTGGAATAAATATTGATCCTAAATCTACATATGAAAAACGTTGATCCTATTTTATATACACTATTAGTTGATAGATTGATTTATCTAATTATAACTAGATCGAATATTTCCTATACAGTAGGAATTACTTCAAGTTTTATGCAGAACCGTTCTTAGAGATCATTGGAATTTGTAAAAGAATTTTTAGATATTTGAAAGGAAAAATCAATTATGGGTTGCATTATACTAAGAATGAAAATGTTATCTTATATGGATTTTATGATTCTAATCATACTGATGTGTTATAACATATACTGTATATGTGTCGAAGGTTTTTGGTGTAGGAACCATTACTTGGAACAAAAAATACAATCAATAGTCTCCATTTCCTCTAGTGAAGTAGATAAGTACAATGAAAGAAGTAAAGAATCCATGTGGCTGCAATGGCTATTGGTAGAGATACACATGGAAGCTAAAGGAAGTATTTCTCTTCTATGTGGTGGTCAGAGTTGTATTACTCTTGATTAAGAATTCAATTCAACATTAGAGGATGAAGAACATTGAGATACATATACGCTTCACCCGTGAGAAGGTGCAAAGTGATGAGATAAATCTCAAGTTCATGTTGACTGAAGAGTAGGTTGCTAAAATCTTCACAAAGTCCCTGAGTGTTGCAAAGTTTTGTCACTTTCATGAAAATCTTTGATTTTCGGAGTTTCCATTGAGGGGGAGTTTGCACGAAAATGTCACCTCCTAATGGAAATTGGTTTTTATAAAAATACCTTCGAGAATTTGTAAAAGACGTTCGGGAAAGTGTAAAAATACCTTTGGGAAAGTGTAAAAAGACCTTCGGGCATGTATACCTCCTCGGCTTATTTTTTAGAAAGAAGTGTAAAAAGATCTTAAAGATGGTCTTGAGTAAACTCTTTATTGCTATTAAGTTTAATAGTAAACATCTAGTACAATCATATTGTTAAGGAGTTCCTTGGTTGTAAAAGGATCCAATATGTTTGGGTTCAATAACCTTTATGAGAACTCGTGACAACACGTAAAACTAACAAATGATACTTAGCCACCGATCATGGGGGTATCTTTGGGATTCCAAATCCATTTGTACTAAAAGGTAAATTTATTATGATGAAGGTGTTATAATTCCTTCAACCGATATGCTAGCCTAAAACCTTTATGGTCTAAGGATTGTAAATCATATAGTGTACCATGGACAGGGTAATCTATTGGCATATGTTATGTTATCCCATTTAACATTAAGGGATATTGTTGGCACATAATGATTAAGTGGTCTGGCCAACCATTAATGTATATGGTTCCATCACTAATATATAGGTTAATATTTAATAATATAAAATATTTATATTTCTATTATTAAATATGCTAACCTAGGTATATACTTTAGGTTAAATATTTAATATCATGAAATGATTATATTTCTAAAATTAAATATTATAAACCTAGGTGTATGTGTCAACCATTTTAGGTTGAAAAGGTGGGTCGGGAGACATACTCGATCACCTTATACAAAAAGGACTTTAGGTCGTCATATGATATATTTGGGAAATATATCAAAGGTGTGAAAATCAAGTGATCTGGTTTTACACTTGGTAAATAGGGTTTTAAAGGAGGTGGTGATATTATTGGATGCAAAATAAGTTCTCTAAAGTAAAAGGTTATTTTCAAAGTGATTTTTACCATATTGGGGTTTTCCACTATAAATACTATGTCACCTATGTTATTTATTTCATGTAAGTATTTTTTACTTACTTATGTTATGATGTAATCTTTATGTAAATATTTATTATAAAATTATGTAATATTTAAGTTGATTAAATCCATATTTATAAGAATCCTCAAATTTTAACATACACATTATTATTTAATCTTAATCATAAAAACCTTATAGAGTTTAGTATGCTCGATGTTTATTCACCAAAATTGTTAATCATTCCCATATGTATATTATATCTTGTTGAGGCATTTCATAATGCGACCACAAATATCTAAATATATGACATTAATTTGTTAAAGGAAAATAATCATGTATAATTAAAAATTTCTATTCTATAGTTATTCGATTTCACCTTGCATAAAGACACTTCTTAGCTTATGAACGCTAAGGGATGGATGGGTGCAAACCACTAAGTTATATAAGGCTAGTGGCCATAGATGCCAATTGTGGTATGAAAAATTCTTAGAATGGACATATGTCGATTCTCATACTCATATTTTGCCACTAAGTAACATATGAATAATGGCCACCAAGGATACAAGGGTAGTGTTGGTAAGTTACATAATGCTAGCGCCATAAATACCCATTATGGTATAGAAAATATTCTTATAATAGACATATGCCCATTGTCAAACTCATATTATTAATGGGAAAATGCACATTCTTATACAATTAATATAGAGGGAAAATAGAATCAACAAATAATATGAGAATGGGTAGATGCCCATTATCACAAAGTTGATATAGAGGAAAAATAGAGGTAACACATATCATAATGGGAAAATGTCCATTCTTACACAATAAATATAGAAGCAGAATAGAGGTAAAAGATATGAGAATGGGTAGATTCTCATTCTCACATAGTTAATATAGAGGTAACAAATATGAAAATGGGTAGATACCCTTTCTCCCACCTCTATATTAATTGTATGAGAATGGGTGTCTTCCCATTCTTTATTTTAATTATATGAGAAAATGGATGGATCCTCAGACGCTAAGTTGTATAAACATTTGATTTGAATATTTATTGTATTCCTCATTCTAAGAAAATATTAAGAAATTATACAAGATACAATTTATATAAGAATGAGAATGGGAATATGTATATTCTAAGAATATTTTCACTAGCCTTATATCTAACATTTGTGAGAACGGGCATCTGCTCATTATCATATTGTCACCTCCCATAATTTTGATCTATTTCATCATGAGGATAAGTCAAAGGTATGGAGTGTTTTAGGAGATACGGGAATAAGCCTTGTTGCCTAGTTGGCCATACAACCGATTATGCTAAAAATGAAAATAACACCATAATCTAGATGCTAAAGTAGCAATAAATAAATATATAACAAAATACAAAAATAATACCCAAGAAACTAAGAAATCAATAAGGAAACCCTAATTACAAACAGGTTAGAAAAGCCTTATCTTATCTCAGTATAGGTTGCTTGACTATGTCGTAGTGGTGACCAAGTGAACAAAGATGGAAGACCATCACACAAAATTTTGGAGAATTGTAGATTTGTAGGATTCAACTAGACCGGGAGCCCGGAGAGGGATGGGGGAGCCTATTGGTGCCTTGGTCTTGATTCTGGGCACCCTAGTCTATATAGATGCTTTGAGGAATCCTCTTCGAGGTGTCATGAGAGGTTCATAATTTTTTGACTTTGATCACCTATATGTTGTTGTAAGATCGTAAAGGTCACCAAACTTGCAATAAATAAATCACCTACAAAATCCTCAAATGCACATGAAACCCTAAAAATAAAGATGCAAAATGAGGGTCAAATTGCCCTCATCTACCACAATTATGGACTTAATACTAAGTGTTGCATTACATGTCATACCCAATGTATTTTTTTGTGTGTGTGTCTATGCGGAATTGTGCCCTAGGTTACTCTTGTGCGTTCTACACTTGAAGTAGTGAGTAAGTAGCTATATGTAGAATCTAAATAATGTGTGCATGAAAACAATATACTCCCCCTCTATGAATTTTGATGGAAAAGAAAAACCTTTGTCCCTTGTGATGGAGCTAGATGCATAAAAATGGAGCTCTTAGATGATTGATGGGTGTAATTTTAGGTGGTGATAGGTTATGCATAGTTCTTGCTCCCTTATTATGATCACATAAATTTATATTTATATGATTCCATTTCTTAAATTTTATAATTAACCCCGAAAACACTGATTACAATAAATATAAGATATTCAAATGGCTAGAAAGGACCCACAAAGTGTGACCCCGGTCTGAAAGAGGATAAGAGTTTCCTGGAGGGGATGGGGGCACTGAGTTGGCATCCCGGCTAGCAAGAATCGGTGTCTAGAATGAAAAATGTTTAAACATAAAAAGAGATACTTGAGCAAGTAAGAATGCAATATTGAAAGTAGAATCATAAAGAAAATAAAGGTGGCCAAATATAGGGGTTAATTATTACTTTTCATACTTAGGATTCATATGAATATTATTATATAATTAAGACTATATAATTACCCAATGTGCGTAATTTTTGTCTACATTTTCCCACACTTTATGTTGGTGAGAAAAATTCATGGTAACATAAAGTAGATAGAGATGTGCACTTGATATCTATATAGATTGATGACTAAAGAGTCTTTGAGGAATAGAAAAAGTATGGAGTGATAAAAAGATGGAGCGTGGAGACTAAAGATGAAAAATTGTAAAAGGTGATGAAAATTAACTTAGGGTAGAAACATCTATGTAGTTGCTAATGTGTGTGATGTCGAGTGATGTTGACTATTGCTTTCCATATGGAAAGATCAACAAAAGAGAAAACGATCAAGTAGTCAAATATGCATGTATATGTGTAAAAAACATGTAAAGAAGTATGTGAAAATGTGAAAAGGAACATTTACACTTGATCCATGATGAGGAAAGAGTGTAGAAAGGATCTTGTAGTTAATGTTGGTGCACTTGATTTTTCAGTGATCTCACACTAATGTAATGGTAGAAGTGTAGGAAGATTTTTTTGGTGTCATCCTACAACCATTAACCATTCTCGTTGCATAAAACACCACTCTAGATGGTGTGAATTTTCTAAGGGTTGTCTTCCTTATATAATATGATGTGTATGAAGTTCTATAGATTGTATTGAAATAAAAATCATTGTGTGATATACCCCTTGGTCTCACGTAATACAGTAAGTTTATTGTGTGATATTCCCCTCGGTTTCAAGCATTTCAGAAAGACCACTATGTCATGCAACCAAGTTTGATTCGAGACCCAAAATCTGAAAATTGTACCATATCGGTACCATGTTGTGTTTTTTATACTTTATATGGGGTGATTGATTCTCCCAAATGATGCCCCCATTGTTTGGGGTGCATGTGACATCGTTGAATGAGTATTCACCTAAAAGAGGTCTAACTTCAAATTGTGCCCTGCAGAGGGGAAGCGGATGTGCTTGGTAGAAACCAAGGAACATGTAAACAAGTGGTTGGGAGACAAGTGTTAGTACAAGAAAATATAAGCATGCATGTATAAGATAAAGTGTAAGCTACATAAACAATTTGTAAGCTAGAACACATAAGAAGACAATGTAGACCACGAAAATCTAGTTGCAAAAATGGGACATGTCGACACTAAAATTTTCCTCCGTAATTTCTATTTCATTAATGTATGTATTAGGAATAGGATGTTGTTAAGTATAATTAGTAGTAACATCCGATAGAAGATAACGGCACTACTACAAAGACGACACCGCCAATAATATATAGTACGGTAATAAAAAAAGTACAATAGGAATGTTGTGGTAAAAAGTAAATATTTGTCATAAGTGGTCCAAGAATGTTAAAATGTCAAAGTTTTGGTAAGTAGAGAAGTAGGGTCTACATTATTAGGAATTAGAAATATTATATTGGTAATAAGGACAAGGAGTGAGGTTATAAATATTTTGTGTATTTTATTTGTAAAAAGTCTAAAAATGTGGAACCCATGTGAAATGATAAGGTTTATCTTATCTTAAAAGATAAGCTTACATGTACGAGATAAGAGTTAAGGTATGGAATATGATTCGTCAAAGTGGATTTCTTATCCTATCTTAGAGATAAGATGGATAAGCCTGAAATTTCTATAAATAAAGAGGCCACCCCCTCATTTAGCATAGAAGGAAGTAGTGAGAAATATTGTATGAAGTGTGTAAAGGAAGCCATCGCTTTAAAGGTGTGTAATTGTAAAGTTTCTCCCATAGTCTTGGTGAAAGGCAAGTGAAGTCAATAAAACTTGAAGTACCTCATGGGTGAGATTGTAAAAATTTCATGTTAATATTATAATTTACTCGATATTTCAGATTTTTCATCATTCCGTCTTATCATAGTCGATGGTATTCTTGTGTTATGTTTGTTGTTTTGTTTCCATATTACATCCACCAAAATAAAGGCTATGCATTAGTAAATAATCATAGCACGAGGAGTTCTGGTGAAGAATTATAATAGTGCCGGATTGGTGATGACATTTTGGTTCTCATTCGGGACCATTCCTCGTTGGTGGATTGTTCGGAGAGATATTCCCACTTAGTCAAAAATCAATTGGAGGGTAACCTTGTTTTTACTGTGCATAGTAGTTACCATGGTAAAGTCATTTTTGCCATGAATAGTAGTTACCATGGTAAAGTCATTTTTGCTATGAATAGTATTTACCACAGTAAAGTCACTTTTTACCGTGAATAGTATTTACCGCAGTAACTTCACTTTTTACTGTGAATAGTGTTTACCACAGTAAAGTCAGTTTTTACCGCAGTAAGTCAAGTTTTACCATAGTTTACCATGGTCATTTCTATTTTCTATTATAGTGATTTTAATTATTGGTGCACATAAGTCTTGTTGATTGTACTTTTGGGTTGGTATTTCACTGTGGTTACTTTTGAAAATGGGGAAGATTCCTGTTTTTTCAGCCCAATCTAATGAAGATGCTTCCTCTTTCATTCAAGAGTTTAAATGATCTTGTATTTGTAATGGCCTTATAAGAAGGGAATAATGGACTGAATTTTTTTCCTACTTTTTGGATGGTTCACCCTTAGGTGGTTTGAAACACTAGGTGATAATGTAAAAACTCATGGGATTTATTAACTCGAAAGTTTTCTTGAAGAATTTGGTGAACAACAAAGATATACGATCTCATGATCGATATCACAAAGCTAACCCAAGGAGAGAAGGAGAAGATAAGGGATTATCATGCTCGTGTTCTAGAGCTAAGAAAGAAGTTCGACACCCAGATCCGGAAGGAAGGATTAGCAGATGGGTTAATGAATGGCGTGGATAATCTCCTATGTAAGCACTTCATTCTTGGGATGAAGACAAAGATCAAACAACGAGTGAAGTATGACCACCCAACTACCATTGAACAAATAAAGGAGATTGCAAGAAGGCAAGAAGAAAGCATGGAAGAGGAGCCCAAGAAATTGTTGCTAAAGTAGAACCTACACCAAAGCACCTTTGCTCCGAATCCACAACCACTCTCGGTGAGCACAAATCTTTCTCCTAGTACATCTACTGAGTATGAAGATCTGCTCAAAAAGATGGGTCAGTTAACTATTAATTTTCTTGAAGGAAAAGAATTTAGTTCTCAGGGAGGAGATAGAGGTCCAAAAAGAAATATTTCAAGTTGTATGTTATGGTTGTTATAAAAGGGTCATTATAAGTATAATTGTCCGATAGAGCTTCTACATCCGGTAAAGGAGATAATGATAAAGGAAAAGCACCCGTGAATTCTTTTGATGTAGTAGATAAGAGAAAAAATAATGAAGTAGATGTGTTTGTAAGAAAAAGAAAGAAAGAAAAAGATAATCAACATGGAAATGATGCTAAGAAGATGAAAGGAGAAACTAGTAAGAATCATAGGAGAAGAAAGTTGGGTGTGCAGGGATTTTCCGATCTCAAAGGGGCAAGGACCATACTCCATCTTGGAAGATCTGTCCAAAATACTGCAAATATTACATATGGTCAACTCTTGGCTATGTCTTCTCGAGAAAAGGCGGGAGTTGCGAAGTGGACTCAATGCTCGATGAAGGAAGGAGGTTGAGGTCCCTATGCTCCACAAGCCGAGGTATTATGTAATCGGTATTTCAATTCATGATGTCTTAGTTGATGGAGGTGCTGCAGCTTAATGTAATGACCGATTCTCAGTAATGAATATGTTGGGTTTAACAATTGATCGCCCTTCAACACTTATGTTAAGGTCATTAAATAAGGGAAAAACTAAACCGAGAGGTGTAGTTTCAAATGTGGCAATATCATTATGGGTGTTGTATGTGTGGTAGACTTTCAGTGATGAAAAATGGTATTGTTGCAGTACCCAATGTTGCGGGGAAGACCATGGCTAAGGAGATTTCATGCAAGAAACTACTATAATGAAGGCTTCATGACACTTAGATGTGGTAGAGAGAGGGTGAAGATAAACGTGATCCCTCGACATCATAAGGCGAGAACTCGTGGATTCAAGTGATGAAACCGATGATTGGACATCCTCTCGATTACTCTAGTACCAGTGAAGTGGACAAAGAAGATGAAGAAAGCGAGGTGGATGTTTCAGTCATGGATATCCTTCCAATCCACACCAACTCATGACCCCATAAAATTAGTCAAGAAGAAATTGATGATCGTCTCCAACAAATAAAGATTGGTGATGCTATGATGGAGAGTGAGAAGGAATCCTACCTCCAGCTCTTTTGAAGGTACATACACCTATTCACTTTTGATTACAAGGAACTCCATCAAGTAAGTTGGGTAGAACATTCTATTGAGCTGGTAGATGGTGCTAAGCCCATAAAGCAAATGCCATATAGAATGAATCCTAATTTTTCCAAGATTGTAAAAGAAGAAATAGATAAGTTGCTTGATGCAGGATTCATATTTGCTGTGGAGAATTCAGAATGGGTTTCTCCCATTGTGATCTCAATAAAAAAGAATGGGAAGCTACGTATTTGTGTTGATTACAGGAAGCTCAATAAGGCAACAAAGAAGGATCATTACCCTCTTCCATTCTCAGATCAGATCTTGGACGAAGTAGCTGGCTAGGAGTGTTATAGTTTTCTGATGGATATAGCGGATACAACCAAGTCCGTATAGCGGAGAAAGATCAATCAAGACCACGTTCACCACTCCTTGGGGAACGTTTTCTTATAGAGTTATGCCTTTTGGGGTAATGTGTAATGCTCCAGCAACATTCTAGCATTTGATGAATAGGGTGTTCGAACCCTACACTGGGACCTTCATCGAGTATTTCGGATGATTTTTGCATCTATGGGAGCAAGTTGGACCACTGCGCACTAGATGGAGACAACATTTCAAAGGTTAGATGAAGTAGAAGCCTCACTAAACCCTACAAAGTGTGTCTTTGGATGTTCTAAAGGTGTTTTGTTATGGCATGTTGTATCCAGAGAGATGGTATTGGTACTGATCCTAATAAAGTTTCAAAAATCAAAGATTTACCATTTCCTATGAATAGAAGTAAGTTGAGATCATTTTTAGGCCATGTGGGTTACTATAGAAGGTTCATCAAGAATTTCTCAAAGATTGCACAGCCACTAACCCAATTCTTGAAGAAGGATGTTACTAATGAACCAGGAAATAAGGCACATGAAGCTTTTGGACAATCAAGGAAGCCCCGTGTCTTCACCTGTTTTAAAGAATCCATATTAGAGCAAGCCATTCATTGTGTACATTGATGCCTCAGATGCAGCACTAGGAAGTACTTTGAGACAAAAGGATGAAAATGGGAATGAACATCCAATTTACTTTGGGAGCAGACAAATGAGCAGTGCTAAGGTAAATTATACTGTAACTGAAAAAGAGGCTCTAGCTATCATTTTTGCTGTAAAGAAGTTTAGAAATTACTTGCTAGGGAAAAAATTTCTAGTTGTAACAGATCATCAGGCTCTAAAATATATTTTCAATAAGCCAGGAAAGAATTTGAATTTGATATTATAGATAGGCCAGGAAAGAAGCATGTCTATGCAGATGCACTCTCTCGAGACTATGATGGTTTAGGATCATCTTCTCGATGATGATGATTTCCACGATGCAAAGATTGTTATCCCTTAACACAATCCCTAGTGAATACATAGATATTTGGAATTATCTGAATGAATTCAAGTTCCCCGATGGTGCCAATGCAAAGACTAAGAGAAAGATTACTCAAGTCGATCGTCCATATTCTATTTTGAATCAAGTATTATTTCGAATAGGACTTGATGGACAAGACAAGAGGGAAGTTGGACATGATCAAGGGAAGGAATCTGCTAGAAGAATTCCACAATGGTACATGTGGAGGGCACTTCTCTGACAACTTACAAAGCAAGAAGGATCTTGGATGCGAGTTATCACCGCCCACTCTTTTTAAAGATTGTTATAATTATTGTAAGACATGTGATATTTATGAAACACATGGTATCCATAAGACTTCATCAGCTCCATTATGTTCTATTCTTCCACTTGGTCCCTTTGAAAAGTGGTGAATAGACATTGTAGGTCCACTTCCAACTACCTCATGCCAAAATAAGTATATTGTAGTTGCCACAGATTATTTAACCAAGTGGGTTAAAGCTAGGCCATTGAAAATAGCTTCCATGGATGAGGTGGCAAGGTTCATATATAAACACATTGTCACCAGATTTAGTTGTCTATTAGAAATTGTAATGAGATCAAGGAAGCCACTTCATTAATGAGGTAGTAGAATCCCTAGTCAACAAATTTTCTATTAAGCACAGGAAGGCAACAACATACAAGCCAAGCACAAATGGACAAGTGGAACGAACAAATTTTGTGTTGTGTCAAATTCTAGCAAAAGATGTAGCCTTGTAGGTATATAAGTGGGATAAAAGGATTCATGCAGCATTGTGGGCATATAGGGCAACATCAAAATCAGCAATAGGATACTCCCATTTCAGTTGGCCTATGGCATTGATCCAGATTCTTCGTATTGAGTTTGATATTCCCACTATGAGAGTTATGAAAAATGAAAGGATGGATGAAAGTGATTCAAGAAAAGAAAGGTTGGTATATTTTCATTTGCTAGAGGAAATGAGGGAAATAGCAAAGGATACAAGCCATAAGAAGAAAATGAAGCGAGAAGGAATACTTTGATCAAAAGATCCATTGGTCTCCATTTCATTTGAATGACTTGGTTCTAGTATATGATTCCAGATACAAAAAAAGACAGAGAAAATTTCTTCCAAAATGGATGGGGCCCTACAAAATAGCAGTTGTGCATGAAAATGGTACGTACTGACTGGAGGAATTGGATGGCACTCCCATTACGAAATGGGTCAACCATGACAAGTTGAAGATTTTTCAAGCACCATAATAGTCTACTCCGAGGACGGAGTAGAAGCTAGGAAGGGGGAAGATGTCGACACTAAAATTTTCCTCCGTAATTTCTATTTCATTAATGTATGTATTAGGAATAGGATGTTGTTAAGTATAATTAGTAGTAGCGTCCGATAGAAGATAACAGCGCTACCAGTACGATGCCGCCAATATTTTATAGTATGGTAACAAATGATCAAAAGTACAATAGGAATGTTTTGGTAAAAGTAAATATTTGTCGTAAGTGGTCCGATAATATTAAAATGTCAAAGTTTGGGTAAGTAGAGAAGTAGGGTCTACATGATTAGGAATTAGAAATATTATATTGGTAATAAGGACAAGGAGTGAGGTCATAAATATTTTATGTATTTTATTTGTAAAAAGTCTAAAAATGTGGAACCCATGTGAAATGATAAGGTTTATCTTATCTTAAAAGATAAGCTTACATGTACGAGATAAGAGTTAAGGTATGGAATATGATTCGTCAGAGGATTTCTTATCCTATCTTAGAGATAAGATGGATAAGCTTGAAAGTTCTATAAATAAAGCGGCCACCCCCTCATTTAGCATAGAAGGAAGTAGTGAGAAATATTGTATGAAGTGTGTAAAGGAAGCCATCGGTTTAAAGGTGTGTAATTGTAAAGTTTCTCCCATAGTCTTGGTGAAAGGAAAGTGAAGTCAATAACACTTGAAGTACCTCATGGGTGAGATTGTAACAATTTCATGTTAATATTATAATTTAATCTGATATTTCATATTTGTCATCATTCCGTCTTATCATAGTCGATGGTATTCTTGTGTTATGTTTGTTGTTTTGTTTCAGATTACATCCACCAAAATAAAGGCTATACATTAGTAAATAATCATAACACGAGGAGTTCCCATATGAAGAATTATCATAGTGCCGGATTGGTGATGACAGACACCACTCACGATGTCAAGACAATCAAGGCCATAGTGGCTATAAAAAAATGAGGGTGCACCCAATAAAAATGGAAAACAAAGAAAAAAATGGGATATAATGTATCATAAAACCATGGAAGCAAAGACTCCTGCAAAAAAAATATTGCACATGAAGCATCCATTAGCATGTTAGAAAGATAAAATCTACGTCAAAGAATTTAGAATCAGATAAAGTAGTGTATTATGAAACAAAATGAAATAATAACACTTGTAGCAATGCCCCAGGAGCCACTATGGGCATGGGACTAGGTACTATGCCAAGAATCCATGCTATATGAAATGGCTTTGTAGAATCTGCGATCACAACTAGAAAGGAAAGTGAATGCGCATGTGTGAATGATAAAGAATAATTACATACAAGATATTTATCTAGCATATATAATAAGATGAATATGTACAAGTAAATGCAATAAAGATATACAATATGTTGTGGATGGATAGAATTGAATGTAGAGTGTCTTACAAAAATGCAAGAAGATATAATTGAATAATTATAGATCCAAAAATAAAGAGGTTAGGATTATAGATTATAATGTGCAAACATTAACCAGATGTTCAAATATGCATATAATAGTTAATGGACCATGAATGGAAGAACGTACTCAATAGCTGAAAGTAAATGATGCAAGAGAAAATAGATTTAAGTGGAAAAAACTGCAGAAACAACTCCACGTAAAAATTATTATCTTATATTAAGAATTTATCGACTTTCACTAAGCACTTCCACATCACTCCTCGATCTCAAAGTAAACAATTGCAGACTTTTTTCTTGTTATATAACAACTCACACAAGTAGCTT
This sequence comes from Taxus wallichiana var. yunnanensis, assembly GCA_018340775.1. Taxonomy (NCBI): domain Eukaryota; kingdom Viridiplantae; phylum Streptophyta; class Pinopsida; order Cupressales; family Taxaceae; genus Taxus; species Taxus wallichiana. Next base: position 130,997,844 of record CM031235.1, read on the forward strand.
AAGCTTAGATCAATTGTTCTATATGCTCAATAACCATGTTAAAAAATTAAACCATCCCGTGAGGGATCATCATACTTATATAGGGGTGAGTGTTTATATCACTTTACTCTTTTCAAACCTATGAAATACATACTAAGATTATTAAAATAATCTTTAAGACAAGGGGTTTTCTAAGTGGTTGTCCACCAAATGGTATCCCCACTTGACATTAACACCCCAACACCGCATCTTAGTTACGAGTGGGGAAAAAAATAGACATGCCAAATTGAATTTACAGATCCTTGAATCAACAACACTGATTCAGTCAAGCATGCAAACAAGGGAAATCAGTTGATTTTCCCATACATAAATTGTTAAGACTAGTTCTTTTCATATGAAGACTTACATTATATTATGGATCCTTTTATAAACTAAGGCATACCCATAACTAAATATTTTCTAGGATTTAATAATAACTTCACATAGAGTGACACATTTACTTACTACAAAATGGAGGAAGTATTGGGCGTTTACAATGAACTGCCTTATAAATTTTCTCATAAGACTTACAGTTCACTTACAATGTTACAATCATGTGGAACCAATCCCTAAAGGATCCCTTTGTTACATACAAAGTGGGTGGTCATGATCCACTCTTAAAATTTAACGTGGGTCTTTTATAATAAGTCGTTAAGAGGTGGCATTTTTATGCACATTTCCCCTCAATGACAACTCTGATAGGCCCAATAAGGCACAAAACTTACAATAGTTCCAAAAACACAATGGCCTAGGAAGATATTGCAACATAATCTCTAATGTTGAATTGGATTCTTTATCAAGAGCAATATGGCCTTCACATAGAGGAGGAGTACCTCCTTTAGCTCCTATGTGTATCACTTCCACCAACGTTTTTAGACACATGACTCTGTCTTGCTTCAAGTGGTGGCACTCGCATCAATATATAAACATAAATCGAGCATTTGTATATCCAACACAACATCAACATGGTTCGATTCATGATAGACAACATAATAGGTATAACAAGTATAGTAATATAATGCTTACTAACCATGTTTAATTACAAATATGTTGAAAAAATTTCAACATATTATACTACTAAGATATTAATTAGATGCAATCAGTATTGGACACCTCTAATATAAACACAAAGTTGTCCCCAAGTGTCATTTGATATGCATACAATAATATGTTACTAATCACATAAAATAATTGAAAAACATATGTATGTCTTCATATTCTAAGTCTTTGCATAATGAGATATGACTTGATAGATAACATACCTGAACAAATGATAAAATTATTCAAGAATAATCAAGCTTCACTGAAAACATGATCCATTAAATGATGGACAAACTCATGGATTTATGTGAGTTTTTCTTCCAAAAATTAGCTTGTAAACACAATTTTGAAATCTAGACATATCATATATGCTAAAAAACTAGAGAAAACTGAAGCAAAATCTTTAAAAACAACATTTTATGCATGTTTTCAGTTATAGGTATGCCTTTTTTATATTGTTTATGGAGTCATTACATTAGCTCTATGATTGTTCTCATCAATTTCATATTTATTTTGATATGATTGATTTCATTTCCTATTTCTGAAATTTGACTTCTTTTTGGATTTACAATCCTCTTTGTTATGGAATTTTCCACAACAGACATCTACCATCAAAAATTACTTTTAAGTTTCCTAATTTCTTTCCTTTATAAGGGGTTTAGGAGATGGTTTTTGATTTTGAATCTAGAAGGTTTACTTTTTGATTCTTGAGTGAGAATTTCCTGAGTAGTATTCTCTTTAGAATCAAAATTTTCCATAACATGCTCTTCTTAAATTAACAGAGAAGACAAAGTGTCCAAACTAGGAAGATCATTCTCATTCTGATACTTAGAATTAAGAATTTAGATGAATTTTCTAAACTTATTATGAAAATTAATTTTAATTATAAAGTACGACAACTTATCTTGAAATAATTCGCATTTAAAACCATCTAATTGAGCTTTAATGTTCTTAATTTTAGATAAATAATTGACAATTTTTGCATCCCCCTTCATGTGTGTTGTAAAAAGCTCTAAAACTAGCTTATTTATCCTAGGCGAGTGACTTCCTTCATGCATGGTCTCTAATTTCTTCCATGCATACATAGGTGAGTTTGTATGACATATATGCATCAAGAATTCATCTCTAATGCTTTGTAATAAGATGGAAAGAGCATCCCGAGATCTCGAGATAAGTAGATGACGCTTTATAGGGTAGTTAGTCTCCTATGGTACATTTTTCTATACTAGTAACAAGATCCCATAACTTCCTAGCCATAAAAAAGGGTTTTAAATGCAATCCCCAAATACTATAATTTGTTCTATTCAAAAGTTGAGACTTATCTAAAGAAAAATTGTCAAAAATTACCATTTTAATTCTTAGATGACAATAGAGATAAACACATCTAAAAAAAAAATCAACGAAGCTAAACAAAGACACAAAACTAGATACATATATTTTTATTAACTATAAAAATACAAACAACTCAAATTTAGTCAAAAAAGACAAGTTATGATCGAGATTAAGATCAATTTAACAAGGCTTAGTTGGAGTCCAACTACAACAAATTTGAGTTATTAAACAAATCAATGGGGAAAGTTAAAAAGTGGTCTATATGAGCTCAAAATGATCTACTTAACACATAAAAAAAAATTTAAACAACAACTAAGGTGGGGAGCGACACATGGCACAGATCAACAGTACTATGACAGCACGTGTTGTCTTCAAAATAGATCCTCGAAGGATGAGAAATATTTAAAAATTAAATTCAATGCCTTTTTGCATCCATGAAAATAAACAAAATTAACACACATCAAAAAACTATGAAAAGACTGATAATAACGAAAAATAAATAAAAATGTCCGTTTTCAATTAGGTCACATTTCGTAATGTAGCTAATATGCTAGAAGATAATTAATTAAAAAAGAACCATATACATGTGTCTTACATTAATTGGATGAATATTTTACACTCTGAAACAATGTGAAATCAAAGTCTTAGTCAAATAGAGCCACTTGTTGAAAATTTAATGGCTAAAGAGTAGACACTTGGTGGCTTAACCAAACTTTAAAAAATTCACAAGCGACTCAAGGTCCCTCAAATAAATCAAACTTAAAATAAAGTTTAGGGTCTAAAATTGAAAATGACATATGTCACAATCTAAGTGGCTAAGCCAAAGAAAAGATTGACACCCTAACACTTGCGAAGGTTGACATAATGAAAAGATTAATATACTTGTAAAAAAAAATTTGGTTTGCGCTTTGTAAATCTAACAAAGACTAAGCCAAAAGAAGATACGTGGAGCCTTTTAAATGGCTTGCTTTTCACAAGTCTCACAAAGATTGAAAATTGTGAAAAGGTGGAAAATTATAATTAGATAACCACTGCCACAAATGAAAATATGAAAAATGCAAAATACAAAGATACTTGGAGCAATTCTCTTGGTTTGGATTTCACAAATCTAACAAACTTGAAATAAAAGATACTTGGATAAATTTTATTGGCTAAAATTTCACAAATACAAAAACAAGATAACAAAAAAGGTCTGATAAAGTGAAGACATGTGTAAGGCCCTTATTGGCTCACACTACGCAAGTGAGAAAAAGATAAAAAATATGACAAAAAAAGAAAAGAAAGATGGATTCCTCTAATTGGCTCTGGGCATCATAAAGATAGAAATGTCTCTTTAGAAGACTGACAATGCAAAGCTAGCTGGAGAAAAATGATTTGCTCAAGCTTCGTAGTCAAAAGAACTTTGCAAAAATGAAAAAGTAAAAAAAAAGACAAATAGAGCACATCTAGATTGAACTTGAAGATTGGATCGTGCTTCGTAAAGATAAAAAAGAAGATCAATGAAGATTATTTGGCAGAATTTTATTGGTTAAACCTTCCCAAAACTGATAGGATATAAATAAAAATGAAAAAACAAATCCAGATGGCATAAACCGATTGGATCAAGTATTCCAAAAATCATATATAGCAAAAAAAGGATCTATAAAGACAGGAGGATTTAAATTCTTTAAACTAACTAGATCTAAAGAAATCCTATAGATCCACAAATCAAAGCACGACCCAAATGGCTATAAACGACGTGAAAACATTACAAAAAAATGCTGACAACATTTTTAAACCGCAAATGATTACAACCAGTCACAAAAGCACAGATCTAACCATACAAAATCTTAAACATGATCTAAACAATCATTTATCCAATACTTAACAAATATTGCAAACAATATTTAGGTAAGAATGTTAAATTTAAACCTACTTAGCTTGAAGTTGTCAATAGATTTTAGGGTTTTGCAAATCAAACGATCTTCAAGATTCTTTACTCTTGCAACCTAGAAACATAAAGATCTATCTCTACATAAACATAATCACCATATATGATACTATGTTAGAAAAGATATAGGAATATTTAATTGAAGAATTATAGATCCACAAATAAACAATTCAAGATTATATATTATAATGTGTAGACATTAACCAAATGTTTACATATGCATATAATAGTTAATAGATCATGAATGAAAGAAAGTAATAATAGCTAAAAGTAAATGAGACAAGAGACATGGGATTTAAGAGGAGGAACCTAAAGGAAAAAAATCCAAAGTGAAAAAGCATTCTCTTATATTAAGAATTTATAAGACTTTCACCCAACACTTCCACTTCACTCCTCGGTCTCACAAGAATAATAACATAATTATTTCTCGTTAGATAAAAACTCGACAAGTAGATTAATCTTAGATCAATTGGTCTATATACTCATTAACCAAAGTAAAAATAAACAATCCCATGAGGGGTCATTCTACTTATATCGGATGGCTGAGTGGTTTTAGCACTTCACTCTTTTCAAAGCTATGAAATAATGACTAAGATTATTAAAATAATCTTTAACACAAGGAGTTGTTTAAGTAGCAGTCCATCAAATGTTATCCCCACTTGACATCAACACCAAAAAAAGTGAATGATAGGATCCGTGTTACCCCGAGTGAATGGAATTTTATGCAATGAGATCCTTTTGTTTATGCCCCCTCATCATTCAAGAATGAACCATAAATAATAGTGCTTCATTTGGAAATGGTTCAAACTATGTGTTGAGTGTATCATAGGATGGTGTGATGAATGTGTAGTGATGATATGCGACATAGAGATGAAGTGTGAAAATGTGTGATGATTTATCCTAAAGATTATATCACAACAACATGATATAATAAGTGATGATTCAGCCTAAAGCGTATATCACTAGATGGTGCTAGATGACATGATGATGTATCCTGAAGTGTATATCACCAGATGATGCTAGACAAGTGGATGATCTAGCCTATAATGTATATCACTAATCTAGGAATGTCACATGAGAAACATATTGAATGGTTGAATGTGTGAACGTGATGTGGCCCATCGAGATGTATATTATCGACACTAAAATTTTCCTCCATAATTTCTATTTCATTAATGTATGTATTAGGAATATGATGTTGTTAAGTATAATTAGTAGTAGCGTCGATAGAAGATAACAACGCCATCAATGCGGTGCCACCAATAATGTGGAGTACAATAGAGTCAAAGTACAATAGGAATGTTGTAAAAAGTAAACATTTGTCGTAAGTGGTCCGGTAATATTAAAATGTCAAAGTTTGGGTAATTAGAGAAGTAGGGTCTACATGATTAGGAATTAGAAATATTATATTGGTAATAAGGACAAGGAATGAGGTCATAAATATTTTATGTATTTTATTTGTAAAAAGTCTAAAAATGTGGAACCCATGTAAAATGATAAGGTTTATCTTATCTTAAAAGATAAGCTTACATGTACAGATAAGAGTTAAGGTATGGAATATGATTCGTCAGAGTGGATTTCTTATCCTATCTTAGAGATAAGATGGATAAGCCTGGAAGTTCTATAAATAGAGAGACTACCCCCTCATTTAGCATAGAAGGAAGTAGTGAGACATATTGTAGGAAGTGTGCGAAGGAAGCCATCGCTTTAAAGGTGTGTTGAAGAAGCCATTAAGAGGTGTACTTATAAAGTTTCTCCCATAGTCTTGGTGAAAGGAAAGTGAAGTCAATAACACTTGAAGTACCTCATGGGTGAGATTATGTGATTTCATGTTAATATTATAATTTATTTTGATATTTCAGATTTGTCATCATAATTTATTTTGATATTTCAGATTTATCATAGTCGACGGTATTCTTGTGTTATGTTGTTGTTTTGTTTCTAGATTACATCCACCAAACTAAAGGTTGTGCATTAGTAAATAATCATAGCACGAGAAGTTCCCGGTGAAGAATTATCATAGTGCCGGATTGGTGATGACATTTTGGTTCCGTTGCCGGGACCATTCCTCGTTGGTATATTTTTTGGAGAGATATTCCCACTTAGTCAAAAATCAATTAGAGGGTAACCTTGTTTTTACTTGTGCATAGTAGTTACCATGGCAAAGTCATTTTTGCCATGAATAATAGTTACCATGGTAAATTCATTTTTGCTGGAATAGTATTTACCGCATAAAAGTCGAGCTTTTACCATGAATAGAGTTTACCGCAGAACTAACTTCACTTTTTACCGTGAATAGTGTTTACCACAATAAAGTCAGCTTTTTGTAGTAAGTAAAGTTTTACCATAGTTTACCTTGGTCATTTCTATTTTACTTGTAGAAAGGTGTAAAGTCACTTTCTAATATAGTGATTCCAATTATTTCGCACATAAGTCTTGTTGAATATACTTGTGGGTTGGTATTTCACAAAGTGGTTACTTTTGAAAATGGGAAAGATTCCTATTTTTTCAGCTCAATCTAATGAAGATGCTTATTTTTTCATTCAAGAGTTTAAGCGATCTTGTATTTGTAATGGCCTTATAAGAAGGGAACAATGGACTGAATTTTTCCTACCTTTTTGGATGGTTCATCACTTAGGTGGTTTGAAACACTAGGTGATAATGTGAAAAATTCATGGGATTTATTAACGAGAGTTTTCTTGAAGAATTTGGTGAACAACAAAAATATGCGATCTCATGATCGAGATCACAAAGCTCTCCCAAGGAGAGAAGGAGAAGATAAGGGATTATCATGCTCGTGTTCTAGCTAAGGAGGAAGCTCGATGCCCGGATCCGGAAGGAAGGACTAGCGGATGGGTTGATGAATGGCGTGGATAATCTCCTCTGTAAGCACTTCATTCTTGGGATGAAGCCGAGATCATAAAACAAGTGAACTATGACCGCCCACTACCATTAAACAAGAAAAGGAGATCGCAAAAGGCAAGAAGAAAGCATGGAAGAGGAGCCCAAAGAAATTGTTGCTAAAGTAGAGCCTACACCAGCACTTTTGGTCCGAATCCACAAACACTCCCGGTGAACACAAATATTTCTCCTAGTACATCTACCGAGTATGAAGATCTGCTCAAAAAGATGGGTCGCTTAACTATTAATCTTCTTCAAGGAAAAGAATTTAGTTCTCGGGAGGAGATACAAGTCCAAAAAGAAATATTTCTGATGTTGTTTGTTATGGTTGTTATAAAAAGGGTCATTATAAAAATAATTGTCTAGATAGAGCTTTTACATCTGGTAAAGGAGATAATCATAAAGGAAAAGCACCTATGAATTCTTTTGATGTAGTAGATAGGAGCAGAAATAATGAAGTAGATGTGTTTGTAACAAAAAGAAAGAAAGAAAAAGACAATCAAGATGGAAATGATCCTAAGAAGATGAAAGAAGAAACTAGTAAGAAACATAGGAGAAGAAAGTTGGGTGTGCGGGATTTTCTAATTTCACAGGGGCAAGGACCATACCCCATCTTGGAAGATCTATCTAAAAGGCCTGCAAATATTACATATGGTCAACTCTTGGCTATGTCTTCTGAGAAGAGGCGGGAGTTGCGAGGTGGACTCAATGCTCGAAGTAGGAAGGAGGTTGAGGTCCCTGTTTTGGAGGCAGAGCGCAGATCCCTATTCTCCACAAGGTGAGGAGTATTATGTAATGGTATTTCAATTCATGATGTCTTAGTTGATGGAGGTGCTGCGATTAATGTAATGACCGATTCGTAATGAATATGTTGGGTTTAAAATTGATCGCCCTTCAACACTTATGTTAAGGTCATTAAATAAAGGAAAAACTAAACCAGAAGGTGTAGTTTCAAATGTGGCAATATCTGTTATGGGTGTGGTATGTGTGGTAGACTTTCAGGTGATGAAAAATGGTACTGTTGCATACCCAATGCTACTGGGAAGACCATGGCTAAGGAGAGTTCATGCAAGAAACTACTGGAATGAAGGTTTCATGACACTTGGACGTGGTAGAGAGAGGGTGAAGATAAATGTGATCCCTCGACATCATAAGGCAGAACCTATGGATTCAAGTGATGAAACTGATGATTGGACATCCTCTGATTACTCTAGTACCAGTGAAGTGGACACTGAAGATGAAGAAAGCGAGGTGGATGTTTCAGTCATGGATATCCTTCCAGTCACACCAACTCATGACCCCATAAAATTAGCTGAAGAAGAAGTTGATGATCGTCTCCAACAAATAAAGATTGGTGATGCTTGTGATGGAGAGTGAGAAGGAATCCTACCTCCACTCTTTTGAAAGGTACATACACCTATTCACTTTTGATTACAAGGAACTCCATCAAGTAAGTTGGGTAGAACATTCTATTGAGCTGGTAGATGGTGCTAAGCCCATAAAGCAAATGCCATATAGAATGAATCCTAATTTTTCCAAGACTGTAAAAGAAGAAATAGATAAGTTACTTGATGCAGGATTCATATTTGCTATGGAGAATTCAAAATGGGTTTCTCCCATTGTGATCTCAATAAAAAGAATGGGAAGCTACGCATTTGTGTTGATTACAGGAAGCTCAATAAGGCAACAAAGAAGGATCATTACCCTCTTCCATTTTCATATCAGATCTTGGATGAAGTAGCTGGCCAGGAGTGTTATAGTTTTGCTGATGGATATAACGGATACAACCAAGTCCGTATAGTGGAGAAAGATCAGCTGAAGACCACGTTCACCACTCCTTGGGGAACGTTTTCTTATAGAGTTATGCCTTTTGGGCTGTGTAATGCTCAAAGCAACATTCCAAAGCATTTGATGAATAGGGTGTTCGAACCCTACATTGGGACCTTCATAAGAGTATTTCTACATGATTTTTGCAACTATGAGAGCAAGTTGGACCACCCGCACTAGATGGAGACAAAGCATTTCAAAGATTAGATGAAGTAGAAGCCTCACTAAACCCTATAAAGTGTGTCTTTGGATGTTCTAAAGGTGTTTTGTTAGGGCATGTTGTATCCAGAGATGGTATTGGTACTGATCCTGATAAAGTTTCAAAAATCAAAGATTTACCATTTCCTCTTAATAGAAGTAAGTTGAGATCATTTTTAGGCCATGTGGGTTACTATAGAAGGTTCATCAAGAATTTCTCAAAGATTGCCATGACCACTAACCCAGTTCTTGAAGAAGGATGTTACTTATGAACCAGGAAATAAGGCACATGAAGCTTTTGGACAATTGAAGGAAGCCCTGGTGTCTTCACCTATTTTGAAGAATCCAGATTGGAGCAAGCCATTCATTGTGTACACTGATGCCTCGATGTAGCACTAGGAAGTACTTTAAGCCAAAAGGATGAAAATGGGAATGAACATCCAATTTACTTTGGGAGCAGATAAATGAGCAATCTTTGAGGTAAATTATACTGAATCGAAAAAGAGGCTCACGCTATCATTTTCTTTGTAAAGAAGTTTAGAAATTACTTGCTAGGGCAAAAATTTCTAGTTGTAATGATCATCGTGGCTCTAAAATATATTTTCAATAAGCCTAACCCATCAGGGAGGATAGCAAGATGGATAATTTTGCTACAAGAGTTTGAATTTGATATTATAGATAGGCCAGGAAAGAAGCATGTCAATGCAGATGCACTCTCTCGAGCCTATGATGGTTTAGGATCATCTTGTGATGATGATGATTTCCCGATGCAAAGATTGTTATCCCTTGACACAATCCCTAGTGAATACATAGATATTTGGAATTATCTAAATGAATTCAAGTTTCCTGATGGTGCCAATGCAAAGACTAAGAGAAAGATTACTCAAGCCAGTCGTCCATATTCTATTCTGCATGGAGTATTATTTCGAATAGGACCTGATGGACAGTACAAGAGGGTAGTTGGACGTGATCAAGGGAAGGAACTACTAGAAGAATTCCACAATGGTACATGTGGAGGGCACTTCTCTGGACAACTTACAACAAGAAGGATCTTGGATGCAGGTTATCACTGGCCCACTCTTTTTAAAGATTGTTATAATTATTGTAAGACATGTGATATTTGTCAAACACATGGTAACCGTAAGACTTCATCAGCTCCATTATGTCCTATTCTTCCCCTTGGTCCCTTTGAAAAGTGGGGAATAGACATTGTAGGTCCACTTCCAACTACATCACGCCAAAATAAGTATATTGTAGTTGCCACAGATTATTTAACCAAGTGGGTTGAAGCTAGGCGATTGAAAACAACTTCCATGGATGAAGTGGCAAGGTTCATGTATTAACGCATTGTCACCAGATTTGCTTGCCCTTTATAAATTGTAACAGATCAAGGAATCCACTTCATTAATGAGGTGGTAGAAGCCCTAGTCAATAAATTTTCTATTAAGCACAGAAAGGCAACAACATACAAGCCAAGCACAAATGGACAGTGGAGCGAACAAATTTTGTGTTGTGTCAAATTCTAGCAAAAGATGCAGCCTTGCAGGTACATAAATGGGTCAACCACTACAAGTTGAAGATTTTCCAAGCACAAGAATAGTCTACTCAGAGGACGGAGTAGAAGGAAGAAGCGAAGATGTCGACACTAAAATTTTCCTCTATAATTTCTATTTCATTAATGTATGTATTAGGAATATGATGTTGTTAAGTATAATTAGTAGTAGCGTCGATAGAAGATAACGGCACCATCGATGCAGTGCCACTAATAATGTGGAGTACGGTAATAGTCAAAGTACAATAGGAATGTTGTAAAAAGTAAAATTTTCATAAGTGGTCCGGTAATATTAAAATGTCAAAGTTTGGGTAATTAGAGAAGTAGGGTCTACATGATTAGGAATTAGAAATATTATATTGGTAATAAGGACAAGGAGTGAGGTCATAAATATTTTGTGTATTTTATTTGTAAAAAGTCTAAAAATGTGGAACCCATGTAAAATGATAAGGTTTATCTTATCTTAAAGGATAAGCTTACATGTACAGATAAGAGTTAAGGTATGGAATATGATTCGTCAGAGTGGATTTCTTATCCTATCTTAGAGATAAGATGGATAAGCCTGGAAGTTCTATAAATAGAGAGGCTACCCCCCTCATTTAGCATAGAAGGAAGTAGTGAGAAATATTGTAGGAAGTGTGCGAAGGAAGCCATCAGTTTAAAGGTGTGTTGAAGAAGCCATTAAGAGGTGTAATTGTAAAGTTTCTCCCATAGTCTTGGTGAAAGGCAAGTGAAGTCAATAACACTTGAAGTACCTCATGTTAATATTATAATTTATTTTGATATTTCAGATTTGTCATCATTCTGTCTTATCATAGTCGATGGTATTCTTGTGTTATGTTGTTGTTTTGTTTCTAGATTACATCCACCAAACTAAAGGCTGTGCATTAGTAAATAATCATAGCACGAGGAGTTCCCGGTGAAGAATTATCATAGTGCCGGATTGGTGATGACAATATGCTCAACAGATCTATTATGGACCATGAGACTAGAGTGCGTCATATGGTAGTGAGTGCAACACGTATAAGTAGAGGATTAAGATGTGTACTATGTATAGTAGGTGTAATGATGATTAATATGTTGTAAGTATGTGACATGCAAACCATGTAATTTGTGATGTGTGAAGATGCATAATGCACAATGTGTAGTTTGTATTGTGCAGTGTGTGAAGTTCATGTGTATAGGATGCCCTCAACAATCAAGTGTGAACCATACTATAAGAGTGTGTCATATGGAAATGATGATTTTATAGTGTGTGAAGATGTATATGTAAGGAGTTAGGTGTTTGATAAGATGAATATAAGACACGTGTTGACGTTAGAGGGGGGAGTGTGAGTGAAATGCCCCCAAGTGCATGTATTATGAAGAGCATCATCATGTAATGTTATCTAGGAGGTCATTGGTATCATGAACAAAGATAAATGGTGTAGCATCTGAGACTCGGTAAATAATAGTGTTGGGTTGATCATGAAAAAATCCATTGAAGCATAGGTTCTACATGCCCATATCATATTCCTCGTTAGTGAAAAGAAGTAATGGGCATCCATGTGCATACCAGCGAGTGATATTTTTTGTATAGCCAAGAAAGGATCTATTGTAAATGAATACATGGCCAAAGGGAATAGGAAATGATATATTTATATGTTCAAAGTCTGAATTCCCCTTATGTAGGTGAGAAAGAAAGACCTAATGTAAGTGGCGAAGAGCGAGGAGTGCATGAAAGGTAGATTGTGAGATGGAAGACACATAGATAACAAGTAACAACGATGGTGATGAATCCATAATATAGCTGAGGATCATGAGTAGGAGGACAAAGGTCCTCGAAAGAAAAACCTAGCTGAGCTAAACCACCATGTTAACATATAGTGACATCACAAGTAGGGTCAAATGGAATGTGCTCTAAATACTAAACATTCATGAAAAGTGTGGATGTAAATGGAGGTCGTATCGATGGATATGTCATGTGTTAATGTGGATGAGTTTGAGTGACACTCTATTTAGGAACATGCCCCCGATAAAGGATCATGGCGGTTGTAGAGGCGGGGAACATGTAGATGTAGTTCGTAAAAATCTATCATGCAATTGACAACTTAAAGTGGTGGTAAATGAGGTGGTTCATCCATAGGTTGGGGTTCATCTGTAGTATCGGTTCAAGGGGTAGGAAGTGTAGTAAGAGGATCAATGTTGTAATATTTTATTGATGACGATCGGAAAAACAATCTAATTAATGCCTTCATGTATGAATTTGACACAATGATGTATTGTAGATTGAATGGCTTGCATGGTATGAAGCCATGGCCTACCAAGTAAATAATTATAAGAAACCGAGAAAGTCAATAACAAAGAATATGGTGTTAAAGGTTTTCGGCCCTACGGTGATAGATAGAGTAATGTGGTGACACATGAACACATAGACCCATCATAGGAATGAAGGGAAAGACATGATGAAATAACATTGGAAACCGAAATACCAAGATTTTTAAGGAATTTCATAGGACATAGATTGAATTCATATCTATTGTCACCTAAAGTAAGATTTACACCTACATTGTAAATGTGAATCATGATATGAAAAGTTGGGTCATTATTAAAAATAATAAATCAACATGAGGATTAGATGCAAATGTAATAGGTTGAGAAAATGCATCAAAAATGATTAAGAGACTCGAGTCTAGATGCATGTTAGCGAGAATGTGAGTAGTAGAGAGGAGATGTTGGAATCTATATCTTAAATTAGGATTGACAAGAAAGAGGTTATTAATGTAGATACTCATGATGAAAAGATGGTTGAATGAGAAATAATAGGTATCCTAAGAAAGTGAAAATCAGTGCGGGTTCACCCAAATGATCATGCTAAAAATGTAAATAATAGCCTAATCTAGATGTTTTAACAACAACAAATAAATAATACCCAAGGAACTAAGCAAGTAAATAATGAAACCATAATTGCAAAGAGGGTTTGAAAATCCTTATTTGATTCGCGAGAGGTTTTTATATTGTGTCACAATTGTGGTGGGTGAACAAAGATAAAATACCATCACACAAAAGTCTTGAAAATTACAGATCAGTAGGATTCCACTAGACTGTGGAGCCTAGAGAGAGAAGGGGGTGCCCGTGGGAACTGTGGTATTTATAATGGGTGCCCTTATCTACGTATATGCTCAAGAAACCTCCTATGAGGTGTTGTGAGAGGTATGTAGTTATTCACCTTTGATCGTGTGTATATCACTATAAGATCTCCAAGATAACCTGTAGAACTACAATTAAGAAAGCACCTTCATAACCCTCAAATAGACATGAAATCCTAATAATGAAATACGTGAAATGAGCAGTCCTAATGACCTCAATTTCCAAAATAATGGGCTTACTACTAAGTTTTGTATTACAACTTATACCTAGTATGTGCGGAATTGTGCCCTAGGTTTCTCTTGTGCATGTCACACTTGAAGTAGTGAGAAAGTAGCTAGATGTAGAATATAAATAATGTGTGCATGTAAACAATAGACTCCACTCCAAGCAAGTTTGAGGTAAAATAACCAAAATTTATCCCTTGTGATGATGGATGTAAATAGATCTCTCGATTCTTGATGGGTACAACCTTAGGTTGTGATAAATAGTTCTTAGTGCCTAGTCCCTTATTATTATCACATAACTTTATATTTATACAATTCCCTTTCTTGAATTTCCTAATTAACCCTGAAAAGGATGACTACCAAAAAGATAAGATGCTCAATTTGATAAAAAGGACACAAAATGTGTGACCAAAGTGAAAATAGAATGTGGGCACCTAGAGGGAATGGGGGCACCTGGCAATGTCATTCTCATTGGACAATCGGTGTCAAAAATTAAAAATTCTAAAAGGTAAAAACATAGATTGAACAAGGAAGAGTGTATAAATGAAATAAGAAGGATAAAGCAAAGAAAGGTTGCTAATGGGTTAATTATAACTTTTAATAGTTAGGACTCATATTAATAGTAGTATATAATCAAGAGTAGATTATTACCCGAAGTGTGTGATTTTGTGTCTACAACATAGACACGTGCATGTTTGTATCATGAAAAATATATACACACTTAACGTAATTACATGCAAAAACACGCAACAATGTGTGTCACAAAGAACCCATAAAGAACTTAGTATTGATGACGTATTATTATTATTTATGTGGTTTTCATATGTATTTACCTTTCCCGAGTATGAGGATTCAAAGTACATAATGTACTAATTAGCTATCAATAACGAATAATGTAGTGCACCTTACTATGTTGTGTGATATAAGTTATCAATTTGGTTGACATAATGACTCAAAATATTGTTGGACTGTTGCTTATTATAACTATCTATAATGCCCACTAAAACAACCCACTTGAGACCCAAGAACAACCTAGGATTAAATAGGAAAATTATGGAATAATTTTTTTGTTTAAAAGAGTCTACAACTGGATTACAAGGAAACACCTATCACTAACAAGTTCCAACACAATTCTAATTCACTAGAACATGATTTTATTTTATTAACAATTATGAGAGGTCATAAGGTCCAAATTTTAGGGTTATAAGGTTCAATGAGGTTCAGGAGGGTAATTCCTCACCATACCCACTCTCTAACTAACCGGTTTAAAGGTTCAAATTGATGTTTCTAAAACTTAAAAATTCAAAATTTTCCTAAAACACTTCCATTAGATAGGAAATTTCCTCACCTTTCCATTGATATAAAGAAGTCCTCATAACTCCTCATATTTTCCAAGTTATGGGCCGGTGGGCCTTGGGGTGAAAATTTTCCCCAAGAACGGGCCTATGGGCCCAGGGTGAAAATTTACCCCAAGAGTGGGTCGGCGGGCTGCGAGGAGATTGTTGGAAATTTTCCCACATGAGGAAATAAAAAAAACTTTACACTGTGGGGGTCCGCAAGTCCACTAGGGACATGTGGCACCTCCCAAGTCAGAGCGGGAGAGTAGTGCGGCGGAGATATTTTGAAAAATCTTCCCGCACAGGGTGAAAAGCCAACTTTGTGCCCATGCTCTCGCAAGTCCATAAGGGACATGTGATGTCTCCTAAGCCAACATGGGGAAGGTAGGGTAGTGGGGAGAAAATTAGTTTAACGCCCTAAGGGCTAAGAGGGTAGCATTCACCCGTGCCTCCGCCGACACCTCGTGATCACGATGCCATTGGCGTGGCGGGGAAAATTTGGAAAATTTTCCCAAAATTTTCTGAAAAACATACAAAGGAAAAAAGGGACCCGCTCCTCCATTGATACCTCGTGACACCAAGTGGCATGACCTGATTGGTTGCGGATTGGCGGGGCGGTGGGGAAAATTTGAAAAAATTTCCCAAAATTTTCCGGGAGCGCTAAGCTTAAAAAGGAACCGCCCCTCCGCCAACACCTTGTGGTGCCAAATAGAATCTTTTGATTGACCACATGTTGGCAGGGAAAATTAGGAAAATTTTCCCAATTTTTTTTGGAGTTCTAAGGTAAATATTCAGGCCCGTGGGCCCGCCAAGGAAAATTTTCCCCAATTTTTTTTTTTTTTTTTTGACGCCAAGTGAAGGAAAAAATTCAAAAGGCCATAAATTTTGATAGAGGGCTCGGTTTTGGAAAACGAGGACTTTCTTGAAATATATCGACATTATCTTTACACAGAGATCATTAATTTTTATTTTGATAAATTTTAAAGGGTCAATTTTGTGAAAATGTTCTACAGGATTTTACACTGCAAACTGGTAAATTTTAACTTGTTAAATTTGTTAAATTTGTTCTTGTCCCTCTCTAAACATGTAAATAGACATGGATAATTGTTCTTAGGTGTATTTAAGAGAGATTTCAAGATTCAATTTGAACATTTACATTTCATTTACATTTCTTGACAAGATGAAGATGACCGCAAAATAGTTGAGCTCAATTTTGCTAAGTTTTTATAAGAATTTCCTTAAGTGTTAATATCTAGATGAATTCTATTAGATCTTATTATGCCCAAATTAATATTTCATTTGTTATTCCTTTGTTGTAGATTCGGTCTGAGCATTTGGGATTAAATAATTGTCAATAGGAAATACAAGACAAAGTTCAATTTTTTTTAAAGGTCTATTTGCCATTGTCTTCTTCCAAGTATTATAATGTGCTCCAAACCTAATCTAATGCATTTAGTTGATTCAATCCAACTATTCAAAACTAAGATACATCTCTGATTTCCAACTTTCACATATTTCAAAGAAACAAAGTATTACACTTCCTTTCAAACAGAGATTATAGCTCGCATCTAAATGATTGAATTCAACACAATGATACAATTTGAGGAAGATTATGCAATCCTTTATATATTCCAAAAGACAACTTTACAACTTCCTTATTTTATTCTTTCCAAAAACATATATTATATATATGACAAAATAATACATTTTCTTTTCACGTGTTTCACTTTTCCACTTTCCAAACAGGGATTTCATAGAGCTTGTTAAGTATAGATTTCCAATGGAAAGAATATCATATGAACAAGGAAAACACTTCCATTAATTCAAATGAAACTCTTACAACCTCCTTTCCATTTGATTTCAAAATACAACATACAAAACATGTATCATTCTTTCTCATTCTTTCCAACACAGAATACAAAGTATAACTCTTTTACATTTCAAATTTCCACTTTCATTGCCAATACAAAGTATATTTCCATTATAATGAATACAAAGATCATCCACTTCAAGTGGGAAAGGGGCTACAATAAGATTTCATTTCACAAGGGATTGTCAAACTGTCTTTATCTCAGCTCTAGAAAACAACATGCAGATTTCTCATTCTTCCAATTTGATCACAACAAGAGTAGGGGAAAGGCAACGCTCTCCACCCAACCAAGACATCCAATGAAGAGGAGAAGCCATCCTTATTCATTTGTCCCCGAGCCCAAACCACAAAGCAATAAAGATGTGATCCAACTCATGGCAACAATAGGCTTCCACAAACACTCAAGTAACATAATCACAATAAAACACAGTCCAAAACAGAATGTAGTTTTCAACTATATTAAAACATGACAAACATTACTGAGGCTTCATCAAGCAAGCCAAAGGAGCAAGAAACTATGGGGGATGCTGCTTATGCCTCCCAAAGGGGAAATGGGTATCACCACCGAGAAAACAAACCACCAACATATATATATATATATATATACCTAAATCCCATGCCCTTATGCCTCCCTAACCCCACTATTCCTCCTCACATTTCCCCTTATGCCTCCCAACCTCTTATGGCACCCCATAATGAGTAAATAAATGCAAGCTATTTATTTGTAAGGTGGAACCCAAATCCCAACTCCCTCCACCCTTATACCTCCCTAAAACACACTTGTGCCTCCCACAAAATATAACCCCATAGTCTTCTCCTACACCATTCCTAGGCCATCTACCCAATAGCCCACAAACATGCCAAAACATTCATACATTAACACTTACATTCATAAAAGAAGAGCATTTCAAGAGTCAAGCTCCTACCTCTCCATGATGGAGTTGTTCCAAGTTCCAAAACAACAAGCTTTATCCCAATGCAAGCAATCCAAAACAGCCAAGCACAAGCATGCAACAATCTTCCCAAAAACTTCTTCAAGAAAGATCTCCAAAACAAAAGAATTCACCCAAGAAAATGAAGTCTCCAAAGTGAAGCAACCCCAAAACAAGGCAAGCCATTCAAATTTTATAGAAGAGGGAAGGGAAGAGAATGAGGAATATCCATGTAGGATGCCATATCACATCTCTTCAACCCCAACCCAAAAGTCAACTTCATTCTCCAATGCACAATAACTAGGTGGGTGAATAATATGACAGTTTACTTACACACTCAAATCCAACCCACACCCCAAAGGACTAAAATTAAATCATGTAAGAAAAGTGCAATTAAAACCTACAATTTTCCTTCTCAAAAAACATCACAAAAGTCTAATCTCAACTCCCCAACCGTAGGTATGGTTGGTAATTAAATTTAAGAGGTATGGGACAAGTTTAACTTGTCCCACAAGCCTCCAAAATCAACCTCCAAGGACAATTTCAATTTCCAAGAAGGTGGAGTGTTTCACACTCAAAAGTTAACTTACACATCACTTACACATCTTTAATCATGGCCAACAACTCTATTAATTACTTTCTTATGACATATTTTAATTAACTAACTTAACAACATGATTACTCACAATATTTACACACCATTTAATGAATAATGAAAGGGGTAAAAGCACCACAAAATAAACACATGCAAACATAAACAAAGGGACCAAAATAAAAGGAATACATAAAACCCCTTGGTCACAATTAAAGGTGATCCCCCATGGGAATCCCTAACACACATAAACACGCACAAAAAAATACTAGTTTCCATGGTGACCTTGTTGAATTCATCTAAAATTCCAATGTGGTTGGTCTCTAATCCCCCGATGTTTGTTGTGATATTTTAACCTGACAAAACACAAATACCTCCTTCATCCTCGTGGCCATATCAGAACATCCAAAATAATATAAATATAATTCCCAAAATCATTTAGATGTATGAATCACAACAACATCAAAGAAATTTAACAATATCATTTATGGTTTTATCAACAACTATATCATCATCCAATAATTTCCATTTCTAGGTCTACTCACAATATCCAAATATCACAAGTCCGCACAACATCCATAATATAACCATGTCAAATAGTATATCATCATCAATATCCAAAATGTCTCTAATAATCATCATGCATCATAACTGAATCAAGTCAACAATAATCCATGATCTAACATCTAACATCATACTATAATAAGGTCCATAATCATGTCCATAATATAATCAGCAGTATCATGATTAGTATCAAAAAGGTGTCAAAGGGAAGTGGGCACTACATCCCCCTCCCCTTAGACTCAACTTCCTCCTAGAAGTCACTGGAACAAGTGTGGAAACTGAACTCGTAGAAAAGTAGCATCCTCCCATGTAGTTGCAGCTCATCATATCTCGTCCCACTACGCCCGAACATGATCAACCTCTCTACCTCAAAGGCCCGGGGTCCTACGATATAGGATGAGAATGGGCTCCACCATCACCTACCCCTAATCCTGCACCTATAATGATGTCCAATTTAACACATGAGAAGGATCTGCAACACATCTCTATAAGAGCTAAAACATGAAACACATAATGTACGCGAGAAAAGCTGGGTGGCAATGCTAGATGGTAGGGCAAAGGCCCAATACGCTCCAATATCTTGAAAGGACTCATGAATATAGGAGCTAACTTAGAACCTTTTCCATAATGGATAGGGCTCTTATGTGGCCTGACACGAAGGAACACCTTCATGCCCACATCAAAACTATGGTTGGTCCTACGCCGATATGCGTACTTCTACTATTTGTCCTATGCCTCCCGCAGTATTTTTCTAATCAAAACCACCTCTTTGCTCCATGTCCCGCATAAACACTAGTCCAAGAGAAACCTTGTCCTCTAGCTTATCCCAACTAAGATGTTTCTGCACTCTTTGCCATACAAATCTGAAAAGGTGCCATTTCTATACAACTTTGAAAACTTTTATTGTATGAAAACTCCACCAAGTACAGTACTCCTCCCATCTAGATTTGGTCTAATACATACATCCCGAGCATATCCTATAAGATCTGATTCACTCACTCGGTTTGTCCATCTATCCATCGGTTTCTTCCGAGGGCATACTACATGGTAGTCCAAAAATGGGAAGTGTACAAAGGGTCACAATCACTAATGATCTTCCATGGAATCCCATATAACCTAACAATCTCGTCCAAATGTACCCATGCCATTACACTAGCTATATTATTGGTCTTCACCGGAGAAATGTGAGCCACTTTTATCAATTTGTCAACCATGACCATGATAGCGTTGTGGTGATATCCTGACATCAGTAGCCCAATAATCAAGTCCATGGAAATGGTGTCCCACTTCCATTCTGGTATAACATGAGGAAAGAGAAGGCCAACTAGATGTTGATGCTCAACCTTCACTTTTTGTCACTCTAAACATCATGACACGAACTAGGCCAAGTCTCTACGAAGTCCTCTCCAATGATACAACTGTCTCAAGGTGGCGTGGATCTTCTTCACCCTAGGGTGTGCTGAATAGGGTACACGATGTGCCTTTGAAAATATGTCCTGCCTCAAGCCTCCCTCTCTGGGAACATAAATCTATCCTTTGTT
Source organism: Taxus wallichiana var. yunnanensis (assembly GCA_018340775.1). Taxonomy (NCBI): domain Eukaryota; kingdom Viridiplantae; phylum Streptophyta; class Pinopsida; order Cupressales; family Taxaceae; genus Taxus; species Taxus wallichiana. The sequence continues at coordinate 131,018,832 of CM031235.1, forward strand.
CCTGAGAAGGCCATCTTCCTCTAGTGAGAAACCATAAAACTTCAGCTTGAGGGGTCTCTAAGACTCAATCTTTGTTCGACCGCAATGTAGAAGTTGTCAAGAGGAAGTCACAAGAAGTCTACTCCATAAATCTATGCTCACCGAGGTGGCCATAACCACATGTCTCCATCGATGAGAGTGTCTCGCCACCAAATTCTCCTTCCCCTTTACATGCTCTATCTCAATATCATACTCACAAAGTAATTCCACTCAACTCCACCGACGAGCATTGAGATTGGGCTGCGTGAAAAGTTGGAAAAGACTCAAGTGATCTATCCTGAGTGTGAATCTCCAACCAAGAATAAAGTGCCTCCATCAAACCAAAACATGTACAATCGCCGTAGGCTCAAGATCATGATTCGAGATAATCAAGCTCGTAATATTTGAGTTTGCGAGACTCAAAAGCCACTACTCTACCCTCTTGCATCAACACACCTCTAAGCCATGCTAAAGAAGCATCCGTGCAAACAAAAAACTCACCCTGTGGATCTAGCACTGCAAGAATAGGTGCTGTAGTGATACATTCCTTTAGTGTACTCAAAGCCTTCTCGCACTGTCTCGACCAAAAAAATTTCCTTTCCTCTAAGGGAAGTGATGGGGTGTGCAATCTAATAAAATTCCTAAACCAATCTCTGGTAGTAACTGTTAATCCCATGAAGATGCACACCTCAATCACGGTATTGGGTGCTAACCAATCCATAATAGCTCTAATCTTGGAAGGATCGAAAATGATACCTTCCCTAGAAATGATATGTCCCAAATATTGCATCTCCATATGAAATAATGCACACTTCTCCAAGTTCTCATAAAGTTGCTATTCTTTGAGACACTGAAGAACCTAGCGAAGGTACCCCTCATGCTCCTCATGCATATGTGAGTAAATAAAAATGACATCAAGAAGATGAGCATGAAGCAATCTAAGAAGGTCCTAAATACCCAATTCATCAAACTCATAAACACTACGGGCAATTCGTCAAACCAAAAGTCACCACTTTGAACTCATATTGGTCGTATCTCGTATGGAAGGTGGCCTTATGAATGTCCACCTCCAAAATCCTCACCGTGATGGAAACCTGACTTAATTTCTATCTTAGAGAAAGTTGTGGCTCCCTTCATCTGATCAAAAAATCATAAATGTGCGAGAAGGGGATAACGATTCTTAATCGTTACCTTATTCAAATTAGCGGTAATCAATACACAATTACAAGGATCTGTCCTTCTTCTTTACAAAGATCACCAACACCCCAAGGGGATACACTAGGGCAGATAAGGCCTTTCTCCAAAAGGCCCTCAAGCTGCAACTTGAGCTCATAGAGCTCTAGTGTGGTCATCCAGTAAGGTTCTCGTGAGATAGGCTCTTCTCCCAGCAACCAGATCTATATGAAAATCAATCTCACATGGGGTGTGCAAACCTAGTAGCTCCCATGGAAAGACATCTGTAAAATCTCTCAAAATGGGGTGATCATCTAAAGATGGTCCACTAGACCCATCCTCTTATCTATCACTTTGTTTCACAGATACAACTAATAACCCCATCACACACACCGCTTAAACTACATGTCGAGATGGTGCAATAGAGATGGGTTTCTTGACCCCCGAAATAACCGACTCAACTCCCAAATCATCTGCAAGAGTGGGTTAGCGGGATGAGGGGAGAATTTTTGAAAATTTCCCGTGCAGGGCAAGAAAAAAAAACTTACGCCCACACACCCTTAGGTCTGATATTCCACTACGGACATGTGGCGCCTCCGAAGACAAGCAGTGGGGGGAGAGCGTTGTGGCGTGAGACATTTTGAAAAATCTTCTTGTGCAGGACGAAATCCAATTTTGTACCCACACTCCCACAAGTCCAAAAAAGACACGTGGTGTCTCCTAAGCCAATGCGGGGAAGGTGGGGCGATGAGGTGAAAATTATTTTAACGTCCCGAAGGGCTAAGAGGGTAGCATTCACCCGCACCTCCACCGGCACCTTGTGATGCCACATGGTGGCTTCGATTGGGCGTGGGCCGGCAGATGATGGTGGAAAATTTGGAAAATTTTCCTAAAATTTTCTAAAAATGTACAAAGGAAAAAAGGGAACCACTCCTCCACCGATGCCTCGTGACGCCATGTGGCATCACCGACTTGTTGCAACCAGGGGGGCAGCGGGGAAATTTAGAAAAATTTCCCAAAATTTTTTAGGAGCACTAAGCTTAAAAAGATGTCTGCCCCTCTGCTAAGAATTCATGGTGCCACATGGAAACCTCTCATTAGATATGGGTCGGTGTTGAAAATTAAGAAAATTTTCCCAAATTTTTTTCTGAAGTTCTAAGGGAAAAATTTGGGCCCACCAAGGAAATTTTTCCCTAATTTGTTTTTTACGCCAAGTGAAGGTAAAACTTCAGAAGGCCATAAATTATTATATCGGGCTTAGTTTTGGGAAAAAAAGGACTTTATGGAAATCTCTCGACGTCCTCTTTACAAAGAGATCATTAATTTTTTATTTTGATAAATTTTAAGGGGTCAATTTTGTGAAAATGTTCTGCAGGCTTTTATAGTGCAAACTAGTAAATTTTAACTTGTTCAATTTGTTCAATTTGTTCTTGTCCCTCTCTCAACATGTCAAATAGACATGGAAAATTGTTCTTAGGTGTATTTAAGAGATATTTCAAGATTCAATTTGTTTGATTGATTTGTAATTTGAACAATTACATTTCGAACAACAACGACCGCAAAATGGTTAAGCCCAATTTTGCTAAGTTTTTATAAGAATTTCCTTAAGTGTTAGTATCTAGATGAATTCTATTAGATATTATTATGCCCAAATTAATGTTTCATTTGTTATTCCTTTGTTGCAGATTCGGTCTGAGTGCATTTGGTATTAAATAATTGTCAATAAGAAATTCAATTTTTTGTTTAAAAAGGTCTATTTGCCATTGTCTTCTTATAAGTATTATAATGTGCTCCAAACCTAATCTAATGCATTTATTTTATTCAATATCCAGCTATTCAAAACTAATATACATCTCTAATTTCCAGCTTTCACATATTTCAAAGAAACATATTGTTACACTTCCTTTCAAATAGAGATTACAACTCGCATCTAAATGATTAAATTCAACACAATGATACGATTTGAGGAAGATTATGCAATCCTTTATCTATTCCAAAAGACAAATTTACAAATTCCTTATTTTATTCTTTCCAAAAACATATATTATATACATGACATAATAATACATTTTCTTTTCACGTGTTTCACTTTTCCACTTTCCAAACAGAGATTTCATAGAGCTTGTTAAGTAAAAATTTCCAATGGAAATAATATCATATGAACAAGGAAAAAAATTCCATTAATTCAAATGAAATTCTTACAACCTCCTTTCGATTTGATTTTAAAATAAAACTTAGAAAACACATATCATTCTCTCTCATTCTTTCCAACGTAGAATATCGAGTATAACTCTTTTACATTTCAAATTTTCACTTTCATTGCCAATACAAAGTATCTTTCCATTATAATGAATACAAAGATTATCCACTTCAAGTGGGAAAGGGGCTACAATAAGATTTCATTTCACAAAGGATTTTCAAACTGTTTTTATCTTAGATCCAGAATAACAACATGTAGATTTCTCATTCTTCCAATTTGATCACAACAAGAGTAGGGGAAAGGCAACACTCTCCACCCAACCAAGACATCTAATGAAGATGAGAAGCCATCCTTCTTCATTGGCCCCAAGCCCCAACCACAAAGCAATAAAATATGTGATTCAACACATGGCAACAACAAGCTTCCAAAAACACTCAAGTAGCATATTCACAATAAAACACAGTCTAAAACCAAATGTACTTTTCAACTATATTAAAACATGACAAGAATTACTCGAGGCTTCATCAAGAAATCCAAAGGAGAAAGAAACTATGGGGGATGCTGCTTATGCCTCCCAAAGGGGAAATGGGTATCACCACCGAGAAAAAACAACCAACATATGTCTATATATATATATATATATATATATATATATATATATCATTTCGAATCCCCGACTTGCACTTATGCCTACCCCAAGTACCCCTTATTCCTCACATTTCCTTATGTCTCCCTAATCTCTTATGGCACCCCATAACGATTAAATAAATGCAAACTATTTCTTTGTAAGGTGGAACACAAATCCTAACTCCCTCCACCCTTATACCTCCCTAAAACACACTTGTGCCTCCCACAAAATATAACCCCATAGTCTTCTCCTACACCATTCGTAGGCTATCTACCCAAAAACCTAGAAACATGCCAAAATAGTCATACATTAACACTTACATTCATAAAATAAAAGCATTTCAAGAGTCAATCTCCTACCTCTCCATGATGGAGTTGTTCCAAGTTCTAGAACAACAAGCTTTATCCCAATGCAAGCAATCCAAAACAGCCAAGTAAAAGCATGCAACAATCTTCCCAAAAAAATTCTTCAAGCAAGAGCTCCTAAATAGCAAAAAGAATTCACCCAAGAAAATGAATTCTCCAAAGTGAAGTAACCCCAAAACAAGGAAAGCCATTTGAATTTTATAGAAGAGGTAAGGGAAGAGAATGAGGCAGATCCATATAGGATGCCATATCACATCTCTTCAATCCAAACCCAAAAGTCAACTTCAATCTCCAATGCACAATAACTAGGTGGGTGAATAATATCACAGTTACTTACAGACTCAAATCCAACCCACACGTCAAAGGACTGAAATTAAATCATGTAAGAAAAGTGCAATTAAAACCTACAATTTGCCTTCTCAAAAACATCACAAAACTCTAATCTCAACTTCCCAACTGTAGGTACAGTTGGTAATTAAATTTAAAAGGTATGGGACAATTTTAATTCATCCCACAAGCTTCCAAAACCAGCCTCCAAGGACAATTTCAAATTTCCAAGAAGGTGGAGTGTTTCACACTCAATACAACTTACACATCACTTACACCTCTTTAATGATGGCCAACAACTCTATTAATTACTTTCTTATGACATATTTTAATTAACTAAGTTAACAACATGATTAATCACAATATTTACACGCCATTTAATGAATAATGAAAGCGTAAAAACACAAAAAAATAAACACATGCAAACATAAACAAAGTGACCAAAATAAAAGGAATACATAAAACCCCTTGGTCACAATTAAAGTTGATCCCCATGGGAATCCCTAACACATACAAACATGCAAACACAAATATTAGTTGCCATGGTGACCTTATTGAATTCATCTAGAATTCCAATGTGGTTAGTCTCCAATCCCCCGATGTCTCGTTGTGATATTTTAACCTACAAAACACAAATACCTCCTTCGGCCTCGTTGCCATGTCGAACATCCAAAATAATATAAATATAGTTCCCAAAATCATTTAGACGTATGAATCACAACAATATCAAAGCAATATAACAATATCATTTATGGTTTTATCAACAACTATATCATCATCCAATAATTTCCATATCTAGGTCTAGTCACAATATCCAAATATCACAAGTCTGCACAACATCCATAATATAACCATGTCAAATATTATATCATCATCAATATCCAAAATGTCTCTAATAATCATCATGCATCATAATTGAATCAAGTCAACAATAATCCATGATCTAATAACTAAAATCATACATTAATAAGGTCCATTATCATGTCCATAATATAATTAGCAGTATCATGATTAGTATCAAAAAGGTGCCAAAGGGAACTGGGCACTACACTATCTTGGATGACGATTTTTGTTTACTATTAATTATGATTTCACGCTAGTAATAACTCAGCTACATGGATGTATTCACCATGTTATGTATGAATATTTAGAATCTTGGGTATATTTTCTAGTTGTTGTACCATTATTAATATTCGACTTATCTTACGTGCTAAAATTAAAGGTTGCAATATATACACAGATGTAAATAATTATTCAGTTGTAATAATTATTGTTTGAAGGATACTAACTTATTTTGATACTATGAAGATCATTGATCACACAACTATAAAATGGTGTGCAGTGGTAACAAGTAAAACTTAGGATCGTCAAGTCAAGGTAAAGGTTTAATTAATAGTATTTTTATTATTAAGGAAATGCAAATTATTATATTTCAAGAAAACATTGATTCAAATATTGATCTTGGTTATCTACTCAATTGATCTTAACATACGATGTTCTATTTATTAGATGATTGATTTCATTATGCATTGGATCATAACTTGATTAGGTTTATCATTATCTTTGACCGATCAAAGTCTGTTGAGTTATCATTGAGCCAATTAGCCTAAGATCACATGAATGACTTAAAAGATTGTTTGATTTAGTGTATGATTAATGCAAAGATAAAAACCATTATAATATAGTTGTATGGCCTTTTACCATACCTTATGGTAATCTATCTATAACTATTTTAATGGGTGGTCTAAGACTAAGATAGAGGGCATTAGATTTTTGAGTAACATAATGGTCTAATACCATGGAAAGAGTCATATTAATGTTGAAACTTGTATACTTTCTTATTATTCTTCTTTGACCCTCATGGTTTGTGATAATATGGTTTGTTACCATACTAGCAATCGCACGCAAGTAGTGCGATGTGTACGCCGAAAGGGAGAAAAATTGAGAGAGAACATGGAAGGAGACAAAGACAAAATCGGAGAGAGAACATGGAAGGAGACAAAGACAAAACCGTAAGCAGAAGTTGCATGAATGACTTTAAAGTACAAAGGTTTAGTAAGATTCTTCATTCAAGTGGATTTGCAGGAGAGGGTATTTGGACATTTTAGAATAGCGATAGAAGAAAATGGTGGGGAAAGGTGGAGTTTGGATAATGAAGGTACTCTAGAGATAGCATAGAAGGTAAGTCCTTCCCTCTAGGTGTTGTCAAAATCAATAGTTGGGGGTGCATCCTTAAAGGCAAGGATGTCAATTTGAGAAAGTGCAGAGACAACACACGACATGAGAATTACGAAATTGGATTGCACTAGTGCGGTCTAAAAGTGAACTCAATATGAAAGGTTTACATGATGTTGGACCCCAACGTTAAACAATGATTGTAGGGGGACAAGTTCAGTAGTTGGAATTATTAGTTTTGAATTAGAGAAACCCTCAATCAAGTGAGAAAAGCGTCCACATGACAAAGTCACATTGATGATGAGAATGTCAATCCCTAAACTTGTGAGTTCTGCACATTTACTCGAAACACATTAATTTGAAGTACTCAAAAACAAGTAATTAGAGCATAACAACTTTGATTTTTACTTTAAAGCATTTATAAACAAATATGAGTAAGTAAACCAAAACTAAATTTCTTCAAATCTAAAAAAATCACCATTGAATACTTTAAAAACCATTAAACAAAATGGTAACCGTTTATTTCCATGTTATTAAATAAAAGAAGACATAATGATTACTAATTATCGTAAGCAGGAAAAGAAATGCACCTATATATCAAAGTGCTTCTTGATCATCTCGATCCTGATATATATCACAAGCCTAATTGGTTTTTTTTAGCATTCATGTTTAATTAATAAATTTTATCTTCTTAGGTTCATCAATCTCTTCAATTATGCGTTTAAGAATTCCATTTCTTGTGCCATTAGACCCTGTTCTTCTACATCTCATATTCACTGACAATCTATTCATGTTTATGTTAGGAAATAAGAGATAAAATATGCGGAATAATCCCTTACATGAGAATCGCAAAAGTAGAAACTAATATGCAGAAAATATTGCATATCTGAAATAAAAGTGCATTAAATAACACAACAAAGAGAGACAAGACTTAACGTGGTTCACCCAATTTGGGCTACGTCCACCAAGAATCACTTGCTCAGATTTTATTACAAGCCTCCACTCTCTCAATACAATACCCAGATCCATTTGGAGCTATGCTCAACAAACTCTACAGAATTCACACCCGAATTCAAAACACATTTGTAATACATTTGCTTGTCCATCTATCATATGCATAAGACCATATAAATAGACAACTACTTAAGCAGTTTGATACAAAACCGTGGGTATCAAAACTAAGGGCGTAAGCGTGGGTATCAAAACAATGGGCAAAAGACCGAAAAAAACCATGGGCCCAAAAACAGCCCATAACGGTTACCCATTACCCATGGGTTAATAAACCACCCATGAAAATTTGCTTCGGGGGCTTCGCCCCGAAACCCCTTCCATCGGGGGGCTTCAACCCCCCTGACCCGCTCACCGGCGAGCGGGACCACCGTAAAAATACCCGAGTGTAACACATGGAAGGTGTACCATACTCTAACATGAAAATAGGCTCCACAAACATAACAGTTTATATACTGTGAGTCTGAATGTGTTCAAATTTTAGTGTAAGTTCTTGCCAATCCATTCTTCTCATAATCATTATTGTCTCCTCATCATAGATTGGGACTCTGCAAATAAAACATGAATCATCCTATTCATTGTTTCCTTTTATTCACACAACAACATTCACTTATTTTGAAACTCGTATAGATTATCATAGTTTTAACTTTATTCATACTTCTAGCAAACAAACTCGGCTACAATAGCTAGTGCCTAGAAACAGACAATGTCAACTATAGTCAAGTTGGATAAAACATCAAAGGCCAATATCTCCTCTTGGGTGAAGAAAAGAAGCATAATATAGAACTGAATAGTTCTCTAAACCACTCACAGACTAAAGCCTTAATGGGTAGCTAACCATCCAACCAACAGTTAAATCCCGCATGCCCAACCAGATCTTTTACCCATATTTTTTTATTTAAGATAAAACATAGTATCGCTATTGAGAGTGAACTCGTAATGGGTTTCTCAGGAATATAACGAAGGTACCAAAAGCACACATTCTCAAAAATGAAATATACCACCTGAAAAGATAATTACACACATAATTTTTTACTTAGAACCTATGCGTTATTCCATCTTTCATACAGATACAAAGAAGAATAATGCAATGATTTCAAGGCATTGAAATATTATAACGCTATACTACAAAGATGATAAGGAGAAAAAATCATGCTAGTTTATTTGTGAGATTCATTATCAAAGCTCTGAATGTTTGCTTTGGAAGTCTCCTCAAAATCATCCAAAAGACCAAATGATCGACGCATTAAAACCCTCTTAATTTCCTTACCGCCTTCGAGGGCTCGAGCCACCCAAATGTCTCCAAACACTTAGATCAAAATCATATTTTTTTGAAGACAACTAAACCAAAAATACCTTTAGAAAAACTTCACTTAAACACCTACATGCACAGTTTAAAGTATAACATGGGAAACAATACTCGGTTGTCCCAATTATCCACCCAGCTACCACGTATTCTTAATGGGTATTTTGCAAATTTCATAGCACGTATTGTTAATGGACACTCTGCAACTTTCCACAGTCGAGATCCAACCAACATGCTCAATGTTTCCACGGATAAGATGTCGCTTGTCCTCACGGAACCGTCGCAGCCGTATCCGTATGAATACTCACAGTCCGAGGTACATGATTTTGTGCGGAGGGAAGAGCAGAGGGAGGTGGCATCACAGGGCACTTTGGCATAGGTGGTGGATTTGGAGGGGTCGAAGATGGGGTCGGGCTAAGAGAAGCAGGCGGTGCAGGGTTGGCATTGCGTCCATATCAGATCACTGCCTGTGTCCATGATGCCAACCACTTGGGTTTTGATGCTGATTGTCACTGCAAACTCTCCTTTCCCATAGTTGATAGGAGCCTCGATCCCGGCCCCTTGAGGAGAGAAACGATTCCAAAATTGTTCATTCAAGCAAGACCGCTTCATCTGTTTGCTTTTCCTTTCACTTAACTGTCTCGCCGTTAAAAATAGCCACCATTAAAAATAGCCGGAAACATCCAAACGACCGCCAAAATTAAAACGCATTAGAAAAACCTCTGACAGGCCGTCAAATTTAACATAGCTGCGGAAACATCCGGACGTCCTTTACCATAGGGGAACACCTTCGCGTAATTAGGGTGCATGGGATTGTGTTATAAATAGGAAATAATTGTTTTATGGGTCGAATTTACCCCACCATGCATAAGATTAAGATTTGAATATTTAATAATTATGGTTAAGGTTTGGTCATTCAACCATGTAAGATCATAGTTTTATTGATAAATCTTTTCCCACTCAAATTATCCACCACCGCCAACTCAGGAGGAATTAAAGGCCACTCTAAAATGTCCATTACATGGTAGAAATGCAGTGGAAAGAGCAATAAAAATCCTTGAAGGAGGTGAAGATTATCCAAGAAGCTACCTCACATGCAACCCCTGCTTCATTTATTTATTTTTATTTATTTGTAAGCTCTAGCTTACCTTTTCATCAATCAATTTTTATGTGGCAGTCAAATTTTTTTAGTTTAGATACGGTTGTGTTTTCTTTTGTGGAAGTTGGAGGCATTATCTTGGGGCATTAACAATATATAATTCCCTATGAATAAAAGAGGGATAGAAGTATATAGGGGTTCAAACTCTTGAATTATGTTGGAGGATATATTATATGAAAACATCTCTATTTTATAGAAAGAGATTACTACTTTCATAGGAATGGGTATTTTAACCGTAATCTATAGTTTCATTTTTGGAATGTACAATATTATTTCCTATACTATTCTGGATAAATTAACGAGCTTATTTGGGCTTAATTGATAAAATTCGTAAACTTAGATTGTGACTTAGTAATAAATGGGTAATTTCTTTTTAAGATCCTTCTGATTGATTATGATCTAGGTCTGCAACGAAGTTCATTAATTCCTTACATTGCTCTTGTGGGACAAATCTCTGCAAATATATGGTATTTTGTGGAACTGTGTGAACCGTATAAAAATATTAAGGATTACTTTTTTGTTGAAGGTTACCGAGAAGGGTTAACGCCTATGGTACTTATTTTCACTTTCTCATGCATGTTTATTTTAATTTTCATGTCTTGGCGAAAACCCATTTATGGGTGTAGTATGAATATGTTTGTATAAATTTGTTGTGCCTATGATATGTATTTCGAGTACCCAAATAAGTAAAAAGAAATATATATTTATATATACCTTCGCATGCATTAAGATTATGGTTGTTAGTCTAGCTCAAGGTTGATTCAATGGTTTACCTTGGGAGTGAATAGAATCTTCCACTTGATTGTTAAACCCATCTAGGTTATTCAATGCATTGTTTATAACTTGCAAGTTGATGTATATATAGTCGAAAAATAGAGTATAATCCTCCCTTTTTCTGGGCACCTTATTGTAAACTTATGGTGTTGTTGTTTTAAGTCGAAGTGTGAGTTGGGAACTTCTTGGATTAATACGTTTAGAGATAATGGATATAGAAATTCGTGTGTAGTTATATATATTCTCTAGGATTCGATTTGGGTTGTAAGTTTTGACTATAGGTTGTATTGTGTAAAAACAAATTAATCCACATGGGCTCGAAAATTGTTTAGCAATAATCGGTTTATGTTAATGATGATTAAATCGAATCTGCATTTAATTTGTTTTTTATATATTTCAAAAGACACCTTGTTTTTGGCTTTGTGATGAATAACATTGGCAATATTGTATTTCTATTGTTTTTAAATATGATTGAGAAAATGTAGTCATCCTCTCCTCTTTATTAGCATTATATATATATAGGTAATTTCTTTTGTTTTATTTTGTTATGTCTTGAACCGTAGGATTATCTTATTTAAGTAATTTGTGTGGTAGTAACCTAGTATAATATCCCTATTATATGGGTATATGTTATGCAGATTCAAACAACTATTTTAAACAGATGCTCTGGTAGTGATAACTTCTTGAATCACATGATTGTTTAATATTGCTAAATGATTTAGTTTAATTATCTATATAAGTGGTGTGAAACCCTTCTCTCGGGAAAATGAATGAAAAGATATATTACGCCATCATTTCGCATATTAGGAAAGTGTTGGTCTCTAAATTTTCAATAATAATATATTATGATGGTTTGATATTCATGAGATTAAATTGATTGGTTGTAGCAATGTCTTGACTTAATTATAAACACTAAATGATATAAGGTTAGTTAATAATGGTTGCTAAAAACAATTTACTTATAGAGACACATGTGATGGGATTACAAAATTGGAGATATAATTATCATGTATCTGCTAATGACCATGGTTATTTTAATATGGTGTAATTTGATCATAGATTCACTATTGACTTAAAAGTATAATGTTTATAAAAGATAGGCAACTTTATAATACTCTATATTTCATAAATGTTGCAAAATGATTAAGGTCAATGGTCAATGTCAGTTCCTTTGATCTGACCATGCACATTGTAGTACATCATTTTTCAACATACGAGGTTGAAAGGTAGAACCAAAAGGTTAATTATTGGGTTATGACATAATGTGAAGATTTTTGTACTATTTCCTTTGAATATAATGAATGGGTTTTACTTGATTATATTGAACCTATTTATGTCAATAAAAATTATGTATTAACATTTAGTTAAAAGTGAAAAATTTCTTTGAGAATGATAAGAAAATTCATTGGGCTTAATGTGTATTTGACTAACTAAGATAGTCTCTTTCACTATGTATCATTGTATTAAATCTGACGTTAATAATAATAATTATTTGATTATGATGATCATGTTTTGAAATTTACATGTTTTCTTGATTAACAATAAGATTTATTTGTTAGTAATTGAGTTAAGCAAAAAGTATGATTCAGTGACTTGTATGGGAAACAACAATGTTATAATAAAAACTAATCATAGTGCAAGGTGAAATTAATTAAAACTACGGGATGTCAATAAACATCATGACCTATAACAATAAATATGTAAATTTAAACATGAAAAAATGTGTAATGTACTTTGCTAAATAATGTATTAGCAACCCTCTGCTGGGTAAACAATAAAGTCTATAATATAACTCTATATTTACAATATTCTAGTGGTATGAAAACTAATTTCCTATAAATTAAGTATGATAGTACATTATGATTTCTTTAAAAGTACTGTTACATCTACTAGTCTGAGGGGAATTAATTTGATTTGTTAATTAATTATGAACAAGAATGAACAATAATTTGAGTTAATAATTGGCTATAGTCACATTCAACTAAACCTAGACAATTGTTGTAATCTGATATAGTTTTCAATCACGTGATAGTTGGTCCAGGCTTATGGAATGACTCGTGGAGATTACTGCATACCACTAACATGATTGATCAACATCTTGAAACAACCTATCCTTTGGATGAAGGTTTAAATTATTGTAAATTAATGGAATAAATTGGATAATTGAAATCTTAGTGAGTAAGAAATAGAAAAGAATCCTAATACTATTAACAAGATGATTTTTCTGTGAATTAAGCGACATGTTTCATATGGATTATGTGCAATCACAAAACAAGGTTTCTCATAGCGTAGTGCCAAAACTATGGTCATAATATTGCAAATAACTAATTGTATTATCTATCACCATTTATTTTTAAAATTGTCTTATGCTCGGGAGGTCGACACTAAGAAGATACACATGATTCTTTGTACCTTTAAAAATTTCTAACAAAATGATATACTAGGTATATTGGCTCATATAGAGCATTAAAAGGGTATCAAGTAGAATCTAAAAACCCTTACAGCTTCACATGTCTATCACAGATGGTCAAGATTAATTTTGAACATTGATAAATGTTGCATTTCAAGCATTGTGTGTTAAAATCAATGAATGCATCAAGATAATTAAATTGGTAAAAAATTACCTTAGTTTAACGAAGCATAATAATGAGGTGTTCCACATATTAATTTTTCCTCTATCAGCCTCTATATTAATTGTCCGAGAATGGTCATCTACCTATTTTCATATTCAGTACCTCTATAATGATTGTGAAAGAATGGTAATCTTTCCAATCTCATATTCATTGCCTCAAGTCTACATATATCAATAGTGTGAGAATAGGTAGATGAACATTCTCATAAATTTAATATAGACACATAATAGAGGTAAGGAATATGAGAATGGGAAGATGCCCATTCTCATATAATTAATATAGAGGCAGACTAGAGTTAACAAATATGAGAATGGGAAGATACCTATTCTCATATAGCTAATATAGCTGAAAAATATTGGTTATATATAGGTTATTCATAATAGTTTTTCATGCAAACAATACTATGAGTTTAATTTTTGAGTTCTAATATCCTTGCAAAAGGTATATAAATAATAATAATAATAAATATTTTTCATTATTCTAATACATATATCAATATTTAAATGGTTATAAATCAATGAGATCATTACAAAAATTTGATACCATTAAAAATACAATAAACCTTAGTGGTTATAAAATACACCTTAATGGATGAATAAATCACTCTACTAGGGTTTCTCGCTTGCATGTTGTATCGTGGCCTCTTCGGGTGTTGTGGAATAGTAATTTACTTGTTAATTTCTAGGGTCTATCACCATTTGGGATTGGATATATAATGCCCTCCTCCACTTCAATACTAACTATTGATGCCAAGGCTAGAGCTTATGGAACTATGAATAATTTCTCTTCCATAGAAATGTCCCAAAAAAATTGTTCCAAAGGTCTTTCACGAGGTAATTATTCTCCTCCCGATGTTTCATTCTTTGCTTCTAAATTTAATAATGCATGCCAGTGACTCAAATAGTTCTTCATTGTCATTTTTTTGGGTCATGTCCCCTCTTAAAGCATGCTTAAGTCATGGGTTAACTATGCCTTTTCTACTCATGAAATCATGCTCAAAAGTGTGCAAAACATGACTAAAGGATTTTTCCTTTTCGATTCTCTAACCCTTCCCATGGCCTAGCTATCTTAAACCATTTGAATACTTGGTATGTGTGTAACACCCTCTTGGTTATTCTCCTTGGATAAAATACTTTGTACTGTTTGCATTTGTGGCTCTTAAAGTTCCAGTTTGGGTGGAGTTCCCTTGTTTTCTGCTTTCATGCATTCATTTTATTCACCAAATCACTTCCTCTATCATGAGTTATTTTCATGGAACCATAGTGCTTCTACATCACTCATCCATAGAAATAAGTTTATTTTGAAGTAGACCTCTCCTAATAAACTAAGGAATTTGTGGAGATCCAAATGGAGTATACTCACTATTATCAATGATTTTGTTACATCAACCCACATAACACATGTTTTTTATTTCATACCTTCGTTCAAAAGATCAAGGATTGAAAAATTTATGTGTTATAAAATCACCCAGACCTAAGGCACCTACTAAATCTAATAAGCCCCCATGACAGAAGGATGGAAAATGTCGAGGGTGGAAGAAAAAGAATGAAACAATTCAAGATATGTTGTCTTCAAAATAATGGCTCGAAAGAGCTAGCTGTTAAGAAAAATACCCCGGTCCAAGTTGCTCCCCAGCTTACCATCTCTAAAGTCTCTTAAGTCCCATTACCTAAGTTCTCTAGCATGCCCATAGTGCTCATGGTTCTCATGGATCCATCACACTCCTTCCGAATTTCCTCGACACCTTTGACTTCATAGTTTATTTTGACAACCGGTTCAAAAGGCCCTTTTAAAATGGATCAAGTCCTTCTTGACACTCCATGACAATTCATAATCATAGCTCAAC
Source organism: Taxus wallichiana var. yunnanensis (assembly GCA_018340775.1). Lineage (NCBI taxonomy): Eukaryota > Viridiplantae > Streptophyta > Pinopsida > Cupressales > Taxaceae > Taxus > Taxus wallichiana. The sequence continues at coordinate 131,034,444 of CM031235.1, forward strand.
ACATTGTGTGGATTCAACAGATGTGGATTATAGTATTGAGTACGTTAAATGATGAAAAGTTGATTGAAAGGATTTTTTAAAGCATAATAGTGCTCAATTCCTAAAATATCGCTTTAACTCCTTAGTGGTTTGGATGTGGATAGTATGGCCCTTGACCAAAATTTATCATGAATTATATCTCATGGAATGTGCGGGTCTTATAAAACCCATTATCAAGTATATCATATGATGAAGGGCATGTGAGATTAATACCTCTTTTTTATCTTAAATGGTGGACCTTCTTTATGGATCATAACGTCAACTAAATGCTGAAATAATTTTTCATTTTGAAAATTAGTTGATTTCTACTAATTCTCATGGGGCTATTCCCTCCTTATGTATGGGGAGGCTCCCTTTATTTAATATAAACTAATCTAGTCCTATATAAATACTATGGGATGGCCATATAGGTCAGGGATCACATAGGAAGTCTTCACTGAACCTATGGCAAGGAGCTTGTATGGGGTACAAGGAAGGAAATTGCTGTAGTTAGGGGTGAAGGAAAGAAATTAAGAAATGGAAGGTTATTGTTGTGATTAGTAAATCAAAGAGTTCACAACCAATAACCATAGTAGTTCAACATTTGATTAGAGGAAAGAAACAATGAATCCATTAGTGAGAATAACAAATCCAGACACACTTATTTAGATTCATTCATCAAGGACACCAAGTTCCTTCTTGATCACCATACTTGCAAAGTTGCAGAAAAGAGAGAGTAGAGGAAAAAATGAGAAAAGAAATGGAATAATGTAGATTTTATTCCTTATCTTGGTGATACAAAGTTTAACATACAACCCACAATTCACAATTGCTACAAATAACTAAAATTCAGGATCTCTTAGAATGGAGAAGCCATTCGAATTCATAGCCTTTTGAATTGCCTCTTCATCTACCCCACACGACTCTTTGTGTTCCTATTGCCTTTGTGACCTTTCATTTTCCATTAGAAGATGCCAATTGAGTATTTATTTTATAATTTTTATAAAATAATTTTTACAATTTACAAATATTGTCACTTAAGTAAATAGGAAAAAACACCATGATTGCATATAATTAAGAATTAGAAGGAAGGTGGAGAGGAGCAGAAATTAAGGGGATTAATTGGTTTATTGATAATATCTTTTTGATGAAGAAATTACTGATGATGATCATAATGTCATTATTATCCATGATACATAGACACCTTGGGATGTTGAATGAGTATTTAGGAACACTTTTCAAATATATCTTGATGTGAGCACAAGATGAGCCCAAGAATTTCTCATGATCATCCTTATTTTATCCATAGTGAGAATGAGGATCACTCTTTATGTTTTCACAACTAGCCCCGATAGCTCATAATGTGAAAGTTTCTTGATGTTCCTCATGATGTTTTGTTTGTTTTATCAACTCTTTTAGCTCACTAAGATAGCTGAGCTCACTCTAACCAGATTTTTCTTAGATTTCTCATCTTGACTAGCTCATTTTAACTAGTCCACCCAACTCAATGGCTCACCCATCTAACCGAGCTCAATTCACTCAACTCAATGATCTTGACTAAACTATCTCAATAAGAGATGATGATGGATCCAACTTGACAAATTAGCTATGATGAATTATTATGATTAATCCATGGATTCCTTTACACACTTTAAATATTTTCCAATTGTGTAGTGATCCGCACTTTCCTCTCTTATCCTTTGCCATGCTCCTGGGGACAATTGTGATCCAAAATATTATTCCAAGACTCTTATAGAGGTTTAATTTCTATGTTTGGGCTATGATTTCAGCCTATAACCATATGAAGAGTTTAAAAAGTATAAAGATGATTGAAAATTGAGCCATTTGTAACTCTTTGCATCCAAACAGAGTCTTTCTATTTTTACCAAGTAGGACCCAGACCTCCTATTTAGGACATATAAATTTTTTTGATAAAATATGACCTTTTAAACCTTCTTTAACATTCCAATTATCCTCTGTTGATGATGTTTTCCCATTTTTAGTCACTCTCTATTTTTAGTAGGTGCTTTTTCTAGCCCTGTTATTTTGGGAAATTGGCAATTTTACCCTGCTTACAAGTTTGTATTATTTTTTAGTGTCATGGGTAATTAGAGATTTAAAATTGAGGGAATTTATAATTTTAGCATGTGGAGAGGCATGAAATATTTTATTTTTAGTAAGTAACAAAAATGACCTTGATTGCTTAGAAATCAAAAAAGAAAATTCCATGGTTAGGGTTTTACGCTCGAATTTGTCATGAAAGCCATTAATGGATTCATTGAGCTTCATTTTTAACAAATATTTTATAGAGAATATAACTTAGCTCAAACCCTTAATACAATAAATTTCTTTGTCTGCTGATAGTGAAAAATATTCATTCTTGCAAGCATAGATGCTCAGAGAGAAATTTGAGAGAATTCTTGATGAATTTGTAGGTTATTTGATGTTTTTGCACAAAAATTATTGAATTATAACCAAAATGAGGTGGTTAGGAGGTATTTTTAGTTATTATAACTTCGGACATCACTTTTGCTTCACGGAAGACGAAGAAAGTAGAAACATCAAGGTAAAACAACTAAATTATTTTTTGGTTTGTAAAGCATGGTGCTTAGGGCACATTTTTCGTACCTATATTTCCCACTATAATAAGGAAAATTAGGATGGTAAAAATTTCCTCAATATGATCTTGAGACTTGGAAGGATTTGATTGCACGAGGGTGGAAGAGTGAGAAATTCATTTTTAGGTCCCGTGGGTTAAATCTGGGTCGTATGGTGAACCATGAGAGAGGGATAAAGGGTGGGGAAATTTTTGTTTCCTCAATATATAAAATATTTTAGGGACAATTGGAATGGTAAAATGTACCTAGGGTTAGATGAATTAGTTTAGCAGCTTTCATGAGCAAGCCTACTTAAGACTCCCACTGGGAAGAAACAGGGTCATATGAGAGTCCAAGAGATAAAACTAAGGGTGGGGCACATTATCATGTCTCATTTATACTCATTATCCTCAATATCCCTATGAAAATTGGGACAAATGGGATAGTCGGGATAGTCAAGACACCAAAATGTGTTATCCTCCCAATTATAAAAATGACTAACTCTCAAAACCTTGAAATCACTTTTCTTGGGGCTCCAAGAGGTTTTTTTAGGAAAATTTTTATATCATTTTGACTCCAAATATCATTTCAAGATCAATGGGATCATGGTAAAGGCTTGTTTTTTCCTCCTCTAAAAAAATTAGAATTTTCATTTAGTACCACAAGGTGAGTTTCAGGAACCTAAGATTCTCTTATAAGCTCCTAAGTTTTTTGCAAAATGTGAAAGTTCCATCATGTAGAATATCGAATCATATTTATAAAGACATATTGTCTAACCTCTAACTCTTTATAGGGCTCCCATAATCCTCTTCCCAATTTTAGGTACCATTTTTAAGTATAAGCTTCAGTAAACTTCCAAAACGCACTTTCACCGTTCTTCTTCCTAAACCCATTAAATTCATCTAAACATTAAAAAATAGTTTCCAAAACATTATTATCTATTAAATAACACATCCGTATGATTTTTAGACTTTTTTTTATCCAATCGGATGAGCACCAACTTTGGAATGACCAGAATTAGCCTTTCTAGGCCTTTTGTGAAACTAGTAGTTTAGAACACTTTGCTAGATGAATTTGATGATGTTGTCACATCATTCCAAACACCTATAATTTATTTTTCATCATCTTATAATTACCTTAAAATTCAAACTAGACATGACACAATTGAAAAACCGACCAGAACGGGCTTCGAGGGAACTTGAGAACATTTTTTTCAGTTTGGGTCTAGTTGTCATGCTTGAAAATTTGAATTTTCATGTTGCACATTTACATGACAATAGATGGCTCTATATTGGAGAATTATTCTATATCAAGTGCAATGAGGACATGATAATAAGTAACTCCTTAATCTCAAGAAATTTTGTGGACCAATACCTTATCCATTGGGCTATACGGAGTCACTAAAAAGATATACTACACAACTTCCTTTATTGAACACACAAAAAAAGAAGAAAGAAACACATAAGGAGAGAAGGGAAACATATAATGAAATAGGAAACACACAACAAAAAACCTAAAATCACCTATATACATGTCGGGAAAGCCCACTTTTATTGAAGAAAAAAATTGAACCGAGTGCATACCCATAAACAGATATCACTGAAATCCATTCTTCAACAAATCCATTGATAGTTTGATCAAGTATGAACATATCCTCATATTTTTAAGAAATATGACATGATTTATAGTTTAATTTATAGTCCACTCATTCACTTCATTTTTTCTATTGTTTTGACACCTTAGTTTTATTTTTTTCGTTGATTCCCAAGTTTGTTCTACTTTATGATTTTCATTGTTTCTATGAAGATGACCCTCGATCATATACACCTTACCATTTGCATTCCCAAGTTTATGTTCTTAATTTTTCATCTACTTCATGACCACCTTTTCCATGGGTTGATTCTTGGTAGATTATTTGAATAACTCATCATTATTACTAGCCTATTGATTTTCATGATTTCTCAATTGGATTAAGAAATCATCTTTCTTTGAATCCTGATTTTTACAACATGTTGCCTTATATAGTGTGGTATGTACATTTTATAATCCTCTTAAAAATATAACAAGCTCAAGGTTGGGAATGCAACATGGAAAATTCCATCATCTTCTCCTTGTCCTCCATTGTGTTGAGGGCATCCTTCTCTAGGAAAAATGAACACATAAATGTTGAAGTCTATATAGAGAATGTTTCCATTTTGAACAAAATTAGCATTAGGAACAAACAAAATTCAATTTCTCAAATTTTTATTGCAAATGTTTCCATTCTCATGAAAAGGGAATGAGTAGAACACTGGGGCTGATATTGTTTTCATTATCATTTTCCCATTTTTGATTACCAAGAATCAACAAATTCATTTTTGTGATGAAATCATCATCTTCTTGAATATGCTTACATTTGAGAGGCAAAAACATGTTGTCATTCTAATTTTTCTTGTCACCTTATTCTAATAAGAATGATAATTCTTCATACTAATTATAATATTCATTGTGTGGAACATAATATAGAGCATCACGAAGATGATATGAACATTGAAGTTACATGTCAAGAATTTGGTGAGTATCACTCCTTATTGATCTGCATTTATCTTTAGTTAAATATTTGTTTGTTTTAATTTGAGTATCTCATCACCATCATCAACATCTAGTGGAGCAACTTAATTTATTGTCTCATCCCATGGGAAGTACACACTCTCAAAATTTAATTTCATCAAATCATCATGATGTTATTTGATCGACTTTGTGATACTTGGAAATTCCTCCACCAACATGGGAAACTCAAGATCATCCTCGAAGGTCATGAAAAATTTACAAGATTTGGAATTTTGACATGGGATGTATGCCATTAGGTCATATGGTTTTTACACATTATACTTCATTTTTTTGATGTGAAGTAGTTTATTTTTATTTACCATTAACTAGGATGGTGGTGTGTGACCAATCCATCTACATATCTCTACCAATATCTTGATAGAAGATTTGGCCCAACAACATACCCTATGCGGAAGAAATATCTGCTATAAGTATTCTCATAGTGACTTTTTTGTTAGGGAATTTCCGCCAACACTACCTAGACATCCTTGATCTGACCTATAAGGGGAAATTATTTCATTTCCATGGAGAGGTAATAGTAAGAGGTAGGGAAAGGGAAATTCCAAGATATTTAGAAAATTTCACATGAAATATGTTATCTAAAGCACTATAGTTAATGATTCAATTATTCAATTTGTACCCATTTACCAACAAGGATATGTAGAAAGGTTCTACCTTCTAGGAGGTAGATGGTGTGGAAGTGAGATAGTTCAAATATGGAGTCGATTGAGATGTATGAGGTGATTCTTTGGTGATGACATCTTTATAACATGAAACATGAATAATTCCTTTCATATGTTGAACCAGTCTCTCAAGTACTCTTATTCGAAATTTGGAATTCATATTCTTGAAATAGTCAATTATATCAAAAGATAAGGAGGTGGTAGGAACATTAGGGATTGTGGTAGATTTGACTACTAAAACTGATTTTTAAAGGGAAGGTGAAGGAGACTTACCTGAATATGCTAAAGGATTATGTATAAGAGTGGTATCATGGATTTTCTCAACTGGCCCAACTAAAGTGGAATTCGATGATCCTACTTTTATTATTTTTCATGGATTCTCCATTCAAGGATTCACTTTCTTGTCTTATGTAGCAAAAGAAAATCCTTATTTCTTCTTTTTTGATCGAGTGAACACCACGGATTATTTATCCATGGACTCTTCAAAATAATTCACAAGCATGTATTCAAAATACCTGATTTGAGAACATTCTTCTTCTCCTTCATTTTCAAATTCTGATTCAAAAATTTATTCTTCTCAGTCTTCATTGATTTCACATATTGCATTGACCCAAGAAGCCTCCAAGGTAAGTATTTGGGGTGCTCCTACAATTTTATTCCTATTTCGGTTTGGATGAGGTGTTCATTGAGCAACTTCCTTTTTTAGGATTGTCAATTAATTTTCCAACTTCGATAAATAGTGATCAGAATTCTCATCTATATAACCCTAAGATTTATCTGTCATTAATGTATTCTTGATCTTAAAATACAAGATAAGGTCATCTTCCACCTCAACTGCAAATTATTGTGTGTTATCCAAATCTATTGGTTGAACTATCAATAGTATAAAACTTCAGAAAATTGAGAATTCACAAAGAACATCTTAAGAATATCTATAATGGGAAGAGCAACAATGGGAATGTTGTTGATCAACTTAATACATTTTTCCATAAAGTTTCTCATGGACTCATGCGACTCTTTCTTCAATTAAGTTAGTTTGGAAAGGATAGATTGAGCATTTCGCTTGGTCTTGAATATTCCATCAAAATTATTTTTCATACCACCCCAATCGGAGATTGAACATGAAGGAAAATAGTAGAACCAGTCGACCACAACATATTGTAATGTTTCCACAAACAACTACACTACAACATCTTCATGTTGTACTCTAATGATTCGATAGGCTACGATGAAGGTTGTGATATGATTTTCTAGACATTATTTTCCATATCCATAGAACTTCGGAAAGCTATTTCTTGGTCCTTTTGGAAGGTCATAGAGAAGTGGAGAAAAGGCCAATAGACCAATGTTCTATCCCCATGACACAAGTCTTTTTGCTTCCATTTCTTCTTCTCTTAATTTTTCTCTTTCTTCTTCAAAGCAGAATGAGAAAAATCGGTTCAACAACCTGTCTCTTCAATATGTCCTTCAATAGGATTTTAAGGAAATTTTCTTATTGCTGGTATAACGGGAAGTATTAAATCAGCTCTTTTTCGTTCCTCGACTGTGGGGATCAACAACACTACCTGACGATCAACCCGAGTGTACCTTATTTTTTCCAACTTTCCTCAAAATATTAGGAAATAAGGAATAGTGTAGATTTATTAAAAGGATCATGCAAAGAGGATTTTTATTATTTGAATGGTATTTTTAAGTATTTTTCAAATTTTTAATCTTTTTGTATTTTGTAGTGATCTTTATGGGTGCAGAAGGAAAATATCTTTCTAGTGGAGTCCTAAAAACATTTGGTAAAATAATTTTTCGTATGGAAAATTAGTTTATTTACACCAACATTCATGGGGCTATGAATCTCCTTCTTGTGTATGGGGAGGTGCTAATTATAGAATTTAAGCTAATCTAATCCTATCTAAATGTTGTGGGGTGGAAAAATAGGTTGGGGATCACACAAGAAGACTTCAATGATCCTATGGCAAGGGGTTTGTATGGGGTATAAGGGAGGAAATTTATGCAATGAGAGCTGAAGGAGAGAAATTACGAAAGGCAAGGTTATTTTTTTGATTAGGCAATCACATATTTCACACACAATAACTTGAGTAGTTCAAAATTTAATTAGAGAAAATCGATAATGAATCCATTAGTGAGACTAAAAATATATACACATAACTCTTTAGATTATTTCATCAAGGACACCAAGTTCCTTCTTAATCGCCATACTTGCAAAGTTGCGAAAAGAGAGAGTACAGGAAAACATTAGAAAAGAAATTGAAGATTGTAGATTTTATTCCTTTTATTCATGATATAGAGTTCAAGACACAAACCACAATGCACAATTGATAAAAAGAACTAAAATTTAGGATCCCTTGGATCGAAGAATCCATTTCAATTTATAGCCTTGTGAATTGCCTCCTCATCTACCCCACAAGAATATTCATTTTCCTATTCCCTTGGTGACCTTTCCTTTTCCCTCAAAAGAGATGAATTAAGTATTTATATTATAATTTTGAGAGAATAATTTTAACAATTTACAAATATTATCGCTTAAGTAAATAGGAAAAATTACAATGACTTTGTGCAATGAATAATTAGAAGGAAGGGTGGGAGGAGGAGAAGGTAACAAGATTGACTGATTTGCTTCATGATGCATAGCCACCTCAGGATGCTGAATGAGTCTTTAGAAACATTATTGACAAATATCCTGATGTGATCCTATAAGAATTTCACATGGCGATCCTTCTTTGATCTAAATTGAGAATGAGGATAACTCTTTCACTCTTTATCTTTTCACAACTACCCTAATAGCTCATAACACTCAAGTTTCTTGATGTTCCTCATGATGTTTATTTAGTATGATCATCTTTGTTAGCTCACCGATCCGACCGAGTTCATTCAAACTAGATCCTTTCATAACTTTCTCCTCTTGGCTACCTCATTTCAACTAGCCCACCTAGCTCACTAGCTCACACAACTCAACTCACTCGGATCATTGAACTTTCTTCAACTAGATCACCGAGAGATTATGATGGATCCAACTTCACCAATGATATATGATTACCTATTTTGATGAATCAATGCAGTCCTTTACACCCTTTGAATCTTTTTAGATTTTTCATGGTCTGAACATTCCTCTATTATGCGTTTTCATGCTCTTGGGCACAATTATCATCTAAAAGATGCTTCCTAACTCTTGTGGAGGTTTAATTTCTCTATTTGAAATATTATATCATCATAAAACCATATAAAGAGTTTAAAAATCTGAATGATGAGTGAAAATGGACCCAATTGCAACTTTTTGCATCAAAAATAAAGACTTTATACGTTTAACAAGTAGGACGGGGACTTGCTATTTTGGAACCATCACCCGGTTTACTCAAATATGACCTTTTGAACCTTGAAAAAAATTCAAAATATCCATTTTTGATTATTTTTTCCCATTTTTCACCACTTTTTGTGTTTAGTAATTGCTTTTTCCAAATCTTCTATTTTGAGAAAATTGACAATTTTACCCTATTTACCATTCTACATTATTTCTAAGTGTTTTGGGTGATCGGGGCTTGAAAATATAGGGACATACTATTTCTATAATGTTAAGGGGCATGAAATATGATATTTTTGTAATTTACAAAAATTTCCTCAATTTTCTATGGAAACATTATTGTTAGATTTGGCTCTTCATCATGATCTCGTGCTCCAAATTTCACTGTGTTTGACCCGCTCTTGTAATGCTTGGAAATCAAAACTAAATTTCTATAGCTATGGTATCAATCCTAAATCCTCCATGAAATCCATTAGTGGAGTCATTGAAATTCCTTTGTCAGAAATATGTTCTGGAGAGTATAACCTAGCTCAAGCCATTGATACGATCAATTTCTTTGGTTGCTGGCACTGAAAAGTCTTCATTCTTGCAACCATGGATGCTCTTAGAGAAATTTGATAGGGTGCCTAATGAATTTATAGGATCTTATATGTTTTTCACAGAAACAATGGATTTCTGATCAACAATCAGATGGGTAAGAGTTATTTACATTTATTGCTACTTTTGGCAATACTTTGAGTTCACACGAGAGGAAGAAACAAGAAACAAAAAGGTCAAACAACTAGATTATTTTTTGGCTTGCAATGCATGGGAGTGGGGTGAGATTGTTTCCCTGTGTTATCTCCACTATCCCTAGGATAGTTGGGATACTAAAATGTGCCTCTATGTGAGATTGAAACTTGGTAGGATTTGGTTGCATGATGGGGAAGAGTGAGAAATTCATTTCTAGCTCCTAGGGTTGAATCTGGGTCACATGGTGAACCATGACAGGGATAAAGGGTGGGATAATTTTTTTCATGTTCTCAATTTCCCCACTTCCCCATGAATAGTTTGGATAGTTGGGATAGTAAAATGTACCCAAGGTTAGAGGAAGTACTTTAATAGTTTCACGAGTAAGCCAACTCGCACCCCACCATTAAGTAACAGGGTCATATGAGAGTGTAAGAGCTACAACTGAGGGGTGGGGTACATTTTATTATCCCAAATTTCCCCACTTTTTCATTATCCCTTTGAAATTTGCGAGAGTCGGGAAATTTTGGTCACTAAAATGTTCCATCCACCCAACTATGAAAATGACTAACTCCTGAAAACTTGAAATCTCTTTTCCTGGGGCTCTAGGAGGTATTTTTAGGAAACATTTTGTATAATTTTAACTCATAAGATCATTTCAATATCAATGGTATGGTTTTAAAGACATCATTTGTCCTCCTTCTCTAAGATAATCTTTTATTTCTTGTAAGACCACAAGGTGAGTCTATTGAAACAGAGTTTCCCTGACAAGCGCACCGAGTCTTTTGAAAAATGTTAAATTCACATCATGTAGAGGATTGAATCATATTTATTATGATATATTTTTTACCTCTAATGCCTTACGTAACTCTAAAATCCTCTGTCGAGGTTCATAAATCATATTTAACTACAAGTTCTTTAAGCCTCTAGTACCCACTTTAACTATTGATGTTCCTAAACCACTCTAAATATCCCTAAACCTTCCAAAATAATTTCCAACACCTTCATATCTCTTAAATAACCCATCCAAATTATTTTGACCCTTTCATTCAGTCTAGGGAATGAGATCCATCATTAGAATGGCCAAAATTAGCCTTTGTAAGCCCACCGAGAAACTAGTAGTTGAGAACACTTCATTAGAATATCTATTGGATCTTGTCATGTGATTCAAACACATGTAATTTATTTTTCATCATATTGGAAGTACTGCAAAGTGAAACTGGACATGACACAACTAACCAACTCGACCAGATGGGGATTTGACAAGACTTGGGACCAAAATATTCAATTTGGTTCTAGTTGTCATTCTTGAAAATTTTCCATTAAAAATGACCCCAACATTCGATCCATATGGTCTCTTTTTAATATTAAAATCCACCCTTTTGGATTCATCAACATTTATGGCTCTAATGATGGTGCTAAAAGGGATAATGTTTGGAATTGGATAGCTAATGAAATCAATGATGCGTATTGGGTCACCGGAAGTGATTTTACCATTTTTAGTACCCAAAAATAAATATGGGAACTTTCCTATTTGATGGTAGCTAGCAAAAGGGAGGAATGGTTCTATATACATTAAATAATTAGGTTTTATGACCCAAATACTTCCGTTAGACCCACAACTTAAACATGGTTCACTTTGTCCAATGTCCAAGGTGGATCGGATCAAGTTCTTAAATGGCACAATAGGGCCATGCCATCCACTTAAGATTGTTTTTACTTTAACAAAATTTATTCCTTACCTGTAGAAGTGATGCCATATTTCATCCTTTATGACCACTTCCCTATTCAATTTCATATCATTTACCAAGCTAAGAGGACATTTAGTCATGAAGGAAAATTTTCTCTCCATACATCCTTGATGAAACATGAACCCCTACTCAATCATATCAAATGAGCGTGTAATTTAACACACCATTTACGCTCATCCACATAATTCTCATCCACTTATTTGGTCCAGCTAGTCTCAATAGTGGGATGATGTTATGACCAAGACAACTAGATTCCTTAAAATCTATGCTCGATAGATGGAAAACATTGGACACCACTCATACTTTTCTACCTCCTCCACTCTAAGCCGAGAGTTCTTATTGCTTAAGGGAAATCCTTTCTTTGAAATATTTCAATTTTAAGTGGTAGAGCTTAAAAAGAAAATTGATTTTACTAATAACTATAATGCTCGGGGTGCTCAGATTCGCTCCCTACTCCACTCGGCTCAAGGTTGGGGATCTTGTTTTGATGGAATTATTTCTTTCTCTTAAATCCAAATATTCCTTTCAGAAAATCTAAGCCAATTGTGATGGTTAAACATAGCTCATGGATTCTCACTCATGTTACAGGCCTTTTTAATCACTACAATCTGGTATTCCAAGCTCAAGATCCTTTGGAAGAGTGACAAGCCTCCTTGGATCAATGTTTTCTGTGCTACCATGTAATATCTCTTAGGTAAAAAAATCTTATGACTTCATTCTCTCCTCGATGACTTATAATTAGTCATGTAAATGGCCAATAACAAGGATCTTTGCTTTGAAGGGTTCCTTGCAAATTTTACAAATCACTAAGGGATATTGTTGGCTCGTACCTTTTTAAGGTCTTCCTAGAAGTATTTCAAAGCCAGTCTCTTGGATCTCAAATTAATAAAGGGAATATTAAGTTCAGACCTAATCCTAAAGACCCCAAGTTGATCAATAATTGGATTCCTATAACCTTTCTCAATGTGTCTTACAAGGTTATTTCCTAATATCTTTTCATTCAACTATGTCACATTCTTCCAGGTCATTATCTAGCCAAAATAAAGATATTTTATCTAAGGGTGATATATCTTGGATAATATCATATCAGTTTGGAAGGCATGGAATGGGATTGTAGATCTAACAAGTTAGTCATTTTCATCAAATTCAACTTCAATAAATCCTATGATAGGATAGAGTGGCCTTTCATTCTTGCTATGCTTTAATCCTGGATTTTGTCCCCAACTTCATTCAATATGTCAAGATATTTTTTGAGAATGCTTTCACCCAAATAACCATTAATGGGCATAGATCAAATCCATTTGGTCCTTTCATGTCCATCCAAAAAGGATGCCTATTGGTTCCCTCTCTTTATATCCTTATGGCCGACTTGGTTATGGATATCTTCTTGCCAAAGAGAAATCTCAAGGGATTTTCAAGGGAATTGCCTTACCATCTTCTAATAGCTCTCAAATTCTCAAATTTCATTTCATAGATGATTCCTTCCTATGCTCATTGAAGATGAAAGCAACATCAGCAATGTTATGCAATTCCTTGAAAATTACTTTTTAGCTTCCGTATCTTCCATTCGATGGCAAAAATGCAATGTTACAAACAATCCTTCCTCCCCACCCCCTGGATGGCTTTGTATGGGCAGAATATAATCGATCATGGTGAGATTTTTACATTTCTTGCTAGGAAACATGTTGTGCAGATGGTGGCTTGAAAATTGGATATTAGATAACTAACATAGTGCCTTTAGGGAGAAAATTTCATATTCACTCCAGAGTGCTTCAATCCACCCACATCCATTATTCTTCCTAATGGGTCACATCCAACAAATATGTGTAGAAGTTGGAAAAAAATTCTCTAGACCAATGCTTCCTCTTGTCAATGATTGCATAGACTTTCATTGGAGGTTATCTGTCTTCCTAGAGAATGACGAGGGTTAGAACTCATTGATATTTTACGTCAAGGATAAGTTCTCTGTGCTAAATAGATAATTTGAAGCATTGAAGGGGAAGAATCTTGGAAAGTTATTTTCGACATGAAATCACTAATATATCCCCTTATGGATAGTCAACTTGTAAAGGCATTGGCTTTTCCAATCTTCGTATTACCCCTGTCCCAATCAAAGTGGTCAAAAATTTCATGCTCAAAAGTATTTGGAAATCCTATAAATAGGTCAAACCATGGCTTCTATGGAATGAAAATGGTTTCCATAATGGTCTCTCAGTTAACAATGATTCCCTGTGGTGGTCTTTTGTCGCTCAAATATCGAATTGTTGCCTTTCTGAAGTTCCTAGGATTCCTCCACTTCATCTTTTCAAGTGAGGAATTCACACTATCCAAGCCTTTTTTTGTAAACATGCCTAGTCTTTTCATTCCTTGATTGAGCTTAAGGCTGAATTGAAATTATATTTACATGATCATGTCATTATCAATGATATTATCTCCTTTGTTCCTCATCACATGATCCAAAAATATTTTTCTTCTCTCTCATCCTTGGTGGATGAGTTGGAAGTGGTATGTGGACACCCCATTTTGGAATCACTCTGCGACAAAGGTAATCCCCATCTTTCACCACATTTTCCGATGGTTGGAAAAATCAACAATCAATGGGGATTACAATCTTCTCCATCCAATTGGAGAAGGAGATTCGATACAATTTGGTTTGCTTGTGTGGAACTAAAAATTACTCATTTTATGTGGTGTGTTCTTCGAAAGGCGTTCTAATTGGTTCCCATTTGGTTCATATTGGTTTTCCATTTTTCCAAATACCCCTTTTGTGGCCACTTGGAAACCTTGTCTCACCTCTTTGTTATTGCATTAAATCCTAAAAGGCTTGAAAATGGATTCATTCATTCTTTATCCCCTTCAAATAAGAATTTTTAACCTAGATTCACATTGTTTATAGATATCATCCTAGAATGCCTCAAAATTATTCCCAGTTTGGCATGATTTCACAGGAGAAATTCTCTTCTAGCTTTGGAAAGAACGAAATGATTTTTATTTTCTAATGTTGAAGCTGACCAGAAATACGCTATTTACGATAAGTATTTGGTTATCACGAATGTTTTACTATAGTTCGAAGTGCAAGAAAACAAGGTGGGACTTGATGTGGATCATCTCCGGACTCTTCATTGCTACTCGAACGATGCCCCTTGTAAATTTTTTTCATGAACCACCATCTCCTAGTGATGCTCATCATGCCATGGAAGTCATCCTAGAGGTGGTACTCATCATATCTTCTCACAACATCAATCCTTCATCCAGGCCCACCGGTCCCTACGCTTAACTTCCTCATTAAGATTTTATCGCCTTCACCTTCACCTCATCATCAACATTTGGATTCCCTTGTATCACCCAGCAGCTCGGCTAGGGCTTGGTGGTTTCCAATTATCCATGCACTGATGATGCTTAAATCCTCTCACCTCTTGAAATTGTGTTTCATGTGTGTTGACATTGATGTCAAGTCCTTTGATGTCATAGTGGTTTAGGTGACGTAGATATTTTGGCTAGATGATCTAGGTATGTTGGCTAGGTGGTCTACGCATGTGTGGCTTGAGTCTTTCAAAGGTGGTATGAAGGTCAAACAAGGTGCATGAGGTGAGTGATATGTGTCAATGAGTCTCGTAATATGTTAACAAGGTCCAGTCATGAAATGTATGGGTCAATTCAATTCATTCTAAACCTTGGTCTAGTGCAAATACATGGTGTAAATCAAGAAAACATGAGAATTCACTCAAACCAAAGTAGTGAAAAAAATTTAGATCACTATGAGGTAGTAAAGGATGTGTTCAAATAGATACAAGAGACAAATCATGTTCATAAGACTGAAATGAGTCATTACGAAGCTTTCTTAACCCAATCCATAAGAAAACAAGGACTCAAATGCTTGACCAAAATATGATGATGCAAAATAAGTTTTCTAGGAGCATATTATGATAACATATTATGTTTACAAGGCTCAATAATTTATTGGTAAGATGATTCAGGAACTTCTACAGATCAATACACTACAATTGGTTGGAGTCATAGATCAAAGGGGTCCTAGAAGAGATGGGATGGAAATATTAAGGATGAACCAAATCAAAATATAAATTGGAGGTGTTAGAGGGATGTGTCTTGAAGGTGTGAGAAAAATTTTAGAAGCTGAGGATGCAAATTTTGTAAGTTATACAAGTATTTCAAAAATAGGGTTTTTCAAAGTATGCAAATTGAGCACCAAACTTCGTAGCAATCAAGAAAAAAATTTGATCCTCCTTTCAACAAATAATAAAATAGAAATGAATTAAATTGGGATAAAATTATGGTGAAAATTTTATTTTGGTGATTGGTTGAGTATTTTATAGTTTGGACTAGTTTTGGAAACTTGAGTTGGATAGGTGTCCTAAATCAATTGTTTTCTTGGAAAACTATTTTAAAATATATATAACTCCTCGGGGTAGATTTTCATTATATTTTGAGTTCATGGTGCTTTGTGGGCATGTCATCACCAATCCGGCACTATGATAATTCTCCACCGGAAACTCCTTGTGCTATGATTATTTACTAATGCACAACTTTTAGTTTGGTGGAAGTAATCTGGAAACACAAAAATAGACATAACACAAGAATACCACAGACTATGACATAAAAGAACGAAAAAAATCTGAAATACAACTGTAAAATGTATTATTAACATGAAATTGTTACAATCTCACCCATGAATTACTCCAAGTGTTACCAACTCCACTTGCCTTCCAACAATAACTATGGGAGAAACTTCACAATTACACCTCTTAATGGCTTCTTTAACACACCTTCTAAATGATGGCTTCCTTCACACACTTTCTTATACAATATTTCTCACTACTTCCTTCTATGCTAAATGAGGGGGGTGGCCTCTCTATTTATAGAAATTTCAGGCTTATCCACCTTATCTCTAAGATAGGATAAGAAATCTACTCTGACGAATCATATTCCATACCTTAACTAAAATATTTACATGTAAGCTTATCTATTAAGATAAGACAAACCTTATCATTTCACATGGGTTCCACCTTTTAAGAATTTTTACAAATAAAATACATAAAATATTTATGACATCACTTCTTGTCCTTATTACCAACATAATATTTCTAATTCCTAATCATGTAGACCCTACTTCTCTACTTACCACGACTTTGAAATTTTAACATTATTGAGCCACTTACGACAAATATTTACTTTTTACCACAACATTCCTATTGTACTTTTACTATTACTTGTACTATACATTATTGGTGACATTGTAACGACATCACCGTTATCTTCTATCGGACGCCACTACTAATTATACTTAACAACATCCTACTCCTAATTTACATACATTAATGAAATAGAAATTATGGAGGAAAATTTTAGTGTAGACATCTTCCCCTTCCTAGCTTCTACTCTGTCCTTGGTGTAGACTATTCTGGTGCTTGAAAAATATTTAACTTGTCATGGTTGACCCATTTCGTAATGGGAGTACCATCCAATTCCTCTAGTTGATATGTACCATTTTCATGCATAACTACTATTTTGTAGGGCCCCATCCATTTGGGAAGAAATTTTCTCTGCGTTCTTTTTTTGTATCTAGAATCATATACTAGAACCAAGTCATTCACATGAAATGGTTACCAACAGATCTTTTGATTAAAGTATTCCTTCTGCTTCATTTTATTCTTATAGCTTGTATCCTTTGCTATTTCCCTCATTTCCTCTAGCAAATGAAGATGTACCAACCTTTCCTTTACTGAATCACTTTCATCCATCCTTTCATTTTTCATAAATCTCATAGTGGGAATATCAAACTCAATAAGAAAAAGTAGATCAATGTCATAAGCCAACTAAAATGGGGAGTATCATGTTACTGACTTTGATGTTTCCCTATATGCCCACAATTTTGCAAGAATCCTTTTATCCCACTTATGTACCTATAAGGTCAGTGCATCTTTTTCTGGAATTTGACACAACACATAATTTGTTTGTTCCACTGTCCATTTGTGCTTGGATTGTAAGTTGTTGCCTTCTTGTGCTTAATAGAAAACTTGTTGACTAGGGCTTCTACCAGCTCATTAATGAAGTGGCTTCCTTGATCTCTTATAATTTCTAATGGACAACCAAATCTGGTGAAATGCGTTCATATATGAACCTTTCCACTTCATCCATGGAAATTATTTTCAATGGCCTAGCTTCAACCCACTTGCTTAAATAATCATGTGGCAACTACAATATACTTGTTTTGGCGTGGGGTAGTTGTAAGTGGACCTAAAATATATATTCCCACTTTTCAAAGGATCCAAGTGGAATAATATGGCATAATGGAGGTAATGAAGTCTTACGGTTCCCATGTGTTTGACAAATATCACATGTCTTACAATAATTATAACAATCTCTAAAAAGAGTGGGCCAGTGATAACCTACATCCAAGATCCTTCTTGTTTTAAGTTGTCCAAATAAATTTCCTCTACATGTACCATTGTGGAATTCTTCTATTAGCTCCTTCCCTTGATTACGTCCAATCGCTCTCTTGTCTTGTCCATCGTGTCCTATTCAAAATAATACTCCATGTAGAATAGAATACTTGACGAATGGCTTTAGTAATATTCCACTTAGTCTTTACATTGGTACCATCAAGAAACTTGAATTCATTCGATAATTACAAATATCTATGTATTCAAGGTAGGGATTGTGTCAAGGGATAACAATGTTGCATCTAGGAAATCATCACAAGATGAACCTAAACCATCATAGGCTCGAGAGAGTGCATCTAAATTGACATGCTTCTTTCCTAGCCTATTTATAATATCAAATTCAAATTCTTATAGAAAAATTATCCATCTTGCTATCCTCCTTGATGGGTTAGAATTATTTACAATATATTTTAGAGCCTAATGATCTGTTACAACTGTGATATTCTGCCCTAGCAAGTTATTTCTAAACTTTTTTATAGCAAAAATTATAGCTAGAGCCTCTTTTTCAGTTACAATATAATTTACCTTAGCACTTCTCATTTGTCTACTCCCAAAGTAAATTGGATAACCATTCCCATTTTCATCATTTTGGCTTAGAGTGCTTCCTAGTGCTGCAACCGAAGCATCAGTATACACAATAAATGGATTTCTCCAGTCTAGATTCTTTAAAATAGGTGAAGACACCAAACCTCCTTCACTTGTTCAAAAGCTTCATACGCCTTCTTTCCTGGTTCATAATTAACATCCTTCTTCAAGAACTGGGTTAGTGGCTGTGAAATCTTTGAGAAATTCTTGATGAACCTTCTATAGTAACCCACATGGCCTGAAAATGATCTTAACTTACTTCTATTCATAGGAAATGTTAACTCTTTGATTTTAAAACTTTATCATGATCAATACCAATACCATCTCTCGGATACAACATGCCCTAAAAAAACCTTTAGAACATCCAAAGACACACTTTGTATGGTTCAGTGAGGATTTTTCTTCATCTAACCTTTGACATGTTATCTCCATCTGCAGGTGGTCCATTTTTCTCCCATAGATGCAAAAATCATCTAGAAATACTCTAATGAAGCTTCCAGTGTAGGGTTAAAACACCCTATTCATCAAGTTCCGAATGTTGCTTGGAGCATTACACAACCCAAAAGGCATAACTCTATAAACAAATGTTCCCCAAGGAGTGGTGAACATGGTCTCCAGCTAATATTTCTCCGCTATACTAACTTGGTTGTATTTTCTATATCCATCGGTGAAACTATAGTACTCCTAAGCAAGCTACTTCATCCAAGATTTGATCGAGAATGGAAGAGGGTAATGATCCTTCTTTGTTTCCTTATTGAGCTTTCTATAATCAACACAAATGCATAAATTACCATTCTTTTTTATTGTGATCACAATGGGAGAAACCCATTCTGAATTCTCCACAACAAATATGAATCCTACATCAAGTAACTTATCTATTTCTTCTTTTACGGTCTTGGAAAAATCAGGATTCATTTTATATGGCATTAGCTTTATGGGCTTAGCACCATCTACTAGCTCAATAGAATTTTCTACCCAACTTACTTGAAGGAGTTCCTTGTAATCAAAAGTGAATAGGTGCATGTACCTTTGAAATAGCTAGAGGTAGGATTCCTTCTCAATCTCTATCACAACATCATAAATCTTTATTTGTTGGAGACAATCATCAATTTCTTCTTTAGATAATTTTATGGGTTCATGATTTGGTGTTACTTTGGAAGGATATCCATGACTGAAATATCACCCTCAATTTCTTCATCTTTTGTGTCCACTTCACAGTACTAGAGTAATCGAGAGGATGTCCAATCATCGCCATCACTTGAATCCACAGGTTCTACCTTATGATGCTTTGAGTGATCACATTTATCTTCACCCTCTCTCTGCCATGTCCAAGTGTCATGAATCCTTCATTCCAAAGGTTTCTATCATGAAATCGTCTTAGCCATGGCCTTCCTAACAACATTGGGTATGCAAAATACCATTATTCATCACTTGAAGTCTACCACACACACAACACCCATGACATATATTGCCACATTTGAAACAACACCTTCTGGTTTAGTTTTTCCCTTATTTAATGAACTTAACATAAGTGTTGAGGGGTGATCAATTTTTAAACCCAACATATTCATTACAGACTCATTCATTACATCAATTACAACACCTCCATCTACTAAGACATCATGAATTGAAATACCATTACATAATACCTCAGCTTGTGGAGCATAGGGACCCACCTCTGCTTCCAAAATAGGGACCTCAACCTCCTTCCTTTGTCGAAGATTGACTCCACTTCGTAGCTCCCGCCTCTTCTTAAAAGACAGCCAGAAGTTGACCATATGTAATATTTACAGGCCTTTTGGATAGATCTTCTATGATGGAGTATGGTCCTTGCCCCTGTGAAATCAAAAAATATTGCACACCCAACTTTCTTCTCCTATGTTTCTTACTAGTCTCTCCTTTCATCTTCTTAGGATCATTTCCATCTTGGTTATCTTTTTCTTTCTTTCTTTTTGTTACAAACACATATGTTTCATTATTTATACTCCTATCTACTACATCAAAATAATTCACAAGTTCTTTTCCTTTATCATTATCTCTTTTACCAGATGTAGAAGCTCTATCTGGACAATTATACTTATAATGACCCTTTTTATGACAACCATAACATACAAATTTAGATATATTTATTTTTGGACCTCTATATCCTCCTTGAGAACTAAATTCTTTTCCTTGAAGAAGATTAATAGTTAATTGGCCCATCTTCATGAGAAAATTTTCATACTCAATAGATGGACTAGGAAAAATATTTGTGCTCACCAAGAGTGGTTGTGGATTCTGGACCAAAGGTGTTGGTGTAGGCTCTACCTTAGCAACAATTTCTTTGGGCTCTTCTTCCATGGTTTCTTCTTGCCTTCTTGCAATCTCCTTTTATTTTTCAAGGGTCGTTGGACGGTCATACTTCACTCATTGTCTTATCTATGGATAAATCCCAAGAATGAAGTGCTTACAGAGAGGAGATAATCCTCACCATTCATCAACTCATCCGCTAATCCTTCCTTCCTGGATCTGGGCATCAAGCTTCCTCCTTAGCTCTAGAACACAAGCATGATAATCCCTTATCTTCTCCTTATCTCTTTGGAATATCTTTGTGACCTCTATCATGAGATATGCATATTTTTGTTGTTCACCAAATTCTTCATGAAAACTTTCAATTAATAAATCCCATGAGTTTTTCACATTATCACCTAGTGTTTCAAACCACTTAAGGGATAAATCATCCAAAAAGGTAGGAAAAAATTTAGTCTATTGTTCCCTTCTTATGAGGCCATTACAAATGCAAGATAATTTAAATTCTTGAATGAAAGAGGAAGTATCTTCAATAGATTGGGCTGAAAAAATAGAAATCTTCCCCATTTTCAAAAGTAATTGCAGTAAAATACCAACCCACAAGTACAATCAACAAGACTTATGTGCACAAATAATTGGAATCATATAATAGAAAGTGACTTTACACCTTTCTACGGTAAAATAGAAATGACCATGGTAAACTATGGTAAAACTTGACTTAGTGTGGTAAAAACTGACTTACAATGGTAAACACTTTTCATGGTAAAAAGTGAAGGTACTGTGGTAAATACTATTCATGGTAAAAGTGACTTTACTGCAGTAAATACTATGCACAAGAAAAAAAGCGTTACCCTCCAAATGATTTCGACTAAGCGGAAATATCTCTCCGAAAAATCCACCAACGAGGAATGGTCCTGCCAATGGAACCAAAATGTCATCATCAATCTGCACTATGATAATTCTCCACCAGAAATTCTGTTGCTATTATTATTTACTAATGCACAACTTTTAGTTTGGTGGAAGTAATATGGAAACACAACAACAAACATAACACAAGAATACCAAAGACTATGACATAAAAGAACGATGAAAAATATGAAATACAATTGTAAAATGTATTATTAATATGAAATTGTTACAATCTCACCCATGAATTACTCCAAGTGTTACCAACTCCACTTTCCATCCAACAATAACTATAGGAGAAACTTCACAATTAAACCTCTTAATGGCTTCTTTAATGCACCTTCTAAATGATGGCTTCCTTCACACACTTTCTTATACAATATTTCTCACTACTTCCTTCTATGCTAAATGAGGGGATGGTCTCTCTATTTATATTACTTTAAGGCTTATCCACCTTATCTTTAAGATAGGATAAGAAATTTGCTTTGACGAATCATATTCCATACCTTAACTCTTATCTTTACATATAAGCTTATCTCATTAAGATAAAATAAACCTTATCATTTCAAATGGGTTCCATGTTTTTAGAATTTTTACAAATAAAATACACAAAATATTTATGACATCACTCATTGTCCTTATTACCAATATAATATTTCTATTTCCTAATCATGTAGACCCTACTTCTCTACTTACCCCAAGTTTTACATTTTAACATTACCGAACCACTTACGACAAGTATTTACTTTTTACCACAACATTCCTATTGTAATTTTACTTTACCATACTATACATTATTGGCAGCATTGTACCAAAGCAGCGCCATTTATCTTCTATCGACACCACTACTAATTATACTTAACAACATCCTATTCCTAATACATACATTAATGAAATAGAAATTATGGATGAAAATTTTAGTGTCGACAGCCCCACTTTGCTTTCAAAGGTACATGACAAATCTTGCAAAGGATAAAAATATCAAATTGATTATGGATGATTCCTATGAGGTTATATTGAGGTATATAAACCCATTTGGATTTCTCATTTGATAACATGTTGAGATACAACTCAATTTCGGCCCTACCATTCAAACTAGTAAGCTTATGACCATTTTTGATAATTTGAAGGCTTAATGATGAAAATTATCATTCCTTCTTTGTAAGAAGTATGTGAACACCCATTATAGTTCTATTATGACATGTTTTTAACATTGGTTCAGAGTAGAAAATTAATTTCCTTCTTAATTTTATTGAGCCAAAACTACTCTTTTAGGCCTAGTTGAGAAGCTTGTCTAAATGGGTATGAAGCTGAGACTTTCTCCATTTAACCTATGATTTTGAATTCTTGAACATGTTTTATACATAAAAATTTAATTTTTAGAGGTGATAATAACCTCTGATAATTTCTTTGAAGGTGCTTGACCACATTGTATGGAAGACTAGTTTTTGTGTTTTCAGGACCAGCCAAACCGGTTATAGAGATCCAAGTTTTTGGAAGACTTATACCACGAATTAGAGAAATATTATAAGAGGATGAGATATTATACATCATTATATTTCCATGGATATCTTAATTTCCTCATGATGAAGATATTTGAGGAAGGTATCAGCTCAATTCTTGAAGACCGATTTCAAAGATGCTTCTACTAGCCAAGAAAGTCTTACAACGTGGTGTTTCTTGGTTTTTAAGCCTTGATTTGGCTCTTGATGGTAAATTTTAATGAAATTATACGTCCTAAACTTATTTTTATATACTACTTGGGTCATGAATATTATTTTAAGTGGTCTAGTTAGATGATTTTTCAGGACTATTTTTTGTAGAAGATGATTCAAGCGCACCTATGAGCCTAAATGGATGTTTAAGATACTATGGAGAGTTTCTAAGAATAAAAAGAATTTTTTGAATTCTTAGGACCATTTACAACCTGTATAAAAATTGGGAATACTTTTGGACAAGTTTGAAGAGATAGAAGACAAAATAATGAGTGGTTTGAAGATTCATTGTAAGTGAATGGTCAAATGTCAAGAATACGAGTTATATCTATTCATGTAAGCTCATATTTGAGTAATTTTTTTCTAAAAAGAAGATGATGTTGATTTTTTTGAGAAATAAGAGAAGATAAGTAAACAAAAAATGATATCACATTAGGTATATGTAAGCAACCAAGTAAAGAAGGTGATAAAATATTTGTTGTATGAATGATCGAGTTGTTGCTCAAAAAATTGGGAGTGGTTGCTTCTTAGCAAGTGGGTTCTTGCAAAATTTATCTAGTAGGTGCTTGATTTTATACTAGAGTGGGGGCTTAATATTTGGATTGGTTGCTTCAAAGTGATTGGGTTCTTACTATACGGTGAAACCATTGTAATTGTATATGATATTTGTCTAAGTTAGTTCTTTGGTTCCAGTGGGTTTTTATCCCTTGATGGGTTTCCCACATTAAATATTGTCTCCTCATGTGTTCATATGTGTTTGTTTATTTTTCTCTTTCATGGTTGGATTCTCATGTCTCTCATGGTTAACATAGTTAAGTTTGGTTGATTGAATTATTTAAAACTGCATAAAATTTTAATAAGAATTGATTCACCCCCTCTCAATGTCTAGAATTTATAGAAATTCGTATTAGAGAAGGTTCTCTTTGTATAATTTTAACAACTTAAGAGAAATTCCTTAAGGCATAAGAATGGGTGACCAAGTTGATATAGTGTTGAAGAAGAGGTATGAAATTGCTCAAGCATTGATTGTTGAATTGAAAAAGGAAATCAAACACATGATGCTAATCATGTCCATGAACTGAATGAAATGTCCTCATATGTTGAGAATACATCAAAGGACTTGAGGGAAAAAGAATATTCTTATCTCAAACTTGAAAAATAAACAGAGACTTTGAAGGATAAATTAGAGAAAGTTTCAAGAAAACTTAATGAGCTGATGATTAAACAAACACATCCTAGTGATAAGCTAAGTATAGAACTAAAAAATGAAGCATGTCAGACTGAACCTAAGCATGATCCTAGTCATGAGTTATGTCAATCAGCCATCCAAGCTAAGAGTAAATAATGTGAAAAACTACATGTAAAAATGAAGACCCTAAGAGAGGAGCTAGATCAAGCAAAGCAAAGGAAATTGAAAGCTAAACCAAGTCATGCTTGTTTTCAAAGATGTTTAAATACCAAAGTGGATGAAGAGGATAGTCCCAACATGCAAGCATCCAATGAATCTACATCAAAACCTTCCAAGGAAAATGGAGGAGTCAAACAGCCCAAGAAGATAATCAGGCAACCTAATGTAAGGAAGATTCCAAGTTCTTAGGATAGAGATTTTTTTGCTATGGTTTCGGACATAGGGCTAGAGAGTGTAAAATTCTTAAGGTAAATGCACAACATCCATGGAGGGATTACAAACCTGAGTCTAAGAATAACATAATATGTTTTAATTTCCATGAAAGAGTTCATGAGGCTAGGTGGTGATTGGAAGTGTGTAAAGAGCACTCTTGTAGAATTTAATCTTCTAGAAATAATCATCTGATCATATGTTTTAGATGCTTATAGTATGGACACTATTCCAAACAATGCAAGACCAAACTATATTTTTATCGAAAGAAGGAAGAGAACAAAGGAAAGACTCCCGTAGAATGTAAAAATAAGAAAATGAAATGGTTATATAAAATAAAGGCATCAAAACCATAATTCAAAGTAGAAAAGAAGGGAATGAAAGTTACATTGGCAAATGAAGTAGTAAATAAGGAATCCATCAAAGAAAAGGAAACAATGAATCTCGACAAAGGAAAATAGAAGGCAGACTATCTAGCTGCAAAAATTGAATAATTTCTTCCTCAACCAGATTAGAGAAAATTCGACATATGTATGTCTCAGTATTCATCTCATAAAATGAAACCTTAGAAGATGAAGTTTCCACAACAAGAAGTAATTTGTCCTAATGTTTTGATGACTCCTGTTATTTTGATATGATCCAGAGAAACATAATGTGCCCTGTATAATCTTCTAGGATGAATGTATTCTTGGAAGAAGCAGGTGAGAAGCCTAGGAATGTTTTCTAATGCATATGTGAGCAATAAGAAGGCTTATTCTAGTTTCTAGAGGTTTAAGTCAAAAGTTCCTCAAAAGTGGCTTTGAGAACTGACAGTACAGGATGAGGAAAATGAGATGGAATAGAATAATACATGCATATTTATGGTAAATGGGATTATGGGCCATGTATTAAGGTGACTTTTGGTGCTCCAAGAAACATTTCATCAAGTTCGAGTAGGTATGTGAAAGTTGTGTTTGTCTCTCTAAAACAAGCTTTTTACAAATGCATAATAAGGTGTCCGGTTTCTTAATCCTCAAGAAAAATGGTACATCCTCTATATAAATCATATATTTAAAATTTTTATATAACTCCAATACATAAGTGTGGCAAAAATTTTCAGGAAAAATGGATAAGTATTACAGAATATATGAGCATTTTACTAGCATGTTATTCCTCTTCTCATGTTTGTTTCTTGAAGTACTGAGTTGAAATGAGTTTTTATATGTCTTATTTTCAATTTTTGAAGTAGTGAATATGTTAAGATCTTAATTAGGTATCTTCTACACCATATTGGTTACTAGAATGAAATTTAAGCACATTTCATAAATCCAATCCATCTTAGCCTTGAAAGGACAACCTCATGCAATTATGTGATCTAAAGGTAGAACTACGGTATAGTGCTCAAAATTATTGCTTGTAGTGGAAAATTGGTCTTGATTTCTTCAAATGATAATTTTTGATATGATTAATATCTTCATTGAACCTTTTAGTGAATTGTAAACCAAAAAATTGTTGTCTCCACACTTCCATGTGTTTCCTTGTTAAGAAAATAGTGCTCAAGGGTAAGTTTGAGAGATCCCTTTCTTGAAACCTATCTCTCTCTCTTTATCAAATACCTTGGATTTTTTCGTAATTCTCCTCTCTAAGTACATATGACAAGTTTAAGATATAAAATTTTCAATCTAGGAAAAAAATAAGAAGACCGAGTGTGTGCATATATTAATAGTCATAATGTTGAGTCTACCTCTATGAGCTGAGACGAAGTCTTCACGCTAAAATTAACTCGTTTGTCTTCAAATTTTGTGTTAGTGGTCCAAAAAGGTTAAGAAAACCTCATTAATCCCTCAATACAAACCAAGTCTAATCATGATAACTATATTTCCTCTTTTTCTTAGAATGAAATACTCTCTTAGAATGTTGAAGTGACTATGTTTTATTTTAGAACTTCGGGAATAAATTGAGAAGATTCAAACATAATATGTGATTGAGAAGATGGATATTTCTTATAGAAATTAAAACAAAGTAAAAAAATCTTCATTAAGAAAGATCTGATAAAATCATGATATACCAGTCCTCGGGTGTATACTATTTCAAAACCTTGAAATTAGGGTTTATGAAAGTCGAATGCTCGAAAATCTAATATCAACCATTGAAAATGTTTAAAATTGTGATAAAAATTTGGTATTATGGTAATGATCAATATTTCTCAAGGATTATACCATTTCAACCATGCCTCAAGGAGAACTTCGTGACAATTTATTCAAATTCAATCCTTCTTCCTTTGTATAGTGTTGGCATGAACAACAAAGGAAAATTTCTTTATAAAATCATCCTAGAAGCGTTTTTAATCTTTCTAAAAGATAACACATGGCTCAATTCATTTAGGAATGTCCATATAACATTTTGAGAGCTCCATTTTTTGTGAGAATAGCTGTAAATTTGACTCCTAATACATGTGATAACCCGTATATCTCTCAAAAATACTAATTTTGTTTTAAAAGGTGATCCAAATCATCTTGTAAAGATATTAATACCAAACAAAGGTATCAAATCACCAAGAAAAAAATTGAGTGTGTAATTTTGACCTCAATGAAGGTATAAATTGGGTTAATAACATCACTAGTATATGGCAAATCATGTTCTTGAGGACTAGTTCAAAAATATGACATGTTGACAAGTAAGTTAGGAGTTGTTTGAGTTTTTCATAAACCTAAAATATTTTGTATGCTAACAAACTAGTATTTAGCTCAATAATAAGCCTAGGATATTATTTCCTTTCTTGATCTAGAAGGTGAAGAGTTAGTTTTAGGTTCAAGGTCAAATAAGAAGATGAAGAGGTAGAGAATTAACAAGCTTATGTGGAATTTGAAATGAAGTGTTTCTAGAGATATTTTCTTGAAATAGTATGAGCTATGTATGAAATATATAGCTCAATAATTAAGTGACACCAATTGGTTCTTGAATATTATCCAAAGAACAAGAAGAGATAACTACTACATATTAGCTTTGGAAGTAAAAAAATATTAGAACACAGCTTTTTAGAGGGAAATGAATTAATTTGTGGAAAATCTATGTGTGAAGGAATGTTACAAATATAAAGGGAAGATTGAGTGTTTTTATGAAGTTTTTCAAGGTCTTCTAAGATTATATATAATGTAAGGGTTTGGGTATATAAACCCTAGTAAACACTTTAGGATACTTAATGAGGTAAACATATATGAAAGGGTGATACCATCAGTGTCCTTGATCAAGTCAATATAGTGATGCATGCTCATAGAGATATCAACATGACTATTAAAAGGCCTCGATGGTATTCCAAAACAAGTGTACATCAAAATGGTTAACTATAGGTCGAGGTTGTGGAAGTTATGAAGATGATCTACATGTGTAAAATAAGGGTCATTACAAATAGGCGAGTTTGTATAAGCTATGTATCATGATTGTAAGATGCTAAGAGATGTTTGTTTCTTCATGATACAATATTTTCATAATATAAAGTAACATGGTCAAGAAAGTAATAATTGTAAAATGTTGTTTCGGTATGAAGGTTGTTAAACGGTGTAAGATGAAGGACTCTTTGTAAAATCACAATTGAAACACCAATAGATGAGGATGTAGAGGTTAAGAATTAGGAATGAGGTTTCATATAATGAAGTCAAATGGCTTGAGTATCAATTCTGTGAAATGAGAAAGAAAAAGGAAACATTCTACGGGTCATGTTAAAGGTATGTTTGGAGAACAAGGTCAGAAAAATGTGGCACATTCATCATATAGGTCAAAAGATGCATCTCTCTGCTTTTTCATGACTAGTATATTTTTCATTAAAGAGTGTGTAGTAAGTTACAAGTTGATAAGAGGATTATTAATGAGCTTTAGGGTCCTTGGATGATAGCTCAATTTTTTACATTATGACAAGATGTCTAAGATGTGTACCTCCACTATGAGTATTTTTATTTTAACTTTTACACACGTTGAACAAAAATGTTGATGGATTTTGTATTTATTGGAGAATGTTAGACTTCGAGATGATCATGAAAGTATTCCTCAATTTGATAGAGTTGAGATGTTTTTCTATTAGTAAATTTAAGGTTGGGTACAATCATTTTATGGGATTAAAAATGTTTAATTTAGTTCAAGGTTTGGAGCAAGATGAAGTATTTGAGAACGAATTGTAAAAGAAGCCTTATGAAGAGGGTAAATACATAGACAATTTTTCATATAGCTATGTGATAACATCAAAACTAGAATGAATGTATGTGCATATGGAGGATTGTGACTTTGAAGATTCATCATGTCTCAATACATTTTTTAAGGGTTTCAAATTTATGATTCTATAGGGCTATAATAATCATGATTAAATCTTTGATCCTGAAGTATGACATACAATAAAAAGTAATAAGAGAAATTTTTTGAGCAATTGAAGGCGAGAATAAATGGTGACCATGTTATCTCTCAAGGAATTGTTGAAGAAGTGAGCATGTTAAGCATCGTAATATCTATGTGAAACTATCTTGGAATAGATAACAAGTGTGAAGAGTATCATGCATCATCTAAGGGGAGCTGGTTTCTCAAGTAAGTTAACTTGTCATACTTTATTATTCTTGTTTGGTCTCGTTTGTCATTATAAATCATGTCAATTCAATGCATTCCTTTTTCATAGATGTCAAAGGGGGAGAAGTATGTCAAGAAACATGTAAATGAGGTCATCCAAGTGTGTGAATATTCATGGTTTCCATCAATGTTTCTAGGAAGGTTTCCATCAATAACAAAGGGGAGTTTGTTGGAAGTGTGTGTCACTTGTGTTGTCATTAATGTCAAGTCCATTGATTTCACAGGTAGTCTAGGTGATCTAGGTATTTTGGCTAGGCGGTCTAGGTATGTGTAGCTTAAGTATTTCAAAGGTAATATGAAGGTCCAAAAAGGACCATGAAGTGAGTGAGATGTGTCAATGAGTCATGCCGATGTTCACATGGTCCAATCATGAAATGTATAGGTCAAGTCAAGTCATTCTCAACCTTGGTCTAGTTTAAATACATGGTGTAAATATAGAAACCATGATAATTAATTAAAACCAAAGTAGGGAAATAAATATTGGATCACTATGAGGTAGTAAAGGAGGTGGAGATACAGAGACAAATCATGTTCATAAGAATGAAACAAGTCAATGAGAAGCTTTCTTAAGCAAATCCACAAACAAGCAAGGAGTGAAATATTGGCCCAAAGTATGATGATCAAAAATTAGTATGGTAAGAGCATGGTATGATAACATATGATGTTTACAAGGCTCAAAAGTGAGTGGTCAGGTGATTTAGGAACTTCTCACAGATCTTCATAATATAATTACTTGCAATCATATACCAAAGGTCACCTAGATGAGATGGGATGGAAAGATGAAGGATGAACTAGATCAAACTATAACTTACAGTGTTAGATGATGTGTCCTTAAGGTGTGAGAAATTGTTTTACGAAGCTGAGGATGCATATTTTTCAATATATGCAAGTATTTCCAAAACCTTGTTTTTCAAAGTATGCAAATCGAGCACCAAAATTCTAAGTAGTCAAGAAAAATTGTGGAGCCTCCTTCAGATAAATCATAATAGAAAAAAAATTAAATTGGGATAAAATTATGGTGCAAAAATTATTTTGGTGATGGTTTGAATATTTTATAAGTTTTATCGATTTTTGTGAGCATGTTTGTAACCCTCTAAACCACGGTTTGGACCAGTTTTAGAAAAATGAGTTAGATAGGTGTCCTTAATAAAAAAACTCTTATAAACCTATTTGAAAATATATATAACTCTTTGGGGTACATTTTCATGATATTTTGAGTTCATGGTTCCTAGTGGGTCCCACTAAATAATAGGTACTTTGTGAAGATTTAAGTGCTCAAACAAGTCTTGCAAAGGAAAAAATTCCTAAATTGATTTTGGATGATTCCTATGAGGTGATCTTGAGGTCTATGAATCCATTTATATCACTCATTTGAGAAAATTTTGAGACAAAGCTCAGTTTTGGCCCTACCATTCAAACTAGCAAGCTTGTGTGACTAGTTTTGATGATTTGAAGGCTTAATGATGCAAATGCTCATTATTGGAGTGTAAGAAGTATGTGAACACCCTCTACAAGTATGTTGTGACATGTTTTTAACATTGGTTTAGCTAGAAAAGTCATTTCTTTCTTAATGGTGATTGAGCTAAATATTCTCTTTTAGGCCTATCTTGGAAGTTTGTCTAGATGGGTATGAAGTCGGGAATTTCTCCATTTAACCTATGATTCTAAATTCTTGAACATGTTGTATACATATAAATTTAAGTTTTAGAGGTGATAGGCAGAAGTATGATAAGTGTATGAGATAGTAGACTTCATGAGATTTCCATTGAAAGGTTACTCGCCTTGTGATGAAGATATTCGAGGAAGGTATCACTCAATTCTTGAAGACCAATTTCAAAGATGCTAAAAACATCCAAGAAAGTCTTACAAATTTTTGTTTATCGGTGTTTTTAGCCTTGATTTTGCTCTTTTTGATAAATTTAAATAAAATTATACATCCTAAGATTCACTTTGATATATTACTTGGGTCATGAAGATGAGTGGAAGTGGTCTAGTTAGATGATTCTTCGGGACTATTTTTGTAGAAGTTGATTTAAGCACAACTATGAGGCTAAATAGATGTTTTTACCAATTTGGTGAGTTTATAATCATACAAGAGTATTATTTGACTTGGAGGGACCATGTATCGGAGAATACAAATCTAGAATACTTGTGGACAAGTTTAAAGAGCTAGAATAAAAAAGTATGAGTGATTTGAAGAGTCACAATAAGTAAAATCAAATCTAAGATTTATATCTATTTATGTAGGCTCATTTTATGGTAATTTTTTTCTGAAAAGAATATGATACTATTGTTGTTGAGAAAGAGTAAAACATAACTAAACTAAAAAAATATCACATTAGGTTGATGTAAGTAACCAAGTGAAGAAGGTGACCAAAAATTTGTTGTCGAATGAAGTCTCGAGTTATTGCTCAACAAATTTGGAGTTTGTGCTTCCTAACAAGTAGGTGCTAGCCAAATTTCTCAAGTGGGTGGTTGATTTTATACTTTGGAGTGAATGCTTCAATTTGGAGTCGGTGCCTCATATTTTGTGTGGGTGTTTCAAAGTGAGTGAGTTCTCACCATACAATGAAAACCATTGTAAATGTATAGGACATTTGTACAAGTTAGTTCTCATGTTCTAGTGGGTTTTTGTCCCTTGATGGGTTTCGGACATTAAATACTTTCTCCTCATGTGTTCATGTGTATTTGCTAATTGTTCACTTTCATGGTTGTATGGTCGTTTCTCTCATGGTTAACATAGCTAAGTGTGGTTGATTGAATTATCGAAAAATGCATCATATTTTAATCAGCATTGATTACCCCCCTCTTAGTGCCTAGAATTTCTAACACCACCTCCACATGAAAATCTTCCCAGGATGTCTCTTAGCTTCAAACCCACTTGGGGAAATTTTGATGATAATAATGAAGGAAACCAACCCAACTCTGTTTGGGACATGTTATACACCAGCAATGACATGCCTAGTTTCTATAGGCCTTACCATCATCCTCCCTCTATGGGTCAATAATTCACAAAGGTGGAGGATTGATTTCCTTTCTTATGTTATTTTTGGTGTTTTTGTATAGTTGACTCTCCTAGTCTTTTCCCGTGTGATCTTGTGGCTTTGGGGTGTTCTTCCATACCCCACATTATTTTTATTAATTATCTTGTGTCATTTTACTTATTAGTATATTATAAGATCTTATTCGAAAAAATACACCTTAATGGTTAGTATTTATTATCTATTATTTAAATACATTATATATTATTAGTATTAAATTATTAGTAAAAATTATTATAAATTTATTAGTAATTTATGAGTAATATTATTTAATAGGGTCGAGAGCAGCAATAATAGTGGGATGAGGAACAATGTGCAACTACGGATACGGTGCAGCGTGGGAAAAGAAACAAAGGACATGAGTGGTTGGGAATGGAATTGGAGGATACTCATTGACCCCTCTTGGGAAAGTCATGTGGGCCACAAAAATAATTTAGACTTATTATAGGGAACCATTAAATTTTTTTCCCTCTTGGTGTGAATCTGAACCACATCTTGAGATCCCTTAGGTGGTGGTGAAAGAGCCATGGAGAAGTTTAAACACATAGCCATTGCTTGTTTCGTTGGGTTCGGAGCCTAACATATATGTTGTTAGAGATTTGTGTAAAAGTAAGTGGGCCTACAATTAGGAGGTAAGGATTTAACGGGGATGAGTTTTTATTCTATTTCAAGGAAGAATGGGACTTTAAAAGGTATTACGGGGTGCAGCATGGTTTTATGGAAAAATATCCCCACGACCATCATGTGCTTGAAATTTGGTGTGTTTCAAGAAAGGAAATTTCAGGCTCTTCATGTGGTGATTCCTCTTCCAACACTCCCTTTGGAATTGCTAGAGAAATTAGAGTGTGAATTGTTATTAACCTAACTATGAACTCTCTTTCTCGAATGGTTTTTTATTACCTCTATATAAATGTACCAGTAGGTGCTTTCACCGAAAGGAATATTCTTGGAATCCTCCCTTGATAAATGAGAAAAAATAATAGAGATTTAGTCATCCCCGATCATCTATACTAAGTGCGGGATGGCTAGATATGAGCTAAAGAGATGTGGCGGTGATGACCCACATCCTACGCTAGAGAATGTTGTGGATGGTTGGATGCCCATCTCTCATAATGATGTTGATATTGATGAATATTTACTAGATGATGAGGATGACATGGAGGAGGAGGTTGAGTTCATGGTGGCACATTAGATGGCTCTATCCCCGCATCTCTAGTATCAGTGTAGATTTTTGTTTATAGATCGTGGTAGGTTTTGGCGGTGGTATGGAGAAGGATGGGAGGAGAATCTCCTTGACATGTGGTGTTGTTTAGTTGATCAAATAGGCATGGAAAAATGATGAGACGGTTCTAGGGTGGATGGGGACAAGGAGTGGGAAGGACCATTTTAAATTTTAAATTTTGGTCTAATTAATGTTGTTGGTTACAATATGTCCCAAAAAATGTGGGGTGAAATGTGGTGGGTGTCTGCATTTATGCTTTTGGAGTGTGGGTCCTTAGGAATGGGGCTCTCCACTCGAATTTTCAATAGGAATGTTGTTGACTCAAGTGCTGGTGTGGAAGATGGGGTTGGTCAATGACCATTGCCCAATTCACACAGAGGGATTGAGGAAGACCTTGGGTTAATCTTGGATAGTGATGCCTTTGGGGCCATGAGTGATGGGAATGGGTGGAATTTTGTATAACTCAATCAATTCAATATGAGGTGTTCTAAATGGGTGGCTCGGATACAT
Source organism: Taxus wallichiana var. yunnanensis (assembly GCA_018340775.1). Classification (NCBI taxonomy): domain Eukaryota; kingdom Viridiplantae; phylum Streptophyta; class Pinopsida; order Cupressales; family Taxaceae; genus Taxus; species Taxus wallichiana. The sequence goes on from CM031235.1 coordinate 131,069,061, forward strand.
TCTAGAGTCAATTTTGGGTCATAGTCTTTAGTTTAGTCTTGGTGGGGTGCTTTGGTTGTTTGGGACCTTACTTGTTTGTCATTTCTTTATGCCACTTTGGTAGAGGCTTCACCTTGTGTTTCTTTATTGCTATATATTTTTCTCCTTTGTATTGTTGGGTTTTTGGTCCCCTCAAAACCAAATAATTACCTAATCTAAAATATATATTATTTAAGAGGCTATTATTTCTTCTTAATATATTTTTTCATTGTTAACTATTATTATAAATTTTTATTAGTTTTAGATATTATTAGTTTTTATTAGTAAATATTATTTGAAATTTATTAGTAATTAAATAGTAATATTATTGGAAAGGATATTATTATTTATATTTAAATATTATTAATTATTACTAATATCATTATTGGCATCTATTTTAAATTGAAAAATATGTATTTTTGTAAACAATCTTGATTTCTAATTTTATAAAGATTAAATTTGCAGTATAAATATAAAAATGAGCTCAAATTTTATAAAGCATACTTATATAAAGATTTAATTTTTAAATATTGTGTTAGTTTTAAGCAACAAACATAATAACAAAAACATTGTTTCTCTTTCCATGTTTCAACCGAAAGGAATGATAATAATATTGTTCCAAGCCTCGATCGTAGATGATAATAGCACACCACATTAGATTTGTAAAATAAAAGAGCTAAAATACCATTTTTGGAAATCCATCATAATCCATAATGCTTGATACATTACAATGCAATGAATTGAATTACTCAATAAGAAAGATGTACATATAGGAGGGAAGTGAAATCTGCTACCTAAATTAGTGGTGAAGAAATCCCACTAACCGATATTAGGTAGTTAAGTTAACACCAAAAGACTAGTAAGCTAACTCCACATAACTGAGAAGCTAACTCAACACAACTAGTAAGGTAACTCTAAACAACTAGTACACCTAAGCAGGTAAACCGAACAAGTGTAGGGATAACACAAGTGTAAGAATTATCGTAATAAATAAATAAAAGGATTAATAATAACCTAAACTAACACCCTCCCATAAGCATAGCTTGGGTGGGTGAAGAAGGTGGGTACTGACAACAAGTCCTGATGAGGTACCCATGTATAATAATTGGGAAAATTGGACACCGCAAGGTACAAGAACCCGTACTAACAAAGTAGAGAGGAAACATTCCCACTCCAAGATATCCTCGAAATCTCGGCCCCAAAACTCATACAATGATGAAGACGTTTGGTGCGCACTATGGTCTAAATCCACTTTGCTTGATCATAGAAATCCTAAACAATCGGTATTTGGCTTCATAGAATAGCTCCATGTAAGGAGACCGTCATGGAGTAGTGTCGAAAGTGAAAAAAACCAAACATAATTTTATCACCGGCTTTACAAATAGGTGTCCCACGATCCAAGAACAACCAAGTCAAGGACATGAGATCCAAATAAATAGGAGTTCCATGATCCGAGAAAAGCCAAGGTAACAGGGGAAAGGAAAAAAATCGAAAGAAGAAAGAAAAATTGCTACAAATAGGTGTCTCAAGATCCAAGAAAATAACCAAGGCAAGGACATGAGATCCAAATAAATAGGAGTGTCACGATCCAGAAAACACAAAGTAACAAGGAAAGGACAAAAACCCAAGAATCAATATCAAAACCACACCCTCCCATACATTACCTCGAAGTTTAGGACATTAGGCTTAACCAAAATTGCATCCACGAGTGATTACAACAAACTCCCAAAATTGGCACTTTATAATTGAGTGCATGTAAATACTACAATGAGTAAAATTACCTTTTACATTTAAAGTATTTATATAAAAATTTCACAAATACATAAATCTCGAAATAATAAAAAATTTTAAAAAAGAACACGTTAATCGAGGTACGAGATCAAAAGTTACATGAGCTCTAAAAGGTTTTGTTATTAAAATAATATTTTAATGTTGATTTTTTTAAAAAGCTAATGTGACATCTAAATGTCCAAAGGGTAAAAGAGTGCATCCTCACGATATATGCTTTTGACCAAAGGATAAAGGCTTGCTCCCGAACCTAAATGTCTAGAGGGTAAATCAATGCACCTAGAGGGTACACGCCTATATCCAATGGATAAAAGAACACCCCTAGGGGTACAGAGATATGCATCTAGTGGATAAAAGATTGCATACAAAAACAAATATATACAGGGTAAAATATTGCATCTAGAAGGTACGTGCTTATATCCAATGGATAAAAGAATGCACTTAGACAAGACAAATCTACGTCTAATGTATAAAAGACTACATCCAAAATAGAAATATCTAGAGGTTAAAAGAATGCATCTAGATGGTACACACTTATATCCAATGGATAAAAGAATGCACTAGAGGGTACAGATCTCTATCCAAAGGTTAAGAATACATCCAAAATAGACATATCTAGAGAGTAAAAGAATGCATCCATAATGTACATGCTTATACCCAATGGATAAAAGAGTGCACTAAGATGGTACAGATCCGTGTCTAATGGATAACAAAATGCATACAAAATAGAAATATCCGTGAGGGTAAAAAAATGTATCCGAGAAGGTACACTCTTATATCCAATGGATAAAAGAATACACCCAGAGGGTATAGATCTACGTCCCGTTTTGACTATCTAAAAACATGGTCAAGTTTATAGTCAATCCTATGGTTTTGGAACCTTCCAAATCCAATGGCACACTCCCTTTGCATAAAAATTCATGCTTTATAAAAGTGATAAAAATTTTGAATACATGAAAATAAAAACCCTTGCTTGAAAGAAAAATTACAAATGCATGTCTACATCATATGTTGCTCGATATCATGAAGGTAATGATAAGAAAATTTTCCAAACTACGATCTCGAGATGATAATAGCACACCACATTAAATTTTCAAAACAAAACAACTAAAATACCATATATGGAAATCCATCATAATCCATAATGCTCGATACATTACAATATAATGGCTGGAATTACGAATAAGAAAGATGTACATATAGGAGGAGGGAATTGAAACTACCACCTAAATCAGTTGTGAAGAACTCTCACTTATCGATATTGGTAGTTAAGTTAACTCTAGAAGACTAGTAAGCTAACTCCACACAACTATTACACCTAAGAAAGCTAAACCAACAAGTGTAAGGCTAACACAAGTGTAAGAATTATCCAAATAAATAAATGAAAGGATAAAAATAACCTACGGAACATAAACTTAACAAGAAAGAATTACATAAATAAAATTTATTTCAGTTTCAATGAGATAATGGATATTATGAATACTTTGGTGTATGGTGTTTGAGTAATATTTTTGGTAAATTCTATAGTCATTATCACTTTTTGTTTCTATCTTTGTAACTTTGTTTGATACAAATTTTTGTGTTTATTTGTCTCTACAAGTGTTAATCATCGTAACAATTTACCAAGAATCGAATATTTTAATATTTTTTTCCTCCTCTATCAAGGGGTCTATTTAAAAGAAAACATACCTTCTAAAATCTTCTTATGGTGGACTTTTGAATCGTTCTAATCTTTGTATCTTATCAAGACAAATGGTTTCACATTCACTGCAACAATTGTCTTTTTCTATTATCCGTAAAATAATTAACAAGGTCAGTTTAGTAGAACTAGGAGGTTTCATTTTATTACCATTCTAATTCAATTGTTAGACATATAAAAACATAAATGATTGTTTTTATTCCTATTATCTATTTCAAATATCTTCTGCAATACACTTTAATTCTTTTAACTACATAAATATCAATACAAAAGGTTACGTTATTTATTCTTTATAGAATGAAAAGGTATTTGTTTTCATTAGAGATTAGAAACATTCAAATAAGCTTAAAAATTAAAATAAATCTTCTAAAGGTATTAAAATGAATACTAATAAAGTTAACCATTGAGGTGTATTTTAGTTTTATTGCTTTCAAATTTTCACAACGAGTTCATTGATTTAGACCCATTTAAATGTTTATAGAGGTCTTACAATAATGAAAAGTACATATTATTACTATTAATGTATATACCTTTACGGGGATATTACCACTCACAACCTAGACTTAGAGTATTGTTTGTATGATAAAATTTTATATTAGAATGGGAATTTTCCAATTCTCATATTTGTTACATATATTTTGTGTATATATTAAAATTCGATAGTGGGTATCTAACTATTCTCATGCAATTGATATATAAGAAAAATAGAGGTAAAAATAATTGCGAATGGGCATATGCCCATTCTCATATAGTTAATATAGAGGTAGACTAGATGTAACTAATATGAGAATAGGAAGATTCTCATTCTCACACAATTAATATTGAGGAAGAATACAAGTAATGAAAATGAAAATGAGAAGATGCCCATTCTCGAGACAATTAATATAGAGGCAACGAATGATATGAGAATGGGAAGATGCCCACTATCACATAGTTTATATAGAGGCAGAATAGAGGTAACGAATATGAGAATGGGAAAATATCCATTCTCACACAATACATATAGAGGAAGAATAAAGGTAATAAATATTATAATGTGTAGATGTCCATTCTCATATAGTTAATATAGAGTAAGAATAGAAGCAACGAATATGAGAATGGGTGTCTTGCCATTCTTTATATTAACTACATATGAAATAATGGTTAGAGCCTTATTGCTATAAGGATATATAAACATTTGAGTTGAATATTTCTTGTATTCCTCCTTTGAAGTAAATATTAAAAAAATATACAAGCTACAATTTATATGAGAATGAGAATGAGAATATGTCCATTATAAAAATATTGTATATACCATAATGGGCATATGTGGCCGCTAGCCTTAAGTAAGTGATCACTAGGATTATTTCCTTCATCTACCTCTAGCCTTGAATATCTTAGCATTCCCTATCATTGTGTTACTTAGCATGCACTATCTTGTGTTACTTAGCAATCACTAAGTAACAAGAGGCTAACAACCTCTAAGGGACATAACCGTAATAATTTTAAGTTAAGTTACATAAGACTAGTCTTAGACTATCATGTCGAATATTTCTTATATTCCTTCTTTTAAGAAAATATAACTAAATTATAAAAGCTACAAATTATATGGCAATGAGAATTGTCATATTTCCATTCTAAGAATATTATCTATACAAAAATTGTCATTTCTAGTCATGTTTTTATATAAATTAGATATCACTAACCTTATGTCCCTTAGCCACCACTAACCTTGTGTCCCTTAGAGGCCACTAGAAACATAATGATCATTTTAGATTAACAACCACTAGACTAGTTATTATAGTCCATAAAAGACAATTACTAATGATTTTCCTAAAAAGTGAGCTAAGCTCCATTGTTATGGTTAGATATTCCAACTCGATAAACTAATCCTAGAATCCGCTAAGATCAAATTTTATTATATTGCGTTGATGTAACATAACAAGAAATTGAGATTAGTGGATGCTAGGCTAGATATTATCTTCCATACAAGACAATTAGTATTTTGAAAACTGAGGTAAAATTCATTATTATGCTTAGATATTTCAACATGATGTTCAAATCGTAGCGATTGATAAGGTCAACGTTTATTACATTTATTTGATGCAACGTAAAAATATTTGAGATTAAAGGCCATTTGGGATAGTTATTACATTCTAAACAAGATAATTGGTATTGATTGTCTTGAAAATTGAGCTAAGGTCCATTATTATGGTTGAAATTCCAACATGATATTCTAAGCCTAGTGGCCATTAAGTTCAGATTTTATTACATTTTGTTAATGCAACATAAAAATATTTGAGATTAGCATCCACTAGGATAGTTATTAATTTCCTTACACACAAATGATGAATAGACAATTTCTACAATCTATTTATATGTCTGATATTGTAATTAATAACCATATGTCCATGTTAGGATACATGAACATTTTCTGAACACTTAGGGATAGCTTCCATTACTAATGATTTTTTCAACTACACAAATAATTATAGTAAGTGATAGCATATCCTTGATGTTAATCCTAACCCTTTGTATATGATAACTTATTGAGGTATTTCCTAGCATCGCTAAGCTCTAAATATATTACATTGACTTATAACAGAAAATAATCCTGTAAATTTTGAAATCTCTATCATACACTTATTTTTTGAGTTGCTTAAAAACACTTCTTAGCTAGCAACCACTAAGGAACATAAGGGTAGTAGACACTAAGTTTCATAAAGATAGTGGTCACATATTCCCATTCTAGCTAGACAATATTCTTAGAATGGACATCTTCCCATTCTAATAATCATATCTTGGCCACTACCTAACGAAAGACTAGCGTCCATAGATGCCCATTTTGGTATAGAAAATATTCTTAGAATGGACATATGCCCTTTCTGAGACTCATATTCTAAATAAGAAGATGCACATTCTAAGAAAAATAATATAGAGGTAGAATAGAGGAAACACATAATATGAGAATGGGTGTATGCCCATTCTCAAAAAATTTATATAGAGCTAAAAAATATGAGAATGGGGAGATGTCCATTCTCACCCAATAATTTAAGAAGAAATACAGATGTAATGAATATGAGAATGGGAAGATGCCCATTCTCACATAGTTAATATACAAGAAGAATAGAGGTATAGAATATGAGAATTGGAATATTAATTTCTACAGACTCAGAAACACCCTTTATAGCCTTATGTCACCCTACCTAGTATTTCTTATATGCTCATGCACCTCTCGAGTTAAGTTTACTTAGTACGGGGTAAGTGCGTAAGTTGGTGGACAAAAGAGGGGTCATAAGTGGACGTAATATTGCAAAAAAGTGAAATATCAACTTGTAGGGATTATTAGAAATACGTGCACTCAAAATTATAAAAATTATTAAAAATTACTCGTAGCATCCGAAATCTAGTTTCTAAATTTTTATTTTTTAAAAAAATGGACAAGTGTAGCTATATTAAACACTTAAAATTATAGGAGTTGGTTTTTGTTTTTGAAATAACTTATAAGATTGTAGTCCATTTACTGCGATTTGGATGACCAAATCTTGTTATTTTTTTCCTTTGGTGAAAATTTTGATGTAGTTGTCTATCTTAGGATGAATTTTATTTTGTATTTTTCAAGCAATTTTTTTTTATGATTTCTTCCATGAAAGTGGTCTAAAAATATTTAGAAAATGGAGCGCTTTCCATTTTCCCACCATAACTATATCAAAAAATATCAAAATCATTTTTTTTAACATGTATAAAATTTCTCCATGCTTGGGATGGTATAAGTTTTATCACATTTTGATAAGTGATACAAAAGTTGTAGTCTTAAACATAGACATGAACATTCGCGGCGAAAAATGTCTTAAAGACCTATAGTTAGTAAAAAAATTATAAAATGATATTTATCTTATTCTATTAGCTTTGAAATAAATATTTCTACAAATCTAACCATCTCCCCTACGCGATGGCACCATTTTTGTGAAATGTTTTCAGTCTTTTAGCATGGTTCAAGTCTATGGAAGAGAATTTGAATTTTTTGACCCTTTACACTTCATAATGACCTTCCATAGCTTTGGTTGGGGAAAAACAAAGATTTCTTGAACCTTAGGGTTGGATTTGATCATACAGATAGAACCACAATCTTGGTTTACAAACCGCGATTGTGGGTTTTTAAACAAGAACCATGATCACACTTTATAAACTGTGAGCACATACGAATGTTCTAATTACCATGTGATTTTTACTTGTTTGACTTTACCATCGGAATTACTACAAAATTCTTTCATTTTCAGCACATTTTACTATCATCGGAGTAAAACATCATGGGAGACAAGACACGAAGTCAAAAAGGAAGTCATTAAGTAAAAAAACACCCAACGAATTAGAGGAAAAGAGATTTCAAAATTCAGAGTGAATGTGGAATCTTTGTGAATCAATTAGAGGTTCATCTTCAACCCCTACTATTGTAAGAAATGAGAAACCGTAATGTTTCTCTTGTTAATGTTAAAGTTGAATTAAATACTCATGATGAAGATGTTTTTAATATCAATGTTGAATAAGAATTAAATAATCGTGATGTAGAAAATTGTGAAATAGAAGGAGACAATGAAAATGTGAATAAAGAAATTTAGGTTGAAATTGTAGACAAACAAAATTTGGCAAAAACATGTCTTAGGATTTTCCATAAGAAACCTAATTATTTTATTGAAATTGATGAAAATATTTTGAAACCAATGTGTGACAAATTTTCGAATGGAAAATCAGAAGAAAAGCCAATGAAATTTGGGATAATCATTTCGTAATTTTAAATGATTCCTAAAAATGTCATTTTTTGGTTAGTTTGATGAAATTGAATAAAATGAGACCTACATTAAACACCTTAGGATTGACAACATCTAATATATGTGGTCAAACATCTATAATTGTTGAATACCTTCATGATGCATATCACACTTTGTTGGTGTCAAAAGACACACTAGGGATAGTAATATTGTGTGTCATGTACTTGTTACTAGTGTTGTAAGTGAATCAATACAAAAACAACGCTTTGATTACGCAAACAAGTTGAATGTTGCAAGTTAATCGAAAAAATATAATGAAAGCAATTGAAAGATGTAATATCCTTCAATCACTTTAACAATGATTTTTGGGCATTTTTGCTAGAGCATTGTGTAAGGAAAAATATAATTATGATGCTATAAGAGAATTTTTTATTCAATTTTGGCATGATAACACTAGAGTTTCACCTAATACAAGACATGTTGTAAAACAGACTTGGTTCTACTAATTGCAAACCACATCTAAAGCATTTCTTAGATATGAATCAAACTCAATTTTTTGTAAGTTTGAACAAGAGCATCTGGAAATTAAAATTAGTCAACATTTTTTTGAAATGTTGAAACCATTCTATGTGAAAATCAACCATGCTCGCACCACTTGTTGTTGGCAACATGTTGAATTTGCTATGCATTATGCTAAATTTTTATGTATTCGTTCTATTTTTCATTCTGAAACTATGTTATCAAAATGTGGTGTTCAAGTTCCACCAATATCTTCTAGGGATTTCATTCCTATGATATTTTGTGAAAAATAAGTTGGACAATTTTTTTATAGTCAGGATTGTTTAGATGGAAGTTGTGGTACATGTGATGGATTACCTAAATTGGAAAGTTGCATCCATGAGCAAATTAAAGGTGTAATAGGAAATAATTTAGTTGAGTTTGATAAATATAAATCAGTTGCATACCAATTGAAATATGGAAAAGAGTCTAAACGGTGTGAGCTAGTTACAGAACATATGCCTGTTTTTCAATTTATGAGAAAATTTAAGGATGAAATTGTTTATGAGTATGCTAGGCATACACATAGAGCTCGATGGTTGGATGAATAGTTCAAGATATGCAAAGACACATTTCTTATTGGTACTATTGTTTCAGTGGTCGATTTTGTAGAGAATTACACATTGCAACCACAAATGGAGGTTCAATCACAATATTACAATTCAAGTACAAGTTTCCATTTTTGTGCATATAACATTTATACATTCTCCTAATAGTATAGAGAATGATTGAAAAAATTTAAGAGAGTACCACTTTTATATCAATGATGATCATACTCATTCTACTAAATTTGTGCAAGGGTGTTTCCAGTTATTTTATGGAAACTTGTCTAATAGGGACATCCACTTCAAACAACATTATATATGGTTAGATAATTACATGTCTTAGTTTAAGAATGCATAAATGTTTTATTGGATGAGTAGGATGCATGTCAAGATGGGTGTGCAACATATTTGGAGTTTCACTAAGGCTTGGACATGGAAAAGGAGAACATAATGGTGTAGGGGCATGTGTGAAAAGAGCTCTTACAAGAGAAGAGTTGAAGTAAAAGATGGTGCTAAATTGAAAGATGCAAAGAGCATAGTGGAATGGTGTATTGACAACATGGCCCGAGGTTCTCAAGAAAATTCCATAGTTCGTAGATATTTTTGGTTGATAGAGGAACAACAAATTGCTAACTACAAGGATTGTATGAAACTCATTGGGTCTAGTGATATGCACTCATTTTGTAGCTCAAACGCTACTTTGTGGGCCACATGGACAAGAAAGTTGACATGTTTTTGTGCATCTTGTATTAAATTTGTCACTGTTGAGTGTGATTCATAAGAATGGGTCGATGGATGGATTTGTAGGCCTTTAACTCTGCTTCCTAGTTATCAACCTCCACAAGCATTACGACTTGTTTCTAGCAGATGAAGTTGTAACATCCAAGAACTTTGAGGAAATTTCAATTTTGGTGTGACAAGGTATTTATGGTTATTTACAATTTTTGTATTGAGTTATGTCCATTGAAATGTTAATATGTACAATTTAAATTTGAGTTGAAACCTTTTTTTGTAGGACATGTGTTTTCGGTTATTGTGACAGAAGACAATGAAGAAGGAAAAAACTATTTCTTATGTTTTTGCATCAAGGAAAGAAAGAAGTTGACTTCTCCTATTATAGATTGCGAAGATATTGAGCACCCCGCAACATCATTGGTAATTCTTGGAACTTGGCTTCAAGCGGTATCCATTAAAAACTCCTCTATTTGGGTGTTTTAAGACTTTGAGACACACAGGAAAATACTCTTATATTCACATCTAATTCTAGTGAAAAATATTCAGTTGTATAGATACTAAGGAAGTCCTAATAACAAGATTCATTAGAAGTTTTAAGAGTTAGATCATGAAGCAATCTTGTCTGCTATTCATAGTAGATCCGATCCTGATGGTTCATTGGAATGAATTTACAATGCTCATGTCTCGTATATATAATTTCTTTGATATAATTTATTTGGTATATATAAATTTTTAGTTAGATAAATTTAAGTTCATATATTTTATAAAATTTGTGTATTTTGTATATATCTAGTATGGTTTTGATTTGAAATTTAAATTTCTTTTACTAACACTATTATGTGCGGAGTTAGTGGTGCTTAAAAAGATTCCACCTTCACGTGGTTGGCATTTTTAATAGAGAATTATAAATTCTTGAAGCTAAGAGAAGATTTCATTGTTTTACAAGAAAAGAGAAGTAATTAACAATGATTTATGTACCTGTGGAGGGGGTTCTTAGCTCCGAAGGAGGTAAACTAGAAGGAATTGGACCTTAAATAATCGAAACGATGCCTCCCAAGTGTTTACAAGACCATCCCTATGTGTGTGCACATTCGGTTTGGTGCTATGACCCACCATTTGAAAAATGTACCATTTAAAAACCTTACACCGGCTCAAAATGCACTATTCCGCATGTTTACAAACAATAGGGTAGCGATAAAGCACCTATAGGAGAAGGAAAAACCAAGAAAGGCTATTATAGAGGGTCCCTACACTGAGGTGTAGGATCGGATGAGTTGTCTCTAGGTTCCACGAGGTGCACATAGCGACCCATCGAAGCTTTGAACAATTTTTTGTTCTTAGGGCTCTTAAGGGAGTACGGATGAATGAGGTAACCTAGAAGAAACGATGTTGTCACGCACCAAAATGATACCTCCTCTAGAATTCACCGGCCACCTAGATGTGTCAAGATAGTCGGTTCGGGGCCATAACCCACTGTTTGTAAAATATACCGTCCGAAAACCTTATAATGGCTCAAACCTGGACTATTCCATGTGTTTACAAACAATAGAACAGTGACATCACCAATTGGAGAAGGAAAAAATTGATACAGGCTATTGTAGAGGGTCCCTATGCCGAGGTTTAGAATCAAACAAGATGTCTTTAGGTGCCATGGAGTGCACATAGTCACTCATCGAAGTTGAATGATTTTTGGTCTCAGGGCTCTTAAGGGACTCCACCCAAACGAGGTAGCCCAGAAGAAATGACATTGTCGTGCACCAAAACAATGCCTCCTCTAGTGTTCGGCCATGGCCTGGACGTGTCGGTGTAGTCACTTTGGTGCCACACCCACCATTTGCAAAATATACCATTTGATAGCCTTACACGGCTCAAACCTCACTATTCTCGTGCCTTTACAAAGAATAGGGTAGTGAGAGCACCAATTGAGAAGGAAAAAAGCGAGAAAATATATTATAGAGGATCCATACACCAAGGTGTTAGATCGGAGATGAGATGACTCCGTGTTCCACAAAGTGCGCGTAGTCACCCATTGAAGTTGAATGATTTTTTGGTCTCAAGGCTCTTAAGGGCTCCACCGAACGAGGTAACCACACAAGCAACAATGTTGTGACACACAAAAACTATGCCTCCTCTAGCATTCACCGGTCACCCAAATGTGTCGACACAGCTTAGTTTGGTGCCACGACCCACTGTTTGCAAAATATACCATTTGACATCCTTACACTGTCTCAAACTACACTATTAGGGGTGTTTACAAACAATAGGGCAGGAAGAGCACCAATTGGAGAAGGAAAAAACTGAGATGTGATATTATAGAGGGTCCCTACGCAAAATTTTAGGATTTGACGAGACCTATTTAGGTGTCACTGAGTGTGTCTAGCCACTCATGAAAGTTGAACAATTATTTGGTCTCGGGACTCTTAAGGGACTCCACCCGAACAAGGTAGCCCGGAAGCAACGACTTTGTCACTTATCGAAATGACACCTCCTCTAACATTAAAATTTCCACCCGATGTGCTCGGTGTAGTCAGGTTTGGTGCCACGACTAACGATTTGCAAACGATACCATTTGACATCTTTACACCTGTCTCAAACTCCACTATTTGGTGCATTTGCAAACTATAGGGTAGTGAGAGAACCAATTGGAGAAGGAAAAAACCAAGACATGCTATTGTAGAGGGTCCCTATGCCAAGGTGTAGGATCAAATGAGATGTCCTTAGGTGCCACGGATTATGCGTAGTTACATGTCGAAGTTGAACAATTTTTGGGTCTCAGCGCTCTTAAGGGACTCCGCCCAAATTAGGTAGCTTGGAAGCAATGATGTTGTCACACATTGAAATGACGTCTCCTCTAGTGTTAACCTATCCACCTAGACATGTCGGCATAGTTGGTTTGGTGTCATGACCAAGCATTTGCAAAATATACCATTTGACAACCTTACACTATCTCAAACTACATTATTTGGCATTTTTAAAAACAATAGGGCAGCGAGAGCACCGATTCAACAAGGAAAACAAAGAGACATATTATTGCAAAGGGTCCCTACACTGAGGTGTGGGATTAAACATTTTTTTGTCTCAATGCTCTTAAGGGACTACACCTGAACGAGGTATCCCGGAAGCAACAAAATTTTTACGCACTGAGAATGACACGTCCTCTAGCATTCACTTAGATACCAAGACATGTTGGCATAGTCGGTTTGGTGCCATGACCCACCATTTACAAAATATACCATTCGACACCTTACACTGTCTTAAACTACTCTATTCAAGCAGGTGAGAGCACCGATTGGAGAAGGAAAAACTTGAGACAAAGCTATTGAAATGGTCCCTACACCGAGGTGTAGGATCAAACAAGATTCCTTAGGTGCCACAGAGTGCGCGTAGTAACCCATCGAAGTTGAATATTTTTTTGGTCTCAAATCTCTTAAGGGACTCTGTCCAATGACGTGCCCTAAGCAACAATGTTGTCACACACAAAAAAAATGCCTCCTCTAGCGTTTACCTAGCCACCCAAATGTGTCAGCGCATTCTATTCGTTGCCATGACCCATCGTTTACAAAAATACCATTTGAAACCCTTAAACCTGTCTCAAACTACACTATTTGGGGTGTTTGCAAACAACAGGGCAGCGAGAGCACTGATTGGAGAAGCAAAAATATGAAATAGGCTATTGTAGAGGGTTCCTTTTTTGAGGTGTAAGATCAAACGAGACATCCTTAGGTGCCACGGAGTGTGCGTAGTCATCAGTAAAAGTTGAACAATTTTTTTGTCTCGGGCTCTTAAGGGACTCCATCCGAACTAGGTAGCCTAGAAGCAATGAGGTTTTGTGCACCAAAACGACACCTCCTATAAAGCATTCACCCCCACTGGATGTGTTGCATCAGTAGTCGGTTCGCTGGTGCCATGACCCACCATTCGACATCCTTACACTATCTCAAACTACACTATTTGGGGCATTTGCAAACAATAGGGTAGCAAGAGCACTGATTAGAGAAGGAAAAACCTAGGACATGATATTACAGAGGGTCCCTACGCCGTTGTGTAGGATAAAACGAGACATCCTTAGGAGCCACGAAATCTGCGTAGTCACCCATCGAAGTTGAAATTTTTTTTGGTCTCATGGGCTCTTAAGAGACTATGCCCAAACGAAGTAGCCTAGAAGCAATGACATTGTGACACACCGAAACAAAGCCTCCTCTACTATTCACTAGCTACCTAGACATGTCAAGGCAATCGGTTAAGTGCCACGACCCATTGTTTAAAAAATATACCGTTTGACAACCTTACATTGTCTCAAACTACACTATTTGGTTTGTTTGCAAAGAATAGGGCAGCTAGAGCACAGATTGGAGAAGCAAAAAACTGAGACGAGATATTGCTGATGGTCCCTACACCAAGGTGTAGGATTGAATGGGACATCCTTAGGTGCCACAGAGTCATAATTGTTGAAAAAGTTGTAATTGTTGAAAAAGTCACAGATTCTTCTCAGAAACAAAAAAAGAAGAAAAATAACAAGAACAAGAAAAAGAAGAAAGTTGTAGATTCTTCTCCTTTGCAATAGGTTCCTCTTCAACAAACTCATTCCATTTTCAACAATTTTTCAACTTTTTCAACAATTACAACTTTTTCAACAATTACAAAATTTTTAACTTTTTTAACAATTACAACTTTTTCAAGAAATTGTTGAATTAGAAATTGAAAGAGAAGAAGAAGATATGAAATTATTGGTTATTGTGAATACTCACCCAACAAAGATCCTGAATAATCTGGATAGATGACATGAATAGTTACTCTTGTTGGTTGCGGAGTAAACTTCGCCAATCAATGTTTATACTTTGTTGGCTAAAGTCATGCAGGATGGATTTGTGGCACGAATTTTTATTATAGTCTGAATAAGGTTCTCAATAACAATTTTATTTTTTTGGATCTATGTTTGGAGGGTTTTGAGGGTTTTGAGGAATATGTTGATGGTTTACAGGATTACGAGCAACCCAACTAAATAAACAAAATATTGAAAAACCCATGAAAATAAAAAAAATAACCTAAATTGCAAACAAATTGATCAAAATCGAGAGCTTACCTCTTTGTCTTGGCGGCATGGTTGAAACTATCATGATCTAGAATTCCGAAGAGTATTTTTTAGGCAGTATTCAAAGTGTGAGTGCTAAAGGTCTAGGAGAAATTGCAATTGGAAAGGATTAATGTGGGAAAATGAGGAGTCACAAATCTGTTCTTTTTGTCTTAAATGACCACAATCGTGGTTTGAAACTGCAAGTGTGGTTTTAAACCGTGCTCGCAGTGTCAAACCATGATCACGGTTTTAGGTTTGGAAATCACTGAGCCTCTAAAAAGAATTACGCGATCACGGTTTATAAACCATGAGCATAGTTTATAAATTGTGCTCACGCTACCTAAATTTCAGGTTTTTATGTTCACTTAATTGTCCACCAACTTGATGCATTTACACTTCGCCAAAATAAATTAAGTGCATTTTGACTATCAGTATATTATAAATTGATTACCCTTATTTTTATAAATTTCCTATGTTAATGATCTACTAACCTTTAAAGGAACTAATGGATCATAATATGGAATTTCATACTTGAATATATTATATTTATTGCCAACTTCGTGGATTTTAATATTGAAAGGAATTACTTAAAAGGTGATATACTAGGAGTTTAATCAATCAAAAACCTTATATTAGATAATAAGCGAGATATCGAATAAATTCCAGTTATTATTTTAAAACTTGTTAGATTAGAAGTCATGAAACTCTCTTCCAACAATTTAACAGAAGTTTTCCCCTTTCCATGTTCCAAAATTTGAGTCGTATTCAAGTCCTACACCTTTCTCAAAATCATTTGACCATTGAATTCTCTTCCATTTGGGTTACTTAGCGTTTGCTAGCCTTATGTCCCTTAGTGACCGCTAGCCTTGGGTGCCTTAATGTTTGCTAGCAACATAATGAACATTTGAGATTAGTAGACACTAGGATAGTTATTACATACCGACATAAGACAATTACCAATGTTTTTCCGAAAACCTAGTTAAGCTCCATTACTATGGTTAGATATTCCAACACGATATTCTAAGCCCACCAACCACTAAGCTCTAATTTTAATATATTTAGTTCATACAACATATTGAAAATTTAATATTAGTATTCAAGTGGCTATGTATTCCCTAGTGACCGCTAAACTCTAAATATATTACATTTATTTGTTAAAGGAAAATAATCCTATATATTGTGACATGTATATTATACACTTATTTATTTTCACCTTGCATAAAAGACACTTCTTAGATAGCAGCTACTAATGGATAGAAGGGTATTGGTTCAAAAGTTAAAATGTATGAGACAATAAAATGATACATGGATTTCTTTTCAAAAATTTAACCAGTTTTATTTACAAGTTTGAGTCCTCGCACATGTAAAGTGTGCTGACTAACACTTTAAAAATATGAGGAAGCACACTTTGCAAGTGTCGCACTCAAACTTGGCAATTGTGAGGACTCACACTTTCAAGTGTAAGGACTTGCACTTGGCAGTTGTGAGGATGTACACTTTTAAAGTTTGAGTACTCGTCATTTAAAAGTTTGAGTACTTGTAATTGCAAAGTGCAAGGACTCTTACATCAAACTTGTAATTTTTACCATCCATACACTTAACAAGTGTGAATTTTTTTCTTTATCCCATTAACAATTTTAATCATCATTTTAATTATTAATTAATAAAGAAACCTTACTTAATATAGGTTTTATTAGTTATTTTGTATAAAATTAACATATGACCGCTCTTAAACATTAAATATAAAGAAAGAATAAATGATAAATTTTTATATTCTATAGAGTTAGAAGAGGTCCAAGTGAAATATGATATGTTGAGCACCATATGATAAACACTATATAGATTAATCACCATATTAATCCCTAAAATAGACTACTAATCCTTAAAATATACTATATAATCGTTTATTTGCTCGTAAGAGAATCAAAACACCCTTTCTCGATTCAATTTCCATCCGACTTACTTGGGTCAAAATGCTTATAGATATTTTTTATTATGTGTATCTTGATTATTTGGTTATAATTACCTTATGCTCATAGAGAATAGCACCTAAGATTGACTAATCTAATTTACCATATTTGGATCACAATATTCTTCTCAATGTTTATCAAATCAACGGTGAATGTGTCTTGTACTATGTAAGCATTTGGAACCTATATGATATCCTTAGTTTTGTGTACATCTTAGTTATATTTCTTAAATTAGTTAATGTATCATTTGATAAACTATACTTTTTCATCACAATTTTTATCACTTTTGCATATATAATTGTCATTAACAATATTTTCAAGCTCTAAAAATGCCACTAGCAACACTCCCTCACTTGTATGTAGAAGGTGTCAATATCTTGTTCCAAGGTGTCAAGAATACTAATATACTATAGAATCCCATTCTATTAACATTGATGTTCACTTTAGCTATGTTTTAACTACCCAAGACCCAATTGAACTAGTTAGATCTTCACCAAACTCTCCTTGTAATGATGGTCTAAACTAAGGACATAACAATCTTCATATTAGTAAATCCAAATTTAAAGAGATTTGATTTATCTTACTATACAAACTTAGCTCCACTTAAGCATCTTGTCAAACACTTCATGTGTATGTTACGATTTCTCACCTTTTTAAAAAATTCCACTTCTCAATCATTCTTATCAATCTTTCAGAAAGGAAAATTTTAAGGAATCCACCTGAAATAAACTCATAGAAATCATGGTGAATATGGTTGGAACCAAATTCATTGGGTTTGCAAATTAAATAAAATCAATGTTCATGGCATTGGAAAAATATAATATTTTTTGAATAAAATTGTAGATTGAATGATGAATAAAAGATAATTCATTGGAATGAAGGTTATTTCTTGTACTAAACACATTTTAAGTCCAAATGGAGGTTTGCCACATGTTCCTCCGATCGCCACTGCATTGCCTAATCGTAGACCTGAAAATTTATTAAATTGGTTCATTCTGGGGCTTCAAGTCCAGAGAATTAATTTTACTCGAGGATGCCCGGAATCCCGCCACATGTCTTCCCAATATCCAATTCCAGTGTTGGGGCTCCTTTGCATACCTTTACACTCAAGTTCCTAGAATGGGTGACACTTGGTTGCTCCTCATGTGCCAAGGCTTATCAAAGTTAGAGTGACTTCTTAAGAAGTTAGTAGAGTATTTTGGCAAGTCTTCTACGGTTTAATGACTTCCAATCTAGATATCTCAGTGTGTGTGTGTGTGTGTGTGTGTGTGTGTGTGTGATGTATGACGAATTTAATCAAATTTCAAAAAAATCCTAAACATGTCAACGAATGAGACCAAATGAATAGGAAGGTTCCATAGATTTCTTGGCAATCTAAGAATGTTTTAAAACCCCGACCCATCTATCATGTGGCAATTCAATAAATAATATATGTTCGGATTAGAGATCCATTGGATATTCATGTGGCAAAATTATTGTTTGTGGAACTTTTGGTCAAAACGTGGTCACTAACATGGTCGTAAAAAACAGCCAAATTACGAATATTAGCCACTAAAATTTTCCTCTTCTTTCAAGATCTCTGTTACAACTATCTGGAAGAAGACATAATTTTTTCAAATAAATCTAAACATGACTTGAGTGATAACGACCCAACCTTCAGGAATAAATATCGGTAGACATGTTATCATTTTTTCATGTCTATAAATTATGGATTTTTCTATCTTCTTTAACGTCAAAGAACTTAGATTAGTGAGCAACATTAATGTACTACTTCCAATACTCCCAAATATTTATGTTATTACTAGATGCAACATTTTGTAGTTCAGATATATTCATAATCTAATATTATGTACCACTAACATGAAAAACCTATTTTTAGGAAGATTTGATATATAATGACATTGAAATGTAGAACCAACAAAATTATGAATTATTTAAATATTGTTTATATGCCTTTTATTCCTTTAAACAAGTCTTCTTTTAATATCATGAAAGAGAGTGATATTTTCTAGAATGTTAAAAAGTAATAACTCTCGAAACTCTAATAAATGGGCGGATACAAATATTTTCCCACTATTAATAAACTATAGACTATTAATCCCTAAAATGTGAAATGTCAGCGACATAAAGTAGGCCATAGTAGTATTGAAGAATATTAGAAATAATACGCAAGGCCAACCTTTTAAAATAATTAATGCAATATTACTTTAGACAACACCCGTCTAACTTCATTAGTAAATATATTAGAGACAATTGATGGCCAAATTTACTTCATTACTAGACGAATGGATATATGGAAATTCCACTATAAAATCTTTAGAAAATATGTAAATTAGGAATGCTTCTTTGTTCTTACATGAATAAATATGTTCTCATGTCTAAGTTAAAGGGACTTCCATATCTTTACTACTATATTGAATTCCTTCATTATTAAAACTTATACACTGTTATATAAACACTAAGATTGACAAAGTCAATCCTGTACAAATTGTTAATTAAAACTTCATAGCCAACGAAATCTAAAATTACAAAAAACAAACCTTACACATTAATCAAATAAATCCTTTGACACATTATAAAGGAAACATAAACGACTTTGTGCATTCTCTAAGATGGAGATGAGGTTTTTTCTATTAATATAATAAAATGAAGTAAGATAAGGAAGATGCACTGCCCATCTTGTGGTAGATAATTTTTATACTTAGGCCTTGTTCGTAGCCTTTCAACCCCAGATCAATATCTTTGTATAAATTAAATTGCTACAAGATGGCAAATTCCGAATGGGATTTTGACCTATCATTTTCATTTTCAGATTAATGTCATGGCATTAGTTTTGAATCTTAGTAGCTCTTCTAAATAATCCAACTCCTAGGAAATAAGACTGATATGTTATAAAACCGATACACTATTGTCCCTTTTACAAAGAGATAAGTAGAAGCACGTTGGAAAAACTTGATATACTTTCAAATTGCACACTTTAACTGACAGTTGTATACATTTCTATGAAACAACATATTTATCATCCATACCTGAAAGTATTAGTATCCCTAATAAAACTGGCGGTGACATATATATATCATTAATAGGGGAAAGTAAATTTAAACCTCTGAAATTATCCTCAAACACAGATCTTAGGGCATAAAATGGGCTTTTTAAAAATATCGTGATAAAACAAAAAGCCTCATCAATTTAATAAGAATGCAATGATAGAAATATATACACAAAATGCGTTTATGAAATAAATAGTGATAGGATAGATCTAATATAGAAATACCATCAATTTAACAAGACTGCAATGATAGAAGGATATGTACTCCTCTACCTATCGCTCCCAATGAACATGAAGACAAACTCTATGGTGCCCATGTTTTTACATTTTCATGCAAGTGGATTTTGCGTGCATAGTTTGAAAATACCCGCTATACTCATAGAATGGAAATTAAATTAAAAGGAATGATTTTTTTATACCCTTATTTTGAGGGAGAAAATTGAATGACATCATAAGTAGGATGTCTATCCCAATTTCTATTCCAATATTCAGATGCATTTTGGAGGCTGGAACTTCCCATGGTAAATAACAGGGATCATCCTTTCTTAAATCTCTTAGGGGAATACACCGCAGTAGTAGATTCTGGTCTTTCCTTCAAGCCATGCTTTTATGGTTCTATGGAATGACATAGTAAGAGAAAAACAATTACAGTATTATGAGTTTCTAAAGAAGAAATGTGGGAAGGATGTTGGCGTTATTTTGTAGGGAGTAGAAGGTAGAGGAGTGCATATCCTTCTATCATTTCAGTCTTGTTAAAGTACTTTATAAAATGTTGTAATTATATAGAAATAAGGTAAGAACAAACTTGCCTTTTATCTCCTTCCTCCAAATTTCTTCCAAATCAAAATAATACTAGGAAAAAATGGTTCGAGGGACATACATACACCACTTCCATCTATGTTCCATATATCTAGGGTTTCTTTTTCTCCAAACTAAAATAAAAATCTACAATTTCATTTCTATTTTGTGTTTTTTTGTATGGGGTAGATATCTATTTTCGTTACCCATTAGAAAAAATAATGTTGGACATGTTGTAGTTTAAATGGGATAATTTAAAAAAATATCGTCACAAGCATAATATCCATTGTGATTATTAAAAACAAGGAAAAACTTATATTATATTCCTTTTTTGTATATTTATATGGTTATTATTTTTTGTGTTAGTTACAATTACTATTTAATATATTATTTTTTGGTGTTATATGTTTATGGAGATATTGACCTTTATTTTTATAAGTCTCAAATTATATTACATTCAAAAATGTGTCTAGGATTAGGATCACATTTTATTGGTTCGAACATATTTTAATAATTAAATGTGTGCACAACTCAAGGTACATGTAGTGAAAGTCTTACGAGATTTATCATGCAGAGGTAATTATTTCCTCTTTTGTTATTTTATTAAGTGTGAAATTCATCTATGTTGACCTCAATTTCATTATTTCTTCCCCCTTGTAACTCATACTAACAAATTACTAGGGTCATTCTTATGCTTTTTGCATCACCTAGAAGGTGGAATTATCTTGATTACTTGGTACACCAAGAAAGGATTTGAAGGAACTCATTTAAATGTATGAAAGGCTCATTTAACTCTCTTTGTCCAACATAAAATTAATGATATAATATGGTTTTTAGTTCAATGGGGTATAAAAATAGTTTAGTTAGGTAACTTAAGTTCCAACCATGAAAAGATGGATCATCTTTGGAAAGGCTTAAAAACTAATTGTAAGGACATATAACAAGAAAATAGGGCAAACACCGCATTCAAGATTATCTTAGATGATTTCATCCTCTCAAGACCATATTTATACTATACTAAATTACTAAATTACAAATTACGAGAATGATAATGATAGAATGGGAATTTTTCCATTCTCATATAAGCAATCATGAAAGAATGAGGAAAATTCTCATAAAAAGTTACACAAAAAGAATGAGGAACATACTTGTACTATGAGTGTGATGAGAATGGGCATATTCCCATTCTCATAAACTCAATATTATTAGAAAGAAAGTTACTTTTATGAGAATTTTTAGTATGGAAAGATGCCCATTCCCATAGTCAGGGAATATGGAAAGAAATAGGAAGTATCATAAAAGAAATATATAGAAGGAATGAGGAAGATAGTATGGACAGATGCCCATTATCAGTAGTTATGGAAATGGAAAGATAGAGGAAGTGTGGTAAAATAAATATATATAAGGAATGAGGAAGATACATTCATGAGAAGGATGAGAAAGGACATATGTCCATTCTCATATAGGTAATATAGAATGGATAAGGAAGATTCTCATACATATAACGTATAGAAAGAATGACCATCCCCTTTTCCAAATATTCTTAGAATTGACATATTCCCATCATATAATTTTTTTAAAAATTTCTTAGAGTGGAGATATTTAAAATTTATCAGTTTGAATGATACTAGTATAAGAATGATTCAAATGTGTATATGTCCATTCTCATAGTATTTGCGCTTATATTAAAAGGATGAGGAAAATTTGTTGGCATGTTATGTTATAGGTGTTTTCATTAATGTAAAAATATCATTAATGAAAAAGGATGATGGAGATGAGTCATAGGATTATTATTAGGATGATGACATGGAGTTTTATATGGTTTCATGGTGACATGAGTGGATTTAGTGACATTGGCTTGGCACGACAAGCATAATTACGTGACCTAGCTATCCTAGGTGATAGAGCATGGTGTTTTGAATTTCTTCGTGGCTTGAGGTGAATGGTAGCATCATAAAAATATTTTTGGGGAGTGTTTATACACTCAAGGTGCAGTGCGAGTTGAGACCCAACGGTGTTCATCTAGACTATGTCTAGGTTCTCAAAGGCATGCAAATGAGTGGTAGAGTTATGTGAGCTCATGGATTCATATAGTAAATTTAATAATGTTGTATTAAGGTTTGTAGGACCTTTTTATAGGTTTCATGATTAGTTACAGTGTTGGCTCAGTTGAGCTTAGCCTAAACCTTGCAAAACCCCAATGTCTAGTCATGCAAATGAGATGGGTTGAGATGATGGAGTCCTATTTTAGTTATGATGTTTACTTGAAATATTTAAAATAGTTGTCCTATAGTTGTAAGAATAATTTTTATTTGAATTTCGAAGATGAATTTGCAAGTTATGATGTTTTGTGTGAAACAAGGTCCAAAAAGATCCTTTTCCATCTTGAATTGCACCTTCTTATGGTCACAATGAATTGTGTTTTTTGGATGGGAAGTTGTGGATTTCAGTGATTATTTTTAATGAACTAATAAGGTTTGACAAAAATAATGAGGTCATTTCATTGTCACATTTTTATGAACGAATGCTAAGAAGGCAAAAAACTTTTTATGAGCTTGAAACCCTAGCTCAAAAGATGTATGAGCGATTTTCTTCCTTAGTGTCCATAATTGATTTATTGTTCTATTATGATGATTTGATGATGTATATGAATCCTAAATATTTACATAAAGTTATGATAGATAATGTGGTGATGAGTGGACCCCACTCAAACATGTAAGTTTGTGAAGGTGTTCAACATGGGACAACGTTGTCCAAAGGACATGCAAAATAAATTAAATTTTTTTATAGTGGTATTTGTTATTTATTTCTATGATGGTTTAAGATAATGGTGGGGCTTATAAATGGAAAAGTGTGCCATATTTATGAAGACTAGTCATAAGGTAGTTTTGGGGCAGTTTTAAGTAGTTTTCATAGATGGTCTTGGTTGGAAGCCTTCCACTGGAGTTGCGAAAGAAATGTGATACGTTATAGAAATACATTTCAGAGGTATTTCCAATGTTATATGGTTTGAGTCATGATTATGATATTTTATGGGTACTCCAGTTAGTTTATAGAGAAGAAACTTTCTTTTTCTCAGGATAAATTTTTATTTTATCAAATAATGAGGTATATGAGGCATGAGATGAATGTTATGATGCTTTATATCACTTGGATAGTGAATAGGGATTAATTCTGTCATATTTATTTCCTTTAAAGGTATTTTACATGATAGAAAGGGTGAAAATTATTTGAGTTTGTAAATATGCTTTCTGAAAGCTCAATTTAGTGAAGAGAAAAGTAGGTGTGGTTTTCACATATGTATGTTTCATGAGATCTAGCATTCATGGATGAATTTTAGAGGTTCTAAGGATTGAAATGAGTGGTTACATTCCATTTTTTTATCTTTTCATGGGTTTTATTGAGGCCCAAAGGTGAATACAAGGTGTTGGAAACAACTCTTTTGTGAAGGTTTTGATCCTTTTGAGTAGTATTATGAATTATTTCATTGGTGCAAGAAACTTTATGATTGTAGATTATGTTGATATGTAGTATTACACATGTGTGATGAATTTTAGAGCTTGAATAATCATTTTTGTAAATTTTTTTAGATCGTCCGTATGATGGGTTTTGATCTTATTTTGTGCATGTTTGGTGATTTTGGGCATGGCCGATCTATATGGCTCCAATGTGAACGTTTTGATAAATGTATTAGTATTTTTAAAATATTTATTGGCCAAAATAAATAAGGGATACCGACTTGATTTATGGTTTTGATTTGATAAGGGTATTAAGGAAGGGTTTGAGTTCGATTTGGACTAGTTCTTTGGGAGGGAAAACATATGACCCATGTGCGTGTTTATAACAGGTATAAAGGAATTGATTCAAATTTTAGGAAGTGTGAAAGAGGTTGAGGAATGTTATTTATTGTGTGTGCAAGATTGTGAAGTTAGGAGAAGTGAAGATAGTGAGAGATATATTGAGCCATGTTAATGATGGTTTGAACAAGGGTTTTAAGGTGTGTGAGCTGAAAAGGTGATCTCAATCAATTTTTAGTACAACAATACTTGAGATATATTGATATAAATGTGTTTTAGTGGATTCTTGACCATCTTAAGAGGTTTTAGCCTCCTTTTAAATTTGGTTCTTCACTAAACTAGGGGTTGGTACTCTTTATAGGGTTGGAGCTCTACTAAATTAGGGGTCATGCTCCTTGTAATTTTTTTGATTCACTAAAGACTTTTGATTTGAGTAATATAATCGAGTTTTCCCACTTGTATCTTGTGTTATAGTTTTCTCTCCTTTGTTCATGGTTATTTGAATGTATGTTATATGATGGTGTGGACACATTAATGAGTGGTTGATTGGTTTATTGTTTAAGTAAGAATATATGAAATTGTTTAAAGTTTGTAAGATTGATTCACCATGCCCACCTCTCGAGTCCATTGTGATTTCAAAAATTGGTATAAGATCATGTACTTTGGAGAAATTGTAATCACTTGAAAGGAGCTATACTTTGAATCACTATCATGGAGAATATATAATAACAATATTAAATGCTTGACTATTATAAAAACTAGGAATTATTTGAAACCCTTATTATTTGATATGTGAAATTCAATTTTTGAAGTATGCTCAAAATTCTCATCTACATTGAATAATAATGAAGTGTGTGGAATTACAAAAATTGATTTTCATAGAAAATATGAAAATCTAATATGGTATTATTTATAGTGGGTGTTCATCTTATCGGATAGGTGACAAGAGTAATTTCATCTCCTTGAGAAATAATGCTTCAAGATCTGTTAGGTTTGGTGATAATTCTTCCATAAAAATTGTAGGGAGAGGTTCTTTGAGTTTGGATAATGGAAAAACCATCACTAAGGATGTTCTATATGAGGAAGGTATAAACAACAATCTAATCATTGTTATTCAAATGTGAAAACAAGGGTATGTTCTATATTTTGATGATAAGGGTTGGAAAATCTGAAAGGAGGAACCTCGTAAGTTGGTTTCCAACAATAAGAGGACTGAAAATAAAATGTATATCTTGAAGGAATTCAAAAAATAAAATTATCTTACAAGTAAGATAAATTATAGTTGTTTGTGGCATAGGAGATTAGTCCATGTAAACTTTGACAATCTTGTTAAAATAAGCTCTAAAAATTGTGTGAGAAATATGCCAAAAATCAGCAAACTAGAAGATACATTGTGCAAATCTTGTCTTCATGGAAAGAAAACTAGAAGGAGGTTTAATATCTATGGACATGATTGCACCACTGGTCCCCTACAAATGATTCACAATGATCTTTTTGGGCCTATGAGAACTGAAAGTACTTTGGGTGATTACTATTTTATGTTGCTTATTTATGATTATACTAGATATACGTGGATTGTTTTCTTGAGAAACAAATCAAATTATTTTATTTTTTTCAATTCATTTGAAGCTCTCATTAAGAATGAAAAAATGGAAAGATCAATTGTATTATATTAGATACTAGAGGTGAGATTTAGTTAGATTAATTTGATGATTTATGTATAGTTCTTGACATCAAGAGGTCATTTTAAGTATCTAGAGCTCCTAAAAAAATGGAGTGCTTGAAAGGAATAAAAATAATATTCAAGAAATGTTGAGGACAATATTAAATGAATCTAAATTATGTAATGGGTATTGTAAGGAATAAATTTGTAATGTTGTTTACATTCTCAATAGAATTTAACTAAGAGTAAATAGTGACAGGACTCCATATGAGTTTTAGAAAGGAATACCAACCAATGCGGAACATTTTAGATTCTTTGGATACATGTGCTTCATCAAAAGGACTAAAGGCAGTATAGGTAAGTTTGATTCCGGATCTTATGAAGGTATATTTTTAGGTTATTCTTTAATAAGTTCAGCTTATATTTTATATAAAAAGGTTGAAAATAAAAGTTGAAAGTGCAATGAGAAATTTGATGAATCTTATCCTATGAGGCCCATTCACAAGTCAAAGTAAATATCTCAAGTGACTAATCATAAAGAAGAATAAGATGAAGTTGCACAATTAAATGAATGAAAATATGTTGAAGAATAAAGGAAAGACACCAAAGATCCATCAAGACAAATTAGGAGTGATCATCCTTAAAATCAAATCTTAGGAAAGAAAGATGTTGAAGTTACTACAAGAAGGAAATTGGTAAGTCTTCAAAGCAAGACTTTTACTTTTCTATCAAAATTTGAGTCTAAGAATTTATAATAACAAAGTAAAGATGAATGTTTGATCAAAGCTATGAATGAATATTTAGATCAGATTGAAAATAATAGGACTTGGGAATTGGTACCTAGACTAAAGGATAAGAATGTTATTAGGTATAAATGGGTGTTTAGAAATAAACTCAATCAATGTGGAGAAGTCACAACAAACAAGGATAGATTGGTTGTAAGGGGTATGTAAAATTTGAGGGAACTAATTTTGATGAAACCTTAACTCCTGTATCTATAATGGAAACCATCGGATTATTCTTAGCGTATGTGGGGTTTAAGGGATTTAAGGTTTATTAAATGGATGTAAAATCTTCCTTCTTTAATGGTTACTTAGAAGAAGAGGTTTGCAAGGAACATCAAGATGGTTATTCCTTAAATGATAAGAAATATTATGTATGAAAACTAAAAAAAGATCTTTATGGCCTAAAGCAAGCCCCTAGGGCTTGGTATGAAAGGATTGATAAGTACTTGATTGAGCAAGGCTTCAAGAGAGGAGTTGTTGATAACAACTTATATATCAAAAGGGAAGGAGATCATTTTTTTTGTTGTTGTATATATAGATGATATCATATTTGGAGGAAGTAATGAACTCATGATCCATGAATTTTTAGAAGTTATGAAGAGATAATTTGAAATGTCCATGCTTGGAGAGTTGTATTTCTTCCTAGGACTACAAGTAAATCAGTCTAAAGAAGGTATATTCATATCTCAAACTAAGTACATCAAGGAGATGTTGAAGAATTTTCAAATGGAAGATTGCAATCCTGTTAGAACTCCCATGGTTATAGGATGTAAGCTAAGAAAAGAAGATGATTCTCCCAAAGTGAATCAATCATAATATAGATCCATGATTGGCAACCTTCTATATGCAACTACTTCAACATCAGATATTATGCAAGCTATTGAGATGATTTGAAGGTTTGAAGAAGATCCTAAAGAGACTAATCAATATGGTTTGATGGTTTGAGGGATCTTTAGATATCTTAAAGGGACTACTGAATATGGTTTGTGGTATCTAAAGAGTGAAAGACTTTATTTAAGAGTTTTTATGTTTATTGGGAAGGAAGTATGGATAATAGGAGAAGTATCAATGGTGGTGCATTCTTTTTGGGAGGATGTCTTTTTCTTGGTGTAGTAAGAAACAATCACTTATGGTTCTTTCAACATGTGAAGTTAAGTATTTTGTTTATGCAAAAAAATTATTAAGTCATGTGGATGAGACACACTTTTAAAGACTACAAGGTAATGAGTGTTGGGCCTACGTCTATCTTTTGTGATAGTACTAGTGCAATCAATGTGTCTAAGAATCACATTTTTCATTATAAAACTAATCACATCCCAATTAAGTATCAATTATTGAGAGATAAAGTAAGAAAATAATGCATCAAGTTAAAGGATATATCTACTAACGAAAAATTAGTTGATATATTGACCAATCCTTTGCCAAAACTAACATTTGAGTATCTAAAAGAAAGGATGGGAGTATTCTTCGCACTGTGACAGACGTTAAAATTATCAAGAATTTTTAAAGGATGTAAGAAAAGGGAATCATGTACTCCAAGAATTCATGATGAAATGGTAACAATATGGATTCAGGTCATCATGTTAAGCTATGTGTAAAAGGTATTCATATTAGTTATTTTGGTTGATCTATTTAAGCTAAATCCAAGTTGTTGTCTTGTTGGTCATAAGTTATTCTCGAAGAAGGAAGTTAAAAGTTATGATTATTTTTAAAAATGAGTATAGTGACATTGAAATAAGTGACCAATCAAGTCTTTATTCTTTGGTCATGTATGTCGTCTAAATGATAGAGAGAGTATCAATATGTGAGTCAATGTACCTAATCAAAAGTATCCTATTTCAATTAGTATGGTATAGGTGTCACTAATGCTATAATTTCTGTTGTATGTACTCAATGGATGTGAAATAATTGAGGTATGATTCATCAAACATGATGAATTGATCATACCATCATCACAAGGTGGTTTGAGGAAGAATTCATGAAGACTCATTATAAGAAAAGTCAAGAAGAATAGAGGTGTATACTTACTATTCTTTATTCCATACTATGATATGGTGGCTCGAACCTTAGAAAATTTTGATACAATTAATTTGACATAGATTGATATTTTTAAACCTAAATTAGTGTAATTTGAGTGGTCATTACCAAAGTTGAGCTCTAGGGAGTCATATTCCGTGATATGAAGAAAATCTTATACGTAAGATGTTAAATGGAGGTTTAATACTTTCTATCACATAGAGAGTGAATAGCGATGAATTTTTTCATATTGAAGTCCTTTTAAGGTCTTGTAAGTGATAGAAATGGTTAAAATTAGTTGATTTTGTAAACATGCTTTCTGTGAAGCTCAATTTGGTGAAAAGGAAAGTAGGTGTGGTTTGCACATATGGATGTTTCATGAGCTATAACATGCATGGATGTGTTTTAAAGGTCCTTAGGATTATAATGAGTGGTTACATGTCATTTTTAATTTTTTCTTGGGTGGTATTGAGGCCCAAAGGTGAAGACAAAGTGCTGGAAACAACTGTTTTGTGATGGTTCGGGGCCTTTTTAGTAGTATTATGAATTATTTCATTAGTGCAAGAAATGTTATAACCATGGATAATGTTGATATGTCATATTACACATGTTTGATGAGTTTTGGAGTTTTAAAATCATTTTTTTGTTATTTTTGGTTTAAGATCATCCAAATGATGGGATTTTAATCTAATTTTGTGCATGTTTGGTTGTTTTGGGCATGCCCGGCTCATGATCGCTCCAACGTGAACGTTTTAATAAATTTATTGGTATTTCTAAAATATTTATTGGCATAAATAAATGAGGTAGACTTACTTTA
Source organism: Taxus wallichiana var. yunnanensis (assembly GCA_018340775.1). Taxonomy (NCBI): domain Eukaryota; kingdom Viridiplantae; phylum Streptophyta; class Pinopsida; order Cupressales; family Taxaceae; genus Taxus; species Taxus wallichiana. The sequence continues at coordinate 131,099,121 of CM031235.1, forward strand.
TTTATGTTTTTAAGTTGAGAAAGGTATCAAGGAAGAGTTTGACTTCAAATTTGGACTAATTATTTGAGAGGGAAAACATGAAAACTATTTATGTGTTTTTAACATGTTTGAATACATTGATTCAAACTTTAGGAAGTGTGCAAGAGGTTGAGAAATTTTAGAGAGTGTTTTTGTAAGATTTTGAAATCAAGATAAGTGAAGAAAGTGAGATATATATCGAGCTATGTGAATGAGGGTTTGAACAAGGGTTTTAAGGTGTATGAGCTGAATATGTTATCATAATCAGTTTTTTATGCAACAAGACTTGAGATATATAAAGGTGATTTAGTGGTGCTTGATCATCTTAGGGGTTGTATCCTTTTTAAAATTTGGTTTTTAACCGCACTAGGGGTTGGTACTCCTTGTATGGTTCGATCTCTACTAAACTAGGGATGGCGCTCCTTGTGAATTTTGTGATTCACTAAGTAATTTTGATTTGAGTAATATAAATAGAAGTTTCATTGTTTTTTCTTCCCCCGAGGGTTTCCAACTTATATCTTATGTTATGGTTTTCTCTCTCTTGATCATGGTTATTTTAATGTATGTTATATGATGTTGTACACAAATTAATGAGTGGTTAAATGGTTTATTGTTTAAGTAAGAAAATATTAAATTTTTTAAATTTTGTAAGGATTGATTCACCATGTCCGCCTCTAATTCCATTTTCTTCCAACAATTTGTATCCGATCGATCCTTTGGAGAAGTTTTAATCACTCGAAAGGATATCTTTTGAAGCACTATCATGGATAAAAGACAATTGGAAGATAAAATTATTTCTATGATCAAAATTAGGGATTATTTGAAATCCTTAGCATTTGATATATGTAATTTTATTTTTGAAGTATGTGCAACATCCTCATCTACATTGTATAATAATGAAGTGTGTGGAATTATTCAAACTTATTTTCATAGCCAAGATGAAAATATAACATGGTATATTGATAGTGGGTGTTCAACTTATATGACACATGACAAGAATAACTTTATCTCCTTAAGAAATAGTGCATCGAATCACATTAGGTTTGGTGATAATTATGCCATAAAAATTATCGGAGAAATTCTTTGATTTTTATAATGGAAAACCATCACCACTCGATTTTCTATATGTTTAATTTCTAAAACATAATCTACTCACTCTAAGTCAAATATATATATATATATATATATATATATATATATATTTGATTGAAAAGCATACCCATATAATAATGATGAAATGTACAAGGCTAATCATACAAAATTAGGTGGAAAAGATCACACCCCAAATGTAGAGAAAAAGTCGCCATTAAAAGGCTACGAGTGGCACCAATTACGTAATCATATCAAGATAAGATTATTAATAAAAAAATTTGGAGAAAAATTTGTAGAAACCAAGCCAGGCATGGAGCTAGGTGGTGGTGGCGAACATGGAGGTAGGAGGAGATTGTGGGGGGCTCTTCGGACAGTCACCCCACCCACCAGGAGGGTTGGCGGGGGTGTCAGTAATCGGCTCCCAGCCGTCAGTCTGCGGTTGCTCCTCCTCATTGCCCCACTGGTTGGGTGAGATGGCTAAGGAGAGCCAAGGAAACTTGGAGTGATCAGGCACCTACCACCCAGAACCGCCACCGCCTAGCCGGCCAAACACCCCTGGTGTGGGAGGAGCCCAAGAAGGAGGTGGAGAAGGACCCCGCCGATGAGGGGAGGCACTCCACTACCCACGAGCTGGACCCCGATCAAAATTGTGCCGCCCACGGGAACGGGAGCGGCGACCTTGTGAGTGGGAGCGGCGATGAGGAGAATCAGGTGGAACATGACTGACAAAGGCAAGGGGTGCTTCCCAGTGATCCAGCAGGGTCTGTAGGTGTTCTACCTCAATGCGGACTTTCTCCACTTGAACTTGGATCTGAAGTGAGACATTGGAGATAACAACAAGTTTGTTAGAAATAATAAAAGTTCTATCCACTATCTCTTTGTTAAATATCTAAATTTCTAGTTTTCCAGATGTGATATAAAATAGTAGCCCAAAAGGAATGCCAAATGTTGTAGAATTTTACAAGAACAAAGGTTAGTCTCCTAGAAGAACCATTTTCCATGTAAAGAACATGGGCAGAAAAGGTTGAAAAAGGGTATGAATCTAGTGCCAAGAAAATCGAGCATCGGGCGTAACCAAAAAGATGCGAAGAGTCTCAATGTGGTTGCAGAAAGGGCAGCACAATAGAGGAGCTCCCATAAGAATGAGACGTTTTCCCACATGAAGCCCTTGGTGGAGAATACACCAAAGGAAGTGAGAAACTTTGGGTTCTATAGGAATGGCCTGCATAACCTAAAAGCATTGTTTCCAACCAAAATAGGTGGAATGCAAGCTCTAACGAGAATTGATCTTATTGAGAGGGAGCTGCTTCTGAGCAAGAAGCTTGTAGCCCATTTGAGGTTTGTAATTTCTTAAGGGGGTGGTAGTGGGCCAATGCCAGTCAAACCACCATGGGCGCTGGGTATGAACACCAATTTTATGCAAATAATCACCAGGTATGAGCTCTTGTATTAGAGAAATGGCTTGTTTATCATTGTCATGAAGAGAAAATTTAGCTTTCAAGTTGATCCATGGAAGCCAATCCCTGGTGGTAGGACAAAAAAGGTCCTTAATAGACTTAACTCCTTTTCTGAAAAGATGCATACCCTTAAACTGCATTGAAAGAGCAAGAGGTTTGTCTGAAATTGAAAACCGGGTTCCACCATAAGCCGAGAGAGTTGAGAGAGAGCCCATTTCGAGACCTTCACCCTACCAAAGTAGGTGGGGTTTTAGGAGCTCCTGTGATTTCCAAAACTTTTAGCCACAAAATAAGCACAAATTTTAATAGGAACAGGGGAAAAGCAATAAAGAATAGTAGTTCAGACCCTACCATGCCTTCCAATTAAGAGGAGACCCTTGAGATATACAATGCCTAAGAAGAATTTTCCAAGATTCCTCACCTTCAAGGCTGCGAAGAATCCATTTGGTGGTAAGAGCAACCCCTTGCAATTGTATGTTGATAAGGCCAAGACCGCCGGTGTTTTTGGGCGTACAACAAACATCCCAAGCAACCCTGTGAAAACCATGGTTTCCCTCAGAGTTAGCCCAAAGAAATTCACGTAGAATTTTTTCCAACCGATGGTAAGTAGCATTAGAAGGAGCATAATACGAGGAATAGTAGACATGAGTGGCAGCTAGAACCTTGGAACAAACTTGAAATTTTCCAGCAAGAGATAGATGCTTGGTGAGCCAAAAGGAGAATTTTTTTCAACTTGTTGAATCACATAATCCCAAAGGTCAGCAGGGGAATCCATGAACGTAAAGGGGATGCTAAGAAATTTAAATTGAACTCCGTGAGTTCAATCCAAATTCATTGAAATCCCTCTAACAAAGGAGGTTTGGGACCCATTGCCTACCTGTAGCATTGTGTTTTTTTCCATTGAATGGCAGAAATTGAAGCAAGATAAAAGGTGTCAAGACATTGCATAGCATTAGAAACAGAAGCCTCAGACTCAGCCAGGGTGAGAAAAGAATCATCAGCGAAATGACCATTAATCAGCTGCTAAGGAGAAGAAGGCAGTTGAATGCCTTGGACTAAACCAGCATGAGTAGTTTTAGTAAGCAAATAATTGAGACCTTCAAAGACCAATGACATAAAGAGGAGTAAGAGGGCAACCTTTTCGGATGGTATGATGAAGAGAAAACCACTAAGATTGTTGGCCATTGATAGTAATACAGAACCAACATCTTGGAAAAGTATATTAACAGAGCGGATGAACCGAGGTCCAAAGCCAATAGCCTGCAACATGGTAAGAATGAAAGGCCATTCAACTCTGTCATAGGATTTCTCAAAATCAATTTTGACAAACAGAGCCGACCGAGAAGTCTCGGCGTGATATTCCATGCCCTCCCAAACTGAAATAATGTTGTCCAAGATATATCTCTTTTTAATAAATCCAGTTTTCTCACTCTTGATGATCAAAGGAAATAGGTTTGTAATCCTGTTAGCAAGAGCTTTGGCAATAATCTTGTATGAGACATTGATCAGAGTGATTGGCCACCAGTTGGTGATAAGTTCAGGATCACCAGTCTTAGGTATGAATTTGATGTTACATTGGTTGATCAGAGCTCCCAGAGTGTTGGAGGACCTAGCTTCCAGATAGACATGGTAGAGATCTGACCAACCGTGGGCCACAAAGCCTAGTATAACTCATAGGAAAACCATCAACCCCAGGGGATTTATCAAAATCCATCCAAGAGAAACTTCCTTCAAATCATCAAGCGTGAGAGGTCGATCATAGGCAACACATTGACTTTCATAAATCTTGCAGGGAACATCCTCAATGCATTGGAGGAGAGCAGCATCACGAGCCGAGTAGTAGAAGTTGGGCAGTGAACACAGCATGGTAGTGATGCACAAAATCTTGTAGAATGTCAGGTAAAAGGGTAAGCCTTTGATTACCTTCCTTGATTGCTTTGATTTTGGTAAGAGTTTGATTAGATTTAAGAGAAGCAAAAACACTTTAGTAACTCTATCACCAATTCTAAGCTAGTGAAGTCTGGCTCGAACTTGAGCTCCTCTAGCCTTATAGTGCTCTCAATCTGTAGTTCATGCTTCCAATGAGCAGCCTACACTTGAATGTGGGTGTTAAAGGGAGACATATTAAGCTCTTGAATAGCTCTTGAGTATTCAATATGAGAGGCTTCATGAGCATTTTTTTAGAAAAAAGTATCCTGTTTCCCATAAAGCCAAAGAAAAGTAGTGGTGCAAGTGATGGCATGAGACCACCAATCAATCCAGCCAATCCCATCAACCGGTCTTGGATCAAGATTCCAAATATGTCTGATGTAATCCAAAGTCTTAGGATGAGAAAGATGAGACGTATTCAAGTAGAACTTAGTGGATTTGGGCTTGGGACACTAAAAGTTCCATTGGAGCCCAAAGAAAATAGGCTTATGGTCAGAGACCAAAGCAGTATCCACTACCGAGACCGGGAGGCTATGTGAAGCATCAAAAGAGAACCATTGTTGTTCTAAAAGTAGAGCTCTGTCAAGGTGTTTATACACTCTGTCATCACCAGCTCGAAAGTTAGACCATGTGAACCATGGAGTGGCAGAATTTGAGTGCTTGCGGTGGTTGGGATCAAATAAATAGAGCTTATTGCGCAAGTAAAACTAGGCTTCACGCTCCCTAGCACACCAACGCATAGGAAGCCGGCCCAATTTGTCTTCGGGAGATTCCACCATGTTGAAATCACCACAGAGAAGCCAGGTAGCAGAAGGCAAGTGATCAGCTAGCCACCACCAAAAGGAAGAGCGCTCCGAAGCATCATTGGAAGCATAAATGTTTGCCCACCAAGAATATGACCGTCAAAATCAAAAAGGGTCCACACCACCCGATGGGTGGGGTCAGAGCCCCACGATATGATATTGGAGGTGAGGTCAGGACTTAAAAGAGTGACAACACCACCTCGACCATTATCATGCGCTGACATCTGGCAGAGAGAACTAGGCCAGATGGTACGCATAGCAGAAGAAAGATGGAAGCCAGTGATTTTGACTTCCTGCAAACACAAAACCTGAAACTTTGTAAAATACTTACAACTGTCTCTGACAAGATATCTGTGAGTCAGATTAGTGAGCCCCCTGACATTCCATGAGTAAACTATCATGGAGAACTATCAAGGTGCATGGTTTCCTCCTCGAGGCTTGTTAACGCTCCAAACGGTTAGAAAAAGTGACTTGTTGTGTATTCCCATGCAAATAGTCTCCAAGCTCAAACTGTCGGTGAGGTCTCTATGAAAATTCCTCATCAGAAGGAGGGGAGGGACTTCGTGAACGACGTAAGGCTGATTTTCTCTCTGTCGGAACAGCCAAACCACCGGCAGTGTTATCCATGAGGCTTGAGGGTTCAAGAAGTGAGGGGTGTGTAAAAATAGGCACCGATGGGTGGGAACTAATAACAATAAGCAGCTTTCGTGAGTTTGGGCGAGTCATATTGGATGGCTTCATAGGAGCAGAGCAGAAGTGGAGGCATTCACCGTTTATAAGTGGCAGCTTGGGGTTTATTGCGAGCTAAAGGTTTACGGACAGTGATGTGGTCCATCCATCAGAAGGGGGGGTGTTGGATTTAGGGTCAGTCGAGGGCTTTTCAACAACAACTGGTGAGTTTTGTGTCATGAGGGGACAATCCTTGATCATATGATTGGTAGATTGGCACCGAAAGTAGGTGTTGGGTAGGTTAATATAAAGCACCTTCTATGCAAAGCATGTATCCCCCACCGGATGTCTAGGGTATCCTTAAGGTCCTTTGAGAGATCAATTTCCACACAGACCCATTTCTGGGGTCGAGATGAGTAAAATTTGGGTTGTTCATGGTAGATGAGATGACCCAAGGGTTTAACAAGCCGGTCAATAAAACCCCATAGAGGCAACGACAGACCTAGAAATTCAATCCAAACAGAATCTTGTGTTTGGCTTGCTTTCGGAGACTTAAAAGTACCGAGTCCAAAGGTGGGAGAACACCATAAGGGTGTTATGAATAAACTAGGGACCATGGTTGATAATAGCTTTGCAATGCTCAGCATTAGCAAAGTGAAATAGAAAAAAACCCTTGGCCATATTATGAACTCCCTCAACTTTGACATTGTGGGGTTGCCAATGGTTATGAATCCATTGACGGAGGATACCTTCTGGGGGAACTTGGCCCACAAAGTAAGCAACAAGAGAAAAAGATTCAAACCAGTTGCATGCTTTATCAAATGTAGGTAAATCAAGCACAATATTAGGGGAAGGAGTATCAAAATCCTTACCTCATCGAATACCTCCAGAATGAATTTCCTCACTCTTTTCGGTGCCATTGTTTTCCAGGGCTCATGTGTTAAGACCAGCATCAATAGATGCATGGCCCGAGGAGGTGGTCATTATATAAACTACCCAAGGGGTGGGGAGGTGATCAATACAAAATTAATGTAGATATTCCCGCCTATATTAGAAGATTGGTGGTGTGACACTATGGCTGCGTACGACACGCTAAGCATTCACTATGCAAAAATCGCAGAGCCTAAAAACTGATCTATATTTTGATGATAAGGGTTGAAAAATTAAAAAAGAGGAACACGTAAGCTAGTTGCTGCTTAAGAGGACTAAAAATAACATGTATATCTTGAAGGAAGTCAACAAAGAAAATTTTGTTATGAGTAAGATGATTGATATTGGTTGTGGAATAGGAGATTAGGCCATGTAAACTTTGAAAATCTTGTCAAAATCAGCCACAAAAATTGTGTGAGAAATATTACAATAATCAGCAAACTAGAGGATACATTGTGCAAAGCTTATCTTCATGGAAATAAAACTAGGAGGTTTAAGATCAATGAACATGATTCCACCACTAGTCCCCTACTAATGATTCACACCGATCTTTGCGATCATATGAGAAATGAAATTAATTCATTCAATTACTATTTTATGTTGCTTAATGATGGTTATACTAGATATACTTGGGTTGCTTTCTTGAGAAACAAATCAAATTCTTTTGATGTTTGCATGTCATTTGAAGCTCACATTGAGAATGAGAAAAATTGAAATATCAATTATATTATATTAGATACCGGAGATGAGATGTAGTCGATTAATTTGATGATTTTCATATAGTTCATGGCATCAAGAGGTAATTTTTAGTATCTATAACACCTCATCAAAATCGAGTGGTTGAAAGGAAGAACAATGTTGTTCAAGAGATAGTGAGGACTATATTAAATGAATCTAACTTACCTTATGGTTATTTTAAGGAATAAATTTGTATTTTTATCTATATTCTCCACATACATCAACTAAGATTAAATAGTGATAATACTCCATATGAATTTTAGAAAGAAAAACCAAACCAATGTGTGACATTTTAGAGTCTTTAGATGCAGTCCTTCATCAAAAGGTTTGAAGATGATCTAGGTAAATTTGATTCCCGATATATGGTGAAGGTATATTTTTGGTTATTATGCAATAATTTCATCCTATATTTTCTATTAAAAAAGTTTAAAAACAATAGTTGAAAGTGCAAGTGTGAAATTTGATGAATCTTATCCTATGAGACTCATTCAAAAGTCAAAGAAAAGATCTCAAGTGACTAATTCTAAACAAGAAGAAGATAAAGTTGCAAAATTAAATGAACGAAAATATGTTCAAGAATAAAGGAAAGACAAAAAGGATCCATCGAGAAAGATTAGGAGAGATCATCCTAAAAATCAAATCTTAGGAAAGAAATATGTTGGAGTAACTACAAGAAGGAAATTTGCATGTCTTAAAAACAAAGAATTCTACCTTTTTATCAAAATTTGAGCCTAATATTTTAGAATAACCAAGTAAAGATGAATGTGGGATCAAAGCTATGAATGAAGAATTAGACAAAATTGAAAAGAATAGGACTTGGGAATTTCTACCTAGACCAAATGATAAGAATTTTATTGGGTGTAAATTGGTGTTTATAAATAAACTCAATAAATATGGGGAAGTCACAATAAAAAAGATAGATTGGTTTATAAGGGGTATACACAAATTGAGGGGACCTATTTTTATGAAACATTAAATCTTGTAGCTAGAATGAAATCCATCGATTATTCTTAGCATATGTAGGGTTTAAGGGATTTAAGGTCTATCAAATGGATGTAAAATCTTCCTTCTCGAATAGTTACTTAGAAGAAGAGGTTTCGCATGGAGCATCAAGATGGTTTTTCCTTGGTTGAAAAGAAAAATTATGTATGAAAACTGAAAAATGATTTTTATGGTCTAAAGCAAGCCCCTAGGGTATGAAAGGCTTGATAAGTACTCAATTGGGCAAGGCTTCAAGAAAGGAGTTGCTAATAGCAACTTATATATCAAAAGGGAAGAAGATCATTTGTTGATTTTTTTTGTATATGTGGATGATATCATATTTGGAGGAAGCAATGAAATCATGACCCATGAATTTGTAGAAGCTATAAAGAGATAATTTTAAGATTAGAGAGTTTTCTTTCTTCCAAGGACTACAAGTAAATCATTCTAAAGAAGTTATATTCATATATCAAAATAAGTACATCAAGGAGATGTTGAAGAAGTTTCAAATAAAATATTGAAAGATTGTAGAAATTCCATTGTTATAGGATGCACGTTAAGTGTTGACCTTAAACTTCGACAAAGAGTGTCAAATTTAAGAAGTTTGATCAATTGTTAGTGATGTATACGGGAAAAGTAAACTAATCTAAAATGTGAAGAGAAAGAATGTAAACACACATAATAGACTTTGTTCCAGAACATCAATCTTCATTCATATTTCAATATTCATTACATTAGTCTCAATTACATATTCAAATCTTCTCTATTCAATATTCCATCTCTCTATCTCTTACAATCATATATTTCTCATAAGGAACTCACTCTCTATTTCTTGTGATGCCCCCATATATAATGGATTAATTACAATAAATATACAAGATATAAAATACTCCAAGGGACACTTCTTCCGATTTGCAACTTTGTCGCCTTCTATTTTTTTTTCTTGGTTTGTCTTTTTCCATGGCTCTTTGTTAGCTTCCATGGCTTCCTACAATGTATTGCCACTTTCTTCAATATCTCATGGATTTTCTAATGTACTATGCCTTTGTACAAATATTGTGGCTTTCCTCTTATCTCCCGTGGATTTTTCAGCTTTTCATGCATTCTTCCTAAGTTTTGCTATACCCCGAGGTCTGCAGCTATCACAAAATTCAATGAAAAACCATGTCAGCATTATCCCTCAAATTCAAACCTTGTCTCATCCTTAAGAAAACAACAAGATGAAGATCTCTGTCTTCAAATTGATCTCAAAATTTTATGTCCTTTAGGAAAAAATGGGCGTCACCTCCCAAGAACTTAGACATCATGTGTAAGGAAAGATTCCCTTTCTCAACACGCCTGATTGGAATTATGGGATGCCACCTTGAGAGAACATAGGCATCACCTCCCGGGGATCTTATACGTTTGGCGTGAGGAAACATTCCCTCACTCAACTCACCCGACGAGATTTATAGAACACTATAGTCCTTTGAAAATTTCTTCTTCTCTATGATGGATCTCGGGGATGTACTTAGTAATTTGTGGTGTAATGTTCTTTTCAAAATTATACCACAATGCCAAATGTGTATCTATCTTCTTTATCCATTCTATTTCTTTTGCTTTGATCAACTTAAGGATCTCTAATGGTGGTGACTTTGTTTGCACTTGACCCAGTCTATTTTGGGCAGCTCTAAGCTCTTATTACATTCTTATAAGGGATATATCCAATGGTGTGTTGCACTCTTGCATATCCATTATTTTTCATTATACACCCTTTGTTCTATCTCGATAATTTTTATCAACTTCGCTATCTTTCATCTATTGATTCCATCCTTGTCCTTAGTGATGTCATACTCAATAGAGGCCACATGAATTTGTTTCTCTAGTTTTTCAAGCTCTTACTTTTCTTTGTGTGTTTCACTAGGCCATCCTATTCCATAAGTGTAGTAGGCCGTGACATTATTTAATTCCTTTTACAATTTGTGGACCATGGCTTACATTTCGTATCCTTTTCTCGATTCTCCATAGTTTGTGGTTTTAGGATTTTCTATTTGTACTCTTCCACAACATTCTCATGGATTTTCTTCTTTTCTACTTCCAAACTAATTGTATCTTCTTTCAATATTTCTTCCACAACCTTTTCTATTTTCAGATCTATTTCTCGATTGGATGTGGTAATAATACAAGGCTTTTTTATTTGAATATATGATAATATTTTCTACATTTCCTCCTCTATCTCAACACAACGCTACATCCAATCCTATTTTGAAATTTTTTCTAACACTTGGCCAAAAAAAAAAATTCTATAGGGGAAAGTTTGGTCAAATATTCCTTAAAGCCATCTATGATTTGTTCCACCACCCCTTGTTTCATTTGTATTGATTTCTCCTTTTTCCTTTGTTGCAGTGCTTGTTTTATTTTAGCCAAAGAGTCTCTAGGTGCTTGTGTTGGTACCATACTTGTGGATGTATCTGTGGATGATGTTGATGGTACCGTGTATTATTCTTGTGCCTTCTTCTCTTGGTCTATCTTTTCTTTTCCTTATTCTCCTCTTCTTCTTTTTCTTTCTTATTTTTTTCCTCCCTGTTTCTTTTTCTATTTTTGTTTCTTTTCCTCTTGTTCTATTTCTTTCTTTTCTTTTTCTTCTTTTTCTTATTTTCTTGTTCCTCCTTATCCTTCCTCTCTTTTACTTCCTTCTCTTTATTTTCTTGTTCTTACTTCATCTTTTTTCTTCCTCCTCCTCCTTATTTTCTTTCTCTTCTTTTTGCATCTTAGTTTTCTCTTCCTTATTCATTTCTTTCTCTTCCTTATCCTCTTTTTTTCCTCATCTTTCTCCTCAATTTATTTCTATTTTATCTCTACTTCTATTTCTCTTGTTCCTCTTGTTCCTTCTTTTTCTTTGATATCTCTTCTTTTTGTCTCATCTCTTCATCTTCAAATGCATTTTTCTTTTTTTTCTTGTTCATTTGTCTTTTTATCTTATTCAATTTCCTTTTTTTTCTCTTCTTATTCTTTTTGTTTCACTTTTTTATTTTCTTATCTCTAGCTACTTACTGTGGATTTCTTTTATTCTTCTTCCAGTGATTTTCCTCTTCTTTTCCTCCTATTTTGCCTTTGCCTCTTCTTGTATTTGGGTTGTGGCCTTTATGGATTCCTCTTCTATTTCTTTTCTTTCTTTAATAAGTATCCCAATTAATTCCTCCACTTTATTTAGGTAGTTTTGATTTGTAGAGGTCTTATTATTTTTGTACTTCAAGGATGTTCTCTCTTTTTGGAGGGCTTGCAAGTGGTTTGTTTCTTCCACCTCTACCTACTCCTGAATTTCCTTTTCTAATTCTATTCGAAATAAATTAACAATATCTGAAAGTACCAAGGTAAATTCATCCACTATGGATTCCACTATAGAAATTTGTTTACTTTCGATACTAGCCTCATATTATTGATCTTCTTATGAAATACAACCAGAGATAAACACTTCTTATAGTACCCATAGAATGTCTTAGTCAAATGTGCTTCCACCCATGGCTCTGCCTATTCTTAAAATTATAGTCTTAGGTGTTCCACCGATAGTGATGGTGAGGAAGAGGGAGTTTGATCCTCATCAAATTCTGAAACATTTTTAACTTCTTGTGATGATTCTTCTTCCTCTATGTTAACCGCGTCTTTTTGAGATTCTTTTTGGATGTCAACGCTTTCGGCATTTGATGGTGAGTTCTAAAGCATTAGGTGTTTTGGGTCTTCTAAAACTAATCACATTTCAATTAAGTATCACTTCTTGAGAGATCAAGTAGGAAAATAATGCATCAAGTTGGAGCATGTATCTACTAAGGAAGAAGTAGTTAATATATTGAAAAATCCTTTACCAAAACTGACATTGGAGTACATAAGAGAAAGGATGGAAGTATTCTCAACTCTTGACAAACCTTAAAATGGTCAATAATTTTGAAAGGGAGTAAGATAAGGGACTCATTTTCTCTAAGAATTCATGAATAAAGGGTAACAAAGATGGATTCAAGTCATCACGTGGAGTTATGTGTAAAATTTATTGATATAAGTTATATTGGTGTATCTATTTAAGATGAATCCAAGTTGATGTCTTGTCCGTCATAAGTTATTATCAAGAAGGAAGTTATAACTTATGATGAATTTTTCAAAAGGAGTGTAGTGTGTTGGTATCCAAATTGATTCTCCTGCGAGGGCTAAGTAGCATCACGAAACTGATAGGATGCTTAGAGATAGATGAATCATGATATGAGTCATTTTGTAGCCGGGAGGGGATTCAACTGACTCTTTGTCACTCAGGCATTGGAGAAATGGATAGCACCTCACTAAGGGTTTGATCTACCCTCACTACTTTAGGTTGTTCCTTCAACTAGGGTGAGAGGACCCATTTTGTAACCCGTGTTGGTGAAGGATATCAAGAGATCCTTCTCTACACAATGTTAATGAGAACCTTAAGAAAATATGATCAATACAACACAATATAACTCTCATGAGTTGTGACACTAGAGAGTGTGGAGGTGTTTCTGGACAAGGTTCGAGTTACTTGCATAATAATTGAATACGATTATTTCTACATATTTTGGCAAAGGGAATTTTTTCATTTGTGGATACACAAGACAAACACGGGTAGGTCATGTATGATTTATCATTTGAAATTTTTTTGGTTAGAAGTTAAGCAAGATAAAGCTAATTATACTAGATCATTGAGAGCCTTTACAAATATTGGAACACTCACAAACAAAATACTTCAAAAATATCCAAAATATTCTTTCAACCAGAAGGTGTGTATCAATGGAAACCCGAGAGATGCACAATTTCATACATCTTTAAGAATTCAACATAAAGGAACATGTAACTAAAGACTTAATTAAAAGTTAAAATTCCCTCATTTGTCATGCCTAAGATACACTCATAGGCTTACAAACAATATTTATCAACATAGTGAAAGTAAAGTGATTTTAAATTGTTTATTTCATTACGAGATGAAATATCTTCTCATAATGAAATTGTTAATTCCACAATACTAACACATGGATGAGATCTTGTGTGATTCAGAGGGATTTCAACATAAGATTGCAATAGAACAAGAAAAACTATTTGAAAACATTCTTAAATGAGACAAACACAATAATTCTCATGATCAACACAAATTCATTTCAAGGTTCTTTAGATTCATTAGTAGGGGATAGTTTCTTAAATAATCTTATAGCTTGTCAATGGCTGTACACTTGCAACCATCTTGACGTGATTAAATCTAAAAAATGGGAAAATAAATAGGTTTCTCGGATGGTCCCTTAGGAAAATGGTTTTCTTAAAATTTCTCAGAAAAGTTAACCCCCGACCATTTGCAAGACTATTCTCATTCAATTTATACAATTTCACTAGCTCACTCATCCCAAATTTTCCCCCCAAAATTCTAAATCTTCAAGAAAATATTCCTTTATGTTTCTGCCAGGTGGAAACGTTGTGAGCCATTCATATTTCATACCTTCATCAAATATGATTGTGGCACCATGTCAAATCTTTTGACAGACTTTTTAATCATTCTTTTATTTTTTCATGCAAGAAATCTCCTTTTTAATAATTCTCAGGTGGCTCCATATGGCTTGATCTGACAAGAAATCCTTTTCACCTTTGAGACTACACTTGAAGAATAGATACCGCATTCGGTCTCTCGAAATGAGTGTCCTCACATGGATTATACCACATATCTACGTTGTGAGTATGAGTCACCAAGTGTAAAGAGGAACTTGTGGAATCCTCCATGTGTATCATTGGTGCAACTGCAAAGGTGAAGTCTAGAGGTAGGTTCCCAAATGAGCGTAGGCCTTCCACGTGTGCGTAACCCAAGAAAGTTGCGCCATCACTAAAAATTTTGAGCATGGGAAGGTCCAGTGGAAGCTTCCATGTGTCTATTCGATGCAACTTCAAAGATGGAGTCTAGAGGCGGGACCTCAAACAAGCGCAGATCTCCACATGCCTCGAGCCTAAGAAATTTACCTAGGCCATTGAAAAGTCTTAATATAAAGAGGATCCAATCAAGCCTCCACCTTTGTCTTCGATTACATTTTTGATATGGTGCCCAAGAGCGGAGAACCCAAATAAGCACTAGCTCACCACGTGTCTCGGGCCTAGAAAATTTGTTCCATCCATTGAAATATTTTAAGAACCAGCAGAAGGTGCCACGTGCCTAGGGTCCGAGAAAGTTACATTGGACACTTGAAAATTCCAAGTACGGGAAGATCCAGTGGAAACCTCCATGTGTCTCTTTGGCACTCTTTCAAAAGTAAAATTCAAGGGTCGTTGAGAAGTCTTAGTATAGAGAGGAGCCAGTGGAAGCCTCCACATGCTTAGGGTCTCGTGAAAGTTGCATCGATGCTTGAAAAGTCTAAGTATGGGAATATCCAAAGAGAAACATCCATATGTCTCTTCGATGCTCTCTTTCAAAAGTAAAATTGAGGTGCAGTCCCCAAAGGTGCAGGCCCTCCACATGTCTCGAGCTTAAGAAAGTTTCCTCACCATTGAGAAGTCTCAAGTATAAGAGGAGCTAACGTGGCCTTCACGTGTCTCCTTGGCGTAACTCCAAATGTAAGACCGAGATGTGAGACCTCAAACGAGCACAAGCTCAACATGTGGAAAATATTTGAGTCGAAGTGGGCCTAGGGGTGCTTTTCACATTTTGTATTACTTAAAGAAATTGTGCATTTTTGTACAATTTGGCCCTCCCATCTCGCTTTTATATAGGATTTACACATGTATTTCCCGGCGTCGATGGGGCTATGGCTTACTTTATGATTTTTAATATTTTTCAAAACAAATTTGATAATCTAAAAATGCCCCGTGACCCACCTCTCTACTTTTAACTTTTGATGTGGGCCCTAGTGGATTCGCGACTCACTTTTATACTTTTACTTCATTTCAAAAAGAGTTTAAAAACTCCAAAGTGCTCCAATGACCTACCTCCCTACTTTACTTTTAAAGTCGACTCAAACATGTCACATTATTTGGTCCCCAGCGGAATCACGACTCATTTTATAACTTTTCTCTATTTCAAAAACAAAGCTAAAATCTTCAAAGTTCTCTGCAATCTACCTCTCCACCTTTAAATTTTCACACTATCATAGTGTCCTTTTGTGGGCCTTAGGCATTTCTTTCATATTTTCATTTCTTTCGTCATAATGCCTCAAAACACAAAAAGGCCCCGCTTTCCCACAACTGCTCAACTTACGACACATGTACACCTTCGGGGAAAAAATAAGAAAATTTCTCCACCACTTCATAATTTTGACTAGCCAATTAGAAATCAATGGATCTACAAGGCCAATTTGACATTTTTTGCATAAGTAACAAAAGTGACAAGTTCACAAAATAAACCCACCATGCTTTGTCTAATTAGAGATGGACATGTAGCCGTGAATGTTGGAAAAATTTGACACGAGAAGACACAACTTTTGAAAAATAAAATGTAGCGGAAACCCCAAATTCACACCCAAATTACAAACTTTTCCCCATGAAGACAAGACTATAAATAATACCAAAACTCAATTTGATCCATGACCATAGAGAAGGATTAACAACGGAATACAAATGAAGGAGATATTTTTCATGCACCCATACAGGAGACAGAAAATACTTCAAACCATGCAGACTGAGAATTTTTTGAACAAACAGGTGAGATTAAATCAAGCACCAACATCAGCTCCAACTTGGGATGGGAACTCTCATGAGTGCCGCAAGAATAATAGACCATGTGCCAAAAATCACTTGGGAAACAGATTCAAGAACAAGCTTGCAAAGCTGAATTACAATAACCAATCCTCCCAAGATCGAACTGAGAAACCAACAAGAACTGGTCACTGTGACCAAGAGAAAGCGAAGCAAAAAAAAAATGTTAAAATAGAGAAAAAAATACTAATCAACGTATAATGATGCACACCTTGATTTTGAGAAACTAATCAAGGAAATATTTCATTTTCCCGCCATTCTGAGTACGACCAAGCCAAGAAGTCTTAATACTTTTTTAACAACTAGATATATGCTTATTTTTCTTCTCTAGCCAAGTTATTGACTAGACATATTCTCCTCGGTTTATCCTTCGTTCCTTTACCATATCTAGAACAAACCCCATCAAACATTAGATTCCAGGGAGAACCAATCTGCTCAGGATACTTTCACTCATCAATTTTATGATCCTTAAAATCAACATAACCCACAAAGTTGTTGACATCAATGTCTGCATACAATATTTCATAAGAAGCATTGTTAGGGTCCTCAATGAGATATAACATTTTCTTCTCATAGTACAAATTCTCAAGGTTCACCTCAATTGGTATGGTTGCATATGACATGTCCATTTGCACACTTCCACCCACACTAGCTGCCCACTTTCTAGATAATAACATCCCCATTTGGCAAGACAGTCCACAATAACCACATTCATGGCTAAGCAATTTCCTGGAAAACCTGCCAACTACACTAATAATCCCTTAACATACCCAAATACTAGCATTTCTCTTGAATCCATAGCAGTACATTTCCCAAAAGCTATTGTTACCTTGATATTTAACTAATTCATGACCTCAAGAGGCATTACATTACATAAAACTCCTAAATCAAACATGCGGTTATGTACAAGCCTATCTTTAAAAATCAAAGTGTTAAAAAATGGATCCACATGAAGCTAAGATTGAACCAGAGAAGTTCCCAAATACACCTCAAGTGATTCTCCTGATTCCTCTAATACCTATGGTATTTCGATTTTGCAATAATAGGAGAAACCTCTATATTTTCACACTCTTGCCCTACGTAATTTTCACTTCTTTAAATCACAAATATTCAAATGCCCTTTTCCTATGCTAAGAAATTCTACGTAATTCAAAAATGCGAATAGTGACTTTGATCCGGCTTAAGATTTGGGCTATGTCACAAGGAATATATTTGGGTAGGGTAGTATTAGGAGGGAGATTCACAAATTCTTCGATAGTATGGGATTTTTCACATTTTGGGCATGGTCCGAGAGTACGACGAGTTTCAATTGGGGTAATTAGGCCTTTTCCAAATGTATATTTCTTAGGGGTTTCCTTTGGGATACTGGTAAGAACAATAAATTTTGGCTTTGTTTATGTGGCCCTCCGCTTAGACAAACTTCCAATGTTATATTATTTCTCCTAAGCAAACACTCGCATTCATCAACAGCTTACATATCCTCTTCAAAAGGGATCCCTGCATCATACTTTTTAATCAACAAGGCCCTTAAGTATTCAAAATCATGATTAGGTAGATCAAATTCTTGCACCATATCAATTTCAAAAGTATTAATGGGGGGAAGAGGAAATACCCGGTGGACACAATCCCAAAAATCTTCACTAGTTCTGGAACTTATCAATTTCATTTGTGAGATTTTAGACCCTTCAAGTGCTGGCCATAAGTGAATTCTTGTAGCCAATTATTACTTCACCAAGTGGGTGGATTTCATCCCCACAAAGAGAGAAACACACCAAATTGTCATGGAAGTCATGTTGAACCATATCATCCGCAGTTTAGGGTGTCGGTCAAAATTGTTGCTAACAATGCCATGAGCTTTAGAGCTAAACCATTGGTGGCAATGTGTAGAGAATATGGGATAAATTTGACATATGAATCTAATTATAATCCCCAAGGAAATGGACAAGATGAGTCCAGAGTAAAATTTGTTAAAGATTATCGAGAAGAACCTTGGAGCTTAAAAAGAGAAAATGGGGTGAGCGGTTGAAGTTTTTGTTTGGGATAACCGAATTGCTATTAAAAGAGCAACTAGAAAGAGTCCATTTGAGTTGGTGTATGAAACTCAGACCATGCTACCCCCACATATGAAATTATCCTTATATAAGTTCATGCAACAACTGGAAGATCAAGAAGTAAGTCCATATGATGCCTGCATTAACTGATTTTTGAACTTGATGAAGAAAGGAGGGCATCCCACCAAAGGCATGTAAAGTTCAAAGAAAATATGAAGAAGTTATTTGACAAGAAGGTCACTCCTAGAGCTTTAAATGTTATAGATCTTTTACTTCTATGGGATAGAAAGCATGAAGATAAGGGCAAGCATGGAAAATTTGATGCATTATGGATGGGGCCTTATTCCATTGATATTAGGATTGGTGAACATACCTTCTTCTTGAAGGTCTTAGATGGGAAATTTCTTGAATTTCCTATTAATGGTAGGCATCTGAAACATTTCCTAGATTGATTCCCCAAAATAAAGATGAGCATAATCAGATGCAAAGGTATAGTTTGTTGGTTTGTGTTCTGCTTTTTTTTTTTACCGATTCTGGTCCTTTGTGACTGTTTTTGCTTTAGTTTCTTTGTTCGTTTTTGGGAGATTTCTCTATTTCTCTACTCTACAAGCTGAATCCTTTTCCCAATGGATATTTTTGGCACTTGTTCTACCTTTTTTCTTGTGGCACTCGTAGGAGTGCCCATCCCCGAGTCGAGCTGATGTTGGTACTCAAAATAGTCTCTCGGTATTTTCCATTGAAAATTTATGAATTTATGGCCTCTTCCATATTTTATCTCCTCATATTGTGCTTGAGAAGTCTTTTCCTTCCTTTTTTTCCATAATCAATCCATTCCAGGGTTGAGGATTACGTATGGATCTATGGTTGTTTCCTTGTTTCTTTATTTTTCTGGAAAGGGCCTATAATTTGGGTCTCCCATTCTTTGTTCATCTAAAACTCAATCTCTCCAATTATTTCCACTTTCCACAGTCCGGATTCATTGTCCTTGTCATTTTTTCCCTAAATACCTAAGGAAAAATCAATGGATGTAGCTTGGAGGAATGTATTTGAACCTTGTAACATTTCTAAATTCTTTGTCCTGGGAGAAAATTTCATCTCCAGGCTCAAATGGTCATTTTTCTACATTTTACGGTTTGACGGGTGTTTCTCCCAGTCAAATTTACATCCTTGCATCAACAAGAAATGTGGCCTCTTTTGGTTGGATGCGGCTCGGTGGGGTACTTCAAAATTTTATGAATCACCTCAACTTGAAAACCTGTCTACGTGGAAGAATGATGCTCATTTGAAGATTTTATTTTTAGTTGGCCTTGGATTTACGCCAAGAGGACACATGGAGGTTTCTGCTACTTTTACGGACTTAGATAATTTTTTTATGCAAGCCAAGACTATTTGACAGGAGAAGGACACGTGGTGAGCCTAGGATTGTCCAAGGTCTCTACTTTTGAAAACACTTTGAAATTACACCATGAAGACATATGGAGGCTTCCGAATATTTTGAGAGGCCTAGGACATGTGGAGGGATCACGAATGTTTGAGGACCGGCCCTTGATTTATTTTTTAAAGAAGCACCAGGAGGACACTTGGAGGCCTCTGCTCACTTTTTATTTTGCTTGGACTTTTCAATGGCCAAAGGAGATTTCCTCGGACCCTGACACATGGCACCTTCCGCTGAGATTTAAGCCTTCAAATAGATTTTTCTCGGGCCAGGACATGTGGTGAGCCCGCACTCATTCAAGGTCTCAGCTTTTGGGGACCATCTCAAGATGCACCATTATGACACGTGGAAGTTTGAAAATTCAAAGGGGTGGGGAAGTGGTCCATAGGAGGCAACTTGGATTTTTACCTCTTGTCACCAAAAGGATTAAAACATCAAAATGGCCCATAGACCCGACAGAGAATAGTCAAAAATTTTCCCCGGTCAAAGGGGTGGGGAAGTTGACCATCGGAGGAAACTTGGATTTTTTACCTCTTGTCACCAAAAGGATTAAAACATCAAAATGGCCCGCAGACCCAACAAAGAATAGTCAAAAATTTCCTTGGTCAACAGTAGAGGTGCAGACATTCGGGGGAAATTTAGAAAAATTTCCTTTTTCCAAAAGAGAGGTGAAATAGCAGAATTTGGCCACGGTTCCTCTAGGGCCCACCTTAGGAAATGTGTCGGATGATTTCTCAAGGGTGCAGTTTGGAGAAAAATGTGAAAATTTTACTTTTTTCCAAAAGTTTTAAAATGGATCTCCCACGTGTACAATTCAAATTCAAAATAAAAATCAATGGCAGTTGTGCATCTGTATCTTATTTTTCTACCATTTTCACTCCAGAGCTCCTAAGGATGCATATTTCTATGGTTTTTTATAATTTCTTGGAGTATCTTGCATGCTAAATGAAGAGGAACATTAATTTGGTAGCCTAGTTTGGTGGGGAAGATCTGTAAACATATCTCACCATTAAATATGCAATCTGACTATTGGATTTGACCTAATTTTTCTTTCCTTCACACGTGAAAGACCTGTTGATATCTTGGTTTAGTGAGGAAAATTTGGGGATGTCTTTTACCATTAAGATGAGATCTAACCTTTGGGATCGATATGATCTTCCATTTTCCTTCCCGAGCACGCAAGGAACTAGATTTGAGATTAGGGGTGGAAGTGGTTGGCGAGTAAAAGGAAGAGTGATCTACTAGAGGAAGGAGTTGAATGTGGGAGATGTTTGAAGAGATTTGCCCCCTGAGCACCTGATAACTTTTTATAGATTTGATTCTGGGAATCATGATCGGGATCATGGCAAGCACTAGTACACTTAATGTTTGGGTTTTTGGGGGGAAAACTCTGTTGTAAAATGTTATAAATGGCATGATTTTTGTCGTGAAAGGGGTGGGAGGTTGGAAGGTTGGATTGTTAGAAGTCAATAACGATTTTCTAAGGAAAATCTTGATATAACCCATGTTTCTAAGAAACTATCTAAAGAAACCTATTTATCTCTTTTGTGTTAAATTTTATCATCTCAAGGTGGTTCCGAGTGTAAAGCCATCAACAACCTCTGATATTGTTCAAGAAACTTTCCCCTGATAATCAATTTAATCAAACTTGAGTTAATTTGTGTAATTTTTTGTGCAATTTTTTTTTTTGCTTTGTTTATGAATGTCTACAACTAGTTTTTCTTGTTTCTAGTGTATTCTTACATTGAAATCTATGTGAATTACACAAGATCTTATCCTTGTGATAGTTTGGTGGCATTTAAAATTTCACTTATCATAAGAGATTTCGTTTCATAGTGAAATAAACAAATTTAAAATCACCGTGTGACTCCTAGCATGACTATAATATGGTTTGTTAGCCTTTTAGGGTATCTTAGGCATGAAGAAACAGAGATTGATTATGTTCAATTAAGTTTCCCAATTTGATCCTTCATTTTGGATCCTTGAATTTTGTGTGAAAAGTTTTGATCTAGGCCTCTAGTGAAGCACACATTCTAGTTAAAGGGACATCCGAGCTACTCTGAAGCATTCTGTCATTTGAGCTCTCCATTTTTGTAAAAATTCTCAAAGAATTGGTATAATCAACTTTATCCTACTTTACCTCCCACAAAAATCATTCAAAAAAAATTAATCTTACCCATACTACCCCTGTTTGTCCTGTATGTATACAGATGCACAATTTCTATTACCAAAACATGCAGAAACACTCATGTTTTCATTGTCTTTAGTGGCCTAAACCTTGCTTAGAAGATATCTCCATTATCTAGAGTGACAACTCGTGAGAGTTAGGTTTTGTTGTATTGATCATATTTTCTTCAAGGTCTTCTTAAACATTTCACAAGGAAGGAAATCCCCATCTCCTCCATAAACAACAGGCTACAAAAGGGTCCTCTCACCCTAGTTGAAAGGCACAACCATAAAGTAGTGAGGATAGATCAAATCCTCTTCATGGTATTATCCATTTATCCACATCCCCGAGTGACAAAGGGCTAGTTAGATCCCATTCCCGCTAAAAAATGACTCACTATGATCTATCTCGTGTCTAAGCTTCCTACAAAATCTGTGATTTTGCTTAGAAATCAAGGAGAATCAATTTTGGTACCAATACCTTATCGCACCATTGTCGGGGGGACATAGTGATTGTAGTCCATATTCAAACCCTGGTAAACACTTCTTGTATGCTCAAAGTGCTAATACATCTTTTCAGGCATCATCCTATGTTTATTCCTATAAGTAGTTTCAAAGTTACAAATGCTATGTGCAATATTTCAATTTTCTATAGTTATTGCACTAAGTTTCATTGATAAATATGGATAAAGAAGAGTCAAGTCTTTCCATTTCCAGTTACTAGTATTGACAAACATTTGACATATCATATTTTAGTGCATTTGCACAACTAAGGTGGAAATCCTTAGTGACGATCGCTTGTTGATCTGATTCTTGATAAATACCAATGTCTTAACCTATGTCAAGTGATTTTTTTACTAATATTTGCAAATTTGGAAAGAAGAATATATTTCTTTGCTAGAGATCCTGCTAGGACACTATTTCTAGAGCTAGGAAAAAAAAAGTCAAAAGGAAGAAAATCCTAAAGAGTTGTTGGAGATCAATAGACAAGAAAAGGGATCTCCATTCATGAAAGTGGTCACCTATCACCGAAGACTTCTATTCAAGTGATTCTTAATCAGGTAGTATTTTTATGGAATTAAATTATCCATCTAGAGAGGGGCCTTCATTTGATTCTGAAAATTTTGCTTCTCATTCTTCTCTTGTCTTTTCAAAAGTTGATAGGGATTTCCAAGAAACAAGGCCTTTAGGGGATATCCATTTTGGAATTTATACTCCTATGTTTCAAATACCCTCTGTCCCTTATCAATTTCTCTCCCCTCTAGGGTCACCTCCTCACAACAACATGGCCTTACCCCCACCCAGACCTCCTTTCGTTGTAAACACATTTGGTCCTATAAATTTTATAGTGATAGCTAGTTATCCAAATGCGGCCTCCCAGATGTAAGAAGTAGATTACCAAAGTTCCAAGGAAACAACGCTATAACTGGTGATCAACATTTAAAACTTTTTATCAATATGATGGAAGATTTTGAGACTGAACATGAAGATGTATATATCAAGTTGTTTATCCATACTCTGGAAGAGGATGCAAGGGAATGATATAAAACTTTTCCAGATAAATCCATTGATTCCTGGATAGAGATGAACAATGCATTTAGACTCCAAAGATGGTGATACACTTACCCTAGGTTTCTTCTATCGAGTTTGAAAATATCAAGAAGAAACCTAATGAGTTATTACATGATTTCAACACAAGGTTTAATAAGACCTTGAGGAGATTTCATGTTAGCTTAAGACCATGTGATGAATCATGTTTGATCAAATATATACATGCATTTGATAAAAATTCTACTTACTACTTGAGGAACAAAAACCCTACTAATTCGAGGCGGGCCTTCAACATGGCTCAAATTGAAAACAACATCAAAGAAATTGGTAAGCCTCCAAAAAGGGGGGGTGTAAAACTAATTAACCCAAAAAATCCATAGACAAGTAAGGCTGCTGATTTAGAGGAAGTTGTGAAAAAAATTGGCCGAGGTCACAAAGAAATATCATACAAATCAGCCTAGGCAGGGAAGGAATTGGGCGAGTTCACAAGGTCAACACAAGAAACAAGGCCAAGACATGTTTACAAATCATGAAACATCTGATGACAGAGGAAAGGGACTTGTTGGATTTGGAAATAGATAGTCCCAAGCTAGGGAAAATAGAATGGTACCTAATCCTTTGGCTGCCAGAGTTGCTATTGTGGAGGAGACAAATGTCATTGATTGTTGTGACAGATGTTTCATGCCCCATGCTTGATGTGAGGAAGATCGACAAGATGAATAAGAAGCTGATGATGACAAAGTGGTGATGATATTTACATGATGGGTTGGTCCATGAGCTCACAACAAGGGGAAACTTCAACTGAAGTGATAAGTGCTAGAACTATTGCTGATTTTTGGGATTACATCCACTGGGTACCTATTATTCATCCCTCTCATACTTTAGAATTTGATACTTGCATAATATTTTGAACTACCTAATAATGACTTTGAATATCTAAGAGCTTTAATGATAAATAAGTATGATGGAGGAATCCCATCCGAGGAGGACAGTAGTTATTGATGAATTTTGTTATGGCTCAAGAAAAGGAATACAACACAATAAGCGGGGTTGTCAAAGGGATAAGGCCTCGTGGTAAGCCAAAAACTTCATTGATTTCAAATGTTCCTAAAGAGGCTCCTAAGAAAGATGCATCTGCGCAAAGTCCTTGCTGCCCCAAACAAAGCTCATACCCCTCCTCATGCCCAAGCTGTCAAAAGTCATGTGCCATCTAACAAGTGTGTCACCTTCCTTCCAATGTTTCCTTACCAAAGTCTTCCCCTTATGATATTGACCAAGTCTTGAGTCGATCAAGATCACGCCCAATTGTAGAGCTTCTTAGGATTCTGAGCACAAGAAGAGGGATTTTTAATAATTGGGGTTGAAAGAGGAGAATAATCCCTTGGGTAGAAATATAAACATTGTGGAAACTCCCCACTCATTGAAGAGTTAGAAACACCACCAAAGTGTCAAAGGAACTAGGTGAACGACTCCGAGGTTTATTTGGGCACATCCTTGGCATTCTCGGCTAAATGTGGATCCATTCTTCACCACTCTAATCATTAAGGATAGATTTCTGCACAACTACATGTTTGAATCGGGGACATCATGCAATGTCATACCTTTAGAAGTCATGAATGAGATGAATATTAAGGTTACAGGAGCATATGGGAAGTGTACTGCTATGAACTCCATAGAGGTGCCAGAGGTGGGATGTGTGAAAGGTCTTGTGGTACAACTTTTAGCCTATCCAAGTAGGGACCTGAAGCACTATGTAGTTATTGTTGACTGCCCACCAAGTGGGGTATGTTTTTTTCTATAAAATGGGCTACAAGTGTTGGTGGGAGTGTTTAAATGGATATGTCCTATGCTACCATCCAATTCAGGGCAGCCTTGTATAGTTGTATGGGGAAAAGAAAATGTTGCACCTTATTGAGGATCATAACAATGCATTCTATGAGGTATAGTACACAAGTGTTGATGCTTTGATAAATTCATAAGATATGCTGATGAAAAAGAGCAAAAATTGAAGAATGCAAGTATCTTGAAAAGTCGAGCACTCCTTGGACTTTATTGTTTGATGGAGCTTGCTCCAAGTTTAGAAATGGTGCTGGTGTTGTTCCAATTTCTCTAGGATAGGAAAAGTTTGTATTTTCCTTCAAACTCAACTTTCGGTGTACGAGTAACACTACTGAGTATGAAGAATTGTTATTAGGTCCGAGGATTTCTTGGAAATATGGTTTTAAAGACATCATTGTCAAAGGAGATTCGAATTAATTGTCAAGCAAGTCGAAAATCGTATGCCACAAAAACTAAACAAATGAAACAATACAAGCATGAAGTTTGGGATTTATTTGAGATGTTTGATTCACTCAACATTGTGCATCATGATAAGAGGTTAAATGATTTGGTATACGATCTATATGTGTTGGGATCTTGGTTTGATAATTGTGCAGTGTCCCCATATTGTGAATATGATGTTGAATTATTGACAAGGCCATATGTCCCTAACAGCATTAAGCATTGGCAAGTTTTTCATGATGATGCTTAGGTCAGAATATTTCATCAGAATAAAGGATAGTTTTCTGAACAAAATATTGATTGGGAGCCATTGGTGTGTTAAGCAGAGGGTAAAGAAACCTTGTTTGGAAAAGGCATTATCCAACTGAAGACTAATACCATTCCTAGAGGGTTAGTTGCTCGAGTCCAACTTTGATAATGTTGATCGAGTTATTAATAGATGCATAGAAGCCTCGAGGGATATTGAGGAGAATGACCTTGGCACAAAGGAGAAACCATGGAAGATCCGCTAGGAAGCAATCTTAGCAAGGAGGAAAACAATCATATGTCCAATTTCTGAAAAAGTATCAAGATTGCATGGCTTGGAATTATTCTCAAACTAAAGGCATACAGAGAGGATTTGTTTCAACATGAGATTTCCTTAGAATCTAATGCAAATCCATTAAGGAAGAAACATAGACCAATCAATCCGCTCCTATCTCTCAAAGTGCAAGAAGAACTAAAGAAATTGAGGGATTGAGGGATTATTCAGCCCACAAGATATTTGTCTTGGGTTACAAATCTAGTACCAGTCAAAAGAAGAATGGTGACATCAAGATGTGTGTGGATTTCAAAAATTTGAACAGAGCATCAATGAAGGATAATTATCCTTTACCAAACATGGAAAACATGTTGCAGCCAGTGACTGGTTCTGAGTTACTTTCTACCCTGGATGGTTTGTATGGTTATAACCAAGTTGTGGTGAAGGAATCAGAAAGAATTAAAATAGCCTTTACCACTCCTTGGGGGACTTATGTGTATGTCAGGATTCCCTTTGTTCTGATGAATGTTGGAGCAACCTTTCAAAGAGAAATGGATGTTTATTTTTCTTGTTACATCAATGATTTTAATGTTGTCTATCAGGATGATGTGACTATGTTCTCCAAAAAGCGAGGTGATCACTTGCTGCACTTAGAGAAGATGTTGATGAGATGTACAGAGTATGGCATTTCACTCAATCCAAAGAAGTTCCATTTTGGAGTGCAGAAGGCAAAAGTTGCTTGGTCACATTATGTCACAAGAGGGGGTAATGATTGATCTAGAAAGGGTAGAGGCTATCAACAAGGTATCAATTCCAAGAACCATGAAAGGAATTCAAGTATTTCTTGAGCGAGATAAACTTCATCAGAAGGTTCATATAAAACTTTGTTTAGTTGACCATTCCAATTACTTCCATGCTAAAGAAGGACTAGGTTATTAAATGGGAGGAGGATGTCATTCAAGATTTCAATGGGATTAAGAAGGCATTAAAGAAAGCCCCTATTTTAGTAGCTCCATATTATAAGAAGTATTTCAAATTGTTTTGCTTTGCATCGAAAACACTATTGCATTTTTCATGTTACAGAAGGATGATGAAGGGGTTGAGAGGCCAATTGCCTTTTTCAATAAGGAATTGTAGGGGGCTAAGCTGAAATACACTATTATGGAGAAACAAGCATTTTCCTTAGTGAAAGAATTTTTTTTTTTTTTTGGGGCTCACATTCTAAGTTCCAAAATTGTTGCTTATGTTCCCCACACCATGGTCAAAGAAATCTTATCAGAGATAGAGGTCCCAAGCAAGAGATGAAGATGGGTGAACAAGTTGCAAGAATATGACATGGACATCCAAACCATGAAGTTGGTGAGAGGTTTGGACTTGGCTAATCTTATGACTGAGAGCAACTTGCAAATTATTGAGGTGAATGAGGTAGAAGAAAGAAGGGTAGATTTCATTGAAAAAATTATGCATTATGAGTGGTATAAGGATGTGATTTTTTATCTCAGATAATTATACTTCCCTGAGTATTTGGGTAAGAACCAGAAAAGGGCCCTTAACTCGGCTTCCTAGAAATATTTCATTATTGATTATGGCTTATCTTGAAAGAACCTTGATGGAGATCTATTAAGGAGTTTGTGGGGGGAATTTTACTGGAAAAGTCACAGCACACAAAATCTTAAGGGCTGGTTATTGGTGGCCAAATCTCTTCAAGGATGAAAATATTTTAGATAGAAGATGTAAGAGTTTCCAGTACTTCTCTAGAAGATTGAAAGCTTCAGGCTCATTACCTTTATAGCCTGTATCAATTGAAGCCCCATTCAAGCAATGGGGAATGGAATTCATTGGTGAGATTTCGAGGCGGTTCAAGTGTCGGCCATAAGTGGATTATTGTAGCCACTTATTACTTAACCAACTAGGTGGAGGCCATCCCAACCAAGAGAGAAACACACCAAGTTTTCATGGAATTCATGTTGAACCATATCATCTACAGTTTGGGGTGCCAAGTAAAAATTGTTCTTTGACAATGCCATGAGCTTGACCTAAACCCTTGGTGGCAATGTGCAGAGAATATGGGAAAAATTTACATATGCCTCTAATTATAATCCCCAAGGAAATGGATAAGCTAAGTCTAGTATTAAAAATTTGTTGAAGATTATCAAAAGAACCTTGGAGCTTAAGAAGAGAAAATGTGGTGAGTAGTTGAAGTTTTCCTTTTGGGCTGACTGAATTACTGTAAAAAGAGAAACTGGAAAGAGTCCATTTCAGTTAGTGTATGGCACTTAGTACCTTGTTACCTTGATATTTAACTCATTCATGACCTCAAGAGGCATTATATTACATGAGACTCCTTAATCAAACATGCAGTTATGTACCAACCTATCTTTAATAATCAAAGTGGTAAAAAATGGATCCAAATGAAGCTAAGATTGAACCAGAGAAGTTCACAAATACACCTCAAGTGATTCTCCTGGTTCCTCTAATACCTATGGTATTTCTAATTCTGCAATAATAGGAGGAACCTCTATATTTTTCACACTCTTTCCCTAGGTAATTTTCTCTTCTTTACATCCCAAATATTCAAATGCCCTTTTCCTATGCTCAGGAATTCTAAGTAATTCAACAATGGGAATAGTGACTTTGATCTGGCTTAAGATTTGGGCTATGTCACAAGGAATATATTTGGGTAGGGCAGTATTAGGAGGGAGATTCACAACTTCTTTTGATAGTATGGGAGTTTTCATAGTCTGGGCATGGTCCAGTACAAGTTTTATTTGGTGTAATTAAACCTTTTCCAAATGTACCTTTCTTAGGTGTTTCCTTCGAGATACTTTGGTAAGGACTAGAAATTTTGGCTTGGTTTGTGCACCGCCCCTTTAACAACCTTACTTATGTTGTTATATTATTTGTCTGAGTAAATACTACATTTATCAACATTTGCATGTCCTCTTCAAAAGGTATCCCTCCATCATACTTTTTAATCATCAAGGCCCTTAAGTATTCAAAATCATGATTAAGAAGATCAAATTATTACACCATATCAATTTCAAAAGTATTAATGGCGGAAGAGGAAATACTTGGTGGACACAATCCCAAAAATCTTCACTAGTTCGGAACTTATCAATTTCATTTGTGAGATTTCAGACCCTTCAAGTGCTGGCCATAAGTGCATTCTTGTAGCCATTGATTAATTTACAAAGTGGGTGGAGGCCATCCCTCAAGAGAGCAACACACCAAATTGCCATGGAATTCATGTGTAACCATATCATCTACTGAGGTTTTGGGTGTCAATAAAAATTGATCTTGACAATGCCATGAGCTTGAGCTAAACCATTGGTTGCAATGTGTATAGAATATGGGATAAGTTTGAAATATGCCTCTAATTATAATCCCCAACGAAATGGACAAGATGAGTCCAATAATAAAAAATTGTTGAAAATTATCAGAAGAACCTTGGAGCTTAAGAAGAGAAAATGGGGTGAGCAGTTGAAGTTTTCTATTTGGGCTAACCAAATTACTGTTAAAAGAGAAACTGGAAAGATTCCATTTTAGTTGGTGTATGGAACTTAGGCCATGCTTCCCCTACATATGATTCTTGCACTAACGAGATTGTTGAACTTGATGAAGAAAGGAGGGCATCCCACCAAAGGCATGTAAAGTTCAAAGAAAAGTTGAAGAAGTTATTTGATAAGAAGGTCACTCCTAGAGCTTTCAATGTTGGAGATCTTGTGCTTCTATGGGATAGTAGGCATGAAGATAAGGGAAAGCATGGAAAATTTGATGCATTATGGATGGGCCCTTATTCCATTGATATTAGGATTAGTGAACATACCTTCTTCTTGAAGGACTTAGATGGGGAATTTCTTGAATTTCTTGTTAATGGCAGGCATCTAAACATTTCCTAGATTGATTCCCTAGAATAAAGATGAGCATCATCTGTACAATGTATATTTTGTTGGTTCATGTTCTATTTTTTGTGTTTTTGTTCTTTTGGGTCCTTTGTGACCTATTTTTGCTGGTTTCTCTGTTCATTTTTTAGGAGATGGCTCTATTTCTCTACTCTACAAGCTTAGTCCTTTGTCCAATGGATATTTTGGCACTTGTTCTACTTTTTTCTTGTGGTACTTGTAGGGAGTACCCATCCCTGAGTTAAAGCCTATGTTGGTGCTCAAAATAATCTCTCCATATTTTACCATTGAAAATCTATGAATTTATAGCCTCTACCATATTTTATCTCCCGTGTGTTGTACACGAGAAGTTTCTTCCTTCCTTTTTTTGTTATAAATCCATTCTGGTCGAGGATCACGTACGGATCCCATTCTCTATTCATCTAAAACTCGAGCTCTCCTGTTCTTTCCACTTTCCATGTTTAGGATTTGTTGTCTTTTTCATTTTTTCCTTAAATACCTGAGGAAAAATTAATGGATGTAGAATGGAGGAATGTATTTGAGCCTTGTAACATTTCTAAATTCTCTTTCCTTGGAGATAATTTTATCTCCAGACTTAAATGGTAATTTTTCTACATTTTATAGTTTGATAGGTGTTTCTCCCAAATCAAATTTACATCCTTGCATCAACGGGAAATGTGGTCTCTTTTGGTTGGACGTGACTCAACGGGGTACTTAAAATTTTTATGAATCGCCTCACTTGAAAACTTGTCTACATGGAATAACGACACTCATTTTAAGATTTGCATTTTGGTTGGCCTTGGAGTTACACCGGAGGACACGTGGAGGTTTCCATTACTTTCCGAGAATTAGATTAAAAAAATTGCAGCTAGTACTATGTGGTGGGACAATGACACGTGGTGATCCCGTGCTCATTTAGGGTCTCCACTTTGTGCACCATTTTGAAATTACACCATGAAAGCACATGGAGGATTCTGCCAGTCTTCCCATACTTAGTCTTTTTTCATAATATTTTAAGAGGCTTGGGACACATGGAGGGACCGCGTATGTTTGAGGACTAGCCCTTGAGGTTTTGTTTAAAGAAGCGCCAGGAGAACATTTGGAGGCCTCGTCTCACTTTTCATTTTCTTGGCCTTTTCAACGGCCAAAGGAGATTTCCTCGAACCACTGACACATGGTTCCTGTCACTAAAATTTAAGCCTTCAAACAAATTTTACCGGGCAGACACACATGGTGAGCCCATGTTCATCCAAGGTCTCACTTTTGGGGACCATCTATAGATACGCCATTATGACACGTGGTAGTTTGAAAAGTCAAAGGGCAGGAAGTGGTCCATAGGAGGAAACTTTGATTTTTTTCCTCTTATCACCAAAAGGATTAAAACATCAAAATGGCTCACAGACACGATAGAGAATAGTTAAAAATTTTCCCAGTCCAAAGGGGCGAGGAAGCGAACCATCGGAGGCAATTTGGATTTTTTTCCTCTTGTCACCAAAAGGATTAAAACATCTAAATGGTCCATGGGCCCGACAGAGAATAGTCAAAAAAATTCCTTGGTCAATGGCAGAGGTGTGGACTTTTGGGGGAAATTCAAAAAAATCTTTTTCTTAAAAAGAGGTGAAATAGTATAATTTGGCTATGGTTCCTCTGGGGCCCACCTTAGGACATATTTCAGCTGATTTCTTAAGAGTGGAGGTGCTTGAGTAAAATGTGAAAATTTTACTTTTTCCAAAACTTGCAAAAGGAAAAAGGGAACCCGCAGGCACATTTTAAAATGTACCTCCCATGTGGACGGTCCAAATTCAAAATAGAAATCAACAAAAGTTATGCATCTGTATCTAATTTTCCACCATTTTTACTCCAAAGCTCCTAGGGATGCATATTCTTATGGTTTTTTTATCATTTCTTAGAGTCTCCTACACGCCAAATGAAGAGGAACATTAATTTGGTAGCTTTGGTTTAGTGGGGAAGGTCAGCAAATATATATCACTATTAAATATTCAATTTGATTATCGAGATTTGACCCAATTTTTCTTTCCTTGGCATGCAAAAGACCATTGATATGTTGGTTTAGTGAGGAAAATTTTGGGACATCTTTTACCATTAAGCCGAGATCTCGACCTTTGGGTTCGATATGATCTTCCATTTTTCCTTCCCGAGCACGCAAGGAACCAGATTGACAAATTATAGGTGGAAATGTTCGAGAGAGTAAAAAGAAGAGTGATCTACCGGAGGAAGGATTTGAATGTGGGAGATGTTCAAATAGATCTTCCCCCGAGCACACTGATAACGTTTTGATTTTGATTCTAGGAATCATGATCGGGATCATGGCGAGCACTAGTGCATTCAATGTTTGGGTTTTTAGGGGGAAACTCTCATTGTTGCAAGATGTTATAAATGGCATGATTTTTTCCGTTAAAGGGGTAGGAGGTTAGAAGGTTGGAGTGTTAGAGATTAGAACTGATTTTCTAAGAAAAATCTTGATAGAACCCGTCTTTCCGAGAAAATGATCTCAAGAAACTTTTTTTTATCTATTTTTCTTTAAATTTTATCATGTCAAGGTTGTTGCGAGTGTGGCACACCATCGACAAGCTCCGAGATTGTTCAAGAAACTTTCCCTTGCTGATAAATTTAATCATACTTGAGTTAATCTATGTTTTTTTGGTCAAAAAGTTGTGTTTTCTTTGTTTCGAATGTCGACAAGTAGTTTTTCTTGTTCTCATTGCATTCTTACATTTAAATGTGTGAATCACACAAGACCTTAGAATTTGTAATTTCACGTATCATAAGAGCTTTCATTTCATAGTGAAATAAAAAATTTTAAAATAATTATGACTCCTAGCATGACTATAAGATTATCTGTTAGCCTTTGAGGGTATCTTAGATGTGAAGAAACAAAGATTGATAATGTTCAGTTAAGTTTCCCAATTTGAGCCTTCATTTTGGATCCTTGAAGTTTGTGTTAAAAGTGTTGATTTTGGCCTCTAGTGAAGCACACATTCTAGTTAAAGGGACATCCTAGCTACTCTGAAGCATTCTGCCATTTGAGCTCTCCATTTTTTGTAAAAAATATCAAAGATTTGGAATAATCAACTTTATCTTGCTTTACCTCCCACCAAAATCATTCAAAAACAATTAATCCTACCCATACTACCCTTATTTGTCCTGTGTGTGTACAGATGCACAATTTCTATTACCAAACCATGTAGAAACACTTAGGTTTTCATTATCTTTAGTGGCTTGGACCTTGCTTAGAAGATATCTCCATTGTCTAGAGTGACAACTTGTGAGACTTAGGTTTTAATGTATTGATCATATTTTCTTCAAGGTCTTCTTAAACATTTCACAAGGAAGGAAATCCCCATCTCCTCCATAAATAGAAGGCTACAAAAGGGCCCTCTCACCCTGGTTGAAAGGCACAACCATAAAGTAGTGAGAATAGAATAAATCCTCTTCATGGTGCTATCCATTTCTTCACATCTAAGTGACATAGGGCTAGTTAGATCCCTTCCCGGCTAAAAATGACTCACTATGATCTATCTGTCTCTAAGCTTCCCGCCAAATTAGTGATGCTACTCGGACTTTGAAGGAGAATCAATTTGGGTGCAAACAACACCGAGATAAGGATATCCATCCATACCTCTGAAATATATTGGTTAGAAAGTGTTAACAACAAAAGGATTTCTAGGTGGAGGTTGGGCCATAATGCCTTGAGGAGGTGATCTTGTAGAAGAATCAAAATGATAACAAATGAGGTGTCTCTAGGGCACAAGAGTGTAACTCTCAAAGTAAATATCCTCTAATGAATCAGTTTTTTTGAAAACCCTATCAATCTTGGAAGAAACAGGGGAAAATTGAGAGGCACACTTTTCATACAAAAATTATGGCCCTCTCTAGTTCGAGAACTCAAATTTATATAAAGATTACTTGGTTAAAAATCACTTGAAGATGTATTGTAATCTTCAACCACAGTTGATCACCTTTGAGAACTGATATCTCATTTTTGATTCTTGATTTCCAACAACTTTCTAGACTTGTTTTCCTTCTGAATTTGATTTTCATAGTTCCGGAAATAACTTTATAGTAGGGTCCCTAGTGAAGAAATATCTTCTTCCTTCCAACTTTTCACAGATCAATGAAAAATTTCACTTGACACAAAAGTTAAGACAATGGTAATCATGAAAGTTTTAATTTAACACGAGTCGCCACTAAGGATTTTCACCTTAGTTGTGCAAATGCACTATAAGTAATTTGCCAAGTTTTTATCAATGCTTAATTTCTACAAATCTTAATAGATCCGACCTTCCTTTACCCACATTTATCACTATTGATGCAAATTTAGTGCAATAACCACTAGAAACTAGAAATACTACACAATGAATTTGTAATCCCACACAATTTTTACAAATATCAACAAATGATGACATTTAAACAATGTATTTGCACTTAAACCATGTAAGAAACATTACCAGGGTTTTTATGTGTATGCATTTTTGTAGATAAGTCCCTGAAAACAATGCCACCGAGGTGTTGTTGCCACGTGTTCAAATAAACCCCGAAATGATGCCACTTGGGTGTTATTACCCCACAAATAATTACCCGTAACGCAATTAGTCCGCCGCAATGTTACTAATTAGGTGTTATTTCCATGCAAATAATTCCCTGGCAACGACACCACTTAGGTGTTGTTTCT
Organism: Taxus wallichiana var. yunnanensis; assembly: GCA_018340775.1. Taxonomy (NCBI): domain Eukaryota; kingdom Viridiplantae; phylum Streptophyta; class Pinopsida; order Cupressales; family Taxaceae; genus Taxus; species Taxus wallichiana. The sequence continues at coordinate 131,134,043 of CM031235.1, forward strand.
GAACAAATAATTCCCTAAACACAAATAGTCCCCGGCAATAGTGCCACTTGGGTGTTGTTTCAACATAAATAATTCCCGAAACACAAATAGTCCATGGAAATGGCATGATTGAGGTGTTGGTATCATAATTAATTCTCTCACGAGGGTTGAGCAATATCAAGAAACCGACAAGATGCTTAGAGAGACGATGAAATCATCATATGAGTCGTTTTGTATCCAGGAGGGGATTCAACTGACTATTTTTCACTTAGGCGTTGGAGAAATGGATAGCACCTCAATGAGGGTCTGATCTACCCTCACTAATTTAGGTTGTGCCTTTAACCAAGGTGAGAGGACCCATTCTATAACCTTTGTTAGTGAAGGATATCAAGAGATCCTTCTCTACACAATGTTAATGAGAATCTGAGAAAATATGATCAATACAACACAATCTAACTCTCCCGAGTTATCACACTAGAGAGTGGAGATGTTTCCTAGACAAGGTTCAGGTTACTAAAGACAATAATTGAATCTTGATTGTCTCTGCATATTTTGGTAGTGGAATTTGTTCATTTGTGGATGCACATTACAAACAAGGGTAGGTCATGTAGGATTTATTTTTGAGAAGTTTTTGGTGGGAAGTTAGGCAAGATAAAGATGATTATACCAGATCTTTGAGATCCTTTACAAATATTGAAACACTCACGGACATAATGCTTCAAAATATCCAAAATATTCCTTGAATAAGGACGTGTGTATCAATGGAGTCTCGAGAGATGCACGATTTCATACACTCTTCAAGAATTCAAAACAAAGGCTCATGCTAAAGACTTAATTAAATGTTCAAAGTCTCTTATTTGTCACACCTAAGATACACTCATAGGATTATAAACAATCTTTATCAACATAGTGAAAGTAAAGTTATTTAAATTGTTTATTTCATTACCAAATGAAATCTCTTCTCATAATGAAAGTGGTAATGCCACAATACTAACACATGGATGAGATCTTGTGTGATTTAGAGGGATTTCAACATAAAATTACAGCAAGAAGAAGAAAAACTACTTGAAAACATTTTGAAATGAGACAAACACAATAATTCTCATGATGGATACAAATTCATTTCAAGGTTTGTTAGATTCATCGCGGAGAGAGTTTCTTGAACAATCTCGAGAGATTGTCAATGGCTCTACACTTGCAATGATCTTGATGTGATTAAATCTAAAACACAGAAAATAAACAGGTTTCTCGACGATCTCTCAGAAAATGGATTTTTCTCAAAATTTCTCGAGAAAAGTTAACACATGACCATTTGCAAGAGTATTCTCATTGAATTTATACAATTTCACTCACTCACTCATCCCAAATTTTCCCCCCCAAATTTTAAATCTTCAAGAAAATATTCCTTTCTATTTCTACCAAGTGGAAACGTTATGAGCCATTCATATTTCATACCTTCATCAAATATGATTGTGGCATCATGTCAAACCTTTTGACTGTATTTTTAATCATTCTTTTATTTTATCATGCAAGAAATACCCTTTCTAATAATTCTCAGGTGGCTCTATTTTGCTTGATCTGACAAGAAATCATTTTCACCTTTGAGAATACACCTATAAGAATAGATACCTACATTCGTGCCTCTCAAAAATAAGTGTCTTCGAATGGATTATACCACATATCTGTGCTACAAGTCTGATTCGTACAAGTGTGAAGAGGAGCCAACATAAGCCTCCATGTGTATCCTTGGCTCAACTACAAAGGTGAAGTCCATAAATAGGTTCCCAACGGAGTGCGGGCCTTCCGCGTGTTCAGAACCTGAGAGAGTTATGCTAATCATTGATAATTCCAAGCATGGGAAGGTCCACTAGAAGCTTCCACGTGTCTCTTTGACACAAATTCAAAGATGGAGTCTAGAGGCAGGATGTCAAAGAGCAAAGGCTCTCCTCGTGCATCAGTGGCCCAAGAATGTTTCCTCGGCCATGGAAAAGTCCTAGTATAAAGAGGAGGTAGCGAAGCCTCCACGTGTCTCTTCAACGCACTTTTGATATGGTGCCAAAAGTGGATACCCTAAATAAGCGCAGGCTCGCCACGTGTCTTGGGCCTAGAAAAGTTGTACTAGCCATTGAAAAAGTTTAAGAACCAACGAAAGGTGCCTTGTGCGTAGAGTCTGAGAAATTTGCATCAGACACTTGAAAATTCTAAGTATGGCATGATCCAACAAAACCTCCACATGTCTCTTCATCACTCTTTGAAAATTAGAATTTAGAGGTAGGTCCCCAAACAGCTGGGCCCTCTACGTGTCCCGAGCTTAAGAAAGTTGCCTCGGCTGCTTGAGAAGTCTCGGATAGAGAGGAGCTAGTGGAAGCCTCCACATGTCTAGGGTCCGAGAAAGTTGCATCGTGACACATGAAAAGTCTAAGTATGGGAATATCCAAATAAAACCTCCACATGTCGGGCATAGGTCCCAAAACAAGCACGGGCCATTCACGTGTCTCGGGCTTAAGAAAGTTACCTCGGCTATTGAGAAGTCTCAGTATAGAGAGGAGCCAACAGAAGCCTCCATGTTTCTCCTTGGTGCAACTCCAAAGGTAAGACCCAGAGGTGGGACCTCAAACGAGTGCAGGCTCTCCACGTGGAAAAGATTTAAGTTGAAGCGGGCCTGTGGGTGCTTTTCACATTTTGTATCACTTAAAGAAATTGTGCATTTTTATTGAATTTGGCCAGCCCATCCTGCTTTTCATATAGGATTTACACATGGCTTTCCTAGGCATCAACAGGGCTATGGCTTACTTTATGACTTTTATTCTTTTTCAAAACAAAGCTAAGAATCTCAAAATGCCCCAGCAACCCACCTCTCCGCTTTTAACTTTTGATGTGGGCCCCAGAGAGTCGAGGCTCACTTTAAAACTTTTACTTCATTTCAAAACAAAGCTTAAAAACTACAAAGTGCTCTAGCAACCCACCTACCCTCTTTGATTTTTCAATGCTGACTCAAACATCCGACATTATTTGGTCCCGAGTGGAATCGCACTCATTTTACAACTTTTCTCTATTTCAAAAACAAAGCTACAAACAATCCGCCTCTCCACCTTTGACTTTTCAAACTGCCGCATGTCCTTTTGCGGGCCTTAGGTATTCCTTTTATATTTTCATTCCTTTTGCCATAATGCCTCAAAACACAAAAAGGGCCCACTTTCCCGCAACTTCTCAACTTACAACACGTGTACACCTTCGGGGCAAAAATAAGAAATTTTCTTTGCCACTTCATAATTTTGACTAGCCAATTATAAATCAATGGAGCTATGGGGCCAATTTGACATTTTTTGTAAAAGAGACAAGTTCACCAAATAAACCTGCGATGCCTTGTCCAATTAGAGATGGACACGTAATGCATGAGACATTAGGACAAAATTGACATAGAAGACATGACTGTGGAAAAATAAAATGCAGGGGAAACCCCAAATTCATGCCCAAATTACAATTTTTCCCCACGGAGATAAGACTATAAATAATACCAAGACTCAATGTGATCCACGACCATAGAAAAGGATTAAAAATGGTATACAAATGAAGGAGAAATTTTTCATGCATCCATACAGGAGATAGAAAATACTTCAAACCAAGTGGACTGAGAATTATTTTTAACAAACAAGGCGAGATTAAATCGAGTACCAACATAGTGACCTTCAAAGAAGTGATCAGTCAAGTGCTTGATTCTTTGGTCATGTATTTTTTCTAAATTATAGAGAGAGTCTCATTCTTTGAGTGAAGGTCTCTAATTGAAAAGTAGTTTATTTCAATTAGTATGGAATAGTTGTAATCGATGCTAGCATTTCTATTGTATTTACTTAATGGATGTTAAATAAATGAGGTCCGATTCATCAAATATGATGAATTGATCAGACCATCATCACATGGTGATTTGAGGTAGAATTCATGAAGACTTTTATAAGCTAAGTCAAGAAGAATATAAGTGTGTGGTTACTATTTGTTATTCCATACGCAAATATGGTTTCTTAGAAACTTAGATGATGTTTATATAATGAAGTTGGCAGAGTTTGATATTTTGAAACCTAAAATAGTGTAATTTCAGTGGTATTTACCCAAGTTGGGCTCTAAGGAGTCATATTCAGTGGTATGAAGAAAATATTGTTCCTAAGGGGCTAAATGGAGGATCACAGGACAATTATTAGAACAAAGCATATAAAATAATCCTACATCATGATTAAATATTTTTGTCATAGGAATACTTCAAAAGTCTGAAATCTATGACAATTCTCATATTTTATTGTGAAAATTTCTTGGAGAACTAATTGACAGAGGTAAATTGTAGACTGGGAAAATATCTTTTAGCAACATGATACAAGGTTTATGGATATGTATAAATGGTGAAAATTAGTATTCAAAAAGGTAAGTGTTCTTTGTGAAATTGAATGGATCAAAAACTTTGTGTGTTCTTTCCCTTAAAACAGTGTCTAATACCCTCGTGAAAGCTAAATGAAATGGTCAAAATGGTTAAAAGGTGTCTTAATGATGGTAAATCTTCTTAAGCATTAAAAATGACATAAAATATTCATAGGAATCCTTAGATACTATGCAAGACTTATATTATGTGATGTTTTGTCATTTTTCACTGATAGAGTAACAAGGTATTGTGCTTGAGATAGATTGGCTCATCACAAGCCCGTAGGTGGTTGTCTTGATCTGTAATGTACTCTGTGAGGGAGATATATGAATCATTGATGGTCTTTGAAGTTTTTAAGGATGATCATTTTTGGTTAAAAGATTGTATGTCAGTCCTATCTAAGATGGAGATCAAATCAAGTGCAAATTAAGTTTGGTCAAGACACGAGATGTTATGGTAAATAGGGTTAATGTCTTACATATATAAAGAGGTATCTTGAGGGAAAATGATGTAATTTTGAATGTGTAATAGGGAAAGAATGCATGAAATGTGTCAAAAGGTTGTTTGGACTTAGAATACGTTTTGATGACTATGTGATATAGTGTGTGCAAAGGTATGATATGTGTATCTATAAGTGTAAAATTTTGAATGACACATGTATTGATGATTTTTAGATCCTATAAATAATACTAAAAGTGTATACTCACCACAAGGATGAAATAAGTAACACCAAGACTTTTCAAATGAGAAAGATAAGATCCTAGTTGCTAATATTTGAGTTCATTAGTAGAGGTATTAATGGGTTACTACAATGTTGAAAGAACTTAAAAATTTTAAGATCAGGTCTGTAGGTGGTGTCTAAGGCAGGGGGAGAAATTTTTGTGCTCAAGATCATGAGAAAGGTGACATAAAAAGTTTCGGGAAGATTTAAGATTAATACAATATTTAGTTGGTTGAATCTTTTATTCTAGTATGTTGGATTATTACCTAAAAAGATGTTTCATGTTCATTGAGACAAAACATTATATGCTACAGTTTTATTAGCTCACAAAGATAGGTAGAGCTTGAGTTGCTTCTCTTGTAGAAGTATCGATGACTAGGATTTATGTAATGAAAGGTGATTAATTTCATTGAAGTTTATTCAAAATTCAAGTGGTTTCTTGACTAAATAAGGGTGCATTAGGTCAAAATAAGGATGAAAAGACCGAGGAGGTGCTTTAGGAAAATTTGAAGTGGTTGACATCTCTTCCATGACATGATGACAAGGTAAGAAGACATTTTTTATGTTTTTCTACTAGAGTATGATGGTATGAGTCGAGCGGAGGTCATAAGTATTTTATTCATGAGGTATGTGTGCTTCTAGAGTGTTTGAAATTTGGTTTAATTAGCATAAAAATTTGGTTCAGCGATCTCAATTCTTAAGGAGGTATGAGGCCAAAATATCCTAGAGACAAATCAAATTTGAGCCTTGAAATTTTACTATATATCAAGAAAGAAGGTACGTATGGTTTTTTAGCCCTCGGTAATTATTGTTGGCATATGTGTTAATTATTAGTAATCAGTTCAACGCCTTCTACATTGTTTCCTTTGTGGAGAAAGAAAGCAAAAATGAATTCTTAGTGAGAAAATACATTTTTGCATACTTGTATGAAGGCCTGATGTTGTTATTTCTCAATAAGGAGGGAAAATGTTGTTATTTTCATGATTATTGGTATGAATGGATGTTGTGTATGCTCTTCGCCATGGGAAGTACAAACATAAATTCTTTGGAAGAGATCAAAATTATAATTTTGAGTGAAACTATTAAGTTTCGAGATAGAATGAATATTTTGTTTAATGTTTCTAACCAAGAGATGACCCTTTGAAGATGATAAAGGTTAATTTAATGCAATTACATGTATTATTTTTCATTAATGTAAAAAAGGGGATAAGTTTAGAGGTTTTCCCATCAATAACAAAGGGGATATTATTGGCATGATGTGTTCTAGGTATTGTTGTTGATGTAAAAATATCATTAATGAAAAAAGTATGATGGAGATGAGACAAATGATGCTTATTAGGATAATGGAATGGAATTTCATATGGTTTTCATGGTGACATGAATTGATTCAGTGAGATTGGTTTGGCCTCGACAAACCTAGTCATGTGACATAGCCACCAATAGGCGATGGAGCATGATGTTTTGAGAATGTTTATGGCATGAGGTGCATAGTAGCATCATAGAGATATTCTTTTTGGATTTTTAGGAACTCATATTATTTTTATGGTTCAATTACATGTTGAAGTCCTAGTTGTAGGTGTTCATTGAGACCATATCTAGGTGGTTATAGGCGAAGCATGAGTGGTAAGGCCATGTGATCTCATGGATTCATATAGGTTAGTGATTTATGATGTATTAATGTTGTTAGGATATTTTGGAGAGGTTTCTCAATGAGCTACAATGTTGGTTCAATTAACCCTAGCCTAAACCATGTAAAACACCAAGAGATAGTCATGAAAATGAGATAGTGTGATATGATGGAGTCCTATTTCAGAAATGTTGTTTATTGGAGATGGTGCAAATGGGTGTCTTGTAGGTGTTAGAAATATTTGGAGTCATTCTGAATAATATTTTGCAAGTTATGATGTTTTGTGTGAAACATGGTCGAGGAAAGAGCATTTTCCACCTCAAATTGCATCTTCTGATGCTAATCATAAATCCTTTGATTTATATGGTACCTTATGGATTTTAGGGATGATTTTTAAATGAACTACTAATTTTAGAAAAAATTAATGAGGTTAATTAGGCATAACATTTTTATGAACGAATATTAAGAAGGTAAACAATTGTTATGAGCTTGAAACCCTAGCTCAAAAGTGGTGGGAGATATTTTTGTCCTAAGTTCCCAGAATTGATTTATTTTTATGGTATGATTATTTTATGATGTACATTACTCCACTTTATTTCCAGAAAGGTATGATTTAACATGTGGTGATGACTGGACCCCACTCAAATAGCCAAGTTTTTTAAGGAGTTTAGTTTGTGAAAAGGTTTTCCAAAGGATTTGAAAAAAAAATGACTTTTTTTTACCATGGTAATTTTTATCGATGTCCACAATGGTTTTATGTCATGGATGGGATTATAAATCAAAAATTGTGCCATATTTATGAAGACTTGTGATAAGGTGATTTTGGGTAAGTTTTAAGAAGTTTTCAGAGATGGATTTTGTTGGAAACCTTCACCTTGGAGTTGGAAGTAAATGTCATATGTTCTGGAAAGAGGATTCAGAGGGATTTACAAGTGTATATGTTTTGTCTCATGATGATGATGATATTTTATGGTTCATCCTGGTCATTTTGTAGAGAAGAAGGTTCTTTGTTTCTTAAGATAAATTTTCATTTGTTGAAAGAACGAGGTAGATGATACATGAGATGATTGATTTGATATTTGATATCATTTGTATAGTTAATAGCGATGAATTTTATTCCCTGGGAAATAATTTTTAGGTCTTGGAAGTGACATAAAGGGTTAAAATAAGGTGAGTTTTTAAAACTAATTTCTGGGCAGCTCAATTTTGTGTGGAGGAAAGTAGGTTTTGTTTACACATATGCATGTTTCATGCAATATAGAAATCATGGATGTTTTTAAAGGTAATAAGGTTTCTAAGGATTTGTTACATCCCATATTTGAGTTGTTATTGGGTGGTCTTGAGGCCAAAAGGTGAAGCAAGTGTACTAGAAATAATTGTTTTGTGAAGGTTTAGAGCCTTTTGAGTAGTATTATGATATATTTGATTGGTGAAAGAACATACATGACTATGGATGATTTTGATGTCATATTACACATTTGTGTTTAATTTTAATTATTTAATTTTTTTTTCTTTTTTAGTTTTAGCTCATCTAGCTGATGGGGTTTTGAGCTAATTTTGTGCATGTTTGGTGGTTTTTGTTATGACCAACCTATAAGGGTCCAATGTGAAAATTTTAATAAATGTATTGGAATTTTATTAAGATGTATTGGTAAAAACAAAGGATGGATAACTTTTTTATTTATGTTTTTGTGTTGGGAAGCATATAAAGCAAGGGTTAGAGTTTAAATTTGGAAAAGTTCTTTAAGAGGGGAAAATTGCAACCCATGTGTGTGTTTGTAAAAATTATGAAGGAATTGATTCAAAATGAGGAATTTTGCAATATTTTTAGGAATTTCATATATTTAGTGTTTATGAGGGTTTGAAAAGGGTTTGAAGGTGTGTGAGCTAAATAGGTGATATAAATCAAATGTTTCTACAATAATTATTTATATATATTCAAATAAATGTGGTTGAGTGGGTGATTTATCTTCTTAGGGGTCAGAGCCTCCTTATGGAGTTGGTACTTCCTTAAACTAGGGGTTTGTGCTCCATGTACGGTTAGAGTTATATTAAAATAGGGGTTGGTTCTTGTGAAGTTGGTCCTTCAATAAAATTTTTTATTTTAGTAATATAATTAGAAGTTTCAATGGGCTTTCTTCCCCTTTTGGGTTTCCCACTTATATCTTGTGTTATGGTGTTATCTCTCTTCCTCATGGTTATTGAATGTATGGTTTATGATGTTGTGCACACATCAATGAATGATTGATTTATTTATGGGTTAAGTAATAAAATATGATTTTTAAAATTTTTTGTAAGGATTGATTCACCCCCCTTTCATTTCATTGTTCTTCCAAAAAAATCTCTGAAATTCGTATACACATAAAAAAGAATTAGGAACATACTTGTACTATGAGTGTAGTGATAATTGGAATATTCCCATCTCATAAAATAAATATAGAATGAATGAGTAAAATTATCCAATGACAAAAATATAGAATGAAAAAGTATTAGATCCTTTTATCACAATATTTAGAATGAATGAGGCTTATCAATTGGTTCAAGTTTAATCATAATTTGGAATTTATGTTATAATTATATTCAAGTCAATTTTTTCTATATGCATAATATTGGAATATTTGTAAACCATACTAAATTATAGAAATTTTTAACTCAGTTTCTATGTTTCTACATTAATATTATGGATAGACATGCATCACAATTTTTTATTTTTTGTGCAATGGTTTGATAGATTTTCTATTATCTCAAAAACATTATTTTTATTCGTATAACGTCGATGTTTATTACATTTCTAGAGGATGATCATGTGGAATTGTTCTAAAAAGGTACCAAAGTTTTAGATGGAAGAGTATATCTATTTAGGAGGAAAATAAATTGTAGAGTTATGGAAAGAGGATTTCTTGTTGTCATTTTCAACATAGTATTGGATGGAAAACTAAAATAACCTTTTTCAAATGATGAATTTAAAAACTTATCAGTTTACGGGAATAAAGGATACTACATTTCTTGGGAAGAGAATGAATTGTAAAATAAGGTAGATTATTCCATTACCCTAATGTTTGTAGTGATCAATTTTTAGTGGCTCATAGGATTGCAATGTAGAGAGTGTCAAAGATTATACCGATGAAACCGAAAACAACGTCAATACAAACCCTAAAGATAAAAGATATTTAGTCATAGATAATGTCATTATCAAACAAAAATGTTCTAGTAGTGATGATTACATGGCAATGGGTTTTATAAATCATGTCTTTGAATACCATAAAATTAATGGAGAGAGGTTTATTCCTTTAAAAAAATTGTATGGATAGAAAATGTGGAAAATTTGTGTTCATATTGCTCAAAGTTTCTACAAACTAATTAATCAATAGTTTGGCCAATAAATCATTTGGTTTTCCATGAAATAAGAAGTTTGATTATGATAAAGTAAGGGAATGCACAACTAGATGGTGTTCCCTTCTTTATAGTAGTCAAAATGATTTTATGTTCAAGGTTTTTTTACAAATTTAATCCATTTATACTCATCTCAAGATAAATATGTTTCGAGGGAAAAATACCAATATACTTGAAGGATACATGGTACATTTTAAGATATTGGAGGCCAATATCTTAAGTGCATATATTGATAGAGTATTTAACCCTCATTATAACGAATGTTCTATATCTCGAAGAATCTCTCATAAAATGGATTACTAAGAAATTGGTTGACAAAAAAATTTATCACAAAGATATTATATTTAATGAAATCCTAAAAGAGGTTGAGGTCATCATGTAGGAAATATAATAGAAGAGAGAAAACCTCATTTTTAAAAACCAATTTCATTTGATTCCACTAATCACAATCATTCCCAAAAAGTGATAAAAGATCTTACAATTCTACCAAACGTAAAAAATTGGATGCCCCTCTAGCAAATTGATCAAATCAAAAGTATGACGAGGATAGAAAATTATCAATATTTATGCGTGAAGTGAAAAATGTGAATTTTCATTTTTACAATCTAATTGTGTCCAAAAACTATGTCTTGCTTCAGTTGGAGTTCAAAATCTATACCACAAATCTTGGTTTTGGATCAGTTCGACACAACCAAATAATCAATAAAACTCTCATTGTTATTCATTCGGGTTCATACAACGAAATAGGCCAAATTTCTCCTATTTTTTGGAGTTTGGCTCAACCACTAAACCCATAATATACTCCACCAAACTATCTACGTAAGTTGTTAAAAACTTACAATAGGTGTTACCACTCAACCATACATTGCAATATTAACCTCACAATAATAATGTGAGCACTATGTATATTTCATAACATTTGCCCCCTTAGTATGGACATGGAAGAATAATAATCACACTTCCTTCATAGCTTTCTACCCATGTGTGCTCCCGATCCGAATGGTTTTTCGTGATAGCCAACAACCTCAACAAGAATGGTTTTACGGAAAGACAACAACCTCAACAAGGATGGTTTTACAAGACAACCAATAACATCACCAAGGATGGTTTTATCGACAACCAACAACCTCAATAAAGGATGGTTTTACAGACAACTAACTACCTAAATATCATGATGTTTCTTTTCTTTTTGTTTTCATATTTTCCACTATGATTTTCCTTTAGGGAATTATGTAGGAAACATTGATCACTAATTACAAACCTAAAAAGGAAGAAGAAATGGAAATGGAACATTCAGATCATGTTCCCCCCTTAATGTGAACATTTCACTTATTCGACACAAAAAGAACTTTGAAATCATACGCACATAGCTAAAACTAGAATTTTGAAAAAGAAGCAAACAGAAATCAAATACTCGACAGAAAAATGAAACCACAAAATTCCACCACATCTCCATACAACCCTATCATTGGCGACTAACGAGAGGTCATTTTCTGACTTGCAGCATCCATTAGCTCCATCCTTGAGTGTCCTTGTGCGAAATCATCAGAATGCGAACATGAAGCACATTTGTTTCTACATTAAGATTTTTTTTTCTTCCCTCTCACAATGTGAAACATTGTAGTTTTGAGACGTCGGGTAACACGTAAAAGGCGTCCGTAAGGAATTTTTTTATTTTTATACACTTGTTATAATGAGTCAATCTTTTGAAAACAACTCACAACTTTGAAAATGACACTTTCACTTGTACAAGAGGACTCAACTAGAAATGAATTTTTAAATGAAAATGACTTTGACAATGACAATATAACAAATACTTTTGATATCTTGACTCTTATTTTGAAGACCATTTAATAATAATACAAAACATGAGACAACATAACACTATAAACAAACAAGACTTATATGGCTTACAAATGAAAAAATGTTAATGACAATACAAACATTGATGACACTCGAAATATTCAAAAAAAGAAATTTGACTCTATTTTATAAACAAAGATGATACTTTTTCTGAAAAAATTAGATGAGAACTTCAATTTGGTAGACAAAACTAATGTTAACAAAGAAATATCATGAATGAGAGGAAATATTAAAAATTGACAACTTACTAGAAAAAGACTCCAATAGATTTAAACATATACTATAAAAACATTACCACTTTCAACGTATACACTTCTAACAAAGATATTTTCTCAACATGTGTAGAAACAATGGGTGATAAAATTGATGTAGAATAAATTTCCATAGATGACATGATTAAGCAATTTGAGAGAAGGTTGCGTGTTCTCCCGATGTGAAGAATGATACGAAAGCATATGAGAACATATTGTGGCGAACGAAGCGTAATCCAAATTTTTCCGTCTTAATTTTGATTCATAGATATATAACCATGGTGAGTAGAACACCATTTAGTGGGAAGTAGTTTGGTGTGGAATGATTGAATAAGCTCCTAGTGATGAATCACAATGTAGCTATTAGAAGTTGTGGGGTTCTTACATCTAGGTGACTTTAGGTAGAAAGAAAATAATGCAATGTTTGATACTACTTTTGAATGGTAGAGGCTGAAATAGATGTGATGACATTGTTGTTATGTAATAAATCATGATGCTTCCACGATGATTTTAGAACTATAGAAAACTAGCAGATACGATGAACAAGTAAGAGAAAATCAACTAGTTCATAGATCTCATCTATGATTACACTGACTCAAATCCAAACTCTTGAAGTTAGTAGATCTGCTCAATGATTATGGGATTTCTTCCCAATTGTATTTGGATGTAATTATGCCTCCTTCTAGATGATCTCGCATGTATGTCATTAATGGACAATTGACTAAAACAAAAATATAGGTCGAATTGATATATATTATCATATCTACGCAGGGGTTGATATTTTATAGGGTAAAAATGAATAACATTACACAAGCAATAAAATTTTCATCCTCCGAGAAAAGTAGATCGAACTCGCCTTTCACACCCTCTCACAGACTAGTATGGCTCGATGCCAAATCTTCGTTTTGTAGAAGTTCAACACAACCAAATAAAAATAAAACTCTCACTATTATTTATTCAAGTTCATTCAAATAAATAGGTAAAGTATCTCCTATATTCTAGGAGTTTGTCTCAACCACTAAACTCAAAATATACTCCACCAAACTATCTACGTAAGTTGTTAAAACAACTTACTTACAATAGCTTTTACCACTCAACCATACATTGCAATATTAATCTCACAATAATAATGTGAGCACTATATATATTTCATAACAACAAAACTATATCCCTCAATGAAATCAAGAGAAATAATTTTGTGTTTGATGCAATAACAACAAATTCCATCTTCAATGTGGGTAACCAAAAGATGCAGTCTACAAAATGAAATTTTATGGGATGGATGTTTTTCATAATGCATGGCATAAATTTTATGGGTACCCAAGGATTTCCTTCTATAAATATAAATACATGACTAGATAATCGGTGACATGATGTAGTGAATGGTAACACTAGAAAAGAGAAAGAAAGGTCAAATACCACCACAACAATTGCTTGATCTCAAGAATGCTGAAAGAAATTAAGATATATCTCCAAATTTGTATCTTTCTATAGGAAAGGATGGAATAAAATTTCTTCAAAGTTTTCCTCCTAAAATTTATGCCGAGAATTTATTGTAAAATAAGCGTAACAAAGAGATCGAATTATTGAAACTCCCTCTAGTGTCAAATCCAAGCTTAAAAAACATAATGACCAAAATATTTCAATATGTTTCCATTGAAAAAATAATATCTTTATAAAGTGAGATGAGTGTATGGATTTGTACGAAAAACGTAGAGCCACCACATGCCCGTAAGGACTAGCAAAAATTGAATAGGAACAAACATGGCACAAAGAATACATTCAAATATTTTATGCAACTTATTATTCCCACAAATTACAATAAGAAGAACAACCTAATGGATTACTGATCATTGTACATGATAAAATAGAAAATATTAAAATTTCCTTACCAAGGATGGATAAAAAATCAAAGTCAATAAGTAATGTTATGAACCTACCAATTATTTTGACAGCTTATGCTTACACATCGACATAAGACAAGGGGTTTTAACTACTTTTTCCTACCTTTTGAGAGACTAAACAGTCAAATAATTATATTTTTGTTTTAGAAATCTTGAAGAACCTATAATTTATAATTTTGGGATTTATTATACAGATTGTTGATCATCCAAACATCCATCGCATAAGTCCTATTACAAAATGATGTGCATGAAAAATGTAAATAGTACAAGTAAATATTTGACAAATCTAAACCCATTAGTGTTGCTAGTATGAGTACTTCATTACAAAAATCATTGATTCTATAATTACAATTTGATATTGCTTCAAGTGATAACAAGATTTATACCTTATTTACATTTGCATCGATGTTGACAAAAAATAGGTATTCAACATTACGTATTTGAGATTCTTTCTAGGGGGACACTCATGATGATATAGATGGTAATTTTGGAAGATTAGAAACATTGTTACATAAAGTAGACACATATTATTTACCACATATTATGAGATCATACAAAACATTTCAATAAGGGTGAATCACATTCACTCCATAGCTTATTAAGCAAGTTTACAACTTTAAGAAATTTTTGAGTTCTTCTTATCTGATGGAAATCATAAGATCATGGGTATCAACAAACCAAATATGTTTAAATTTTATGTGGTGGATGGAATAGTAATGATGGAACTTAATAAACTACAATAAATTATTTTCATTGGTCTCATCCAATCCAAATATGGCGTATAGAGGATAATGGTGAAACAAACTTGTCGGAAGGGCAACCTCCTTTAACACCTTTCAAAGAACTAAAAGAAATGGAACATTTTAAAAAGGGAATAAAATCATATATGGAATATTGGGTGAAAATTGCAATAGGTGAAGGTAAAAGAAGGCAAAATATATTACCTTCTAATATGGGTATACAAGGTAAAAGAATGGGAGGTAAATATATTACCTTGTATACCCATATTAGAAGGCTTACTAGTTGTTCTAATGTTTTTACATTGAATGAGAATGGGAGGTCACACATTCTACCTCTTCATGGTTATTTTGATCTCAAATGGATAATAGGATGACATCTAGTATAATAATTTGATATTTCATAATATATTTAGTTTCAAATTGTTGGTTGATATTTTAGGAAAATTGGAATCCACCTATTATCCCTATTAATTTTTATTTAGATTGATATAATATGAATCCATCTATTTCACTTAAGGATTAGTTCATTTAAATGATGATTATGAGGCCATCTAGATCAACATGTGTAATTTCAATATTATTTGTACTCATACAAACAAAATTGAGTGAAAAATTATTATTAAATCAATTGTTTCCATTTTGTTAGTTGACTTCTCTTTACCTTATTGTTATTCATAATATCTATGTCAGCATTATTATTATAAAAACAAGAAAATCAACATTTACATTTAATATATTTTACTCACAAAAAAGAAGTTCACAATTTAAGTTTCATTTATAATTAATAATCATCAAAAGTTAATTTAAAAGTTCTCAATGAACACCTCATGTTTTTAGAGGCCCCACAATTTTATCTTTCTCATAAGATCTATATAAATCCCAACTATATGGGATCTTAAATTAATTAGCATTTTCAAACTCAACAAATATTTATTTCCCCCTCATCAATGCATAATATGTTACAATCAACACATTTCTATCAATACACATAAATAAAATCCTTCAAACTTTTCTTACATATAGGCTTCAAATTTCCACTGCAAGATCTCTTAAATTTATTTCATATTATAAAATGTTCTCTTTCCCAAGTGAACATAATTTTTGTATCTCGTAGCCAAGTAAATTATGCAAAAAAAGAATGTACTTCATTGTTATCTAAAAATGTAAAGCACAAAGCAAGATTGAAATGTTCTCTTACAACCTTTAATAAATCAAGAGAATAAATCCTTTCAAAATATGTATATGAAACATATTTGAAATCATGTTTTAACTGGTAATGCTTAGTTCTAGAATATCCTAGAACTCCGAATATCAATCCTTCTACTCCCAATATCAACAATTTCCTTATGACTAAAATCAAATATATGATATACATTATTATAGATATTATACTAATGATTAATCCAATAAATAACCACATCAAAAATTGAACTCATTCAATTTTATAGCATAAATAACAAAATGTATACTAAATTTAAAATAACTTCCATAAGTACATCCCTATTACTAAAAATCAATAAATTCATTGTAATTGAAGTTAAAGATATGAAAAACATTACTAGCATTTTAGTAATTACACTAGTAAAACAAAAAACAAAAAATTAATTCATTTCAATGCTATACAATAAATAATAATAATACATTATATTAACTTTGGAATGGATTCTATTGTCTTAGAATACAAAAACAATATATTTATAAAATGATTTCAAAATTGGCTTAGAATGAAACTAGCTCAAAATTTTCATTGTAATATCACTTAAAAAAATTTAACTAATTTTATTGCATCATTTACATCATTCTCAAAAGTGCTCGTGGATCTACAAACATGATCCATTAGCCAATTATAATCTTGCATATTCTTCAGGAATCACTACCATTTTAGAACTTATCAATATGGTATTTGTAGTGTTATATGATTTATTCATTGACCATAATATATTTAAATATGTTACTTGTCCATAATCTATATTTCGCTCATTTTTACACCATAGTAAAATAAATCTCTCTACTTACCATCCCCGTATTTCTTCAAAATCTTCTTCCCTAAATTTTAACATCTTGGTCACATAAATCTGACTAGAATGTTATCACAAATTTATTACATATGTATTTTAAAATATGAGATAACTTTTGTCTTGAAACAAAATGACATCCTTTGTCCGGAAAGATCTGAAATTTTTAGATGTCACTTGAAAAATTAGCACACCTTCCAAATATAGTATCAATAGAGGTTTTCTACTTAGATCTACATAAATAAATTATTTAATCATATACTCTAAAAACTACAAATTAAAACATTTTTTAAAAATTAAAGTAACTAACTTTTTTAATACTATACCTAAAGATTGTGGTATTTGGCCTTGAATGTTTTACTCTACATCTATATTTTCATCAGAACTACAAACAATGTTTAATAGAATTAATCATTTAAATTCACTAATTCCAAAAAAATATCAAATGAAATTTAAAAGTGAGTAGTTAATTGCATGTTTTAGTTGTAGTGCTATTTGAACCTTGCTCAACTTCTTGATTATCTATATTTTTGGATATTTTACAACATTAGGTGTGATTTGATCTTCTCGACTCTAGAACATTTTCAAATCATTTTTATTAGATATGCATTTATGTTTCTTATAAACTATTATTTCTATTGCACCCAAGTCAATACCACATGAAATATCCCAAATTGTCAATGCAATTGATTCTTTATATGTTTTAGAGACACTCAATTATTATATTTCTACACCTACAAACACATATTCACTAATATTAGATCAACTATGAAAAATAATGAAAATGGTAGTTTAAAAACATCTTAAAAGATATCACAATTATTACATCATTAATGATTGCTATCATTAACGATGTGACCAATTATATGTAAAAACATTCATAAACTAAAATATAATATGTAGCAAAAAAATTAATTTAAAATACAAATATGTGAGCTCTGAATTTTTGTTTAGTTCACATATCTATAAAATTAAAAATAGACTCCAATATTGAAATAATAAAAATAAAAGGTATGAGGTCTCATATTCTCCCTCAAAGTTATAAAATCATAAATGAGAAATGGTGGCTTCCTATTATCTATTAAGAGTACAATAGGTGAAGATGAGTAATTATCTAACTTTTAAAATCCTTTGAAGTGAAATTAACAATGAAGAGGGAGAATGATAGGCCTAACAATATCTCTCGGAGTGGAAAAATAATTAGAGGAAGACTAGGAGGCCTTCCATTATCCATCAACATGAAAATATCACAGACAAAATGAATGACCTCACATTCTCCTCTAGAGTGAAGTAGAAAAATCACAAGGACAATTATAGGCCACATGCAAAAACATTTTAGGGATAATGAGAGGTATCACATACTTCCTCAATGTGAAAAAATATTATCTTATACAAAATAAAGTTAAATTTAAGGGAAGACATTTTGAGGGTATAATTATTTAATTTTTCTCATTCTAAAATAAAAAATTATAATCATAGGAAAGTACATAATTCACTAGGTGTACATGAAGCCTCAATGGTTGAGAGTTCCTTGTAAAATGTCTTCATAAATAACTCAAGGTAAAAATTTAAACAATTTATACCAGAGAATGATCACCTATTTTTACAAATGTTGGAAGCAATGTGCATCATGTATAATGGAAATAATGTTGCATTCATCTTGTGTGTTATTTTTTAATAAAATTGTTCCAAAAATGCTCCATTCACTCATATCAGAATAGACACCTTGACCCAATGAGATTAAGATCATTACAAGAAGAAATTTTCACTTTCTCTTCATTATGTTCCCAATCTAAATCAACCTAAATTTTTATTCCTCTTCATCATGTTATGGATGTCATAAACAACACATATTACTAAAAACCCTTCAAAACCAGAGGAAGTATACAATCTATAGCAACCATAATCAAACTCTGAAATATTATCCTTAGCATCTTTGGAGTATATTGTCACAACTTCACCACAACTAGTACTTTTAAAATTGGAACCAGAAACACACAAACACAACTACTTGCATTTTTCCCAAAAATGTGAGCATGTAAATAAGTTCCATTATTTTTACATCATTAACAATATTACACACATCCATAACAAGAATATCACATACAAGAATAGATAAACTAGAAATATTATCCAATTTATTTCGAATCCAAATGGAAAACTACAAGTAAAATTATCTATATCTAGATCTCTACCTAGAGTATTTTTGTGAAAAGCTTGAATATAAAAATTTAATATTTGTGTTGTAGATGTAGTTATTTTGGTTCCTTAGCCTCATCTAGTTTTTTTCCCCTTTTAGCACTTTCTTTTCCTTTCTCGAATTTTTGAGTTTCACTTTTGAGAAGTTTTCCACCAATAGAAAAGTGTTTCTGTTCACCAATTATGTGCCATAATTATGTTAAATGGGTTCTATGAATTCCATATTTATTTACCACATTTTTACATCACATTGAAGCATTGTACAATTTTCACCATCTTTCACGCAAAAATATTCAAATATCTTTTCTTTTTTGTTTCTTTCTTTCTTAATTATTTTACAATAATTCGAAATGGTCTCATCTCTTTGACCAAGTTAAACTGATTTCCTCAACCAACAACATCCTTCATATATATCATTAGCAAGGAATTCCAATTCATTTTCATTAAGCCCATGTATGCACTTAAAAAAATTAGCATTGAATTATTTTATTGATTTTTTTGTGACTTCATCTTTGTTTTCTTTATTGGGTGAACATGCTAATCCACCCAATCTATATATTTCAAAAAAAAAAAAATACTTTTCCCAAATAGAATCAAGAAAGTACACAAATGTTAACTTATCACATAAAATTTCTTCTTTTTATATTTCAAATATATCTAATCACCTTTTAATGAGCCCTTACATTTAAATTTATTACAAGCATGAGTGTTAATTTATAGTTAACTATAAATATTCAATAAATATAAATTTATAATACACACCTTCCACTCTATTGACTATTCATTTCCCTTCCTTGACGTTTAGGTCTTCCACAACTTATCCATGTCTCCATTGCTTTATATATGTTATCAATAAACTATGTCTCAATCCACACTATGTTTTCTTGGTTTTATTGCTTTCAAATAGTAGATAATGTACTCAATGCAATATTACGGGTCATAATTCTAGCATTTCTAATTTTATAATGATTGTACACATCAACATATTTGGGATTGCAAATTATTTTCTTTTGGGCACTAATAGTGTGTTTCCCATATAATATATAAAAATAGGTGTTCTAATCCATGAGATACTCTTTTGTTATAATTTTAGAAAGTTGTTTTGTTATCTTATTGAAAGGAAGAAGTATTTCATCTTAAGGAGTTGTAATCATATTTTTTTATCATTGATGAAACTATTATTTAAACTTCATCTTCATCTAGCTTCTTGAATTGATATCTTTAGGTGAAATTTAACAAATTTGAACATCAATAGAAATGACGTTTTCATCAAACAAGAAATATTTTACCTCTTCACTAAGTTCGGATCTTCTTTTGAAATAAAAGTATCTAATTTATTTTCAAATTATTTTTTTGGATATTTTTTCATCTTTTTTAAAGAGGTAAGAGATATATCTACCTCTAATGAAGGTAAATATGAATGCCTCGTGATATGTCGGTTTACTTATAAGTGCAGAAATATTTCAAAGGTGTGAAGACTTTCTATTAAGAAGATGAAGAATTAAAGATGTTAGTAGGTTTTCCATACAATCTCTTAAGACTTTGAAGCATACCTCTATATATTTCTTTTTATGTAGCCACACCTTTCTTCTTATTTCATCATTTAGGAATGGAAAATTCGAGCAAAAAATAGCACAATAATATTTATCATTTTTATTGACCTCTCCATTAAATCTTTACGATAATTGGCCACATAGAGATCCTTTTCCAAAATATAGAATTTTCTTTTGATGGTATCGATTCTCTCAACTTGAACCTTGATCACATCTCTATTTATTTGTTTTGTAGCTATAAAAATACCAATTTTCCTTACATCATTATTTCTTATTTGAAACATCCATAATTCATCATGAAATTTATCTGGATTATGTACTTCAACAACCCATTCTTCATCCAAAATACCTCTTTTAAACTCTCTATCAAATATTTGTAGTGGTATTTATGCAAATTAAACTTGACTGATTGTTGTCATATTGTTCCTAAAACTGAGAAATTTGAACAAAGCTATCTCAATATCAATAGTAATGAAAATAAAATACCAAGTGTTTCCATAATGTTCATACAAATGAGACATTTGAACAAAGTTATCTCAATATAAAAATAATGAAAATAAACTATAAGCAATTCTTGACTACATCCAATTATTTTTTCACTAAAAAAATAGTAGGGATAATTGTTTTAGATTATCATCAATATTAAGCATAAATAAAATATAAAGAGGCCTACCACTCTCCCTAAAATTATAAATCAGTCTTTCATGGTATGTGAGGCCTAAAATTCTCTTCTTATAATTTTTTCATGGAATAGGAGGCCTACAATTGTTTTCCAATAATATTTTTCAACCTCAAAATAAAACAATAATAAAGAGAAAGAATTAGGATGTCTCTCATTTTCATTCATATTGAAAAATAAGTATGAGTTAGAAAGGGAGGTCTCCAATTATCCTTAAAAGTGTAATAAATAATGTTTCTTCCTCAAAGAAAAATGACATTAAAGAAGGAAAATTATAGGCCTCCCGCCTCCTCAAAATTATAAAACATTTTTTCATTGTATATGAGGCCTACCATTATCTTCCAATAATATATTTCATGTTATGTAAGGAGTGCTATTCTCTTTCGAGAATTTTTTTTAACCTCAAAGTAAAAAACATAATCAAGAGGGAGAATGTGAGGTATCACATTCTCACACATATATTAAACATTAATTATGAAGTATAAAATGAGATCTTAATTTCTCCTTCGAGTGGAAAAAATATTTTATCTTCCACAAAAAGTAAAATTACAATAAAGAGGGTAAATGGGAGGCCTCCAAATCTCCCTAAAATTATAAATCAAATTTTCATGGCATATGAGGCCTACAATTATTTTCCAATAATACCCTTCATAGGAGGGGAGACCTATAATTCACTTCCAATAATAGCTTTCATCCTTAGGGTAAAAAAATGAAAAAGGTGGAATGTGATGTCTCCCATTCTCCTTCATATTGAAAAATAATTAAGAGGTAGAAAGGGATCTCTCTCTTTCTCCTTTAATTGATTTTTTTTTCCTTAAATTAATCTTACAATAAAAATAAATGGGAAGCCTCCTAATCTCTCTAAAACTATAAATCAATTTTTCATAGAATGGGAGTCCTAACACTCTCTTCCAATAATAGTTTTCAACCTTATGTTTAAAAAATATCAAGAGGGAGAATGATATGTCTCTTATTCTCCTTCATATTGAAAACTAATTAAGAGTCCTTCAAAGTAAAATTAAAATCAAAATAAATGGAAAGCCTCATAATATCTCTAAAACTATAAATCAATGTTTTATATAATGGGAGGCCTACCATTCTCTACTAATAATAGTTTTCAACCTTAGATTTAAAAATATCAAAATTGAGAATGGGAGGTCCCCCATTATCTTTCATATTGAAAAATAGTTGTAAGGTAAAAATAATAGTGTCTCTTTTTCCCTCAAAGGGGAAGTAATATTATTTCTCCATCAATATAAAATTATATCAAGAGGAAAATGGGAGACCTCCCAATCTCCTTAAAATAAAAATAAAAAAAATTCATCTAATGGAAGACCTACCATTCCCTTCCATAATATTTCAAATAGAATAAAAGGCCTACCATTATCTTCTAGTAATATTTTTCAATATCATAGTAAATCAATAATAGAGAGAGATAATGGAAGGTATCACATTCTCACTCATATTGAAAAATCATTATATGGTATAAAGGGAGGTCTCTCTTTCTACCTCAAAGTGGAAAAAATATTTTTCCCTTAATGTAAAATTATAAAAAAATGTGTACGAATATATTTCATGGAATGGGAAGCCAAACCATCAGGTATTTATCTTTCAATAATAAAAATCAATATCAAAGTAAAAATATCCGAAGGGTGGATGATATGTATCACATTCTCCCTCATATTGAAAAATAATTATGAGGTAGAAAGGGAGGCCTCCCTTTCTCCCTCAAAGTAGAAAATATGTTTTTTCTCTCTCAAAGTAAAATTACAATCAAGAGGGTAAATGGGAGGCCTATTAATCTCCTAATTTTCTAAATCAAATTTTCATGGTATGTGAATACTACCATTATTTTATGATAATATATTTCATGTAAACTTCCAATAATAGTTTTCAACCTCGGAGTACAAAAAAATCAAGAGGGAGAATGGGAGGTCTCTCATTCTTCCTAATATTGACAAATATTATGATGTAGAAAGGAACGCTCCCTTCTCTCTCAAAATAAAATTACAATAAAGAGAGTAAAAGGGAGTCCTTCCAATCTCCGTAAAATTATAAATTATTTTTTCTTATAATGGGAGGCTTACCATTTTGTTCGAAATATAGTTCATAGAATCGACGGAAATGGGAAAGAGCGAACGGTTTACGTTTGGCGGCTAGTTCTCTGGGCCATTGGTCATAGTTGACCCGATTGCAAAATGGACAAAAATTAGCTCGAGGGCTCGTAAAACCACATCCAAAATTGACGTTCAATTGATAAGCGCACAATGAGACACTTCCTACTAGTTCCCCCATATAAGGAGAATTCACCAGAGTCGACAGGACTGAGAACTAGAAAACCATCTTCAAACGGTGACAAGCTTTTTGGAGCGACAAGTCAAAATTGGTCCAGTTTGACCTCGTCAAACTGCGACCGGAGGCCTACAAAAAGGCTCTGTCAAACTATCCAGATAAGTGCTTTTCCCTAAACTGAATGTTCCATGTAATTGTCTAGTATAAACACTAGAGGTTTGCGAAGACGGGAATAATTTCTCTATCCATGTTTCAAATGGCGGTTCAAAATGAAAGCCAAATTTCTAGATTTGACAGCTTTCTACTACTGTAAATTAGTGTAACAGGGCTCCTATAAGAGCATCAAAAAGATCACAAATTTTCGTTCGGGGTCAATCCAATGTCCAAGTGATTCCTCACATAACAAGGTACACGAATGAAGCCTAACATCTCATTTTTAGAGTTCCGAAGGGTACTTAATGAGTCTCCGAAAAATGCAAAAATTAACTATTTAAACAGGGAGAAGGTCAACATTATTACTGGAAAGTCAATTTCATCTGGTCGATAAGACAATGTTGTAGCGATCTAGTTGGGTAGGAAGTTTTCTACATCACCTCAGAATGAGGGTGGGAGTTCATGGTTTAATGTAGAAGAGTTATTTTGATTTTGTGAGTTACAATACAACCCTTTCACTGTTTTAGCAATGAGTTGATGTAAACATTTAACTGTATTAAAAACCTATTATTTTAAGATTCTATAAATTTTCAAAAGAGAACTAAAACACAATAATTATGAGAGGTAATGGAAGATGAACCATGCCTGGAGAATGAATTCGGTCGAAACTGTAGGATTCGGTTCAGTATCTTACTTGGGCACATCGTCAACCAGATCACGAGCATCCATAGCTCCACCATTTTACATACACGTCTATCATAAAATCTGTAACTACAGATTTGAAACCATTTCTCTACTCTTTATACTTTGAAGGATGTCCAAAATGTGTTCCACAACTCGCATCTGGCACAGGACGGGAGATGCTAACAAATGTTATGGAATTTGGCTTTCACCCACCATAGTATATTATGAGCACACATATCTCCATGAATGATTTCAAGATCAAATGATCTTTATGAGAACCAACTTGTTTGTACATCCATAACTTGCATACGAGATCTAACAAACCATTTTTTTACACATCCCGCAATCATCATGCACCATAAAGCACATTTCTTTTAGGCATTGTCAAACAGTTCGCATGCTTCCACATTTTGCATATGTATCTGTCAGGGCACTTGCAACTAAAACACACAAAAATCCCTTCTCCATAATGCTTTGGTGGATGTCTGCACCCAGTTTCAAAGCTCTTATTTTGGCATAGGCTGGGAGTATGCTAGCAAATGAAAACTGATGGGGTTAGAACCCTTTGCTGCACATGTGAAACAGTGTGACTATCTCTTGAGGAAACCCCACGCACTTCACACCCAACTGAAATCATGTTCCATGAGAAGATAACTCATTTTTTTCATTTGGTCAAACACTCTAGCAGTGTCCACCCAAAATATTTGCAACTACAACATCTGAAAAAACCCCTCTATTATTTTATGCTTTGATAGCAGTCCACGTAGGTGTTTGGCGTGGGTTGGGAGGATGCTGGCGTAGGTTGAGAGACTGGAGGAGGCCACAACAACCATGACACCCCAAGAGATGACATCTGGCGAGGCATTCCTTGAACAATCCAAAAAAATGCCCTGGTTTGTAGTGCCGCCGCCCACAAAATTCAACCTGGTGTTTTTGTATTGCCACCCCCAAACTTGCCCATTCCCCTAACGCATAAGATACAACCCTAACTGAATATTTTTGGAGCTTTTCGCCCTAGCCTCCATTTCGTTTTATTTTATTTTATATTAAATTATATATGTTTTTTTAATATTGGATTAAGTGACTATGTTAATTTATGTGTTTTCCCTACCTTTGCTTATTTGTTCTATATGACATCCTATTTATTTATTTTTTTAAATTTCCTTTTTACAAAAATATTTAATACTCGACATTTCCTCTATTTATTTATTTTTTTAATTTTTTTAAAGTTTAAAATTTGTGAGATTGGGTTCTGGATTGGCTCGACCAGAGTCATCTTCGAGATTGACTAGGTAAGATTGAAGCCACCCCCTAGCGATAACACTTCATGTGGTCCAAGGTTCTCGAGGTCCAGGGCGCGAAGAAAAATATGGCATAAAAATTTGAAACGGTCACGAAGCCAAAAGATGACCCTCGGAAAGCTTGCCGACTAAGTGTGGCAGGCAGGGACAGTACAATCACGAACAATAAAGAGACCAACTCGTTACCACAACAACGCGAACGACAATGAGAATAAGGGGCACTACATTGTTTATTTAAAAGAAAGTATTTTACAAATACTTACAAAAAAACTTACCAAATTGCAAAAACGTAGAGTGAATGTTTACACGGTCCGTGAAAGAGTTTGCATACCCACTAAGAGGAGGGAAGAGAGGACTAGTGCACAAGTTGAAGGGCTAAGCACTCGAGCACATGGAGCAAGGATAGATAGGCCGAGCAGAGTAGTGGGAGCCGAAGAAATAGACAAGCCGAGCAGTGTCACAAAGAACAAAGAGGGAAAATTGAAATCGGTCTAAGCTCAAGGAGTTTGAAATCCCACAAGCAAAGAAAAGAAAGAACAGCTAACCAGGTTTTGAATAAACCAAAAACACTCACATTAGCTCAAAATTCAGTGAGCCATGTAGAGGACATGGGAGAAATGAGCTTGAATTTCTAGGAGAACCAATAAAATCGGCCAAAGCTAGAAGAAATCGGTCTGAGGAAAGAACACCACGCAAAGAAACAACCATAAGGCAAAGGGTTCAACATGTCCATACAAAATTTTTAAAGAATCTGTATTCAGTAAAACCACCATGAAAAAGACACCGAGAGAACAAAAAAAAAAATCTAAACAAATTTCCAGTTTAATAAAAAAATTAAAAACCAAAAAGAAACAACCTCTATTTTAGCTTATGTACAAGATTTAGCCGCAGCATTAGCTAAATGTAGCTATAAAACCCCTAAACAACTCAAGGATATCTGCACATGCATGAAGAACACAAAAACTGAAAACTTTCCAAGAGCAACTTGTTAAATACGTTAGCGATAAAAATTCTAGAATATAACGATCAAAAACTTGCACGAGGAGTTTAAAAAATGAAAAAACAAGAGTAATCACAACTCAAAAAATGAGTGCATGTTTACCCGATCTCAGTTCTAATACCATGAAAGAGTCGATGAATCATATCAGAAACTTTGCACCACGATGAAGTTGCACTTTGGTTGAATTGTAATGGCTCCAACATAATCACAATGAAGAATCGATCAACAACTGAATAACTTGCATAACAGAAAAAAGCTTACACATGTAGAGAAAATACAATGGAGTGTCTTTTCATGCTCATATGTCAAATGAAATGATACATATAGGGTGTTGAGTAACCCTAGTGCATGACTCAATAGCAAACCCTAAACCTAACCCATGTGAGATGACCCTCCATAAGTGAGTGGAGGACACATAAGATAACTCACACCAACAGTGTTCTCGATAATTTGGAATCTATAAAACAATATTATGCCATAAAAGTGGATATAAAGATAGTAAATGATTTGCTTGATTGTACAAAATAAAAAATGTTGAGGTTTTAGGGTTTTAAACAAATTAATTCAGGAAAAGGATGCCCTATTACTTCAATCCGATATCAAATAATGAAGAACACTTTTGTGAGTATATTCAAGTCTATGACCCTCCTTTAATGGGAATATATTCAAATAATTAAGAATGGAATGTGGGCATACAAAAAAAATAAAAAGGGATAAATAAGTGATACATTAGATCGTGGAATAAATTTTACGGTTTTTTACATGTTTTCCATGATTTTAACTGTAAAATATTTACAAATTAGTGTAGGGTAAGTACATCAAGTTAGGGGACCAAAAAGAAGTCATAACTAGACATCATATTGCAAAAAAAGCGAAATCTCAACTTGTAGGGATTATTAGCAATATGCGCAATCAAAATTATAAAAATTTATATAAATATGAATCGTGGCATCCGGAATCTAGTTTCTAAACATTTTTTTTTAAATGGACAAGTTTAGCTAGATTACATAATCAAAATTATATGGCTTGGTCTTTTTTTTTTAAATATCTATAAGATTCTACTCCATTTGCCCTTGATTTGGATTACCAAAACTTGTTATTTTTCTTCCTTTGGTGAAAAGTCGATCTCGCTATCTATCTTGGGATGGATTTTATTTTGTATTTTTAGAGCAATATTTGTTTTTAAGATGTTTTCTATGAAATTGCCTCAAAAAATTTAGAAAACACAACACTTTCTCGTTTTCCCACTATAACTACATAAAAATATATTGAAATCAAATACTTTTTCTTTGAATGTGTATATAATTTTTAGTCTTAAACATAAACATGAAAATTCATGGGAAAAAGTGTCTTAAAGTTCTAGTGTTAGTAAAAAATTATAAAATGATATTTATCTTATTCTATTCACTTTAAAATCAATATATATACGAAGCTAACAATCTCCCCTACCCGATGGTACCATTTTTGTTCCCTAATTTCAATTTGTCACATGGTTCAAATCCACGGAAGAGAAAATTTAAATTTTTTGGCCTTTCACATGCCATAATGACCTCCCAAAGCTCTATTTCAGAAAAATAGAGATTTCCCGAGCCTTGAATGTCAGATTTGATGATACAGAAAGAACCGCTATCACCATTTATAAATAAGAATCGTTGTTTTAATAATATCACTACGATCATAAAGCTTTAAAACCATGATCGTGTTTTACAAAGCGCGATCATGGTTATTAAATCATATTTACACAGATCCCAACATTTGATTTACCATGTGATTTTTACTATCTGACCTTACTATATGAATTACTACAAAATTTTGTCACTTTCTGCACGTTTTTCTTATCATCGGAAGCAAAACATCATGGGAGACAAGAAATGAAGTCAAAAAAGGAAATCAATAAGTAAAAAAACACCAGATGAATTAGACACACAAATATTTCAAGATGGTGAGAGAATATAGAAACTTCGTGAATCAAGAAGATGTTCATCTTCAACCCGTACTATTGTAAGAAAAGAGGAGCCAAGTAATGTTTCTCATCACAATTTTGAAGGTGAATTAAATACTCGTGATAAAGATGTATTTACTGTCAATGTTGAGGATGAATTAAATACTAGTAATGTATCGATATTGAAATTGAAGGAGATAATGAAAATGTGAACCCTGAAAAATTAGGTTGAAATCTTAGATAAGAAACAAATTTAAAAACGCCCTAGGATTTTACGTAAGACACCTAGTTATTTTATTGAAATTAATGAGAACATTTTGAAACCAATGTTTGAAAAACTTTCTAAATGTTAAAGAAAAAAAACCACTAAAATTTGGGATAACCATTTTGAAATTTTAAATGATTCCCAAATATGTCATTATTTCTTAGTTTGACGAAATTGAATAAAATGAGACCTACATTAAACACCTTAGGATTGACAACATCGAATATATGTGCTCAAACCTCAACAATTGTTGAAAACTTTCATGATGCATATCACATTGTTTGTGTCAAGAGATGCGTAAAGGATAGTAATGTTGTGCATCATGTACTTGCTACCAGATTATAAGTGAATCAACCAAAATAATAATGTTTGATTAGGGAAACAAGTCGAATGTTGAAAGTTAATCGAAAAACTCTAATGAAAGTAATTAAAAGGCATAATATCCTTCAATCACTCAATAACACTAATTGTTGGGCATTTTCCGCTAGAGTAACACGTAAAGACAAAGATATATCTGATGCTATAAGAGAATTTTTTATTCAATTTCATCATGATAACACTGCAGCTTTCACCTAATATAAGAGATGTTGCAAAAAAGAGAGTTATTTCTACTAATCACCAATCACATCTAAAGCATTTACCTAGCATCAAAATGATGCCTCCCCTAGCATTTACATAGCCACCCACATATTTTGCATGGTCCATTCAAAGGCCACAACCCACCATTTTCAAAATATAGTGTTTGATAGCTTTACACTATCTCAAACTGCACTATTTCGTGTGTTTGCAAACAATAGGGCAGCAACAACACTAATTGGAGATGGAAAAATTCATACTAGATATTATATAGGGTCCCTACGATGATGTGTAGGATTTGACAAGATGTCTCTAGGTACCACAAAGACTGAGTAATCACCCGTCAAAGCTATACGGTGTTTTGGTCTCAGGGATCTTAAGGGACTACGCCAGAATTAAGTAGCCTAGAAGAAACGACATTGTCCTGTACTGCAAAACAGCTTCCTCCCTTAACGTTTACATAGCCACCAAGACTTGTTGGTGTAGTATGTTTGGTTCCATGACCTGTTGTTTTTAATATATAGCATTTGACATCCTTAGAATGGTTCAAACTACACTATTTAAGCACGTTTGCAAACAATAGGGCAGAGAAAGAACCGATTAGAGATGAAAAAACTTAGACATGATATTGTAGAGAGTCTCTACATTGAGGTGCAAAATCTAACAAGATGTCTCTAGGTGTCACACATATCGAGTAATCACCCGTCAAAATTATATAGTTTTTGGTCTCAGGGATCTTAAGTGACTACACCGTAATGAAGTAGCCCTAATAAATGACATTTTACCACACAAAAATGATGCCTCCTCTAGTGCTTACCTAGCCACTTAGATGTGTTGGAATTTTTCTTTGGTACCACGATGTAACAAGGCATGACTTCTCACTACTCAAACCTACGTTCATTTCCTAGACCGCCTTAAAAGGTAGTTCACAAAAATTATACCACGAAGTCTCAAGGAACTCCATGACCCTAAATTCTTGGGTGTGATTCGAGGCCTCCTTCATTCAAGTTTTTCTAAGATTATTTTTAGTTTGGATGACTGAGTTCCAAGTTGTGATCGTCATAATTTTTTGCTTTGAAACATGAATTGGGATAAAAAGGGGAGGGGTTCTTGCCTGGATCGGGTGGTCTCGACTCAACAGGGCCTCTCTGAGCCCACCAAAGCACCTAAAGGAACATATGCAAGATTTTTTTGCATATCTTTTGCAACGAAACTACAATGTTTATGTATTTTTAAAACAAGTTAATTCAAATTAGGACCGTATTGTTACACACATCAATAACACTTAATTTGGACTAATACTTAACAAATAAATTGTAAGTACACTAAAAACATATAAAATGACTTTTAATAAATCCCTCAAGACCTTTTTTAATTGTGAACATTCTTTCCCACTTTTGAACGTGTTAACTACATGCTTAAAATAAGAAAATTGATAGAACTCCACACTTGAATCTCTTGAACAAAAATCATCTTGCACTCCAAGAACCTTCAAAACCATTACATAATAAAACATCATATATCATATATCATATTTATAATAGTCACACAATCGAGGCCATCAAATCAAATTAAACATAGAAGTACATCATGTGTAATGAAATCAAATTAAGCATATAAGTAATATGATTATGAAAACCAACATGGATTTAATGTATCAAAATAAGTGTGCCACGTGTCTATGAAAATATAATAATTGTGTATTGAACTAAGTGTGCCATACATATAAGACCACATGCATTCACATAAGGAAATATACATGGACTATGAATGATCATGAACTAGGACCAGATGGCATATATATCTATACATGGGTCATATTAATCTAATCATGAAACATCTTCCCTCTCTTAACCCTGCTAAAGAAGCATGTCCACGCATCATGTGAATGTAATGGAGGGAGATGCCACTATGGATTTCATATGTGTGGTCCTAGGCATTTCTAATCTATCCTACAACTTAGCCTACACATTCATAAACATCAACTTTTTAATGTCCAAATTTTAAAACACATTAAAAATTTAGAAACTTAGAATTTTTAATGCATGTGAAATCTTACCACAATCTCATAATCCCTATCAATTTGTCATTAACATGCTATAGGGTCAACGGTAGACTCATGAGGGGTAGGCTACATACAAATAAATAGTTCAAATTAAATATTTCATGTACAATTTGATATTTTAGATAATCGCTAAGAAAACATTCATCTAAAATTTAACAAATTTTAGAAGTTGTACCTAAGTTAGTGGATCTGTAGACACTATGGCAGCATCTACAACATCCTCCAAAGTCTATAAATAGTGAGGATTTTCTCTAGAAGTCATAAGTGGAAAATAAATATGTAGATCAACATTAATTGAAAACTATAGCGATGATCATTAGCTTGACAACATGACTAGCAAAGAATAAGTCCTAAAACAGAGAGTTATGTAAGATTACAAGTGTATGACCGAACCAAGAATCTAAACACCTTATGATAAAGTAGAGAAGGATAATTAGTCCTATTTTTTTACATAATTTCTCTTGCTTGTTAATAAGGAAAGGTCCTACATGTTATGTAGATCACAAAGAATAATTTTTATGTGTCTTGAAATTGCATGATTTGGTTTTGATAGAAAATTGTAGGCTCTCGGGCTCTATCTAGGGATTTGTGTAACTTTTGATTATACAGGTGAATCTTGCTAGAAATTTAAAATTATCTCTATTTTTGCATGAATTAGAAGACCCCAATATTTCATGGTGATTGATATAATGTAGTGAAAGTTATCTCTAACAGTTATTTTGAGCAACCTGGTAAAAGTACAATGTACAAAAATGAAGGCAAAAGTCAAGCTTCTCACTATAATTTGATAAATCATGATCTTAGACTAGGTATGAAGGTGATATCAGGTATGAATGAGATTTTTGAATGATCTTATGGGTGTAGGAATAAAGAAAATTCCATCAGTTGAATGAAATCTGACTGTATAGGACAATATTAAGTCACAAAAAGGGTTATTAGAAAGTTGAGTTGGAAAATTTAGCTATAGAACAACACATGAAGGATCATGGACACTTGAATCATGATGAGAAAGGTCTGTTGAAAATTTGGTATGCCCTGAAAACCTTCTAATTCCATTGAAGACCTTGAATTGGGACTTTAGGGTAGAATTACAAGAATACATAATTGAAGTTCATTGCTTGAGTATTCATCAGGGAGTCTAAAGGTTTAAATTTTCTATCTTCAACACCTTTAACAAGTAGGAGGAGGTCTTATTACTACATATGAAGAAGGACTCCATTGTGTAGAGAGGTATGTTTTCTAATAACCTCATAAGTGGAATTTATTAGTAGAAACAATCCTTCATGTGAATGTAGGAGACTTGTACATCTATTAGACATTGGCTTAGTGATCACAAAGTGATCACCCTTGATCAATTGATATTAAGAAATCCCTTCTAGTTTTTATGAGCATGTATTAGGTCTCAGTGGACCTCAAGGTGTTTAGAGCATACAAATGCTGTTATTTAACCTCAAAAGGGAGATCCTCTAGGAAGGGGTAGGTATAGGCTGGTCATTTGAGCAAGTGTGAGTTGTTTTATATTATGAAAAACCATTGTGAATAGTAAAACATTAAAGTAAAACAGCTTAAATCCTAAGTTCAAGCATAACCACCGCATTAATATTCAAGAAGTAATTCATTAAATATGTGGAATATATTTCATATATAGGAGTTCGTTTTAGGCCTCACCAATATATATCCACCGTACATGAGAATGCAAATATAGAGAAACTTGATGAATAACATATATAATATGAGATTTAGTGTATAGAATTACATAGGGTGTATTGATGATAAACATGAACCAAGGGACCCATGATATATTTATAAGTGTAGGTAACTTATCCCATATTTTCATCTTTTGTTTAGAGAGAAGAGGATTAATAAAGAATGCATAGAACTATCAATGTTGGCAAGTTCAGTTATGCATACATCCTAAGAAGATAAAATAGATCCCTGAGGCAAGGGATGATGGAGAAATCATTAGAGATGGAGTTCTCTAGAAACATGTCTAGCATAGAGGTAAGTTTCCATTATCATAATAAAAGGAGAGTGTCTACTAAACCCTTGCATCATAAGAGCTTAATGTTATGATCAAATTGTACTAGCTAGAGTTATGGGATTGAAAACTACTAGAGAATTACACAATTAGAAAAAACGTGTAAAGAGAAACTAACCTACATAAAATTCACATGAGGTGTGTCAATATCCTTAGTGCCTAGAGTAGATGATGACCCACCAGGATCATGAGTATAAAATAAAAACATATTAATATGTACATGTTCACCTGAAACATTATACATGAACATTAATGTGTATTTAATAATAAACATGCAATCAAATGAAATTTTAAATCTAAGTAACTTGAAACTTAAATTTGTAACACTCCCAATTACATTAGCTAGCATGTTGATGTTGGTTGTGTCCTTCACCGGCTCTTACTGTTTAAAATCAAATAAATATTATTTTTACATGTATGTATGACGTAATCAAATACATATATATTAAAATATCAAATGAAATAAAATATTTTTATATATTATATTTATTTGACATTTACCTGTGAAAGACCAAGATCATTTGCACCAGTTCTAAAAACATCTTCCATCATCTCATCTAGAGAAAATAAAATCATGTGATCCAACAAATGATGTCTCACCCGTAATTTATACAGAACCACATGATCCACACCGCCGTGGTTCGCTAGAACTGACACCTCCACCAACATTACCAAATGTAATCTAGCCACTATGTTGGGTCATAGTGTCAGTGAGCTCCCTTAATGCATGTAGTGTGTAAATCTCCCCAACCTCCTTCACTATAGGAGGGATAATTGAAGGTAGAGGGGGTTTTGCGGCATGGGGATCCTAGGTTGACCAACACGTGCCCCTAGTCTACTCTTTGTAGAGCTACCTCCTCGACCGTAAAACTTAAAAAATTCATAATAATTTGGGACCTCATTAAACACAAACTCGTAATACCAATTCTTCAAAAATAGAGAGGAACCTCATTGTTATTGCATGGTGGATACTAAAAACCATCCACCATCGGTCCCAAAAAAAAATTCTTGATTTGGTCACTGATGCAAAAGATTAGGAACCATTTGCTAGTACTCACAGGGGGGCATTAGTTCTCGAGTTAGTAAATAATGCACAAATGTTGTCTTTTATGGCCGCATGGGATAATTTATCTGCATACCACCGCTAAAATAATCACTATAGGTATTCCATCTGCTCTATTTGGTTGTCATGAGTCAACTTTGCCAATCATTATTTGCAATGTGTTGGCTAAAGTCATCAAGGAGGGATTTGTGGCATGATTTTGTCTTATTTTCTAACTAAGGTTCTCGGTCACATTTCTATTTTGTCGATTCTTCCAACGATATCAAGTTGTGTTTCTGTTGATTTTGTAGGGGCAAAAGGAGCCATAGGTGGCGAGATCTACATTTGGAGGAGGGTTTTGAGGAATGATTGGAGGATTTTGAGAAATATTTGGATGATTTCAAGAATTAATATCTTTTCAAACAACTGAAAAAACAAATAAATTGTATACATAAACACAAAATTGAAAAACACATGAAAATCACCAAAAAAAACCTAAAATGCAAGAAATTTGATCAAAACTTAGGGCTTACATCTTCATCTTCATTGCATCATTGAAAATTTTGTGATCTAAAAGGCCAAAGATTAATTTACAAGGTGTATTCAAAGTGTGAGTTCCAACAGTGTGGGAGAAATTGCAGTTAAGGGAAAATGGGGGAAATAAGGGGTTGCATGGGTCTCATTATAAACTACGAACGGTTTTAGGTTTGGAAATTCCCAAACTCGTAGAAAATATCCCGTGATCACGGTGACGTGAATTTTTCCTTTTCATGTGCATGTTTTGGCCCCCAACTTGTCAGACCGACCTTGTAATAAACATTAAGCATGACTTGTATATTTAAATAAGACAAATATATATATAGATAGATAGATAGATAGATAGATAGATATAGATATAGATATAGATATATATTGAAAACGTATAGTAAGCAAAGATTTATCTCTTATAAATTTCATTCATAGTGTATAAATAACATTGTTTTCATATATTTTTGAAGCGTGAAGTGTAATATCGTCGTAGAAAATGGTTATTTACACATTTTTCATGATTTTAACCAAATGATTGTAATTCTAATTATTTATCGTATACATAATATCTTTACTATAAATTTTCAATAGATATTTATATAATTTGAATATATATATATATATATATATATATATATATTCAAAATATTTATTTAAAATTTATAGTAAGCAAAGATTGATCTCTTACAATTTTTATTCATAGTGCATAAATAATAGCATTTTTATACATTTTTGAAGGGTAATATCGTCAGTAGAAAATGGTCATTTGTGTAAATTTTTGAAATATCCATCATGTATAGGTATAGGTGGAAAATTTAAATCCTGAGTAAAATATCTAAAATAAAATATCAAGAACAATATAACATACCTTACTCATATTTGAAATATCATTCTTTTCCCTCTTTAATATTTCATACTCTACATATTTCATAAGTTGTGGTGTTTTTTCCCATGGTTACGTGATGTCCCACATAATTTAATAAATGGTATGTCACTCTATAACTCTAAATTTAAAACCACTACCTTGAGTTCCATGTTTCCAAGACCAACGCCTAATAACTCAAAGATTTATTGTATAAGAAAAAAAATCATATTACCATATTTATCATTATTAAAGCAACGATTCCAAATCAAGTGTTGAGTGAATATTTAAAATAGTATCATGTAGGAATAATGATTTTAAGCCCAAATATGAATATCTTTTAATGACATGCAAACTATAATGTTAGAATTCCGTTATGAAAGTACATTTGTGAGAAAAATAGGAAATTATTCGTGTCTAGTAAAGGATCAATGGTAGGTCATCATGCTTGCATACTTTCAAACTCGGATGATTTGGGTTTGGAAATGATGAACAGGGGTAATTTAGATCTCTGAAGTCCATTAACATAAGTTCGGTGTTAGACATTCATAAAGTGATAAAACATTGAATATGGAGAATGGATTTCCTTCCATTCTCCCTTAAAGTAGATAAATAATGAAGACGGAGAATGGGTGGCCTCTCATTATCCCTCAAATTATAAAATTAATAATACGGATAATGGGAGGCCTTCCAATCTCCTTGAAAGTGAATAATAAATAAAGAGGAAAAATGGGAGGGCCCCCATTCTATCTCAAAGTAATATGAACAAATACTTAGAAGAGGATTCCTTCCATTCTATGTCAAATTTAAATAAAGGAAGATATAAAATACGAAGGTGAAAATGTTTCAAGACGGAAAATAGGAGGAAAAATCTAAAGATACGATAGGAAAGTAAAAAAATCAATGGAGATAATGGGAGGCCTCTCATTATCCCTTTAAGTGAAAAAATTAAAATGGAGAATAATAATCCTCTTTAACCTATATATGTATTTATCACATGACAATATTATATGCTTCCCCATAGTTCAAATTTAAAATTCCGATTACTAATTTTGAAAAATTGAAAACTGATAATGACACATTTAGTCACCAACATTTACATGCTTGAAACTAACACTATCACAATTGGAAACCGATAATAGCACAATGGGAAACAAATTTTCATTTTTATAAAACCATGAACCATGTTATTCGAAGTTTAGATTTTTGGTGGTTAGTCCAAATTTAATGAAATGGTGATTACGTGTAATAATGATATTTATGTTGGGAATTTTTTTTGAAGATCTAAACAAGAATTCAATTCATCAAGGATGTGTTCTAGGGACAAATGCTTCTCATATGACCAGAAATGATAGTGTAAATATATTGATGGTGAGATTAGATGGTGATATTTTCCTTTAAAAAGAGAGAGTTCAATATTAGAAACCTACAGGAAAGGAGAAGGTGTAACATCAGTATAAGGATTGTAAAGAAAAATAAAACATGTATCATCACATAAAAATTTAATGAAGAAATCAATGCACATAACATCATCTAGGAATGACACCAAACAAAAATTGAAAAAGTGGCTTCATAAAGATACCGATAAAGCACATAAGGTCATTAAATCACACCTTGAACTTATCAACAGGTAATGAATGTGAACTTGGAAAACAATTGAATATCATAAAAAAATTATGTGAAGTCATCTTAGCCCGAGATGTGGATTTTTTGGAAAAATATTATTCCAAAGCATGCTCCAATAAAATTTACAGTTGTACAATTATTTGATATTTATATGGAAGATTGAGTATAAAGTAAGGAATATTTTTCCATATAATTCTATAAAACATCGTGTCATTTATGGAAGTTGAATCTTATCAATGTCTTACTAATATAATTTCCACCATGTAATTAATTTAATTCATAGAAAACATAATAATTCCTTTATTATGCTAAGAAGTTTTTAGGAGCTGGTTGCATGATTTACACGGAATTTCATATGATTTACAAGGTATTCAATGAAATATTTCATGCTTTGGTTTTTCAAGGAATTTTCGTTAATTTATTATTTCACATACAACCAAAAAAAAATTATATTTTCCTAAATTTATGTGTATAACCCATTAATTAATATTTGACACTAATAAACCTAATAATAAATGAAGCCACGAAACATATAATTCTAAAAACACCAATCGTGCTCATACCATTCAATTATGTATTAGACTTGGTGAATTGAACATTATTAAGTGTGCATAATGCATGTGTTCCCCTCCATCTCAATCCTTCTATTAAAAATATTCCTAAGTTACTTGTTTAGAATGGGCACATGCCCATTCTAAATTAACTTATTTTTTAATTGTTCTTTAAATAAATTTATAAAATGTAAACCTTTCAAGTCTAGATACTCTACTATGTGGAAGAAACTTTGTTTTTATAGAGAAATGGTTATGGTTTATGATTTCATTACAACAACTAAATTATATGTGTTGAATCCCCTAATTATTTAATTAAGAAATAAAAAATTTATACGCATAGTTACTCATTAATTAATCTTGGACACCGATAAACATAAATAAATTAGGCAATAGAACCTTTCAATTAAAAATATTCTTAATTTACTTGTTTAGATTGGGAAAATTCCCATTCTAAATTACCTTAGATAATATCATTATAACATTATCTCGTATAAAGTGTAAACCTTTCAAGGGTAAATTGGGATACATTTGTGGTTGGTAAAAGAGTTTTCTAATTACGTTTACATAGTGTAAATATTTGAATCCAATATTACACTACTTTAAAACCAATAATAACAATATTGGAATTTGATATCACACAATATAAAAACCAATAATGTTAATTTTGGAATCTAATTTCAACAAATATAAAACAAAAAATAATGATATCGTAAGTCTAGATTCTTGGACATATGTCCAGATTTAATGAAATTATGGTTTTATGAATTTTCCCCTGAAATCCTTGAAATTTAATTCCATATCCCTCGAAAGGTGGCACCTTCATTGATTAGTCTAAAGGGCATGTGGTGGTATGAAAATGTTCCCCAAGGAGTTGTGAAAATGGTATTAAGTTGATCTTCCTTGGCTACCTCAATATGGTTGTATACATAAAATCCATCAATCATACATATAAATTTTTAACCATTCAATGCTTGTAGGATATGATTCATGACTGACAAGGGGTAGTTATCTTTCAGGGAAGATCAATTTAGATTTCAAAAATCTACATAGATGTAGATTTCACTATTCTTATTCTAGACTAGTACAATATTTTTCATCCATGTTGAGTGATGGATATGAAAAATTATATGATTATTGAGTAGTTTCTTGAATTCTTTTTTGATGGTCCTTAAAATATTTGTATTACATTGTCTCTTATTTTTTTGAAAGGTCTTCACATCTATTTTTAGCGGGATGGTGTGTTGCCTTAATTGTAGTCGAAGGGATTTAAGATCATCTTATAAATATTCTACTACATCCAAAAATGTCTTCAACAAGGTTGAGAAGTTTCCACGTTCCATAGGTGAATAACATCTTCCTATGTTCACAATCCTTATTTGTTCACTTATACCCATGTTTATTTTCTAATATTTGAGTAAAGATCTAGGTTGATCCCTAGCCTTACCATGAATAAACCTTTCATAATTGTCAAGCAGCTTTTTCAAGAACACTATCCCATTTGAGTTATGTTACCTTTCACTTGATTACTCCATCTTCATCTACTTGATAGATCATGCTACTATTACTATAATTTTTGGTAAACTCCTATGGGAATGAGTCACTTCCTTCAAAGTACACATAAATTTAATTTTTAGTCAACTCAAGGGAAATAATGTGGTTATCATCATTAAACAATTTCTATTTCTCTGAGTTGTCTGGCACACTTGGGAAGATAGTCATCTCCACTTAAAAAATTTGTCCACCTAAATAGGGATTTGGAATCATCAAAGAGGCAAAAAATTCTAATGAATCATTCCTAGTTTTTTTATCTTGAGGAACTTCCGTGATATCAAATTCAACAAAATATTCTAAGAAATCCAAAACTCTATTCCTATAGTGACAAACATGGGAGTTATTCACTTGGAATATATCTCTTACATGTTTCATGATCAACTTAATATCTCATTTCACTATGAGCTTCTTTATCGCGATTTATTCAAAGAAATCATAACCTAAGCAACATGTATTTGTACTTGGAAATATTAATGGTGTTGGATAAATATAGCTTGTATGTCAAAGGAAAAAAATATACTTGCAAATAAGAATATAAAATACCCACACCAGAGCCAGTTTTCAAACAACTTCCATTGAATTCCATACTCCAAATATCATCGAAATATCTATTGGAATTTCATCAAGAATGGGTATCTCTTCGTCTCATTAGGAGCTCATGAAATAGTTTTGATTACCTACTTCCTTGAATGAAACTTTCCCAAATTCCTTCCTTCAAAATATAAATTGTGCTCTACGATCATCCGAATTCTCGAACCATGTATTTCATCATAGGTTTAGGAAGAAATTTTATCATTTAATTCTTGACTAGTATCAAGGCCAAAGACTGGTCCATTTTTATTTCACCTCCCATCTCCTGGAAGAAACTTCTACCGAGGAGTAACTCATACATAGGTGGCATATATGCCACTAAAATTTTTACTTGTACTCATTTTTATAGATATGCCAAAAATCAAGTTGTGTGTCTTTGATTCTTCCGACAGTGTGGAAATTCCTCTATTTTTATTGAGTAACAATGACTAAATACCTCATAGACATTCTAACCAATGGCTTTAGAAACTATAGTGGGAATCACATTGTCAAATGCATTGGAATCAATGATGCAAGATGTTTAAGCCGTTACCCATTGATTAAAAAATAAACATAGAAAAGCTAAAATTTTCAAGTATATGATGAGGTGGAAGCTAAAATATTTTGGCTTCAAATTTTCTTGGCTATGGGAAGTAATCCTTTAGATATGGATTCCACACTATATTTTTAACTTCCACCTTCGATAAACTTGAATAACTTATCAAATTGTTCAGGGATGAGTTTGCATGTATTCCGATTTGGATATCTAAACTTTTATTTTTCACATGGTCAATAATATCAAATATAAAGGAAGAGATTTAATGAGAATAAGAAACACTAGGGACAATGTGATTTATTATAAAGGAAGTAGTTATATATCTTCTTTAATTTTTATGGATAGAAGTGGAAGCATCATTTTTAGAAGAAGTAGAAGCAATTGAATTACCCTAATTAGGAGATGCCTTGCAATGAGATGTGGCATCAAACTTCTTTCTAGATGATTCCAAGGATGTAGGAAGTGGATAATCTCTCTTATTTATTATTTTTCTAGTAGTAGATTCATTGGTTGAGGGTCTTCTTTCTCCTTTTATTCATGCTTGGATGATTTTTCCTTTTCGTAGTTTTTGATTGTGTAAAAACATAAAAATGTATTTTCATATAATCTACAAAATATTTATAATCGTCTTCGAAGAAGATGCATATTTGAAGAAACCAACTCTATCGATCCAATTTCTTCACTTAAAACTTACCTTCTTATCATTCATTTTTGAAATAAGCTCATCTTCATTTTAGTCATCTTATTGGGTTCCACAAGTTTCATTCATGGTGGAGTCTCAAAAGAAATTCTATAAGGTGCAACAATAATTATTTTTTATTTGGGAAGTTCTTCTTTAAAATGACCTTGTATAGGGTACTCTAAGCAAGTTACTTCTTGAGAGAAATTACATCATTAGAATTTTTGGTACCAAAGAATTTGTAGCTTCGTAACTTGATCTTTGAGCCTTTTCCTTAGTTCTTTTTAACATTTCTTGACATCACAATATCATCTTCCACATCTACTTTCAGTTTTTGGCCCACATCTAAAGTATCGTGGTGACTTCTCCTCACCATGAATCAAATCTCTAAAAATTGATTAGTGGTGAATAATATTAACCAATTATCCTCCATAGGCCTTATAACCTCTAGAATTTTGTAGAGTAGCTTATTGAACTTAGTAATATATTCTCTCATTGGTATATGGGGTTCCTTCTTCACCGAGACCATTTTGTAATTAAGGCATGTGTATCTTCGGTGGCTTGATTCTTTATTTAAACATAGGTTTCATCTGCGCCCAATTTTTTTATTAATCTCTGGGAAAATCGATATAACTAATCAAAGATAATCTTCTTATAATGACTAAATAGATCAAAACTAAGACATATTCATGTGAAACTCCCAATACACTACAAATTGTGATGAATGTGGCAATATGTTTTTCCGGATATTGTTTTCTATCCCCCTTAAATTTAGGAAAGTTCTTTCTAGACCCTTTAGGTAATTCATGAAGTAAAAGTGGTAGGGCCAATCAGCTAGTATTCTATCTCGATGGCACAGTGTATACATTCTTTCATATTCTTCTTCTTATTCTAAGTCTAGATGAATGATATTTAATGTTGTTGTAACTAGTTCCTCAAGGGATTCTCTAATGGTAAATTTGGGATCAAATTTGGGAAGTGCTCTTAACAAACTTGCCTTCTAGTTCGGATAATGGGAAGCTTGAAATTAGCTTGCTATTTGTAACACCCGTGTTATACTTCAACAAACTAAGTGAAACTTTTTTGTATACACCTTTAATTACATTTTTATGCCTTCAATTATTTTCAGCGTGTAATAGATAAAATCCAAGATAATAATACGTTTACAAAATCCCTTAATTATTTTTATGTTGTAATGAATAACATTATTACTTAGCTTAACACTAAGTAATCGGTATTATTAATATTTCAATCCATATTGAAAATATACCATAACCATGTGCAACTACAAAGGGTTATAGATCCTTCTCGATCTCCCTTCATCACTCTATACAAGCCAATATACATTGTATACCTTTGCTTAAACCATTTTATAGTTCCCGAGAACCTATGCATCTTCGTTGTGTCAACCAAGAAAAGTATGTAAGTACTTCCCTCCAAAGATAAAACACTACTAAAATAAGAAATGGTGAAAATATAATGCAATTAGTCATTTGCACTACTATGGCCATAATTATTAGTAATTACAATAACAATCCATTTTTGAGACTACACACTAGCCTACGAAACCTATCTTCCATCCACCACACAATTGGTTACCATCTCAATACAAAGAATCGTGGATTCATTTTTGTTGATTAGATTTTAATTTAAAGTTAACCATTTTATTTATTCATTTATGATAAGTAATTGAATTTAGTTTTAAAGCTTTGGGGATCATGAATCGATGTTCGGGCCACATGAATCATGTCACT
The DNA here is from genome assembly GCA_018340775.1 of Taxus wallichiana var. yunnanensis. Lineage (NCBI taxonomy): Eukaryota > Viridiplantae > Streptophyta > Pinopsida > Cupressales > Taxaceae > Taxus > Taxus wallichiana. The sequence goes on from CM031235.1 coordinate 131,177,413, forward strand.
AATATATTAGGATCCCTATGGCAAAGGTTATGCTCTTGTAATTATTTACATCATTAGCTTTCCCATAGCCATCCTAAGCTGACACAAACAAGGTTCATACGACATGAATGTCATCTAATGATACCTAACTTTCATTTATAATTCACTATTTTTTCATCCTAAGGATAGGTTATATTGAGTTTCATTATGTCATCCAATTCACGATAGAGGTGTACAATAACTTTGTGAGTCACCAACTAGTATAAGTACCTCGTGATCTTGTATGTCGTAAAATAACTATATCAACATAAGATGATTTAACTAACTTGGTTAAGAATAAGGATAAAATAATCCGTATTGTTAAGGTAAATAGTAATTAATATAATTTGTATTCATTTAATAATTTCAAGATAATCATATTAATTAAGTACATATGTACTTTCTTACAATTACAATATAGCATTTGTAATTTGTTTGCTAATGACTTATTTGTCTTTCAAAGAAAGGTACCATAGAAACATATATGATTTCCATAATGGAAATATATTTTCATAATCATGTATGTTGATGGTGTTAAAAGTCAATAGTATGCTTCTCTTTATATAAAACTTATACATGATAATCATCATATTAGTATTTTTTTATGCAAGTACAATAGTGTAATACATTGTTTCATGTACTTGTTTTCATCATTGAATAATTCATTACAACATAATCATTAAGTCATTAAGTAGTAATGATAACACATTATAATTTTATTATAATAAAAAAATTCTATAAAACAATGGTACAAGTATATCTCTTTTAACAAACATAATGATTTGAATAGTATTCATTAAATTAATAATTAATAACATTAGTACAAATTCATTAAGTGATTATCAAATATAATCATCAAAATACATTAGGCCCAATTTCCTTTAAAATATCCATGAAGTAATACATTCGCATTGCAATATTTACAATGATCCAAACATGGATAATAAGTAATCATTACATGATGATATCACGTGTAATAATCAATGCAATCACTTCATAATGTTAAACTAGTCCTGGATGATGTAACAAAGGTAAATTTATATGCATGGTCGAATCAAACCGACATGGAATAATCTCTCGTAATCTCTCGTAATCAAACTCACAAACCACCTCTACCGCTAAACACGAAATAGAAAAAGATTTCAATCAAGTAAGAAATTATACAACCCAACTAACAATTAGTAATTCATTATGATTTCTTACATGAACTCATAATGAGCTTAAACCAGCTCTGCAAAATCAATATGGGATTAAACATCAATTCCTTACTATATCACCACTTTACCCCTAATAAATCAAAAACATGCAATGACAACTCAAAAGGGGGCTTTAGATATTCAACGTCGAAGGTGAATAAAAGAGATTAAATTCTCCTCATTACTCATTCAATACACAATGTTATCCTAGAACACATTACCAACATTCATTTGAATTGAATTAATCATTGGCCTTAATACTCGAGAAACCAAAAAATTGAACGATAAAGGGGAGTCGATTCAGATCTTGGATTGGCTCCATAATTTAAAATATCGTATTATACATACGCTTACATAATTATTGTTTACTCAGAACAAAAACTATTGTAAGAAATCCAATAAATTACATCTAAGGAACCCGGAACCTTGATAAAGGTTATACTAATAGTTCACAAAATCAATCATAAAATAAATCAAACCCATACCAATATGGGTTGAGATATTGTTTCTTTGTAAAATAAATCAAAAGACCATTCACAGATATGAAGTATTCTAATAACCAATTATTAATTTATTTATAAAAAAACTAAATTCATATCTACCCAGGAGGATTTTACGACCACATATGTAATTTTTTTATTATTTTCCATTATCCATATAACATAATACTACATTCCAAAAATATGGATATATATACATACTCAAAACAAAATTTAATAGAAATAAACTATATCTCTCAATACCCATTTGTTTTCCATGTTTTATGCTAAGTTTATCTTTTAAATAAACATATATACATACATTTAAATTATATACTCAAAACCGGAATAGAAAACCAAATGGTATGTCATTATTTCATAAATGATACACTAAAATAAGAGTTGGATATCCATTCCTAATGAATGCAAATACATCTACAAAATCCAACAAGTTATTTCTTTCAAAATTATCAACCGAATTGACCCAACAAAACTCAAGATGTTTACACATCAAAACCTCTAGTCTTCTAATCATTATTGATATGTTATAAGACCTTGATACCCAAAATAACCTAATCTAATATTAGAAGAGAAAACCCATGCAAATCCCAACCGTAAAAAACTTAGAAACCCCATGCACATCTCACCAAAATAGCTCCAAAAGAAACCAAAACAATTATAATGAAAATCTATGTTGCATTCCTTAAGCTTATCTGAGAAGCATCCCAATTCTTAAAATCGTACATAGATTTAAGTTTAGTAGTGCCACATATTGTTTTCTATTAAATTCACCAATTTTCCCTCCAAATGAATGGTAGTGCATTTCGAGACATCCTAGTTTAATTTAAAAACTAAATAATGACCACAATTTGCATGATGGATAATGTTCATAATGATAATCAAAACAATATAATTTTACCACTCATAGACCTTGAAAGGAGTTTAAATAATTGGTTCAAGACCTTTGGAAATAAAACAATTAAACTTCCAAATTTTCCATGCCTAGTGGACAATGTATGATTTAAAATAATCAAACATTACCTAAACCGATAGTATGGTCAAAGACCATTAAAAAAAAATTAAAATTTAAAATACCTTAACATTCCTATGGTGGTCAATGACCCTAATTTTTATTATGTCATAATTATCACATTAAGGTCCAAGAACTTTAACAATATAAAATTGCAAACAATAAATTTTCCAAATCACTAAGTTTTATGACCTTTTCTATGAAATATTAGACTTATCATCCACCATGGTCCACGACCATCATGGTTAAAAATGCACTAGCCTTTATTTATCCGAGCATCGAGGTGAATATTATCTCATTCACTTGTTATTGCTACGAAGGTCAAAGGTTGATAAAAATAAAGATTGACTATTATTCTTTATTTTACCTTGTCGTCCATTTGTAACCCTTTCCGAGCAGCAAAGGAAATTATTAAAATTCTTTTGCATTGATGACCGATAAAAAACTCAAAAAGTTTAGTTATATCATCCAACAGTTATTACATTCAAACACCAATTAAAGAAAGTGCAACAACGTAATAGTTTGTAAATATTACGATATCATCATATACACAAAAAGGTAATGTAAAACTATCCTAAACTAGTACAACCAAAATAAGTTATAGGTATTAAATAATCCACGAATGCTTGACAACAAGAATGATTAATAGTTCATGCAAAAACTACACATAAGTATATATATACCTTCAATATTTGTGTATGTATGTATAACTGCAAACTAGACCATGTAATAATGTTAATGCTCTTGCATTCCTAAATAATTTTATACAATCTAGAGTTTATTTTGTGACAAAATTAAAAAGAAAATGTGGGGAGTGACACTACTTTTCTTCTAATTTCATTTCAATTAAGCCACGTACTCAATTAGTCCTTGTATATCTTTTTTTCTTCCAGGTTTACAGGATTTATATTTAGCTCAAAACATATTTCTTCACACTCTCCTTCGGTGATGTAGAACCTCTCAGAGAATGTTGCTAAGCTTGGCAATATTTTTCTTCTAAGTCTATAATTCTCACAACAAAGTGTGGTATTGATTAAAGTTTACTTTTTTCCAAACACAATATCTCAAATCTACTTTGTAATGTTATCTTGAGTGTTTTGGAAGAAAAGAAGATTAGGTTACCAAATTAGAGCATTTCCGGGCATAGTCGTTAGTGGATAAATGTGTGGTAAACATCAAGGATTATGGAGTTTTCAATTTCCAAGTATTTTTAGTTTTTCATATATGTAATTTTTAGGAATTTTTTGACTTTTAAACTGGTGCAGAAAACAACACATTATGCCCCACTATGGGCATAAAAACTATTAGTAAAATAATTTATTGCAAGGAAAAATTAGTTATTTTTCACCAACACTCTAGGAATAAGTCCCTTCTCTTAGTAATGGGGAGGATCCCATTTATTAAATGTAGAAAAACAAAGTAGTGAGTGGCCATGGATCAAGGGATCACATAGGAATAATTCACTAAATATATGGTAACTTTCTTGTACTTAGTATAGGGAATAATTTTCTTAGAGAAGGAGGTAGAGGGGAGTAAAGAATATAGTGAAGGGAGGTTAATTTTGTGAATAGGGAATTGTATATTTCACAACATTAACTAGAGTAGATCCACACTCAATTATAATAATTCAACCATGCAAACAAAAAGTAGACTAATAAACCAAAGACAAAATTTTATACTTATTCATTCATCAAAGGTACAAAGCCCTTTCTTGGTTGTTCAAGATCACCATGCTTACAAATTTGAGTATGTAAGAAGTAGAGGAAACATAGACAAGAGGGAATAGAAGAAAATAATATTTTTCTTGTATATAGTAGAGAAAAAGCTATCCAATATCTACTCACATTGATAGAAAAATTGGTATCGAAACTTCAATTATTACCTTAGAACCTTATGTTCTAGTTTTTGAGGTTTTTCATTCACAAGAACTACATAGGTCTGGAAAGGAAACTTCATGAGATGTAAATTTGAAATTTATGTTGTAAATTATATAGATCATCAATGGAAATATTGTTACATTCAGCTTAAAGGCATTTTTGTAAGGATATATTTGGTAAATTTTGATGGAAATAAGATGCATGGTTAGAGAGTTATGAGAGTTTTTAGTTTTGGAGCATGGACATCTACAAATAATTCAGCAAGATTTCTAGTGAAAATAGATGTTTTGGGAAGAAATATAGCATCCTAGAGATTTAAAAATTATGAAGTTCTTTGAGAGGAGGGGTTATTCATTTCATTTATAAAATTTCAACTCACCAATTGACATGACATCTCAACCATGGTTGAGAGATGGCTGGAATAGAGTAACATAATTGAATGAGGTGAAAGTGTAAAAAAGAGGTAAATAATTACACTTTTCCCTAGATGTTGATAATTGGGATCATCTAGTGTAGTCAAAATGAGATATAGTGAGCTGAAAAATTGGCACCGCGAGCTAAAAATGGGTTTTTAATATGACCATGAGCCAAATGGTTAGATGGGGAACACACTTTTACGTCCTTTTTTCACCCAATACAATGAAAGGGGATAGAATTTTATTGGAATTTTTTTATGGGGGTATGATCGTGAATAGGGGCCAAGGAGTTAAGTTGTTTGAAGATGTAGGTTGTTCCTATCTCGTAAAAGAGGTGATGGGTGAGTTGAGAGAAAATGTGTTTCATGGGGTAGTGTAGTTTTGTATCCCCTATTTCCATTTTCACATTGGTGAAATCCAATCGGATAGAAAGGGTGATAAAATGTGCCATGATTCCAAGTACATGAGAAGGGGGCACGTTAAAATGCAATTTTTTGAGGTTCTTAGGTGCTTTGAAGATGTGATCTTCAAGTTGTGAAAGGTTTTCCAACATGTGCAACACACTTTGGTGTCCTTCTTGTCTCCTTGCACCTTATGGATATATCATGCTATATCCATAAAAATGGATGGGGTGAATTTTTGTATCCCCCTTGTCCCATTTTAACCTAAGGTACAATCCAAGGTGGAAATAAGGGTGAAAAAGTGTGCACAATCCATTTTCAAATGTTGATGTCACCCGTTGAATGTAAATTAGGACATCCAAAGTGATTTTTTCGAGAGCATGAAAGAGTATTTTGTTGTCAAAACTTATATTATTTTCATTATAAATCACCTCTTTTGATCATATTCTACATTATTAGGATCCAATTATATCTGAAAATTTATTTTTAGGGCATGTTTCATTCTTGACTCAAAGGGCCAACTATATTATTTTGGATTATCATAGAAGATTTTTACGTCTTGGAACAAAATTTATGGGTACATCATGAATATGGTTTTAATATATTTATATTTATTTATTTTATCCTTCCCAACTCCATCCAAAATTTCTAGAATCATTTGGACAAGTTAGATTTCACCATTGTAGTCTTCATTCCCTGTACCCAAAATGACCTAATCTTGTTTTCCCGATTCCGAACACTAATTTATTCCACAAATTTTCCATAAAATACCTTGGATAACTTCATTTATCTCCTATATAACTCAGAGATGGGTTGAATCTTCCTTGGCATCTTTATAAGGGTGTTTACCAATTGTAAAATGGCCAAAAATGACCCTTTCTAAACCTCAGGGGCATTTATTCTTCATTGAATCTTAATCACATTGTGGATAAATCTATGCACATTAAAAAAACATGAAAATATTTTTATCATGTTCCTTTGAGCCATAATGAGGGTGAAACTAAAGACTTGATGGATAGAGGAAGGGTTTACAGTGATTGGGAGAGGAATTTTTCATGTTTTGACTTAGTTTGCATAGCCAAAAAATTTAATTTTTCATGCTAGACATTTAACATGAAAATATTATAAAAAAATTATTTGTATCCATCTTATATTTCCTCCTATTTTTATTTTCTTCGACATTGTGTATGTGTCATATTTACAACTCTATGCCTCCATGTGACTATGTTTATATATTATTGATTGACTCTCTCTACACTACTATTCTCATTCTTACTTGTGGCATGTTTACAATTTTCTATCGAGCACATTAGCCTAATTGAATACTATTTATACTTCTATACACATTTTTTATTTCTAATATTTCTTATTTCATGTTTATTTCTCTATACGTTAGTGTATTCACTATGCACAACCCCTTTTTCAAGTACGGGTTTCCAAAGCTAGCCATCATCTCATCCTTGATGTGATATTATGTAAATATCATATTTATAATTGATCGGGGATCATTTCTAAAATTTCCCTAAACATCCCTAAATGGTGTTAGTGCGAAGATCATCTCGAGATTTTTCCATCGACTGTAAGAACATGACAAACAGACATCCGAAGCTCTAGATATATGTTCGGTAAAAGTTCGGATACAATGTGAAAGTCAACTCTGGTCAACTGGTCAATATTGGACCAATCGCACTGTGACACGTGGCTTGCCACCACTCATCGAATTCGCTCAATTTACCTATCGAGAGATGACAAGTGGACTACATGATGACCGAGTTAATTAATTTTGATACCCCATGGTATGGGTCGAATTTTTATTTACTTGGTAAGTCCACTCACACACCATTCCGATGTCACGTATATATATATATATATATATATATATATATATATATATATATATATATATATATATATATATATATATATATATATATATATATATGTTTAGTATAAACCGCCACATGCTAAGTCCATTTATGAAGGAGGGAAGCGGTGGTGGGGGCATCTGAGGACCACGTGGAAGGTGGATGAAGCGGTTGTTTGGGGGCTTAAAGCCATGCATGGTATTAATCCATGTGGAGATGGGGGCGGTTATGCCTCTAATGGTCCATTGACCACCATACATGTGCATGGAAAGGCTTAATAAAGCCTAAACTATTATCCCATCACTCCAATTGGGATTTTATCCCATTAAAAATGCATCCGCCAATATGGGTATTTGATCCCATTTTTCATGTACGGCTAAGGTTTAAAAATAGCCTTAGGATTATATGTAATCCCATCAACTATACTATGGGCTATGGTATTTTTAGCCTAAGGATTATATGGAATGCATTTTTAAGGGCCCTATTTTTGTATAAATAGGAACCCATTCTATTGTAATGGACACACACACATTAGTCCAACAAGCTTATTATTTGTTAAGCTTTTTTTGTGAGATGTGTCAACAAATATTGTTTATTGGCCTATTATTTTAGGCAATAGTAGACGAAATATTTGTGATTGGGAGTAAATTATAAACTACCCAATAGGCCCATTGAGCCACACCAATTACTTGCAAATCGTATATTGTTGACTGGAGTGCTAGCGTCGCATAGATAGCATTAAGAAGGCCGATCAAAGCCGAAGGAGATTGTGCATCAGGAAGGTGAAGAACAATTCAACTGATCATCGGAATTTTTTCAAAGAACTGGTGTACTGATAGGCAAGTAAAATTCCATTAGGTTTTCTTGTGAAAGTACTATTGTAACTTACAAGTTTTGACTAGTGGAACGGTTCGACCATGAACCCGGAGATGTAGGCAATTACCGAACTCCATAATCAATCTTTGTGCAATTTTCTTTAATGTCTTGCATTTTGTTTTAAATTGATTACTTAAAAGGAGTAAATTATCGGCAAATAATTAAAGCCTACAAGGGTCCGAGATCAGGTAGTAATAATCTGATTATTTTCGGATCATGTTTGGTATCAGAGCTGGTTTAGCTCCATATTTGTTTTTCAGTAAATTTGATTAACAGAGTGATTGCTTCAATATTGCTGCAGTTGGTTCAATTTGTGTGAACAGGGAACAAGTGCACTATGGGAAAGATGTCTAAATAGGCAAAGCTCGAGGAAATTGAAGCTTATAATCACTAGATCCAGGAAGAGAACTCCCTCCTGCGATCAATGTATTACTCCTTGGAAGAGGAGAATGCTCGTTTGAAATCAGAACTACAAACCAAGGATGAGCTCTTGGAAAGGTTGTAATGTGGTGATCAGAGAAGGAAATACCTTCAACTTCAGATGCAGTGACCATGGTAGATGATTGCACTATAAGTTGTTCACCACTGGAATCTTCTTCTTCCTCCCATTCGGTTTCGGATTCAGGTAATGAAGTCTTTGGTTTGTTTAAAAAGCATACTATAGGAATTGGATCCAAGTTACTAGATAAAATGGGATTTTATGGAAGAGGCCTTGGTAAAAATGGCCAAGGTATTGCTAACCCAATACAGGTCGAGGATCGTCCTCGTTTTATAGGTTTGGGTTATCCTAGTGTGGGAATGGAAATTGGAGAATGCTCGAATAACATTGATGGGAGACAAGCTTCCGAAAGCAAAGAGAATACCTCACTAGTCCTACAAGAAGATTCTGAGAAGGAAAGTTGTGCTTCATCATCACAGGCAAGATGTGGTAAGAGAAATCAGCGAAGAGGTAATGTGAACTTCTTATCCACTTTTTCAGCTTAAGAAGTATGGTTATGATTTTTAGAAGATGTGGAATGCCTTTCCATGTACTTTTTGTGGATTGCATAATCATTCAGTGGCCATATGCTAGAAGAGAAGGAAACTGATGAAGAAATTGATGTCGTTCATCAGGAACACGACAAATTAGAAAGACCAATCTCGTCATGTAGAGTTGAGAAATGGCAGAAAGAGTTCCTCATCCTAGAAGAAGGAGATTAAGAGGAATTTTTGTGCTCATTTCCAAAGGAATGGGCACCAGTGGAAAATTTTGGAAACTACATCCATCTTGCCATCAGAGTAATGGAAAGCCAAAGATGGAATGGAGGCCTATTACAAAGGCAGAAGAGGTTTCTACTCCACCACCAGTTGAAAATTCAACCCAGGACCAGGTAATACCTGAAAGTGAAAGTCCTTTAAAATGGGTAAGTCAACAATTTTTCAATTATATATTGCATAATTCAAATTGATGGATCGTACGCAATATTAGGTTTGGAGATCAAATTTTGTGAGAAAGTCTTTGAGAAAGGTTTACAATACTCGGTGAATTTTCTTACATAGAAAATTTGATTAATGCTCCAAACATATCTCCTAATAAGCTTGTGAGTACCTGTTACAGCTTGGATACAGGATTTAACTCATATAAATCCCGAGAGATTGATCTCGCCATTTGTGTAGACAATAGAGCTCTCAAAAGATCAGCTCATAACTTCATTCTGTGTAGAGGCATTGTGATCGTGTAGTAGAATGCTAGATGAATCACCGTTGGCATTGATTTTGGGTCATAACTTCATTCTGTGTAGAGGCATTGTGACCATGCAGCAGAGTGGTACCTGATATTAGTATGTCAACAAGAGGAGCTCTAAAAGGATTAGCTAGGAACGTCATTCGGTGTCAAGGCATTGTGACCACACATACGAATGGTAGTTGATCTACAGACTTAGCATCATGCATTGGAGGCTTGAGGTCTACAGAGGCTTAGCATCATGCATCGGAGGCGTTGATGTCTGAAAGGGACTTAACATCATGCATCGGAGGCTCGAGGTCTTGTAAGAGGCTTAGCATCATGCATCGGAGGCGTTGAGGTATATAGAGACTTAGCATCATGCATCGGAGGCTCGATGTCTTGAAAGAGGCTTAGCATTGTGCATCGGAGGTTTTAAGGTCTGAAAAGGGACAAGTCATTATCCATCATTGACATCGGATCAATCAAAGCTCTACGTAACATGGAGTTCCTTCAAACTAGTTTGGATTCTATAGAATCAACTCGGAGCCAAGAGCTATGTTATAGAGTAAAAGAAGATCCTTGTTTTTAGATATCAAGAAGCTTAGCACCGCACAGAAGGAGCGTTGAGGTTTCATTCAGAAACTTAGCACCATAAAGCGGAGGCGTGCAGGTCTTCTTTGGATATCAGAGTGGTGCAACAGAAGCATCATGGGCCCATAACCCACAATTCCCAGGATCAGAGCAGAGTTTTCAAAGTGAGAAGGTTAGAGGAGAAGATCCAAGGGTCTACTACAACAACACTTCCGAGGTGGCAGCAGAGTTTTTCAAATTTAGGACAGTATGGAATCTTTTTGGGACAAAAATCCTTTCTCAGTGGGGAGGTGTGATCAGGGGATCATTTCTAAAATTTCCCTAAACATCCCTAAATGGTGTTAGTGCAGAAGATCATCTCGAGAGTTTTCCATCGACTGTAAGAACATGACAAAAAGACATCGGGAGCTCTATATATGTTCGGTAAAAGTTCGAGAGCAGGTGCAAAAGTCAACTCTGGTCAACTGGTCAATATTGGACCAATCGCACTATGACACGTGGCTTGCCACCACTCATCGAATTCACTCGATCTACCTATCGGGAGACGACAAGTGGACTACATGATGACCGAGTTAATTAATTTTGATACCCCATGGTATGGGTCGAATTTTTATTTACTTGGTAAGTCCACTTACACACCATTCCAAATGCCACGTATATATATATATATATATATATATATATATATATATATATATATATATTAATGTTCAAACATTAGTATAAACCACCACATGCTAAGTCCATTTGTGAAGGAGGGAAGCGGTGGTGGGGGCATGCAAAGGACCACGTGGAAGGAGGATGAAGCGGTTGTTTGGGGGCTTAAAGCTATGCGTGGTATTAATCCACGTCAATATGGGGGTGGTTATGCCTCTAATGGTCCATTGACCACTATACATGTGCGTGGAAAGGCTTAATAAAGCCTAAACTATTATCCCACCGCTCCAATTGGGATTTTATCCCATTAAAAATGCATCCGCCAATATGGGTATTTGATCCCATTTTTCATGTACGGCTAAGGTTTAAAAATAGCCTTAGGATTATATGTAATCCCATCAACTATGCTACGGGCTATGGTATTTTTAGCCTAAGGATTATATGGAATGCATTTTTTAAGGGCCCTATTTTTGTATAAATAGGGAACCCATTCTATTGTAATGGACACACACACATTAGTCCAACAAGCTTATTATTTGTTAAGCTTTTTTTGTGAGATGTGTCAACAAATATTGTTTATTGGCCTATTATTTTAGGCAATAGTAGATGAAATATTTGTGATTGGGAGTAAATTATAAACTACCCAATAGGCCCATTGAGCCACACCAATTACTTGTAAATCCTAGATTGTCGACTAGAGTGCTAGCGTCGCATAGATAGCGTCGGGAAGGCCGATCGAAGCCGAAGGAGATTGTGCATCAAGAAGGTGAAGAAAAATTTGACTGATCATCGGAAGTTTTTTGAAGAACTAGTGTACTGATAGGCAAGTAAAATTCCATTAGGTTTTCTTGTGAAAGTACTATTGTAACTTACAAGTTTTGACTAGTGGAATGGTTCGACCACAAACCCAAAGACGTAGGCAATTGCCGAACTCCGTAATCAATATTTGTGCAATTGTCTTTAATGTCTTGCATTTTATTTTAAATTGATTACTTAAAAGGAGTAAATTATCGGAAAATAATTAAAGCCTACAAGGGTCCGAGATCAGGTAGTAATAATCTGATTATTTTCGGATCAATAATACATGCATATACATTTTTGATTCATGCACTTAATTTTTTTGTATCATGTGCCTTAAAATATGGGCATTCATTAAGATATATCCTACATCTACAAGTAGATTACACATGGTCCAAATCCTCATAAATAAGTGTGAATATTAAAAATTTGTTGAATTAAATGCATGTCAAAATCATAAACTATATTCAAGACCATGTTAATGTCCTAACAACACTATACATTCCTAAATATAGGATATGTTCTCATAAAATTAAAATAATATTATATCCTATTAATTATCCACATGTTTCTTACACAAATTTAGACAAGCTTCTCATTGCAAAGCATTATCTAATGGGCATGCGTAATTCATTCCTTCTCCTCTACACTACTTAGGTATAATTGTAAGAACAAGGCTTGGGGACATGGGCCTTCTTCTCCCGTATGTTATTATAAAAATATTAAACTCAACCTCTATATTAAAACACATGATGGGGTCATGATGTACACTTTCATTTTTACTTTTTGGTTTTATCTTACTTAGTAGTTACAAAAATTACAATAGTTACAAAATTGGAACTAAATCCTTCAAGTGGTGTGGTCTATGGGCTAGTTTAAAAAAGGAATCACATTATTCATATGTTGTATTTCTTATCCTCTTAAAACCTTAAAGGTAAGTATATCCAGGTTATAACACATATTTATAAATGATTTTTCTCTCTTAAGAGGTACTTCATTTCCTGATAAAATTCAATGTTGGGTTGCATATATGTTCAATACTCCAATTTTTCCTTTGGATTAATTGGGAGTGATCGCCCTAATCTAGGTATCATGTTTATCGATAATAGAAGAATAATGAATAAGTGTTTACAATATATTCACTAATCTAATCATTAGGGTGGGATCTATTCCCGAGAGATTTAATTTTTGTAAACAAAGGAACTAGAAAATAGAGGAAGATAGTTCTTAGATGATGTTATAATGATAATAGTAGAGATACATGAGGAAGAGGGGGAGAGAGGGAGGGGGGGAGAGAGAGAGAGAGGGAGAGATACTTTTGCTTTAGAATGGAAAACATAAATCTGAATCTACTCACGCAAGTTGGAAAGAGTAACAATAAACTTGACTAATAATTAGTACCACAAATATGGAATAACACTAAGGAATAACATTTTTAACATAAGAACAAGAATAGCATAATAACAAGATTAACTTCAACAAACAGATTGTAATATTTGATCTATTTTTTCTTTTTCCAAAAAATACAATACAAAACTTCTTTTCTTATCACAATAATTCTACTACAAAAATCATTTTACTCCCATTGAAATAATCTCTTATTAACTTTATCAAAATTACTTTAATGGTTTAAACATTTTTACATTTATAGACCAATATAGAGATAGAAAATAGGAATAGCTACACCTTTTGACCGATTCTCAATGCTAAAATAGAAAGTAATAAATAAAATTGATTCACACTTATAGACTTATTCCACGTTAAAAATTTAATCATAACAAAAATATATTGACTATTTCTCATCCAAAATGACCAAGTTAATTTACATGTTATATGGAAATATGTAAAAATATCTTATAAAATTACATGTTTGAGAAAGATAGGTAGATACGAGAAAAAATATTAAATTTTCTTCTTTATCTTGGTTTTTCTTTTGCACATATTGATCGGTGAAGATTTCAATGACCTTAGATTCGGGGTGTTCTTCCTTTGTGAATATTCGTGATATCTCTATATCATTTCTTAAGAAACCTTTTCATCGGGACCACATGAATATTGATTTATTACTACACAAGTATTGATTACATTGATAAAATTTCCAATAAGCTTTTAAAACTTATTTATAATAGTTCTCAAACGATCTAAATCATTTTGATATAGTGGACCAACTTGTAAATAATTGCGGCTTAAAAATTCACTCGATCTTGAATCCCCTTCAATCAAGGTTTTGAATTTAGAAAAAATGGTGGTAATTAGTTATGCATTTAGATCTTCATCATTGAATTCACAAGGAAGTTTAGAAATTTCATCACCAATATTAAAGGTACACTTATCCCTTCTCTTCTCACCTCATGTAATTTCTCCTTTGTTTCACTCAAAATTTGGACATGGAACTTAATACCCTAATTGTATTCATATTCTATTACCCACTATTAAATCAATTATTTCTTGACCATAGTATCTCGTATTCGCCTTCTTTGTTTTACTCAATGCTTTGAGAGTTAGCTCTTAGTTGTTACATTCCTCTTCTAACAGTTACTCATCCTTCTCGATCGATAACTTCTTAGTTTCAATTTCATTTTGGAATTTAACAATTTATTGAATCAATTCATGTCCATCCATGAGATATCTTTTGATCCAAGCATAAAACTATAATCCCTATTGTCCCATCTTTGTATCCAACATGATAGATTATACATCCAAGATCATTTTTACGAGAGAGGTGGTTTCAAAGTTTTTGTAAAAATGATTATTTACCGATCTCCATTCTCCCTTAGTTAATTTTTTTCCATGTCAAGATTTCTTAATAGATTGTTGAAGGGAACTTGAGCATCTACCTTGATGCCTTCCATGGTGTATTTTCCCATAGAAACCTTCATATCTAAAAATATACATTAGTTCTATCCTCATTATTTTTATCTCGCATCCATCAAAAATTTTGAAATTATCTCCCGCATTTATTAGTAGTAATATGAGCGAGAATATTTGGGTTTTTACTATCTAAGAAGGATTCAAATCTAATGTGATGAAATAAAATTCTTCTAGGAGAACCACCTTTACTTTATTTGTGGTTTGGCTTGTTATACGGGATGTAATTGAAGAATAAACTAATTGTTTTTGTGAAGAGGATGTAGATGTATCGATAGGATTAGTACCAACAAATGATTTAGATATTGATACTAACAGGGAAGAGTAGATAAAATAGCCATGGGAGAGGTGGAAGAGAAAACAATATAGGAATTATTAGGAATACTTGAAATAGGAAGGGAAATGGTTAGTAGAGGAGGAGGAATATTTAGAGGAGAAGACATGAAAAATTTATCCCTAGTGAAAGAGGTCGAAGGGAAGAGAAACTGAGACATAAGAGAAAAAAATTATAGAAAAATGGGAGTATAATTTGAAATGAGTGTGTAAAAACATGAAAGTGGTGGTGTAAATGATGTGGGAATAGTAACAATATTTACTGATAATGTTGGAAGAAAAGAAACATGAGATGGGGATAAAATATGAGGTATCTAGGTGAAAATAGGAATAGAATGAATCCCACTACGTGGAGAGTTCAAAGAGGGTTGTGTAATAGCAACAATAGTGGTTGATAACCCTATAATTTCTTGATGTGAAGGAAGATACAAGTTCACCATTGTTATTAGAACGAAGAATGAATATGATCCCTTTCACCTTTTCCAGTAAATTTTAGTTTTATTGGATTTTGGAGGCCTTCACTTTATCCTAGGGACTTGCAAAAGGCTCCACTTCTAAAAAAGCCACCATACTTGTTTGGATTAATGGTAGCATATACATATGTTTGGGTATGATTCCCAAAGATATGATCTAATGAATAGTATGATTGATGATACCAATAGTACATTATTTCATGGAGGTGCAAGTTTTTAATTGACCATTTGATATGGGGAATACCTAGAGTTTCAACCTTCATTAAATTTTATATTTCATCCATGATCTCTCCATCATCATATGTGCCCTCAGGAAAATAAAAAATTTCATACTTTTCAACCTCCTCAAGAGTTAATATGCAATAATCCTTCTTTTATAAAGAAATGTTTTCCTTATGCACATGTATATGTTTGACTCCAAGACCCTTTGTCACACCCTATAATTAAAAATTTATCTTTGGATGGAAATATTTCATTGTCACACTTTGCATTTCATCCATAACATTCTTATATTTAATGGCATACAAGTATGAGTAGTGGTGAATTGAAATGAAGAAGTGAATTCTAGTGTTATGTTTCCTTTTTTGAAATTTATGCAAATCCATCAGCTATCTCATCAATTCCATTAGAATTCATTTATCACTTTGGTATTGTGGGATCATATATGGTGATCCTTGGAACATGCCTACCTAGATATAAGTGAAGGTACGAATTGAAGAAAGATGCGTCCTTATTGTGAAAAGGTATACTCCAAGAAACATTTTTAAACCTCTATTTGAGGATTTTCTTATCAAATTTTCATATGATGGAATAGAAAAAGGAATAATTCACCCTTATAAAGTATTTAAAACTTTATTTTAAGGTAAATTGAGGGTATAAATCATATACCATGATTTGATTCGTTGACCTGAAAATTGATAACTTTGAGATATACTTTCATCCTAGATACAATATAGATAAGGTATGATTTCATATAAAATATTCCTAACATGTGCACCTCACTGATTTGTTTGTGTAGGTATCCACTTACCTTCTCTCCCACTTGATGTATTGTTATTTTTACTTATAATATATATGTATTAATACATCCATTTTCGAATTCCTTAGCAACAAAGAGACCCAAAACTTTTATCAACAATGCGATAATGTAATTTACCTCGTGTATGAAATCACTTTGAGGTAAAGTATTTAGAAATTAATGATTGAAGGTTTTGGATTCTTCTAATAGTTATTTTTGATATGCTTAGTGAAAAAAATCAAATTTTTTTAATCTTGTTGATCGGATCTTGACTAGTATCAAGATACTCCTTAAGGTCAAGGAGCTTGAATAATTCCTCAAAATATTTAGCATCTAATGTGATTATGACCTCTCCATCTTGATTCTTTACATACCTAGTGTTAGTGATATCATGGCTATAATTTACAAGAACAAAATCAAAAATTAAATTGATAGTGGGAAATATACTACCAACACTAAGCCACTTTCATAAATAGCCTAGATCTAATTTGACTTATATGTACTATTTTCCCCGCTCAAAAAATAAGGAAGATCGGTGTGTCTTAATTTTGTGTCTCTTACTTGATCAATATTGGAATCAATGTTAAATGGTGGAATTACCCCTTGGTAATTGTATTTCATTACTTTTATTTTCCTTTAGATGATTTTGTCATTTGTGTAAGGAAGAGCACTAATAATTTCACCAAAAACTTCTCCTATAATCCTTAAGGATTAAGTCCAAATTATGTGCCTTCTCTACAACCCCAAAAATAAAAAAGTAGTTGAAATTTCTAACATCCACTAATGGAGGATTCACACTTGTTCAATAACTCAATAATCCCAAAATACACTAGTCCAAGATTTGCACACAATCTCCACCTCTGAAAAGATGACGTAAAATCATGTTAGGGTTTCATCCTTGTTCATCAACCTACAAATCTTGAAAAATAATGAGCGATGTTTAAAACTATCTCAACGTGTTAAAAACCCCTAGATAAATTAAATTGTGGATTTCAACATTTTTGGCAATATCAAAATCCCAAAATAAATTAGTCAATGTTTTCACCTTCAAAAATATGCAAAAAATCTTGACACAAACATTCTCGTGGTTTTACCATTATCATCATTATAAAAACTGTGAAAAGGTAAAGGATTAAATTATATTTATATTTAAATATTTTCCCTGGAATATTAGCAATCAAAATAGGGGAAAACACCAAGTAACACTAAAACAATAAGATAAAAGTGTGGATGAAGAAAAAACTAGGGTTATGAAATTCAAATAACACATGGCCAAAAGCATACATCAAATGAGCTAAAAAAATGAAAACCAAGGAAGATGAATTACTCACCAATTAGACTAATGGGTCATTAGGATTTCTCAAAAACATGCCTAGAATTGAGAAAAATTATTGATCGAGGTTTTGGGCGTCATGTTCAATTCAAAGTGAGAAATTACAAATTAATACAAGGTGAAAATGAACATGGAAAATCCTGATTTTATCAAAATATTTACTTTAATTACATTTTGGTGACATGTGTGTGGGTCAGATCTAGTTGG
Source organism: Taxus wallichiana var. yunnanensis (assembly GCA_018340775.1). Lineage (NCBI taxonomy): Eukaryota > Viridiplantae > Streptophyta > Pinopsida > Cupressales > Taxaceae > Taxus > Taxus wallichiana. The sequence goes on from CM031235.1 coordinate 131,195,554, forward strand.
AATTTTATTTATCGACCCATGGATTGGGAGTTTGACCACATATTACATAATGGTCTTTCCTATATGTAAATCTTGAATCCCTGAAAAATAAAAGGTACTTTATATTTTGAGGTTCAAGGTTCAAGAATCAAGTTACTGATGAGCATGCTTTCATGTTTTAATTCCCAAATGTCCCAATTTATAGAACCTCTCAAACATTGAAATGCACTATCAATGTATTTAAAGGTTTTTGAATGATCCATAAACTATAGTAGACCATCTACAATTAAATGGTTTTTAAAATCGGATCTTAAATTGTGATCACAAAATTCTTGGGAATTAACCCTTTGAATCACTAATCAAATAGCATGCAAGTAATTAAATTACCATAACACATGTAAAATTGATTGATAACGGAGTTTGGAAATGTTCCTACATCTTCGAGTCAACTAGTGTGACCATTCCATTAAAAATCTATTACAAGTATAATTTAAAAACTTAGAATACCAAAATGGAATCAAATAACCTACAAAATTTATACCATAAGAACTTTAGGGGACTCAAATTATGTATTTCAACATCGTCTGCATTCATGTAGTACTTGCACAATAATTTTTCCATAGTTCTCTGTCAAAAAAACTATAAAATACTTCAAATAATGGAAAATGAACATAAAAATGGGAAATAATAGTCTGCTCAAGAGAATCATCTCGGTTTATGAACATATCTTCAATTTACTCGAGGCATGAAATTTTTTTCTGATTTCTTGAAAATGCTGAAATGTAAAAGTAGTCCCTTACAAGACCCAACATCATCCTTGACCAATGCATGATTCACTACTCCATGAGCTCTATCTGTTTCTATCTATTTCTCCACTATGAGCTTCACGAAATTCTCGGGCTCACGGAATTTCCTAGAGTGAGACTTGAGTTCCATTGAAATCACCAAGTCTTGCTTGTTAAAATGGGGGTGGGGGCATAGGTGTTGATAGGTGTTATGGGAAGATATACAACTTTTCATCTCTCTCGTTCTCCATCTCACCTTTAGCTTGGTCTCCATCTCCTCCATAATTTGGTCCTAGCTCCATCTATAACACGATGTGTTGCTTGGAAAATTAATTTTTTTGAATAACATGGAAGTTGGGTCCCTTTTCAAAACAATATTCGGGCCCCTTAGTTAACCCTTTTACGCTCATCCAATATTGTAGGTTTACAAAATTTATTTCGACATTATCTACTTTTTATCCCGATAATGTGTTGCTTAGAAATTGTGAATAGTGCCAAGGGTAATGACACATGTGCCCTCTACATTGCTAAGTGATATTTGATATTATATTAGTGGTATAGTGCACATATGATGTTTGTTTCATGCATTTTAATACATTTTGGAAAAATAACAACGTACTCTTCCATATTGTACTAGTTTAGGAAGAACTTATGAACATATGATGCCCAACAATGTCCTCTAGATCACACATCCCCATTGAGAAAGATTTTTTTCAATCAAAGTATTCAAATGGATCTAGTAAAATTCATATTTTCCATGGAAATATATATAGTGGACTTTGTTTCATGAATCTTTGCTACTCCAAAATAGAAAAATTATTTCTGATCTAAAAGCATTGTGGAAAAATCCATTCACATAGTAAATTTGCTAAATGTATCTTTGCATTACCCCAAGTATGGAAACCGAATATAACGTAGTGGTTAAGTGTTCCAAATGTATTGAAATGCCAAAATTGTCACTGAAAAATGGATTAGTGTAAATAGACATGAAGCACATTTTAATGAGGCAATGTTTAATTAACCCTTGTGAATTGGCCAATACTCCAAATGCAACTAGAAAAGTGGATCAGTATGAAATAGACCACCAAATTCAAGCAATAGGTAGTGTCTATTGACCATGTGAAATTATCAATCATGGAAAAATATCACTGAATATTACTACAAAATATCATGGAAATGATTCAGAAATCAAACTAAAAATGCCCATACTTGATTTTTTGACTTATATTGAATCCCTAAAACTTCTAGTGAAAGTAATTTGTCTACATGAATTTCAGAAGGTGAAACTACTAATACAACAAAACATCACCTTGTGTAACTATTAAACATGATGTGCCCAAATGTGGGTCTTATAAATTACAATAAATACAAATCCAAAATTGGACATCCTAAAAATTCCCACTGAAGTTGTATAGATACTATCTAAATAATAATGGAAATCATTAACCATAAATGTGAGAATAAAAGTATGATTATGTTAAAAATGTCACCCATATCTTCCCTAAAGGTGACACCATGTATGATTTTTGAACTACATCAAATGGTTGTAGTTCCTTTGCTTATTTTGGACACATCGTCTCCTTTATCAAAAACACTTCAGCCAATTCAACATTGGTTGTTCTGGATTTGGATAGTATCTAGTGATAAAATCTTTGCATCCATCTTGTTGACATCATACAACTAAACAAGAATAATGATATGTTTCACAACTATGGTATTAGTAAATCACCACATCAATTTCCCACGTCAGGGTTCTTACACTGCAATGTACATCTAGATTACAAATTGTGCCCAATAATGGGTCATGAAAAATGTGTAACAAGACATCAAATTGTATTACTAACATCTCCTTATAGGGTCTTACAATACATTATCTCTAACACATTTACATAACTTGAACATATGAAGTATGGGTAGTGTAGTGCCCGTTCAAACAAACCACCCAAGAAACAACCTAGGGTTAGCTAGAAAATTATGGGATAATTTTTTTGTTTAGGAGTGTCCACAACCATGTTGTAAGACAACAGTTGACCCTATTAGGTTCTGGAACAATTCAATTTCACAAGGACGTACTTTTTTTTCTTTCATTAACAAAATCAAGTTCACATGGTTCAAATTTTAGGGTTACAAATTTTATTCGGTTTAGGGAGTAATTTACCCCCATACCCACTCTCTAGCAGGCTCTGAGTTTCAACTATAATTTTCTCATACTTAACACTTCCAAAATTTCCCTAAACCATTCCCATTAGATAGGAAATTTTCTCACCTTTTCAGGTGATATAAAGAAGTCCTCCTAACTCCTTATATTTCTCAAGATATGGCCGGGCGGATTTTTTAGGTCAAATTTTCCCCTAGGGGGACATGTGTCATGTTGGTGGGTCACGAGGCAGCTCTGGCATTTTTTCCTGCACGGGTGCAGAAGAAAAATTTCTCCTGCACCTCTGCGGGTCCTTGATGGACATGTGTCAGCCTCAGAGACATCGCCGAAAAAAGGAAGGGGTAGGGCAAGCGGTGGGAGTTTTTGCACATTTGTGCCGATAGAAGACAAAAAGGAAGAAGGGGATGCATGTGTCCACGCACCCATGGAAGAAGAAAAGCCCGAGGTGGGGGCGATGATGTGGGGCTGCAGTGAATTTTGTAAAAATTCCCAAGGCCAAAACTCCAAGAAACAAAGGTGTCCTTCCTCCTCACCGCCACCCCCCCAAGGTGCCACATGGCACCTTCTCATTGGTTGCGGGCGAGGCGGGGCTAAGATGGAAATTTTTCCAAAATTTAAAAAAAAGTTTGAGGGTTGAAAAGAAACCGCGCCTCCGCCGTAGCTCCAAGAGGACACGTGGCACCCTCCGATTGGCTACGGGCCAGCGGGGATGCGGGGAAAAATTAGAAATTTTTCCCAAGGTCCAAAAACCTAAAAATTTAACTTCAAAAAGGGTCCACCCCTCCACCGTGCCATGTGTCGGCATCCGATTGGGCGGGTCGACAGAGATGCGGGTAAAATAGGAAAAATTTCCCAAGATAAAATTTTCAAAAAGATAAGTTTAAAATATTGGTCTGCCCCTCCAATGTGCCACATGGCAGCATGTGATTGGCTACGGGATGGCGGTGGGCATAGATTTTATGTGGAATTTTTTTTTTTCCAAAGTCAAAATTATAGTTAACGATTATATTTATTCTAATTTTTGAATGCCAAATTGAAGTAAAACTTCAAATGGCCATAACTTGAGCTAGAAAGCTCAATTTTTGGGAAAATGAGAACTTTCTAGAAAGCTCTCGAAGGCCTCTTTACACAAAAGTCAAAAATTTTGAAATTTTATGAAGTAAAAGTGGTTACCTTTGAGAAAAAAATTGTAGAGTTTTGCAAAGAAAACTGGCAATTTCTAACTTAAATTTTTTGTTCAAATTTGATTTCTTACTTTCTCAACATGTCAATTAGACATGGAGACTTATTCTTGGATGGATTTGAGAGAGGTTTCAAGGTTCAATTTAGTTTATTGAGTTACAAATGATAATTTTCCATCCTTTGACAGCAAACGGCTGTGCAAGTTCAATTTTAATTTTTTACAAGGTTCTCAAGGATCTTTCTTAAGTTTTATTGTCAAAATGAGTTCCTTAGGACTTTCTACATCTAAATTTTAATGTTTCATTTCTTATTACTTGGTGCAAGTTTGAACTACTCATTTCTTGTTAAACTTTGATTGCCAGATATAGAAAATAAAACAGAGATCAAACATTAAAGGTTCTTAAACATTTTTCCATCCTCCAAGTGTGGGAGTTCATTCCATGCAAGTCTATTACATTTCATCAAATTCACACAAACATTTAACAGTCCATATACAAAGTCTGATTTCCAATTTCAAACACCTTTCAAGGGAAATAAAACATTGTCTCTTTTTCCTCATACGCATCTTCCTTTACAAACAAATTTCAATCTTTAACAAAATCAAATCCAATACACAATACAATTTTGAGAACTAATGCAATCCTTTATTCATTTCCAATACAACTTTACAATTTTCTCTTTTCCATTTGATTTCTAAATACAGAATGCAATGCATATAACATCTTTTCACATTTCCTTTCAAAACAGAGAGTAGAATATAACTCCTCTACATTTCACATTCCAATTTCAATCTTCCATTATCAATACAAATATCTTCACATTACAAATTGCTATACAATTCATCCACTCCAAAGTGGGAAGGATTACAATAACTTGTTCAAAAGAAAGGACTGTCAAACTGTATATTCCTCTTGCTCCAAAACAACAGCATGCTAGTTTCTTCATCTTTTCATCTTGATCACAACAAGGAAGGGGGAAAGGCAACGCTCTCCACCCAACCAAGACATCCAATGAGATAAGAGATGTAATACAACACATGGCAACAAAGGCTTCCACAACAAACATGCAGCATTTTCACATTCAAAACACATTTCAAGAAGAATGTAGTTCACAACTACATTAAACAAGTGCAAAAAAAACTGAGGCTTCATCAAGCAAGCCAACAAGAGTAAGGAACTATGGGGGAAGTCTGCTTATGCCTCCCAAATGGGAATTGGGCATCCACCAAAAACAAACCTCCAATTAATTTATCACACACACATTTCCTTATGTCCCCCAAAAATCCCTCCTTATGCCCCCACATATTTCCTTATGCCCCACAAAGTAAGAAATGCAAGCTATTTCTTTTCCATGGTGGATCCCAAGCCCAAACTCCCTCCACAAAACTCTGATGCCAATGGCATTTCCTTATGCCCCCCCCCAAGAATTCCCCATAGCCTTCTCCTACACCTTTCCCTAAGCAGTCTACCCAACCAGCCAACACACACATAACAACATTCACCATTTCCATACAAGCATGCAAGAGAAAGAAGCATTTTAAAAAGGCTCAAGTTCCTACCTCTCCATAATGGAGTTTGTTCCAAGATCAACCAGCTTCCCAATGCCACAAAGTAGTCCAAAATCAGCAATACACAAGCATGCAATGGTCTCTAATCTTTTTCCCCATAAACAAGACTCCAAAACAACAAGAAATTTTCCCCAAGGAAAGTATGCAAAGTTTCAACAACCTCAAACAAGCAAGGGGTTTGAATTTTAAAGGAGAGGGAAGAGAAGAGGATGATGTGGATCCATGTGGGATGCCACATCACTCTTCCTCAACCCCAAGAACAAATTCAACATCATTCACCTAAACATAATAAATAAAATGACAATATAACTTACACACTCCAAAATGACCCATACTCCAAAAGGACTGAATTTAAAACATGTAAGAGAAGTGAAATTAAAAATTACAATTAGTCATTTAAAAATGCATTAAAAGGCCTAAATTTAACCTCCAAACCATAGGTATGGTTGGTGAATAATTTTAAGAGGTGTGGGAAAAGTTTAACTTGTCCCACAAGCCTCCAAATATAGCCCCCAAGGAAAATTCGAATTTCCCAAGAGGATGAAGTGTTTCACACTCCAAATCTATCTTACATATTTCTTACACATTCTTACAACCTTTCTTACACACTCTTACAATATTACATTTAAGAGCAACAACTTTATTTATTACATTCCTATGACATATTGATTTATTTATTTTAACACATGATTATTCACAACATTAACACAACATATATAACTAATGAAAAGGGTAACACATCACAAAATAAACACATGCAAACATTAATAAAGAAACCACACTAATAAATACACAACCCCATGGTCACATACAAAGGTGATTCCCCATGGGAATCCCTAACATAACACAACACACACACACAAAACATGTTGCCATGGTGACCTTGTTGAATTCACCTAGAATTCCAATATGGTTAGTCTCTAGTCCCCCAAAATTGTTGTGATATTTTAACCTGTAAAACATAAATACCTCCTTTGGCCTCGTGGCCATATCAGAACATCCAAAATGATATAAACAACATCTCAAGATCATCTAAACATGTGAATCACAACAACATCAAAAATCAACATTATCATTTTCAGTTTAATTAATCAACTATATCATCATCAATTAATTCTCATGCTAGTTCTATTCACAATATCCAATATCACATGTCTGAACAATCATCCATCACATTTCCATGTCAAACAATATATCATCATCCACATATAAAAATGTCTCTAATAATCATCATGCATAATAACTGAATCTAGATCAATAATAATCCATGATCTAACATTTAACCATCATACTAAAACAAAACATAATAGTGTCCATAATAAGATCAACAATATCAAGATCAGTATCTAAAAGTGTCAAAGGGAAGTGGGCACTACATCCCCCTCCCCTTAGACTTGAATTCCTCCTGGAAGTCACTAGAACAAATGTGGAAACTACACTCGTAATACTGGTGGCATCCTCCCAAGTGGTTGTAGTCTCGTCGTATCTGTCCCACTGCACCCATACCTAATCAATCTCTTTGCCTCAAAGTCCCGGGTCCTACGATCTATGATATGGATGGGCTTTACCATCACTCGCCCTAATCCTGCACCTTTTTCTGCAATGATGTCCAATCCAACACATGAAAAGGATTTTCAATATACTTCCTAAGAACCGAAACATGAAATGTATCATGTACGTGAGACAAGTTGGGTGGCAATGCTATACGGTAGGCCAAAGGGCTGATACACTCCATGATCTCAAAAGGTCCAACAAATCTATGAGCTAACTTAGAACCTTTTCCATAACGGATAGGGCTCATATGTGGTCCGAGTCAAAGGAACACCTTCATGCCCACATCAAAGTTGCAATCAATCCTATGTTGATCCACATACTTCTTCTTCCTATCATGTGCCTCCTACAATCTTTGTCTAATCAACACTACCTGCTACTCCATGTTCTGTAGAAGAGCTAGTCCAAGAGATACTTTATCCTCTAACTGTCTCTAGCTAAGAGGTGTCGTGTACTCTCTACCATACAAATCCTGAAAAGGAGCCATGCCTATAGAACTCTAAAAACTATTATTGTAGGCAAACTCCACTAAGTACAGTACTCCTCCCATTTAGACTCTTGATCCATCATATACATCCTAAGAATATCCTTTAAAATATGATTCAACCACTCGGTCTTTCCATCTGTCTTAGGGTAGTATGTTGTGCTGAAGTGAATCCTCATCCCCATGACATATTGCATGGTAGTCCAAAAATTTGAAGTGTACAAAGGATTGCGGTCACAAATGATCTTCCACATAATCTTGTGTAGCCTGACAATATCATCCAAATATACTCATGCCACTTTTGCTCTAGCTATATAATTGGTCTTCATCGAGAAAAGTGAGCCACCACTTTTGTTAATTTATCAACCATGACCATGATGGTGTCATGGTGGTATCTCGACATAGGTAGTCCAACAATGAAATCCATGGAAATGGTGTCCCACTTCCACTGGTATAGTATGAGGATAAAGAAGGCTTGTTGGATGCTGATGCTTGGCCTTAACCCTCTGGAACTCTAAACATTGTGACAAAAACTGGGCCACATCTCAAAAATTCATCTCCAAAGTGGTATAAGCGTCGCAAGGTGGAATGCATCTTCTTCACCCCAAGATGGGTTGAATAGAGTGCATGATGTGCCTCTACCAAGATGTCCCGCCTCAAATGTCCATCTTTGGGAATATATATCTGGCCTCTATGTCTGAGAATACCATTTGCCTCTAAGGTAAAACCATCAAACTTCCCCTCAAGGGATTTCTATGACTTGATCTCTTCTCATACTGCAATGTAGAAGATGTCAAGAGGAAGCTGTTGAAGAATCCTGCTCCATAAATCTATGCTCACTTTGTAGTGGCCATAGCCACATGTCTCAAACTGCTGAGATCATCTAATACCACATTCTCCTTCCCCTTCACATGCTCTATCTCCATGTCATACTCACAAAGCAACTCCATCCAACTCCATCCACATTCTAAATCATAATGGAAATCATTAACCATAAATATGAGAATAAAAGTATGATTATGTTAAATAATGTCACCCATCTCTTCCCTAAAGGTGACACCATGTATGATTTTTGAACTACATCAAATGTTTGTAGTTCCTTTGTTTATTTTGGACACATCATCTCCTTTATCGAAAACACTTCAGCCAATTCAACATTGGTTGTTGCTGGATTTGAATAGTATCTAGTGATAAAATCTTTGCATCCATCTTGTTGACATCATACAAATAAACAAGAACAATGATATGTTTCACAACTATGGTATTAGTAAATCACCACATCAATCTCCCATGTCAAGGTTCTTACACTACAATGTACATCTAGATTACAAACCTGTTCCCAATAATGGGTTGTGAAAAATGTGTAACAAGACATCAAGTTGTATTACTAACATCTCCTTATAGGTTCTTACAATGAATTATGTCTAACACATTTACATAACTTGAACATATGAAATATGGGTATCAATTCCCTTATTACAACATAGGAAACCCAAATGCTCAAAATAAAATGACATTCAACTATGTCAATTTTTATTCATCACAAATATTCCTTACCAATAAAAAGAAACATCTATGTAGGCTTTTTCCTTCAATGGTCACCTCATGGATCATTGGACGATGCTTCATCTCCATTGTCATCTCCATCAGTCTCAAAGTGGTATCCTAGTACATATGAATACGAAGACTCGCTGATGAATCCATGACATGGTCACGTGACATGACCTGTTCCAAATTGGATTAAATATTTTCATCAAAAATCAACTCAATACCATCTCCTTTCCTCGTCGGATATTCTTGTCTAGAGGTAAGGTAAAAACTTGCCATAAAAATCTCATCCATCTCCCATGGAATTATATCGAGATTGATCATATCTGAGAACTTCCCTCCTATGAAAAATATCAAGGTACAAAATTCAATCACCATACCTTGAAGGCATTTTTCTTTGGTCGCAAATGTCTTGACATGAGGTTGTGGTATAGTGTCTAAACCCTAATAGTGTACCACATCATCTATAACATAACTTGCACCAATATCCCAATCAAACATGATTCGAACTTTCCATGACTCATAAATTTCTAGAACACTTTTCCTAGATTCCTTTATTGAATGCAATATAACTACATGAGGATCAACTAGGAAAATTTGGCATGTTATCGGCTCTAAATTTTAACTACCACTCAAAGTTGTTTGTGTTTTCCTCTATCTTCATTTCTTTGAGAAAACCATTATCGTGCCTAATCTGGATGAAGTAGCTAAAAATTATCCTCAACATTTCCATGCCTAGATCAATAGCTATACATTTTACTACTCCATATGTGGAGTTCTTCTCAACATCATTTTCTCTGTCAAATTTTATCTACCAACTCGGAATCAAGAGAATCAACACTCCTCTGAAGCTCAAAAATATCTTGGTCTCATGCATGATGATGTACATTCATCGTCTCCATAACCATGCTCAATAAAGTAAGCAGGGTCTCCAACATCCTCTATAACTGCCACATGGAGTTTGAATCCATCTTTGACAAACCAAACCAACAAAATTTCTACCCACAATAGTAGCATAATCACTAGCTCTAATGCCAAAAATTGATCCCTAAATTTTAGTAGACCCCATACTATTAAATAGTTTTAAAATCAAATCTTAAATTATGACCAAAAAGAACATAGAAATCAACCCCACAAATCACCAATAAAACAACATCCAAGTAATTAAAACACCACGACACATGTAAAATTGATTGATAACGGAGTTTGAAAATGTTCTTGTGTCTCCAAGTCCACTAATGTGACTGTGCTATTAAAAATATATTACAAGTATAATTTAAAAACTTACAATACCATAATGGAATCAAATGACCCACAAAAATTATACCATTAGGCCTTTAGAGGACTCTCGATTAGATCGATAAATGTCCTTTACCTTCTTGGAGTACTTACACAATTAGTTTTTCCTAGTTCTCCATAAAAAAACAACTCTAAAATTCTTCTAATAATGGAAAATGAACACCAAAATAGGAAAATAATAAGCTCAAGAGAATTATCTCGAATTTAGCATATCTCGAGTTTACTTCGACGCCTTTGAAAATGTCGTCGATTTCTTGAAAATGAAGAAATGTAAAATTATTCCCTTACATGACCCGACACCATCCTCAAGAAATGCCCACTTCACTACTCCATAAGCTTTGTTTGTCTCCACTTTTTTCTCCTATATGAGCTTCATAAACTTCTTAAGCTCATGAAATTATTTAGAGTGACGCTTGAGTGCCTTTAAAATGTATAAGTATTGCTTGTTGAAATGGGGGCTTAGACCCTTTATATAGTATTATCAAGCCTAAAATATGGGTTACACCCCATATCCTATATGCTAACAATAACATATAGCTCGAGATGTCTTGCTTGAGTTAGACCACTCGCATTAGGGTTGGGAGGTTGGTGGTTCGAAACTCCCATGCGTCGTCCATTTTGGCTCATCCCCGAGTTGTCCTCTTCACACGCCTGAGATCTCTAACTCAGCCGATTTTTCATGAATTTTCACTTTTCCTCTTCAATTTTTTCTTTTCTACCATTTGGGGAATAATCCCACATTTTTCGAGTCGTCCTCTAATGGCTTCGACCACATCCTCCATATTTTTTCCAAATTTCTTTGGCCTATGATGGATTGAACGGATCCCCGTAGTTACATAAGTGAGTTGGCTAATGAGTTTAGTAGCTCATTCACACTAACAGATGTGTTAGGTAGATATATAACTCATCCTCTAGCTTGGTCTCTATCTTAGACCCATCTCCATATCAGCCTCAGCTTGGTATCCATCTTGGTCCTAGCTCGTTCTATAGCTCAACAATTTTCTTGGAAAAATAAGTTGTTTAAATAACACATCATTCAAGTCTCCTTCCGAAACAAGACTTAGGCCCTTAGTCACAACCCTTTTACACTCATCAAATAATGGAGGTTCAAAAATTTATTTTTTCCACTCTCAACTTGTTGGCCCCACTATGTGTTACTTAGAAACTATGAATAGAACCCTGTGTACTAACACATGTGCTTTGTTCATTACCAACCAAGATCTGATCTTGTATCAATGGTATATTGCACGTATGATGTCCATTTCATGAATTCCAATAGGTTTTAGAATGTTAAGAGAGTTCTCTTTTGTATTATACCTATTTAGGGAGAACTTGGGAACATCTTGTTTCCTAAAAATCTCCTTTGGATCAAGGATTCAAATTTAATTTAACATGTTTAATTGTTTGAAAAGTAAGAAAACCTAAAATAAAAAATAAATACAATTCTTATTTATATTCTTAATTTTCTTAGGAAAGTGACTAATTCCAAACTTCCCAGAGGAACACATTTGGTTGCTCTTCCAAAATTATCATGAAACTCAATGTTTAGATAATAGTTTTCTTCAACTTGGGAATTTATTTGGGTTATAACATATACAAAGAAAGAGTGAACCTAAGAATATTTATATGCCTTTTACATTGGGCTATTAAGTCTCATATTAATGATATTTAACTAAAAGGAACAAAGATACCAAATAAATGAGAATATGATAACAAAACATTGGAAATTCTAGGCCGAGAGGGGGTAAATAAGTGCTTATACAAATTTTGACATACAATTCATTTTTCTTAACTTACTTATGGTCAAACCACAAAATCATTCATTAGCCATAAACAAGAGAGCACACATGAGAGACAATATTTAATGTGGGAAACCCTTCAAGGGAGAAAAACCTCACTGAAACCAAAGAACTAGCTTGGACAAGAATATCTTGTAAATGTTGCATTGATTTCATGTTAAGCATCCACTCAACTTGGAGAATTAACTCTAATACTTTAATCAAGATTCCACTTGACCTTTAGCAATATTTAACTTGCATGTAAGATTCAAATCCCAACACTTCAACCAAGCTTCAACTTGATCTTCTGTAAGTTGTCAGTTACAAGGAAGCTTCAACTCTATGATTGTTAATCCATTATCACAATATTTTCATCACTTCTCTTGTATTGTCTCTCAAAAATATTATGATCACTTGTTTATCTCAAATTCTTTTCTTATCATTATTCTTCATCTTCTTCAAGTACCTCACTCAAAGCTTCCTCTTCATGCCTCTCAAACACCTTCTCTTTCATGTATATAACTACTACAAAAATTCAGTCCTTAATACACTAGATACATGCCTTGATTTTCATGCTCTTTCTCCACATTCAATAGCATATTCAACAACAAAACCTCATATAAACACTCAGCTGTTTTGAAAATTAAAATCACACATCTAAAAATATTATTGCACTTCACCTTACACAAATAAATCTTCAACTTCACACTACAACTCAAACCGAGAAGGGTAAGATGACATCATCTCAAACTGATTTCATGCAATGATTGTACCTTACTACATGTCAGTTACATGTGAAAAAATTACCCAAATTTTCATGGAAATTTTATCCTTCATTTAGATATCTAAATAACCCCAAATTCATTCCTCAACTTAAGATATTCTTCTTACACTCAAAACTGACATCTGACGTATTCTTTTGTAAATTCCTTGTCACATTTTTGTCTTCTTCCTTATGGAAATTTATCTTGGATTTAAAATAATATGACTTAGGAAAAGTGTGATATGCATGCATGTGAGTTACAAAACTCTTCAATTTTCTCTATAAACTCTTCACATTCTTCCTTTTATGCCATTTCATCTTCAACTTTCATTAGGAGCTCCAAGCTTGCATTCATGGATGATGCAAGGAAAAAATAAAAGCATTCTTATACTCTATGAACAAGAATTTTTCTAGGAACTCTCTTCTCCTAAGCCCTTCACTAGAGGATCCAAACAAACCCAAAAAGATGAAAACTATTTTCTTTGCTCAAATATTGACTACTAAAGCTACATCCCCTTAGATTTCCTCTTAGAATCACTATGCCCTACTCTTCATACTTCTCACAACATCAATATTCCTTCTTACTTCATTAATCAAAGAACTCAATCTTCATTGGTCTTACCTTCTTCATCCTTTTGCTTCACTAGCCTATTACTCGAGCATCTAATTCTAGGACCTTTCACCTACTTATCACCTCTAAATATTCTTCCACTTTCCACACATATAAATCACTCTTAGAATGACCGCCAAAATGAGTTAAAACTACCCAAACCACAATAATACTCTCCTTTGCACAAAATTGCCTTTTTTGTGCTTTCAAGAACCATAGTCTGCAGTAACACTCTAACATTCATATCTCATTGTATGGTGTTCAAAAAAATAAATATTGATAACGCATTTGCAAAAATTTCATCAACACTCGAACTTCCAAATTTTAGGTCTTAACTCTTAAAAACATGGGAGATATACACATTTTACAAGACATACATTTTGTTAAAAACAATTTACAACCTCACTCCAGCTAGGAAACATTCCATAACTTGAAAAATAATCAAAATAACGGAAACATATTGAAACCCCATCTACCAAGGTTGTAATCCTTCAATGGTCAAAATATCAAGTCATTTGGATTTAAATCGACAAAATAATGCTAATCTGTTTAAGATAGACCATTAGCTTGCACACATAGTCTATGCATTCCTTGTATGTCAAAAAAGCATTGGATCAACACACTAAGATAATAAAAATGTATGTAATGTCTCATTAAAAATCATAAAATGGATTCAACTAATAATTATAACAAGGAATCATCAGTCCTTAACTCAAACCTTAGAAATACCTTTAGAAATCAAGATAAGCACATCAAAACCTGAGTTTTACATTCATATGTGACTGTATTTCTTTAACATTTCTTATTATCCTCCTCTCCAAAATTATTATCCTCCTCTCCAAAATTATTATCCTCCTCCTAGATAAGGACTATGATTCAAAACTCACTAATTATCCTCCTATCCTCCTCCTAGATAAGGAGTATGATTCAAAACTCACTAATTATCCTCCTAAACTCGAATTCCTACTTGCATGTAACTCCCACTTACACATACTATCTAACTTACAAGTTTCATGATGACTCCTAACTGCCATTTAGTGACCTTTCAACTTCCATACATGTTATGACCACCTTTTACATAACCATGACTCTTTTCTACTCACATTATTACTAACTTCACACCTGTGACTTAATTATACACTTACAACACCTTACACACCCTTTAGTACTCTTGGATATGTCCTTACAATTTGAATTGCATTTTGGAGGGGAAATCCTTCATTTAAACTCGTAAACTCCCTCACTATCACTCTCTCTCACACACACACATGACTCCACACATCTATTTGACCTCATTGTAGAAAAAATTACATTTCAATGGACTCCAAATTATGTTCCTGCATCATACTCCCAAGGTGGAGAAAAAGTGTTCCTACACTTTTCTTGTTTTTTCAAGTCTTCATAGTTGGTTCTTTGTCTTTTCTTCTTGCTTCCAATGTCTTCAACTTTCTTGCATCCACCTGGGTCCCATGAATTTTCCTTATCTTCACTCTTCATTTGATCTTCAATCTTTTTCTTCATCTTCTTCTTCTTCTCTTTACCCTAAAAGATGAGGTCTTCATTATCTTTTCTCTTCATTTGAGCTCTTAAATGAGCTTCTCTTTCAATTTTTTTGATCATACCTACACATTCAAAAACACACAAAACCTTAGATTCAAAAATAAGATACTTTTGAGCCTCTTCATCATATTTTCCTTCAATTTATTGTTTGTTTTCAATATTATCTTACATGTCTTCAACTTGTTCTTAACCATATTTTACTTCTTCACCTATAAAAGCACATTTGAAAGTACATGAATTTCTACCTCTAGTTTCTCTCGACTCACTTATACAAACTAAGAATCATTTCCCTCATATTATTCATCTTTCATGCATTCATCTTTCACTATAACTCTGATTTCTTAACCCTCTTACTCCTTCACTTCCATCATTTTCAACTTGCTTTGTTCCTCTATTATCTTCTTATTTTGTTGTAAACTCTTCTTTTTCTTCACGAGTGACCTCAATGGCCACTTAACCATCTTCCTCAACATTATTTTCTTAACTTTACTCATTAATTTTCTTTGCATTTCTTTCAATTTTATTTCTAACTCATGAAGATGCTCCAAGCTTCTTCTTATCTCTCTTACCTCTTGTTCTTCCCACAAATTCATTTTCCCTCTTCTTATTTTATCTTCTCTCTTTCTCTTCTCACTATTCTTCATCCACCTAAGCATCTTTTTGCCAACTCAACCTCCATTTTCTTACTATCAAGTATTTTCCATCTTTCCCTTTCTTCTACACATAACCTTAGCCTCACTAAGTCTTTTGGTGTCTTCACTATATTCTTCTCTACTTCTCTCACTTCTCTTTACCTTTCACTTTATGCACTACACACACTTCCACACATTGTTAGCCATAAAGGTAGGAATTTAATCTTAAAAACCAATTCAAAATAAAAAAATACAAATGTCTAATACCAAATGATGCGTAGAAAAAATAAAATCATTCTTATACTCTTTGAACAAGAAGTTTTTAAGGAACTCTCTTATCCTTATCTCTGCACTAACGGATCCAAACAATCCCAAAATCCTTAAAAATTTCCTTATTTTCTCAGATATTGACTACTAAAATTATATCACCTTAGATGGGCCCTTATAATCACTATGCCCTGATCTTCATACTTCTCACAACATCAATCATTCTTACTTCATTCATCAAATAACTCACTCTTCATTGGTCTTTCCTTTTTCATCTTTTTGCTTCACTATTATATTACTCAATCATGTAATTCTAGGACCTTTTTCCCCCTTAGTATCTATAAATATTATTCCCCACAACACACTAATATTACTGTTATAATGACCACCAAAATTAGTTCAAACAACCCAAACCACAATAATATTTTCCTTTGCAAAAATTACCTTTTTGTTATTTGAAGAACCAATGGTCTACAACAAAATTATGACATGCATATCTCATTATACGGTGCTCAAAAAAATAAACACTTAAAAACCAACTTGAAAAATTTTATCAACATTCGGCCATCCAAACTTTAGGTCTTAGCACTTAAAAAATAGGAGATATACTCATTTTACAAGACAAACATTTTGTCAAACAATTTGTGTGCAACCTCAGTCCAGCTAGGGAAACACTCCATAACTCAAAAATAATCAACATAAAGGAAAACTACTGAAAACCCATTTGCACAAGGTTTTAATACTTCAATGGTAAAAATAGCAAGTCATTCAGATCTAGAATGTCAAATTTATGCTAACAATTTATAGAAATATCATTAGCTTACACACACAGTCTATGCATTCCTTGTATGTCAAAACAAAGCATTGGATCACCACACTAAGATAAGATAAATTCATGTAATGGATCATCAAAAATCATAAAATGGATTCAACTAATAATTATCACAATGAATTATCATCCTTTAACTTAAACCACAAAAATACCTTTAGAAAGAAAAATAGGCACATCAAAACCTAAGTTTTACATTCATATGTGAATGTATTTATTTAACATTTATCATTATCCTCCTCTCCAATATTCTTATCCTCCTCATACATGAGTAATATGATTAAAAACTCACTAATTTTGGGATCACAGGGACTGAGAGAGAGGGGGTGAATAAATCCTATAAAAATTTACCATTTATCATTCAACATCATTTATGCAACAATTAAATCAATCATGAATCATAGATGTGTTTACTTAAGCATAGAGATAACCATACACATGAACAAGAATAAGAAAGTAAACAAAAACACAAAGCTTATGTGGAAACCCTCAAGGGGAAGAAAACCCATTGAAACATGAACTTTATTTAGTAATTCTTCAAATTTATTAAGGAACCAACCCCACAAGGAGCACCAACCCTAATTTTGTTAAGAACCCACTCCAAAAGAAGGATAAAACCCATTGGATGACTTAACACAAAATTATCCACCTAAAGATGTTTTATCTCTATTTTTTCTCTTGTCACAACTTATGGAGATCTCTGATTCAACTCATAAACTCTTTCTCAAACCATAGGTCTTCAATCTTGCATTATCTTCTTCTTTCTCAAATTTTCATGGCTCTAAACGCATGCACCCATGCTCTCTAATATTACGCAACCTTTCATTCTATTCCTTAGCCTACAAATCATGATCTCATACCTGTAAAACAATTTCCTTTGGGTCTCACTTTTCCCTCCAAGAGCGTACTCTCTCTCTCTCTCTCTCTCTCTCTCTCTCTCTCTCTCTCTCTCTCTCTCTCTCTCTCTCTCTCTCTCTCTCTCAACTAGTTTGAAAATGACACAAACCCTTACTTTTATAGGCTTCTTGATTTACAAAAAAATGAGGTTGGTACCCCATTAATAATTTGACCCATAAATCTTAAAACCACCCAAAAATTCATCAACACAGTCACTTATGACCCATATAGGTCGGTCTAGCCAAAACTCTTCATCCATGCACCAAAATCCTCAAATCCCCATCATTATGATGAGAAAAATCTCCCAAATCCAAAACTATTTTTATGCAAGCTCTAAAATTCACCACACATGTTTAAAATAAAATTTAAACTTAATTCATGGTTGTAATTTACATAAATCAATCAAATTAGTTCATTTCATGGGCCTAGTTCCCGATTTCCTTCACAAAACACCTATTTCTAGCACCATGTCTTCGCCTTTTGGATTCAATATCATCAAAGAAAACTTAAATTATTTCATGTGACCACTTTATGGAAGTTATAGAACCTTTATAACACATAAATAAGTTATATCTCATGAAACATCTACTAGTACAAACTACATCAACGGTTCCTTTCACCAAATCAAGTTGCCTAAAAAGTAGTTTTAAAAAATAAATTGGTTAAAACCATTCCTGATACTTTTACGACTTAAAAATAGACTAATTGGATTCAAAATTTCTCCCTCTTCACATTCCAGGTGATATAAATCATTACCCAATCCATCTCATCCTCCAACCAACTCAATATTATATATAACACATTTCTATCCTAGATAGCCAAAACTCTTATTTTCCACAAAGTGACCTAGAAACCATAGAAAAACTTATCATCATGAATAAAACATTATATCATGTAAATATATATGAATTATATTTCCAACACAACTTGAATCACTTCCTAAATCCACATGTATCACCTGTTATGTCCATTTTACTAAAGATTACTTCGATTGTCCCAAAATGCCCTTTGACCAGTCAGCCCAAATGAAGCATTCTTGACAATTTCTCAGATTAGCATGAACCTAAAAAAAAATCTACATCAATCAAAACTCTCATACATCACAAAATGGAAACTTAGTTTGAAACTCCTTTGGAGAACATTGTCTCAAACTAAACTTCTTCATAAACCGACATCTTTGAATGGGACACACTCATAACCATGACCTCTACCATACCTTTATAGAAATTTTAATGATTCATATACACGTTACAATCATCATCAATTCACTAGGAATAATTTTTTTCCAGTTAGAAAGAAAATATCACAAACCACTTTCAAGTTAGGGTTTCAAACTCATAAATAGTTGTTTACCTTCTTAACATTCATTCATAAAAATGTGAAAATGAAATGACCTCATTATTTTTGAAACCTTATAGACTCAATGTAGAAACATCCATGAAATCCATAAGGTCCCATGAAAATCACACAATTCAGGGTGAGCGTCAGAAGTTCCAATTTGAGATGGAAATACACTTGTTCTTAACCTTGTTTCACAAAAAACCTCATATCTTACAAAATTCACATCATGGAAACCTAAATTTTTCCAAAAACACAAATACACATCCTAATAACATTTCCAATCATCATAATTTCATAATCACCTCTCAATATTTCTAGCCACTAATACTTGCATAGCTACCCCTTACGGTTTTACATTGTAGAAGATAGGGTCAACAAAAATATCATCAAAACACATCATGAAAACATTCCAAAAGGTCCTAAAATAGCTGATACATCATGATACACCTAGAAAAAGCATCCATGAGCTCATAAAGCTCCATAACTTACCTTCATGTTATCTAACATCATACCTACTCCAAATGATCACCTGCGCAACATGGACACCAACCGGTATTTGCATCCTAAATCTCATTCAAATTACCAAGAACTCTCCAAACATGTTATCCATCATGCTCACATTATTTTCAAGTAACCAAGAATCTCATACCACCATGTACTATCACCTAGGTTATCTAGGTCACTTAAATAGGCTTGCAAGAACAATTCATCCACATTGCATCATCCTATGTAACCATGAACTTACTTAATATCCATGTCATCATCACTCTGAGCATAATCTTACCCTACACCATCATTAAATTTTTCATAAATGATGTTTTTCATCAATGACAACACTTATGTAGCAGCATGCAAGCAATCTCCCCCTTTTTCATTGATAGAAAATGACCTGTACTTCTCCCCTTTTTTACATTAATGAAAAATGCATGCATGTAGAAAAATTTTCTTAATCCTTCTCAACTTCATACTATCATTCTTTAGTTAGAAACATCACCAATGATCTGAAACAAGCTCAAAAAATTGAATTTTCACTCAAAATTGATTTTTAGCATCTTTTCAAGCATGAACGCACTAAGATCCCCCTGGGAATAGCTTATCCATCATCTAATAATGTAAATAAATCATGAATAATCATCATCATACCTTGTTTTGATTTTATACACCATCATCCACCTTCTAGACATGCAAAAATTATCATTTCTCACCTTATAGCTCTATTTTTGCCTTCATTAGGTCATTGTAGAAGACCAACGACTGATTGGAATAACTCATAATCATACCAAAATGTTGATTTATGATTAAATACACCATACTTACCTTTATTCATGGTCCTACACAACTTATCAAGACACTAACTTAGTTTTTCATTACCATTTATTGCTCTCCAATGCTAGAATATTCACTTTTAGGACCATAGTCCCGGAACCGCTTCTTCAATGCAAGAATGACTAACCTCAACAAGCTCTAGACCCATCTCAAGCCTATAACATATATTCCAAATGCTCCCCATGGAAGCATACTTCCTATAACTAGTTTTTAATGTAAAAATTGAAGCACTTACCTTCCATTTAAGCCATCAAGATGCTCAAGCATTTCATCACTGGCCTAAAGCATAATTTAGTCTTTCATAGCCTTTTGAGTGAAATAATGCATTTTAATACAATATTTGTTTTCCTTGCATCCATTTCTCAAATTTTAGTTATCCCATATTTTATTCTCTCTTACAAGCTCCTAGCTAACTCTTAGACAAGAGAGACACAAAATAGAGAAGAACATCAAGCTCCCCATGTCTCTGAGCACTCCTTCAAACTCGTACCATGTACATTTTCCCACTTCCATAGTAATACAATGCAATTTATCCTAAAGACACTATTTTCTCATCCATACAAATCTTATATCCTAACAAAGAGATCATAATATATACTTTTCTCATATTTATATCCATAGATGCACTTTCTCATGTCTTGTTTACATCCATTTTGATATTATCACAATCAATCACAAACTTATGAGATAATCGCCACACATTTGGTAGTTCTCATGGCTTCAAAATTACAAAGGATCTCTTACATGTGTCTTTATAATGACCCACCAACATTCCTAGACAAAGTGTTTCAACTATTCAACCCCGTCACATTGATCGAATAGAGATACTACTTCATAAACCTTTTGAAGCTTAGAACACAACCTTCCTTTAGACTTTAGTTGTTTATAGATGCATTGCAATCTTTTTTTTAACTTTACCATTCACCTGTATTTTGTTATTTTGCACCAAGATGGCCCACCTTTTTCATGCACAAGTGCATTCTTTCCACTCTCATTAGTCTTCAAAAACATCTTCAACTCTAGAAACCCCTTAATAATGTTATACCACTCATCTTAGGCCTTTATATCTACTACAAATTTCCTGAACATCACTCTTTGAACAAAAACACAAACAAAATCAACTATTTCCTAATGTTTAGTTACAACCCCTTACATGTGTGGCCTTATTTAACTCAAATACTTGGAATACTCATATTTGAACCTCATTGACAGTTCATGGAGTTTACATACTAACTTAGTATCATCAACCTTTCTTGACATTTTTGGAAAAACTCCTTTAGCAATCTTCTAACCACACGGATACTAGATAAAATTTTCAAGAACCTATAGCATTCATTTTCCTCCAAAATAACCAATTCACTATAAATACACACATCATACTTTCCTCATGAAATAACATACCTATATTGTCTTTCATTTCCTCCCATGAATGGTATTGTACAATCTCATTCTAGCTCATTTCACAATCAAGATCACTGTAGAAGTTCGACCTAAAATTCCTTTTTTCTTTCAAGACTTCATTTTCTTGGAATTAACAACTTTGAACCATAACAGAGCCTTTACCTCCTTGGAGAAAAATGAGAGAACACTTTCATCTTGTAACTCCATATTTATTCATCTCAAAATAACAAGTTTGATCCATCACACAACCCTCGATGGCTTCACATAGATCTGAAAAGCATAATTACTTACCCGGAGAGATCCATATACCATATACCCTATGCACTACTCGAGTTCAATTTGAACTATAAATTACAAACATTGTATCATTCCTTCAATGTTAACTAAGCACCATTATTGATACTTCATTTGGACTTGAAAGAATACATTACCGTACATTTCAATATTTCACCTTGACACTCAATATTATCTTCATGAAAAATTCACTAGAATATTCACTTGTGCATACAGTCCCTTTAAATCTTGAATAATGTATAATTCAAAGTGAAGTGCCACAACCTAGAATATACCTTTTCAACCTGATGCACAATATAATCCAATTATCAATAACATATTCAAACTAGAAAAACTTCTTCATGACCATCTAGCTTGTTTCTCAAACCTTTAAGGTATAATCATTACTCGTGAAACCATTTAGTCTTGTATACCTCAACTTTGGAATTTGAAATACATCTAATACATTGTTTTAGGATCAATAACACCTCCCCTACAAATATAATATTCCACAGACCTGCTGTTGTGACACCTTGATCAAATTTCAAGTCTCGATTCAAACCCTTGAGCACATGTAGACACTTAAAGACCCCCGATCTTATTGATACGAGATATGAGACAACCTTACAACATAAAATGCATTCTTGATGTACTAGTGACTTTTAGGACATTATACAACACTTTGTAGACCTTAGAAACTTGTGTACATGACTAACACAATGTTTACTATTTTTGACTTTTTGCAACCACAAACCCAAAATACCATGGAGAACCACACATATGCTTCATGTCAATCATATTTTCCTCGCAATTTGAGATAATGTTCCTTTAGACACATAGAGAGAGAAAACATAAAATTTGACCCCTTTTGAAGATCGGATGCAATGTACTTAACCATTCTTTCATGTCAACTCAACCATAGATCAACTATGTACTCTAGAATTGAAACCTTCATAGGCTATAAATAAAGCATAGAATTAGATATAGAGATCACCATTTTTACTTGTTCCTCATGATACACACAGACCTCTCAATACTTCTTCAGTCTATCATGGACCTTATAACTTGCCATTTTCACAAATCCTTCATGCTTGGAACTAAAAACATGTTTATTTCACATAAATAGATTACTCCGATATTTAAAGCATATTGAGCTTGCAATAGCTTAAGTCAATGACTCAAGTGAAGAATATTAGAACATTATACCCTCATAATTTTTGGACCTTTTCATCATCATGAGTTTTGTCATTGATGTCAAGTTACATTGATGGAAAAAGTATTTAATGTCAAGTAAAAATTTATGGAAAAAGTGGAAAAAGTATAGTGCAAGTGTTGTGCAGGTATCTCAAACATCAACCATGTATTCAAATAAAAACTTGGAAAGATAAATGTGAAGGTTGATTGGTAGTGTCAGCTCTCAACTGTTTCAAGATGAGTAAGAATAAGTTCCTTGGGACTTAATTAGATTTTGTGCAAGCTGCAAATATGATGAGATAGCCTGCAAAGTATAGAAGAATCTACGGAAGTTTAATGAGAACTATGGGTAAAGGGATGAAGCTGCAGGGGAAAAGGAAAAAGCCGTGGGTGAGAAAGGTAAAGCGTGCAAATCTGAAAGAAAATCTACGATGAAGGAAATTCTCAAGGAAGCCTCAAATAAAGAGGAAAACCGCGAAGGACTTTGGAATTATCATGGAGAACATAAAAGTCAAGATAGAAGAAAATATCTACGGACATGAAACAAATTCACAGAGTACTAAAAGAAAGAAACATACAAAGATAGAAAATTGTGGAAGATTACAAAAGCTACGGATAATTGAAAAATTGACCATGAAAGGAGAAAATCCAAAGATCAAAGGAAATAGCTGCAATGCAAAGGAGAAAGTCAAAGAAGTTTATAAAAGATGCGGAATGATCAAATATGGATTGAAATGGCTCAAGAACATTCAAAATGTGTTTCACATGGTCAAGTCAAAGTATATTCTCTAAAATTGATAATGATTATATTATTTTTTATTGCAAATTTATACATAACTTGTGTTCCATGAAGACTCGACTCGATTTGACAAATCTCTAGATGCATTGTCAACATTTAAAGCTCTTTGACTTTTTGAAAATGTAGTTATACTCCCTGTGAAATTCCTTATTCTAGGTGAAATTAAATATCAGAAAATAAAATGGTTTTCTCATATTCATCAATTTGCAAATCCTAAAAATATGAGAAATCTATCTTTAGGTATTATCTCATAAATGGCTCCTGAAGTAACGCATTGAATATAGAAAAATCAAGCCAAATATAGAGATAATAAATTTGGAGTTAGTAGCATGAATTTAACTGATAAGATTTGTAACCCACATAATGGAAAAGTGCACAACACACCAAGGAAATGAGGGAGAGTTTTGATGATCTATAAAAGAAATAATCCATGCATAAATGAGTGCTTCTCAAGTGGGAAATAAAGGCATTCAAGCTAAAGGGTTGAGAATCCAAACAGAATCTGAAAAGGACTAATTCATGCCAAGTATATCTTGTGAGAAATGAATTAGAGACCTACAAAATATTGTATATGTGATGGAGATATAGAGAAAGAAGAGAGAAGGCAATGGGGCCAAGAAATGTCTAGATAGATGAACAATGACACATATTTATTCATGAATATCTTAATTTGATAAATAAATGACAAGGGAGATATTGTCACATGATGTTAGTCTACTAAAGAGTGCAAAGAAATATGTTGAAAATTTAGAGCCATCAAATGAAAATCCATTGACAAAATTAGCGAGAGAATTACGCAAGGAAAGAAGATACATTGCATAATTCATATTTGCAAAAGACAATAAAGCAAGGATAATTTGATCTCATAGTTATTGCATGGAGAGAGAGTTATTGCATGGCTTTGAACAAAAGGAGATGATTTTATTAGATGAAGAACTGATATACAGAGAGAATCGAGAAAATTAGATGTAATGAATGTGTGAGGGGAGAGATCTAAAAGAGGTAAGGTGAATATTATACATCAGACTTCGAAGAGTGATTGAATCGAATGAAACAAAAGGTGATCATAATATGTTATATATGTAACATAGAAACTAAATGATCATAATCATGTGTACCATAAGTCTAAGTTATAACTTAGCATACTCAAGGGTTGTACCATACTTATGGATAGTGGCCTAGATAAGATCAGGTTGTAGCTAAATAAATTTCAAGGTTTGGAGCTCCTCGTAAGTTGTAACTTACCAAAATATCATTGGGTGCTAAATCATTTTTGGGAGTTGTGGCTTCCAAACAAGTTATATCCTCTCAAAAACTAGATGGTGGTTTGGTTAAATTATTGGATTTATAGCTCCAGATTGAGTTGTAGCTCAATCGGGAAATCATTGTAACTACACAGGAAAATTTCCCAAGATACTGAACTCGTTTCTATGGGTTTTTATCCTGAAAGGGTTTCCCACATTATATTTGGTCTCATATTTATATGTGTACATGCTTCTCATTCTATATCTCATGATTAACTTGGCATGCTTATAACAATCAATTAAAAGCATAAAAGAAGTGATAATTGATTTTGAAATTTTTTTGTCGATCTTGATTCACCTCCCCTTCTCGGTTCAAGAAATATCTAACAACAAATCCCTTTATATGCATAATATTTACCATTAACTTAGACTCGAGCACATAGACCAAAAACATATACAACACAAGCCTTTACACTAATCTCCTTGACCGTGACACTTAAAGTATCCTCTCGAGATAGATGCACAAGACACTAATTATTTGAAGTATAGACTACATTATCACGATCTACTGAAATATTTATAAAAACTTCTCATGTGGACACAAACTTAAGTAAAATTTGTAAAATACAATCCCTTACTTATAGACCTTATATTCTTGAGACTAATGAATATGGACAACTCATACCATGACCTATCTCAGTACACACAAATAAGGAATACACCTTTTGAGACACTTCTTAAAATTAAGAGCCATAGACCTATAGAGAAACCAAGTACTTATACCATGATATGACACACATGATACATGATTATTAAAATTAAATCCATTTTTAAGACATACTCGAGATCTTAGAGAAATCACAATGACATTTACAAGATCAGTAATAATATCTAATGAGACCACTCAACAATACTTTTGACAAGGTCCCTCTAGGAACATAGTAAAATCACACCAAACATGACATTATTATTGATTAGACAAAATGAACTCAGACACCTTTTCAACAATAAGGACTTAAAAATACATGTAAAGAGTCACTTTCCATACCTTATCACTCTTGAAGTGTTCCAGACCTAATTTCTTCAACTTATATCGCATGATATCTTGAAAGGTATTCAAGCACATATGATCATCTTCAACAAGTGCAAACATATTCCCTTGACCTAACTTGGGATTATTGACCATGCTTCTAACTTTGATGGTACTAGAAACCTCCATGACAACCTTCATATGCTGCATGTTGGGTTGAGAATCAGTTCTTTTGACCTCCTTGACCGAGAAACCTCCATCCTTACCATAGGAGAAGACCTTGCAATGAACCTCTTCTTTCTTTGGAAAAATTTTGCTACATGACATGATTGTTGAAAATTGAAGCAAAATACACTTATCCTTCTTTTGGGATCAAACACACTCAATTTCCAACCACAATCCTTAGATCTATGACCATACTCACAACATGAATGACTTTCACAATCAAGAACCCTACACCATTTTTAGAAAACCTCCTTTTCCAATATCTAGCTCTATGACCAAAATCAGGACAAACATTGCAATATTCATTAAATGAAGAACCATACCTCATAGCATTAAGTTGTCTAACTAAGTTATACCTTATGAAATAAGTATTTTTGGTCACCGTTCTATCTAAATTTGAACTTGGACTAGCTTCAAGGTCATTCTTTGTTTGCTTTCCTTCAAACCCTAGGCTTGTTTTTTCACTTGCCTCCTTTTGGCCTTCTAAAATCCCATCAAGTGATTTAGAACTCTTTTCTAACTTTCCATACATTTTCAACCTATTATAATCATCCTCTAAATCATATTCCAAATATTTCAACCTCTCTTCATACCTAGAACAAGCATCCTCTTTCTCCTTTAGTGATTTAGACATATTCTCCACTTGTAACTCAAAATATTGAATGGATTGACTATGCTTATCTTCCATATCCTTGATCATATTTTGGTAGGCATAAGTTGTTGACTCATGTACTTCATTCCTCATCCTCAATATTGCGACAAGATATGAATACTTACACTTTGCTTTTGCTTCAAAGGATCTCCTTCAAGTTGCTAAACTTGCTTCATAAGGACATGCTTTGATACCAATTGTTAGAAGCACAATGGACTTAGATGGGGGGGTTGAATGAGTCCTACAAAAAATTCAATTCATTTACCATTTATCATTCAACATCATTTATGAAACCATTCAATCAATCATGAATCATAGATGTTTTTACTTAAGCATAGAGATAACCATACACATGAGCAAGAAAAAGAAACTACACAAGCACACAAAGCTTATGTGGGAAAACCTCGAGGGAAGAAAAACAACTCAAACATAAACTTTATTTATTCATTCTTCAAATTTATGAGGTACAAAACCCACAAGGAGCACCAACCCCTAGTTTAGTAGACCACCAACCCCTAATTTAGTGAGGAATACACTCCATAAGGAGGCTACAACCCCTTGGGATGACTAACTACCAACTCAGCCACCGAGGATGTTTTATCTTTGATGTTTCTATTTCCAATACTAATGGATATCTATTATTACTATAAAAACTCTTTCTCAAACCCTAGGTATTCAATCTTGCATTATCTTCTTATTTATCAACTTTTCATAGCCCTAGAAACATACACCCATGCACTCTAATATTCCTCAACCTATCATGCTATTAATAAGCCTTCAAATCATGCTCTCATACCTGCAAAACAATTTCCTTTTGATCACGTGTTTCCCTCAAGAGAACTCACTCTCTCAATTAGTTCAAAAATGACCCAAAACCTTACTTTTATATGCTTCTCTTGATTTACAACTAAAGGAGGTTAGTCCCTCATAAATAATTTGACCCATACATCTTAAAAACATCCCAAACAAACCATCACAATAGTCACATAAGAGCCATATAGGTATTCCTAAAAATAATCCCTTCATCTATGCATAAAAATCTAAAATCCCCATCATTAGGATGAGAAAAATCTCCTAACTCCAAAACTTTTTTACCCAAACTCTATAAATCACCACTTATGCAAAGAACATACCAGAACTAATTCTCCTTCTAAAATTGAATTCCTACCTACATGGAACTCCCACTTACACATACTATCTAACTTACAAGTTTCATAATGACTCATAACTTCCATTTAGTGACCTTTCAACTTTCATATATATTATAACCACCTTTTACATAACCATGACTCTTGCTCTACTCGCATTATTGCTAACTACACACCTATGACTTAATTATACGCTTACAACACCTTACAAACCCTTTAGTACTATTGGATATGTCCTTACAATTTGAATAACATTTTGGAGGTAAAATTCCTCATTTGAATTCTTTAAATCCCTCACTCTTACTCTCTCACACACATAACTCCACACACCTATTTGACATCATTGTAGAAACAATTGCATTTGAATGGAATCCAAATGATTCTCCCGCATCAATGGAGGTCCAGAAATTTTAGTTACGGTGCATGCTTATTTAACCTCTTTTTGTGCAATTTCAAGATCCACACAATCTTTCTGGAGAGTTGCATGTTATCCCTAGTCCACCTTCAAGGCTTGTAGTAGCTAACATCTTCTTCATTCATGTAATGAGATACTAGATTTGATCAAGGTACTTATGAGTTTCCATGCACATAAAAGTAATCTTCGAAATATGATTATTTGGAGCATCAAATGTTGTCATAAAGACACCTATCATACATCAAAATAAATATCTTGAAGTTTTCTTTCACCTCCAATTGACATAAACTTCAAACCATAGCAAGGACTATCATTTTTCTCCAACTTACCAAACTTGTATGACTAGTTTCTAGTGTTCTCAAGAACTAGTCTTGGTTCCTCATGTTCCTCCTAAGTGATCTCTAATCTTAACTAATACTTTGAACAGTTCAAGGAAATCATAATTAAGATGTACAATAATTTAAAATCATACTTTGTTTGAACAAAACTCTATGTATTCACCAACAAATACCTTATTAACAATCTCAAAAAGACAGGTTTTACATCACTCAAACTTATGCATATGAACACTTCATTAAACCAAACCAAAAAAAATCAAATATCATATGAGATACCTTCATGTTTTTTAGGACCAAAATCATCACTTTATGACGCAATTCATCATGTATACCCTTATACTTCCTTGTATGGTTTCTCTTCATTGCATTCTCAAATAGTAGGACAAAAAACACACTTGTATCATCACATTTTTTGAAAGGACCAAACCAGTTAACTTTTTGAACATTAAGAACACATCAAGTATCCTTCACAAAATATTTAAGAAATTTGTTACTTTGAAAATTTTATTTGTACTTTGAATTCTTCAAAAATAGAATATTTTTGTGGGGGCCCATAGTGTTTCATGAGATCAAACCACCATGAAAATATGATATAATGAATTCTCCACATAATCAAATTCATAAACAAGAAAAATAATTCCATTTGAGCACCTAACCAGAAAATTTACTCCATACCACTTTCAACTGGGGTTTAGGAGGGTTTCAGATAGTTTCACAAAAATGAATAGAACTTTCTTATTTCTTATCCTTTTGGCCTCAAAATTTTTGCAACATATTTTTATCTCTATTCTCTTCAAAAATTTCTCTTATGATTTATCTGAAGGAGGCTCCACAATTTATATTGAATGCTAAGAAGTTAAGGCACTATTGTAGCATACCTTACTTAACCTAGTTTTGGTAAAATTGTAATTTCTTACACAAAACACCTCCTCAGGTCCTCAAATTTGGTCCACACCTTCATGACTACCTCCTCCATGATCTCCAATGGATAATTTTTCATGGTTTACTCTAAAACTTCCAATCCAATCTCATTTGGGCATGTTAAACATGTTTATCCTAAAGGGAATTCATACCAATCACCCTAACCATACCTCTAGGTGTTGATTCATGACATGTATATTTATATGAGGACTCTTCAAATTTTTCTTACATACTTTTCATGCTTGAATTTTATTTTCATGGCTTGATTTGTTTCATACTCTCATGTTATGTCCTTGAAATAGGCCTTAATGGGCTAGTTTACTCTATGACTCAACATGTATATCATGTTATTCACATTTTAGCACCTTTAACATTTCCTAACATGTTTTTTACACCTCTGCCATGCTTCACCATCATCCTCAAGCCTTCACTCTACCTTTATACGTCACTTTTCTAACTAGGTCTAGGGATTGGGCACCATGAACTAAGCTAATCTAACAAATTCAATTCATGTGCCCCTATATTCATCCTTCTGACCTTATTTCCACATATTATTCATGCTAGAAAATTCCAGGTCATCATCTTGGTGTGCTCTCACATCATCACCATGCCTCTACCCGAGTCACTACTTCTTGAAGAAATCGATGCTTAATCAATTATTCTCATGACCTTGGTCATGTCTTTCTTTTCAGCCTCAATTCAAGATCCCTATAGCTGTCCTAAATTATTCTTTCTCATTAATATGCCTTTGACATCAATGAAAACTCAGCATCCACATGCCAATAATATCCCCCTTTTTCATTGATGGAAAACTCCTAACTCTTCTCCCCCTTTTTGCATTAATGACAAAGTGCATATTTTTAGTACATGGTCTTCATCTTCATTAGAAACAACAATTAAACTCATTACTCAAGATATATTTCTCTTTTCTCTCCTTTTTTGATGTTGTTATTGGTTTTCATTATTCATCAAATTCACTTGTGCTCCCCAGCAGAAAGATTCATTCATGTCACATACACATGCCAACCATCTATAATTTGAGTGAATAAATCTTCCTAGCTCATAAAAATGTCTACCTATTCTTAGGATTCTCAATCCAAGCTTCATTTCACCATGTATGGGTTTCACATGCTCTTTAGAACTTATTTCCCTAAGTTGAGATTCAAGTGTTTTTTAGCTAATCTTAGTGATGTTATAACATCTTATATATTGCATGAAGCACGTCATTCTTTCTCCCCCTTGAGTCATTCCATGACTATCTAACTGATTAAGCAAGAGCTTGACCTCATATCTTGGTCTTATGTCATAAAGGTGAACAAAGCTATTTAGCCCTTTCCCGAACTAATATTTCGTGTTTGTAGTCTCTATTTGCATGGAATAATGCCTCACTTGGTCATCCACTTGCCCCCATTCGTCATATGCATGTTATCACTCATTATTTCAATTTTCTATCCTTTCATAACACTTTATTCACATGTTTGAGTATGGTAAGATGTTCCCCCGAGTTTTGTAGCCTTATCGGACTTGTAAGTCCTCATTTCAAACATGTTGTATGCATTTTTGAAGTTGCAACCTTCATCAAATCCCTTAGACTCGTGAGGTATCTTGTCAATATGTCATTTAAATGGTTATGAAAGCATTGATTTGAGCATTTTGGTTTCCATATTCTAATATAAACTTCTCATCATCATCATCATGAGTCTTTATACGTGTTGTAGATGTACTTTTGTACTATTTCAACATTGTTACCATATTGAGAATGGATCAATGAGACATATCCTTCTTTATTGAACCTTAGGTTTCCTCATACCACTTTGAAGCCCACCTTTAATTACATTTAATACCTCTTGATGTAGAGACATTAAAAATTTTGATACAATAACATTAGTTAGAATAATTATTATCAAAATCACCAAAATTTAGCCCTTTTTACCTTGCTCTCAATTAGTCCAATTATTTATAATCACCAAATTACACAAAATTATTGATTGAAGAGCTAAAGCAACTTTGCACCTGTTAGATATCACTAACACATCAGGTTAAGACACTTCATCAAGTTTCAAAATCCATTTTTCATCTCTTTCCTCTTAGACCTCACCAAGTCCTTGTAACCCTTTAAAAACACAAATTTTGAAAAATTTCACTAAATACAAAAAAAAATTCATCACTAGGAAGATATTTTGTGACCCATTTAGCTTATATGACTGATCCTAAAGTTTCAAAACTCAGTTTCAATTCTATCGAAAGTTATTTCTTGATTACCTTTCTCCATTAGGTCTTTAAACTCGGTTTAGGATTACACAAACCCCATAGTGGGAAAATTGTAAAAAATTTCATGGAAATGTAAATATATATCCAAATACCATTTATTCTCTTCTTCTTTTATGCAAATTTTCATCACATAGTTTGAAATTTTACTTCTCTATCTCATTCTTCAACTTTTGGCCTAGGTTCCTAATAGGCTAGCTTAGGTTCTAAGAATTTTCTATGGTTTATTACTCTGAATTTTTTTTTCCACCTCTTGAAACCTTTATACACTTTACTCTGACTTATTCAAACTCATTTCAATTCTTCTTTATCCATGTACTTCATTTTCCATGTTATTTCATGTTTTGGCTTGACTAAAATTGTCAAGCACTAACCTCGTCCTTGTGCACTCTACTTTCTAATCGCGATTTCACAAGTTCCTTCTAACTTGGGAGATAATCCACTCCTTCCAATAACTCTCTAGACTCTAGTAATATTTTAATAAGATCATTTCACATTATGATGGCTCTTAAGGCTCTTTAAGATGGGGTTCACTATGGTTGGATCAATCATCCCAACAAGGATTCACTTCTTTCCACGATGCCCATTCATTATGTCATTCATTATGCTACCGAAAGAAGCCCTTTCTTAGAGATAGATAATATAAGCAATAATTGTATGCAATCTCCTTATTCACTAGAATTCATGAATGGCATTTCATACCATATTGTACTTTTAACCCTGACTATGTCAGTTTATATGAGATTGTGTTTTAGGACTTTCCTCCCTTCAACTCAAGATTTGAGTTAATTCTTATCTATGTGATCTCACACCACCAATACTAACTTTGATCAACCTCCCATAGTCTTAAAACTAATAGATCAAAGTAAAATTTTACACATTTTAAAGTTACTCCTATTTTCTTAAGTCTATGTCTACACAACCAAGGCTTGTTTTCCTATTTCTTTAGTCCTGAGTATTCTTCCTACTGTATGAAACTCCTTGATCAAGTAATTTCACATTAATCCCAATTGTATGATATTTTGAAATAAGTTTTGTAAATAGTTATTTGCAAGGTTATGCATAGATTATAGCTTGCTTATCTTGAATATGAAAACTTGACAGAGAATCACAACCTAACCATACTAATAACATTCTACTAATAGGTTTCTTAGCATATTGATGGGATTCTACACACCTAACCTATTTGCAACATCCTATTTGGAGAATCACAACCTTCATGGTTAGTTGATCATGATGAAAACATAATATTCACCTTTCACATAGCAATATCTACATTTAAGCTTTAGAAATGACTCATATAGAGTATGATCGGATAGAGTTATGAGTTTGAAAATTAGCCTAGACCTAAGGAATTGACCATAAAAACCTAATTTTTACTCATTGATACCCCCTTTTGACCATTTTTATAACTTGGATATCCTTTAAAAGGCATCATGTTTGTTCTTACTCCATATTCAACAATTCAATTTTCAAAGACAAGGTTTATCTATCTTACCAACATATACCATTCATTCTCACGTTGAAGCATTGTATCAAGTGATGACCAATATTATTGTACTCACAAAGTTACCTTAGAGATTAAATTTGTATGGATCTACTCTCACCTTCTTACACATTTCAAACACCTCTTTAGAATCTTGAGACTCTTGTGAGTGGCCTAGAAATTAGTCTAAGGGTTTGTAAGATGCAAATTACTCCTTTAAGCACACATTTTTCTCTTACTTCAATATGGTGTTCTCTGGGCTTTTACAACACATTGTAATTTCATTCTCAGTATTAAATTTCATGAGAATCTTACTTAAACCCTAATCATACTTGTTGACAACCTTGGCTACTCTTATTGACCTTTCTATAATGCTTTGAGCCAACTTGATAGAGCCCTCCTACCATATTTCCATTTATCTCAATCTTAGTATACTTCTAAATTACTTGTGAAATAATGTGATAAAGTGATTATTATAACTTTAACTCATGGTTTCATGAAAATTCTTACAAAACCTTCAGTGCATCTAAGGTTCCTTGAATAGCATCACACTTCAATCATCTTGCATTTTTTCACTAAAATGCTTGATGGTCTCTTTATGTTTGACCCTCTTCTTCTTCAGTGACTGATACATTCTAATGAACTTATGATCATATAGTTTTCCTTGAGAATATTTATCCTTGACAAATACCACAACTTATATATTTTTACTACAACTTAGGATTCAAACTTCCTTAATAGAATATATATACTAACTTATTAAGGTTTACTTAGTTTATGACATGAACATACATGCTCTTATCAATTATGACAGAAAAATTAGACTTAATACCTAGTGTTGACCTTAATAAGCTCTCTAAGGGTTACTTTATTCATGATTTTATTCTTGAATCATAAGGGTGGACATCATGCAATACTATGATCAACGTAATCAGGACTTGAAATCCTAAACTAGGATAGACCTTAGGACTCAATTTGTACTCTCTTTACATGAATACTCAAGGGGTCTTTTCAAGTACTTCAATAAGCACTAGGACCTTAATAGAAGACTATGAAAAACATTCCTTAAAATTTACATACCTTCCTTCTTTCAAATATTCAATTCATTCTAGAATCTTAGAGAGGGAATACCATGCTTGTAGATCATCTTTAAAATAATAGGTAGTCAACAAAGTAGCATGACGAATGTATCTTTTCTTTTATTTCCCTTGAAGCCTTGACCATCTTCTTAGATATAGTGCTATATGTGATCATTCCATATCCTAAGGATTCATCACCTGATTGGATACTTGTCAATCATGTTGGATGGATTTCATTTCCTTGTCTTTGCCTAACTATGAATGGATGTTCTTCATGATTAGTACTTGGGTTTCTCTTAGATTTCTCAATCAAATAACCACATTCTAATATCTTTCTTGAGATGGTCTCTCCCATAAATTTCTCTAACTCAATATTAGGATTTTTTTTTTTTTATACCTTCTTAACCTGCCCTTTGACTACTTGAGTTGTCTTGTTATGACTATTAAGTTGATTTTGATAACAATTCTTTGCAAAGTGTCCAATTTTATGACAATTGAAACACACAACTTGATTTTTTCTTCTATATGGGTATATATTAAGATTACAACCATACCTATCACTCTCATGACCATAAAAATTACTAGAAACATGTCCAATCTTGTTACAATTATAGAAAACTATCTTATTCATACCTCTTGAGTCTTCTGTTCTCCAAAGTTGATTGTCTAGTTCATAAAGGCAGTATTGAGCTATGTGGCCTTTCTCTTTACAATTGAATCAAAATATATTCTTTGTTTTCTCATCTTTGTTGTCCCTCCATGGATGGTAATTCATGACATGATTTCTACATTACTTAGCTCTATATCCCGAATCATGTGACAAGAAAAATAATAACCATTAAAGTTTATTTCATACCTAAAGAATTTGGTTTCCTAATTGATTTAGGCCTTCTTAAATTTTTTCCCTTGGTCATCTTCATGTTTTATTGATTTCTTGGACCAAATTTTCATCTTAAAACCTCTTCATAAGTTATTTTGTGAAGCATATCCCTATCTTGTCACATGATTCCTTTTTTCTATCAAACATTCCATTCATAACTTCAGAGCTCTTTTCCATCTTTCCATACATTTTCAATCTTTCTTTATTTCTTATAGTTCATCTTTCAAGGATATTAGTTCTTCTTCATGTCTCATACAAGTTTATTCTTTGACATTAAGAGATTTTGTCACTTTATCAACTTGATATTTCATTTTTGTATTGACTTTGAGGTAATCTTCCTCTTTGACTTTGAGAGAGGTTGAGATCAGCTCCAATTGTGCTTCAAGTTATTTGATTCCATCTTCATATTTCTGCTTTTGTCTTTCCTCAAGAATATTGATTTTATCTTCATATTATTTCACCATTAGCTTTAATTTTTGGTTATTTTTCATTTGGTGTTTCAATTCCTCTAGGGAACTTATCAATTCTTCTTCAAGATTCACTTCAGCCTCATCTTCATCTGACATTTCATCTTCACTAAGATACTTATCTCTTGAGATGCTTCCAAAGATTATTTCTACAACCATGCTTGTGTTTCAAGAGGACCACCTCCAAGATGTTATACTTGATTCAAGATAACCACACTCTGATACCATTATTTGAAATTCTAGGCACTGAGAGGTGGGGTTAATCGATGATTATATAAATTTTGACATACAATTTAATTTCCTTAACTTAGTTATGATCAAACCAAAAATTCATTCACAAGCCATAAATAAGAGATCACACATGTGAGATACTATTTAATGTGGGAAACCCTTCAAGGGAGAAAAACCAACTAAAACCAAAGAACTAGCTTGGACAAGAATGTCATGTAAATGTTACATTGATTTCATGTTGAGCATCCACTCAACTTGGAGCATCAACTCCAATACTTTAGTCAAACTTATCCATGAAAACACTTCATAAAACCAAACCAAGAACACTTAGAGATCATATGAGATACCTTAGTGTTTTTAGGAAAAAAAAATCACTTCGTGATGTAATTCATCATGCCCTTATCTTTGCGCTTGTTTGGTTTCTCTTCATTACATTCTCAAACGGTAGGAGTAAAAAACACCTATATCATCACATTTTTAGAAATAACCAACCCAAATAAATTCATGAACATTAACAACTCATCTCCACCATCCTTCACAAAATATTTTAGCATGGGTTACTTTGCAAATTTTTTCTGTACACTGAGTTCTTCACAAAATATTTGATTTCTTATGGGGCCCACCTTGTGTCATGAGCTCAAACCACCATGAAAATATTCTCTAATGAATTCTCCACATTTTAAAATTAAAAAAAAAAATCAAAATAGTTCCATTTGATCACCTAACATGACAATTTTCTCCATACCGCTTTCAACTGGGGTTTAGGAGGGTTTCAGATAGTTTCATAAAAATGAATAGAACTTTCTTATTTATTATTCGTTTGGCCTCAAAATTTTTACAACATATTTTAATATCTAATATCTTCATGAATTTTTCTAATTTTTTATGTGAAGGAGGCTTCACAATTTATATTGAATGCTAAGAAGTCAGGGCACTATTTTTGCATATCTTACTTAACCCAATTATTGTAAAAATGCACTTTCTTGCACAAAACACCTTCACATGTCCTCAAATATGGTCCAAACCTTCATAACTACCTCTTCTATGATTTCCAATGCATAATTTTTATTTTTTCACTCTGAAAATTTCAATCCAATCTCATTTGTGCATCTTAAACTTGTTTATCCTAAAGGGAATTCATACCAATCACCCTAACTATGCCTCCGGTGTTAATTCATGACCTTTAGCTTCATATGAGGAATATTGAAAATTTTCCTACACACTTACCATTCTTGCATTAAATTTTCATGGCCTAATTTACTTTGTACTATCATGCTAAGTCTTTGAACTAGGCCTAAATGGGCTAGTTTACTCTATGACTCGTCATGTTTGTCTTGTTCTTCACCGTATATCACCTTAAAAGTGTCTTATCATTTGTTTTATGACTTTATCATTCCTCACCATCAGCCTCAAGCCTTCACTCTACCTTTCTATGCTACTTTGCTAACTAGGTTTAGTGATTGGGCATCCATAACTAAGATAATCTAAAAAATTCAACTCATTCTTGTGACCTTGTTTCCACATCATATACATGTTATACAATTCCTGACATCATCTTAGTGTGCTCTCACCTCATCACCCTTCTTATACCAGCCACTAGCTTCTCAATAATTCGGTGTTTGATCGGGTGTTCTCATGACCTCAACGTTGTCATGCCTTATCGGCCTCATTCCGGGATCCCTCTAACTCTCCTAAATTATTCTTTTTCATTAATATGCCTTTGACATCAATAAAACTCAACATCCACATTCCAACAAAAAGAAAAAGAAAAACAAAGGGAATCAAGGTAAGAAAATGAACAAAAGACAAAAACAAACCTATATATACAAGAGCCATCCTACTTCACTATTAAAATAAATTGAGATATTTCCCACTTTGTGAGGAAAGTGAAGATGTGTCCCATATAGGCAATCCAAATAAAAACTATTTTCTCCACACAAGAGATATATATTAAAGGTTCCTCTCCATAATGGAATCAAAATTTTCATGCATTTTTTTGTTTTATTCTTTTATCCCATAAGAAAACCAGATATCCTATTTTGAAGTCTCATTTATCCTCTTTTTCAAATATTTTATTTACTTTTCTCTATTGTGTAGCTATCCTATTGACCACTATTAATATTTTCTCTTCTAACTCTATTAGATATATTGTTCTTTTCTCAATATAATTTTTAAAAGTTTAATTTTCTACAGATTTATCCACTTTCAAAGCATTTGATTCTATGAAAACATAAATTTCAGTACTAATACCATAGAGGAGTTGGAAAGAATACATACCAACATCTTTTTGGGGATTGATATGATCTACCCACATAGAGTCATACAATGCTTTATGTTATGTCATTTTATCATCATCTACAAGATTCATGATTATGGTCACTAAGTTCTTATTGTTTTATTCTACCTCAACATTTCCTTTTGGATGATAATCACAAATAGGAGCTAACATGATACTATATCTATAGAAAAACACTTTTGAGTTCGGAGATAAAAATTAGAGGCATTATCTGCTATAATATTTCTAAGCACATCAAACCTTACAATAATATTTGATTTTATGGAGTTGTAGTTGAATTTATAAATGTCATGCTTAATCGGGATAGTTTTTTCATATGCTTTTCCAAGGTAAAAAAGTAGAAACTAATAACAAAACCCAATTGTCAAAAAATTGCTTTAAAATCCTCCCCGAACCCCTCTTCGGATAAGTCTTCCCTCTGCATCATGTTCATACTAACCTTGCAGTTCCTCATATTTTTTTCTATAATATTTCCCAAGTGTTTAAAAATTTGTGACATGGTCATTCATCTCATTCAATGAAGACCTTTGAAGGTAAGTTCTCCGGTATGAATAGAAAGGCTAATTTTTTCCTTTTCAAGACTAGTGTCCATCCTTCGGACTAATATAAAATCTCACAATAATAAAAGGTGGTGTTGGAGAGTTTTGAAAGTAAATAAATTCATTTAGGAATATTTTGAGAATTTTTGGAGGTTTGGGAACAAATTGCAAGGTAAAGCATGTGTTTCATGGGTAAAGAGCATGCAATCAAAATTGATACATGATATTCATAGCATGATTCCATGAGATACATAAGGAGTTGAGAGTAAATAAAGTATTAATTTTAAATCTATAGGATTTCTCTACATGATGAAATCATAAGATATTTCACAACACCTTATGGGTTCTCATGGAAGCTTTGTTTTGTGCAGACTCACCCAAATGTCCCAAACGAAAAATGTCATTTTTGTAGAAGGATGAATAACTAGGTGCTTTAAATATCCCATTTATCTTGAAATATTCTTGGGTTTAAAAATAATATAAATATTTATAGGGAAATATCACCTAGAGCTCAAGGAAATGTGTTCTCAAGTTTAAATACTTGGTCATTGTTCAAGTTACTTCGGTGGTAGGTTTTCTTATCCCGTGTGTCCCATGTTTCCGTATATCCATCTTGTCCATATTTCTCCAAGGAAATATGGGATATAGAGGATAAAGGGTACGATAAAATGTTATTCACACCTCAGCTCTTCCCCATGGTTCCTCATGTGACATTTTTCTTCCCGATGGAGTGTTAAGTCCATTTTCCTAGATTGCACAAGAAGCTGCCAAGTGGCACCATCCTACCTAGGGTGCATTTTCATGTCCCTATTTTCCTTGGGATGGATGGGATAGAAGGGAAAAAAATTCACTCCATCCTATCCCCTTCCCAAGTTCTCCATATGACCATGTTTTTTAGCCCTCGAAGTGCCTAAGAAAAATTTTGAAATCTCCTTTGCCTCTCACCCTACTATAACACATGTCATGATTTAGAGGAGGGCACATTTTTTTCCCTCTCATCATGGGATAGATGGAATATAGGGTAAAATAAAATTCACCCCTCCCCTAAGTCATCGAAACCCTACTTTTAAAGTTACTTTGTTTCTCACTCATAAACTTAAAAATAGATTGCCATAT
Organism: Taxus wallichiana var. yunnanensis; assembly: GCA_018340775.1. Classification (NCBI taxonomy): domain Eukaryota; kingdom Viridiplantae; phylum Streptophyta; class Pinopsida; order Cupressales; family Taxaceae; genus Taxus; species Taxus wallichiana. Next base: position 131,236,112 of record CM031235.1, read on the forward strand.
TGCACTTTAAAACTCATTAAAGCCTTTTTTCACCTCATTTATTCACCAGCTCAATCCATGTACCCATTTTTTATGTTAAAAACCTCCAAGAACTTGAAAAACACCAGACATGAGGTACTTTTTTTTCCAGAGCATCCATGAACGTGAAAACGAACAAAAATTCATAACTCTCAAACCACCTATCCAATTCCAAGGAAGATCTCCATACCAGAGCCTTCAAGAAGACTTTTATTATAAGTTGGATGATTCCCTAGATTATTTACAATATGAAACCCTATTTTTTAACCTTAGATGCTAATTTTATGAGATTTTTGGAGGACAAATCACTATGAAATTTGGAGCACATGATTATGGAACGAGTCAAATCGACGATAACATTTTCATTGCAAATAGACGAGGAAGGTGCAATTTCTAAAAATAATAAGTATATGGTGCTTCTAATTACTATAAATATAAATATTCCAAAACTAGCAAGTTATCTCGGATAAGAGAATTCAAAAAAATAATGAATATGAAAAACTAGGCCAAATAGGTAATTTTTTCAAAAACAAAACGTAAATCTCAAAAATAGAAACTTTCCAAAATCAACAAAGAAACATCAATGAAATTATTTTTAGCAAGTTAGTGGTTTCACAAAACCGAATTCAAGTAAAAAAAACCTTTTCTCAAAAAGTAGCTCCTAGACCCTACTTGCTAAAAATAGAAAGTCTCTTATTCAGTTGTAGAAAGTTGATATCTTCATTTCTCTCTTCTTGGTTATTTTTGCAAGCATGAAGTTCAAGTTTTTTGTTCTATAAACTATTTCGACCCTAAAATCATAATATTCAGATGTCGGTGACAATGATGTTCTTCATATAGACTAAGAAGATCTGAAGAATCGAATTCTCGAGGCCCAAGGGAACTAGTGAAAGAAAATATTTTAATGATAAAATTGTATGTTACAGTTGGTCATCCCATGTTTATTCATAGTAAGGATGTTTTCTAGCATGTTCTTAGCACTACGAGCTATAATCAAGAATCATGAGGGAATACGACAACTTAATACTTGTAGTACTCACTCCAAATAAAATTTCAAAATGTATGCAAATCCTTACAAGCAATAGCATGGTCATCATCTTGAAGGAATTTTCATCCTAAAAATGGTAGAAAACTAACTCCTTTCTCCAAGGCCTTACACTAGGGTCATGGTTGAAACAAGTAAGGAAGCCTTCTCATGTATGGAAGAATTTTTCTAAGTATGAATTTCATGAAGGATATTTGGATGCTATTATTTTCCTGATAAGAGTAATGGGTGAAGAGTTTGTTCAATATTGGATGCCTCATTTCGTCCTCATTCTCATAGAGGGAATCAAATGATTTACTGGGGAAAAATCATAAGAAATAATCTCCATTATTAGTTACTTTAGTTACTGATCACCAAAAATTCATAATGACATCATACACTATATACACTCTCACAAGTACAAGATCATTCAGAGGCCTGACTCTCACATAAAATGTTTCTCAAATGGATCCTACTTTTGAAACATATCCCCAAGTTACTTTAAAATAAATTAATCATCATTTTTCAAGGGTAACTGATGCATTCACCATGTTTTTATAAGATTTTTGGAAGGAAATACAAATTTGAGTTTGTCCCCTTAGGCTACAACATTGCTCAAGATATACGGGTCTTATTTCACTCAATTTTCTAACTTCTCTTATGTCATAGTCTCAAGGATTGAGTTTTTTCCTTGTAGGATTCCAAGATACCTCAGTGATAAGATTTTGATGTTTGAGATTTGCATGAAACTTGTCCATGTCGTGGAAAACTCAAGAACCATAAAAAGGGTGTGTCATTTGCTATCTCTATAGGAATTTTATCATACAAGAATGTTATTGATGATTCAAATCTTGAACATTTTTTTGCTTCTTTGAACCTCTACTCATAGATACCAAGAGAGGATTTTATTATTCGAGAGAAACCCTGAAACCTTCCATCTTCCTGATTTTCACCATGTTCCAAAAATTAAGGATTATTGGGTGAATTCCTTATATGAGTTTGAGGTTAGGGAGCATGATCACATGATAATGAATTTTGGACAAATGATAAAGTTCATATTTTATTGGTTTTAGGATGGATTTGATGATGATGGAACTAAATTATATGATCCTAAGTATCAATCCGTGAATGTCTTGCCTCTCCCACAAATATCATAGGACATTTATGATTTAGGAGATATAAATAAATGAACTAAATTGGTAATCCAAAGATATAGGTAATGGTTTAAGATAACATTAGTTGTGGTCATTGAATCAAGTTGTCTTAAGAATCTTGTGAGGAATCCATCTCATCACTCAACTTCTAAAGCAAGTGAAAGTACTACGAACTCTAGTCACTTAGAATATCTCATAAAAAGGAAATCAATAGAAAATTAAGTTCCCCACTACAAGAGGTTACGTAAGAAGGAAAACGTTAAATAGGAATATATATAATAACTGTATCAAGTGGATATTAATCCATATCATCCATCAATCCCTCATTTCTCTCCAATTATATCCTCCTCTATAGCTACTCCAACTCAACCAGTGTAATAAATACCATCTCACTCAAATCCGAAAGCAATAATCATGACCAATGATGATCCTGAAATGAATGAAATATTCCCATGCGTATAAGAGATGATCAAAGGAGAGAATCACATGGTTCAACAAGAATAAGTGCTATATTTTTAAGCCATACCACTAATAGTAAAAATAAAGAAAGGTAAAAATATCAATTTATTTCCCACTTCTTCAGTGGTGCTTCAAGGAATCAATATGTGGAAATAGTTCGGATGAGGTATTTAATCCTATTAGTGATATGACCTAGTCTAAATATGGAATGATAACCATTATTCTAGGGTATGAAGTGCACAAAGAAGATTCCCATATTTTCAAAGAATCTTCTACTCGCCTTCTTGCAAGGAATGAGGAGTATAAGGAGAAGCTGGAACAATTAGAAGATCATGTAAGAATTATCTCTTCGTATGTTTAAACCTTTATAGACATAAATTTTGTCCCATATCTACTAGCTAAAAATTTAACTCCCATCACTAGAATTGATCTAGAATCTATTAGGAGAATGCAAGGCTTCACAATATAAGGCAGGGCCAACGACAAGTGGGTGAGAAAAATTCTTGAGAAAGGTAGGACTTTACATCTAGAGATTTCTCTCATTGTTTGAATGCATTCTTGAAATCACCACAAAATTAAAAAATAAACTAGGATGGTATTAAAAAGATAAAAATCATTCAGATTGGGTATTTCTCTTGATGAATGAAATGGGTGAAATAAACTCTTCTATACCGAGAGAAGAATTTTTTTAACTCTACATCTAGTAGTTTATCTCCAATATGGCCCATAACTTTTGTTTCTCAATAATATATGCTCAATCATGCGCTCAAGAAGTTAGAATCATGTGATGATGTCACTTCAAAATGAAGAAATATATCAATGTGGAAATACGAAACTTGGGAGTCCTGGTGGTGAATGAAAACACTTCAGTGAACGATCTTGTGAAACCATTTGAAGAGATAGCTAATAAATAGGTTGGAGATCCATATTTTGTTAATGAATACACACTATAATCTCTTACAGAGATAAAAACACTTATCTCTAACACCACGAAGTAGCATCAAGCATGGTTCATAAAATTCCAAAGTATCAATGTCACCTCCTAGAATTGGCTCAAAGCTCTAAGTTTTATACACATTCCTCAAACAAAGAAGGTTGTGCCCGTAGTGGCATAGTTCAACAAGGAGTTTAATGGAATCAAGATCATTCTAAAAGTACTCTTCAAGAGTCCATCACCAATTATAAATTCATCGTAAGTGCATCTTCTTCTTCTAATTATTTATCTCCTCTCATCTCTCTTTCTTACCCCTTCCTCTCTTCTCTCATTCTCTAATTCTATGTTATGATTTTTACTTTTCACTTTTGTCTTGTTAATTAAAATGTGACCTATATTTGAACTTTGTAATGAGTTTACTTCAATTAATTAAAAACAACGTAATTTTTTTCTAGGAACACAAAAAGTCATAAGTTGTAAATATTAGTGCAAATTCAGGTGGGGAGTTGGCAGAAAGATTCATTTTGAAGTCTATATAATTATATGACTTCCTCATTCCAAGAGATTTCCAATTTTTGGGTCTCTGAGTAGATAGTTAGTGCACTACAAAGGAAGAAGCAATGATAACATTTCCTCTATTCCCTTTTCATATGTTTCCTCTCTATCTCTTTTGCAGCTTTGTGAATGTGTCAATCTTGCATAACCAAGAAGGGTGTAAAAGCTTTTGATGAATGGATGAATGAAATTTTATGTTCATAATTCATTTTTCTTACTATAAATAGAAAATAAAATTTTCCTTATAATTGTGTTTTAATAAACTTTGGTTAAGATCTTGTCATGATCTTCTTGAGCCTATTCATAATATTAACCCCTCTCCTAAAATTCTCACTTCTATCTCACCTTCCTTGAAAATTCTTCCTTTGCACAAGCTGAAAAAAATTTCCTCATGTTTAGTGGAGTGTGCTTGTGTGATCCCCAACCTATTGGCCACCGACGAGTTTGTTATATTTACATACAATAAAGGGATCCTCCCCTTTTTCAAGAAGGAGGGACACATTCCTAGAACATTTGTGAAAATCAACTGATTTTTCCAATAGATATCTTCTACCAATTTTTTGAAATAATTAGAGGATGTCAACACATAACTATGATCAATGCTTGAAAATGGATAAAAATCACCAATAAAATCAATCCCCCATTTTTAAAAGGGATCTTCAATTGTTATTGGCTTGAGAGGAAGTCTTACTAAGTTAGGTCACCTAATAAATTTTTGGTATGCCTCACACTTAGTTACCTATACATAAGAAACTTCAAAAAAGTAGACCAATAAAACTGTCCTATAGAATATTATGAGTAGATGCTAAAAATTTACCTCCATAAGTTAGGTTATGGAAATCTTCCAATAGTCTACCCTATTGGTATTTTCCTACATAGTGAATAAATACTTCGTATCTATCCCTCTCTCGTATAAACCATTATCCCATAAAATGTACCTATTTGATCTCACTATCACAATTATTTATTCTTTATAGAAAAAATGTTCAGAAATTATCAATAGGTGAGGAAATAAGAAACATTATAAAACCCTCTTTTTGTAGTACTCACAAACAACACAATATAAATATCACCTTCGTTTTCTTCCTTATCATTTGAAAATTCTTCAAGGTTATTCTCTTCCATCAATTTACATAAAAATTTCACATGTACTATTCTAGTGGGTTTTATTTCTAATTCATAATCTTATACTTTGGAAATCCAATTCCTTCTTTGATTGCCTAGTTTCTGTTGAGTTAAGATGGACTTTAATACTAAATTTTGAAATAGTAGCAATGTCTAAGAGTTCAAGATCTAATACTTGAAGTGTTTCATAACCTTGACCACAACAGATGCATGATTTTCAATCCTTTATTTTTTCAATTCATGAGAGGGAATATCATAAAAGATATGGGAGATTGTAATGGAATTACTTGAATAAATTAGAACATCAGCAACAATATAAAACCAAAGGAAAAAAAGTAGATAAATGATCTGAATAAGAAATTATAATAGCTTATCCGCTTCGAGGGGTAACCTCCAAACCATACAATAAGACTTAAGTGTTCAATATATGCTTAAATACACACTAATATCTCTTATATATACCCTTCCTATGTTATGGACACCACTGAGGCTAACCTAATAATGATATGAATGAAATATAAAATGAAAATAACATATGAATAACTAAGGGAATGTTTGCCACATGTCGACATCTCCATCTAATACACTATATATGATTAAGGGCATAGCACGCCCTTTCTCTTCAAAGAAACATTTTCCCCAATGTTGAGAAGCTCCAGGTGATGCTACAAGAATGTTATATCCTCCCATGTTGCATATTCATCATCCATATTTTTCCACTTCATCAATTACTCGGTAATAATAGTTGTCCTCAATATTTTTGTGTGTTTTGAAGGATGCATTCAAGTTCCAAGATGACTCTCCCCTCTTCATCAAGCTGAGATAACACTATTTCAGATGACACCCTCTATCTAATTAAATTTTTTTAGGAAAGAAACATGAAAGACTTGATGTATTCCAGTTGTTTGCGTAAGTTCTAATTTGTATCCTATAGTACCAATATTCTACAATACTTGATATGGGCCATAATACCTAGGTGAAAGTTTTTTATCCTTATGCTCTTGTTTCAAATAAATTTGTTTGTATGGTTGTAAATTCACAAATGTCAAAAACCTAGTTCCTGAATTCAAAATGTCTTTTAGTGTGATGTTGATCAGCCTCTTGCTTCATGTGGTTTTGTGTCATGGCCAAGTTCTCCTTGAGACTAGAGAGGATCTCTTATTGATGTTGAATGTGTTCTTATAGTGCTCTAACCTTTGGTTTTTCTCTTAACAATGATGTGATGGATGGTGGATGGTACCCATAGAGTGCCAAAAAAGGAGACATTTTGGATGAAATATGGAAGGAAGTGTTATACCACCATTCTACAAGTGGCAGCCATTAGACCCATCTCACTTGTTTATCTAAGGTGAAGCAGCAAAGATATCCATCCAAAACCTTATTTAAAACTTATGTTTTCCCATCAAAATGGGGACGATAAGAAGAGATTACAAGCTAGCCGAGTACCCAAATATGAGAATAAATCATTCTAAAAATTACTAGTAAATATAGGGTCTTGATCACTTACTATAATATCTAGTGTCCCATGTAGCTTCTGAACTGTGTCCATAAAGGTTGTTGCTACTTTGTTGGCAACAAATGGGTGTGATAAGGCACAAAAGCATATTTGGTGAATCTAGCCACCACAATCATGATAACATTTTTTCTTAAGATTTAGGTAATCTTGTGATGAATTCCATAGAAACCTCATCCCACCACCGGCTAGGAATAGATAGAGGTTGTAGAATACCACAGGACCAAGTTGTTTCACCCTTATTTTTTTGAAAACCCTTGTATTTGGAAATACAAATTTAGACATCCCCTTTGATCCCTTCCCATAAGAAATATTGTTTGATACTATGATAAGTCTTCAATAATCTAGATCGCCCCCTTACTAGAGAAGCGTGAAGCTCAAATATAACCCTATTTCAAAGGGTGGAGTTCTTACATAGGTATAATCTATCTTTATACCATAAAAATCCCCTTACCCTACAAATTTTTTAAACTTTCTTAGATCATTCTAGAGATTATGAATGAGGTTTTCTATAGTTTGGTCATTTCTCCATTCGAACCTTGCCTCCACTACCCAATCTTCATGTAAGATGGATATGGCACATAACAATGTTGTAACTGATTCGTCTTTCCTAGACAAAGCATCCATGACTACATTATCATTTGCTTTCTTATAGATAATCTCTAAATCGTATCCCAACATCTTTGAGATCCATTTATATTTTTCTTCATTATAATCATTGCTCCAAGAAGTATTTCAATCTATCATGTTCTATCTTCAATTTAAAATGTCTTCCTATGAGATATGGTCTCCATTGCTTTACTTTGCATGAAGTATGGATGGAATTTACTTCTCAATTATTTCCTTTGAATTTAATGATCAAAAAGGAAATAGGATGGCCTTCTTTCATAAGTATTTCCCCATACGAGACCTTGATGCATCACATTCAACAATGAATGTTTTGGATAAATATGTAGTAGCCAAGAATGGAGTGGTGCACATGTCCTCCTTTAACTTCTCAAATTATTTGGTAGTGTCTTCATTCCAATGGAAAGATTCATTCTATAATAAATATATGAGAGGTGTTATTATACTTCCATAATGCCTTGTGTATCTACGATTATAACTGTAATCCCCAAAACTATTTGGAGATTCTTTAGGGTTTATGGAAGCTTCCACTCCCTCATGGCCTTGATCTTATTAGGATCCACCGTAACACCTTCATGATAGATAATGTGACCCAAATATTCAACCTCCTTGACTCTAACAGAACACTTAGAGGGATTTGCAAAAATTTTATGTTGCTCGAGGGTTTCTAAAACCTTATTTACATGATGCATGTGTTCCTCCCATTTTTGTTATAGATTAATATATCATCAAAGAACACTAAGAAAAAAATTCTGTACGAATGGACTAAAATTAGAATTCATCAAAATTTAAAATGTAAAAGGTGCATTTGTGAATCCGTAAGGCACTACAAAGAATTCATAATGACATTCATGTGTCCGAAAGGAATTTTATGGACATCCTCATCCTTGACTCTAATTTGGTGGTATCCAGAAATAAGATCAAGCTTTGTAAATTAAAAACACCATGCAATTCATGAAGAAAACCATCAATTATAGGAATAGGAAACTTATCTTTTACTTTTTACTTATTAAGTTCCCTATAATTGTGACACATGTGCCACATGTCATATTTATTACGCACCATCACTACTTGAGAAGAATAAGCACTTTGACTATGACGGATGATTCTTGCTTCCAATATATCTTGTACAATCTTCTTGATCTCACTAATTTTCACATATGGGTACCTATAAGGTTTGATGTTAGGAGGTTGGCTCCCTGGTACTAATTGAATAGCATGATCATGATCTCTCTTTGGAGGTAAACTCTTTGGCATATTTTCAAACACAAGAGAGTATGTATCCAAAACTACTTACATATCTAATGGTATAATGTCCTTAAAATGATGTGCCTCTAATGAAAAACATTTTTCCATAAATCCCTCTACACCCTTTTATAGCATTTTGTGCATTTTATGAGAGCTCACTAGTTGTGGAGAATTTTCTCTTAATCCTCTTAGCTTAAAAGTCCTTCCTTAATACTGAAAGCATATGAACAACTCTTGTAAGTTCATCTCAATGGTTCCCAAGGTGGTAAGTCATTGAAATCCTAACACAATGTCTACTCCTTCCATAGAAATGGAATACATGGGACTATTTAGTATGTAATCTCCCATGGTGAGCTTAATGTTATGGAATTTTCCAGAACAAGTAATGTGATGCCTTCATTGACAATTATTACTTGAAATTCAGAAGATGGATAAATAAAACAAGTCAAGCACACTACTAGCTTATGATTGATGAATTTGTGATTACTTCCTTAGTCAATCAACACTATGACCCTCTCTTTTTTTAGAATTGAACCACCCTAAGGGTTTAGGGGTGTTAATTCCTGAAATTACATGAAATGAGATCATTGGTTGGGGATCTCCTGACTCCTCCTCTAGCTCGACCATGACCTCTGACTCTTCATCTTCTTCCTTCTCTTCATCTTCACTAGGCCCATCAATGTAGAACATCTTTTCAGCACATTTATGTCATAGTCCATATTTACTATCAAAATTAAAACATAACCCTTTTTCTCTCTTTTCTTCAATTTTTTGAGGTGTCAATCTAACTAGTGAGGGAGTGCTAGAGGAAAGGTGTTATGATCTCTAATATTAGTGAAATTTTGTCACCTGATTGAAACAATTTTTCCTCTGCCTGATGTGCCATAATCATAGAATTAGAAACCTTATGAGGATTAAACATATGAACTTCATTCTCAATGTGATCCTTAATCCCCCAAGAAATATGTCATTATAATTCTCTTGAGTAATATTTTCTACCGCAATGAAAAGGTTTTAGAATTGATGAATGTAATCCTGAACGCATCATGTCTATCTTAAATTTACTAATTGGCCAAATTAATTCTATGAAACACTATAATTATAGTTTAATTACATCTCTTCAATGAATATTGTCCATGTAACATTGAGACCACTCTTTTTCCTCTAAGCACATAACCATCAATACCAGAAGAATTGGTTAGGTTCGAGATACAAAGATGTCATGGTCACCTTTTGTCCTGATGGAATTTGATGTAGATAAGATAAATTCTCCATTTTGTTAATCCAATTGAGTGGATCCTTTCCATTAAACTTATGCATCTCCACTTTCAAAAACATGTTACCAGCCTACAGAGTGTTTGTATTTGGATTGGGCATACTCGAAGATCCACCATGACTCATTTTTCTATTACTTTAACCTGAAGATCTACCTTGGTTGATAGAAGTATGATTACCCATTATATTTTTACTAAATTACTACATGAATTCCTCCAATAATTTTCCAATCCCTTCTAAATATTATTTATCGGCCACTTTAGGCTCAAGGTTTCATGAAGTCAAACTCAAGTTGGCTTACCTTATGGTCTGTCGAAGTAAACCCTAACCTTGAGGAATCTATAGTTACCTCTTATGACTCCAACTCCTAGACTATTATCTCATGCTTTTCTGAATTTTTACTCAGGTGATAGGATTATTTATTCCTCTTCTAGAAGGCCTGCTGCATGATGCCCCAAAATAGTAGGATTTAGGGATCAAGGTCAAATTTTAGGGTTTGGGATTTTTATTTGAATTAAGCCAAATATAAACAAACTTAAAGAACAAAATCTCACTAATTGTTTATCCTCTTTCTAAAAATGTAAATAAATTGAAAAAATTCCAAAAAATTTAGCCTAGGGAGTGAATTTATGAAAAACCCTAAATTTGCAATAACTTTTGCAACATAAAGCAAAAATTCTGAAAGTTTTAGGGAACCTTACGTGGATTGATTTGTAACTCTAGTTTAAAATTATCTGAAAAATAAAATTTGGTTTGTAAGATATAGAGGAAACACAAAATTAGTGTTTTCCTAATTTTGGCCCAAATCACATCTCTATTACCACTTGTAATGGAATTACTTGATAAATATGAACATTAGCAGTAATATAAAACCAAGGATAGAAAAATTTATATAAATGATATCAATAAGCATGTACAATAGCTTATCCACTTCCAGGGTGAGCCTCTAAACCATACAATAAGACTTACGTGTATAATATATGCTTAACTACACACTATTATCTCCTATATATACCCTTCCCGTGTTATGACCACCACCGAGGCCAACCTACTAATGATATGAATGAAATATTTAATGATATGAACATATGAATAACTAAGGGAATGGGTGCCACATGTCAGCATCTCCATTTGATACATTATATATGATTAAGGGCGTAACATAGACTCAATGCCAAGTAATCATTTTTGTGAAATAAAATAGAAGATATTATATGGTTATAAGAATAGATGTACATAATGAAATATTTATTATAGTCGGGATAGAATAATACTAGAGCATTAGCAATAACATGTTTAATATTATTGAATTACATCTTATCATCGGTGTTCTAGTGAAATGTAACTTTTATTTTCATCATCTCAGCTATATGCCTTGTTTTATCTACAAAGTTAGGAACAAACCTCCTTAAGAAATTAACATTATTGAATAATGAATGAACACCAATCTTACATGTTGGGAGGGTAAGAATTTTTATAGCTTTAACCTATTCAATATTAATCTTGGCTCCTTCCCTTGAGTCAATGTGACATAAAAACATTTATTCAATTACTGTAACCATTGAGTTCTTGAGATTTAGGGAAATTTTATGTTGACATCATATTTCCAACATATGTTGAATATATTCAAAGTGTTCTTATATTTTCTTAGAACATAATTTTGAATCATCCAGGTACACAATGATGATCAAACCCATCAAATCATGGAATGTGATGTCCATTTCTCTTTGAAAGTTTTCTTGAGAATTGATCAATCCAAAAGGCATTCTTCAATAAGTGGATATCACCCAAGAAGTGGTGAAGGTTGTCCTATGTTGATATTCTTTCACAACCTTCACTTAATTCTATCTAAAACAAACATCAATAAAGACGTCATTTTGGAACTTGTTACTGTTTGGAGAGCTTGATCCATTATAAGGAAAGAATAATTATCCTTTATTGAACCCTAATTCAAGTTTCAAAATTTGATGTAAATGCAAATTTCTCCATTATTTTTATGAAATTGAGAAATGCTAGAAATCCATTTGGAATGATGAATGGTAAATATTATCCTTTCATCTAACATGTTGGTGCTCGTTTTGATCTCGCACCATTTTCCCTAATTTTTCCTCCGATCTTCCTATTATGAAATGTTTTATCTCTCAATGTGGATGCTATGAAGTTTTACCTCCATTTGAATGCTTGTAATTGTTTGGAGAATCCATTTTCATGCACTTTTGAAGGAATCTCGATTTCTCCTTGTTTTTCCCTAATTTCTTTAAAATCCATAAGCTCTTCCATTTTTTCCTATTTTTCCCCGACCATGGAGCTCAAGAATGATAAATTTATTTTTGTATGCCTTTGAAAATCCAAATCCATGGTTCAAAGATGCTTGGAAACATGTTTCACTTGGTTTTGTTTAAAAAAATCATCCTTAGTGAAAAATTGGTTTCGGGCATGAATGGTGAATTTCTATGTTTTTGACGGTTTGACGGGCATCTTTTTCTGTCAAAATTGTTCCTCAGCATTTGGTGGTTACATGGCTTATTTTGGTTAGTCAGGGGATGACAGGAAAATGTTTTAACTTGTCACTTTTTGCTTTTTTGGCAAAAAGGCAAATTTGGTCTCGTAACTCTACTCAATTCTTATAGGTTCTTTTAGTACTTACGTGGCTTCTTCCAATTAGATGGGGTGAAGTGGGTTTGTTTTTTGAACTTGTTATTTTTGCTACCTTAGTAAAAATTTTGAACCCGCCCCACAACCCCACCATGCTTTGATCAAAGAAAATTTAAGCGGTCGGAAAAGTCTTATTTTGACCACTGTAGAGTACACACGTGGAAAAGTTAAAAGCAAAGATGTGGGCCTTCAGAAGCAGGTTGGATATTTTTCCCTTTTGGAAAAATGGAGTAAAATTATAAAATGGAAGCGCACCCCCACCAAATCATTTTGAAGCCTTATAAGGTTCTTGAAGTTGCGCCATAACGACATGTGGAGGTCTCCACCGTCTTCTTTCCTTAGAATTTTCAGCAACTTCCTAAAGGGCCCGAGACACGTGGTGAGCCCATGCTCATTTAGGGTCTCTACTTTTGGGGACCACCTCAAGATGTGCCATTGAGACGCATGGCGGTTTGAAAAGTCAAGAGGCGGGGAGGCGGGCCATCGGGGGCAACTTGGATTTTTGCCCCTTGTTATTCAAAAGATTGAAATCATCAAAATGACCCATAGGCCTAATAGAGAATAGTTAAAATGTTGCTCCAGTCAATGGTGGAGGTGTGGACTTTCGAAGGAAAATTAGAAAATTTTCCTTTTGTGGAAAAGGGAGTTAAAAGAGTAAAAGGAAGCGTGGTTCTGCTGAGACCCACATCAGACACTATAAGCGAAAGGGTGGAGCTACGGAGAAAATTTGGAAAATTTTCTTTTTTCCTAAAAGAAGGTGAAATAGCAGAATTTAGCCGCGGTTCCTTTGGGACCCACATTGGGACACGTGTCAATCCCATTTTTCAAAGGTGGAGGGATGGAGCAAATTGATAAATTTTACATCTTTTCCAAAAGGTGTAAATGGAAAATAGAAACCCCCAAGCCCATCTTAGCTCGGATCTCCCATGTGGACGGTCCAGATTCAAAAAAGGAGATCAATGGTAGTTGTGCATTTGTATCTGCTTTTCCACCATTTTTTCTCCAAAGCTCCTGGGGATGCAAATTTTTACGGTTATTTATCATTTCTTGGAGTCTCATGCACGTAAAATGAAGAGGAACATTAATTTGGTATCTTGGTTGGGTGGGAAAAATGTGAAGATGTCTTCTGTAATCAAGAAGTGATTTGATCATTTGCTTCGATCTGATTTTAAATTTTTCTTTCCTTGGCACGCAAAGAACTAGATTTGACAGATTAGAGGAAGAAGTAGTTGGCGTGCAAGATGAATAATGACCTACCAGGTGAAGAATTGAATGCTAGAAATATTTGGAGAGATTTTCCCTCTACACACCTAACAACCTTTTCACAAATCTTATTATGGGAGTCTCAACACGCAATGGTGCTTTGAATGTCCCTAGTTTTGGGGGAAATTCTATTATAAATGAAGTACTATAAATTGCATTAATTTTTTGTGCAAATGGTTTGAGTGTTAGAGGTCGGGACTGATTCTTCTAAGAAAAAGGGTTGATAGAACCCATCCTTCAGAGAAATCATCTAAAGAAACACATTTATCTCCTTTGTTTTAAATTTGATCATGTCAAGCTGGTTGCAAGTGTATAGCCATTGACAAGGTCTGAGATTATTCTAGAAAATTTCCCCTACTGACAAATTTAATAAAACTTGAGCTAATCTACATTTTTTTGGGAAAAATTTGTGTTTGCTTCATTCCTGAATGTATGCAAGTAGTTTTCTTGTTCCCGTTTCAATCTTACATTGAAATCTTTGTGAGTCACACAAGTTCGTATCCTTGTGATAGATTGGTGGCATTTGCAATTTCATTTATCGAAGAGATTTCATTTGATAGTGAAATAAATAAATTTAAAATCATTGTGACTCCTAGCATGAATATAGGATTGTTTTTTAGCCTTTGAGGGTATCTTAGGCATGATGAAACAGAGGTTAAAAATTTTTAGTTAAGTTTTCCAATTTGAGCCTTCATTTTGGATCCTTGAAGTTTGTGTGAAAAGTGTTGATCTGGGCCTCCATTGAAGCACATATTCTAGTTAAAGGAACATCCTAGCTATCCCAAAGAATTATGTTGTTCAAGCTCTCAATTTTTGTAAAAATTTCTCAAGGATCTAGTGAATCAAGTTCATCCTACCTCACCTCCCACCAACATTCAAAAAAAAAACAACCAATCTTACCCATACTACCCCTGTTTGTCATGTGTGTACACAAATGCATAATTTTTACTACCAAAACATGTAGAAACAATTAGGTTTTCATTATCTTTAGTGGCATGAACCTTGCTTAGAAAATATCTCCATTATCTAGAGTGAAAACTCGTGAGAGTTAGGTTTTGTTGCATTGATCATATTTTCTTCAAGGTCTTCTTAATAATTTTACAAGGAAGGATATCTCCATCTCCTCCACAAACAGGAGGCTACAAAATGGGTCCTCTATCCACTGGTTGAAAGGCACAACCATAAAGTAGTGAGGATAGGTCAAATCCTCTTGAGGGTCTACCCATTTCTCCACATCTCGAGTGATAAAGAGCAAGTGCATTTCATTCCCAGCTACAAAATGACACACTACGTGCTCTACTTGTCTCTAAGCTTCCTGCCAAACCTCTGATGCTACTCAGCTTCTGAGGGAGAATTTATTTGAGTACCAACACCCGATTGGCATCATTTTCAGGGACAAAATGATTACATTTAATATTCAAACCAGTAAATACTTCTTGAATGCTCTAAGTGCTAATACATAGTTTCAAACATCATCTTGTTGTCGGACCTATAAAAAGTATTTGAAGTTGCAAGTGTTGTGTGTAATTCTTTCAGTTTCTACACCTAGTGCACTAGCTTTCATTAATAAATCTGGGTACAAAAATTTAGATCATCCCGTTTCAAGTTTCTAGTATGTACGGACATTTGATGATCATATTTTAGTACATTTACACAACTAAGGTGGAAATCCTTAGTGACGACTCCCTGTTGATCTGATTCTTGATGTGTACCAAATTGTCTTAACCATTGTCAAGTGAGTTTTGTTACTAATATTTACAAAGATGGAAGGAAGAAGATCTTTCTTTGCTAGAGATCCTACTAGGACATTATTTCCAGAGCTAGGAAAAACAAAGTTAGAAGGAATAAAATCCTGTAGAGTTGTTGGAGATCAATAGACAAGAAAAGGGATCTCCATTGATGAAAGTGATCGGCCTATCATTGAATACTTCCATTCAAGTGCTTCTGAATCATGTAGCCTCTTTGTGGAATTGAATTCTCCAACTGGAGAGGGGCCTTTATTTGATTTTGAAAAGTTTACTTCTCATTCTACCCATGTCTTTTCAAAAGTTGATAGGGTTTTCAAAGAAATAAGGCCTTTTGGGGATATCCATTTTGAAAGTTATACTCATGTGTTTCAAATACCCTCTACCCCTTATCAATTTTTCTCCCCTCCAATGTCACCTGCTCGAGAAAAACATGGCCCACCCCCACCCAAACCTCCTCCTGGCGTTGTAAACACCTTTTGTCCTATAAATTTTACAAGGATGGCTGGTTATCCAAATGCAGTTCCCCAGGATGTGAGAAATAGATTACCAAATTTCCAAGGAAACAATGCTATAACTGGTGATCAACATTTAAATATTTTTATCAATATGATGGAATACTTTGAGATTGAACATGAAGATGTATATATCAAATTTTTAACCATACTTTGGAAGAGGATGCAAGGGATTGGTATAAAGATTTTCCTAATAATTCCATTGATTCTTGGATAGAGATGAACAATGCATTTAGATTGCAGTATGGTGATAGAACTGACCCTAGGTTTCTTCTATCAGAATTTGAAAACATCAAAAAGAATCCTAATGATTTAGTACATGATTTCAATGCAAGGTTTAACAAGACCTTAAGGAGATTGCCTGTTAGCTTAAGGCCATGTGATGAATCATGTTTGATCAAATATTTAGATGCATTTGATAATAAGGCTGCTTACTACTTGAGGGATAAAAACCCTACTAATTTGAAGTAGGCCTTCACCATGGCTCTACAAAACAGAGAGCAACATCAAGACAATTAGAAAGCCTCCAAAATGGAGGGTGTAAAACTAATTAACCCGAAAAAGCCTCAAACAAGTAAGGCTGCTGATTTGGAGGAAGTTGTGAAAACTTTGGCAGGGGCTATCAAAGAAATATCATATGAATTAGCCTAGGTAGAAAAAGGTATTAGGAAGAGTTCACAAGGTCGGCAAGCAATAAGGTAAGGACAGTTTACAAATCATCATAGAAATGATCGGAGAGTCTGATGAAAAGGCAAGAGACCTATTGGATTTTGAAATAAATAGTCCTAGGCCAGGGAAAAAAGAATGGTACCTGATCCTTTGGCTTCTAGAGTTGTTATGGAGGAGATAGATGTCATTGATTGGTGTGACAGATGTTTCATGCCCCATGCTCCGTGTGAGGAATATCAGAAAGAATAATAAGAAGTTTATGATGATAATTATGATGATGTTTGCATGATGGGTTTCTCCACAAGCTCACAACAAGGGGTAATTTCAACTGAGGTAATAAGTGCTAGAACTACTGCTGGTTTTTGGGATTGCATCCATCGAGTACCCATTATTTCTCCCTCTCATATTTTAGAAGTAGATACTATAAAAGCTTTTGAATTTCCCAATAATGACTTTGAATCTTTAAGAGCTTTAATGATAAATAAGTATGATGGAGGAATCCCATTTGAGGAGGACAGCAGTTAATGATGAATGTTGTTATGGCTCAAGAAAATTAATACAACATAAGATGTAGGGTTGTAAAGGTACAAGGCCTCGTGCCAAGCCAAAACTCCATTACTTTCAAATATTCCTAAAGAGTCTCCTAATAAAGATGCATTTGTCAAGGTCCTTGTTGTCCCAAACAAAACCATACCCCTCCTCATACCCAAGATGTCAAAAATATTGTGCCATCTAATGAGTGTATCAACCTTCCTTCCAATGTTTCCTTGCCAATGTCTGTCCCTTATGATATTGCCCAAGTCTTGTGTTAGATCAAGATCTTAGTTCCAATTGTTGAGTTTCTTAGGATTCCTGAGCACAAGAAGAGGGCTTTTGAGTATTTGGGGCTGAAAGAGGAGAAGACTGCCTAAGTAGAAATATAAACATTGTGGAGACTCCGCCACATATGAAGAGTTAGAGACACCACCAAGTGTTGGAGGAACTAGGTGAACCACCTGAGGTTTATTTAGGGACATCCTTAGTAGAGTCTCAACTAAATGTGGATCCATTCTTCACCACTCTAATCATTAAAGATAGATTGTTACACAACTGTATGTTTGACTCAAGGGCATCATGCAATGTTATGCCTCTAGAAGTCATGAATGAGCTAGATGTGTGAAAGGTCCGATATGGGAAGTGTAGTGCTATGGACTATAGAGAAGTGCTAGTGGTAGGATGTGTGAAAGGTCTGGTGGTGCAACTTGTAGCTTACCCAGGTAAAAACCTGATGTTTGATGTTGTTATTGTTGAAGTGGCGCATGTTGTTATCTAGAAAATGGGCTGCGAGTGTTGGTGGGAGTCTTCAAATGGACATGTCCTATGCTACCATCCTTTTCGTGAAAATATGCAACAGGGAAATTGACAATTTCTGAGCACGACAACTATACCCAGATGTCAAAATTTTCATGTTTTATCATTCCCAGGAACCCCAAGCCAAATCTGTTAGTATTTTCACCCTCTATTTGATGTAAAATTGGTCCCTAGGTGATTTAGGAAATTCTATTCATTCCCCCTAGGTGATTTTAGGGAGTTTTGAAAAGATGTTATCTTACGCGATTGGGAAGGTGTTATCAGCGAATTTTGACTTCACAAAATTGTTGAAAAATAATTAAAAAATGAAAAATTAGAAAATTTTCAAAAGTGTTACTTTGCGTGGTTAATTGGAATCATTGTGATCGTCTTATTTTTGTGATCGTTTCGGTCTTCGTTTCATGATTTTCGGGCGAGAACTCTTCCCGTCAGGCTTTAAAACGCGTTAAAATACATTAAAATAATTAATTAATATTTAATTAATTAATTGCTCCTTGTTTGATTAAATTAATTTTTAAAAATCACTTAAGGAGTATTTAATTAAATAAATATAAATTAAAGTTCATTCAAAAAGTTTTAGTGTCGGGAAGTAAGCTTTCGTTTCCAACTACCGGGAAGCCAAACTGGCTTCCCGAACCTGATTTCCACTTTCCTAGCAATTTCCTTCAAATTTCCCGCACGTGGGTTTTCCTCTGCCAATTTCCAAATCATGGATTGGCAAACGGGCATAAAATTCCCCAATTTCCCACATGGGGAAATTGGACGGGGATTGCCAACCCATTTTGCCATTCCCGTTGGAAATTGCCCGTTGCTTTCCCCATTTCCCGCAATTAAACCACTACCGGGAAGCGAGGAAGTGGAATTAATTCCCATAACTTCCTCCATCAAACCTGTTGGAAAAGACGCCATTGTGAAGAAGAAATATGAGAAATTTTTTGGTTTTGTTTTCAAGCTCCACGCATTCATCAAAGAAGATCTACAGAGCAATAAAAGAAAGGCTACGTATTACCAAACAGTTTCAAGGAGATTCCAACGCATTTGGGAAGACAGGCAACAAAGGCCGCGCAGAGAAGAAAAGAACAGTTTTAAAGCCAGTTTTTAGAGAAAATAAGAAAGAAAAGAGCAGTCCACGTGCTGCAGGTTAAAGAATACAGTCCAAACATTTTTTTTTGGAGGAGGCGCCTAATATATAAGGTTAGTTTTTAATAAAAAGGGAGCTTTGTTTTTAGCTGCGCATTGGGAGTCCACGCACCAACAGCTCCACCACACCCAGTCAAAGAGGAAACTCCAAAACTTTTCAAACAGTCCACGTAGAATATAAACTAGCATATAAACAGTCCATGCGCATTTGGAGTAGATCAAAGAAAAAGCCCATGCCAAGGGGGAAGGAGGACAGATCTCCAGCAAACCAGAATTCATTTCCACGCGTGGAGAATAAAGAACATTTTTTAATATTAAAAAAGGAAGCATTTATTTTGTTTTAGTAGAAGAAAAGAAGATTTCTTGTTCCCACGCATTGGGATAAGGAAGTAAGAACAGTCCAAATAAATTTCTTTTCTTTAGAAGTTTCCACACATTTGGAGGAGCCGCCCCAGCAAGAGGAGACCACTGCTCTCTTGCGATTTTGTTCTTTTTCTCAGATCTGTTTTGCTTTTCGCCTCCTGCTCTCATGTGGACGTCTTTGCATACGTCTTCACAAAGCCCGAGGGTCGCTGTGTGTTTAGGCTCTTCCACTGATATCTGTGTATATACATAACAAATGCCTGATGGACAGATGCCAAGCGATAAGACTGTCGGTGGCGGCGATGATGCATTCAATACATTTTTCAGTGAGACCGGCGCCGAAAGCATGTTCCCCGTGCCGTGTTCTTGGATCTCTGCCTGGGTCAAATTCGGAAGCTGACGGACAACTGCACTGGTCTCCAGGGGTTCCTAGTGTTTCACGCTGTGGGAGGAGGTTTCAAATAAAACAAAGACAATTCCTTTTCCTTTCACGCATATGAAAAAATAAAATCAGTTTTAAATAAAGGAGATTTAAATTTTCTTTTCCACGTGAAAGGGAAATAAGGAGTCTTCTTGGAAAAGAAAAGAAACATTTGTTTTGTTTTAGAGGAAGAAAACAAATTTCTTAAAACCCACGCGCCAGGCAGTAGGCTTATTACAGTAGAGTAGAAGCCTTTTTGAACGCTTCCAACAAGCAGGTTGTCCAACTATGTTGTTATCTATTTAGTATCAAATGCATCCTCAAATTCGAGATTTTTCCTTCAAGATATTTCTATCAAAATCGATTAAGTGACAGTGAGAGTGTTACTTAGGATACTGATTAAATTTATTATAAAGATTCTCTATTGAGACCTTACTTGTTTTACGATGTAACTCATGGAAGAGAATCTCGTAGAGGTGGGTCTATTTCATATCGAGAATATTCATGAAGCACAATTTGCTTTGCAATTATATGAGCATCTTCAACAAGTCACTAAGTTGGTAGGCATCCGAGAAACCCGAGGATGCATGGCAACAATCTTTGGGAAGAGGAGATAGGATAGCGCCGGGAAGATCAATGAGGAATGATAATTAGGTTTCAATGCAACCCGACCAACCATGGGCAAGTATGTTTTAAAAAAATGAATTTTTTTGTGACTTGTTATATTCTCGCATTTTCATCGGCCTTCGAAAGAATGCGTGATGCATATGGATGGATCAGGGCCCCGATAAAGCTTACGGTTTAATTGCTAAAAGCTGCAACAAATGAAGGTCACAAATAGCAAACATAATGCAGCTGTAAGCTTATCCTTATTCTGAACTCAGATCCATGGCAGCTGCAGGAAACAAATATTCACTGCCGTGTACAATGGCTTGGGAGAAAACATTCAAAGCTTCATCTGACCAGAGACTAGTTGCTGAAATGGGGGCATTAAAATCAAGTGAAAGTGAATCAGCTTTTGGATTGGTAGGAGGTTCAAGTGCAGCTAATAGTGAATATTGTTTGGATGCTACAGGAGATTCAAAGGCAGTGGCAGTTGTACTTCCATCATTTCAAACAAGGAAAATGTTATTTTTGGTGATTATTGGTGATGTTAAGTGAACCAATAAAAGATAGGTTGTGTAGTGAGATGGAAGAGTCAGGTTATTCAATTTGTAGAAGGTGTTTGCAACACTAGAAAATGTTTTTGACTTCATCAAATCAGATGTATAGTGCAAATAACTAGTTATATTTATTCATGGGGTGTTTGTTAAAGCCATGTTTTGTAATACCATTGGAGGTGAATTGCAATTTTGGCTCTTGGAGATCTTCTCAATGGTGAAAGACCAGAAGCTGGATTCTAATAAACCAAGGTGGCATAATGACTACGGTCTCACGAAAAATGAATAATTCACCATGGAAAGGTACTCGGAGCATGTGGATTAATTTCTCAAGTTTCAAGCTCAGCACTCTTGTCATTTGGAGGATTGCGAGAGCACGGTCAATGAGTTCATTCCCGTATGATTGGGATAGGCGGACTCTTGGCCCAATGGATAAGGCACTGATCCTAGGTGTCTTGATCTGGCTAGCACATTGTTGACTAGGATGTCTACGTGTGCATACAAGTCATTTAAGTGGGGTCCACATGTACCCATTTCTTTTATTTATGTTTTTTTCCTTAAATGAATTTTTAACTTAAGTGGTTTCTATTATTAGTCACTTTTTAAAAATTGGTTGAAAAATTCAAAGGTCACTTAAGTGCCTTATTTAATGATCTCATGTAAAACCCTAACTACTTTGTAACCAACTTTTGGGTTATAAAAGGAAGTGAGGGCTCATTTGTAAGGGTGACTTTGAGAGAGGGAAGAAAATACTTTTGTGTAAGCTTTGTTTCAAGAATAAACTTTGTGTTCTTTTGTGAAAGACATTTTGGAGTTAATGAAATACGAACTTTGTGTCTCATTCATTGTCTCTTCTAAAATTTGATGTTCTTATGTTCATTAGATGTTAGGTGTTTGAATCTTACATGCAGATATTATCTTTGATCTTATTGTCAACATTATTAATCAGCTGTTCTAGTTCACAGTGATCAAGCTCTGACTATCTACTTGCTCATGTGTGTTCCCTTTTGCATGTTCTTGTTTGGCTAACTCAAACTCCATTTCATTTGTGTTGGTTATTCATCTTTCCTCTTCATGCAATATTAGGCTTTGTTTTTACCTAACTCTTGCATGTTCTTTCAGTTCATTCCATTCCACTCCTTTCCTTCTTTCTATTCCATTTCCCTCATTCACTTTTCTTTCCATTGATGTTCCAAAACACCCCCCATATACAATTTTGAATGTACATATGTAAATACAGTTTTGGTTTTCAATAAAGGTAGCCTCACCTTCATTGAGGAGGGACTTCATTCCCACACTGTTGCATGTCATTTGAATGCGTGCAAATCCATATGCTAACTTGAGAAGGGCTATCGCTGGCCTTTCTAGGACTGAAGTCAACCCTATGGAGTAGAACATAAGGGCCAAATTAAACATGGACATGAATTGAATACATTAGAACATCATGGAAATTATTTTGGAAGGCTTTGGGAAGTTTTGAAATACTTGGAGCAGTTTGAGAGAAAAACAAGGTTCTCAAGCCTAGGCGGTACACAG
Source organism: Taxus wallichiana var. yunnanensis (assembly GCA_018340775.1). Classification (NCBI taxonomy): domain Eukaryota; kingdom Viridiplantae; phylum Streptophyta; class Pinopsida; order Cupressales; family Taxaceae; genus Taxus; species Taxus wallichiana. The sequence goes on from CM031235.1 coordinate 131,258,861, forward strand.
GCCTAAAACAGCTTGTTAGGATTCAGAAGAAGATTCCAGGAGCTCTGGATGGAGTTGGAATTAAAACAAAACATCTTAGGAAAGAGGATTCCAATACCTACATGATTGGAAGGCAATATTTCTCGAGCACAGTGTGGAGTCCTAGATCAAAAATATGATTTTTAGGGATCATATGGTCGAATTAAGACATTAGACCCACATAATTGGATTCAAAATTCCATTTCCAGTCAGGATCATATAAAATTTCACCAAGAAATTCCACCAGGAGCTCAAGTTATCTTCATTCCAAGTTACCCTCTCAAAGGTAGTTCAGGACTTAGTCATTTTTTTGAGAGGACACGTGTCAGCACCAAGAGCTTGGTGGAATTTCATGTCCCTGAATTCCCTGAGGTTAGGTACATCAGCCCTTGGAAAATTTTCCCATCCCACATGTGACCTTTGGGACCCTCATATGACCTCCATACTTGACAGTTCGGCCCGGTGCTTATTTGGAGCATGCATTCCCTGCCGTCGGATCGGGCACCACATGTCAGCTCCAGGACCACCATGGAATTTTATGTCCCTTATGCACCTAAGGTGGGGGACATCATACCTTGAAAAATGTGCCCAGCCCCTATGGGGAGTCTTCTGGACACCCACGTGACATGATTCACCCAGTGCATTTTTGGAGCATCCATTCCCTGTCGTTGGATCAAGCACCACGTGTCACCTCCAGGACCACATGGAAACTGATGTCCCTTATGCACCTAAGGTGGGGGACATCAGACATGTAAAAATTCACCTAGCCCCTATGAGGAGTCATTTGGACACCCACGTGACTAAGTTTCAGCCCCCAGGTGCATTTTTCAAGTAAATCCCCTGTCGTTGGATCGAGGACACATGGCATCACCTTGACCACCGTGGAAATTGATGTCCCTCACGTCCCTAAGGTCAGGGACATAAGGGACATAAAATTTTCCCATCCCATCCATGTGCATGTTTTGAAAGTTTAAATCCAGCACTTAGCCATTTTCTTCCTCTCATTTCTCCTTCAGAACTCCTCACCTTGCCATGGCTCTGTGCATGATTGTCTAGACACCCGGTCCACCATTGTTGCTCCAAACTAGCTCTGCCATGGCCACATAAAATCTTAAAATCATGAATACATAGAAATATTCAGGCCTCATAAAAATTGAGTGAAATGACGAAGAACGAAGAGAAAAATGCAGATTTTTTTGTCAGATAACCGTGAAGTCACCCGATTGAAAAATCCTCATATCTTGCAAGATACAATTCGGATCGAGATGCCATATTTTTCAGAATTCCTCATTTTTAAATATGATCAAGATCCAACAAACAAGAGGTAAAATGGTGTCTAGAATCATTTTCTCTAACAAAACCCTCACTTCGTGCACCGGCTCACATTCGTCAGAATTTCCCATCATTCCGGCAATGGAAACGAGCTAAAAACTTGCACATGAGTTCCAAATGAAAAACCTATCACAATGGATTTGTTTTCATTGCAAACATGGACAAAAACTAAACCTGAAAATTTCGAGCTCCATTAATGGCCGCCATGACAACTCTGCGCTGAAGCCACTACCAAGTCAAAATTTCAAAATTTATTTCCAGGCATTCTAGTGGGAAAAACTATGTGAAATTCGGAGGGTGTGATTGTAACGACAAGAAGATTCCAAAAAGTATGTTCCATCACAAATCGAGCACTAGAAACACACTTTCTAAAAATAGTAAGTTTTCCTATACATGCTTGCTATTTTTGGCAAGTCTTCATCAAAAGTGGCTATGGAAAGAGTAGTGTGCACTGAAGATCTCCAAAAGGCTAGAATGATTATCCGAGAGCAAAAAATAGTGGAAATGACCATTTACTAAAAATAGTAAGTCACACTCAAAGGGTAGTTTTGGCACAATGGGACATTCAGAACTTCGTTGCATTTGGAGCTTTCCATCAATGAGGATCAATAGACTTCATCGGGAGACATATCCTCTTCTTCTTCTCTCTCTTTCTCTCTCCTCTTCCCCCAACTTTCTCTCACTTTCAAATTTTCTAATTCTTTGTTGGGGTTTGCACTTTTTGATATACCTTTAAGTCACTTAAAAGTGACTTTAGAAACATAATGTAAATTAAGTCGCCTTGCTATTATAAAAGGGACTTAAATATTTAAAGTGGAATATGAATAGTCTTAAGTCATATTAAGGTATTCGAAAGGTCATGAGGAAGATGAAGAGTCATATTCTATTCTATAAATTGTAAAGCCATTCCCATTTCAAAGGGTTGGTAATTGATCTTGTAGACTCAAGAGTGCATTGTACCTAGAGAAAGCAAAGGAGATAGCCATTTTCTTCTACTCTCTTCCCCTCTCAAATTTCTTCCATTCCCACATTATGTACAACTTTGATTTGAGCAATCAATACAAGAAGAAGGAGTTTCTAGCTTTCTTTGACTAAGGGGTTTCTTGATACTTGGTGATCGGTGAATTCTATTTGGTCTTGTTGCTATTCATAGAGTTGTTTCTTCCGATAAATGCATGTGTTGAAGTTTCTAACTAGTGTGTGTGTAGGAATCTAATTTTCTACCTACAACATTAGTTCTCCTACCTCTTTTCTCACTCCCCTTTCCCACTCTATAGATGAAGACTTCCCTAGCAAGAGATTGCTAGCTTTTCCACAGGGTCAGTGGAGTGCCCCTGTTGGATCCCAGTCGAAAGACCACCACAGAAATCCACACTTTCTCGCACATGCACATACGGAAGCTGCACTGGTTAAGTAGAGGGACTTAGATTCCCAGAGCGTTGGCAAGAAATCCACAAGTTTTTCCACTCAACAAATTTTCTCACCAAAATATCCCAATTGAAAGAAACCTTGTCAGTTGTATGGGGAAAAGAAGATGTTGCACCTTATTGAGGATCCCAACAATGCATCTTATGAAGTATTGTACACAAGTGTTGATGCTGACAACTTTGTAGGAATTGTTGATGGAAAAGAGCACAGGATTGAAAAATTCAAGTGTCTTGAATAGGAAGGCTCTCCTTGGACTTTATTTTTTTATGGAGCTTTCTCCAAGTTTGGAAATGATGTTGGTGTTGTTCTGATCTCTCCAGGCCAAGAAGAGTTTGTATTTTCCTTCAAACTCAACTTTGAGTGCACTAAAAACATTGTTGAGTATGAGGCATTGTTGTTAGGTATGAGGATTGCTTGGAAATATGGTGTTAAAGACATCACTGTCAAAGGAGATTCATAATTGATTGTAAAGCAAGTTAGAAAACTTTATGGCACAAAAAATCAGCGAATGAAACAATACAAGCATGTAGTTTGGGATATCATTGAGATGTTTGATTCATTCAATATTTTTCATCATGATAGGAAGTTCAATGATATGGTAGACAACCTTGTAGTATAGGGATCTCGGTTTGATAATTGTACAGTATCCCCATATTATGAATATGATATTGAGGTGTTAACTAGGCCATCTATCCCTGATAACATTAAACATTGGCAGGTTTTTGATGATGATGCTCAGGTCAGAAGATTTCTGTAGAAAAAAGGGGAGTTTTCTAATCAAAGTATTGATTGGGAGACAATGGTGTGCCTACCGGAGGGTAGATAAACCTTGTTTGGTAAAGGCATCATCCAACTAAAGACTAATACCATTCCTTCGAGGATGGTTTCTCTTGAATCCAACTTTGATAATGTTGATCACATTATTAACATATACATAGCAGCCTTAAGGGATATTAAGGAGCATGACCTTGGCACAAAGGAGAAACCAAGGAAGATCTGGTTGGGAAGTAATCTTAGCAAGGAGGAAAAGAATTCTTATATCCAATTGCTAAAAAAATCAAGATTTTATGGCTTGGACTTATTCTGAATTAAAGGCATATAGAGAGGATCTGTTTCAACATGAGATTCCCTTAGAATCTAATGAAAAACAATTCAGGTAGAAACAAAGGCCAATCAATCCACTCCTATCTCTTAAAATGTAAGAGGAACTGAAGAAACTGAGGGATGGAGGGATTATTCAGCCTACAAGGTATTCTTCTTGGGTTGCAAACCTAGTACCAGTTAGAAAGAAGAATGGTGACATCAGGATGTGTGTGGACTTCAGAAATCTGAACAAAGCATCAATGAAGGATAATTATTCTTTACCAAACATGGAAAACATGTTGCAGTTAGTGACCGGTTTTGAGCTGCTATCTACCTTGGATGGTTTCTCTAGTTATAACCAAGTTGTTGTAAAGGAATCAGAAAGAATTAAGACAACCTTTACCACCCCTTGGGGAACATATGTATATGTCAGGATGCCCTTTGGACTGATGAATGTTGGAGAACCTTTCAGAGAGAAATGGATGTTGCTTTTGCTGGTTACATCAATGATTTTATTGCTGTCTACCAAGATGATGTAACTGTGTTCTCCAGGAAGAGAAGTGATCATTTGTAGCATTTGGAGAAAATGTTGATAAGATGTAGAGAATATGGCATTTCATTCAAACCGAAGAAGTTCCATTTCTGAGTACAGAAGGAAAAATTGCTTGGTCACATTGTGTCATAAGAAGGGGTAATGATTGATCCGAGAAAGGTAGAGGCCATCGCAAGAGTCCTAATTCCAAGAACCAAGAAGGGAATCAAACTTTCTTTGGGTAGATAAACTTTATCGGAGATTCATATCAAACTTTGTTGAGTTGACCATTCCAATCACCGACATGTTGAATAAGGACCAGGGCATCAAATGGTAGGATGATGCCATTCAAGCTTTCAATGGGATCAAGGAGGCATTAAAGCATGCCCCTGTTTTAGCAGCTCCAGTTATAAGTATGCTTTCCAATTGTTTTCTTTTGCTTCAGAGAACACTATTGCATTTGTCTTGTTGCAGAAAGATGATGAAAGGACTGAGAGGTCAATTTCCTTTTTTAGTAAGAAATTGCAGGGGGCTGAGCTGAAATACACTATTATGGAGAAACAAGCATTTTCCTTGGTAAAATTAACAAAAGTTTTCGGGCCTTACATTTTGAGCTCTAAAATTGTTGCTTATGTTTGCCACACTATGGTGAAAGACTTCATATCGTAGATGGAAGTCTCAAGAAAAATATGCAGATGGGTGAACAAGTTGCAAGAATATGACATGGATATCCAAATCACAAAGTTGGTGAGAGGTTTGGGCTTGGCTAAGCTTATGACTGAGAGCAACTTGCAAACTATTTAGGTAAATGAGGTAGAAGAAGGAAGGGTAGATGTTTTTGAAAAATTGATGAGTTTTGAGTGGTACAAAGATGTAATTTTTATCTTAGACACATATACTTCCCCAGTATTTAAGTAAGAACCGAGAAAAGAGCCCTTAAGTTGGATTCCCGAGAAATATGTCATGGGTTAGCTTGGAATAACTTTCGAGGGATTTATCTTAAGATGCGTCACCAAGATGAAGCCCCAAGATAATTGCTGATCTCCATGGAGGATTTTATGGGGGAATTTTGTTGGAAGAGTCTCATAACACAAAATCTTGAAGGCTCATTATTAGTGGCCAACTCTCTTCAAGGATACAACTCTTTTGGTTAGAAGATGTGAGAGTTGTCAACGCTTCTCTGGAAGACTGAAAGCTTCAAGCTCCCTACCTTTGCATCCTGTATCAATTGAAGCCCCATTCAAGCAATGGGGAATGGATTTCATTGGTGAGATTTCAGACCCTTCAAGTGCTAGCCATAAGTGGATTCTTGTAGCCACTAATTACTTCACCAAATGGGTGGAGGAAATCCCCACCAAAAGAGAAACACACCAAATTGTCATGGATTTTATGTTGAACCATATCATTTGTAGGTTTGGGGTGCTAGTTAAAATTGTTGTTGATAATGCCATGAGCTTCAAAGCTAAACCTTTGGTGAAAATGTGAAAATAATACATGATTAATTTGACATATGCCTCTAATTACAATCCCCAAGAAAATGGACAAGTTGAGTTCGATAATAAAAATTTCTTCAAGATTATCGAGAAGAACCTTGGAGCTAAACAAAAGAAAATGGGGTGAACAATGAAGTTCATTATTTGGGCTGAAAGGATTACTGTTAAAAGAGCCACTGGAAAAATTCCATTTGAATTGGTGTATGGAACTCAAGATGTGTTGCCCCTACATATGTAACTATCCTCATATCAATTCATTCAACAACTAGAAGATCAAGAGGTTAGTACATATGAGGCTCGCATTAACTGATTGTTGAACTTGATGAAGAAAGGAGGACATATCACCAAAGGCATGTGAAGTTTAGAGAAAAATTGAAGAAGTTATTTGACAAGAAGGTCACTCCCGGATATTTTGACATTGGAGATCTTGTGTTGTTGTGGGATAATGAGACATGAAGACAAGGTCAAACTTGGTAAATTTGATGCATTGTAGATGGGCCCTTAATCCATTGACATTTGCATTGGTGAGAATGCCTTCTTCTTAAAATATTTGTATGGTGAATAGATCAAATTTCCTGTTAATGGAAGGCATTTGAAGTATTTCCTAGACCGATTCCTTAGAGTCAAGGTGAGGAACAATTGTACAGTGTATAGTTCGTTGGTTTGTTTTCTATCTTTTGTGTTTTTGCTCATTCTAGTCCTCGATAGCTTGGTTTTGTTGGTTTCTCGGTTCATTTTTTGGGGATGGTTGTGGTTGTTCTATTATGCTAGCTTTCTCTTTGACTCCATTTCCCAATAGTCTGTTCTTGGCACTTGGTCTGCTATTTGTTCTTGTGGCACTCGCAGGAGGTTCCCATCCCCGTCGAGCCAATGTTGGTGCTTGTTTTGATCTTGCACCATTTTCCCTAATTTTTTTCCTCTGATTTGCATGTTATGAAACATTTTTTCTCTCAATGTGGATGCTTTAAATATTTTACCTCCATTTGAATGCTTCAATTGTTTGTAGAATCCATTGTCATGCCCTTTTTGAAGGAATCTCTGAGTTTTCCTTGTTTTACCCTAATTTCTTCAAAATCCATGGGCTTTATCATTTTTCCTATTTTTCCCGACCATGGAAGCTCGAGAATGATCAATTTATATTTTTATGCCTTTGAAAATCCAAATCCATGGTTGAAAGATGCTTGGAACCATGTTTCACTTGGTTTTGTTTCAAAAAAATTCATCCTTAGTGAAAAATCAATTTCTGGGCATGAATGGTGAGTTTTTGTGTTTTTGACGGTCTAGTGGGCGTCTTTTTTCTGTCAAAATTGTTCCTCAACATTCGACAGTCACGTGGCTTATTTTTGTTGGTCAGGGAATGGTGGGAAAATGTTTTAACTTGTCACTTTTTTTTTTTTTGGCAAAAAGGCAAATTTGGTCTCATAGCTCCGCTCAATTCTGATTAGTTCTTTTGGTACTTACATCACTTCTTCTAATTGGATGGGGCATAGTGGGTTTATTTTTGAAATTTTTATTTTTGGCTACTTTGGCAAAAATTTGAACCCGCCACGTGGCCCCACCATGCTTTGATTAAAGAAAAATTTAAGTGGCGGGAAAAAGTCTTTTTCACCCACAGAGACGGACATGTGGCAAAGTTAAAAGTGGTGATGCATGCCTTCGGAAGAAGGTTGGATATTTCAACCTTTTGTAAAAATGGAGTAAAATTATATGATGGAAGCGCGCCTGCCAAATCATTTTAAAGCCTTATAAGGTTCTTGAAGTTGCGCCATAACGACACGTGGAGGTCTCCGCGGTCTTCTTTCCTTAGAATTTTTAGCAAATTCCTAAAGGGCTCGAGACATGTGGTGAGACCACACTCATTTAGGGTCTCTAATTTTGGGGACCACCTCAAGATTTGCCATTGAGACGCGTGGCAGTTTCAAATGTCAACAGGCGGGAAGGCGGGCCATTGGGGGCAACTTGGATTTTTTGCCCCTTGTTATTCAAAAGACTTAAATCATCAAATTGACCCACAAGCATGACTGAAAATAGTCAAAATGTTACTCTAATCAACGGTGGAGGTGCGTAATTTCAGAGAGGAAAATTTGAAAATTTTCCTTGTGTGGAAAAGGGAGTTAAAAGAGTAAAAGGAAGCATGGTTCCATTGGGACCCACATCAGAGACTAGAAGCGAAGGGGGCGAAGGTGTGGGGAAAATTTGGAAAAAGTTCCCTTTTCTAAAAATAAGGTGAAATACAAGAATTTAGCCGCGGTTCCTTTGGGACCCATATTGGGACATGTGTCAAGCCCATTTTTCAAAGGTAAAGGGGTGGTGCAAATTGAGAAATTTTCCATTTTTTCCAAAAGGTTTAAAAGGTAAAAAGGAACCCCGTGCCTATCCTAGCTTAGATCTCCCACGTGGATGGTCCAGATTCAAAAAAGGAGATCAATGGCGCGGTTGTGCGTCATATCCTTTTCCACCATTTTTCCTCCAAAACTCCTGGGATGTGGATTTTTGTGGTTTTTTATCATTCTTTGGAGTCTCCTACACATAAAATGAAGAGGAACATTAATTTGGTATCCTAGTTGGGTGGGAAAATTTTGAAGACGTCTTTTGCAATCAAGACGATGTCTTCCTCCAATCTGGCATGCAAAGAAACAGTTTGTGATTGGAGGAAGAAGTAGTTGGCATACGAGATTAAGAACGACCTACCAGGTGAAGAATTGAATCTTTGGAAATATTTGGAGATATTTGTCCTCTATACACTGACAACATTTTTGCAAATCTGAATTTAGGAGTCTCAACACACAATGGTGCTTTGAATGTCCCTAGTTTTGGGGGAAAATTTTGTTGTAAATGAAGTACTATAAATTTCATGAATTTGTCGTGTAAATGTTTGAAGTGTTAGAGGTCGAGACTGATTATTCTCATAAAAAGGCTTAATAGAACATGTCCATATGAGAAACCATCTGAAGAAACCTGTTTATCTCCTTTGTGTTAAATTTGATCATGTCAAGGTGATTGCGAGTGTACAGCCATTGACAAGCTCTGAGATTGTTCTAGAAACTTTCCCCGATAACTTTAATCAAACTTGATCTAATCTTGGTTCTTTTTGTGCAAAATTTGTGTTTGCTTCATTTCTTAATGTCTACAAGTATTTTTCTTGTTCTCGTTGCAATCTTACATTGAAATATTTGTGAATCACACAAGATCTTATCCTTGTGATAGTTTGGTGGCATTTGCAATTTCATTTATCATAAGAGCTTTCATTTAACAGTGAAATAAACAATTTTAAAATCACTGTGACTCCTAGTATGACTATAAGATTGTTTGTTAGCCTTTGAGGGTATCTTAGGCGTGATGAAATAGAGGTTGATAATGTTTAGTTAAGGTTTCCAATTTGAGCCTTCATTTTGGATCCTTGAATTTTTTGTGCAAAGTGCTAATATGGGCCTCCATTGAAGCACATATTTTGGTTAAAGGAACATCCTAGCTATCTCGAAGTATTTTGTTGTTTAAGCTCTCCATTTTTGTAAAAATTTCTCAAGGATCTGGTGAATCAAGTTCATCCCGCCTCACCTCCCACCAACATTCAAAAAAAAAAAACAACCAATCTTACCCATACTACCCCTTTTTTTTTCATGTGTGTATACAAATGCATAATTTTACTACCAAAACATGCAAAAACAATCGGTTTTCATTATCTTTAGTGGCACGAACCTTTCTTAGAAAATATCTCCATTATCTAGAGTGACAACCGATGAGAGTTAGGTTTTGTTGCACCGATCATATTTTCTTCAAGATCTTCTTAATAATTTCACAAGGAAGGATATCTCCATCTCCTCCACAAACAATAAGCTAAAAAGGGGCTCCTCTCACCCCGGTTAAAAAGCACAACCATAAAGTAGTGGGGATAGGTCAAATCCTCTTGAGGGTGCTACCCATTTCTCCACATCTCGAGTTAAAAAGAGCAAGCTGCATTTCATCCCCACTACAAAATGACACACTACATGCTCTGCTTGTCTCTAAGCTTCTGCCAAACTGTGATGTTTCTCGGCTTCGAGGTAGAATCAATTTAGGTACCAACATAACATATTTTATATTTTGTGAAGGATTTTTCCTAAAACTTTTAGATTGAAATGATTTTAATTTTCCTTATGCGTTCATGTTTCATACTTCAAAGGAATATTATGTTGTACATATTTTGGTATCAAAGATTTAAAGTATGAATATTGCCAAGCTAAAACATCTGGATGTTTTTATTTAATGGAACAAAAAAATTATACTTTCCTCATGTGAAAAACACTTACCAATGTTCATGAGCTAAGGTTTGTCTATAGTTCCTATATTTTCCTGCTCAACCTTTGCAAATGAATTTGGTTCAATATGTCACTTTTATTTAATAAATTGATCATGTTTATCAAATAATCCTTCAAGGAACACCAATCCTTTAGGAATATTATTTCCTTTTATTTGTAATAATTCTCCACTAGTCACTTCTTCCTAAGTATTTGAGACAAATTCATAGAAAGAAGAGTCACTACCCTCAAAATATAGCTCACTAAAGTTCTTAAATTTAGACAAGAATGAGATTTTTTTGTCATCATTGAATGTGTGTCAATTGATAGCACTATCAGGGACAACAAGGAATAATATTCCCTTTATGATACATTCATCCTCCTTAAACATTGGATATGGAATATGTGATGATGCAAATACAACCAATTCAAAATTTATCATTATGCTCCCAAAACACATATTTGATGGATAATGCCTTAAATTATTCTATATAATCCCATACCTAGTTCTAATAATGTTTCAAGAAATCATTATTTACTTGATACATCCTTTGATCGTAGTTCCCAATGTGTTTGGTATTATCTTGATCTTTGATATTTTAATCCTTTTTCTTTTTCCCTGCGAGCCTAATAAAAAATCCTCATACTCTTTTTCTTTATTCCTATTATCAAATTGAATATTGAAGCTTGAAGGAAGAATGAAAATCCTCATTTATTCTGATATGAAAGCCACACCTATTCCTAACCCATAAGTAGAATAGTTACCATAAAATTCTAGAGTCCATACCTCATTTGGATATTCTTTTATTGACTCGGAGATACATAAGTTTCATTAGAAGTAATGAAATAGGTACCTAAGCATAAATATTTGAATAAAATGTAATCTCGTGAATCATCTAACTTGGATATGATGTACATTACTTTCTCTTCAGGTTCAATATTTTTGCATCACCCCATTTACTAGGATTCATTCATGGGACCAATCTATGTGGATTTCATCACCTACATCTCTACAAAAACCTCTTTATAATAGTACTCTATAAGTAGATGGAATATTCACTAATAAGATTTTTATTTTAATCTTCTTCATAGGAAAGGTAACAAAAATAAATTGGGCATTTTTATTTTTCCAATAAGAGGTATTTTTTAGTTTCTATGGACTAAAAAACCTGAAAATATTTTAAGAGAAATATCTAGAAAATGAACTAACACAGTAAGCATGACATTGTCTAAAGCTCCAAAGTCAATGATGTAGTTACTGAGCTTGAAACCATTAATCGGTAGGGATAAGTAAAAGGGTTCAATCTTTCCATATGAAGAGGTATAAGCAATAATGTTTTGGGAGGAAACATGTTTACGATTCATGATAATACCCGCATAATAATTATTTGGTGCGATAGCATACTTTCTCTTAACAAACTTGAATAACATTTTAAACTGATCAATATTGTATTGAAGGTACTCTTCTTCTATCATTTGAATCTTGGTTTTATTTACATGATCAATACTATCAAAAGTGGAGAAAGAAGAGACTAATGAAGTGGTATGATTTTCATGATTTTTTTCATGCATATGGTACTTGTCTTGGAAACATTGGAAGGAGATGGGAAGAAGAATCACTTACATTTTTCTTAGTATTCTTATCTTACGACTAAAATGAAAAGGAGTCCATCTTTATATGGCATTTGGAGTAGGCTTTGTTAGACGAACAATGGAATGAAGGGGGAGATGAATTAGTCCATCAAAAAAATTGTTTAACTTAACTTAGTTTGAATACATCACATCAACCATTCATTCAATATTCATAAAAAAATTCTTATTAACCATTCAACAACCATATGCAAGATCAAGATGTAAGAGATAACACAAGAACACCAATTTTAAGTGGGAAACCCTAAAGGGAAAGAAAACCCACTAAAAATTACTTTATGTAAGCATGTTTCAAATCTAGTGAGGCAAAAACACATTTTAGTAGAGAACCAACCCTACAAGGAGCACCAACCCCCTAATTTATTGAGACACTAACCCCACAAAGAGCACCAACCCTATAAGAAGTACCATCCCCTAATTTAGTGAAGCACCAACTCTACAAGGAGGCTAAAACCCCTAAGATGATAAATCACTAACTCAACCACCTTTACATGAAGATATATAAGTATTATGTCTGCCACAACATATGGAGATCAAAAATTCAGCTCACACTTCTTTATTCTCTCTTCTTCAACTCGCTCTTTATTCACACTTTCATAACTTATTTTGTCTTCAAACCCTTACAAACATGCTATATAACTCTTCTCACACATTCAAACACTTCCTTGAATCTAATTTTATTCCTCCATACCTATTTCACACTTCACATTTGGGTCACACTTTTTCCCTCTCACTTAGTTAGTTCAAATTTGAACAAAAAAATTCACTTTGTACCCTTCTCAACTCAAAAACATTAAAAAAATTCAGTCTATATAGATTATCTTGACTAACAAAACTGAAAAATATAAAAAAACACTCATAAATATTTATCAAGTGGACCCATGTAGGTCATCCATGCACAAACACACCAAACAAGCCCAAAAATGGCTCAAAACCCCATCTCCTGATTCACTAAAGACCTCCAAACTCATCACCATGCTTAGCAAAACCTAAAATTCCTCACACATGTCAAATATGACATGAAAACATCATCCATGGTCATAAATTAACTTAGACCAGTCATATTCTTCATAACTCTACTAAGAAGGCTCATATCCTTTACCAAATAGATGTTTCAAGAAACTAGTATTCACCTATGGTGCTCTAGAACACCATAAAATATCACAACTATGGAATGTATCCACTCATTAGAAATTCAAGGACATTTATAACACATCCATTCAAGTTCAATATCTCATGAAACATCCATACATGCAAACCACACATGTTTTACTCTTCAACAAACCGAGCTGCCAAAAAAAACCATTTTAGGAAATGTATCATGTTTATACCATTTCTTACACTTGAAGTACATCCAAATTCCTTCACTAGGAACTACATTCATCCCTTGTTAGTATCCAACTGATAGAAAGCATCAACCAATCAAAAACATGAGACTTCTACCTCAATCTTCTAGCCAGAGCAATCATGTCCTAGAAAACAAACAACCTTATTCTTCACAAATTGAGCTAGATGACCTATCAAATATCCTCATCATGAGACAAACATACACCATTGTAAATATATTTAAATCCTCATCCTATAACACATTACATTTCCTTCACACTCTAAGTGAAATTCCTTCAACTAGGTTCATCTCTTAAATTGCTCATTTAGACTTCTTGGACTCAAGAAGTAGTCTTGAGGACAAATTGCACCATCACTTATAGAATCACTTCCACACTTAACGAAATAATGGAACAAAGGGATTTTTATAGGATCCCTTTATCGGGCTTGAACCGATGACTTACGCCTTACCATGGCGTTACTCTACCACTGAGTTAAAAGTGCTTTTGATCATGAAATGATCAATGGCTAAGTCGACTACATATCGGGTATATATTAAATAATATAAATGGATCCACATAGAATATCAATGTGAATATAGATAGATCTATATCTATGGATTTATCAATATTGTTCGAGAACCGATCCTGTTTCAATCATGTCAATTAGTACTATTGACCCATTAGGTATTCGATTGAATTCTTCGACTTTGTTATATGTTATAGAAAGGGTTAGATTTATACCCTAAAATTGTTAAGGATATACCTTCCATTGTTTTTCAACCTATTATTAAGTATTAATATTAATCCTAATTTATTAGACTATTTTTTTGTGAGATGACTCTCTTATTGGTCTGTCTGTTTATCACTTAGATTTACGCATAAGATTGTTTCGATCTGAGGTAGAGATCGGCATCTACGATATTTCGTAAATAACAATATTTGATTATTAGAATTTTTGTCCATAAAGAAACATGTGAACTGTATAATAAGTGTTTGTTTAGAGGAATAATATTGATATCACTTCATTATGGGTTCTAATAGCGAATCTCTGGACAATTTTAATAAATTAGTATTCGGTTCAAAATAAAGGGATATTGCTCTTAATTCCATTATACATTGAATTAAAAACCCTTCAACAAGCACGAATGAATCGGAAAAATCACCATCCCTCATGGAGCTTCTCAACACCATGCGTAACTACGAATCTTCCATATTTTTCCTTCAAAGAATAGGTCATAACTTTCTCATTCCTTATCAAAAACACAAGTTTGATATATCATTGGAACACTCTATTAACCAGTATTAAGAAAACTTGAACCAAGTCTCAACTCTACCTGTAGCTCCTGAAATTCCACTTTTATCACAAACTGCTCAAAACTACCCCAAAAACTAGTCTTTATAAATAGGACACATTTTTCCCTTTAGGAAATCAAGCATGACCTGAAATTATCATGGACATGTAGTAAAACTTCTAGAATAAAACTAATGTCAATTTATTCCATACCTTCTTTGGGAAACTTTCCAACAAACTGAACTTCTTCATAAACAATCATTTTTGAGTGAAGGCCACATACGGTAGTAAGAACTATATTACCTTTATGTAAATATGGAGGTGTCATCTATAACCTCCAATTATCACTTTTCAAAATTTACCAAAACAAACTTAGTATGATCAATTTCCTCCAAGTCACTTTGACCTAAGGTTTAACTAGGGTTTCAAAGTAACTTATGTTCTTAACGATCGTTCATAAAATTATGATGATCAAATTGTTAGAGTAGGTATTTATCTCAGCTCATGCTCACCTAGGTACTTTATTTACCTTTATTGTATTTATCCTTACCCACTTATGTGTGTGGATATTTCTTTTATCTTATTTAGATATTAGGAGATATTATCTAGTTGTTAGGTATAGTTCTTTCCTTAATCTATAGTATTGACTAGTTCTTTCCTTTATCTATGGTATTGACTAGATCCTTGATGTCTAGTTCGGCTCCTAAATCTATGGTCTTGACTAGTTCTTTGATGACTAGTTATTTCCTTGATTTATGGCTTGATCTACAACCTTGACTGGTTCTTAGATTGTTATTCCTTGCCTATTTAAGCAAGGCCCATTCTCAATGTATTGCATTGAGTTCCATAATAATATATGATATTGCTGCTCATTTGTTTGCAAAGGTTTTATGTAAAGCTATTACGAGATTTGCTTTCATCTTATTGATCGTGGTGTTTGATTAGCATGTGTGTTCTTGGCTTGGTATGATTTGGTTATCGTTCCTTTCACAAACCACTTCATTATTTTTATTAACCTTATTATTTCCATGGAAAAATATCTTCCAAAATCTTTGGGTCCCATGCAAAGAACACATCCCACAATGAGCATTAGAAGGTCAACTTTTACCTCAAAAACCAACTGTGGAAAATCCGGTTTTACTAAAATTGATGTATATTACAAAATTTTATTCAGAATGACTAAAAATTTTCGTAAATAATCATAACAAAATCCTCTCACTTTTCATACTCACCATCTAGCTCAACTAGCTCTAGAACTCTCCAACCAAAGAGACTTACCTATGCTTATTTACCATGTTTCCACCTTCTTACTTCCTAACAACCTCATACATATACTACACCTATGAGAACTGACCTGAAATTCATCATAAATTCCATGAATACCAATACCATGATGATACTGCTTCAAAAATATTGATCAGTTCATTTTCTCATGTCACCTTACCAAACCACATGCTTTAGATCTAGGAATAGGCCTAAAATGACTACTTTTCACCATGACATCACATGAAATGACCTTGTAGACCACATGCAGACTCATAGACACTCTTGACACATCATACTAACCATGATGGACCTCATGAATAACTTTATTCAACTTGATAGGACTCATATAGTAGCTATGCAAGCTAAACCATACTCCAAGACCTCATAGACCACCTCCAAACATGACACTACCAATCACCCTTCTTGTTTCACCTTTGATTGACTCCTCATAGAGACTCATACAACATCATGACACCCTTTTCGATAAATGGAATTGAAATCAATGATAACGAAAGACACACCGACCAACAATATCCCCCATTGTCCTTGATGACAACCATCTTCGGAAACATTGATGGCAACCAACAAGACCAAACACACATGCTTGAATATTTTTGATATTTTTAATGCTTCTCTCACCCTTAAACATCTATGAAAAAGGCTGAAATGACAACTATACATGGAAAATGATAACACACAACATGACACAATGGAAACAATGCAAAAAGTGACTTATTTGTTCAAATAGCTCCCCCTTGGACTATATTATCTCTTTTCTGACCTCAACAACAATATATGATGATCCAATTGACCGATATGATCATCCACAAAGCTCCCCCTCGAATTATATCCTTAAATTTTGTCTTCATACATGTTTGACATATCCATCTAGGTCAAAAACATGTAAGAAATAAAAAAATCTACAACTAAATTCTTACGAAAACATCTTTTAGGACTATTGGCCCTAAACGAAATATTTAATAGAGATTGATCAAACTTCTCATGCCCCTAAGAGTATCAAAAACACATGAGAAACCACTAAGAAGCTCACCACCGGAAGCATACTACCTATATCTCACTGAAAAATAAAGAATTTAGGTCTTACCTTTCATACAAGCCTTGAGATTGATTGTCATAGAGACTGATGTCTGAATCACTCCTATGCTTCTACCTTATTTAAATGATGATACATCTCACTTGATCAAAACATCTTTCTCCTATACCAACATACCGACAATCACCATCCACTTAGTCTAACATTCTACTTAAACACCTTACAAGCTTGATTTGGAGTTAATATAGGCTCCCTACCTTAGATATCCTTCTTAGACTTGTAGCACTTTGTTTAAGCCCTTCGATCATGTTTCCTCTATTTTTATAGTTTTCACAATATTTCATTCACACTTTTTCAATTTCACGTCATGACAATCCTTTATCATATTAGAAGTTTCCACCTGTACTTTATTTTCCTTCCTCTAATTTTCCAAAGCTTCATACAACCATCATAGTTCCTCTCCATAGACTTAGAGTCTTCTAACTTGGCTTAAAGATCACTAAACCACGGACTTCTTAACTATGTGTATAATTCAACACTTGTGTTAGAACATAATATTAAGTGCTTATAATGTTTAGTTTATAATTAAATAATTTATAATATAGTTTATATTCTTAATTATTTAATATAAACTTTATATTATGTTTATTAGTTATTTAATAACTAATTATTTATAAACCGGGTTGAACACCCCATCACTTATTGTGTTTGTAACCCTTGGTGCTATTTAAATATGGTTGTGGGCCATATTTTGTTTAATTCACTTCAAATGAATTTATCGGAGCGAAGTGAGGAGTTTTGAGATTTACTGGATGTATAAAAATGTTTCTCAATAATGGAAATTCTTACTTTACATGTGGTTTTTCCCCTTTAGGGATTTTCCATGTCAAATTCATGTTCTCATTTTTTTACTATTTAATATATTTATTTAATTTTACATTAATGTTATAAATACAATTCAATGTTGTTAATTAATATTCTCACCTCATACTTGACATGATACTAGAGCATGTGTATTTGATTATTTTAATTAACTAATGGATGTCTCTGTTCGGGTGGTTGGGTGGTTGGGTAGTAAAGCTTAAATATTTGTTAAAATATTTCTCTATATATTCTATAGTTTCAAATATGTGTAGATTGAATTATTTTGGGGATAAATTCAAGAGTTAAATAAAGGATAAAAGGCCATCGAGACAAATTCCACAAGAATAGGAAATGAAATTTTTCTATTGGTCTATGTTTTACCCATGTCCCCGGGTGTGGTAAAAATATAAAGTGTTATTTTACATTTTTGGCTTAATAATAATAATAATAATCATAATAACAATACATTATTTCCCATGTCCGATTGTAACCCTTTAAATAAGTTAGTTCGATTTGAAAAACTATATTTTATAGTTAATATATACCCTAATATCTAAAAACTATATTTTAAAAATATGTATATATTATAGTTTATAATATAAACTACTCTAATCCTATATAGTTTAAAAACTATACACTAATTTTTTTATGGTTTAAAAATATCCTATAAACTATGTTTTTTTAGTAAAAGGTTAATCAAATGTGACCCCTTAACATTTAAAGCATCCTAAAAATGTCAACTAAATGCGGTCTGCCTATGTTTTAATCTAAACTATTATAAACTATATAATGCGGCCTAAAATCTAATATTATAGTTTACATTAATATAAACTATGTGCCAATGTTATATAGTTTAAACCTAAACTATATTAAAGTGGACTTGTCAACTGAACCCCCTTCTAATTCTTCTCCACGTGGAGCCTCCTGCTCCTCCATCTACCTTCGGCCCCCATGTGGCCACATTGGTCTGGTCGCCACCCATTTTCACTATGGCCACAACCCATATACACATTTAAATATTTTTTTATTTTTATTTTTATGTTTATTGGTTTGGACGTTGGGATCACCGACAAGTATTGGATGTTATTTGCGTTGAATGTATGAAACTTGGTCTCCATTTATTGGTTTTAAAATTGGAAAATGTTTACGTCTGTTTCCCCACATTGTCAAGGTTTCTGGAAATTATTTTGCCAAGGATTAGTCCCACATCGGTGGAAATTTCAAATTTAGAAATCTTTATAATTATGCTTTCTATCACGAATGATGTGGCTTAGGCCAGGTGGTTACAATGGTTTTTGGGAAAACCTTTTGAGCAGATCAATGAATGTAGTAAATAAATTAATATGTGCCATTTGATACATGGCTAGTATAATACCTTTAACTATCGCTAGTGTATAGCGAAATGAAAACATTGGTAATTGGAAAATTTGAATATAGTATGAGCTCGGTATACCGTAAAATATATAATTTTAATCATGTTATTAAATATTTTTAATATTAACATTTTTAAATTTTTATATTAGAAAAGGAATTTTTTTATAATCAAAATAAGAAGTAATACATTTTAACGATAAGTTGAGTATGTCGTGCTTTTTGCAAAACAAAAAAAAAAATCACTCACTTTTCAAGAAATCATTGCTACACATCAAACTATTATGTTTTTGGTAGAATATTTGTTCGACGGGTTAAATTTTGATGTGAATAAAGGAAAAATAAAAGAAATACACCTACAATATGCACTTAAATGATAGGGAATTGTTTCCACTCTTTTGTAAGGTTTTTCTCCATATAAACCAAATTTTTATCAAAAAATTGATTGTACAAGTTGTAGTAATCATTTTTTCTCACAAAGATTTGATTTTGTCAATTTCAAAGGAGTAAATTATAAATTATGTTTGGTGTCAAGGGCGTTGCCCTCAACCCCACCCTCTATCATGATAGGGAACATGCCAAGGGCACGCCTTAGACCTGCAAGGGGTGTTACCCTCAACCCTACTAGGGGTTACCGCCCTTAGAACCGTACTCCCGATCTTGTATTGAGTATCTTATGTTAAAAAATCTCACCCTTGTTTATTGTGATAAATGATAAATGATTTGAAATGAAAATGAAGAGAATAATCATTTATTTAATGTAGTAACTCTATAAACTACATCTATCAATTCTGAATGATAATTATATGTTTTATTTGAATGTATGATAATGAATTGATTTTTTTCATTAATAGTTAACTTAGAATAACTATAAATTTTGGTGGTTTAGAGATATTATAGATGAAAAACATAAAAGGTGGATTATTTGTGTATTAAAGGTTTACTTTGATTTCCTAGTAGTTTATTCAAAAACATAATTGTTATTCATCTTTGGAATGAAAACTCGATCATATAGGACATGTCTAGGCTTAAATTTTTCTCCTATGAAATGTATTGAAGGGTGCTTACATGTTGATTTTTGATGCAAACCCCACATAAATCCATGGGATGGGTTCACAATTAGAGGATATTTTTCTATTCGAAGGTATGTTGTGATTATTCTTGTATGAATTGATTATCTATTCAGATATATTATCTATCAGTCTTATCACTTTTTTAAAGGGCTTAGAATAGATAATGATGATATATGTGACATTGATAAAACATTTCTTAGTATGTGATTACTTAAATATTATTATATGCATATCAAATGACACTTGGGATGCCTTTGTGTTTGTATTGGAGATGTCCAATACTGATTGCATCTAATATATATTTTACAAGAGTAATATGTTGAAATTTTTCAACATATTTTAACATGGTTAGTTAAGCATATTGTTATGTTATTTGTTATACAACTAGTGTTTAACTTTTATAGATGGTTAAAATTGAAATCAATAATTATTTATATTATGCTTATATGGATATTATGACTCTAACCATGTTGATGTTGTGTTGGATATAAGATATACATATGGATTTTTGTTCAATTTTTTGGTGCAGATTCCATTACTTGGAACAATAAAAGAAACCAATGGTCTCCATTTCTTCTACCGTGGAAGAGTAGATAAATACAATAGAATTAACGAAGAAGCCATATGGATAAATTGGCTATTGGAAGTGATACACATGGAAGATAAAGGAAGAATTTTTCTTCTATGTGATGGCCAGAGTTTTATTGCTCTTACTAAAGAATCCAGTTCAACATCGAAAATGAAGCATATTGATGTTAATATTCTTCTTATCCAAGATAATATCCTCTGTGGTGATATAGATCACTAGTACTACATTTCTAAAGATCAAGTAGTAGTTATTTTTATGAGCTTGTGTGTGCTTTGTAAAATACTACAAGTTTTTTGTAATGATTGGCTTTTCATAGTTTTCATTGAGGGGGAGTGTGCATGGAAATGTCATAACTCTAAGTTTACGGTGTATAGTCCAGTGTGTTGCATCTATTTTTAAAGAAGGTCCTTGTATTATAAAAGGCTCCTAGAGATGCGCTTTTAAGAAATTTCCATGAGAAATCGTGAGATGTAGTCTCACAAATCATGCTTACCCTAAATCATAACTTCGATTTATGGATTCCAAATACTTTTGTACTAAAAGGTAAGATGAGAATAATGAATGTGCTTTATAAATCATTCAAAAATGATATGTTATCCTAAAACTTCACTAATGGTTTATGGATTTGTAAATCTTGTTCTACAAACAGTAATGTTGGCATATGGTTTTGTATTTAATATTAAGGGGTGCTTTAGAACATAATATTAATTGTGTATTATGATTAGTTTATAATTAAATAATTTACCATATAGTTTATATTCTTAATTATTTAATATAAACTTTATATTTTATTTATTGGTTATTTAATAATTAATTATTTATAAATCGGGTGCACACCTCGTCACTTAATGTGTTCGTAACCCTTTGGGTTATTTAAATATGGTCGTGGGGGCCATATTTTTTTAACTCACTTTGGGTGAATTTGATGGAGAGAAGTGAGGAGTTTGGATATTTACTGGACCATGTAAAAATGTTTCTTAATAATATAAATTCTTATTTTCCGTTATTTTTCCCCCTCGGGGTTTTCCATGTTAAATTTATGTTCTTGTTTTTTTATTATTGGATATATTTATTTAATTTTACATTAATGTTATAAATATAATTCATTCTAGTTAACTAATATTCACACTCGGACTTAAAAATTTACACCCTTAACCCAAAATCAAGCTTCTATACACTTTGCACAAAGACCTTATTTTCAATGATCAACCCTCTAAACAACAACATGCTCATAATAAACACATCTTTGTGATAATAAATCATGTAGTGTAGACATACCACTAATTTGACCAAGATCATACCTTGATCCTTATTGAAAATTTGTCCATTTCAATCCTTAATACTATCATAGCTCCCCAGGACTTACAATATCATTTAAAACAGTTTATTTCCTTCGAATAACAAATAACATACCAATATTGATTTCAAATAATATCGTGGTCTGCATCAACAAGTGTAAGTTCACAACATTTATAATATCCTTTACTAAGTGTTACATCTTCCAAAAGTTTCATTTTTGTTAGAGACCACAGTACTCTGTCAAAATTTTCCTTCTTTTGATGAATTCGAGGTCATGCGCTGATTTTAACATTTAAACTTCTAGCTTTAGATGTACTTTTCTCCTATCTCCATCGAGATGTGACTAAAAATACCTTCATAGACCTGTAGCCTTCAACATATTGAACTAACTATAATAGTATCAACTTCAAAACTATATGTCTTTGTGATGATACACTATTCATTCATTGATGCAATATTTAACTAATTCAATCTCCCCACATTTTTAACATCACCTTCTTGGGATTGAGAGCACACAAGTTCTCTTTCATCTTAAGTCATCCCACTAGAACCTCTGATTATTCATGTATATTTTATAACATTTCATTCATATTCTTGTAACATAGTAAAACCTTTAAGTAAGTGGAATAAGAATCAAACCTTTTCTCAAAGCTTCATTCATGAGGCAATACATCTATTCTTGACTCTTACTCAAATTAGATCCCAAATACAAAGTACAAGGGCCTTATTTCATACTCTTTTATACTATATTGATTCATATACAACCAACCATGATGAATACATAATGATACCATGATTTAGGTCGGTCATGCACATTCACGCCAAACAAGCCCAAAATGGCACAAAACCCCATCACTTGATTCATGAAATACCTCCAAACTCATCACCATGCTTAGTTAGGCCTCTAAAGTCCTCACACATGTCAAATATAACATAAAAACATCATCCATGGTCATAAATTAATTATAACCAATCAAATTCTTCATAACTCTAGTAAGAAGGCTCATATCCTTCACTGCAAACAGTTGTTTCCTTAAACCGTCTTCACCTATGGTGCTCTAGATCACTTAGAAACATCTCAAATATGGAATGTAACCACTCATTATAAATCCAATGACATATATAACACATCCATTCTTTCTATATCTCATCAAACATCTATACATGTAAACCATGCCTGTTACTACTCTCACCAAACTAAGCTTCCCAAAATACCATTTTAAGAAACTCAACTAGTTTGCACCCTTTCTACAAATTTCAAGACCTCCAAAAGCCTTAAATAGGAACAAAATTACTCCCTATTTTTTCTCTAATTGATATCAATCATAAACCAATCCAAAACATGATACTTCTACCTCAATCTTCTAGCCAGAGAAATCTTGTCCTGAAAACAAACAACCTTCTTCTTCACAAATTCAGTTGGATGACCTATCAAATCTATTCATCATGAGAAAAATCATACACCATTAGAAATATCTTTGAATCATATTTCTATAGTACCTTATATTTTCTTCCAAATCCAAGTGGAAGTCATTCGACCATGTCCATCTCTGAAACTACTCATTTAGCCTTCTAGGACACAAGAACTAGTATTGAGGTCAATTGGATCCATCACTTCCAAACTAACTTCCACACTTAAAAATTTATGGAACATCCTTATACATGTTGTATAAGCACTAATAAATCTTTAGCAATCATGAAGAACTTAGAACAATCACCATACCTTATGGATATTCTCAACACCATGATAACTTAACTAAGAACCTTCCATATTTGACCTTCAAAGAACAAGTCATAAATTTCTCTTTCCTTATCAAAAACACAAGTTTTCTATTGTAAAAAAATAAATTCATAGACAAAGAAGATAAATAAATAAATAAATAATATTACCTTCACTATAGATCTCTTGCAAATCTCAAGTAAGATCATAAAAGATTTTTAAAAAATTGATCTTGTTGAAGTTTGGATTGTGGATGCTCTTTGATATTACTTCTCTAAAGGGATTTGTAGATGCTGAGAAAATTTTACAAGGATGTAGATGTCAAATTAGCAAAAGTTGGATGCAATTTTCTTAAAGCTCGAGGATATATTTACAAAGGAAATGGATTACTTTTATAGCTGAGGGTAGAGCCATGAAAGGTGGATTTGACATTGACTAAGCTCCATGTTAATAGTTGAATCACCCGAGTTAGCAAGTAGACTTGGCAATTGGTAGTTGCAGATTTACAGGGGCAATGGAAATTTTGATTAGTAGAATTTACATCCGGAAATATAAATTGCATGTAAAACTCTATAGCCCCTTTATTTTTAGGAATCTAGAAGTGGAGTCCAGGTGGGATAGGGATGTATAGTTCAAGTGTAGTTGACTGGAATATGTGGAATTAAATAGCTAAATTTAATTAATAGTTAATTATGAAGATATAATTAACCATTTAAATAAATAAATGTCTCGAATATTAGCTAGAAAGTGTTAGGAATTAATTTAATTAATTCCAAGAGATAGAATTAAATTAATTTAATTGTGAGGAGATGATTAACCATTTATTTAATTAACCATTTTTTCTCTTGCACATAGAGTTGTCACCAATATTATGAAAGAATCAAGATGGTTAACCCCGGATGTACGTAAAAAACATATACACTGCAAAGAAAAGAGAAAAAAGGAAAACAATCCAAATATGAAAAGAGTAAGTGTAGGCATCGGGGTTATTAAGGAACCAAGATGTTATCACACTACTTGTAATTGGTCCAAGAAGTAAATATCGGCAATGCAATATAACATTAAAAAAGAAGACAATTAGTTATGTCCCTAATTTGTGCTAAAATGAATGATTATGTAGATGTAAATGCTCCTTATGACACTCTTGTTATATCCGTTGTATAAATGATCTGAAAGAAATTGTCCCACATGAAGTTATATCGCAAAGGAAAGTAATTTGTTTGTGATAGCCATAAGCTTGGAATGATCACTAAGATAATAGATAAAGGTATGAATTCACCAATATTATGTTGAAATATTGTAATATTCACTTAGAGGGTGTTCCAATTATAGGATTTCAATGATATGGGAATGTTTGTTTGTAAATTTTGATGATTTTCTGATTTTTATTTTATTTTTTAAACATATGATTTTTGGATTTTTAAGAGTTGTTGAAGATTTTGAAATAAAAATGCAAATAAATGTAAACAAGTTTGAACACATAACAACAAGAAAGATACACACCATGGATTATTTAATAAACTAGGAGGAAAACACAAAAATGCAAACAAGAAAGCAAGTCACATAAACAAAACCAATATCAACAAGAATTAACTCACACCAAAGTTATGTATGAACTAAGATACTAGTAATTTACCTACAATTGGTCTATACTCAAAAAAACAATCCAGATACATAGAACATTGACCAATCTAATTAATTAAACAAAATATTAATATAGGAGTATGCAAGACAACATGTGATATGTATAAGTAACAAGCAAGAAGTAATGATGTTAAAACTAACTAGTAAGCAACAATATAACACAATTTGCAAGGACAACTCCTAATGTGTTCCACTATGATGAAATAGGAAGATAAGAATGTCCTCAAATGATAGTTTATAACACGAAAGGATTGGATTAGGAAGAAGAGTAGAGTTATACTTAGACACTCCAAAAGATAATCTTGTTGGATCTTGTCGAAGCATGACCTAGATGAGGTGAAGTCAATTGTTGCCCAAAGAAAAGTTAGATTACGAAGGGTGACATGATTGATTTGAAGAACAAAAATGATTTGGAATAATTAGATGACAAAATTGAAAAACTAAGGTATACATTTACAAATGCTTTTGGAACATTTTTGAAATGTTTTACATGTTTTTGGTATATTTCGAGATAATATTATATTATTTTTGGATTTTGGGAAACTGTTGTCCATTCAAAATTCCCCTACTTTTGAGAAGTTGAAAGTTAAAATTTTTGAAGTTAATGTCTTTTGTTGTCCTAGTAATGTGAAAAGTCAAGAAATTGTAAAATCTACATTTTTGGGTCATTTTGTGTTCTTTTCGGGCCTGTCAGACAATTTTGTCCCAAGTGTCCCAAGTTCATTTGGGCTCTCTGTTCCCAATCGGTCGCTTTACAGAACTTCGTTCTTTTCGGGCCCGTTGGAACTTTTTCTCCCAATTGTCACAAGTTCACCCGGGTCCATTGTTCCCTTTTCATCCGGTTCGGACGAATCGCGTCCTCTGCGTACTTTCGTCCCGCGTGTCCAAAAACATTTGTGCGTCTTTTCCCCGCATCGCCGGAATCGGCCGAACCGCGTACTTCGCGCTTTCGCGTCCCTCATGTCCCAAATGAACCAAGTGCCATTTGTGCTAATTTTTCCCGCTCTACCCGAATATCTTGCTTTTCAATTTGGTAGATGTGTATTTAATGCGCATTTATTATCTTTCTCTCTCCTAAATGGCTATATAATGAACTGCCCCCTATGCGTTTTTGCACACTGCTTTCATGCTATCTATTGCTCGTACCCTTGCGACCAAAATTTCTGCGCGTGCATCTTTTCCCCCTGCAATTCCATCCCAAGTCCAGCTTGCAGCCTTGCTCTCCAAATTACTATCAACATGAAGATAAAATTCCAGGGGCAGGAACAAATTTCACCACTCGAGTCTGTCGTTCCCGATATCGGGAAAGTGAAGTTCGCCACCTTGATTTTGGGGATTTTTGGGCAAGGATGACATATGCAAACCCTTCACCTATGGCACAGATGATCCATGACAATGGTTTGGCCTTCACCAGTGGTTTCCTTATCTCAGTGCAATGCGCACATACAATGCTCTCCTGCGGTGCTCATTTTAACCCTGACTCGAGTGAGTTGGCAAACGTGCATGGGGAGCTCATCGCTAAACTTGACACTGCCGCCATTGGCACTACCCTAAGAATTCTAGAAATAGACAATGCTATAGTTATTTCTCGGAACACAGCATAGGCCCTTTTTGATCAAGATAGTGAAAAATATAAGGTGTGGGTGGCGAAGTCCGGCATTAAAACCCTAAAAAGGGGTGTCTCGTCTATCCAAAACTCTTTTCCATGCAAATTTCAATGAAGAATTGTCGATTTTATAATCCCTCTTGACTCGGGTCATGGGCTTACCTCTACCAACAAGTTTCATTTACTGGATGTGCCCACTCATCAATATGGTGTGCGAAGGGACTCGAGTATCAACTGGGTGGAGATCATCGGTATGAACCTAGCGGAGCAGCCTGTCCTAATGTACAACGAACAAAGAAATTCTATATGAATTCATACCTGATGTATACTCCTGTAGCATCAAGGCGACGTTTGGTTTCTCATACATCGACGCTCACAAGGGTGATCCCGTATATGCCTCACCCGCAGTTCACCTTAGAAACTAGCAATCACAATTTCGGAAGGGTGAACGACGCTTTCACCATGTACATTGTCTGGATTCTTGAGAGCGACACAACGAGGAGATTTTTTGATGAAGCCATGAGTCTGATATCTCACTACGGTGCTTACTTCATCCAATTTAGAAATTTTTCCTATATAAGGCTTACGCAAGCTATGAGAGGACTCCACTTAAACTCCCCATGTTCTGCAATGATAAAATGGCCTTAATAGAAGTGTGCGAGTAATTAGAAAAGTTGCATCTAGAACTCAGAGAGATAAGAAAATCAATGGTTTGCACTTCCCCATCTCTTTGGGAAAATACACTTGCAAAACATCCTGGATACACAAAATATAGAAAGAGCCCTAGCTCCCATCATTGTCCATTTCTTCAAGCCAAGAACTTGTTTTGACTTAAAAAAATTTATTGAGCGTAACATCAAGATAACTTATCATCATAGGGAAGATACGAGAGGACTATTGGGCTGATCTGTGTTTGATGATTTCAAAGCAAGGAGAAGACATTATGGTAGGTTTTCCTTCATTAATCCAAGAGCTTAACTCGTACCAAGTTCTGAAGGGCTCTAGGATGATAATTCTAACCTATACTCATATGAGTATGACAATGTGGTCAAACACACTCCCTTGGAGGATTTGGATTGGTTCAAAAAGGAGAAGGATGATTTGGCTGAAATCCTAGCTCCGGTCTTAGTCAGGACCAAGATCTGGTTTGATAAGAAAGTCCGTGAATTTAGAAGGCATTCAGGGGAATCCTCCTCCAAGGATGCTTCAACACCAAGGAAGGAAGCATTGACACCCAGATTGGAAGCACCTGTGCAGACCCCTCCTACCTTGTCAACTCAAGGACCTACAGTCTCCACTCCTTCCTCGTCCACCCAGGTATATCAAAAGAAAGTCAGAGAAGTCAAGAAGGAGCCTGTGGAGGAAGATCCCCTAAGGAAGCATACTGAGTTGTCCTCAGGCCTAGAAAGCATCATTGTTCTCAGTGAAAGTGAGGAGAGTGAAGTTCCTGTATCTACAAGTGCTCCAGAAGCCCCCATGGATAAAGAAAAGGAGGTCCAAAGCACTGAGCTTCTAGGTGCTAGTGATCCCTCTGTACCAAAACCCCAAGTGCTCCACTCATATCCCAACTAGAGGCAATAGCAGTGTAAACCTTGGGTGCCATGAGTTCTCTATCTCTTGGCCCTCTTGCCCCACCTTCTTCTTCCTCCTCCTCTTTTGCATGGGTGCAGCCTCTTGTTGACAGTAGGAAGAGAAAGTCTTCCTCCCGGATCTCAGGACCCAATTTTGATGCTGTGGTGGCCTTATTAGGTACTACTCCTCCTACTCACGCCAAAAAAGCCAGAACTACCTCCAGGATAGTGTCTGATGCTCAAGGCCAACAATTCTTGGAGATAGCCAAGCCTAAGGCAGATAAGCCAGAATAGGATTTGCAAGCATCCGACCTTGAGCTCTTAAGAATTCCCATGGGAGAGTCTACCCCAAGGTGAGATCCACAATCTCCAGAGCAATGTCACTATAGTCATTAGGAGGGTAGAGAAAGGGCAGCAAACCATAAAGGAGTTGGAGGAACAGGCCCAAATTCTTACAAGTTTCATCAAGTCTCTGCAATCCAAAGATAAGGTTTTGGATCCTACCCCATTGACTACACTTCCACCACCTGTAATTCTGAGCCAGGATGAAGTGCAGAGTATCAAAGATATGCACAAGTATTCCATCTATGGAAGAGCTATGGAGGCCATGGTGGATGATATGCTTGTTGCAGGATTGAACTTCATTTATGAAGATTTCAAACTCCACGGGAAGGTGAACAACTTGCAACAGAAGCTCTCCTCCACTATTGGGAGCATAGATAAAGAACTTAAACTTTGGAGCATTTGCATATTAGACCTTCGCTTCATGGGAAAAACAGATGAAAACAATTTATTGGCAAGCAAGGTCTTCAAGATGCAAAGGATAATTTTTCAAAATCCTAGGTCTATAGCGTGGAATGGAAGATCAAGGTGTTGGAGGAGGCTTTGGGAGAGTTAAAGAATAGTTGGTAGAAGGGTGAGGCCTTCAAAACACTAGTTATATCTGCCTTCAAGGATATACATTGTCATCTTCATGATGAGACTTCTGGTGTGCTTCTCTCCTTGTAAGAAATCAAAAGCTCAATTCAGAGGTTTTGTCAAAGGTGATCTATTCAAGGAGAGTTCCATTTCCAAGGAAAAAATGAAGGAGATCTACTCTCTTCAATCAGCTATAGAGGAAGCGAATAAAGATTATGATACTCATGTCGAGTTCGACAAAGAAATGGAGAAGTGCCTCGGATTTTGGACTCGACCCACTGCCAATACATCACCCCCGAGACAGAGACATAGCAGAGGCGTTGAAGAGATTCAGATAGCGGATCCTAAAGTCGGTGGGTCCCTCCCAATCTTGAGTACCCGTCTTCTTCTCCTAATTCTTCTCTTTTCTTCCTTCCTTTCTTCTCGGGTTTTTGTAATTAGTTGGGGTATTGCGATTAGCAGCCCCCTAACTAAGCATTAGTTAAAATAAGTAGTTACCAAAGAGTAACTAATTTGTAAACTATATAATGGCCTCTCTTCGCCATTTTTAGAGGGGGACTTGGCTTATTCTTGAAAGTGTAAAGAAATCATAAAGAAATCAATATAGAAGGATTTTTCTTTCTTTGTCTATCCGGTTTCCTTTGTTCTCAAGCTATTCATTAAATCTTGTTAGATCATTTGTCTGTGTTATGTTGAGAAGCTTTGTATTCTTGCAGATGTTATTTATAGAAATTTGTGTCTTTTCAAAATTTCATCTTATTAATGTGATACAAATGATCTTATTCCAATTCACTATACCCTCGCATACATAAGGAATTATTCTGTCATCTATAATTCTGAATGGTGCCTTTCCTTTCGTTTCCGCATTTTCATTCCTCAATCCTTTTGTGATTGATAACCTTTTAGGAAACACTTTCATGATATCCAAGTTCCATAATGAAACCACACTTTTTCATCTGTAAATAAGTTCGTTTCTAAATAAGGGAACCTCTCCCATTAAAGAGGAAGGACTTCTTGTCCCCCGATTGTTGCTCTTCTTAAAGGTTCCTTTTGACGCCCAACATTTTTGGAAACTCCACTTTGGAGAATCGATTCCAGTTCTATAATCATTTATCAATCATCTTTTGATCTGGTGACTCCACGTTTTACTCGAGGGAGAAAGGCCGTTGGTATTGAATATTCTCGCCCGCTTTTCGAGCAGCGGGGTTTTCCTTTCCTTCTACAAAAATAAATACAAGAGCTCATTCAATAAGAACTCCTCCTGTTAAAAATAGAATCTCTACGGGTGGTATTCCTTCAGAATAGATCAGTCCTAATCTCTGAGCTCTGATTCTTGTTGGTATTTCAGTTCCTCTTCAAGCCATTTTTCCACGAATGGCAGTACCATTGCCTTGGGGCCATCGTGTTGGGCCTCTTTCCCTTCCTCAACCTTTGCATGAGTTACCTAGAGGTAATCGGAAGAACTTCCCTAAATTCAAGGGTTATGGCAAGGTGCATCCTGTTGAACACATTGCGGCCTTCATAGTTGCATGCGAGTTATGGGAGTGGAACATGAAGACGTCTCTCGTAAGGCTTTTTGTTGAGACTTTGCTAGATAATGTTGTTGATTGGTTCTATCACCTTCCACCGGAGCTATCACTAGCTGGAACACAATGAGAGATAGGTTTGAGAACCGTTTCAAACCAGTGGAAGATGTGCATGCTTTGCTAGCCCAAATTTCTCAAATAAAGAAAGAATCACAAGAGCCCATGAGAGAATTTGTGGCCTGATTCAACAAGTTGATTAACAAAATTCCACCAGACACTCAACCTAGTAGATCAAATCCAAAAATGCTTCTTCCTGAATGCCCAATTGCCTGAAGTTAGTTATGCATTGAGAAGAGCTAATCTTGCAACATTGGCCGAAGATCAAACTCTTGTTGTTAGTGTCAAAGATGATTTAATCATGTCAGGAAAGTTGAGGAGAGACCCTTCTAGATCCAAGTCTTCTTCTTCCTCCTCTTCCACTCCTAGACCTAATACTAATCCATTAGTACAAAAACTTGCAAATGATCTCATCACCATTAAGAAACAATTGGCTCAGCATGCTCCCTATGCAGACGTTCCAAGGAGGAATTTTCAGCCCAGAAATCGTTTTCCTGCTTCTCAAACAAGGCTAGCACTTGAAGGACCTCCTATTAAAGTTCTTGTCAATGCAACCTATGAAGTTGAAGAGCCAGAGGATGAAGAGGTTAATGAAGATTGTGAAGAATTTGTTGAAGAGGTTGATGATGAAATAGAAGAACTTGAGGGATCTCGAGTTAATTTCTTTACTATCAAAAGGCATTGACGGAGAAGATGATTATTATGAAGTAGTAGCAGATATGAATAGCGAATCATATGCTATCATGACTCGGGAGCAGAAAAATCGAGGGAGAAAGTGATGCGAGTCCACCGGAAAATCTAAGGAGCAGCCAATGACTATCCCTGTAATTACAAAAAGAGGATCTCCTATCCCCATTTCATCCACACCAAAGGTGAGTCCTGCTCTAACTCTTTTTCTACTAAGGGTTCCAAGTGAGGATAGCCCGTCCACTTTTGGATCTTTTGATATTATTGATCACCCGAAAAGACTAAAGTTCAAATCTTAAAGGCTGAATATTATCAAACTCATACCAAGGCTTTTGCTAAAATGATCCACTTTGTCAATTCCCATTCTAAAACTACCTCTAAAGGCCTTTTACCCACTCCATCTTCTGTACCACAACCCAATCTGGTAGCCGCTGTCACCTCACCCAATGACAAGATCAAACCATTCTATGTGACACTCCTTATAGCCGGCCATAGACTCGATGAATCGTGTGTCATAGACTCGGGGCATCGAGATAATGTAATGCCTGCCAAAGTAGCCCATGCCTTAGGCCTAACTCTCACATGCACTTATGGGTCTTGTTATTCTATGGAAAGTAAGGAAGTACCCCTGGTCGGAAGAATTAAAGATGCAAAAGTAGCCTTTGCTACCTTGCCTGAGAAGAAGGTTTTAGCTACTATCCTGGTAGTAGACATTCCTCCTTCATATGGGATGCTGCTAAGTAGGAACTTCTGTAAGGATGTGGGCAGGGAAATTCAAATGGATTGGTCACATTCTCTCATACTGTTAATGGACAAATGAAGAAGTTGCTTTGCCGGAGAAGCGATCAGTATATTGTACAAAAGACAGATGATCCCAAAGCACAAATACTTTATGAGGATATGGGGCATGGCAACTATATGATTATGTCTCCAGAAGAAATCCAACTCCCAAAATATCACCTGAGGATCCTAATGGTATTTGGATATTAGAGTTTGATGGAAGTTGTTCTTCAGCTGGTTCTGGAGCAGGTGTAATATTGGTATCTCCTGATAGTAGGATTCATCCTTTCTCATTCAAATTTCAATTTGAAAATACCAATAATACAGCAGAGTATGAAGTTCTCATCCTTGGACTCCAGGTAGAAAAAGAACAAGGTGTGAAGAATCTTCTAGCTCGTGGAGATGCAGAGTTAATTGTCAAGCAAGTTAGAAACCTCTTCCAAGTAAAAAGAATAGAAGGTTGAAACATTACGAATCGGGTTTGGGATTCCGTTGAATTTCTTGACACCTTCTCCATCGAAATTGTGCCTAGGGAGGAAAACTCCAGGGCTGATTCACTAGCAGTCTAAGGGTCATTGCTGATACCTCATCTTGACTTCTCTCAAGATAATTTTACCATTGAGATGATCCATAGGCCCAAAGTGTACTGATAATGCGAGCAAGCGGCAAGTTTTCAATGATGATCAGCATATGCTTTCTTTTCTAGAACTCAAGGATAATTTTGCATAGTTGTACTTTGAAGGAAGCGATAATTTACCTCGTGAAAGTGTGCCCATCAACAAAGAAGTCGTCAAGGAAACAGAGACAGATCAAGATGAATGTATTAAGCTCAAAGGAAACAAGATTCCAAAAGGATTGGTGAGTTTAGAAGAACTGTTTGACAAACACGATAGGTATGTAAAGTTTAAAGCTTCTACTGGACCTCAACAATCAGCTGAATATGACAAAATTAATATTGGGAGTTCTACTGATCCTAAACTCGTGAACATTGGAAAATGTTGTACATCAGATGAGAGGAAGAAGGTAATTAATCTTTTGAAGAAATATAAAGATGTCCTTGCTTATTCCTATGAAGACTTAAAAGCCTTTCAACCAAAGGAGATGCAACATTTTATCCCTCTCAAACCTGGAATTAATCCTTTCAAATAGAAGTAGAGGCAATACAATCCTAAGATAGCTGACACCATTTTTTAGGAAATACAGAAGTTATTAAAGGCCAAAATCATTTTTCCTATCCACCATTCAACATGGATTGCCAATATTGTGCCTGTTAGAAAGAAAAATGGTGAGATTCGTATCTGTGTTGACTTCAGGAATCTAAATCAAGCTTCCTTAAAGGATAATTATCCTTTGCCCATGATGGATCAAGTCTTGCAAGTTGTAACAGGATCTGAAATGTTGTCTATGCTTGATGGCTTCTCAGGATATAACTAGGTAGAAGTTAATACTGCAGATCAACACAAAATGGCTTTCACTACCCCCTGGGGTACCTTTTCTTACAAAAGGATGCCTTTTGGGCTCATTAATGTTGGTGCCACTTTTCGAGAGCTATGGACTTGGCCTTTGGAAGTTTGAAAGGGAAGTGTATTGTCGTATACCTTGATGACTTGACTGTATTTTCTAAAACAAGGGCAGATCATTTTCAGCATCTAGAAACAGTTCTTTTGAAATGTAGAGAACATGGGATCTCTTTAAATCCTAAGAAATCTGTCTTTTGTGTCACAGAGGGGAAATTATTGGGGCACGTTGTCTCCAAAGATGGTATAAAAATTGATCCT
The DNA here is from genome assembly GCA_018340775.1 of Taxus wallichiana var. yunnanensis. NCBI lineage: Eukaryota > Viridiplantae > Streptophyta > Pinopsida > Cupressales > Taxaceae > Taxus > Taxus wallichiana. Next base: position 131,293,156 of record CM031235.1, read on the forward strand.
GAGTGAGTTCAAGCTATTCAGCAAATTCCTCTTCCAACCAGCAAGAAAGGAGTGCACTCTTTCTTTGGTAAGATTAACTTTCTGAGAAGATTCATCCCTGATTTCGCAGAGCTAACTTTGAATATCTCCCAAATGATGAAAGGAAAACAAACATTTGGTTGGTCTCCTGAAGGGAAAGAAGCCTTTGAAGGTATTAAAAGGGCTATTGCTAAAACTCCTATTTTAGCATGTCCAGATTTCAGCAAAGATTTTATTATCTATTGCTATGCCACAAATAACACCACGGCCGTTGTTCGACTCAAAAAGATTCTAATGATCATGAACTCCCAATTGCATTCATGAGCTAAATTCTGAAAAATCATGAACTGAAATACACCATAATGGAGAAACATGCTTTCACAAATGGTTAAAGCTGCAAAGCGATTTCATTTCTACATTCTCAATTCTCACTCCACATTATTTGTACCAGATACAACCATCAAGTCCATTATCACACAACAGGAGTTTGGATCCAAGAGAGGGAACCGGGTGGCCAAGGTCTAAGAATATGACATTGACATCGGGCCAACTAAGCTTGTTCGTGGAAAAGGATTGTGTGAACTCATTCTTTGAGGGAGTGGGCATGAATTACTAGGAATATGGGGATGATCTTCTTACCGTTTTGTTTCTAGGTTCAATCGATGAATGGTATGCTGATATCACACATTTCCTCACTTATGGGCGTGCCCTTCTCATTTGACTACCAAAGAAAAGAGAGCTGTTAAACTAAGGTCAGCCCAATATGTTTTGTGGGAAAATTCCTTGTTTAAACGTGGACTGGATGGGAGATTTTTGAAATGTGTGGACAAGAAACAACGAAGAAGCTACTTTCTGCTTTTCATGATTAGGCATGTGGAGGGTACTACTCATCAACTGTCACTACCCATAAAATACTTCATGGAGGATATTACTGGCCTACCTTGTTCAGAGATGCATCAAAGTGGGTTGATAAATGTGAAGCATGTCGACCTTCGTGGGTAGACCCAAGTTGGCCTCTTTTCCCCTTAAGCCGCTTGTAATCGAAGAACCTTTTCAACAATGGGGTTTGGATTTCATTGGAACACTTAATCCCTCTTCTAGTGCTGGTCATACCCATGTATTAATCGCCATATATTATTTCACCAAATGGGTAGAAGCCATTCTAGTAAAGAGTACTACTTCAGAAGTAGTATGCAGTTTTATTAAAGAAAACATCTTGATAAGGTATGGTGTGCCAAACAAGATCGTGACAAATAATGATTCAAACTTTTCTTCAACCGAGATGATGGATTTTTGCTATGGATATGGCATCTCCCTAGCTCACTCCTCAGATTATTATCCTCAAGGGAATGGACAAGCAGAATCAACAAATAAAAATCAGTGGCTATTATAAGGAAATTGGTTAATGAGTCCCAATGGAACTGCACAAGAAACTCTATGATGCTCTTTGGGTAGATAGGATCATGCCTAAGAGAGCCATTGGGATGTCCCCTTTTCAGGTAGTATATGGAGTGGAAGCCCAATTGCCAGTCACAGTGGAGCTACCAGCCCTACATTTAATGAAGGCCATTGAAGATACCAGTTTCAATGATTCTTTGGATAAGAGGATCATGTATCTCCACAAATTGGATAAAGATAGATTGAAAGTTGCTGATAGGATATCTGCCCACCAACAGAAAGTAAAGATCTTATTTGATAAAAAGGCCAGGTTCAGAGATTTCAAAGTTGGAGACATTGTTTTATTGTGGGATAAAAGGCATGAACCTCGTGGTAGCCATGGCAAGTTTGATTCCCTTTGGCTCGGACCTTTCAAGATCAGGCACTTTTCTAGTAAGAATTCTTTTTACCTTGATTATATGGATGGTTCTTCTCTCCCACTTCCTTATAGTGGGTAGTACCTAAAATTGTTTAAGTCATAGGTGATTAGGGAGTCCTTTGTATATTCTGTATAGTGTGTGTTCTCCTTTCCTTCCCTTGTTTTTGTGTGTTGTTTGTTTGGGGTGTTGTCTTCTGTATTGGTTTGCTTTTGATTCCATGGCCCAATGGATAAGGTAATGGTCTACTTCCCTAGTTTCTCTGAATTCTTGCCTTGTCTCATTATTTGAACTTATGCCAAGTCATCCCCAGAAGGAGCCAGCTGTTGTCCATTCAAAATTCCCCTGCTTTTGAAAAGTTGAAAGTTAAAAATTTTGAAGTTAATGTCTTTTCTGTTGTCCTAGTAATGTGAAAATTCAAGAAATTGGAAAAATCTACGTTTTTGGGTCATTTTGTGTTCTTTTCGGGCCTGTCGGACATTTTTGTCCCAAGTGTCCCAAGTTCATTTGGGCTCTCTATTCCCCGATCGGCCGCTTTACCCGAACTTTGTTCTTTTCGGGCCCGTCGGAACTTTTTGTCCCAATTTCGCAAGTTCACCCGGGCCCATTGTTCCCTTTTCATCCGGTTCAGATGAATCACGTCCTCTGCGTGCTTCCGTCTCGCGTGTCCAAAAGCATTTGTGCATATTTTCTCCGCATCGCTGAATTGGTGAACCGCGTACTTCGCGCTTTCGCGTCCCTCATGTCCCAAATGAACCAAGTGCCATTCGTGCTAATTTTTCCCGCTCTACCCGAATATCTTGCTTTTCAATTTGGTAGATGTGTATTTAATGCGCATTTATTATCTTTCTCTCTCCTAAACGGCTAAATAATGAATCGCCCCTTATGTGTTTTTGCACACCTGCTTTCACGCTATGTATTGCTCGCACCCCCTTGCGACCAAAATTTCTGCGCGTGCATCTTTTCCCCCTGCAATTCCATCCCAAGTCCAACCTCGCACCTTGCTCTCCAAGTTACTATCAACATGAAGATAAAATTCCGGGGAACAAATTTCACCACTCGAGTCTGCCGTTCCCGATATCGGGGACAGTGAAGTTCGCCACCTTGATTTTGGGGATTTTTGGGCAAGGATGACAGATGCAAACCCTTCACCTATGGCACAGATGATCCATGATAGTGGTTTGGCTTTCACCGGTGGTTTCCCTATCTCAGTGCAATGCGCAGATACAGTGCTCTCCTGCGGTGCTCATTTCAACCCCGACTCGAGTGAGTTGGCCAACGTGCATGGGGAGCTCATCGCCAAACTTGACACTGCCGCCATTGGCACTACCCTAAGAATTCCAGAAATGGACAATGCTATAGTTATTTCTCAGAACTAGGCACAGGCCCTTTTTGATCAGGATAGTGAAAAATATAAGGCGTGGGTGGTGAAGTCCTGGCTTAAAAACCCTAAAAAGGGGCGTCTCGTCTATCCAAGACTCTTTTCCATGCAAATTTCAATGAGGAATTGTCGATTTTATAATCCTACTGGCTCGGGTCATGGGCTTACCCTCTACCAATGAGTTTCATTTCTGGATGTGCCCACTCATCAATATGGTGTGCGAAGGGACTCAGAGTATCAACTGGGCAGAGATCATCAGTATGAACCTAGCAGAGTAGCTGTCTAATGTACAACAAACAAAGAAATTCTATATGACTTCATACCTGATGTATACTCTGGCAGCATCGAGGCAATGGTTTGGTTTCTCATACATCGATGCTCACAAGGGTGACCCCGTATATGCCTACTGCCCGCAGTTCACCTTGGAAACCAGCAATCGCAATTTCAGAAGGGTGAATGATGCTTTCACCATGTACATTGTCGGCTTCTTGAGAGCGACACAGCGAGGAGATTTTCTGATGAAGCCATGAGTCTGATATCACACTACGGTGCTTACTTCATCCAATTTAGAAAGTTTTCCTATATAAGGCTTGCAGGCTATGAGAGCACTCCTCTCAAGCTCCCCATGTTCTGCAATGATAAAATGGCCTTGATAGAAGTGTGTAGGCAATTGGACAAATTGCATAGAACCTGCAGAGATAAGAAAATTACTGGCTTGCACTTCCCCATCTCTTTGGGAAACTACACCTGCAAAACAGCCCTAGATGCACAAAATATAGAAAGAGCCCTAGCTCCCATTACTGTCCATTTCTTCAAGCCAAGAACTTGTTTTGACTTGAAAAATTTTATTGAGAAGAACATCAAGATAACTTATCATCATAGGGTAGACATAGAGGACTATTGGGCTGACTGTGCTGATGATTTTGAAGCAAGGAGAAGACATTATGGTAGGTTTTCCCTTCAATTAATCCAAGAGCTTAACCTGTACCAAGTTCCTGAAGGGCTCCAGGATGATAATTCTGACCTGTACTCATATGAGTATGACAATGTGGTCAAACACACTCCCTTGGAGGATTTGGATTGGTTCAAAAAGGAGAAGGATGATTTGGCTGAAATCCTAGCTCCGGTCTTAGTCAGGACCAAGATCTGGTTTGATAAGAAAGTCCGTGAATTTAGAAGGTATTCAGGGGAATCCTCCTCCAAGGATGCTTCAACACCAAGGAAGGAAGCATTGACACCTAGATCGGAAGCACCTGTGCAGACCCCTCCTGCCTCGTCAACTCAAGGACCTACAGTCTCCACTCCTTCCTCATCCACCCAGGTATATCAAAAGAAAGTCAGAGAAGTCAAGAAGGAGCCTGTGGAGGAAGATCCCCTAAGGAAGCATACTGAGTTGTCCTCAGGCCCAGAGAACATCATTGTTCTCAGTGAAAGTGAAGAGAGTGAAGTGCCTGTATCTACAAGCGCTCCAGAAGCCCCCATGGATAAAGAAAAGGAGGTCCAAAGCACTGAGCTTCCAGGTGCTAGTGATCCTCTGTATCAGAAGCCCCAAGCGCTCCACTCATATCCCAACTAGAGGCAACAGTAGTGCAAACCTTGGGTGCCATGAGTTCTCTGTCTCTTGGCCCTCTTGCCCCACCTTCTTCTTCCTCCTCCTCTTTTGCATGGGTGCAACCTCTTGTTGACAGTAGGAAGAGAAAGTCTTCCTCCCAAATCTCAGGACCCAATTTTGAAGCCGTGGTGGCCTTATTAGTACTACTCCTCCTACTCACTCCAAAAAATCCAGAACTACCTCCAGGATAGTGTCTGATGCTCGGGGCCAACAATTCTTGGAGATAGCCAAGCCTAAGGCAGACAAGCCAGAATAAGATTTGTAACCATCCGACCTTGAGCTCTCAAGAATTCCCATGGGAGAGTCTACCCCTGAAGGTGAGATCCACAATCTCCAGGAAATAGTCACTAGAGTCATTGGGAGGGTAGAGAAAGGGTAGCAAACCATAAAGCAGTTGGAGGAACATGCCCAGATTCTTACAAGTTTCATTAAGTCTCTGCTGTCTAAAGATAAGGTTTTAGATCCTACCCCATTGACTACTCTTCCACCACTTGTAATTCTGAGCCGGGATGAAGTGCAGAGTATCAAAGATATGCACAAGTATTCCATCTATGGCATAGCTATGGAGGCCATGGTGGATGATATGTTTGTTGCAAGATTGAACTTCATTGATGAAGCTTTCAAACTTCACGGGAAGGTGAACAACTTGCAACAGAATCTCTCCTCCACTATTGGGAGCATAGATAAAGAACTTAAACTTTGGAGCAGTTGCATAGTAGACTTTTGCTTCATGGGACAAACACATGAAAAAAATTTATTGGCAAGCAAGGTCTTCAAGATGCAAAGGATAATTTGTCAAAATCCCGGGTCTATAGCATGGAATGGAAGATAAAGGTGCTTTGGAGGAGGCTTTGGGAGAGTTAAGGAATAGTCATGGCGGAAGGGTGAGGCCTTCAAAACACTAGTTATATCTGCCTTCAAGGATATACATTGTCATCTTAATGATGAGACTTCTAGTGTGCCTCTCTCCTTGCAAGAAATCAAAGCTCAATTCGAGCTTTTGTCAAAGGTGATCTATTTAAGGAGAGTTCCATGTCCAAGGAAAAAATTAAGGAGATCTACTCTCTTCAATCAGCTATAGAGGAAATGAATAAAGATTATGATACTCATGTCGAATTCGACAAAGAAATGGAGAAGTGCCTCGGATTTTGGACTCACCCACTTTGCCAATACATCAGTCCCATGAGGCGAGACATAGCAGAGGTGTTGAAGAGATTCGAGATAGTGGATCCTAAAGTCGGTGGGTCCCTCCCGCTTATGAGCACCTATCTCCTTCTCCTAATTCTTCTCTTTTCTTCCTTCCTTTCTTCTCAGGTTTGTTGTAATTAGTTGGGGTATTGCGATTAGCAGCCCCCTAACTAAGCATTAGTTAAAAGAACTAGTTACCAAAGAGTAACTAATTTGTAAACTATATAATGGCCTCTCCGACCATTTTTAGAGGGGGAACTTGGCTTATTCTTGAAAGTGTAAAGAAGTCATAAAGAAATCAATACGTAAGGATTTTTCTTTCTTTATCTATCTGGTTTCCTTTGTTCTCAAGCTATTCATTTAATCTTGTTAGATCATTTTTCGTGTTATCTTTGAGAAGCTTTGTATTCTTGCAGATGTTATTTATAGAACTTTGTGTCTTTTCAAAATTTCATCTTATTAATGTGATACAAATGATCTTATTTCAATTCACTGTACCCTCGCATACATAAGGAATTATTCTATCATCTATAATTCGAATGGTGCCTTTCTCGCTCGTTTTCGCATTTTCATTCCTCAATCCTTTTGTGATTGATAACCTTTTAGGAAACACTTTCATGATATCCAAGTTCCATAATGAAACCACACTTTTTCATCTCGTAAATAAGTTCGTTTCGAATAAGGGAACCTCTCCCATTAAAGAGGAGGGACTTCTTGTCCCCATTGTTGCTCTTTTAAAGGTTCCTTTTGACGCCTTGTGAAACATATTTGATTTTTTTGTAGTTTTGAACATATTTTAATGTTTTTGGGATTGTTAAAACATATTTGAATGTTTTTCTATTTTTTTGAGTTTAGACCACATGCCAAGGGAAAAAGGGAAAAAGGAATTCTCAAACTACAACCAACACGTCATACATGAACAAGGAAAACAAAAGTATGGAAAAAGGTGAACATATGTACTAGACTATGGTAATTAAGACTTGAAAAGGAAAACATGTGACATAAGGTGAGGTAGAATGATAGAAAAAAATACAAGGCAAAAAGTGAAGAAAGTGAGCACGTTGATATGTCCCTAACACAAGGGTTACTCTTTAGAGGCTTAGGAGTAGAAATTTTTCAGATGAATGGAATTCATAGGATCTTTCAACTCTTTTCCATCCTTGGTGGATAATTTATATGCTCTGGATCCAAATTTTACAAGTAATGACATAGGGACCCAACCAATTAGGCTCAAAATTTCCTTGTTTTTCACGTGGCTTAGTTATGTTCTTCTGATTTTATTTTAGGACCAATTCAACAATCTAGAGTTGTTGTAGTTTGATTTTGTGATTATAGTTACAACACAACCAATTCTAGTATACTTGTAGATGATCCAAAGGACTCATACATATTTCATCTAAAATCTCGAGCTTTGAAATATGTTTGTGACGGAAATCCTCTTCATGCACGAGGTATTGGAGGGAGACACGAAGATAAGGAAGCTTATCTTTGGTGGGTAATATGGATTTAGAACCATATATGAGGGAAAATGAGGTAGCTCCTATAAGATTGCAGAAATAAGTGTGGTAATCCCGAGGACGGGATACAATTGCATATGCCAATTATGTCCATGTTTATCAACCGTCTACTCCAAAATGGATTTGATGGTCTTTTTGGAAGCCTCAGACTGGTGATTTCATTGTGGGTATTATGGTGTAACCCATTTGAGGCGGATATGGTATTTTTGGCTAATTCTTTGACATGCTTATTCTTGAAGGATCCACCATTTTGTGTGATAATATGAGAGATTATATGGTTCAAAATGAACTTAGAAATATTGCACCCAGAAACATAGGTGAGAGGCATAGCCTCAACCCACTTGTGACATATATAATGGCAAAGTGATAATGAAGGTATGGCCATTGGAAGATGTGGGTTTTATTTTTCCGATTAAATCAAGCCCCAATTTATAAAAATGCTATGATGAGGTGATAGGATGCAAGGTTTGCGAAGTTGCATGAATGAGGTTACCATTATTTTGACATGATTCAAATTTCTTGACATAGTTTAATGCGTCTTTTTCCATTCTAGGGTAGTAGTATCCAACACGTAAGATCTTCTTTGCAAAGACCATTTCGTTGGTGTGTACACCACATATGCCCGAGTGCACTTCAACTAGCATTTGATTAACTTATTCCTTATTGAGACACCTTAACGAGTCCCATCATAGCCTCCTTGTTATAGGGTATCTATAAGGATAGTATAACTTGAGGCACATTACGCCAAGGATATTTTGTTGGAAGATGTCATGTTTAGAGGGTAAGATTTATTTTTAATATTTATGTATCTTGATACCAAGGGTGATCGGACCAACATTCTCACGGACTATGGTAGACTCCAGAATTCATATGTGGGCACCAAAATATGTTCAACAAGGAACTCATTGTGAGTTTGATTAGTGTTGAATGAAATAAGGGATGAGATAGTGGCAATGGTATCCACCGCTTTGTTTGCACACTAGGAACTTGTTTCAAATTGATAATCTAGGAATACCCTTTTAGACTTTCAACCATGCATTTATAGGGTACATATTTCTCATCTTTGACTTGAAATGCACCATTGAATTAGTTTATAATGAGAAGAGAGTCTCCAAAGCATGTCAATTCTTAGAATCGCTAAGAGATAGCAAATACAAAACCTATTATAAGTGCTTCATACTTGGCTATGTTGTTAATATAAAGGAATCTAATGTGGTAAGATTTAGGAATTAGATCCCCATCAGGTGTACGCAATACAATTCCAGTTCTGAACCATGGATGTTACAAAATCTATCAAATAATAAAGTTCGTAAGGGGAATGATTCTATGTATAAGTAATGTTCATTTGGAAATTCAAAGTTTATCGATTTTGAACTGGCAAGAGCACTCTAGCCAATTGATTTACTAGTGCTTGACCTTTTATATCCTTCTAATTGAAAAATTCAATGTCAAATTCCTTGAGTGCAATCCAGGTTGGACATTTGTTCTGTTATGGCTGATCTTGAAAGTAAGTACTTAAGAGGTTTGACCTTGGAAATTAACTTGGTTATATGATTTAACAAGTAGTGTCACAACTTACCAAAAGTGTAAGTGACTACCAAGCAATATTTCTCAACTAGTGATTACTTAATCTAATGCTCAAGGAGTGTTTTGTTGAGGTAATACATGGCTTTCTCTTGCTCCTTGTTGTTTTTTTATAATATTTCCTAATGTCATGTTTAGTGGCTATAAGTGTAGAATAATATAGGATTTTCATGGATGGGTGGTATGAGTACTGGTGGAGTGCAAAGATACTCTTTTAACTTGGTGAAAGACTCTTGACATTCTTATGTCCACTTGAATTGGACATATTTCTTAAGCAATTGGTTGAAATGGTGGAATTGATCTACAAGCTGAGATATGAAATGTTGAATAGGTTGTATTTTACCCAACAAGCCATGTAGTTGTATAAGCTTTCGTGGAGGCGGAATATCCATTATATCTTTGAATTTGGTAGGAAAATCATCCTTAGGACTATTAGAGTAGGTATTTACCTTAGCTCATGTTCACCTAGGTACTTTATTTACCTTTATTGTATTTATCCTCACCCACTTATGTGTGTGGATATTTCTTTTATCTTATTTAGATATTAGGAGATATTATCTAGTTGTTAGGTATAATTCTTTCCTTGATCTATGGTATTGACTAGTTCTTTTCTTGATCTATGGCATGGACTAGATCCTAGATGTCTAGTTCTCTCCTAAATCTATGGTCTTGACTAGTTCTTTGATGACTAGTTATTTCCTTGATTCATGGCTTGATCTATGACCTTGACTAGTTCTTAGATTGTTATTCCTTGCCTATTTAAGCAAGGCCCATTCTCAATGTATTGCATTGAGTTCCATAATAATATATGATATTGTTTCTCATTTGTTTGCAAAGGTTTTATGTAAAGTTATTTTGGTGAATTGCTTTCATCTTATTGATCATGGTGTTTGATTAGCATCTGTGTTCTTGGCTTGATACGATTTGGTTATCTTTCCTTTCAAGGACATGCCTTGTTGATGTCTCATAAATATATATAAATTTGAATCCCGGGGTCTTATTTGTAACCAGATACCATGTTTAATATCCACTCGGATAGTCGATGGACCGAATAAATCCCACGTCAAGCAATTTCTATAGTTTGGCATTAACAAGCAATGCAACTTTGGGATGCATCTTATGTAACGTTTTCTTGACAGGCTTAGCATCAGCGTACACCACAAGGTGATGAACCACGAGAGAAGGGTCAAGTATCAACATGTCTTCCTAGGACCTAGAAAATATGTCTTGAAATTTGATCAATAGCTTTGTGCAGGCCTTGATTTCAATGTTTGAGAGACTAGCACCAAGTTGGAGAAATATGGTTTGGTCTTCGTATCGATATTGACATTGGATATTTCCTCCACCAATAGCTTATAAGTGTAGTTTTATTGAAAATACGATGATGGGTTATGTAATTCATTGGATATTTCCATATCTAAATCTCCTCTCTCTAGTGCCTCTGAAAGGTTTTCACTAGGAGATGCGTCCTTTTTTCTTTCTTTTTCCTTTTCTTTTTCATTTTTTGTTTCTTACATAGTGCCTCGAAATGTTTTCACTATGCGAGATATGATTTTTATTTTTCTTATTTTCAAATTCTTTTTCTTTTGGGATATCTATTTCAAATTTATCATCAAAATAAGTGGTACGGTCCAAGGTTAATATTGAAACCCTTCTTGTGATATGACAAGGGGAAAGGGTCTTGAGCCCCAAGGAACTCCTAGATGGCCTCATCATTTTGAAAGAGGTCCATGGAAACATGACATTATTGGTCTTGATCAATGAGTGAAGGGTAGACAACGTCAAGGGTGCATATAGATAAATGTTCAAGATAGATGGTAGTTTCTGCAAGGTTCTCAAAGAGGCTATGTGTGGAACTGGTCTCAACTTCGAGTCTCGAGTCCTCATCACTAGTTAATACATCGAATACTATGGGCCTCTTCTCAAATTTTTCATATCCAAAACCCATTGTGTAGAGATTAGATTTAACTATAACAGGTTCAAGATTAGCTTTCACTTATGGACCAAGTCCTTTACCATTCCAGTTCATATTTTTCATCATTCTATGGGCCTTGGTGTAGTCAGTGGATTTGTAGCATTCAGCCATTTGATCCTCATATACACAAGAGTCATCATAGCCTTGAATGTTTTCATCTCCTAAATATCCATATCCTCTCCAAAGTTTAGTTCCCAAGGAGTAAATTAGAGGTTCTCATATGTGTGGAGTATTAGGGCATCCATGATCGAAAATAATCGATTATTACGACACGATCTCGGACCCTTATAGGCTTTAAATATTTGCCGATAATTTACTCCTTTTAAGTAATCAATTTAAAAATAATGCAAGACAATAATGACAATTGCACACAGATTGATTACAGAGTTCGGCAATTGCCTACGTCTCCGGGTTCGTGGTCGAACCGTTCCACTAGTCAAAACTTGTAAGTTACAATAGTACTTTCACAAGAAAACCTAATGGAATTTTACTTGCCTACCAGTACACCAGCTTCTTGGACGACAAGGGTGAAAAATAGCACCCGACCTCCACCTTCCTGGTGTATAATCTCCTTCGGATGTGATCGGCCTTCCCGACGCAAACAATGCGAAGCTAGCACTCCATCGACAATCCAGGATTTACAATTACTTGGTGTGGCGCTATAGGCCGATTGGGTAGTTTAAATTTCACTCCCAATCACAAATATTCCATCTAATATTACCTAAAATAATAGGCCAATAGACAATACCTGTCGACACATCCCGCAAATAAGCTTAACAAATAATAAGCTCGGGATCGGTGTCTCCGTTGCACCGGTGTGTAAATGTGTAATGTCACCAGTGTGTCCACAACAAGCTTAACAAATAATAAGCTCGTGTTGTGTGTTTAAATGTCTTTTACAATGCAAATGGGTTCCCTATTTATACATTTTTAGGGCCCCAAAATAATGGAATAAAATATTATCTAAGGCTATTATAAGCCTCATCCCGTAAAATGAATGGGATCAAATATTCCAAAAATCCGGTTTTGCATGTTTAATGGGATTAATTCCCATTTGAGCCGCATGTTTAATAATAGGATAAAATCCCATGTAGGGTGGCATTTGATTATTTAATGGGATTAAATCCCATAGGAAGCGCTTAAGGAGGGAGCAATATTGTTTAAGGCTTTAAATAGCCTTTCCACGCGCATATAGTGGTCAAAGACCACCTTAGGATATAAACCGCCTTCTTCCACGTGGGACAGTCCACGCATGGGCCTAGCCCCCTTACCACCGCTTCACCACCCACGTGGTCAGCAAATATGCATGTTTTAATACTAATGTTTTAACATTAATATATACATGTGGCTTTTGTATATATGGCGCCATTTGGAACGTGAACTTACCAATATAATATTATTTCGACCCATACAATGGTGGAATAGAAATAATCCTGTAGTCCACTTGTCGTCTCCTGATAGGAAAATCGAGTGAATTCGACGAGTGTTGGCAAGCCACGTGTCACAGTGCGATTGGTCCAAATTTTGACCAGTTGACCAGAGTTGACTTTCCCGCTTATCCCGAACTTTGACCGAACATATCTAGAGCTCCCGATGTCCATTTGTCACGTTCTCACAGTCGTTGGAAAGCTCTCGAGATGATCTTCTACACTGACACCATTTAGAGATGTTTAGGGAACTTTCAGAAATGATCCCCTGATCACACCTCCCCACTGAGAAAAGCTTTTTGTCCCAAAAAGCTTCCATACTGTCCTGAATCTGAAACTCTTTTGCCACCTCGGAAGTGCTGCTGTAGTAGACCCTTGGGTCTTCTCCTCCAACCTTCTCACTTCGACAACTCTACTCCGATCCTGGGACCTGTGGGTTATGGGTCCACGATGCTTCCACTGCGCCACTTTGATATCTCAAGAAGACCTCCACGCCTCCGCTTTATGGTGCTAAGTTTCTGAATGAAACCTCAACGCTCCTTCTGTGCGGTGCTAAGCTTCTTGATATCTGACAACAAGGATCTTCTTTTACTCTATAACATAGCTCCTGGCTTCGAGTTGATTCCACAGAATCCAAACTGGTTTGAAGGAACTCCATGTTACGTAGAGCTTTGATTGATCCGATGTCAATGATGGACAATGCCTTGTCCCTTTACAGACCTCAACGCCTCCGATGCATGATGCTAAGCCTCTTTCAAGACCTCAAGCCTCCAATGCATGATGTTAAGTCTGTGTAGACCTCAACGCCTCCGATACATGATGCTAAGCCTTTTTCAAGACCTCGAGCCTCCGATGTATGATGCTAAGTCTCTTGTAGACCTCAACGCCTCCGATACATGATGCTAAGCCTTTTCAAGACCTCAAGCCTCCAATGTATGATGCTAAGTCTGTTACAGACCTCAATGCCTCCGATGCATGATGCTAAGCCTCTTTCAAGACCTCGAGCCTCCAATGCATGATGCTAAGTCTGTTGATCAGCTACCATTCGTATGTGTGGTCACAATGCCTTGACACCGAATGACGTTCCGAGCTGATCCTTTGAGAGCTCCTCTTGTTGACATACTAATATCAGGTACCATTCTGCTACACGGTCACAATGCCTCTACACAGAATGAAGTTCCGACCCGACGTCAATGCCAACGGTGATTCAGCTACCATTCTGCTGCACGGTCATAATGCCTCTACACAGAATGAAGTTCCGAGCTGATCTCTACGAACTCTACTTGTCTGCACAAATGGCAGATCAATCTCCAAGCTTTATATGAGTCAAATCCTGTATCCAAGCTATAACAGGTACTCACACGCTGATTAGGAGATATGTTAGGAGCATTAATCAAATTTTCTAAGTAAGAAAATCCACTGAGTATTGTAAACCTTTCTCTCAGCATTTTCTCACAATATCTGATCTCCAAACTTAATACTGCATATGATTCATCAATCTGAATTATGCAATATATAATTGAAAAATTGTTGACTTACCCATTTTAAAGGACTTTCACTTTCAGGTATTACCTGGTCCTGGGTTGACTTGTCAACTAGTGGTGGAGTAGAAACTTCTTTTGCCTTTGCAATAGGCCTCCATTCCATCTTTGGCTTGCCATTACTCTGATGGCGAGATGGATGCAGTTTCCAGCAATTTTCCACCCGATGCCCATTCCTCTGGCAATGAGCACAAAAATTCCTCTTAATCTCCTTCTTCTGGGATGAGGAACTCTTTCTACCATTTCTCAACTCTGCATGACAAGATTGGTCTTTCTGATTTCGTGTTCTTGACGAACGGCAACAACTTCTTCATCAGTGTCCTTCTCTTCCAGCATCTGGCCACTGAATGATTATGCAATCCACAAAAAGTACATGGAAAATAATTCCACATCTTCTAAAAATCATAACCATACTTCTTAAGCTGAAAAAGTGGATCAGAATTTTTACTGTGCTTATGATTATGGTAAGAAACTGGAGGTGGAATCTCATTACCTCTTCGCTGATTTCTCTTACCACATCCTTCCTGTGACGACGAAGCACAACTTTCCTACTCAAAATCTTCTTGCAGGACTAGTGGGGTAATCACTTTGCTTTCGAAGCTTGTCTCCCATTAGCATTCTTGGAGCATTCTCCAATTTCCATTCCCGCACTAGGATAACCCAAACCTGCAAAACGAGGATGATCCTCGACCTGTATTGGGTTAGAAATACCTTGGCCATTTTTACCAAGGCCTCTTCCATCAAATCCCATTTTATCTAGTAACTTGGATCCAATGCCTCTAGTATGCTTTTCAAACAAACCAAAGACTTCATTACCTGAATCAAACCAAATGGGAGGAAGAAGAAGATTCCCGTGGTGAACAACTTATAGTGCAATCATCTGCCGTGGCCTCTGCATCTGAAGTTGAAGGTATTTCCTTCCTCTGATCACCACACTGCAACCTTGCCAAGAGCTCATCCTTGGTTTGCAGTTCTGATTTCAAACGAGCATACTCCTCTTCCAAGGAGGAATACATTGATCGCAGGAGAGAATTCTCTTCCTGGATCTGGTGATTATACGCTTCAATCTCATCGAGCTTCACCTGTTTAGACATCTTTCCCATAGTGCACTTGTACACTATTCACACAAAATGAACCAACTGCACCAATCTTGAAGCAATCACTCTGTTAATCAAATTTACCAGCTCTGATACCAAACATGATCCGAAAATAATCAGATTATTACGACCTGATCTCGGACCCTTATAGGCTTTAAATATTTGCTGATAATTTACTCCTTTTAAGTAATCAATTTAAAAATAATGCAAGACAATAACGAAAATTGCACATAGATTGATTACGGAGTTCGGCAATTGCCTACGTCTCGGGTTCATGGTCGAACCGTTCCACTAGTCAAAACTTGTAAGTTACAATAGTACTTTCACAAGAAAACCTAATGGAATTTTACTTGCCTACCAGTACACCAGTTCTTCGACGACAAGGGTGAAAAATAGCACCCGACCTCCACCTTCCTGGCGTACAATCTCCTTCAGCTGTGATCGGCCTTCCCGACGCAAACAATGCAAAGCTAGCACTCCGGTCGACAATCCAGGATTTACAAGTACTTGGTGTGGCGCTATGGGCCTATTGGGTAGTTTACATTTCACTCCCAATCACAAATATTCCATCTAATATTGCCTAAAATAATAGGCCAATAGACAATACCTGTCGACACATCCCGCAAATAAGCTTAACAAATAATAAGCTCGGGATCGGTGTCTCCGTTCCACCGGTGTAAATGTGTAATGTCACCAGTGTGTCCACAACAAGCTTAACAAATAATAAGCTCGTGTTGTGTATTTACAATGTGTGTCCATTACTATGAACTTGGTACCCTATTTATACATTTTTAGGGCCCCAAAATAATGGAATAAAATATTATCTAAGGCTATTATAAGCCTCATCCCGTAAAATGAATGGGATCAAATATTCCAAAAATCCGGTTTTGCATGTTTAATGGGATTAATTCCCATTTGAGCCGCATGTTTAATAATAGGATAAAATCCCATGTAGGGCGGCATTTGATTATTTAATGGGATTAAATCCCATAGGAATCGCTTAAGGAGGAGCAATATTGTTTAAGGCTTTAAATAGCCTTTCCACGCGCATATAGTGGTCAAAGACCACCTTAGGATATAAACCACCTTCTTCCATGTGGGACCCCCACGCATGGGCCTAGCCCCCTTACCACCGCTTCACCACCCATGTGGTCAGCAAATATGCATGTTTTAATACTAATGTTTTAACATTAATATATACATGTGGCTTTTGTATATATGGCACCATTTGGAACGTGAACTTACCAATATAATATTATTTCGACCCATACAATGGTGGAATAGAAATAATCCTGTAGTCCACTTGTCGTCTCCTGATAGGAAAATTGAGTAAATTCGACGAGTGTTGGCAAGCCACGTGTCACAGTGCGATTGGTCCAAATTTTGACCAGTTGACCAAAGTTGACTTTCCCACTATCTGAACTTTGACCGAACATATCTAGAGCTCCCAATGTCCGTTTGTCACGTTCTCACAGTCGTTGGAAAGATCTCGAGATGATCTTGTGCACTGACACCATTTAGAGATGTTTAGGGAAATTTCAGAAATGATCCCCTGATCAATCCATAACTATGTGGCATAATGGAATTTGGATGACATGAAATGCATTGTCAAGGGTGCATTCGTCTAGAAATTTGTGAGAGAATTTTATCTCAAGTGATTGTTTAGACACGATTCCTTTGAATAAGATGTGGAGGAATGAGAAAAAACATCAATTCATGATCAACATGGTTATTAATGACTATGATGATGTGAGGTTTAACAAATCTAGCAGAGATGGATAGTAATTTGAATTCATGAACTTTGCTTTGAAAAACTTACAATACTCAAAGGGTTTGGCATCACCAAGCAAGGTGAACACTTTTCCATTGTGAGGGAATTTTATACACTAATTGAAGGTGGAAGGCATGACTTACATCGCGTGTATCCAAGGTCTACCCAAAAGGAGGTTATACGATGTTTCTACATTCACAAGATGAAAAATAGTGTCTAGGAGTTTAGACCCCACTTGTATAAGAAGTGTGATAGTACTAGAGGATTTCCACTCAGTATTGTCATAACCACAAATGGTAATGATATTGACATCTAAATCACTCTCTGTATGAATAAGACAACATAGCATTTTCATAGAGAAGATGTTTAAGGCTGCTCCATTGTCTACAAGAACTCTTTTGACCTTATGGTTCATTATATAGGCTTCGATATATAAACAGTCAATGTTATGAAGATTGAGGTTCAACATATCATGTTGGCGAAAGAAAAGATAGGAATTTCGGGATACATCTTTGAAATCATAGCTTTAAACTGTTGAACATCAATATTTGGAGGAACACGTGCCTTGTGAAGAGCACTAGTAAGGATGTCATGTAAGTTGGGTGACACTTTTAATATCTCCATTAGAGATATATGTGCAGGGGTTGTTGCAAATTGTTTCATAAATCATATTGACCGAGAGATGAAGATTTAATATTGAATGATGAATTCTTGTTTAAGGGATTTGTGGAGTTAGATACTTGAGGATCTGAGAGGACAGAGATAGTTAGTTTTCGATGGGAACCTAGATTTTCCTTTGACGTGTGATTATGATATTAGTCGAGGTGTAAATTCCTCTATAAATGAAATAATTGATTCAAAATCAACATTATTAGAGGATTTTCCTTTTCATCTTTCTTTTTATCACCACCATGTGTAGGGAATGGGTTTTAAAACACTTTGAGATTATCATTTGGTGTTTTATTCAATGAAGGATTGTCAACAGTAATGTCATTGCTATCAATGAGATCTTGTATGAAGTGAATGAGTTATACACAACAATCTGTTTAGTGACCATCAATGCAATGAAAGTCTAATAAGTGTCATCTTTGTACCAAGCGGTTTTAGGTTCACCTTTAACCCAAGGCTTTGTAATGGTATACTTCACCATGTTGGCATTAAAAATTTGTTGTAGGACACTTGAGATAGGCTCTCCCAAAGGAGTGAATCAATGTCATTTAGTATCGCGAGAATAAGAAAACTCTCTACTTCAAACAACGAGAGGTTGTCTAGATTTGTTGGGTTTTGACTTATTACTTTGAATGGTATATAAATTTTGATTGGCAATGTGACCATCATTGACCGCATTTCAATTTTTATTCAAGATCTTATATTTTTAATGGTGAGATTTATTGTTGTTGTTTTTATGGTGCCCATTATCTTTAAAGTGAGTTTTGATTAAAAATACTGCGATAAGGGATTTTTCAATTTATGATCCTTTCTCGATAACTTCCTCAAAGGTGTTGAGGTAGTGCATTTTCATGTGAAAGGATAGTTCACCATTGAGATTTGGGACAAAAATACTCACTAGTTTTTTTCAAGAATTGAGCATGGGAATCAACTTGTGATTCCACGCCATCTTTGTAAGAATTGTGCAAAGGTTTCATTGAATTTTTTTAGCATTACACAAGTCCATCATGGTTATTTCGAGTCTAGATTGAATGATAAATGTTTAACGAACTTCTTTGAGAGGTCCGCAAAAGTATGATAAAACCTTTAAGAAGGTGTAGAAACCATTCCAAGGCTTGTCCCTAGACTATGTGGAAAGAGACACAATAGGAAGATATCACTATATGCCACTTCTTGGCAAGCCATTAAAAATTCCTTGACGTGTTCTCTAGGATCATTCTTTCCCTTATATTTATCAAACTTGGGCATCTCAAATGATTTAGGAAAAGGTACATAAAATGTCCTTATCAAAGGGGTAAGGACATAATTCATCAATACTAAATTGTTTACACTAGTGTTGTATACCCAAGATAATGTCTTTCATGTGGTTCCATTCATGAGAAAATGGTGAGTCATTTTGTAATATAGATGATGAGCCATCACTCTTAGAGTTGTATTCTCTTTGTTGGGCGTAGTATGGCTCTTTGATGAGTCATCATGAGTTTTCTTGGATTTTATGTCTTTTTATCACTAGTGACTTTGGAATATAGAAAGGCAAAGTTGTTTATCCATCTCATTAATTTGATCCATGAGGGCCTTAGTGGGGTCAGTGGCTGAATCAATCTATTTTTATTTGTTCCTAGATTTTGAGTTATTTGGTCTTGATCCATTGTCATTGTCATTATTTGAGGTTTATTTGCATTTATCCTCATCATTTGTGTGGCTAGGACCATATTCATTTTCATTATTATTTGATATAAATGGATTACCCTTTTTGGTTTTAGGTTTACTGAGTAATACTCTTAAAACATCCTCGTCAAAATTGAAAAGTAATTTTTCTCCCATCTCAAGGAGATGAAGCAAAAATTGGTCTTTTTTTAGGTGTGAAATGTTTTCAACGTGGGCTTGTTCCTCAAGAGAAATATCATTTTAAGTCTCCTCTTCATTTTGTTCGTCTTCACTATCGAGTGGCCGAAAGGATTCCATACTTTTTGTTTTTTTCCAAAATGATTATAGTCTATGTTTCTTGTTTCCACCATTTTTAAAAAGGGGGAAAGAAAAGAGATATGTCAAAGGGAATTCAAACTGAATCAATGTGAATGTTAAGATGGTTCAGAATGTTTTTTGATTAGGCTTGTGGATAACTTGTCCCTTAACAAAGTGAATGCTAAGATGGACAAGGTGTTTGGAAGATATGTATTCATGTCCCTTAACAAAGTGAATGTCAAGGTAGAAGCATGTGAAAATGATGATAATATCAACCCTTGGAAAAGTGAATGCCAAGATGGAAGAGAGGTCTGATGTGATTGAAAGATTGTGTCCTCTAGAAAAGTGAATGCCAGATGGGAGGATGATTATAATTATGAATGATTAAAACGTTCTCTCAACTTTAATAATTTGAATGCTAGAATGGAGGAGTGAGGATAGGTTGATGTCGAATGTACTCTACCGCTAGAAAATTGAATGCTAGATGGGAAGAGGGTTTTAGTGATGATAAGATCGATCGTGCTCAACCTCTAACAATGTGAATGTTAGAATGGATGAGGGGGATGATATTTTGAAATTACTCAACCTCTAACAAAGTGAATGCTAGAAGGAAGAGATTTTAGCAATGATAGGATTAAGACCTGAGTGTGAATCAATGTAAATGATGAGAAATGGGATGATGACTATGTCTAAAACTTAAAAAATGAATTGGTAAAGAAAATATGCAAAATGAATGAACGTGTATAGTCCAACAAATATGGTGTAAAACTAGAGGTTAAAAGAAGATGATGACAAGATTGAATTTTTATGAAAAAGAGATGATGTAAGAACTATAATCAAGAAAAAGTAGAGGCAACAATGTCAAGACGTAAATCGCTAAATGAGGATGCTTGAGTGAGGATGTGGGCATCCACAACTCAAGACTTTGATAAAAATGGGAGAATGAAATCTTAAACTTTGGAAAAAGTGTGATCCAAAGGTTTAAGACAAGAATGGAATGGGGATGAACTCAAGATGAGATAAGATCCGAAAGAAGAAGATTTGATGATTTCGAAAAGGAAGACCCAAATGGGAAAATGATAATTCCAAAGGGATGAAAATGAGATTCAAAATAAAGATGGTGAGAGAAAGGTCCAAATGAGAAGGATTTGGAGCAAATGAAGGATGATGAGAAATCCAAATAATGGGATTAAGGATTTATGAAAATAAGTGATGAAAAGAAGAAACTAAATGAATACTATTTTGAGACTAAAATGGAGAGTAATGGAAAACCAAAATAAGAAAAAATTGGGAAGCATGATGAAAATGAAATGGAGATTCCAAATGAAGGGAATGATTGAAAGATGGATTAAGATGAATGGTCCAAAAGAAAGTTTGGAAAGATGAAAAAGAGGTGATGAGTGACTTAAAATGAAGACAAAAGAAAATGATCCCAAATAAGGAGTATTTGGGATGGTGAAAAAAAGATTGTGAAAAATGGAAAAAAGAAGTTTGTTTGGAAATATGAAAGATGTGTCCAAACAAGAAGTGTTTTGAATATGGGAAGAAACACGAAAGTGAAAACATAGGTACGAGTGTGGAACACTACAATGAAAAAAAAGAAAAATAAAAACAAAAAAGATTTTTTTTTATGGCTTGTTTTTACCTCTACCTTAGCTTGGCTTGGACAAAGTGTGTGGCTTCTGGGTGGCTCTTTGAAATAGGTGTTAGCAACGGTATACCCGAGCGAGCATGGTGTTATTTCTAGTTATCGAATTTACTTTACCCCCTTTGAAACATTAAACAAAGATCTTTCTCAGAATAAATCACACTTTGGATCACCATGAAAGATATCTGTCACTCTAATCTCACAAATTGTACTATTCATTTTGTATAAAAGGTACCCGTTTTCTTCATCTAGTTCCCTCAATGTGCCGACTACTTTGGGGTTCCTGTGGTAATCCTCACAATGATTTTTATGGCTTATGTCAAGATACTTCCCATAGTTATGGAAGTTGTGCAATATCCTTTTCAAATTGCACTTACAAATACAATGTGTAGAAATGTTCATTTTATCTTGTTTAAAGAGATTCCTTACACATAAAGTATTAGTAGTTTGCTCAAACTTATGATCAAAGGAAACCTACAGCTTACTATTTTTGAGTTTTTTTATCAACTTTCTTAAGAGTAGGTCATGCATAAAATATTAGAATTTTCTCCGAGGTAGGAAAAGGAAAAAACAATAGAAACAAGTTCATGCTTTTGATTTCCAAGATCACTTAAAAATCATGAGGAAAGAGCATACATGTAAAACAATATTTGATTAAAAAAGAAAGGTTAATTCCAAAAATAAATAGAAATAATCATGTTTCTGATTTCCAAGATCAATTTGAAAGTGTGAGGAAAGAGCATACACGTGAGGTTGTTATGTTTAAACAAAAACAAATAAAAATTTATAAAATACTACATTTAAAAAAAAAGAATGACAAGTGTTAGGAGAAATGAAACCATAAATTTTCTATAAGTTCAAATAAAAAAATTATTTTTCCATTGCATAGATCTTCTCGAGACCTTTCGTAAAACACGGAGTCATTTTTAGTTTGGGAGAAAATTTTAGGGCTTTCGAAGATGGGTTATGTTAGTGCTCTCAATGAAAAGTTTAAACGTGAGAAAAATGGCTTAGTAGCTAGTTTTTTTTTACTTTTTAGCTTTTATACTTCACTTGAGAACCTAAAATTTTGATAGCAAGGTTAAATGAAGAAAAGAAACACATAGAAAAAATTAAATCATGAAATGATAAACTAAAATGACAGAAAGAATGTGGAAGTCCCATTGGACATGCCAAAGTGTAAATAAGAAAATTCACAGACATAGAAGATAAATAAATAAATAACAGATATTACCTTCACTGTAGATCTCTTGCAAACCTCAAGTAAGATCGTAGAATATTTTAAACTTGTTTGATCTTGTTGAAGATTGGATTGTGGATGCTCTTTGATATTAATTCTCTAAAGGGATTTGCAAATGCTATGAGCAGATTTCACAAGGATGTGGATGTCAAATTGGTAGAAGTTGGATGCAATTTTCTCAAAGCTCCAAGGATAGATTTACAAAGGAAATGGATTTCTTTTATAGCTGAGGGTAGAGCCATGAAAGGTGGATTTAACATTGACTAAGCTTCAGGTTAATGGTTGAATCACTCGGGTTAGAAAGTAGACTTGGAAATTTGTAGTTACAGATTTACAGGGAAATGGACATTTGGAACAACAGAAGTTACATCCGGAAATTTGAATTGCACATACAACTTTATAGGCCACTTATTTCTAGGAATCTAGAAGTGGAGTCCAAGTGGGATAGGGAAGTGTAGTTCAAGTGTAGTTGACTGGAATAGGTGGAATTAAATAACTAAATTTAATTAGTATTTAATTATGAGGAGATAATTAACCATTTAAATAAATAAATGTTTAATTATATTAGCTAAAAAGTGTTAGGAATTAATTTAATTAATTCCAAGAGCATGGTAGAATTAAACTAATTTAATTAGTATTTAATTGTGAGGAGATAATTAACCATTTATTTAATTAAATTTCTTCTTATATTAGCTAGAAGGTGTTAGGAATTAATTTAATTAATTCCAAGAGCATGGTAGGATTAAATTAATTTAATTCCAAAGGGTAGGAATATAACTTAGGTAATAAAATTAATTTAGTTAATTATGAAAGGATGTATTTAAATCATGGAATTAATTTAATTAACTTCAAAAGGGTGTACTACGAAAAGATAAAATTAATTTAATTAATTCAGCTTGGATAGAAGTGGGATAGAAATATGTATGTATTTTTAGGGTTTCTACTTATATATCATTAGAATCCTATTTGAACCATGTTCACAACATAACTTGAACCAATTCTTTAACTCCACTTGTAGATCCTGCAATTCCACTTTTACAACAAAATTCTCCAAACTACCCCAAAACCCATTCTTCATAAATAGGGAAAAATTCACTTTAGGACATCAACCATGATCTAAAAATATCATTGACATGTAGCAAAATTCCTAGGCTAAAAATAATGCCTATTTATTCCATACCTTTTTGGAAACATTTTCAACAAACTAAACTTATTCATAAACTCGCCTTTTAGAATGGATCCCACATATAGCCTCAAGCACTATCTTACATTTCTGGAAATCTGGAGGAGTTATCTACAACCTCCAATTATAAATTTTGCAAAAGAAACCAAACTAGACTCAGTATGATCAATTTCCACCAAGTCACTTTGAGCTAGAGTTTAACTAGGGTTTTAAAGCAACTTATCTTCTTAACGATCATTCATAAAATATTGGTGATCAAACCACATCATTATTTTTTATAAACGTTTTTATTTCCATGGAAAAACATCCCCCAAAATCTTTGGGTCCTGTTGTCTTCAAATCACTGCACCCCCTGAATGGCCTGGGAATTAATCACGTCATTCGGTGTGATTGGGACACATTGGATCACCTCTCAAGTTGTGGGACTTGGGATCATGGTGAACGTCTAGAGAAGGCCATCTTCCTCTTCCTAAACTAAATAGAACACTACCTCTAATGCAAGAAAAATGGCTAACTAAACCTATACTAACATTTCATGGGATTAGAGAGAGAGATTTTCAAGGAATAAAACTTAAACTAGAAGCGGTGATGCACCATTTTGGGAAATGTTCAACATCTTGAAGGGTTAATGTGGGAAGAAGGTTTGCATCAGTGATCACCTTCACCTTTAGAAACTAGAAAGGGTACAAAAATACCACAAAATAATGCGGATGTTCCTATGTTAAACTCAATCAGACAACAAACTACCAATCTCCCAGTGAAAAGGATGAACTTGAGAAGGGTGAACAAGCACCAAAACTCAACTACATGCAATATTTCACCGCTTGATAAGCACAAAACTCCATGAACCTGTAATGGAAACCAAAACTTGCACTATGCACCTGAAAACATGAGAGAGGCAAATAGAAGCAACAAAATCATGAAAGGACATTCATATGATCACAAAACATAATTCTCATTACTTCAAGCACTTACACAGTGCAACATTACATTAGGTAAAAAGGGCATAAGCTGCCATTACATTTCGAGAAGAAAGGCTTGAGAGCCTACAGATTCACAAATTGTGAAGAGAAGGGGAAGCTTGGAAGTGTCTAATCCACCAACTTGTGTGACTTGTTAGAATCCACTTGTTGGAACCCTTTGGAATGAATTTCCAATTTACATTTATAAAAGAAAAGGAAAGCGAGAGAAGAGAGCAGTCATAATTACCTTTTTAAATGGAAGGCACATGATGTATCATTTATTACATTCGGTTGAACCACCTGAAAAGGCTCCATCATGTGTAATTAATGCCTGTTGACATAGTCCTCATAATTAATTAAAATAATATTTAAATAAAATGTTTATATAATAATACTAACTATTATTATTTAAAATATTTAAATAAAAATATTAATTTAATTAAATAATAATAATTATACCATCCCATTGACTAGTCTATTCAAGCCAAAAATGGCCCACTTTCGCTCGAGAGTTGAGTCCGAGCTCTTCCATCGTCGCAAGCTCTAAGTTGAGCACGTCATCCTCACTGACTCGACGAGCTCTCCCATATCAGTGCCAAGCCAATTTAGTCTTGTGTTTCATCGAGCGTGACCTATGTTAAAACTTGTGCCAAGCTTATCACCGAGTTGCACCATTCCAACAAAGAGCCCATCGTCGGAGCCAAGCATGATCACATTCATACCAAGGAAATTCATACGTTATGGGGGAAACTTAGACCTTTGACATTATCCTATCATCATACCATCTACCGACCAACAAACTTGATGAGTTGTCTTGAAGCCCCGCATTCCCTTGACTCGGTTCAGCTTGGTATGAGTGCACCCATTCCTCCATTTCATGCATGAGACACCAAGATGATCTCCAGTTTACCCGAGCTAGACTTTTCGTAGGCTCTTTGAACTTGAGGCTCGATTCCTTATGTGAATGATTTCCTTCTTTAGTGTTTACTCCTCTC
Organism: Taxus wallichiana var. yunnanensis; assembly: GCA_018340775.1. Taxonomy (NCBI): domain Eukaryota; kingdom Viridiplantae; phylum Streptophyta; class Pinopsida; order Cupressales; family Taxaceae; genus Taxus; species Taxus wallichiana. The sequence goes on from CM031235.1 coordinate 131,318,743, forward strand.
AAATTAGCTTCACAGGCCTCGACTACCGAGATTCACCATTGACCGACGCTTCTTCCTTCTGGATTAACTAGACGGCTCGCGACACTACCAATTCCGAGTTCCCCATAACATCTCACCACCGATGCAACCATCACTTTGAGTTCCTCCATTAGCTCACCGATCCACGAGCCCACCCGTAAGCTTATTGAGACCAAATGGATTTACATTGCCGCGACCACCCTAAGTACTAAGCATCTTACTCCTATGACCAAGCTCTAACCATCTCTGACTTCACTCCATTCACAGTGAGTTGCTATTCAAACAAGCTCACCGAGACCAAAACAAGTTTTGCACTATGTCCACCGATGTATTTTTAGCACCTTTTCACTTGTCAAGTTTTACAAATTCACCTCGACCAAGCCAAGCTCCTTCACGGTGAGTGAGTAATGAAACATTTTCCTACGAACCCTACTTGACTTGGATAAACAATGCATCACTCTTGGTGATCTCATCGTGTTTGCACGGCTCTCCTCCATTGGCTCGACTCCATGAGATCACCATGCATTGGCTTGCATTAGTGATCATCCACGGATCCCAGAGTACTACGAGAGCATCACTCATTATTCTCACTTGTTTGACCCAACCATGTGGAACACACACCAAGTTACTCAGTCTAGGATTTCTCCACTGATTTCTCGGTGATCAACAACAAACCTCCACATATCCTAGTGAATGAATCATTTGATCATACTTTAATGCCCCACGACTCACCCTGAATCAACAACTAACTTAGACTCTACTTAAATCTGAACCCATAAACATCTCTGTCCTAAAAATACTATCTCGAATCCCCATATTTCATAATCTTGAAATGACAAAACTCCAAAATTTGGAGTTTCAGAAATTCAGGCTTCGGAGATTTCTGACTCGCCCAAATGTCCTCAAGCCCAAAATTCTCCACATTTCCGAAATGAATAACTCTGAAAAAAAAATCTAAAAATGCAACTCATTTGTGATTTCAAACTTCGAAACAGTTTGATTTTGGTTAATGTTTCCCGGGCTCACTGTGTCCTCAAAATTTTATTCCGAGTCAATCCACCAAGTCGAGGATCCTCCCAACACCCTTCACCGATGTGGCTCGCGGTATACACTCGAATCAATCCCGATCTGATTCATTTATTCTATGATCCTTGATGGATTCAAACTGAAATCAATGCCCTAATTTGAGTTGTACATCATCTAGTTGTCCATGATTCAGGCTTCTATGCCGAGCTCATCTAATAGGTTTTTTACATTTCCTAGAACAACTCGATTCTCCTTTGGCTCGATCTGATGAGTTGTTTTTAAACCCATTCTTCCAAACCCATATATTCCCACAATCCCCTGATTATAATTAAGAGAAATCTCATCTCATGCCAATGCCGAGTTCAAACTAATGCACCTCTGTCCCTGTCTTGATTATGGGTGGCCGCCGAGATGAGCTCTTCCAACCCCACAACCATACCAAGTTACACTATCATTATCCTTTGCATCACGTTGATTTTGTCCCTCGATACCAATTGACTTAGCTTATGTGAAAATTCCACTCACATGTATTAAACCTAAGTTCTTTACCTTTCGAGTCATGCGAACTCCTAAACACCCGAGCTACGTCTACCGAGCACCACGTCGAGTTCTTTACACCGTTGAGTTCTCTTCCAAGATCCAAACTAATGAGCTCCATCACTTTTGTCACACAATCTCGGAGATATTTTCCTTTCTCCCCGATATTGGTATTAGCTCGACTTGAGCTTGCTTTTCATTTAAAACGATGCGAGAATAGGTTTACCTTATCTAGGGTATCCATTTCCTCTTTTCTAAAAATGTTTCCAACATGCTTCGGCTCGTGAATCTATGCATGAGCTTCATGTTCTTGCAATCATTCACTTGGTTTGCAAACACCTCACCATGAGAGTTACTTAATCTAGCTCACCTGAAAGATTGAGATTGTATTGACTCCTACGGGTAATTCTCCACCGATTGGCTAAGCTCAGATCTCATGTTATGTTGAAGTCGACTCAGCCTCTATTTCTTCCTTTCTGAGTCCTATCTCCAACTTGATCACTCGGTCCCCAATTCAATCCTCTTACAAGCTTCTCTCAGTAAGCCGACCAAACTCATTTTTCCTACAACCTAATGCTCATAACTCTGCTTTTTTATAGTGAGTTGTTCGGCTTGATCGGTCAGAGCTCGGCTGAGCCCTTTCTTTTACATTATGAGCCCCATGAATATGACTCCATGAGTGCCTCACCATGTCTTCTTGAATGGAAACTCTTGCGCCAGATTCACCCTATGCCTCCGAGCCAATCCGCGAGCTCAAGCCCTTGACCTCTTTTTCTTTGTGTGAGCAAGTTAGGTCAATGCATTGTTTAACTAAGCCCCTCCGCTTGCGGTTCCGAGTTTGCCTTTGCATCAAGTCTGCCGAGCCTTGATTTTCCTTCACTACCGAGCTTGTCATTAAATGACCTTATCCTCATTTTTGACCTTCTAGGGCTCCTTTAGCTAACCAGGAAGGTAGCAAAACACAATATGACCCCTTGAGACATGATTTATTAGTTTGATCATTTTTATGCCTGCAATGACTAAAAAATGGCTTGTAGGGTATTGTCAAATTTTTGTCTAAGAGGGTAAAAATTGACAACAAGTCCCATGCAAATCACACAACCCACAACGAACATCAGAAGGTCAAGGTTTACCTCAAAAACATAATGTGTAAAACCCAGTTTTATGAAAATTGATGTATCTTGTAAAATATTCTTCATAATGGTCTTAAACTTGTCATGAAGCATAATGAAAACATCCTATCACTGTCTATACTCACCATCTATATCAAATATGTATGGAAATATCTAGCCACATCAACTTACTTGTGCTTACTTAGTGTGTTTCCACCTTCTTGCTTCCCAAGGACCTCATAGATGCTCTAAACCTATGATTACTAACCTGAAAAATCATCATACATGCCATGTATACCATTACCATGATTCAACAAGATTGATCAGCTCCATTTCTCAAGTCACCATACCAAACCACATGTGTTAGGTCTAGGAGTAGGCCTAGAATGACTTCTTCTCAAGATGGCATCACATGACTTGACCTTGTAGACAACTTGAATAATATTATACACTCTTGACCCATCCTACTAACCATGATGGACCTCATGATGACCTTAATTCAACTTGGAAGGACTCATATAGTTGTTATGCAATCTAAACCATGCTCCAGGACCTCATTGAACACCTCTAAACATGACATTTCCATTCATCCTTCATGTTTGACCTTTGACTGAAACCTCATGGAGACTCATAAAACACCATGAAACCCTTTTCCATCAATTGAATTGACATCAATGAAAACAAAAAGAAACACAAGACAACATGCTTTTTATCTTCCTTTTCATTATCATTATCCTTTGGATTTTCATCTTCCTTCTTCTAATTTTGTGAATGAGTAAAAATATAAATTGATTGGCTATTCATATAGTTCACAATATTTTCATAGTCATCTTCCTCATATTCCAAGTACCCAATATTGGAGTCACTAGTTGGCTCATATTGTTTTCATCAAAGTATTCATTTTCTTCATAATCATGTTCTACTTCTTAAACTCCTCTTTCGTCAACTAATTCAACAATTGCATTAACATGAGGGGCTTGTATGGATATCCTTTACTTGAGAGGTCAACAATTGATTCATATCCTGGAAGCCAATGTTAAAGAACTTCCTTTGAGGGATGTATTTTTTAAAGCATATTGAGACATTTATTTTCTTAATGTTAATAGATCAACGAGATAGATTATGTATCATCGGATAATTTTCATATTCGAGAAGATATTTGACATTTAGATTTTGAATATTCTCTACTTAAATTTCTAGCAATAATAAAATTATCTTCAATTTATGTGGCCATATATTGTGCGGTAGCTAGATATATGATATTTTATCTCCTCAAAAGAAATCCAACTTCAGAAGCTAAGAATTAACAAATAAAAACTTATAATTATCTAATGTGGGTGTATTATGTGTGAGAATCTTATGGATAAAATTATTAAATATGGAAACAAACTCTTACATAGTGTCATCTCTTTATTCATTTGAGTAATGTGTGACAATAATACATGCACATATTTTACGAGGATTGAATTTGGATTCATATTTTATCTACATGATAGCCCAACCATTAATGGAATTTTGTGGAAAATGGTAAAAACATTCATTAACAACACCTTGAAGTGTTTTTACAAAGAATAAAAAGATACATAGTCATGTCCTACTCCCATTATTCCACATACAATGAAAATTGTAGCTATGTGTTCATTTGGGTGATGTTTTCCATCACCTTTAAAAAAATTTAAGTTCTTCTCTGTGAATCATGAGGTAGCTTGTGTTTTGGTCCTGGAATTAATAGAGGTATAATAGCTAGTCCATAAAGAACTAGAGTTGGAGGAGGATCCACCATGGTAGGAAATATTGTACACAAGGGTACTTTAGTTCCACTTAAGAATAGAGCTCTACAAGTGTTGGACTCACCTTCTTATTCAATTTTTTTCTTCGATCAACTAGAAATGAACTAGTTCAACATCCAGGAGATTACATTTGAGGTGAAAGACTGAATTTGTGTAACCCTTGTAGTTCAAAAATAGGATCAACTATATCTTACACACTACTAATGATTGAAACTTCCCTAGATAACCCTAATAGAAATGAAAAATAAATGGAGGCAATAAATAAGGAATTTATTGTTACAAAGATGGTATTATCAATAACAAGTTATATAACAAAAAGTATCCTAACTTGCATCTATAAGTTCCCTCATAAATTCAGAAAAAAAAATTGTTTACATATTGTTGGAGCTCAAAATTGCACCCTACCCCGAGTCATAGGCAACTCAGTATTTTAAGGCAACATGGGACTATCTCATAGTTTTGGGACCTTTCTCGTTAAGACAAAGCTAAGAAGTTTGGATCCTCTACTTATTCCTAATGCCAAAACTACTCTTAATTTTGAAAGAAAATCCTAAGCTAAACATGCCAAGAGACCGAGGCTTAGAAAAAGATGCGAAAGGGAAATGTTAAGCTATAAGTGTAGTGATAGAACCAAGAAAAGGGTGATAGAAATTGAACACAATCATAATGGAGCCTACAAATGAAAGATATATGCACAATCCATTGCAAGAGTAAGAGGAAGGCAAGAGTGCAAATAAAAATGAGCTAGGGTAGACAAAATGTGCCACAAAACATATTTTTATTTCTTAAAGATATGCACAATCCATTACAATCGAAACAAAAGGAAAGAAATCATTTACAGAGGCCAAAATGAAGGTTCAAAGTTCATAGCTTCTTGGGAGACCATTTTGACATGGTTCCTTTGCAGATCATAATATCCATCACTTTCAAAATGAAATATTTTACAATATATAGCAGAAGAGAAGGAGAAGAGAGAAAAGAGAGAGGCATGGATTTACGTACTTTCAACCACCAACATTATACATTCAAGTCTTCTTCCAAGTATATGGGTATCTTATAGGGCCATCATGTAGCCTATTATGTCTTGAAGAAGGAAATGAATCCATAATTCATTAATTTTGGTGGTTAAAGCTACCTGATTTGATCATTTGCATGCTCAAACTAATCTTCTCTACTACTTAAAGATGTGTTTTCCATTTCAACACACAAAAATCCACTTAAAAATAACTTGGATGATGTCGAGTGGAAGGGCTCAAGGACATAATTCTAATGATATAATTTTTTTGAATTCGGAGCTCGAGTCAATAGATATGACCATTTGAAGATTTACTGTTGGGAGGTACATGAATTTTGACATGTAGTAGCCCTTGATTTGTTCGGGGATCATCCTATGCCAATGTGTATTTGATTTTTTTCCAAGTTTCCACCTCCCTACGACACCTAAATTAAGCATTTATACCCTTAATGACTCACGTGTGCATATTTATTTAATTCATCCCCCTTATTTAATTAAATGCCTTACTATCCCATCACCTTATTAATCTTTATTAATTAACCTTAATTAATTAATCAATATCCATGCCCATCAATTTGTAATCATTAATAAACTTTAATTTTAATATTAATTAATTAATTAATTAACATCCATCATGCTCTAATGAACCTTCTATTTTTGACTTTACTTTCGTTCTAAATTTACATCCCCTTGCTTTTATAGCTTTGATTCTATCTAGATTTATTTCCTACATAGCCCTAAACAACACAATCCTACCTATAATTTTTAAAGGAGCTTTTCTAACTCTTTAAAACCCAAAATCTGATCAAATCACAAAAGCGTACCGATTTGGGAAAACTTTCCCCATAATTGGTGACGACCCAACTTGGTCGCCATCAACCCTATCAAACTAAGTCTTTTCTTTCCATTATTCAATCATATGCATGGGTATTTTGGAGCCCTCTCATGACTTGTGAATTCTTCCCCGTACCTAAGAACTCCCGCAATAGTTATAGACCTCTTGGACATATTTGGAGAGTGCTTGCATCTCTCATAATCATCCTTTGTGAGATTATTATCATCATTATGTTGATTTGATTTATATTTACCAAATTATCTTTGTTTTTCTTGCGTCCTAACGTTTTACAAGTTCAGATTATCCTCGAAACACTAAAATCTTTGCCAACAAACTTATTTTATAGCTCATTTGTTTGTAGGTTTCCTTCTCCATCCATTTATCCTCGGCCTTATCACATTACTCGTACATTAGGCACTGAGACCCGCATCTAGTTGGTGTAGACCCATATCCGGTTGGTATAGACCCAACTCTAGTTTGCGTAGACCAAAATAAGGTTGGCGTAGACCCGGTTGGTGTCATCAACCCACCGATTTAGCATTGACCCATTCCCAATCGGCATCGACCCAACCCAATCCCAACATCGACCTGACCTTCTCAACATTCTAGAGCCCATTACGGACCTATTTTTGTTATTTTCTGATCGACTCTTCTACATTTTTGTTAACCTTCCTTTGTACTATCTAGGTCGTCATTGACCTAGACTAGAAAAAATTCAATTTACTGATTATTTCAATAAAATCATATTTTAGATCAATCTCAAATACTTTTAGATTCATAATATTTCTATTTCGCATGCCATTTATTTATCCATCCTTTATTTCACTCTTTCTAAACAAACGGGGGTTGACATCCATGAAAGGATGCTAACTACTTCTTGGAGCTAGAGTTGTTCGGTCGACCTCTGCGCATAAATCTATCAAATCAATCCCATTTCAGTCTATCTTATTTGCAAGTTATCGATTTGCAGCGAAGCCATCTTTCACTTTTCACCCGTATCCATCACATAACATTTTGAGGTACCTTAAACCCTTCATAATCTGATTTCTAGTTTCTTTAGTACTAGATCGTTTAATTGAATAGGAACAAAAATATAGATGAAAATTCTTGGCATGCCCAATGGGACCACCCTTTAGGTGATCCTTTTCCATTTCTTTCTATTTTCTTCTTCTTTTGTCTTCTACTAACACTGCAGCACAAGGCTTCACTTTTTCCTTATTGTGTTGGATTCAGCTTCTTGGATCACTCTTCCCCTAAGTTCAGATAAAAAGGAAAATCTATATCTAGGTATTCCTCATTTTTCCTTATTTTCTCCTCTTTCCATTTTTTTCCCTTTCCTGTGCGTGTCCTCATCGAAATATCACACTTTGATTTGGTTTTAAAAAGAACCTTTATTTTCTGCATCCTGTTTGATCACATAATATAAGTAGGATGTTAACTTACTACATCTCACACTATCACACACAACCAAAACTCATGCATCTAAATCACACATCTAAACATCTCCTTACCTAGTTGATTGATTGGGATTTCATCCCCAACAGGTAGCCACCTAAAATATCCCCAACCATAACTACCTGAAACCGCCTTAGACTTTCATTCCTTAGGTACCTTCGTTATCCACCTCCCCTTTTCTTTTTCTCACATTTCTTAATTAATCATGTTAATAAGAAACTTGTTGCTTGATTTTTTTTTTAACAAATTACATAAACAAATGTTCACCTATTTCATGCCTATTGTTACCCATCTTCAATTCGAGGTAACAAAACAATCCATTCCACCCAATGACATCCCTTCCTCTAATGATCTCTCCCAACAAGATTCTAAATTTGAGACCACACCTTCATTTACCCAACCCCTTGTCTACACGGCCTCACATCTTGAGGACCATGTCAAACTAGACCTTCATTTAACCAACCCTTTGTATACACAACCTCACTTTCTAAGGACCGTGTCACCCAAAATCATCCCTATCTTTAAAACCAATCCTTAGTGTCTATTATCAATCCAAACTTTCTAGACCAACTATACCACCATTTCTAGTTCCTTTAGAAACTCGTATGCCTCCCTCTAGCCCTATCTATCAGTTCCTACATCGTAGACCCCCTAAAATCTCTCAATCATATCAATCTACTCAATTGGTGGATCCTATTCCACCTACATCATTATATATCAACTCTATTTCTATTCTACATGCTACTATCACTAGTATAGCTATCCAACCCTCTCAACCTCTTAACACTCATACCCCGCTCATCATTTATTAGAACAACTTGTCCAATCTCAAAAATCATACCACATCCCTATTTCTCAACATCAATCATTTCCATAACTTATCCAATCTCAACCCATGACATATATTAATCCTTATCAAATGATTCCCCAAACACCCACACATCCACAAACTTATCAACCACCTTATCAAGCTACTTTTCATGCCACACAACCACAATCCCAACCTATCATCACATCAAATGATCTTATTCATGCCTTAATGAATAGGTTGGCTAGTCTAGAGGCCACTACCTTAGGGCCCAAGGCTACATTATCTTATGAAAAATCTGTAATGAACCCATTCATCCGTTGGTTCCAATAAAACCTTACCCTCCTCATTGGGAGCTTCCCAAGTTTACCAAGTTTAGTAGTAAGGAAGATCTCCAATAGTACATCCGTGCATTTAAACATGCATGTTACCTTATCGCACATGATGAGGAACTTATGTTTCACACCTTCCCTATATCTTTGGCTGGTCCAATATTGGATTGGTATAATAGGATTCCTTAACTTTCCTTATTCTCCTTTAGCCAAGTTGCAAAATTGTTCCTAGAGCATTTTTCGATTAACATTGCATGTAAAATCACTATCAATGACTTATACACCATTAAATATTTTGATGATGAGTCTATCATAGATTTCGTCTCTCAATGGCATGGCATTATAAGTCAACTATCATTTACTCTTCCATAAGTTGAACTCATTGAGCTCTTCTCATGTTCTTGTACGAAGCATATTTATTCTACATTATAAATCCAATCTTTCCAAACATTCAAAGAAGCCTTCACCATGGCTCACAAAATTAAAAAATTTTTCCCTTGAGAAAGACCAACTCAAGCTTCGATCAAAAATCCCAATATCGAGCTCATAAAACCTACAACACATAACAACAATTCTAAAACTACCAAAGAGTCCATCATGGTTCAAAGATCTATATCTCCCTCTCATGGAGTCCTCAAAAGAGATTTTATACCATCTCCTAACTATACCCCCTTGGGAATCCTATAGCTTGGTATTTGACAAATTAATGACAATACACTCCATCCAACTTCCTCCCATATGACCCGTGGATGACTCGTAACCCAAGCGCTCTTGCTATCACAAAGCCCACTATTGTCAGTATCATCAAGTCAAAGGTAACGACATTGAGAAGTGTCACTCCTTCAAATATGGCATCCAAAAACTTATAAATCAAGGGGATATTCAAATAGATAGCTCCACCACTTCACCTAGCAAACCCCTTGACAGAATTAAGAAACCTTCTCCTAATCAACCACGAACAAATCAAGCCACCCCTTCTATGTCTCAACTACCAAATGCTCATGCCATTAACACCATTAATAAATATATCATGTCATCAACAAATTCACATGTTCCTACCTTAGAAATAATTCCCACCCCTTATTTAAAACTTATCGTATCCACAATTATCACACCTATATCAACTTTTACTACTTGTCCTATACATATACCTTCTCATACGCTTAAACATCCACATCAACTTTGAATATAATCCCTACTTCATCCACTTCGATCATGCCCTAATCTATCACATCAAATTCATCATTAACACCTATTTCAATCTGATTGATATCCAAACCTATGTCTACAACCATCTCAACCATACCTACTATCACTACATCCCAATCTCTCACATCTAGTCCTTCATCAAACACACCTATCTCCATCACTCACTTCCACATCAATCCCAATTACACTCATTTCTACCACACATACTTCTACAACCTAACTTACACCTATCCCAAAACCTATCTTGATGCATGTACCTACATATTTACATATGACTACATCATCCATTCCATCCCAATATTTTACGCCCACTCCTTCTCCAACATCCATTCCTATATCTACACCTATATCTCATTACCTCACCAATCACATTCTCTCTATTTATAAACATATCAATGACACCCCGATCCAGGAGGTCAATATGGAGGACACAATGGTCCCTAAAACTTCCAAGATCATTATAGCATAGGATTTGAATCTGAGATATTTCCATCTACTATTTGAATAATGAAAAACAGAGTCCATACGTGTAAACGGTGGATGGTCAAAGTTGTGATCAATTCAAAAGTGGGACCAATCTGATAACGATGATCTTGCAAGTGGGGTAATGTTTCTACTCTCCAGTGTTCGACACATAATCACGATGATCTTCATATATAATCGAAAAAAACTGCCACATGGTGGGTCCTCGTGCCACCCACTTTATGGGCTCTTACCACTTTGTTTGAAATCAACTCGAGCAAGTTGATAGAGTAGAACATCGAGCTATATGGTGAGATAGAGTGAGTTTTATATCAAGCCACCATCAAAAAATGGAATGAGTTTGAGTTTTATTAGGTGATCCATTTGGGCGAGGTGGTTATATTGCATCGAACAGCCATACCATCAACTCATCGAGCTAATGATCGATTTGATATGGTTTCATGGCTGGAAAAATGCTAGTTCACGTGGCCCAAGCCATGCATTGTATGGTTAATGAGGGATATTTCTAGCCTTATCCTCTCCACTTACCAATTGATATGAGATAATCCTCATCAAGGTGGATGGGCCATGACAAAGACTCACCGGTATGACTCGGCCTTTGGAGGGATGTGGCTTAGGTGTCAACAATGAGGTAGAGGGGATGCATGGTGAGATTGATAGATGGTTAGACACGTGGTAGATGAGGTGTCAATTGGCATCAAACAAGGAGGAGCCAAGTAGGCCGGGGATCACAATGGGCAGGATCATTGCAAAGACCACCCAAAAATGGAAACCTCGGGCATCGAACTCAGGACCTTCCCCTCCTAACTTGGTGGCCTTAATTGATCCATCTAGCTTGCGCGAACAAGTATGGAGCTGGAGGATGTAGTACTTAACCATAATGATTAGGACACTTAGCCTATAAAATGCACAACACCCTTCTCCACTACAAAGATCATTTGGAGCTCTCTCTTCCATGCCCGAGCTATGGAGATAAAATAGCAAGGAGATAGTGTAATGTGGCCTTAGTAATATGTGAAGGCCATTATTATTTTGGAGGAGAAAAAATATAAGTCCTATATTATTTTATATAGGAATTATTTTTATAATTCCTATTATATTATTTAATAGGCATTATTGGAGCAAATATTATGAGAGGCCATTTATAGGCATTTGAACAAGTCCTATAGGTAAAGCTCAAAGGTTCTCTCCATCTAAGAAGAAATTCATCAAGATAGAGCTGAGGAGGACAAATGATGAAGTTCGAAGGCATTTTGGTGGTGAAATTATGGAGGAAAAATATTGTAAGCCCTATATTTATTATTATAGGTATTATTTTATTAAATGCCTATATTATTTGTTATGGGCAATATGGAGAGATATTAGGCACTACAAAATGTCGATATTATTTGTTATTGACAAAATATGTCCTATTTATTCATATAAGCATATTGAGGACCGATATTTTCATTAGTCGGTATTCATCTCGTTGGTAAAATTGAAGTCTCTAACATCCGGAGACTTAGCAATGAATAGCGAGAAACATGGATGTTTTTGGAAGAATAATTAGTATTGTCAATGGAGGCGTAGAGGTATTCATAGATAGAATACTCAATTGAATAAACAATTGTAGCCACTTGGTGTTCAGGTTCTTGTTCCATTTGTATTCAATATTATCATGCTTAGATTGTATTATTTGTTACATTCGTGGAAGTGGATAATATATCGGTTCTATTGATGAACCCAAAGACGTAGGATTTCTGCCAAACTCCATTATCAATCTTTGTGTAGTGTGTTTTTAATTCTTGCATTGTTTAAGGTTGATTCTAATGGGGTAAATTCGGAAAAGAAATTAAATCCTATAGGGTTCCGTGGTCGAGTAAAACAAATTTGGTCAATTTTCGGATCAAGTTTATATCGAGAGTGGTTGTTCTTGTCAATGAACCTTCCTTTTTCTCGAGTAGGTTGAACAATGCGAGTTGAATTGACGGTGATGGCATTGGCTTGTACTTATGGAGTCTAGATTGGTGGGATAGGTTGAGGGACATGTTTATCATCCTTAGTATTTTTATCGCATTTATATTTGGATTATTCCATTATATCTCATATGCATATGAGAGATCATTCAATGATCCATAGGGCATCTATTGAGGTAGCCTAGGCCAACACCAAGGATTCTATAGTTGGTAAGAAATCTAAGGTGTAATAAAATTTGATATTTTATCCTGTTATTTTATAGGTATTTCAAGCATTATTTATTTATCTTCTTGTAATTATAAAACAAACAAACTATTATGCTTTGGGTAGAATGTATTAATAAGACACCCTTGTGGGAAATGTTTATATAGATCTAACCATCGAGCACATTAGTTAAAGACCCTTTTAGGGGCACATATCTCCATAATCATCTTTTGAATGTGTCTTATAGCTTGGATACAATATTTTAACTCATATTTAAAATCTTGGAGATTTATCGACCATTTGTGTAGACAGCTTGAGTTCACGGGTTGGATCTTCATTCTATAAAGAGGCCATCATGGGCATACAACAAAATGGTACCTGATAAATTTTCATCAACAAGAGGATATCATGAGATATTAGCTCGGATCATCATTAGATGTTAAGGCATTCTGACTGTACATCAAAATGGTAGTTGATCATCAGTGACATCAGATCACTCGTAACTCTACATAGCATGTAGTTTCCTTGAGCTAGTTTAGATTACATGAAATCAATTTGGAGCCAAAATTTGTGATGTACGGTGAAGAGGATCGTTGTTGTCGAGATATCTGGAAGCTTAGCACCGCATGGTGGGAGTGTTGAGGTTTCATTTGGAAACTTAGCACCGTATAGTGGAGGCATGGTAGTCTTCTTCGGATATCGAGTGGCACAAGGAGGTAGTGAGCCCAAGTGCCACAAGTCCTAGAGTTTGAACCATCAGTTGTTTGATTGTGGAGTTGGTAGTATACTACGTAGATCTCTTCTCAACAAACGTGATTCATATTTCACAAGATTTTTCCATTGGACAAAAATCCTTTTCCATTATGGTATGATCTAGAAGTCGGTGGGAGGACAAAATGTTCCCTAAAACTTCTAAGATCATTACATCTCAGAGCTAACTCGAGATATTTTCGTTGACTATTTGAACATCGAAAATGAAGTGCATGCGTGCAAATGGTACTGGTCAAAGTTTTGGTCAATGTAAAGGTGGGACCGGTACAACGGATGACAAGTCATGAGAAAGTGGAAAAAGATCATGTGAGCGAGGTAATGTTTCTACTTTACGAGTCTTGAACACATGATCGGGATCATCTTCATATACAATCGACAAATAAAATTTTCACATGGTGGGTCCTTAGGCCACTATGTGGCCCGCCATCACTTTGCCCGAAGTTAACTCAAGGAAGTTGATAAAGTGGCTCATTGAGCTATATGGAAAGCTATAGAAATTTGTGTATCAAGCCACCATTGAGTGATGGAATGATTTCAAGTTGCATTGGTGATCCATTTGGGAAAGGTGGTTATATTGCATCGACAAGCCATACCATTAACTCATCAAGCCAATAGTCAAGTTTATATGGTTTCAATGGTGGCAAAAAAATCTTACGTTGCCCAAACCACACATTGTATGGTTAGAGAGGGATATTTTAGTCATTATGCTCTCCACTTGCCGATTGATATGGAAAAAGACTCAGCCAAATGACTCGGCACCAGCGGGACATGGCTTAGCAGTCAACAATGAGGTAGAGGGGGATGCATGATGAGCTCAACGGATGGTTGGACACATGGAAGATGATGTGGCGAGTTAGAAGAAAACCGAGAAAGAGCCACATAGGCTTGTGGATCACATTGGGAAGGGTCATTGCAAGGACCACCTAAGGAAACCGCTGCAGGAGTCGAATTTGAGACTTTCCCCTTCTGACTCATCGGCCTTAACCAATCCATCTATCTTGGTGGACGGGCATATAGCTGGTGGATGTTGTACTTAACCAAAATTATTGGTCCGCTTAGCCTATAAAAGGAACGACACCCGTCTCCTCTACACAAGCTCATTTGGAACTCTCTCTTCCATGCCCGGCCTATGGAGATAAAATAGCAAGGAGAGAGTGTAATGTGGCCTTAGTAATATGTGAAGGCCATTATTATTTTGGAGGAGAAAAATATAAGTCCTATATTATTTTATATAGGCATTATTTTAATAAGTCCTATTATATTATTTAATAGGCATCATTGGAGCAAATATTATGAGAGGTTTTTTATAGGCATTTGAACAAGTCCTATAGGAAAATCTCATAGGTTCTCTCCGTCCAAGAAGAAATTTGTCAAGCTAGAGCCGAGGAGGAAAAATGATGAAGTTCAAAGGCGTTTCGGTGGTGAAATTATGGAGGAAAATATTGTAAGCCCTATATTTATTATTATAGGCATTATTTTATTAAATGCATATATTATTTGTTATGAGCAATATGGAGAGATACTGGCTGAGATTATTTGTTATTTGTGAGATGAAGTGGGCCTATTATTCTTTGTTGGTAGGCATTGAAAATATTGATATTATTTTTATCGAAAAAATAAGTCTAATTTATTCTTATAGGAATATTGAGGACTGATATTGTTTATTACTCGGTATTGAGCTCGTTGGTGAAAATTGATGTTTGCTGACATCTAGACACTTAGCACCACACAACGGAAGTGTGGAGGTTTTAGAAGAATACTTAGCACCATACAACATAGGCATAGAGGTATTCATGGATAGAATATTGGATCAAATCTACCAGGGTAGCCACTTGGTGTTCAAATTCTTGTTCCATTTGTATTCAGTATTATCATGCTTAGATTGTATTATTTTTTACAGTCATTGAAGTGGATAATATATCAGTTCTATGGATGAACCCAAAGATGTAGGATTTCTGTTGAACTCCATTATCAATATTTGTGCAATGTGTTTTTATTCTTGCATTGTTTATAGTTGATTCTAATGATGTAAATTTGGAAAAGAATTTAAAGCCTATAGGGGTCCGTGATCGAGTAAACAAAATCGATCAATTTTTGGATCATAACCCTTGAAAATTTTATGAAACAAGCACCTCCATCCAAGATAAACATAACAAGGATTCGTTCTCCCTCTACAAAATCAAATGTTTCTACATCAACCAATCCCAAACCTACACCTACATCTTTAGATCCACCGGTTGAAATTATATTCATCCCTACCAAGGTTAAATCTTCTCGATCAAAATATAATACTCTTGGTAAGCATCTGAAAAAGTCTTCCATGTACCCTCATAAAAATTAGTCCTTACTTCTCCTCGGTGATATAATATTACAAAATCCATCCCAAGCACACCCTCATCTATTTTAGGGCCAGCCCCTTCATCTAAGACATCTCATAATAATAAATCCCAATCTAAACAATCTAACTCTCCTCCTAAAGTTGATTCGTATTTCAATACACCTAATTTACCCATCCAATCTACATCTACACCTAATCCCAAGCATCCTATTAAAACCCACAAGATTTATCTTCCTCTTGACACTTTAGTTGGGTCTTATGCAAACATATTCCAAAACTTAATCCAAATATCTTCCATCACGCTTCCTCCCATTAGATATTTTAATACTAATAGTAAGAATCCATCATGGTTTGATCACACTTTCATTTGTGCTTATCATCGTACCTTGGGTCATGACTTTGAGAATTCTAAGGAATTTCATACCATTGTCTATGACCTTATTGAGAAAGATAATTTCCTCATTTAGATGCAACATCCTTCTCCATCTATGGCCAATCCAACTCGTTTCCCATCCATTAGGTTTCGTAAAAATCCCCCATCCACATCATTCCTTAGCATATTTCCTACATGTGAAGGATCCCCTTTGTTCGTTGGTCTACTTGTTTGTCTTACCAATCACCCTTATGGTCCCCAACCATATATCCAATCCAAATCCAAGATGATCCCATCTAAACTCCTTTGGCATTCATTATCTCATCTACATCTATCGGGCCCAACATTGGGGGAGCATCCTCCCTTTCTTTTTGATCCCCTTACATCTTTTGTGTCCATACATGTTGGGGGACTTCATTCTAAGATTGGTCCACTTACAGATTAAATTATTTCCATCCTTGGCATCATTTTAAGCCCACTTTTATGGCCATTACTTGAAATGCATATTTCTCGATTCCTCACCACTGAGGAGTCACACATATTTTACAATCTTCGCCCACCTCATTCAATATAAATAATATCTTCTTATCACCTCATCCTTCCCTTGGGGACCATATATTCAAAATCCACTACTATGGTCATATTTGTGCCCTTCTTCAGTAGGCACCATATTCTTTTCCCAATTCCATCATTATAGCCATATTTATCTCTCCATTTGAGATACCTTTGACCTTCATCCTAAGTCCACTTTTTATGTCCATCTACTCAGGGATGTATGTTTCCTTCACTTATTTACTTTTGAAAAGGTAGCACATAGTTTTTATCTTCGCTTATTCATCTCTTTGTATCAAACCTTTTACAAACTATCATTTTATCCTATCAAAATGTCACTACTCTAGAAAGGAGACAACGTATAAAAGTTTCCCCTAACCAGATTGGACCATACATTGCCACGCACATGTATGGGTCGAGAGGCTATTGATTTTCCTCCCTTCACGATATACTAGAAGTGGAACCTTTTAACACATTGCACTTGCGTCCATTCTAATGTTAGCATGTCTACTAGTGAGCTCTTAGTCATAGCCTTAGATTATTCCTTCATCTAGCCTCTTCTATATTTCATTGTAGTGATAAGGAATTATGTGGTTATCTATCACTTACCTAGTTATGAATTCAAATATGGGCACCGCGGATCTTCTCATAGTATTTTCCTTATGAATAGGTTCTCCCATTTGGTTATAAATCCATGATTATTGCATCCATCACCCTCTTATTCACCTATGAGAACCATGCAAAGGGTCCAGGGTGTTTCTTGTACATTCTTTTTCCCCTTCTAAGTGGTCCACCTAGCTATTCCCAACTCTTCCCCATGTAAAATTTAAATTCATAGATGTTCTTATCAAAAATCAAAGTTATTAAAAACATATTTCTCCCTCAAAGGACAATTGTTCATGAAAAATGAATTAAAAAAGAAAGAAATCAAAATCAAAATCAAAAGAAATAGACGGTCCCTTGAAGGATGACTATCATATATATTATTCTTGTCATCTATATATTGTATAAATTAGACTATACCCTCAAAGTATGGATACCCCCTATGGAACTTGAAGGCTTCCCACATTGATCATCCTTCCATTTTATTAGCATCCTAAGAAAGCTTCCCACATTGATCAACTTTCTTCTAGAAGACTTCCTGCATTGATCAATTTTCTCTTTCCCCTTCCCAGAGCTAGGGCATAGATTTAGGGAACACTACTTATGGAGAACCCTCTTCCTATGTACAAGTTACATCTCAAACCCCTTTTTCATGTCGAAATTAGGTTTATGAGCTCATCTCATCCATTGTTTCCTTATGATCTTTGATATAACTAACTATCATTGGTTATGTCCCAATATTATGTTTTGGTCTCATGTGACTTGCGTTACTTGGATCCCCCTCTTTTTTACCTCCAATGTAGTTAGAGGAATCCTTTCCTCGCATGTTCCTCAATGACGTAGCATCATTTGTACCCTTTTGGTCACATCTTATTTGATTAGTATCTATTATCTCATGTATTACACCCTAGCTATGTCATATAGCTTTATTCAATCTATCTCATCCAAATCTCATCCAATATTATCCAATCTATCTCATCTTACATCCACTTTTGTGGCCATCTTTATGTTCCCTCTCGAGGACCATATCTCACATTTTTCTATCTCACCTTTTGGACATTTTTGTGCTCTTTCGGGGCACCATTTCCTCATTTCATCTTGTCTCAAAGTCCACCTTTTTGGCCATATTCTAATCACACTTATCATCTCAAAGTACACATTTATAGCCATATTCATTTTTCCTCTAGGATTTAATTAAACATCCAATCCCACACAATCTACTCTTAAAAGTCCACATTTGTGTGTAATTTCACAAATAGGGATGAAGCTTTGTATAATTTATTAATGTGAAATTGATTAACCATTACAATGGAGTGCTGCAATATTTATACATATTGGACAGCAATGTGCAGACAAACAAATATGTTGCACAGGTAAAACCATACTTACAACTGCTTCCAATAATACATCCGGGAAGCATATACATTGTTATAATAAATGTAACAATTATCCCTGTGAGACAAAAAGACAAGTATGGTTTAAAACCATATAACAACTTACAATTATTTTATGGTTTATAATATAACCATATAATATGATTATTTAATAATTTAAATAATAAACCATATAATGCATAATTAATATTTTATCCTAACATTCCCCCCCTTAATTGTGCATTGTCTAAAGAGATGAGGAGAGGAACTCTCTGAAAAACTCAAACTTGTCACGTGCAAGTGACTTTGTGAAAATATCAGCTCGTTGTTTAGCGGTCGGACAAAATTGAAGCTGTATGTTGTGCTTCAACACATGTTCGCGTATGAAATGAACCTGAACCTCAATGTGCTTTGTTCTCTCGTGAAAAATTGGATTGCGAACAAGTTTGAGAACACCTTCATTGTCAACATACATGGTGGTTGGGTTGTCTTGTGGTATTCCAAGTCCTTCCAGTATGCGACGTAGCCAAATCGCTTCACAGACAACTTCTCCTGTAGAACGATACTCGCTTCTATGGAAGAGTGAGAAACAAAGTGTTGTTTCTTACTTCCCCATGATATTGGTCTATATCCCATAAAGAATACAAATCCAGAAGTGGATTTTCTATCATCAATGTTACCTGCATGATCTGAATCCAAATATCCTGACAAAGAAGAAGTTTTCATTCTTCTTGTATTCTAGACCAAGATCCTCTGATACTTTGAGATATCTCAAAATGTGCTTTGCTACTTTCCAATGACAAACTTTGGGTTCTTGCATGAACCTGATAGATAGCTCACTGCAAAGCTGATATCTAGTCTAGTGTAGGTCAGGTAAATGAGACTCCCAATCACCGCCAATAGAGAGTGGCACTTACCTCAGGAGATGGATTTGAATGAGATAATTGTAATCTATTCTCCATAGGTGTAGCAATTGGTGTGCAATCCATCATCCTAAAATTCTTGAGTGTAGTCTTGGTATATTTCATTTGAGAAACAAAAATATGATTCTCTTTCTGCCACACTTCTAATCCAAGACAATAGTGCATCAGCCCGAGATCGGTCATGTCGAACGATCGATTAAGATCTTTCTTCATTGCATCGATCATCCTCACTGAACTGCCAGTGATGAATAGATCATTGACATAGACAACAACAATCACAATCTCCCCCTTGCTTTTTGAGGTAGAGATTGGGATCGTATGGATTTCTAACAAATCCATGTTGTACAAGATGCTCATCAATTTTGATGTACCATGCCCGGGTGCTTGTTTGAGACCATACGAGAGATTTCTTGAGTCTGCATACCTTTTCTTCTTGACCAGGTACAACATATCCCTCAGGTTGAGTCATGTAGACTTCTTCTTGTAAATCTCCATTCAGGAAGGCACTTTTTATGTCCATCTGATGGACTTTCCAACCAAACTATGCAGCTAGAGCAAAGATCATCCTGATCATTTTGATCTTAGCTGTGGGAGCAAATGTCTCCTCGTAGTCAATGCCTTCTTTTTGTGCATACCCCTTTGTTACTAGTCTCGCTTTGTACTTGTCCACTGTCCCATTTGCTTTGTACTTTGTTTTGAATATCCATCTGCATCCAATGGGTTTCTTCCTTGGTGGAAGATCGAAAAGCTGCCAAGTGTTATTTTTCATCATTGATTGATATTCGAATCCATGGCATCTTTCCAAGATTTTGATTGTAGGGCTTCTTGGACTATAGAGGGCTCCTCAGATTCG
Source organism: Taxus wallichiana var. yunnanensis (assembly GCA_018340775.1). Taxonomy (NCBI): domain Eukaryota; kingdom Viridiplantae; phylum Streptophyta; class Pinopsida; order Cupressales; family Taxaceae; genus Taxus; species Taxus wallichiana. The sequence continues at coordinate 131,339,309 of CM031235.1, forward strand.
ATAACTCTACTCATCAAAGAAAAGTTAACTTCTTCTCTTGCTTTACTATGAGTCCGTGGTCCAGGGGTGGATGTATCCAGTGGAACATCCATTCTTACATCTCGTAACATGCTAGTACACCACTTGGGCATACACGAAGCTATTCCCATGGGTCGTGGTTCTATCATATCACCACCATCATCCCCATCATCACTTTCATTATCTGAGGGAACATCAGCTTCTGTTTTTATAACTGGTGGAATGTCTACATCATGTGAGTCAGGAGGAGGAGCCTCTGCTTCCTTCTTCTCAAAAAAACTCAACATCTCTACTTGTGTAGACTCTCCTGGTCTTAGGATCCATCAATTTGTACCCAAGAGTCTCTTCACTATACCCAATGAAGATGAGTTTTTGTGACTTCATGTCCAATTTCTTTCTATTCTGCTTGGGTATATGCATACTTGCTTTGCACCCGAATACTCTGAGGTGAGCAACTGATGGTTTCCATTTTGACCATGCTTCTTGTGGTGTTACTCCATCAAGAGCAACTGTGGGCATTCTATTCAACAAATACACTGTTATCTTTTCTGCTTACGCCCAAAAATGTCTTTGCAAGTCTAGAGTCATCGATCATGCAGTGCACCATTTCCATGATAGTACGATTTCTTCTCTCTACAACACCATTTTGTTGTGGTGTGTGTGGAGGAGGCATTTGTCAACGAATCCCGTGAGTTTGTAGATAGTCTTTGAACTCATCACTGGTGAATTCCCCCCCTTGATCTGAGCGGAGAGTTCTGATGTGACGACCAGTTTCGTTCTCAACAACTACTTTGAACTTTTTGAATGTTTCAAAGGCTTCACTTTTCTTACGAAGACAGTATATCCACATTTTTCTGGAGTAGTCGTCAACACAAAGCATGAAGTATTGGAACCCAGAATGACTTGGTTGCATCGGACCACAAAGATCGGTATGAACTAGGTCAAGTTGTCCATGAGCTCAAAATGTACTTCTTTGAAATGAAGCTCTGTGTTGTTTTCCTACTAGGCAATGAGGACACTTGTCTGTATCCTTCTGAAGAGATGGTAGCCCATTTACCATATTATGCCGACGAAGTGTCTCGAGATATTTAAAACTTATATGACCAAGTCTACGATGCCACAACTGTGCAAAGGTAGAATTCTTAGCCACAAGTGCTTGATCATTTTTGTGAACAAAATCAAGCTAGAACATGCGTCCCACATTGGAGGCTTTGGCAATTATTTTCGAGCCTCTTGATTTATCTCGAATTAAACACAACTTCTTTCCGGAATGACTATCAAAGTCAATTTTTAATTTTTGATCAAGGAGTTGACTTACTGACAACAGATTCTTAGTCAACCCAGGGACATATAGAACATCTGATAATCTACAATTACGTGAACCAAGAGGTAGAGAAATGTTCCCAATCCCTTGTACTGTATATGAAGAATCATCACCTAACGAAACATGGTTTTTCGAAGGTGTGTTCCTCATTGAAGTAAACCAATCTCTATGGCTAGTCATGTGTCGAGTGGCTCCCGAATCTACATACCAAACTTCACTAGATGACGTGGAAGGTTCACTTGATTGAGCAGTGAACAAGTAGTCTTCAGTCTCTGAATGTTCTTCTTGCTTAGAAATATTACCTTGTTGATGGGGTCTTCTTTTCCGCCTCCCCTTCTTACCCTTGATTATAGTTTGAATTTCCCTTATGAGACAGGTTGTTGTGGATGTCCGAGTTACTTGATGAACCTTTCTTGTAAGTATTATACCAACAATCTTTCAACTCATGTCCTCTTTTGCAGATAGGACATTGCTTCTTCTCGTGTTTATCCCCTGATATATCGATTTTGGGACTTTTTATAGGAAATAGGTTTTCCTTTACCTTTTCCTTTCCATTTTTGATGTGAAGAAAGTGCCTGCTCCTCTTCATCATCCTTATTGTGCATTTCTTCCTCTTGTTGCAGTAGGTTTACCAGCTTGTCAAAACTAATTATCGTATCTGAAAAGTTTAGAGTTGTGACAAAAATGTGGTAAGAAGAAGGGAGAGCTCTCAGAACAATGGGAACAAGAGATTCATCTTTGACTTCTTCTCCTAGGGCTAGAAGTGAAGCCCTCAACTCTGTAACTCTTCTTAAGAAAGCTTCAATTTTCTCATTCTTGAACTTCAATGTATGTAACTGACTCTGCAAATTTAGTATGACATTCTTGTTCTTGGCCTCATATATTGTGCTCAGCTTATCCCATGCTTCTTTTGCTGTTGTGGCATCTCGAATGTGGGCTTGCACATCGTCGGACACTCCAAACAAGATGATGAGTTTTTCTTTCTGATCTGCTCTATCAAACTGTCGTTGTTGTGTTGTATCAGTTGTTGATCTGGTTAGAGTACCAGTCACAACAGGCCATATTTCTTCAAACTCAAGCTGTGTCTTGATTTTAGTCTTCCATACAACATAGTTGTTTCCTCTGAGTAATTGTGAATCCGAAGAAAAAATTTGGGGGCATTGGTGCCCATTTTGCAGAGATCACTAACAGGGTTTGGCTCTTATCACTCTAGGTATTAGGTCTCCCAATCTATATACCGAACCTTTCTATATACGCGCCCTTCCGATATACCCGTCGGTACGTGGAAGAAGCTCGCCCTTTCTATATACCCGGTGGTACGTGAAAGAGGCGTTAACGTACGTGAAATAATTCAATACATGGTACCAAGATAGTACTGATGGGGTCTATGCAATTATTGACACCAGCTCAAAGAAATATCCTCATACGCACACGTAACTTCGCTATATACTTGGATAATTTCTCAGTCCGGATTTATGTCGTGCAATCGTTCACAGATGGATGGGATGGTTCATAGTGTGTGCACTATGACCTTATTACTCCCCATCGATTTATAGGGACAATGCCCAGATGATGTTGTTGCAGCTATATTAGGCATTAAGTGCAGTAGTAGTCGTGACGGCTTTACCCGTAAGCGCTTCCCAGAGGCACCGTATATACCGAATGCTGCGAATGAGATCTAGGATCTCGTGAGTGTTACAGAACCAATTTTTTTATTGTTTTTTATTACAATTCTACCAGTTTTGAGCAGTTACAAAGTTTGTAGTTGATTGCAAAAAGCAATCTATCAAAATTAGTACAATATGCAACAATTATCAATTTACATTCAAAAATTGGAAAATTTGAATGGCAGGCAAAAAATTTTGTTTCGCGGGTCCTGGTGGCCTCCTGAGCCCAATATGACCCAAAATGCTAAAAATTGCAAAAAAATAGCTGAAAATGCAATTTTTAGATGGGTCTCCTTTTACAAAAAATGTCTGAAATGAAAAAATAGGCCGAATGGGAGAATTTTTTTTTTTAAACCCTAAATTAGGGATTTCTCTGCTAAATTTAGTTAGTTATAACTAAATTTAAATTTTCCACTAAATTTAGCGGTTCTGCCAAAAAAATCCGCCAAATTCAAACAAGTAATTTTGGGGTGGGATTTGAACTCCAAACCTCCCACTTCTAAGTCATATAGTCTATCCACCTTGGCCGCTTAGGCTTGTTTGAATATAAAACACAACATATTGTATTTAAACAAGTGAAAAAACGACTAACCTTTTAAAAAATGTGATTTGAATGAAGCTCCACGTGGCTGCATGCGTGGAAATGCAGATTTAGGTTTTCTCCATGCTTAAAATCTGGATCTTGAAACGTTTTTATCTTCTTTTGCTTGTGAACGCCTTTTCTTTGTTGGCCACAACTTTCTATCCACCGTTTTTTTAAATTATTGATGCACTGCTTTTGATTTGCGCAGGTTTGTGTGGCTGGAGGAGAGACCACAGTGCTCAGCTTTGGCTTGACCATGGTACAGGTCGTTTTGACTTGAATTTTCTGCTACCATTTGACAATGGCCGCCGTTTGATACTTGTGCAGGTTCTGCGCTTTTTTTTTGGTTTATGCTATTGTGTTGACCATTGTTTTTTCTTTTTATTTTTTTCTTTTGCAGGTTGTGGCCACTGATTGCTTCAATGTTTATTGCTTTGTGCAGCCACACATGGCTAGAGGAGAGCTTTGGCTTGGAGGATGCATAGGGTAGACTGAAGATTTCAACGGTTGTGTGGAGTGCTTCCAACCCGGTGTGCAATGTCTCAATCCTTTCTCAAATTACAGGGATTTCAGAGAATAGTTGCACCAATATATCTCCAGAGTATATACCTTTGTTTGACCTCAATGAATACCTTGGCTCAGTCCTTCAAACAGGTTCTTCACAGGATGGTTCGAATAGCTCAAATAGCCCGACCTCCAAATACAACACTGCTAGCAAATTTTGCCTGGTGCTTGGGTGCACCAGTCCGCAAAAAAATTGTGTTCCAAACACCTGGAACAAACGGGAGGGTGTGAGGAGGCAGGGATGGGGTTGGGAGGTTGCAGGAGGCTGCACAGGCTCTCTGGTGCTACAAACGCTTCTCCAAAACTCCTCTATCTTGGCTTCTCTCTCTTTCCACACCTTCACAGGATCACAGGTCCAGATTTTCGCTCTGGTACCAAATGTAATTTCACAAACAGGACTAGGCTTTGTATAATTTATTAATGTGAAATTGATTAACCATTACAATGGAGTGCTACAATATTTATATGTATATTGGACAACAATGTGCGAGACAAACAAATATGTTGCACGGTAAAACCATACTTACAATGTTGCTAATAATACATCCGGAAGCATATACATTATTATAATAAATGTAACAATTATCCTGTGAGACAAAAAGACAAGTATGGTTTAAAACCATATAACAACTTACAATTATTTTATGGTTTATAATATAACCATATAATATGATTATTTAATAATTTAAATAATAAACCATATAATGCATAATTAATATTTTATCCTAACATTGTGTCCATATTTATTTTCCCTCTGGGAATTTTAATTCTACATCCAAATCATTAGTTTATACATTCAAAATCCCACCGGGCCATACTTATTCTCTCCATGGGCATTTTATTTTATAGTCCTATACAATCTGTGCCAAGTCCATCTTATGGCCATACTTACCTCCCCTTTCGGCATATTATTTCACCATCTATTTTCCAATTTTCCTTTTCGGCCTTTTTCATGTCCTGTCTTGAGGGGCACCATAACCTTTCATCATCCTTGTGGACACATAACTTTTCACTTGATTCCACATGTACAAAGGATTTCACATACTTTTCACATTTAGTTTCACATACTTTGATGAATTTCCTATGACTTTCGTTGGTCATCGTGTATTACATCCATACTACGTGATCTTCACCCACTCAACGACATGTAGAATGTTATCACCCATCTCCGTTGAGACCACAATCATCCTCTCTGCTAATGTGATATTGGATTCACCGCCATATTTTTCATTATTATTGCGATCATTTTTTCCTTGAGGCATCTTTCCTTGGTAATCCTTTTACCCATATTTCTTCACCCACCCGCCCTTTATCATCTACCTTTTTCAAATGCATCAACGATTTACGGTGGTGTCATTGACCCCTCATTTGAGGTGGAGCTCAACATCTACCTTTCGTCCAATCCTCATCCAACTCTCATCATTTTTTTTTACGCATGGTTTTCTAGCACAAACCACTCAATAAAAAGGGGCAAAATGTAGACACCTAAATTCGTGATCTATACCCTTAATCACCCATGTCAATCAAATCATATTTATTTAATTCATCCCCCTTATATAATTAATTTCCTTTTTATCCCATCACCTTATTAATATTTATTAATTAACATTAATTAATTAATATTAATTAATTAATTAATCAATCAATATCCATGCCCATCACTTTTTAATCACCTTTAATCTTTATTAATAAACATTAATTGATTAATTAATTAACATCCATCATGCTCTAATGAACCTTCTATTTTGGACTTTGCTTTCATTCTAAATTTACATCCCCTTGCTTTTCTAGCTTTGATTTTATCTATCTTTATTTCCTACATAGCCCTAAACAACCCAATCCCACCTAGAAGTTTTTAAGTAGCTTTCCAACTCTTAAAAATCTAAAATACCAATCAAATCACATAAGCAACCCATTTGGGAAACTTTCCCCACAATTAGCGTGAACCCACAGTCGCCATCGACCATATAAAACTAAGTCCTTTCTTTCCATTCTTTAATCAAATGCATGCAGATTTTGGAGCCCTCTCGTAACTTGTGAATTCTTCCTTGTACCTAAGCATTCTTTGCATAGTTACATACATCTATGAAATCTTTGGATTGTTCTTGCATCGCTCACGATCATCCTTTGTGATATTATTTTTGATGCGTAATCTCAACCCCTAAATTTCTACAACTCGATGGGTTGAAACTCTCAATGTGATTACATAACATGGAGCTTTTCCCAAAGTGTGGGACTTTGCAAGCGGGAAAGCTCTGGATGAAGTTCGGTTCCCATTCCTCTGTTCTAATGCACACATTAAAATTGTAGAGGATCTACTCTAAAACCTACTCTAACTTACCAAGGAGATAGGGTTAAGAAGATGCAAGAGAATAAACCTAAACTAACAAAGGTGATGCACCAAAGGAATGTTGACCACCCTTTGTAATTAAACACAAACCATTAAAATTGTATCAACCACCATGCATAAATAACCAAGATTACAATGAGAGATCGGAAGATCACGATGAACATAAGAGAGGGTTGAAACCATCCATAGGCTTATTTTATTACTCCAAAATTTGATACATTCCATTCTGATGGCCAAGAGGCAAGATTGCATTTATAGTTTAGATGGGAGGTTTGAACCCCACGGATCATTTACAAGCAGAAAAGAAGGAATGGTGAAAAGCCAAAATGTCTAACCTTTAGAAAAATTCCCCTCCTTATAATATATAGGAAGAAAATGAGAGAAGGGGGAAGAGAAGAATTAAAATTTTTCCTTCAACCATCCTAGAATGAATTTAATTTTCTGAAGAATGATGATGGGTTCCATGGCAAAACCCATGTCCCCATGTAATCTTTCTTGTTGGGAACGAAGGAATCCCATACCTTCATTATTGTGGTAGGTGAGTATCTTGACACCCTAAAAAATGGTGGACTATATTTATTCAAAAATGGAAAACGTTGAGAGCTTTCCAAAAAGTCTTTTCTTTTGTAAATTTGAGCTCCCAGTCAAAAGTTATGGCCATTTGAAGGTGGGGGTGTCATTATGCAAAATGGTGAACTATTGATCTTCCCTCTTTGGATTCTGAAATGCATGCAACCTCGGAAATGCCAAAATTTGGAATTTCAAACATTTCCATTTCGGAGATTGAAACACTTTTCACCACTTAAAATGGCACTGAGAGTTAGAAAGTATGAAACAAGACTTTCGGAATTGATTTCAGACATTGAGCTATGTTTTTATGTTTTGGGGCTTGAGAATTCAAAAGTCCGAAAGCCGAAAGTTCTAAATTTCAGAATTTTAGAATTTAGAATTTTAGACATTTAGTCTTGAGACCTTTTGTCATTATTAACCGCTCAAAACCTCGGTAAGACTTCCAAACCACGAAACCTCGAAAGTTTGGAATTGGACTTTGGGATTTTAGAATTTGCCAATCCTTTTCCATTCCTACTCACCAAGATCCACTAAACACAAAAGTTTGAAATTTTACACTTTCAAAGTTTTGGAAACCTTTTTCCTTTTTTTGAGTCCCCGACATCCACCTTTGGCTACCTCTAAATTCTTAAATTTCAGATTTCGAGACTTCTTCTTTTCCCAAAATCTCTGCAACTAGCTCGGGCTTGCTTGAACCTTATACTCTCAACTTGAAATGCAAGCTCTCTTGATGGATCAACTCCTCCATTTTTCCTGCAAGTGTGTTGGTTCCATTTTTTGAGCTTGCCCCATGTTGCCCTAAATTTTCAAATCTATATCTACTCAAAAATGTTTTATCCTTTGATTTGATGGTCTATAATTCTTCCCCTCCAGTTGAATGCTTTAAAATGCTCACAAACTTGTTGTTTTGCCCTAATTTGAAGGAATATTCCAAGTTTTCCCTTTTTTGTGCCCTAGTTTTTCCAATTTTATAGGCTATGTTGTTTTTTCCCTTTGCCAGATTGTGGAAAAATTGAAATTGATCAATTCATACTTGTTTGTATTTGAAAATTCAATCCCAAGGTCGAAAATGTTCGAAATCATTCTTCAGGTGAGTTAAAATCAAAAATCTGCCATCCTTGGCAAAAAAATTGAATTCTAGGGCATCCTTTGAATTTTTTACATTTTGACGGTCATACGGGCGTCATTTTCCCATCAAATTCATCCTTAGAAGGTATTGGCAATGTGGTGGCTTCTAATTGGCTGAGGAAAAGCGGGGAAGTGTTGTAACTTTTCACTTTTCACCTTTTTGACAAATGGGGCATTTTTGGGCCTAGGGACCCGTTTTTTCAAATTTGCCTACGTGGCATGTTCGATTAGGCAGGTGGGATGGCAGGTGGTCAGATTCCCTTAAGGTTTTTAGACCTTATTTTGTAAAAAAAAAAGTTAAAGTCAAAAATTGGCCCGAAACCCCACCGCCATTAGGAGTGGACACGTGTCCTAAAAACCAAAAAGGGAGGAGCGGGCCAAGGGGGACTTAGATTTTTTAGCTCTAATTCTCTAAGGTTTCAAAATAAGTTTCATCCCGCTCCAATCAAAGGAGGACATGTGGTAGCACGAGGCGCGAGCGGGTTGTGGGCCGACGGAGTAAAAGGGGATTTTTTCCCTTTTTCACAAAAGAGTTCAGAGTGAAAAAATTTTAGCGTGCCCCTGCGAGCCAATCACGATTGGACACATGGCGGGAGGACAAGGTGGGTCGATTGAGCCGGTGGAGGTAGGAGAGAGTTTTTTCCCTTTTGCAAAAAGGCTTAAAATCAAAATTTGGAGCGGCCCGCAACAAATCACAAGGAGACACGTGGTGAAGGCAAAGTGGGTAGGTGGCCCAGTGGAAGGAAAATTGAATTTTTTCCCTTAGCAAAAAAGGGAGTTAAAATGAGAATTGGGCTGCGGATTTTAGAATAGAGGAAGCGACACGTGGCGAGGGAGAAATCGGAGGTGCGGGCCCATGGGTAAAAAAGTGAAAATTTTCCAAAAACTCAAAAAGGTCAAAATGTGTAGAATTGAAGCACAATCCCAATGGGACCCACCATGTGCCACGTGTCAACTCCAAAATTCAAAGGCGGAGGCGGAAGAAAAAGTCAAAATTTTCCATTTTTCCAAAAATGTGGAAAAGTCAAAAAGTAAGCCCGAATTGATTTCCAATCATTTTTGCCACGTGTCCGGCCTTATCCAAAAAGTTAAAAAGGTAACTCAGGCTTATTTCTAAATTTGCATATTCCACGTGGAGGGCCGAGGTTTAAAAGATGGATAAGATCAATGGTTGTTGTGCATCCATTTGTTTTGACCACCATAGAAGCTCGAGGAAGCTTGGAATCATGATTTTGCATCAAAATTCATCAAATTTATAGTGATTTTGTGTCTTCTTGGCCTTCCAAGATCATTGGCATCACTTTCATGGTTTAATTCTTTGATTTGGGATGTTTTTGAAGTAATTTTTTACCCCATCCTGAGAATACATGTGGAATGTCAAAATCAAAAGTTACTGAAGTAATTTGAAAAGGTAAAAGGGTGAAAATGATGAGTAAAAAAGGTTTTTGCATGCCTTAATGATGAAAAACATGCCTCTAGGATGGATAATGATCCAGATATTTGTAATGATTTAATCTTTTTGGGCACACCTGGCAACCTGTGAGTGTTTTTTTGTTTGATGTCATTTTCATTGAATCATGAAGAATTATTGTAATAGAATTGATCCCATGGAATATTCTTTGCTTGGGAAAGAAGGATCAAATGTGGAAAGACATATTTAATGCATGTTTTGAGATGCGAGAGGGGAAGTTGAAAATATCGAGCAATTTACGAGATAAATCTCATTTTTCTGAAAAAAAACCACCAAAGAACCGAATAATATCTTACGTGTTGGATCTTCATGTATGTGAGTTGGTTACAAGTGTATAGCCATCACACACTCTGAGATTGTTCATAAAACTCTCCTCCTGATGAATCTAACAAGCTTTTGAGTTAATTTGTGTTTTTCAAAGAAATATGATGTCTCATATCACTTTTAAATGCCTACAAATAGTTTTCATTGTTCTTGTTGCAATCTTAGATTGAAAGTCTTTAGAAATCACAATAATCTCCATTTCTTGTTGATAGTTTAGTGGCAATTATAATCTCATGTTCGAAGAGCCTTCATCCAATAAATAGATAAATAAATTTAAAATCACTTTACCTTCCTTAACTGCAGAGATTGCTTGTAAACCTTTGGGGGTACCTTAGGCGTGGTTTGATCATGGATTTTTGTGTTTAATTGAGTTCTTTACTTCAAGATTTTGTGGTGAATTCTCAAAGATTGTGTGAAGAGTGTTGCATGGGCTTCCATTTATGCCTCTTCTAGTTGAAAGAATTTCCTGATTATTTGAAGCATTTTATCGATAGTTTTTAAAGTATTATAGAGGTTCTTAAAGATCTAATATATCCCGGTTTGTCTTATCAACACCCCACCAAAAATTCATTCAAAAAAACTAATCCTACCCACACTACCCCAATTGAATTGTGTGTCAACAAAAGAATCTAACCCATCTAAAAAAATGCAAAAGGCAAATTAGGATTATACAATGTCTTCATAACCCTTGCCTTGTATTGAAAATATATCCATAATCTGGGAGTACAACTTGTGAAAGTCGATTTGGAGTTTTGATCATATTTTCCGAAGGCCTTTTCATATTATTTACATAAATTAAGGGATATCTTCATTTCCTTCACCATTTGGGGTTACAATATAGGTTCTCTTACCTTGGTTGAAAAGGCACAACCTAAAATAGTGAGGGTCAAATCAAAATCCTTTCAAAGTGCTATCCATCTCTCCACAAATCTGAGTGCCGTTAGATCACCTCCTCGGCTAAAAACGACGACACACATCATGATCTAACCGACTTCAATCTTCATGCCATATATTTGATGCTTCTCAGACTGAAAAGGAGAACAAATTTGGGTACCAACAGCGTGCAAGTTCCTATTTGTCCAATTTTTCCCAAGGGGAAAAATTGGATAACAATTATTATCATCATTATGTTGATTTGATTTATATTTACCATATTATCTTAGTTTTTCTTACGTCTAACATTTTACAGGTTCATATTGGCCTCAACAACACTCAAAGATTCATCAACAACCTTATTTTCTAGCTCATTTATTTGTAGGTTTCCTTCTCCATCCATGTATCCTTTTCCTTATCATAGTCTACTACGATCAGTCGGACCCCGAGATCCAGTTAGCGTAGACCGAGATATAGTTGGCGTAGACCTAGATCCAGTTGGCATAGACCTAGTCCATTCTACATCGACCCGGTCGATCGGCGTCAAGTGAGTCCAATCGGCATAAACCCAACCTTCTCTACATTCCAGATCCCATTGTAGACTTGTTTTCTATATTTTATGATCCACTCTTCTACGGTTGTTGTCGAATCGCCTCTATAATGTATTGGTTGTTGTCAACCCAAACCGAGGTAACATTCAATTTATAGTTATTTCAATCAAATCATATTTTGGATTAATCTCAATTACTTTTAGATTTAGTAATATTTCTATTTCTGCATGCCATTTGTTTATCCATCCTTTATTTCACTCTTTCTAAAAAATGGGGGTTCACATACGTGAAAGGAAGTTAACCTCTTCTTGGATGTGGCATTATTCAGGAAGCCCCACATAAATCTATCTAATCAATCTCATTTCAGTCTCTCTTATTTGCAGGGCTAACATATTTGTAGCGAAATCCATCATTCACTTTGTGCCCGTATCTATCACATCACATTTTGAGGTACTTTACACCCTCCATAATTTGAGTTTTCTAGTTTCTTTAGTACTAGATCATTTAATTGAAAAGGAATGAAAAATTAGATAAACACTCCCATTGGGTCATGGGATCGGACTTTGTTTCCTGTACTTATCCTTCCTTTCCTTTGGATGAGCAGTCTACATTTATAAAATATGGGCCAAAGAGACTTCGCCACATTTCCTCATACCGATAGAATTTCCACAAACCTCCTCCTTCCTTTATGACACATGGACCAATGAGAAACAACCATTTTTCTTCGTAATTTAGATATTTTCAGATCCATTTAATCGGGCCATTGCAAAGTATGAGCCAATAGAAAATCTCCACGCACTTTGCATGTCATTCCTTTTGATTTACCACCTCGACAATTGCAAAGCATTGACCACTCAAATCATTCCACGCCCTATCTACTATTATAATTTTCATAGGCTCTTCTAATAATCACAAAGTGTGAGCTAATGGGAAATATCCACATACTTTGCATTTCAGTATTTTCCTTGAACTCGAATAAAATTTGTGAAAGGAAAACCAATGAGATGATTTCTTGTGCCCCACTTTTTCAAAACATGTCATACTTTCCTCTAGCCTTTACATTTGTCGGAATTACAAAAGGAGAACGAATAGGGTAGCACTATGTAGCTCTTCACATCACAATTTCTAAGTATGGGAACTTAGAAACTTTTTGGCTTTGAATTTTTCCACCAGATTGTCCCTTTGACATTGTCTGAGTTACGAAGACCCAATGAAATATATATTGTGGCTTATTTCGTGGACTTGAGGTCCACATAATGCATCTTCCTTGGAGACTTCTATAATTCCTCTGCATGGTCTTTCTAATGCCTTCAATCTATTTTGTGGCTTTTAATATTTTCTACATAACACTAACCCTTCATCCTTTGTTTGAGGGTTTTAGTTTTCTTAGTCCCGTAGCTTTTATAAAAAACTAACTCACGCTAATGTATTAACTAAGTCTCGTGTGGGGTTTTAAAAGCCAACAACTGGTGGATTTGAGAAGGGGAATTTGACATCTATTTAACCATCTCATGCTTGTTAAAATGACTAAGTCTATTTTTGAATTTTCTAATTTTGCAAGGGTGCGAAATTGGATAACAATTTTGGTGACTTTCAAGGGTAATCTGCCTACTAGATTAAATGATTAGTATCTGAAGAATCTAGTGGGAATGGAGTTGAGCCCAAATTTTTTGAAAAACCTGATTTCTCCTTTTAAAGTCCTACCCGAGCCCACATGGACTTAGATCAAAGTGTAACTTCCTAGAATTGATCGGTGGAGTATTGAATGAAGCTTTGAATTTACTCCAACCATCCGATTCCACCATGAATACTACTCTTAACTAAACTACATTGTGTAACAACAATAAATAATGCAACAACTATGTACAAAGATGAAAAACCATACATGCTCCAAGTGGAAAGATGCGAGTGTGCACAATGTACTTGTGTTAATAAAATCAAACCTACACTACCCTACTCTTACCAAAGAAATGAGAAGCTAAGCAAATCCTGCAACAAGTAAGAATAAATAGCTTCCCATGTTTACAAAGTGTGGCCATGTAATTAATTTTTCAATGAACATATCCTTAAGTAATATTGAAAAACTGACTTGAAGTTGGTTTTCCTCCCTTATCCTTAAAGCATCAACAGACAAAAAAAATACCTCTTATAGTTTCTTTGTATTTGGATATGAGAGGCATTGTTGTTGACCTTTGGTATCTGAAGCTCATCCTCATGCTTTGAAATGAGCACGATTGGTTGTAACTCCTATTTTTTCTCCAAACTAGCTAGATACGTGAATGGGCATGCAGCATTGGGAACCAATGGGTTGATCCTTTTATTTTCCCATTGGTTTGAATCTCAATCCCACAAATGGGATCTTTATGCACATCTTCTTGAAAATGGTTGTTTTACAAGATGGATTTGACTATGTTTTGCCTCTACAAACAAATATGTAAAATACTCTTCCATCTCCATGATGAATTATTTAGAAATAGTATCATCATCTTCCTCTCCACTCAAGAATGAAGTTTTAAATATCAAACTCATTCATTTTATCTTCATGAGGAATATTTTGGGAAATATCTTCTTGGATGTTCTCCTCCTGGTAGGTTCATCAAAAAAATCAAATTCGACAAAAGAAACCAAAAATATTTTAATAATACCATCTTCATGTAAGTTCTCTTAATTTGATTTTTTCCCCTCCATTACTAACTCCTATGAAGATAAAACAATAACCTCCATGAATATGGTGTCATCATACACATTACATTCAATTTGTAAAGATTTTTTTATAATATTCTTCTTGTATTGATTCTTTAGCAAAATCAACCTCCACCCTTTGTTCTTCAGTCCCAATCTCTATTGAAGGTTTAATCAGTAGTGACATCTAATTGTTTTTAAAATTCAAAGCCAAATCCTTCAAATTTTTAATGAATTCTACTCTATTGGGTTCTTCAACTTGCTTCCCTCCTTGACTAATTTTCTTGTTTGTTTCTTCCCAAAATGGGTTTGGCTATTCAAAAGGAGGGGTCGGATGGTTCTCAAATGATTTTTATAATGGTTTCAATAAAGGGGAAGGTGTAGGATCTTCTTATGGAGGATATGGGGATTTGGAAGAAAAGAGGGTAGAGAAATGAAGGTGGGATGGAAGGGAAGAAGTAGAGGGAATCCTCGGTCGAGTAGAAAAAGCTAGGAACATGGAAAGTAGGTTGAGATGGCATAGGTTGGGGAGGAGGAATGGGAGGGCTATAAGATGGTAGTGTAGGGTTACCTAACACTAGGTTAGTAAGCTTCCATTAACTCAGCCCACTTTGTAATTTGGGGCATCATCTCAACCATAAAGTTCAATTGCTTAAAAGCTCAACCAACTTGGTATAGGGCCAACCCATGGACAAGGGACCAAACCAATCATGGTTTCTTTTATCGAGAATTTGATCCTGAGCTACACCATGCTCACCTCCATTTCTTTAATCTACCTCTGCAAATCAGAATCTTCCATGAGATTGACACGATCACCTGCATAACCTTGTTCTTGATAAACATTTTGGTTAGATGAATAACCATATGGGTTAGTAGGGGTTATATGCATGTTCATGATGATAGGGCTCATAAAACTGATTTGGAAGAGGACTTTGAAATTGTAGGGATGGGGAGGAATAGGTTTTTTAATGCTACAAATAAGAATCCCAAGAAGGAAATGAAGTCATGATTACACAACTTCATGAATGAAGAAAATGGAAAGAATGGGATGAAAAGGATCAGAGAGCTTTGCACAGAAAAATCACATGGATTGATATTATATTCGGACACTATATTGGCATACATATTGTCACCCGCTATTATATAGCCAAAAATACAACAAACTAAGATCCTAAATAATAGGATCATAACAATAACAAAGAAAAAAACCTTGAGAGGTTAGGCGGGTATAAAAATGTGAGAAATAATATTTTTTCCTAACATTCCCCCCCTTAGTGTGAACATGGGAAAAGCATGCCTTGTACTACAATGTGTCACTTCATAACTTTCTCACGATCTGGATTGTTTTTAGGACAATACCAAAAACCTCTAGATGGTTTTCTAAGTGGTTAAACAACAACCACAAAATAGATGGTTTTTATGACAATACCAACAACTTATGGATAGTTTTTCTAGTGGATAACTAACAACCATAATATCATGATGCTATAATAGTATCATTGGCTCTCATCACTATCTCATTACGAGAGAATAACATAGGAAAATATGTTCAATTCTGATGCTCATACACACAAAATGGAAATGGAACATTGGATCATGTTCCGCCCCACAATTTGAAATTTCCACGTATTCAAAAAACCTAGAAATCAAGAACACTAAAATATAAAGCACACCACATGCAACCGAAAGCACACTGAAAAAATGGCACCAAACCTTTGTGCGACATCATCGTTGGTATTGACCTGACAAGAGGTTTTTGATCGACTTCTAGGCTCCTGTTCCTCGATCCTCGAGCTTAAAAATTCTTATACCTAAGAATAATGTGACCATGAAGCTAAAAATACGCTTCAAATAAACGTCATATTCCACCTAAAATGCATTCATAAGGCAATTTGTTTTTACAAATTTTGACTGCACAAGATGACTATACTTTGAACAATGACTTCTACCATTGAAAATACAACTTTAATTTTGATAATGACTTTTACTTTGACTATAAAGACTTATGATATACATTTTGATTCTTAATCTTCATGACTTTTAAATACTAATACTAAAACCTAAGACTCAGAATGGAAAATAGATATATTAATACCTATTAACTAGAAAATAATATTTAATTACTTTCTAACAACTATAATTAAATAAATTGACCGAAAGACTTAGTTTTCCGAATGAATTTATAACAAACTATATTAATAACATGGATATCATAAATATAATGACAAAAGGCTATATTTTGACACAAACTTAATTGACAATGACAACTCATGAAATTGAATAAAGACCACAAAATATATTGACTTACACAAATAGTGATTTAGTTTTCTCTTAATATTGGTGTGCATGAATTAAGTCAAATTGATATCTCGTGGAGGATTAGTTGAAACTTCATGAATGGAAGATCCTGGTGCCGCATGTCTTGATGTGTATAAGATGCAAACTAATTGAGTAATGATGGAGAGAGCTAAGTTGAATCAAGTTTTTGATGAATTCACCACTGTGATTAATACACCATAGATGCATGCACTAGTAAAGTCACGAAAAATAGAAATTTCAATGTGTCCAAATATAGATAAATGCACGTAATGTGAGAGAATTGAAGATCATGAGCAACGTAAAAAGATGGATCTCCAAAAAACTGAGACAATTACTTCAAATCTATGCTAGCTGATTCATATATAACATCCAGTTGTCATGTTTTTATGCCGAATAAAACAAGAGTTTGAATACGGTTGTGGGTGTTGAATTAAATCTGTGTTAGTTGTCAAGATTCCAACATAATCATGTGGAAACCAACCAATGTAGATGTGTCAAAGTAAATAATACTTATGCATATTTTTCCAAATGGAACACACTCTTATATTAACCAAATGCACAATTTGATAGAGAAGATAATAACATACATAATTGCATTTTAAATCTATGAAAATGAGTTTAGTAGATTGGAATCCATGAAATAGAAGAACAAACCTACACTTTATAGCTCTACATCTGATCCGAAGGAGATTCAATGGAGATGGATAATACAACAAATTAAAAAGATGGCTAAAATTACCTCACATTAAATGTACAACATGTTATAAGACAAAAATTATTTACTTCTCCACCACTTGGAGACCCTTTAATGCACCGAGAAACTTGCCTAAATCTTTAGTCTGATTCCGAGAAGATTAGATTACAGGATTCTGCATACTAATATATTAAAAAAAAAAATTATGAGTCTTTCATGATTATGGGTGATAATATAGACAAACGTTTCCCCTAAAATAAATTTAAAACTTCATAATATCCATTGGTTTCACTCACTCTAGTACCAAATGAAAAGGAGAATAATATTATATTTAGCACACTATATTGGCGTACATAGAGTTGGCTATTATTCGACAAAAATACAACAAACTAAGATCGTAAATAATAGGATCATAACAATAACAGAGAAAAATAAAAAAACCCATGAAAGGTTAGGTGGGTATAGTAATTATGAGCAATAATATTAATTCCTAACATGGGAGGTGGAAAATGAATGAAAATTAATGGAAGGAGGGGAAAGGATGAAAAAACAAAAAGGATGTTCTCAGAACTAAGATAATGGGTTTGTTGAATCAATGGAGTTTCCAGATGTGTTTAAAAATGCCTCCAAAGGATGGATATTACCAAGAACACATCAAACCTGGCAATATGAATTTGTAAAGCTCTAAAAACTCTATCCCATTAGGCATGCCAAAACTGTTGGAGCTCAAAATTACACCCTTTCATGATTCATAGACAACTTAGGGATTTTTAAGAAACATGGGATCGTATCCAAGCTGTGGAACCTTACTTATTGAGATGGACCTCTAGAGAATGTCGGTTCCTCTACCTATTCCTAATGCTAAAACTACTCCTAATGTTGGAAAAACATCTTAAGCTAAACATGCCAAACGACAAGGGTTAGAAGGAGATGTAGAAAGGGAAATCCTTACCTATAAGGGTGGTGATAGAACTAAGAAAAGGGTGATAGAAATTGAGCATAATCATAATTTCACCTACAAATGAAAGAGATATGCACAATGCATTGCATGAGTAATAGAAATACAAGACTATAAATAAAAAAAGCTAGGAAGACATAAATGTCCCACAAAAATATTTTATATTTCTTAAATATATGGACAATCCAAGTATAGTCGAAATAGAAGGAAAGAAATCATCTACAAAGGCCAAAATGAAGGCTCAAATTTCATAGCTACTTGGGAGACAATTTTGACATGGTTCCTTTGCAGATCAAGATGTCAATCTCTTTCAAAATGAAGAAAGAGAAGAGGGAAAAGAGAGAGGCATGTATTCCTTAACTTTTAACCACCAATAGTTTGCATTCAAGTCTTTCTCTAAGCACATGGGCACCTTACGAATCCATCATTTAGTCTATTGCGTCCTGCAGAAGGAAATGAAGCCATGCTTCATTAATTCTGGTGGTTAAGCTACCTTATTTGATTATTTACATGATCAAATTGTTCTTCTCTTCTTCCAAAATCTGTGTTTTCCATTTTGACTCACCAAAAGCCACAAAAATCATTTTTTATGATGTCAAGTGGAAGGGCTTGTGGATACTTTCCAATGATATAAATTTTGTCTAATTTGAAGCTTGAGTCAAAAGATATGGCCATTTGAAGATTTTACTGTCGAGGGGCACATGAATTTTTACATGTGGAAGCCTTTCATTAGTACAAGGATGAGCCAGTTCCATCTTGTATTTACATTTTTCTTTTCCAAGTTTCTACCTCTCATTGGGTCATGGGATCAATCTTTTCTTCCCTTTGCTTTTCCTTCCATTCCCGTAAATGAGCGGGTATACCTTTATAAAATATGGGCCAATGAGACTTCTTCATGTTTCCTCGTACTAAAAACCTATCCTTGACCCTCCTCCTACACCCGTGACACATGGACTGATGATAAACAACCATGTTTCTTTGCAATTTATACCTTGTTAGAGCTCTCTGACCATAAATACGAGAAAATAAAAATATCCATGCACTTTACATGTCGGTCCTTTTGATATACCACCTATAACAACTACGAAACATTTACCAATGAAATCATTCCATGCCCCTATGCACTATTGGAATTTTTATAGTATCTTCGACAATTATGAAGTTTGATCCAATGGGAAAGTTCCACACACTTCGCATGTCATTCTTTTCCTTGAACCCGGAATGACAGATTGCGAAAGGAAAACCAATGGGACAATTCCCATGCCCCGCTTTTTCGAACCTATTAGAATTTCCTCTAGCCTTCACGTTTATCGGACTTACAAAAGGAAAACCAATAGGATGGCACACGTAGCTCTTCACATCACAATTTCTAAGTCTGGGGGACTTATAAACTTTTTGGCTTTGAAATTAGCCATCATTTGTCCCTTTGACCTTGTATGACTTGTCGAACCCAATGAAATATAAACAGTGGCTTATTCCACAAACTTGAGGTTTATAGAATGTATCTACCTTGGAAGCTCCCAGAATACCTCTGCATCATCTTTCTGATGCCTTTAATCTATGTCATGGCTTCTACTATTTTCTGCACAACACTAACCCTTCAATCCTTTGTTTCACGTGTTTCCTATTTTCTTTGTCGTATGGATTTTTGAAAAAACTAACCCATCAATAAATTAACTAAGCCTCCCATGTGTTTTTAAAAGCCAACGGTTGGTAGATTTGGGAATGGGAATTTTACATCCATTTAACCATCCTAGGCTTGATAAAATGATGAATTATATTTACGAGTTGTCCAATTTTGTAGGGGTGTAAAATTGGATAAAAAAATATTTTTTCAAAAAAAATAATGGTGTTCAACCACAACATGTGGGAAAAATTCCCTCCTTTAATAAAGGGAGGCACCTTTTTTATTGATAACCTAAGAACAAAAAAGTAATATTTATAATATATTCATTAATCTAATCATGAGGATGGGATCACATCCAAGTAGATTTCATTTTTGAAAATAAAGGAAAAAGTAAATAGAGGAATACAGCTTTTAGAGGATGTTAGAATGAGAATAGAAGAGAGAGAAGAGAGTGTGATAGAGGTAGAATTTCTATTTAGAATGGAAAAATTATATCGTTATCTACACACATAAGTTAGAAATAATAATAATAAACTTGACTAATACTTATTAATACAATTTTGGAATAAAAATGCATTGAACATAAGAACAATAACATAATAACAATATTAACTTCAACACAAAGTTTGTAAGTTTTGATCTCTTTATTCATTTTTGCTAGAAAAGTAAAATACAAAGATTCTTTTCTTCTTACAATAATTCCTTAAAAATCCTTTTTACTCCCACTTTGTAAAAAGTCCCCAATATTTTTAGAATTCTTACATTTAGATAAAAATAGAGAGAGAGAGAGAGAGAGAGATGAAATAGGGACAACTACATAATTTGACTAATTCACTATGCTAAAAATAGAAAGTAATAAGTTAACTTGATTTACACTTCTAGACTTATTCCACCTTGGAAATTTGATCATACCAAAAACATGTTGATTGGTTCTCTGAAAAATTTCCAAGTAAATTACATGTTGTATGAAAAGATGTAAATAATAATTATAAAATTACATGTTTTATAAAGATAAGAAGATACACAAAAAAATTCAACTTGCTTCTTTATAATGTTTTTTCATCTACACATATTGATTAGTCAAGAATGTTTGAAAGTGGTGTTGTCATCATTGATGTTAATAAGTTTCATTGATGTCAAAAGGAGAAAGGAACAACATGTGTGAAGGTTGATTGGTAGTGTCATTCATTGATGTCATGACAAGTTGAGTTGTTTGGTCTACCATTGATGAGGTGGCATGGTGTCTTGAGTAGGTGTAGTGGCTTGCAAAAGTATTGCAGTGATAGGTGGATGTTGTAGTGATGTCATGAATCTTGTTGACATCTCTCTTGTATGTAGGAAATACTGAAAAAGTCATGATCTTGTCCAAATGGAAGGTGCAAGCATGATCAAGAATCCTAGTTAGGAGGCCTAGTCAACATACATGAAGGAGGATGGTATGTCATGGTGGATCACAGGTATGTAGAAGTTAGTTAAGCACTATGAGAGCATGGAGATCATGAGGATGAGGTGTTAAGACACTCACAAGTGTCTCGAATGTAGGTATATGGATAAGACTCCATTCTAGGTCTATATATATACCTTGTTTCTAGCCCTAGGTAGCCTAATGTGGTATGTTGGATAGATTTCACCATGTATATGCAAATTCAGACATGGAAAGAGGTAAGTCATGTTGTTTCAAGTGTGTGAGAAATTTTTTAGGTCATGGTTTGTAAGAAGTAGAAATATAATGAGTTTTAGTCTCTACCAAACTCACAAAATTGAGAACCCAAGTTTGAGAAGAACTTTCTTATGATCATTGGCATGTGTAACCTCTACATGGGAAGATAAACTCTTCATGATAGATGGGGAAGGGTCTTAGATCAAAATTATTGGCATTAGTTTTTGGTTTAAGTGGTGGAGCTTTATGAACACTCATTAAAAAGGTAAGGTGCTCTAAAATCGGTACTACGGTAGGGATGGATAATATATTAATCAAAATGTCCTAGAATGGATTATTTGACCTTGATTTTTTATTCTAATTTTAAATGAATCTTGTAGTTATCTCTAGGTGGCATTGAGGTGTCACAATAGTAATGGATCCCACACCAAAATTCATGTTTCTAAAAAAATTATGTTTTCTCTCAAGTTTTGAACTAGACATGGTGTGAAAATGGATGGTAGAGGAATTATGGAAGCCATACTACATTTCTATGATGTTTTATGGACATGTTCTAGCCTTTATGAGGTCTAAGGAATTCATTCTTGTAAGACTTGTTTTTGGGGGCATTGTGATAGATTTAGTGGTCAAGATGAAATTTTTCTCTCACACACTTAGGATTTGAGTTGTAGTGTCTAATGGACATGATTGTATTTTTAAATTATATATGACATGTTTCATGCATGAGATAATCCCTAAAGGTAATATTATGGAGTGAGAAGAAAGTCACATGTTGACCTAGTTGACTAGTTTTAAGACTTGGAAAGAAGGGTTCGAGAGATCGGTCCGGAAGAGAAATGTTTTTATGAGTTCATGATGTTTAGATACTAGAGAGTGATCAAGGATGTTCTAAGGAGAATAATCATGCATAAAAATACTTTTAATTGGTCGGTGAAAGTGTTAGATAGTTCTAGGAGTGCAAGTTGGCAAGTGGCTCTTGGGAACTTACAGTCCAAGTAAGGATGTTTGATGGAGTGGGTGATGAAATTGAGGTCATAAGGTTTCTCTTCATGTTACATACATGCATGGTTGAGGTGATTTGATGATGTTTTTCCTTCAACATGTGAAGAGTGGTTTTGTAGGTCACAAACCAAATGAAGGATAGTTTATCCAAGTGGTTGATTCATAGCATGATATGGTGTTATAGAGATGAAAACACATGTTAGAGGCTGGTATAATACTTATACATCATGTGTAAGTGGTTCTAAATGTTTTGTGAAGGACATGTGGGTGAAGAACAACCATATTTTGGTGAAGGAGTTGTTTTATGCATTTATGTCTAATTGATTCATAATAAAGGCTTTGAGCTTTCATATGTTATTTCTGGCCTAGTGTGGCTATTGTATGATTTTTTTCATTACTTGTTTATTTTTATGATGTTATATGCTCTAGAAAGTCAAATTAAGGTGTGTGGTGTGTAGGAGTCATGTATATATGCAAGTGAAGAAGACATATTTTGTAGTTAAGGTGATGAGCGGTGTAAGCAAGAAAAGGGAAATAAACAAGAGCCTAGAAGGTCTTAGTGACCAGCAAGGAAGAGAGGAGGATAGTTCATGATGTTTTATGTAGTATTATTCTGTTGGAGAGATAGGTCATATGACCTAATCATCTTGGTGAATAAGTCCTTGAGCAAAGAATCCTAG
This sequence comes from Taxus wallichiana var. yunnanensis, assembly GCA_018340775.1. Taxonomy (NCBI): domain Eukaryota; kingdom Viridiplantae; phylum Streptophyta; class Pinopsida; order Cupressales; family Taxaceae; genus Taxus; species Taxus wallichiana. The sequence continues at coordinate 131,362,354 of CM031235.1, forward strand.
TAAGGCGGTTTTGGAGAAGACAAGAAGAAAGAGATAAAAGAGTGCCGTCATCGGTTGTTGTGGTAACACTCTATATGTGATAAAAAAATCACGTGGTTGATTTGGTTCTGATTCATCTAGGGGTTGTATCTTCCTTGTGGATTTTGTACTTCACTAAATTTAGGGTCATTGTTCCTTGTTTGGTAGGTTCTCATCTAAATTTGATTCATTTTGATATAGGTCAAGTTGTCCAAGATTTCTTTCATGGGTTTTCTTCCTTCAAGGGTGTCCCACTTACATATCTTGTGTTCTTGTGTTCTCATTTCTCATGTATGGTAAGGATTCTTGATGAATGCATGTAAAATGGAAAAGTTGAAATGATAATTGATGAATGATAAAGTGTATATGAAATAAATTTATAGGGCACACTAATTCACCCCTAGTAGTTATGCTTCCAACAAGGATGTCGATGTCCTCATAATCCATGGTGCTCTACCTTTGTCGATATCATGGTATCTCTCTAGTATTTATTGAAAATTAATTTGGCTCGCATGAATATTGATTGATTTCTTCGAGAGGTATCGGCTAAATTGATCAAATTTCTTGGATTTTTTTATCACTATTTACAATAGTGATCTAACTATCCAAAAAAAGATAAAACACCATCTTGTTAATTAATTACAAATGAAAAATTATCAAATCTGCAATCCCCTTCAATCAATATTTTCAATTTGGAATAAATGGTGCTAATCGGTGATGCATTTAGATATTCATCATGGAAATAACAAGGCGGTTTAGTAGTTTCATCACTAATATAAAAGGTGGTGTCTATCCCTTCCTTAACATCTTCTATGATTTCTCATTTCTTCACTAAAAATTTGGACATGAAACTCAATGGCCTCATAGTATTCATAGTTCCTTAGCAACTCTGTAATAAATTTTTCCTTGACTAGAGTATCTACATTCACCTTCTTTAGCTTACTCAATGCTTCGAGTAAGCTCCCAATTGGTGCATTCCTCTTCAAACTCATTACTCATCCTTTTAACTAATAAATTCTTAGTTTAAATATCATATTGTAATTTGGTAGCTTCTTCAATAAATTCTTATCCATACTTGATAATTGTTGTCCTCTCAAAATTTCCCCTCTTTTAAAGTCTAAATTTTGAAAAAATTGAGTTGGAACCTTTAATAATGTCCTAGTGAAAATAAAACTTGAAGAGAAGTAGAAATTTGCATTTTTGCATTCTTTTTAGTGATTTGTGGTCTCATTGGACATTTTTTTCCCCCGTGTCCCAAGTTCCCCTGGGCCTTATGTTCACCAATCAGCCGCTTTTCTGCAAAACTTTAACTATTGGCTTTTTCAAAACTTTTTGGCCCGTTTGTCCCAAGTTCACCCGGGCTTCCTGTTACCCGATCGTCTGCATCGCCCGCATCAGGTACTTCACGTACTTTTGTCCCATCTATCGCAAATGCGTCTGGGCTTTCTATTCCCGCATCGGTCGAATCACATCCTCACATCCCTCGCATCTTTCGTGTATCAAGTTCCTAGACCGCTTGTGCTCATTTGGCCTACATTTCCTGCATCACCCACATTGGACGGATCGCGTCTTCGCATCCATCATGTCCCAGATGTACCAAAGACCATCCGGGCCATTTTTCTTTGCTTTTCCCACTTTTCATATTTTTGAGTTGGTGTGGGGTGAATTTAGTGCGCATTTAATAACATTCTCTCTCCTAAAATGGCTATTTAATTAGATTCCCTCCTACGCATTTGTCACATTGCTCGCTTGTCTTCTCTTTCTCAAAAACTTGCCATTAAAGCCATTTTCTCATGCCCCTGTATCCCTTTGCATCCTCATTGTGATTTTGATCTTGGAAGGTTATTCCTTGTGCACTACAAAAATGAAGATCAAGTTTCAGGGCCAAGAACATGTATCACCTCTTGAATCCTTTGTACCAAATATTGGAGATAGTGAGGTTCGGCACTTAGATTTTGCAGATTTTTGGGGAAGATTAACATGCTCTAATCCTGCTCCCATGGCAAAAATGATTAGTGAAAGTGGAATTGTGTATGCGGCTGGTTTTCCTATCTCTGTACAGTGTGTGGACATGGTGCTTGCTTGCGAAGCCCATTTTAACCTGGATATCAAGGAACTAGATACTGCTTCCATTACTACTGCTCTGTGTATTCCAGAAACTGAAGATTCCATAATTCTCACTCGTGCCCAATCCCAAATCCTGTTCAACCAAGAAAGTGACAAATACAAGGCACATATAGCAAATTCATGGTTAAAGAACCCTAAGAAGGGAGCATCCCGACTCTCCAAGGCATTATACAAGGTTTATTTTAATGAGGAGCTATCTAACTTTATCATTTTTCTCACCCATATCATGGGGTTGCCTTCCACCAATGAGTTTCACTTCTGGATGTGCCCCTTCATCAACATCATCTGCGAGGGAAAGCAGAACATCAATTGGGCTGAGATTGTCTACACAAATTTGACTAAGCAGTTGTCTAGTGTTCAACAGACTAAGAAGTTCTATATGACTTCTTATCTCATGTATACCCTGGATGCATCTCGGTAGTGGTTAACATTTTTGATAAGGCCAAGAATAACTTGTCAAAGGCATGGGTTTTTGGTGTAGAATGGAAGATGAAGGTGTTGGAAGAAGCACTGGGTGAGCTAAATAATGTATGGTAGAAAGGAGAATCTTTCAAGACTTGTGTTTCTTCTTATTTTAAAGATATTCATTGCCATCTTCATGATGAAACCTTAGGTGTTCCTTGCTCTCTTCAAGAGATCAAAGCTCTCGATTCAGAACATTTGTCAAGGAAGACTTGTTCAAAGAAGAATTAATTACCAAAGAGAAGATAAAGGACATTTGCTTCCTTTAATCTGTAATTGCTAAGGAAAATAAAGAATACCTGGGGCATACCAAGTTTGATAAAGATATGGAAAAATCTCTAGGCACTTGGTCTCATGCCACTGCCAACACATCAATCCCACGAGGCATGGAGATAGCTGAAGCATTGAAGAAATTCATATATCGATCCTCAAATTTGTGGGCCCACCTCACCGTAATCGAATGTTTGTTCTAGTTTCTCGTTTTCTCCTTATATTTTTAGGTGTTGAGCTCCTTGTAAATTAATTAAGGATATTGTATTGAGCATTTCCTTAATTAATATTTTATTTAAAAGAAACAATTACCAAGTGTAACTAATTTGTAAGCTATATACTAAGCTCTTCACGCCATTCTAGGGGCTGAACTCTTGACTATTTTGAAAGTGTAAAAGAGTTTAAAAAACTATCAATACAAGAAGACTCCTCTTTTTGTTCTATCTATGGTTATTCCTCCTTTCCAATCTGTTAAATTATTAAATCATTTATCTATTTCTACGTTAAGAAGCTTTGTATTCTCATGGATGTCATCTCTGGAACTTTGTGTCTATGGAATAGCATATTATAGTTTAACATAAATGATTTTGTTCTTTATGATCTTAATTCAGCATTTATAAGGAATTATTTTTCTATCTATATTTCCTAAGAATGCCACTCTTCCTTTTCCACTTCCTAGTTCTTCTATCTTTTTGCATTGATAATCGGTTATATAAAAACACTTCCATGATATCAAAGTTCCTCTTTAAAACTAAACGTTGTACATTTGTAAATAGGTTTTTGCCTTTAAATAAGGGAACCTCTCCCATTAAAGAGGAGGTACTTATGTCCCTCTGACTGTTGCTTTCATTAAAGTCCTTATTTGACAACCAATAGTTTTTGGCAACTCTGCTGGGGATTCGTTTTAAACGGATTCCAGTTTTATGAAAAATTTCTTGATCTTTGTCTGATCTGGTGACTCTAAGATTTACCCACGGTAGGAGGGCTCTTGGGATCAAAGATTCATAGTTTCAACTCTTGGAGCAGCAAGGTTTCCCTCTTCCTTCAATAGGGATAACTAGAAGAGCTCGTTCTAGAAGCACACCTCCGGTTGAGAACAAGACCCTTGTGAGTAGTATCCCTCAAGAGCAACTCAGCCCTAATCTTCGTGCTTTGATTCTTGTTGGTGTTTGAGTTCCTCTTCAAGCAGTTTTCCCAAGGATGGTAGTTTCATTACCTTGGGGCCATCATGTTGGGCCTCTTGCCCTTCCTCAGCCTTTTACATGAGTTACCTAGGGGTAACAGGAAGAACTTCCCAAGTTCGGAGGTGATAGCAGTGCACCCTAACAAGAGCATATTACATCTTTCATAGTTGCATGTGGAGTCCTTGAAGTTGAGCATGAAGATGTCTAGATGAGGCTTTTTGTACAAAATTTGCAAGATAATGTAGCAGATTGGTTCTATCATCTTCTTGCTGAGGCCATTATCAGTTGGAACATGATGAGAAAAAGATTTGAGAACCATTTAAAACCTCCAAAAGATGTGCATGCTTTGCTAGCTCAAATTTCTCAGATAAAGAAAGAATCACAGAGCCCATAAGGGAATTTGTGGCCAGGTTCAACAAGTTGATTAACAAAATCCCACCAGATACCCAACATGTTGATCAAATTCAAAAAAAATTCTTCCCAATGCTCGACTACCCGAATTATCTATGCATTGAGAAGAGCCAACCTTGCAACATTGGATGAGGATCAAAGATTATCTGTTAGCGTTGAAGATGAATTGATCATGTCCGGTAAGTTGAAAAGAGATCCTTCCAAATCTAGAGCTTCTTCTTCCTCTTCTTCTACTCCTGAGCTAATGCAGATCCATTAGTACAAAAGCTTGCTAATGACCTCATTGCCATCAAGAAACAATTGGCTTAGCATGCTCCTTATGCAGAGATGTTTCGGGGAGGAATTTTCATCCTAGAAATCGTTTTCCTTTCTCTCGGACAAGGTTGGCAATTAGGAACCACCCATCAAGGTCCCCGTTAATGAAACTTGTGAGGTTGAAAAACCTAAAGAAGAGGCTGATGAAGAACTGGAGGAACTTGAGGGATCTCGAGTTAATTTCTTCACCACTGAAGGTGTTGATGAAGAGGATGATTATGATGAAGTAGTAGTAGAAATGAATAGTGAGTCATATGTTGTTATGACTCGAGAACAGAAAAATAAGAAGGAGAAAGTGATGCAGCCCGCTAAGAGATCCAAGGAGCATCCCATGACTATCCCCATTGTTGCAAAAAGAGGATCTCCTATTCCCACTGCATCCACACAGAAGGTGAGTTCTGCTAATTCTTATTTTCCTAATTCTACTATGCTAAAACTTCTTCTTCTCTAACTCCTAAACCTGATAAGCCTAAGATTCCTAGTGATGATAACCCATCCACCTCTGGATCTTTTGATATCATTGATCACCTTAAGAAAAAAAAATTCAAATTTCAGAGGTTGAGTATTATCAAACTCATCCAAAAGCCTTTTCCAAAATGGTCCACTTTGTCAATTCCCATTCCAGAACTTCACCCAATACTTCTAAAGGTATTTTTCCTACTCCATCTTCCACACCCCAACCAAACCTTGTGGCTGCAGTCACCTCACCTAATGAGAAAATCAAACCATTTTATGTAACCCTCCTCATAGCTGGCCATAAACTTAGCAACTGTGTCATAGACTCAGGAGCATCAGATAATGTCATGCCTACCAAAGTGGCTCACGCTTTGGGTCTTACTCTCACACGCACTTATGGGTCCTGCTATTCTATGGAGAGTAAGGAGGTGCCTTTGGTTGGAAGAATTAAGGATGCACAAGTAGCTTTTGTTACTTTACCAGAGAAGAAGGTTTTAGCTACTATCTTGGTAGCCAATATCCCTCCTTCATATGGTATCTTGTTGAGTAGGAACTTCTATAAGGATGTAGGAGGAGAAATTAAAATGGATTGGTCGCATGCCCTTATACCAGTTAATGACAAGATGAAGAAGTTGTTTCCTGAGAAGCAATCTGAGTATATTGTGCAAAAGATAGATGATCCCAAAGAAAAATACTTTATGAAGATATTGGGCATGGTAACTATATGATTATGTCCTGGATGAAACAAAACATCCCAAAGAAGTACTTCATGATCCTAATGGTGTTTGGAATTTGGAATTTGATGGAAGTTGTTCCTCGGCTGGGTTTGGAGCTGGTGCGGTTGACGGTCGTTGTATTACCATTCATTTAACCAACTCATAAAAAAGTTAGTGTCATTATAACCAAGGCGGTGTTTAAGTCTCAGTATGCAAAGGAGAAAGGAAAATCTTATTCAATGATAATTCTTCCTAATAAAACATACATAAATTAAACATGCATGAAAAAGAAACACACAACTAAACTACGAAATAAATCTATAGTAAATAAACTATGTTAAGAAATAACAGAAAAATCCTCCTCCTTGGGGAAGAGCAGCTTTTGGCCATTCTCTTCCCTTTGGATTTGGAGAAACTACAATTAACTTTTAAAATTGCACTTGTATTGATTCAAAACTGATTTACAAAATATGCCCCTTTTTCAAATATATGGAAGAGGTATTTATAGACATTACTCCTAGTTTACTTGGTCCACACTCCAAGAACTAACTACCTATTCTTGGGTAGATTTATTCAAAGCAATAAATACTAAACAAACTTGACTACAACAACCCACTTATCGTGGAGAATATTTCTACAACTCATCCCTTTAATCTAGGAACACAAAGTGGGAGAGTACTTATTCAACATTCCTAATACTATTCCACCATTTGCTCATCCTTGAAACATGGAGAGAAAAAGGAGGAGTGCTAAGTCCATGACTTTGAATTCTTCTTAGAATGCCACATGCATTCATGACTTTGGATTACCACATGTTTAGATCTATATTCTTGGTTGATGACGTGGAAGAAAAGAGTAGGTTGAATAGTTCGGTGCTCCTTTACATTATTTTGGAACAAACCAAAATACTTTCACTAGTTGGGTATTTCCGTAGCTGCATGAAGAATTTCCATAGCTGGGCATTTCCGTAGCTATGTGAAGAATTTCCGTAGTTGGGTGTTTTCGTAGCTGTGTGAAGACTTTCGGTAGCTGCAATCTATGAACTTGGAGTACAGTTGCTTATGACCTATTTTCTACACACTATTGCATTCCAACTTTAGAAGAAATATCAAGAAATAAAAACAATTAGATTGTAAATATATTTCTAAAGAGATGATAAGATAAATCCTATATTCTACCTTAAATATGATATTTATTATTAAAACTACATCTAAATTCACTTGAAAGCTTTATTTTGAGAGAGATAATAAAAATGTTGTTTGGTGATATAATGAGACATATTTTGGTCTCATCATTTCCACCACACTTCTTGCACGCCCTCATGCAAGCTCCGACGATCTTCTAAAGAATATGATTTTATCGATACTTTTGCATCTTTCAAATTGTCTTCTCCTTTTTTCATGATAGTAGCAAACTGAGATTTTAGAAGTAAAATTTTTACTTCTTTTTATTCATGCTCTCATGAGGTTTTTCGTAGATAATGTAGAGATATTTTTCCCACACTTAACTCTTTGTTTCCTCATGCATTCTTCAAAATATTTGGAAGAGAGTGAGTCTCCCCCACACTTAGCTTTGTGCATGCCCTCATGCAAACTATTTTTTTAATTCAATAGCTTATAGATCTCAATTCTGTAAACTGAAAAGACTTCATCTGTATCATTTTCTTTGTTACTTGACTTGATCAACACATGGAGATCTTGAAAATTTTATCTCTCTATTTCTATTTGTAATTAAAACAACAAATAAAAATATTTAAGAATAGAAAAATAGAAGTTACCATACCATACTCAGGAGTTATCATTGCTTTCATCATGTTGTATAACCGTGATTTCCATCTGCAACTGAACAAAACAAATAGGTATGAAGTCAAAGCCACTGCAACATAGAACTTTTCGATGAAAATGATTTTATCAACCAAGTCAGCATAAGAGAAGCAGTCATATGAATCCAAGAAAGACTTTGAAGTGTAATTTTTTATTATTATTTTTTGGTTTGGGAAAAGTAGCCATTTGCTGGTTTTCAACTTTCCCTTTTTTTTTTGAGAAGATTAACATTGACTATTGCATATCGGAGGAATTTTTGGTGTTTTCAAAAGTTGGGAAAATGAATTTTTCACAAAAACTGAGACAAAGAGGGTAGCATGGAACGAATCAAGTACTGAAAATGAGGAGTACTAGCAGAATACTTGCATGCATCATAAGATATATTTTTTTAAAAAACAATCTTCAGCATGTTATTTTTTAGTAGCATGCATTCAAAATGTGATATCTTGGTCGTTTCTCAATAAAAATGAGAAATTCAAAATGATCTGGAAAATATTAGATCATGTAGAACAAGACCTAGAAATTGTTTGAGTGATTTCTTTATGAACTATGAGTAGTTTGGATCAGAAAACACTATTATCAAAATAGTCTGCAACATGTTATTTCTTTTGAGTAGCGTGCATTCAAACTGCAATATCTTGGTCATTTCTAAACGAAAATGAGCAATTCAAAATGATCTGAAAGCTCATTTCATGTAGAACAAAACCTAGAATTTTTTTGATCTATTTCTTTATGATCCACAAGCAGTTTGCATCAGAAAATGTAGCTATTTTTCATGCGTGATTTCCGTATCAGATGATTCTTTTTCCTTTGACCTCCTCTTTAATGCGCCATGTATGTTGATTTTGTAATTTCCTGCAGTAATTATGTCATCTAAAAAATATATTCTTGTAATAATTAGCTCCTTCAAATTCAAATATCCAATAATTATTGAAAATAATTTAGAACAAGTCTCTCTCATTAAATAAATAGAGTCAATTTAGGAGCACTCTTTACATGAGACTTAATTGATTAAAAGATATGCAATCTATAGCATTCATTGCATGCAAATTTATTTCCTCTTTGTATGCAAAATTTATTTCTAAATCAATTAAGTCGACATGCAAGGAATATCTTAACAAAATTTGACTAATTCATTAAATAAAAGAGATAAAATAGGAATGCATGTTATTTGATTTTTTCTAACTACCGCATGAGTCATTGCATGCAAAAAAAGGAATGTCTCACTTCATTAAATGTAAGAGTTAAAAATAGAATTCTCTTGTTGCATGCTTGAACTTTTCAACCAAATGAGTTGTTATATGAGAGAATAATGCATACCTTTTTGCATTTGTCTACCATGTTCTAATAACTTTCATTATTGTTGTAGATTCATTTTTTATTGTAGGAATTTGAGTTGCAGAGATGGATGTTTTTTTTTCCTTCAACATGACGTTTCCTTCTTCTCGTGATAGAAGCAACTCAGCTTTTCCTTCAACTCTCAATCTGTTTACACAAATATTCCACAGAAATCTTTGTCTCGGCTAACCTGCACAAAGTTAGTTTTTTTTTTTTGCATTTCTTGCATGCATGAACTGGTATTGAATCTAATACATGCAAACAAGAAATATTTCAGAATAGGAAACCCAAATCAATTTAGACCCTACAGAAATATATTATGTTACAATTTTTATAAAGATTAAGAAAACTTATCATCAAATTCCTATTGTATCCATTCCATCACACCAAAATACATGGGTAACTAGCTGTTGTAATTGTTGTGTATATAGGAAATAGAACTAGGTACGGGTTTTATTTGATGATAATACATATTTCTATTATGAATTTTTCATCCATATGTTGATTAAGGTAGTCAGTCTTATCAACAATCTATAATATCATATTGAAATTCTCAATATGAATATAATAGAAATATTTCTTAACAGAATAAATAATTGTATAAACACATGTCTGATGGACTAATATAAAATGGTGTTTCCATGTTATTGAGGAGGGGGTTTCTTTTGGCAATATCCATCAAGTTTCTAAATCTAATTGCAAAAAAATTAATCTATTTGCAAAAAAAGAAATTTCAGAAAAAAATTTGTAGGACAAAAAATTGCAGAAAATGAAAAACTTGAAAGCAAATTCTAATCTAGTTGCATGAAAAGAAATTTTTCTAAAGAAGCTATTGAATAAGAATCTCCTGTCACAAATCTTGTTAAGAGGTATTCTACTATCACTAGAATACTCTTTTAGAAAAATTTGAGTCTCCTAATAACACCATGATCCCCGGCACCAAAAATGACGGGTCATTGTATTACCAGTCATTTAACCAACTCATAGACAAGTTGGTGTCATTATAACCAAGGCGGTGTCTAAAGCTGTATGCAAAAGGAGAAAGGAAAATCTTATTCAACAATACTTCTTCCTAAGAAAACATACAGAAATTAAACATGCATGAAAAAGAAACACACAACAACTAAACTACTAAAATAAATTTGCAGTAAATAAACTATGCTAAGAAATAACAGAAAAATCCTCCTCCTTGGGGAAGAGTGGATTTTGGCCATTCTCTTCCCTTTGGATTTGGAGAAACTACAATTAACTTTTAAAACTACACTTGTATTGATTCAAAACTGATTTACAAAATATGCCCCCTTTTCCAAATATATGGAAGAGGTATTTATAGACATTACTCCTAGTTTACTTGGTCCACACTCCAAGAACTAACTACCTATTCTTGGGTGGATTTATTCAAAGCAATAAATACTAAACAAACTTGACTACAACAACCCACTTATCGTGGAGAATATTTCTACAACTCATCCCTTTAATCTAGGAACACAAAGTGGGAGAGTACTTATTCAACATTCCTAATATTATTCCACCATTTGCTCATCCTTGAAACATGGAGAGAAAAAAGAGGAGTTCTAATTCCATGAATTTGAATTATTTTTGGAATGTCACATGCATTCATGACTTTATATTACCACATGTTTGGATCTATATTCTTGGTTGATGACGTGGAAGAAAAGAGTAGGCTAAATAGTTCGGTGCTCCTTTACATTATTTTGGAACAAACCAAAATACTTTCACTAGCTGGGCGTTTCCGTAGCTGCATGAAGAATTTTTGTAGCTGGGAATTTCCATAGCTATGTGAAGAATTTCCGTAGCTGGGTGTTTCCATAGTTGTGTGAAGACTTTCGTAGCTGCAATCTACGAACTTGGAGTATAGTTGCTTATGACCTATTTTCTACACACTATTGCATTCCAACTTTAGAAGAAATATCAAGAAATAAAAACAATTAGATTGCAAATAGATTTCTAAAGAGATGATAAGATAAATCCTATATTCTACCTTAAATATAATATCTATTATTAAAAATACATCTAAATTCACTTGAAAACTTGATTTTAAGAGAGATAATAAGAGTGTTATTTGGTTATATAATGAGACATATTTTGGTCTCATCAAGTGGTGCTTGATATCTCCTAAAGGAAAGGTTCATCCTTTCTCATTCAAGCTATAGTTTGAAAATACAAATAACACAGTAGAATATGAAGCCCTCATCCTTGGGCTTAACATGGCAAAGGAGGAAGGTGTGAAGAATCTTCTAGCTCGGGGAGATGTGGAACTAGTTGTTAAATAAGTCAGAGACCTTTTCCAAGTAAAGAATAGAAGGTTGAAGCATTATAGGAATCTGGTTTGGGATTCTATTAAATTTCTTGATGCCTTCTCCATCAAGGCAGTCCCAAGGGAAAAGAACACTAGGGCTGATTCCCTAGCCTGTGTTAGGGTCTTTGCTCATACCTCATCCTAATTTCTCTTAGGATAAATTCACCATTGAAATGATCCGTAGGCCGAGTGTGCCGGATAATGCAAGCAATTGGAAGGTCTTCAATGATGATCAACATTTTCTCTCTTTCTTGGAACTTAGGGATAACTTTGAATAATTATATTTTGAATGAAGTGAAAATTTCCTTGAGAAAGTGTATCTTCCAATTAGGTGGGTGTCAAAGAGGATATAGATCAAGATGGGTGCATCAGACTAAAAGGTAATAAGATCCCTAAAGGGTTGGTGAGTCTTGAAGAATTTTTGATAAACATGATAGGTATGTTAAGGCTAAAGCTTCTAGAGGAGCTCAACAATTTGCTGAATATGAAAATGTGAACATTGGGAGTTCTACTAACCCTAAAATGGTGAACATTGGGAAATGTTACACACAAGAAGAAACGAAAAAGGTATTAAATCTTTTAAAGAGGTACATTTATGTACTTGCTTATTCTTATGATGATTTGAAAGCCTTTCAGCCTAAAGAAATGTAGCATTTCATCCCTCTCAAACCTGGGATTAAACCTTTCAAACAGAAGCAAAGGTAGTACAATCCAAAGATTGCTGACACCATTTTTCAGGAGATACAAAAGTTGTTGAAGGCCAAGATTATCTTTCCCATTCATCATTCAACTTGGATTGCTAACATTGTGCCTGTTAGGAAGAAAAATGGTGAGATTTAGATCTGTGTTGATTTTAGGAATCTGAATCAAGCTTCTCTGAAGGAAAACTACCCCCTACCCATGATGGACCAGGTGTTACAAGTTGTTATAGGAGCTGAGATGTTATCCATGCTTGATAGCTTCTCAGGATACAATCAAGTAGAATTCAACACTGCAGATCAACACAAGACTACCTTTACCACTCCTTGGGGTACTTTTTCTTACAAAAGGATGCCTTTTGGACTCATTAATGTTGGTGCCACCTTTCAAAGGGCTATGGACTTGGCCTTTGGAATCCTAAAAGGAAAATGCATTGTCGTGTATCTAGATGACCTAACTGTATTTTCCAAAGACAGAGCAGATCATTTTCAGCATCTGGAAAAGGTTCTTTTGAAATGTAGAGAACATGGGGTCTCTTTGAATCCCAAGAAGTCTATCTTTTGTGTCATGGAGGGAAATTTTTGGGACATGTTATCTCCAAAGAAGGAATCAGGATTGATCCTGAATGAGTCCAAGCTATTCAAAGAGATTCCTCTTCCTATAAGTAAAAGGGAGTGCATTCTTTCTTTGGTAAGATCAAATTCTGATAAGATTCACTCCTAATTTTTCAAAGCTAACTTTGAATATATCCCAAATGATGAAACATAAACAAACGTTTGGTTAGTGCCACAAGGGAAAGAAGCATTCAAAGGCATTAAAAATGCTATTGCTAGGACTCCTATCTTAGCATGTCCAAATTTCAGCAAAGACTTTATTATCTATTGCTCTGCCCACGAAAGTACCCTGGTGGATGTGTTAACCCGAAAGACTCGAATACCATGAGCTCCCAATTGCATTCATGAGCTATATTCCTAAAAATCATGAGCTAAAGTATACTTGTGATGGAGAAACACGTTTTTGCGAGTTAAATTTGTTAAGAAATTTTGATTTTATATCCTTAACTCTCACTTAGTAATACTGGTGCCCAATGCAACCATCAAGTCCATTCTTACACAATAAGAATTTGGAACTAAGATAGGAAATTTTTGTCGCCAAGGTTTAGGAATATGATATTGATATCAGGCCAACTAAACTAGTCCAAGGTAAAGGCCTATGTGAACTCATCGCTGAAGGAGTTGGTCATGGGTTGCCCAAGGATGAGGATGATGTTCCTATTGTTTTGTTTCTCAGCTCAACGGATGAATGGTATGCTAACATTGCCCACTTCCTCACCTATGGTGAGTGTCCATCTCACTTAACTGCTAAGGAGAAGAGAGCTATCAAGCTAATATCAGCACAATATGTGTTGTGGGAAAATGATTTGTTTAAACGTGGAGTAGATGGAAGATTTTTGAAATGTGTTAACAAGGAGCAACAAAAGAAGATTTTCTTAGCCTTCCATGATCAAGCCTACGGAGGTCATTTCTCATCTGTTACAGCCCACAAATTTCTGCATGCAAGGTACTATTGGCCTACTTTGTTTAAGGATGCATCAAAATGGGTTGATAAATGTGAAGCTTGTCAAACTTTCTTGGGAAGACCAAAGTTAGCCGCTTTGCCACTTAAACTAGTTGTGATTGAAGAACCCTTTCAACAGTGAGGTTTGGATTTTATTGGAACACTTAACCCATCCTCAAGTGTAGGGCATACTCATGTATTGACTGCCATAGATTATTTCACTAAATAGGTAGAAGCTATCGCAATTAAAAGTACCACTTCAGAGGTAGTATGTAATTTCATCAAAGAGAACATCCTGATAAGGTTTGGAGTACCTAACAACATTATGACTGATAATGCTTCAAATTTTTATTCCACTGAAATGATGGACTTCTGTTACGGATATGGTATTTCCCTTGTTCATTCCTCAAACTACTATCCCCAAGGGAACCATCAAGCAAAATCAACAAAAAAATTTTGGTGATCATAGTAAGAAATATTGTTAATGAGACTCGAGGAACTGCACAAGAAGCTCTATGAGCTCATGGGTGGATAGGATTACAACTAAAAGAGCAACTGGGATGTCTCTTTTTCAAGTGGTGTATGGTGTGGAAGCCTAGCTACCGGTGATAGTGGAGCTACCAGCTTTGTATTTGTTAAAGGCCATTGAAGACACTAGTTTCAGTGATTCTCTAGATAAAAGAATCATGTATCTGCAAAAGTTAAATGAAGATAGGCTGTAGGTTTTTGATATAATATTTGCCCATCAAGAGAAGGTGAAATCTTTGTTTGACAAGAAAACCAGATCTAGAGATTTCAAAGTTGGAGACATTGTTTTGTTGTGGGATAAGAGACATGAACCTCGAGGAAGCCATGGTAAGTTTGATTCTCTTTGGCTTGGTCCTTTTAGAATCAGGCACTTTGCTAGTGAAATTTTTCAAGTCCTAGGTGAAAAGGAAGTCTTATGTATATTATGTATAGGGTGTGTTTTCTTTCCCTTTCCTTTGTCATTTTCCTTTCCTTGTTTTGGTGTGTTGTCTTCTATATTGGTTTGCCCTTGACTCTTTTCCCAATGGATAAAGCACTTTGGTCTTCTTCCCCTGAGTTTTCTTGAGTTCTTGTCTTGCCTCATTCTTCTGATCTAGTCAAGTCATCCCTAGAAAGAGCTAGTTATTGTCCTCTCAAAATTTCCCCTCTTTTGAAAGTCTAATTTTGAAAATTTTGAGTTGGCACCTTTAATAATGTCCTAGTGAAAAGAAAACTTGAAGAGATGGTGAAAATGAATTTTTGCAGTCTTTTTAGTGATTTGTGGGTCTGTTAGACATTTTTATCCCCCATGTCCCAAGTTCCCTAGGGCCTTTTGTTTCTTGATCGATCGTTTTCCCACAAAACCTTAACTGTCAGCTTTTTCAAAACTTTTTGGCCTGTTTGTCCCAAGTTCACCCGGGCTTCCTGTTACCCAATCATCCACATCGGCCGCATCAGGTACTTTGCGTAATTTTATCCCATCTATCCCAAATGTGTCTAGGCTTTCTGTTCCCACATCATCCGCATCGGCCGGATCGCGTCTTCGTGTCCCTCATGTCCCAAATGTACCAAAGACCATCCGGGCTAGTTTTCTCCACTTTTCCTGCTTTTCATCTTTTTGAGTCTGTGTGGGGTGAATTTAATGTGCATTTAATTAGACTCCCTCCTACGTATTTGTCACATTTCTCACTTGTCTTCTCTTGCTTGAATCCTTGCCATTAAAGTCATTTTTGCATGCCCTTGTATCCCTTTGCATCCTCATCATGATTTTGATCTTGGAAGGTTATTCCTTGTGTACTGCAAAAATGAAGATCAAGTTTCAAGGCCAAGAACATGTATCACCTCTTGAATCCTCTATACCAGATATCGGAGACAATGAGGTTCGACACTTAGATTTCGTAGATTTTTGGGGAAGATTAACATGCTCTAATCCTACTCCCATGGCACAAATGATTAGTGATAGTGGACTTGCATACATGGATATTTTTCCTATCTCTATATAGTGTGTGGACGTGGTGCTTTCCTGTGGAGCCCATTTTAACCTAGATACCAAGAAACTCACCAATGTGCATGGTGAATTAATCACAAAACTAGATACTACCTCCATTACTGCTCTTCCCATTCTAAACCGAACATTTCATAATTCTCACTTGTGCCCAATCCCAAATCATGTTCGACCAAGAAAGTGACAAATGCAAGGCACGTATAGCAAATTCATGGTTAAAGAACCCTAAGAAGGGAGCATCCTGACTCTCCAAGGCATTATACAGGGTTGATTTTAATAAAGAGTTGTCTGACTTTATCATTTTTCTCTCCCATATCATGGGGTTGTCTTCCACCAATGATTTTAACTTTTGGATGTGCCCCTTCATAACCATCATCTACGAGGGCAAGTAGAACATCAATTGGGCTGAGATTGTCTGCACGAATTTGACTGAGCAATTGTCTAGTGTTCAATAGACTAATAAGTTCTATATGACTTCTTATCTCATGTATACCATAGCTGCATCCCGATAGTGGTTTGGTTTCACCTACATAGAGGGCTAGAAGAATGAGCCTATTTATGCATACTTCCCTCAATTTACCCTGGAAACTAGCAATCACAATTTCAAAAGAGTCAATGATGCTTTCACCATGTACATTCTAAGACACTTGGAGGGAAACACTGCCAGGAGATTTTTTAATGAAGTTATTAACACGATAGCTAAGCATGGGGCTTTCTTTATCTAATTTAGGAGGTTTTCATACATCAGGTTGGCTAGCTATGAGAGCACACCCCTCAAGCTCCCTATGTTCTGCGGTGATAAGATGGCCCTGGTTGAAATATGTAGGTAGCTTGATAAGCTACATAGGACATGCAGAGACAAGAAGATCACTGGCCTGCATTTCCCTATCTCTTTGGGAAACTATACATGTAAGATAGCCTTGGATGCCTAAAATGTAGAAAGGGCTATTACTTATATCACTGTTCATTTCTTCAGACCCAGATCTTGCTTTGCTCTGAAGAATTTTATTGAGTAGAACCTCAGGATAAACTATCATTGCAAGCCATATACTGAGGATTACTACGCTGACTGTGTAGATGATTTTGAGGCCAGACGAAGGCACTATGGTAGACTCTCTCTACAACACATCAAAGATATCAATATTTACCAAATTCCTGAAGGACTTAAGAAGGATGATGAGGAATTACAGTCTTTTTAATATGAGACAACAATCAAACAAACTCCTTTGGAGGATCTGGATTGGTAAAAATAAGAGAGGGATGATTTGGTTGAGATTATGGCCCTTGTTCTTGTAAGAACTAAAGTTTGGCTCGATAGTAAGATTTGTGAGTTAAAGAAGATTCAGGGTGGATCTCCTTCCAGAGACACGTCTACACCATAGAAGGAAGAACATACAACCAACACTAAGGTTCTTGATCAAACCCCTCATTCCTCCTCAATGAAAGATCCTGAGTCATCTACTCCTTCTACTCAAGTATACCAAAAGAAGATCAAAGAAGTCAAACAGGAACCAATTGATGAAGAACCTCTTCTTGAACATCCATAGCTACTTTAGGGGCTAGAGAACATTATTGTTCTTAGTGAGAGTTATGATGGTGAAATACCAAATCATGTAAGAACTCCTGAAGTTACAGTTGAAAAATAAAAGGAAATTTCTTATACTGAGCATCCTAGTACCGACTCCTCTACAAAGGAAGCTTCTAATACTCCCACCACTTCTCCGATAGAGGGAACAGTGGTCAATACTCTAAGTGCCATGATTTTACTTGCTCTTGGGATCCTTTGTTCCTTCCTCTTCTTCTTCCACTTTCTCTTGGGTAACCCACGGTTGACAACAGAAGAAGAGAGCTTCTTCTCGAGATAACAGGCCTAATTTTCATATTGTGGCAACCTTACTAGGAAATACTCCTCCTCCTCTAGCTAAGAGAGCCAAGACAACTTCAAGGATAGCAACCGATGCTCAAGGCCAACAGTTTCTGGAGGTTGTAAAGCCCCAGATGATAAGTCGAGCAGGATCTCCTAGTCTTTGATTTAGAGCTTTCTAGGATCCCAATGGGGAATCAACTCTTGAGAGTGAGGTTCATAACCTTCAAGAAACCATGACAAAGGTTATTGAATGAGTAGAGAAGGGAAAACAAACTATAGAATAGTTGGAAGAACAGAATCAAGTTCTTTCCAACTTTACCAAGTCACTATTTTCCAAAGATAAGGTTTTAGACCCTACCCCACTGGCTTCTCTTTCATCCCCCATGATTCTCAGCTAGGATGAAGTTCAGAGCATCAAAGATATACATAAGTATTCTACTTATGGAAAGGCCTTGGAAACCATGGTTGATGATATGATTATAGCTGGATTTAATTTCGGTGAGGAAGCCTTCAAGGCCAATGAAAAGGTGATTAATCTTCAACGAAACTCACTTCCTCAATAAGGGCTATGGATTTAAAGAGCTTAAGCTCTAGGTTAATTATATTACATATGTTCATCTTATGGGCCAAACTGATGAAAATATCCTGTTGGTTAGCAATATTTTTGATGAGGCCAAGAATAACTTGTCAAAGGCATGGGTTTTTGGTGTAGAATGGAAGATGAAGGTGTTGGAAGAAGCACTAGGTGAGATAAACAACGTATGGCAGAAAGGAGAATCTTTCAAGACTTGTGATTCTTCTTCCTTTAAATATATTCATTGCCATCTTCATGATGAAACCTCAGGTGTTCCTTGCTCTCTTCAAGAGATCAAAGCTCAGTTCAGAACATTTGTCAAAGAAGACTTGTTCAAAGAAGAATTAATTACCAAAGAGAAGATAAAGGACATTTGCTTCCTTCAATCTACAATTGTTGAGGCAAATAAAGAATACTTGGGGCATACCGAGTTCGATAAAGATATGGAAAAATCTCTAGGCACTTGGTCTCACGCCACTACCAACACATCAATCCCACGAGGTATGGAGATAGCTGAAGCATTGAAGAAATTCAGATATCGGATCCTCAAATCGGTGGGCCCACCTCAGCCATAATCGGATGTTTCTTTTGGATTCTCTTTTTCTCCTTCTATTTTTAGGTGTTGAACTCCTTTTAAATTAATTAAGGATATTGTATTGAGCATTTCCTTGATTAATCTTTTAGTTAAAAGAAATGGTTACTAAGTGTAACTAATTGGTAGGCTATATAATGAACTCTCCACACCATTCTAAGGGGCTCGAACTCTGAATATTTTTGAAAGTGTAAAAGAGTTTTAAAAACTATCAATACAAGAAGACTCCTCTTTCTGTTCTATCTATGGTTATTCCTCCTTTCCTATCTATTAAATTATTAAATCATTTATCTATTTCTACATCAAGAAGCTTTGTATTCTCGTGGATGTCATCTCTGGAACTTTGTGTCTATGGAATAACATCTTATGGTTTAACGTAAATGATTTTGTTCTATATGATCCTAAGTCAGAATTTATAAGGAATTATTTTACTATCTATATTTCCTGAGAATGCCACTCTTCCTTTTCCCACTTCCTAGTTCTTCTGTCTTTTTGCATTGATAATCGGTTATATAAAAACACTTCCATGATATCAAAGTTCCTCTTTAAAACTAAACATTGTACATTTGTAAATAGGTTTTTGCCTTTAAATAAGGGAACCTCTCCCATTAAAGAGGAGGGACTTTTGTCCCCTAACTGTTGCTTTCATTAAAGTCCTTATTTGACAACCAACAATAATTATTTTTAATCAAGAATTAATATCCCTTCAATGTTGTCCTATCTTCAAATCCACCATGATAGATGATGCATTTAACCTCATTATCACAAGAGAAATGGTTTAGCTAGGATGAGTTATCTTATACAAAATGGTTGTCAACTAATCTCCCTTTTACCTTTGTTCATATTTGTTGAATTTTCCTTGTCAATATTTCTAAATAGATTACAGGGAAACTTGAACATCTTACTTGATTCTTTCTATGTTGAATTTTCCTATATCACCCTTAGATATATAATAACGTACAATAATTATATCCTCCTTTTGTATTTATAATGGGCATAACAATTTTAAAAATCTCTCCCAAGATTGATCAATAGTAATATGGGAAAGCGTATTTGGATTTTATTATCCGAGAAGGATTTAGATATAATGTGTTAATATAAAAATTTTCTAGGAGAACCGCCTTCTTTATTTTCTTTTGGGTTTGGCTTATTATCTATGATAGAGAAGAAGAAGGAATGAAATGTTATTTTGAAGAGTATGTGGGTGTATCCATCGTAGTGGTACCAAGAGAGGATGTAATTATTGAGACCAAGAGGAGAGGATTAGATAAAAATCCATGGGAGAGGTGTAAGTGGAAATAATAGAGGAACTAGGAGGAACACTTGAAATAGGGAGGAAAATGGTTAGTAGAGGAGGAGGAGACTTTGGAGGAGAATCTATGAAAATATTTATTCCCAAAGTGAAACAGGTATAAAGAAAAGGAAAACCTAAGCCATAACATAAACATGTGTGGGATAAATAGGATCAAAATTTTAAATGGGTGGTGATAAAGAGGAAATTTGTGGTGCAGATCATGTGGGACTATAAGTAATAGTTATTGATAATATTGGTGAAGAAGAAATGTGAGGCGAGGAGGAAATATGAGGGCTCTAAGTGAAAAGAGGAATGGAAGGAATAACCCTAGGTGGAGAGGTGGAATAGGGTTACATGACATGAGAAATTGTCAATAACCTTGGAGTTTCGTGATGTGGATAAGAATCTAAGTTCACCACCATTCTTCATACAAAACAAGGAATAGGATTTGTTTCACCTTTGCTAATAAATTTGAAATTATTGACTTTGTGGAGGCCTTGGCTTTATCTTAGGGACTTTGAGAAGGTTCCTCTTCGATAAAGTTACCATGTTTAGTTAGATTAATAGTAGGATATTCACATGCTTTGGTTTAATTCCCAAATATATGACCCAATGAATGATACAATTAATGATATTGGTGGAATGTTTTTATGGAGGCACACTCTTTAATTGACTTGTTGATTTCTAGAAAATTGATGGCTTCAACATTCATTCACTTTTATATAACATCCAAGATCTCCTCATCATCATGTGTTCCCTTAGAAACATTAACAATGTCATCATTTTTAAACTCCTCAAGATTTAATCTACAATGATCCTTATTTCATATAGAAAATTCATACGTATAATCAATCCATATATATTCCACTTCAGCACATGTATATATGTGCCTCCAAGACTTTTCATCATGCCCTATAATAAGAATTTATCCTTGGATGGAAATATTTCAATGTCACCTTTTACATTTCAGCCACAATATTATATGATTTAAAGGAATACAAGCATGAGTAGTGGTCAATAGAGATAGAGAAATGAATTCCCATATTATGTTCCTTTTAAAGAAATTTATGCAGATCCATCAGTTGTCTCACCAATTTCATTAAAATTGATTTATCACTTGGGTACTGTGGGAGCATATCTAGAGATCCTTGGAACCCTCCTACCCAAATGTAAGTGAAGGTAGGGAAATGAAGAAATATTCATCCCCATTGTGACATTATAGTCCAAAAAATATTTATACAGTTATATTTGATGAGTTCTCTTATCAAACTTCCATACAATACTTTGGAAAAAGGAATCATTCACCCTTTAGAAGTGTTTAACACTTTATTCTAAGGTCGATTATGGGTAGAAATCATATACCCATGTTTGATATCTTGACTCAATATTTTTTAATCCAATATATAATTTCATCCCATGTGCATCATAGAAAAGGTATGAGGTCATATAAAATATTCATGTTTTCTGTACGTACCTCGGCATTGAGAACTTGTTTTTATAGCGAATAATCGCTTATCTTATCTCCTAACCTAATTTATTGATGGTTTTTTACTTATAATATAGATGTATTTATATATCCTTCCTTGGAATTACATAGCACTAGGAAGACCCAAAACATTTCTTAATAATGTGATAATGTCATTTTTATGAAATCACTTCAAGGTAAGGTCTTTAGGAAAGGTTTGATTGAGAGTGTTTCCTTCATCAAATTGTTCTCCTTGTGATGATTAGTGCAATCCATTTTATTGTTGT
Organism: Taxus wallichiana var. yunnanensis; assembly: GCA_018340775.1. NCBI lineage: Eukaryota > Viridiplantae > Streptophyta > Pinopsida > Cupressales > Taxaceae > Taxus > Taxus wallichiana. Next base: position 131,384,140 of record CM031235.1, read on the forward strand.
TCAAATAATGTTGATATTTCTATCAAATAGTACCAACATATTTATTGAGGTTAGGGATCTTGAATACCTCCTCAAAATATTTAGCATATAATTTGATTACATCCTCTCCATCTTGATTCCTTACGGACCTAGTGTCGATATCATAGTGGTTTGTAGTCATAAGAATGAACTCAAAACATTGAGTTGATAATGGTGAAGTTGTTTAAAGTTTTAATATTGTGTAATAAATATCTTGAATTTAATTTTACTTATATTTACTATTTACCCTGCTCCAAAAATTAGGAAGATCATTATGCCCTAAGTTGGTGTTCTTTATTGTATCAATATTGGAATCAATGTTAGAAAGGGGAAATACCCCTTGGTAACTATGTTCTATGAATTTATTTTCATTTTGATGATTCCATCATTTACGCAAGGAATAGTACTAATAATTTCACCGAAAACCTCTCTTGGAAGTCTAAAGGATTAATTTAGAATTATGTTCCTACTCTACAACCACAAAAAAACAAAAAGTACTTGAGCATAGTTTTGGTCTTGTATAACACATTTAAAAATTTTACATCCACTAGCGGCAGATTTTCACTTGTTTAATAACTCAAGAATCTTCAAGTGAAATATTTAAGGATTCACATTTTATCGGCACCTTTGAAAACCCAACGTAGACTCCGTTAAGGTTTTCTCATTGATCAACCTATAAACCCCAACAAAAATTGACTCGTGGAGTTCAAGACTTTATCATCACATCAATAATACCGATGTACACTAATTCAAGGATTTTAACATGCTTGGAAATATGCGAATCCCAAAATATAATATTCATGGTTTTCGCCTTGACAAGAAAACCAAAACTCCTGGCGTATACCTTGTCGGGGTTTTTAACCTACTAATCAAATCAAAAAGATTAAAAAGTTAAAAGGATTAGATTTTGTTTAAATTTCAATATTTTCCTATGAAGTATAACAATCAACATAGGGGATTAAAAAATCAACCCTAAAAAAGAGAAAAATTGGAAAAGGAGAAAACTACGATTGTTAAGGATAAATAACACAAGTAGAAAATCATACCTCAAATGAGATCAAAATTTAATAAAAACCAAGGAAAATGAAGTACTCATAAATTAGAGTAATAGGTGTTAGAAGCACAAGGGACTGAGAGGGGGTGGGGGGGGGTGAATCAGTGCTAGATTAATTTTTTCTTTCATTTATCAAACCATATATCCATAAATTATATTATTCATACAACATTCATAACCATGATTGCTTATTGAGATATGTAGCACCAACCATATGAGCAAGAAGCAAAATACTCAACATAAGAACACCATATGTAAGTGGGAAACACTCATGGGGAATAAAACCCACTAAAAATTTGATTATATTACAAAAATACAAGTAATCTAGTGTAGAACAAACTACACAAGGATCACTAACCCTTGATTTAGTGAGGCACCAACCCCACAAAGAGCACCAACGACTAATTTAGTGAAGAACCTACTCCACAAGGAGGCTACAAACCCTAAAATATGACCAAGAAAAACTCAGCAACTTGAAGATGTTTTATCTCTAATATTTCTACTACCACAAATGATGGAGATCACAAATTCATATCACAAACCCTAGATCTTCAATCTTGCTTTATCTTCTTCCTTCCCACATTGTCTTACTTTTAATCTCTTACACGCATTATATAGATATTTCCTTAACCTATCATGCATCTGATAATCCCTAAAACTCTTCCATCATACCTGAAATTTACTCACATATGGTTCGTACTCTTTCCCCATGCAAGACTAGCTCACAAAATGAGCTCAAACCTCAATTTTATATGCATTTCCTCTTTCTAACCCAAAGGAAATCGGTCCCTCATGGTAATTATACCCATTCATCCTTATAAAAATTCAATAATGATTCCACAACAGCTACAAGTGACCCAAGTAGGTTGGCCTAGCTAAAAACCTTCATTTCATGATTCAAAAATCACTAAAACACATGCATTGGGATGCCAAAATTCTCCTCATTAGAAAAAAATGCTTATTCATGACCCTATATTCATAAAATATGATTAATATATCATTTATACATCAACTATGGTTGTAATTTATTTAAACCAATCAAATTATTTCATTTAATGGGCTTAATGTCCTTTACATATCTCAAATTAGTGCTTTCGCAACCTTCAAAGACTCCTCGAAACTTTATTTGATTATAAACTCATGTCTACTAAATAAAATAATTTAATGTGACCACTCAAAAAAAAAAAGTTAGAACCTTTGCAACACTTCTAATAATGTTATAAGTCATGAAGTATCTCTCTCTTCACACCACAACAATAGTTTCCTTCACTGAATCTGTGGTGCTCATTTTGATCTCGCACCATTTGCCCTTATTTTCCTTTGATCTACGTGTTATGAAATGTTTTATCTCTCAATGTGGATGTTCTAAAGCTTTTACCTCCATTTTAAATTCCTTGAATTGTTTGCAGAATCCATTGTCATGCCCCTTTTTGAAGAAGTCTCTGAGTTTGCCCTGTTTTTGCCCTAATTTCTTCAAAATCCGCGGGCTCTGCCATTTTTCCTATTTTTCCCTGACCATGGAAGCTTGAGAATGATCAATTTATATTTGTATGCCTTTGAAAATCCAAATCCATGGTCGAAATATGCTTGGAACCATGATTCACTTGGTTTTGTTTCAAAAATTTCATCCTTAGTGAAAAATTAGATTTTGGGCATGAATGGTGAATTTCTATGTTTTTGATGGTCTAGCGGGCATCTTTTTCCTGTCAAAATTATTCCTCAGCATTTGGTGGTCACGTGGCTTCTTTTGGTTGGTCAGGGGATGGCAGAAAATGTTTTAACTTGTCACTTTTTGCTTTTTTGGCAAAAAGGCAATCTTGGTCCCATAGCTCCGCTCAATTCTGATTGGTTCTTTTGGTACTTACGTGGCTCCTTCTAATTGGATGAGGCATGGCAGGTTTGTTTTATGAACTTGTTATTTTTGGCTACTTTGGAAAAAAATTGAACTCACCCCGTGGCTCTGGTTAAAGCATAATTTAAGTGGTGGGGAAAAAGTCTCACTTTGACCCCGTAGAAGGACACATGGCAAAGTTAAAAGTTGAGATGCGGGCCTTCGAAATAAGTTGGATATTTTTCCCTTTTGGAAAAATGGTGTAATTTTTCTAAAATGGACCAAATCATATTGAAACCCTATAAGGTTCTTGAAGATACATCATTGAGACGCATGGCGGTTTGAAAAGTCAAGAGGCGGGGAGGTAGGCCATTGGGGGAAACTGGGATTTTTTTGCCCCTTGTTCTTTAAAAGATTAAAATCATCAAAATGAATTGTGAGCCCAACAGAGAATAGTCAAAATTTTCTCCAGTCAATGGCGGAGGTGCGGACTTTTCGGGAAAATTGGAAAATTTTCCTTTTATGGAAAAAGGAGTTAAAAGTGTAAAAGGAAGCATGGTTCCACTGGGACCCACATCAAAAACTAGAATCAGGAGCATGGGCTTGCGGGGAAAACTTGGAAAATTTTCCCTTTTCCAAAAAGAGGTGAAATAGTAGAATTTAGCCATGGTTCCTTTGGGACCCACATTGGGACACATGTCAAGCCCATTTTTCAAAGGTAGAGGGGTGGAGAAAATTGAGAAATTTTGCATTTTTTCCAAAAAGGTGTAAAATTGAAAAAGATCCCCTAGGCCCATCTTAACTTGGATCTCCCATGTGGACAGCCCAAATTCAAAAGAAATATCAATGGTAGTTGTGCATCTGTATTTGATTTTCTGTGGTTTTTCTCCAAAGATCTTGGGGATGGGTAGTCTAATTTTTTGTCATTTCTTGGAGTCTCCTACATGTAAAATGAAGAGAAAAATTAATTTGGTATCTGGTTGGGTGGAAAAAATCAAGACATCATTTGCCATCAAGATGTGATCTAACCATTGGCTTCGATCTTATTTTCCAATTTTTCTTTCCTTGGCATGCAAAGAACTAGATTTGATAGATTAGAGGAGGAAGTAGTTGGCACGCGAGATGAAGAATGACCTACTAGGTGAAGAATTAAATGCTTGAAATATTTGAAGATATTTTCCTTCTGCACACCTAATAACCTTTTTATAAATATGATTATGGGAGTCTCAACACACAATGGTGCTTTGAATGTCTCTGGTTTTGGGGAAGACTCTATTGTAAATGAAGTATTATAAGTTGCATGAATTTTTCATGCAAATGGTTGGAGTGTTAAAGGTCGAGACTGATTTTTCTAAGAGAAAAGCTTGATAGAACCCATCCTTTTGAGAAACCATTTGAAGAAACATGTTTATCTCCTTTTTGTTAAATTTAATCATGTCAAGGTGGTTACGAGTGTATAGTCATAGAAAAGCTCTGAGATTGTTCTAGAAACTTTCCCCTACTAATAAATTTAATCAAACTTGAGGTAATCTATGTTATTTTTGGTAAAAAAATTGTTTGCTTCATTTCTGAATGTTTGCAAGTAGTTTTCTTGTTCCCGTTGCAATCTTACATTGAAATCTTTGTGAATCACACAAGATATTATCCTTGTGATAGTTTGGTGGCATTTGTAATTTCATTTATCATAAGATATTTCATTTGATAGTGAAATAAACAAATTTAAAATCATTGTGACTCCTAGCATGACTATAAGATTGTTTGTTAGCCTTTGAGGGTATCTTAGGCATGATGAAATAGAGGTTGATAATTTTTAGTTAAGTTTTCCAATTTGAGCCTTCATTTTGGATCCTTGACGTTTTTGTGAAAAGTGTTGATCTAGGCCTCCATTGAAGAAAATATTCTAGTTAAAGGAATATCCTAGCTATCCCAAAGCATTCTGTTGTTCAAGCTCTCCATTTTTGTACAAATTCTCAAGGATCTGGTTAATCAAGTTCATTTTTGCCTCACCTCCTACCAAAAATTCATTTCAAAAAAACCAATCATACCCATACCACTCTTGTTTGTCTCATGTGTATACAAATGCATAATTTCTACTACCAAAACAAGTAGAAACAATCAGGTTTTCATTGTCTTTAGTGGCACAGAACCTTTCTTAGAAAATATCTCCATTATCTAGAGTGACAACTTGTGAGAGTTAGGTTTTATTGCATTGATCATATTTTCTTCAAGGTCTTCTTAATAACTTCGCAAGGAAGGATATCTCCATCTCCTCCACAAACAATAGGCTACAAAAAGGGTCCTCTCACCCTGGTTGAAAGGAACAACCATAAAGTAGTGAGGATAGGTCAAATCCTCTTGAGGGTGCTACCCATTTCTCCACATTTGAGTGACAAAGAGCAAGTTACATTTCATCCCCAACTACAAAACGACACACTACATGCTCTGTTTTCCTCTAAGCTTCATACCAAACTGTGATGTTACTCAACTTCGAGGGAGAATAAATTTTGGTACCAACATCGATTGGCACCATTGTCGGGGACATAGTGGTTATAGTTCATATTCGAGACCACAGTATAAACGTCTTATATACTCTAAATGCTAATATATTTTTTCAAACATCATCTTGTTTTCGGGCTTGGAACAAGTTTTCAAAGTTGTAAGTGTTGTGGGCAATTCTTTCAATTTTTACACCTAGTGTAGTAGCTTTCATTGATAAATGCAGGTAATGAAAACTCAAATCTTTCCATTTCCAGTTTCTAGTATTAATGAGACATTTGATAGATCATATTTTAGTGTATTTGCAAAACTAAGGTTGAAATCCTTAGTGGCAACTCCCTATTGATCGATTCTTGATAAGTATAAGTTTCTTAACCTATGTCAAGTGATATTTGTTACTAATCTTTACAAATTTGGAAGGAAGAAGGTATTTCTTTGCTAGGGATCCTCCTAGGACATTATTTCCAGAGCTAGGAAAAACAAATTCGTAAATGAAGTAAAGCTTGGAGATTTGTTGGAGATTAGCAATCAAGAATGTTAGGTTGTGGAGCCTATTTTCATGTGTGAAAGTGTTAAAGACTGTACACTAAGAGTACTCTACACTTTCCATGTTATCTTGCTAGGTTCGAGGTCGGTCGCTAGGCCCCAGCGGGGTCCAGGGCGCCCACAGTAGTAGGGGTTTAGGGTGCAGCCCTAAGAAAAACATTTTTGGCCTTAAAACGTGCACGATATACTTTGGGAAACATGTTTTTCTCATATGGGTGCGATTTTGACCCATAGGTTTATGGGACGGTTTTGGCCCATGGTTTTGATACCCACGATTTTGTAAAAATGCTTAAGTAGTTGTCTATTTATATGGTTTTATGCATATGGTAGAAACAAGGTAAACATTGTAGATGTGTTTTGAATTCGGCTATGATTTCGTAGAGTTTGTTGAGCATATATCCAAACAGATCTAGGTGTTGTGTTGAGAGAGTGATGGCTTGTAATAAAATCTGAGCAAGTGATTCTTGGTGGATGTAGCCCAAATTGGGTGAACCATGTTAAATACTATCTCTTTGTGTTCTATTATTTTATTCTACACTTTTATTTGAGATCTGTAAGATTTTATGCATGTTAGTTTTTATTGTTGCGATTCTCATGAAGGGATTATTCTACATATTTTATCCCTTATTTCCTAACAATTGGTATCGAGCCTAGTTTGGTTTGCTAAAGTGTGGAATCGCAGGGAAAGTTTTCATCTTGAGTGGGATCTATGGTAGATGATGGAAGATATAGGGTTGATAAATTCAACGGGTAGAATTTCGTCTTTAGAAGATGTAGATGGAAGATTACCTTTATTAGAAGGATATTTATACTCCATTGTCTGAGAAGGTGAACAAACCCTCGAGCATGATAGATGCGAGAATGGGATTTTCTGGATAGGAAGGCACTTGGGATAATATGGTTGTGTCTTGCATCTTCGGTATTATTTAATGTTTCAAAGGAAAAGACTACAAAATAACTGATGGATGCATTAGGAAGTTGTATTAAAAATCCTCGCCTCTAATAAGATATTTTTAATGAAAATGTTGTTTAATATGAAGATGTCTCGAGAATGGTTCGATAGAAGATCATCTAAATGATTTTAATACGGTTATAAATATGCTAGCTTTGGTTACAATAGAATTTGATGAATAAGTTAGTGTTTTATTAGTTCTCACGTGCTCTTTACCCGAGAGTTAGAATAGCCTCGGTAATGGCGGTAAGCAACTCGGTTCTAGATAACTCAAATTTTAAGTTTGAGGATATTGTAGGGGTGATTCTAAGTGAGGAAATGTGAAGAAAAATCTCTGGTGAATCTTCTACTTCAGGGAATGCTTTGACAGTGGAAACTAGAGGGAGATAGAAGAATAGAGGAAGCCGTGGAAAATCAAAGGATTGGGAAAGGTCAAAATCCAAAAGCAAGATAATATGCTAGCACTGTGGAAATTATGGGCATGCAAAGAAGGACTGTTGGGAGCTTCGGGACAAGAAGAAACAACAAGAAGAAAACAAGGAAGTGAATGTGGCAATGGGTAATGTATGTCAAGATGCTTTGATTCTTTCTTTTCATAATGTTACTAAATCTTGGGTTTTAGATTCAGGGGCTTCTTTCCATGCTTCTCCACATAGGCATTATTTTGTTGATTATGTTCAAGAGATTTTGGGCATGTTTTTCTTGGTGATGATGAGCCTTACAGAATAGTTGGAAAGGTTCTATTCATGTTAAGATGTAGAATGGAAATACTTGGCTATTGAAGGATGTCAGACATGTGCCTACATTAAGATGAAATTTGATATTGGCAGGGTAGTTGGGAAGTGATGGTTGTACTGTGATATTTACAGTGGACTCTTGGAAGGTTACTAAGGGTGATCTTGTGGTGGCAAGAGGTAAGAAGGTTAGAACCTTGTATTTAACCACTTATAGCACTAATGTTTGTAATCTTGTGGCTTCAAAGTAGATACAACATTGTGGCACTATAGGCTCGGTCATATGAGCCATAAGGGCATGGAGATCATAAAGAAGGATTTTCCTGGATATACAAAAATAGGTTTGGAGTTCTGTGAGGACTGCATATATGGGAAACAAAAGTGAGTAAGGTTTCTCAAGGTTGGACCTAAAAATAAAGAGAGTAAGTTAGAGCTAGTGCATTCGATGTGTGAGGGCCGGCTCAGGTATCATCTCTTTGGGGTTCAAGTTATTATGTTACTTTTATTGATGATGCAACAAGAAAAGTTTGGGTTTATTGTATTAGAAACAAATCTTATGTATTTGACACTTTTGTTAAATGGAAAGCCTTGGTAGAGAATGAAACATGTCTTAAGATAAAATGTCTCAAGTCAGATAATGGAGGGGAGTATTGCAGTAATGAATTTGATGATTATTGTTTCTAAGAATGGAATCAGAGGAAAAATACAGGTTCCAAGAAATCCGCAACAGTAATGGGGTGTTACAAAGGATGAACAGAACAATAATGGAACGTGCGAGGAGCATGAGGTTACATGCGGGACTACCTCTTTATTTTTGGGTAGAAGCGATGAGCACAACTTGTGTACTTGATAAATAGAGGACCTTTAAGTTCCTTGGATGGAGGCATACCGAGGAGGCTTGGTATGGTAAGAAAGTTGATTATTCATTTCTTAGAGTCTTTGGATGTGAGGTGTTTGTTCATTAGACAAGGATAGTAGGACCAAACTAGAGGCTAAATCGATAAATGTAATTTCATTGGTTATGGTGGTGATAAATTTGGATATAAATGTTGGAGTATTAAGGACAAGAAACTCATTCCATCTAGGGATGTGGTATTTAATGAGAAATTCATGTATAAGAAAAATTTGCTGGAAAACAGGGAAGAATCCAAGAAAGAATATGCAGCAGAGAGGATCTTCCAAATGGGAAAGTTACACATGAATCAATTCTAGAACCTCCTCAACATGAACCCTAAACTCCTATATTGATGAGGTATTCTAGGGTAAGAAGAGAACCTGAATGTTTTTCTCCTTCTCTTTATTATTTATTACTCACTTATATTGGAGAGCGAGAGAGATTCGATGAAGCAATGGTAGATGCCAGGGAAGAAGTGGGAGAAATCCATGAATGAGTAATATCGGGATCTCATGGAGAACTAGACATGGGATTTGGTGAAGCTACCCAAAGGAAAAAGAGCATTACAGAACAAGTGGGTGTTCAAATTCAAAGAGGAAGAAAGAGGAAATAAAATATACAAGGCCCGGTTGGTGGTCAAGGGGTTTGCACAGAAAAAAGGTATAGATTTTGATGAGATTTTTTCTCCTGTAGTAAAAATGACTTCTATTAGAACTGTTCTAGGAATAGTTGCAGCAGAAGACTTGTACTTAGAACAAGTTTGATGTAAAGACTACATTTCTCCATGGTGATTTGGAGGAGGAACTATATATGTAGCAACTAGAGGGATATGAGGTCAAAGGTAAAGAGGAGATGGTGTGCAAATTGAAAAGAGATCTTGTATGGCTTAAAACAAGCTCCATGTCAATGGTATAATAAATTTGATAGCTTCATAATGGAGCAAGGTTATATTAGATGTCATTCTGACCATTGCATGTATATAAAGAAATTTGAGGATGACAGTTATATTATCCTTTGTTTGTATGTGGATGACATGTTAGTTGTAGGTAAAAACATACAGGAAATAAAAGTACTCAAGAAGTAGCTAAGTGAATCCTTTGTTATGAAGGATTTGGGGTAGCCAAACAAATCCTTGGTATGAGGATATCTCAGGATAGGAAGGAATGGAAGCTGACTTTATCTTAGGAAGAGTACATTAAGAAGGTCTTTGAGAGGTTTAACATGTAGGATTCTAAACCGGTTGGGACTCCTTTGGCAAGCCATTTCAAGTTATCAAAGGAGTAGTGTCCCAAGATAGAGCAAGAGAGAAACCAAATGTCCAAGGTACCTTACTCATCAGCGGTTGGTAGTTTGATGTATGCCATGGTGTGCACCAGGCCTGATATTTCCCATGCAGTGGGAGTGGTGAGTAGATTTATGAGTGATCCAGTAAAGATCACTGGCAGGTAGTAAAGTGGATCCTTCAATATTTGAGAGGGACCATGGGGACAATTTTTGTGCTACAATGGATTAGACACCACTTTGTGTGGTTATGTAGATTTAGATATGGCTGGAGATGTAGACAATAGGAGGAGCACAACAAGTTATGTTTACACTGTAGGTGGACAACAATAAGTTGGATTTCACGACTACGAAGTTTGGTGGCTTTGTCAACCACAGAGGCTGAGTATGTTACTACCACAGAGGAAAGAAAAGAAATGATTTGGTTATAGAAATTACTTGAGGAGTTGGGGCATAAGCAGGAGGAAGGAAAGTTGCATAGTGATAGTTAGAGTGCTATACACCTAGCTAAGAACTCTTCTTTCCACTCTAGGACAAAGCATATACAGTTAAGGTACCATTTCATCAGGACAACTTTGGAGGAAGAGAAGTTCAAGCTAGAGAAGATTCATACCAGTCAGAATCCTACAGATATGATGACCAAGGTGGTCACAAGGGAAAAACTGAAGCTATGTTCAGCTTTGATTGGTCTTCATGGAAACTAGTGAAGGGTTGAGAAGCTTACTCAGAGGAAAACTAGTCTCTAAGTGGGAGATTGTTAGGTTGTGGAGCCTTTTTTCATGTGTGAAAGTGTTAAGACTGTACAATAAGAGTATTATACACTTTCTAAGTTGTCTTGCCATGGTTCAAGGTGGGCCAAGCCCCGAACGGTGATCTAGGGGTGGCCGCCCACAGTAGCGGGGTTCGGGGTGCGCCCCAGAAAAACATTTTGGCCTTAAAACGTACTCCGATATACCAAGAAACATGTTTTTATCATATGGGCGGATTTTAACCCATAGGTTTACAGGACGGTGTTTTGCCCGTGGTTTTGATACCCACGGTTTTGAAAAACTACTTAAGTTTTTGTCTATTTATATGGTTTTATGCATATCATAGAAACAAGGTAAACATTGCATATGTGTTTTGAATTCGAGTGTGAATTATGTAGAGTTTGTTGAGCATAGCTCCAAGCATATCTGGGTATTGTATCGAGAGAGAAAATGTCTTGTAATAAAATCTAAGCAAGTGATTCTTGGTGGATGTAGCCCAAATTGGGTGAAACACGTTAATTATTGTCTCTTTGTGTTACTCTGTTATTTTATTCTCGCACTTTTATTTGAGATATGTAATATTTTATACATATTAGTTTCTATCTTATTGCAATTACGTGAGGGATTAATCCGCATATTTTATCCCTTATTTTCTAACAAAGAAAAGGGATCTCCATTAATGAAAGTGACCAGCCTATCATTGAAGATTTCCATTCAAGTGCTTTTGAATCGGGTAGCCTCTTCATGGAATTTAATTCTCCAACCGGAGAGGGGCCTTCATTTGAATTTGAAAAATTTCTTCTCATTTTGCCCCTGTCTTTTCAAAAGTTGATATGGTTTTCCAAGAAACAAGGCCTTTAGGGGATATCCATTTTTAAAGTTATACTCTTGTGTTTCAAAGACCCTCTGCCCCTTATCAATTTGTTTCTCCTCTAGGGTCACCTCCTCAAAACAACATGGCCTAGCCCCCACCCAGACCTCCATTTGTTGTAAACACCTTTGGTCCTATAAATTTTACAGGGATGGCTGGTTATCCAAATGCAGTTCCCCAGGATGTAAGAAATAGATTACCAAAGTTCCAAGGAAACAACGCTATAACTAGTGATCAACATTTAAATCTTTTTATCAATATGATGGAAGACTTTGAGATTGAATATGAAGATGTATATATCAAATTGTTTATCCATACTTTAGAAGAGGATGCAAGGGACTAGGTATAAAGATTTTCTAGATAATTCCATTGATTCTTGGATAGAGATGAACAATGCATTTAGATTGCGGTATGGTGATAGAACCGACCTAGGTTTCTTCTATCGAATTTGAAAAACATCAAGAAGAATCCTAATGAGTCAAGACATGATTTCAACACAAGGTTTGACAAGACCTTAAGGATATTTCTTGTTAGCTTAAGGTGATGTGATGAATCATTTTTATCAAATATTTAGATGCATTTGATAAAAAATTGCTTACTACTTGAGGGAAAAAAACCCTACTAATTTGAGGAAGGCATTCACCATGGCTCGAAATTGATAACAACATCAAGGCAATTGAAAGCCTCCAAAAAGGGAGGGTGTAAAACTAATTAACCCGAAAAGCCTCAAACAAGTAAGGCTGCTGATTTGGAGGAAGTTGCGAAAACTATGGTAGAGGCTATCAAAGAAATATCATACAAATTATCCCGAGTAGAAAAAGGAATTAGGCGAGTTCACAAGGTCGACAAGAAACAAGGCAAAGACAGTTTACAAATCATCATAGAAATGATCGAGATCTGATTACATAGGCAAGGATCATGTTGGGTTTGGAAATAAATAGCCCTAGGATAGGGAAAATAGAATGGTACTTGATCCTTTGGCAGCAAGAGTTGCTATTGTGAATCATTGATTGGTGTGACAAATGTTTCATGCCCCATGCTCCATGTGCAGAAGATCAGAAAGAAGAAGAATACACTGATGATAAAACTGATGATGATGCATACATGGTGGATTCTTGTATGAGTTCACAACAAGGGGCAACTTCAACTGAGCTGATGAGTGCGAGAACTACTAAAGATTTCTGGGATTGCATTCACCGGGTATTATCTCTTCCCCCCACTCATACTTCTGAAATTGATATGGTGCAAGCTTTTGAACTTCCTAATAATGATTTTGAGTACCTAAGAGCTCTGATGATTGAGAATTATGATGGAGGGATACCTTATGAGGAGGATAGGAAATTGTTAATGAATGTTGTGGTTGGCCATGAAAAGGAATATAATACCAGGAGTAGGGTTGCCAAAAGGGTAGGACCTCAAGCCAAACCAAAACTTCCAGTGCTTACCAGTATCCCAAAAGAGACTCCAAAGAAAGTTACATCTGGCAAAGGCCTTATTGTCTTATGTGGAAATTGTGTCCTTCCCTATGCTGAGACTGTAAAATGTCCTATTCCATTAGATGAATTTGTAAACTTCTCTCCTAACATTATATTACCCAAGCATGTTCCTTAGGACATAGCCAAAATCTTGAGTCAAATCAAGATTTTTGTTCCTATTTTTGAATTGCTTAGAATCCCTAAGCATAGGAACAAAGCATTCGAATATTTGAGGTTTAAAGAAGAAAAGGTCACCCAAGGCAGAAATGTTGAGACTCCTACCATTTCAGAGTTGAAAAAACCTTAAGTACTGGAGGAAACAGGTGAACCTTCTAAAGTTTACTTGGGAACATCTTTGGTTGAGTCTCAATTGAGTGTTGATCCATTTTTTACAACACTGGTCATTAAAGATAGACTGTTGCACAACTATATGTTTGATTCGGGGGAATCATGCAATGTTATGCCCCTGGAAGTCATGAATGAGCTAGATCTCAAAGTAATAGCAGCATATGGGAAGTGCACTGCCATGGAATCTAGAGAGGTGCCCGTTGTTGGATGTGTGAAAGGTTTGGTGGTACAACTTGTAGCTTACCCAGGTAAAAACTTGAAGCTTGATGTTGTTATTGTTGATTGCCCAACCAAGTGGGGTATGTTGTTATCTAGAAAATGGGCTACAAGTGTTGGTGGGAGTGTTCAAATGGATATGTCCTATGCCACTATTCCAATTGAGGGCAGCCTTGTGAAGTTACCTGGTGAGAAGAAAATGTTATATCTTGTTGAGGACCCCAACAATGCTTCTTATGAAGTATTGCATGCAGATATTGATGTTGATAACTTTGTGAGCTATGTTTTCTTCAAGGAATATGAAATTGACCAATGTAGGTGTCATGAGTAGGATGATTTTCCTAGGTCTTTGATGTTTGATGTAGTCTCTAAGGATATTAAAAAACTTGGCCCAGGCACAAGGGGTAAGCTGAAAAGTATGGTCAAATAGCAACTCGGATGGAAAAGAAAAAGAACCATATGACCAGTTGTTAAAGACATATCATAACTACTTAGCATGGTCATATCTAGAATGACAGGCACTTGAGGTTTTTCCTTGATTATTTTCTTTGAATCACGATGCTCTCCATTATACAATGTATAGTTCTTTGTTCTCGTCTACTTTCGTGGTCCTTGGTGACTTGGTTTTGCTGGTTTCTCGGTTAGGTTTTGGGGGATGGTTGTGGTTATTCTACTATGATAGCTTATTCTTTGAATCCATTTCTCAATGGTCTGTTCTTGGCACTTGGTCTGCTAGTTGTTCTTATGGCACTCGTAGGGAGTGCCCATCCTCGAGTCGGAGCCGATGTTGGTGCTCATTTTGATCTCACACCATTTGCCCTGATTTTCCTTTGATTTGTGTGTTATGAAATGTTTTATCTCTCGATGTGGATGTTCTAAAGATTTTACCTCCATTTGAAATGCCTTGAATTGTTTGCAGAATCCATTGTCATGCCCCTTTTGAAGAAGTCTCCGAGTTTTCCCTATTTTTTCCCTAATTTCTTCAAAATCCATGGGCTCTTGCCATTTTTGCCTATTTTTCCCCAAACATGGAAGCTCAAGAATGATCAATTTATGTTTGTATTCCTTTGAAAATCCAATCCATGATCGAAAGATGCTTGGAAAAATGATTCACTTGGTTTATTTTCAAAAAAAATCATCCTTAGCAAAAAATTGGATTCTGGGCATGAATGGTGAATTTCTATGTTTTTTACTGTCTGGCGGGTGTCTTTTTCATGTCAAGATTATTCCTCAACATTCGGTAGTCACATGGCTTCTTTTGGTTGGTCGTGGATGGCGGAAATTTTTTTAACTTGTCATTTTTGCTTTTTTGACAAAAAGGCAATCTTGGTCCAATAGCTCCGCTCGGTCATGATTGGTTATTTGAGTACTTGCGTGGCTCCTTCTAATTGGATGAGGTGCAAAGGGTTTGTTTTATGAACTTGTTCTTTTTGGCTACTTTGGCAAAAAGTTTTAACTCACCCCATAGCCTCGCCAGAGGCTCGGTTAAAGAATAATTTAAGCGACAGGGAAAAAGTCTCACTTTGACCCCGAGAATGACACATGGCAAAGTTAAAAATGGAGATGCGGGACTTCGAAATAAGTCGAGATATTTTTCCCTTTTGGAAAAATGGTGTAAAGGTTCTAAAATGGAAGCGTGCCCCCACCAAATCATATTGAAGCCTTATAAGGTTCTTGAAGATGTGTCATTGAGATGCATGGTAGTTTGAAAAGTCAAGAGGCGGGAGGCGAGGCCATTGGGGGAAACTTGGATTTTTTGCCCCTTGTTATTTAAAAGATTAAAATCATCAAAATGACCCACAGGCTGATGACAGAGAATAGTAAAATTTTCTCCATTTAATGGCGAGAGTGTAGACTTTCGGGGAAAATTGGAAAATTTTCCTTTTATGGAAAAAGGAGTTAAAAGTGTAAAAGGAAGCATGGTTCCACTGGGACCCACATCAAAAACTAGAAGCGGAAGGGTGGAGCTACAGGAAAACTTGGAAAATTTTCCCTTTTCCAAAAAAAGAGGTGAAATAGAAGAATTTAGCAATAGTTCCTTTGGGACCCACGTTGGAACATGTGTCAAGCCCATTTTTCAAAGGTAGAGGGGCGGAGAAAATTGAGAAATTTTGCATTTTTTCCAAAAAGGTGTAAAATGTAAAAAGACCCCAGGCTCCATCTTAACTCAGATCTCCCACGTGGACAGTGAAAATTCAAAAGAAATATCGACAAAGCTTGAGCGGTTGTGTGTACATATCGATTTTCTACGATTTTTATCTAAAGCTCCTGGGGATGGGTATTCTTATGGTTTTTGTCATTTCTTGGATTCTCCTACACATAAAATGAAGAGGAACATTAATTTGGTATCCTGGTTGGGTGGGAAAAATCTAAAGACGTCTTTTGCCATCAAGATGTGATCTAACCATTGGCTTTGATCTGATTTTCTAGTTTTTCTTTCCTTGGCATGCAAAGAACCAAATTTGATAGATTGGAGGAGGAAGTAGTTGGTGCGCGAGATGAAGAACAACCTACTAGGTGAAGAATTAAATGCTGGAAATATTTGCAGAGAGATTTTCCTTCCGCAAACCGACATCCTTTTCACAAATATTATTATGGGAGTCTCAACACACAATGGTTCTTTGAATGCCTCTAGTTTTGGGGAAGACTCTATTGTAAATAAAGAATTATAAATTACATGAATATTTCGTGCAAATGGTTTGAGTTTTAGAGGTTGGGACTGATTTTTCTAAGAGAAAAGCTTGATAGAATCCGTCCTTCTGAGAAACCATCTGAAGAAACTTGTTTATCTCCTTTTTGTTAAATTTGATCATGTCGAGGTGGTTGCGAGTGTAAAACCATTGACAAGCTCTGAGATTTTTCTAGAAACTTTCCCCTGCTGATAACTTTAATCACACTTAAGTTAATCTACATTATTTTTGGGAAAATTTTGTGTTTGCTTCATTTCTGAATGTCTGCAAGTAGTTTTCTTGTTCCAGTTGCAATCTTACATTGAAATCTTTGTGAACCACACAAGATCTTATCCTTTTGATAGTTTAGTGGCATTTGTAATTTCATTTATCAGAAGAGCTTTCATTTGATAGTGAAATAAACAAATTTAAAATCACTTTGATTCCTAGCATGACTATAAGATTGTTTGTTAGCCTTTGAGGGTATCTTAGGTGTGATGAAACAGAGGTTGATAATGTTTAGTTAAGTTTTCCAATTTGAGCCTTCATTTTGGATCCTTGAAGATTATGTGAAAATTTCTTATCTCGGGCCTCCATTGAAGCATATATTCTTGTTAAAGGAACATCCTAGCTATCTTGAAGCATTCTGTTTTTCAAGCTCTCCATTTTTGAAAAAAATTCTCAAGGATCTGGCAAATCAAGTTCATTTTTGCCTCACCTCCCAACAAAAATTAATTTAAAAACAACCAATCATACCCATACCACCCCTGTTTGTCCTATGTCTATAAAATGCATAATTTCTACTACCAAAACATGCAAAAACAATCAAGTTTTCATTGTCTTTAGTGGCCTAAACCTTGCTTAGAAAATATCTCCATTATCTAGAGTGACAACTTGTGAGAGTTAGGTTTTGTTATATTGATAATATTTTCTTTAAGGTATTTTTAATAACTTCACAAGGAAGGATATCTCCATCTCATCCACAAACAACAAGCTACAAAATGGTCCTCTCACCCTAGTTGAAAGGCACAACCATAAAGTAGTGAGGATAGGTCAAATCCTCTTAAGGGTGCTACCCATTTCTCCACATCTGATTGATAAATAGAAAGATGCATTTCATCCCTAGCTACAAAATGACATACTACATGCTCTGCTTTCCTCAAATCTTCCTGCCAAACTTGTGATGTTTCTCAGCTTCGAGGAGAATCAATTTGGGTACCAACAAAATCAACTCCGCCAAAACATCTATCTTCAAAGGTTAGCTCATAAAACCATTTATACAAACATTAAATACTTATAAATGGATTAATTGGATGATATTTGAACCTTTTTCACATTCCAAGTGATAGGAAGTATCACCCAATCCATCTCATGCTTCAAACAATGTCCAACTTTAAAAAACATCTCCCTGTCTTAAACTACCAACAACCTTCTTTCTCAAATAATTCCCTAGAAACCATGTAATATGACATCATCCTCGTGTAAATAAATATATCAATGGAACTATATCTAAATATTATTTCAAAAACATATTGAATCATATTATGAATTCACTTGTAGCTCAAGTTATAGCCAAAACATTGAACCCTATTATTTGAGATCCCAAAACTGCCATTTGACGAGTCAACCTATTTGGACCTCAGAACCTCATGAACATGTGTGCACATGATCTGAAACCTCCATGAAAATAAATAAAAACTCATATTAATCACGCAATGGCAATTTATTTCATACCTCATTTGGAAACTTTCTTCTCAAACTGAAACTCTTCAAAACAAGCATTTTATGGTGGGGCCCACATATGGTCACATGCTCAAACATACCTTTATGGAAATATGGAAGATTATTATACAACATAAAATCATCAATTTTGAGGAAAATGAACCAATCAAAACTAGGCTGATATACTCACTTTTCTACAAGTTACTCCTAGCTAGGGTTTAGATAGGGTTTTAAAACAACTTAGCTTGTTAACGATTGTTCATAAAAATGTGACTATAAAACCACCTCATTATTTTTTAGAGATTCATAACTTACCTAATAATCTATTCCTAATATTTAATATCCCCATTCAAAGCAAACAATTCACATCGAGCATCGAAGGTCCATAATTGCTATAAAAACACACTAACTTACTCGGTTTTGCCAAAACTTGCATGTCTTCAAAATTCTTTAGGATGATAACTTGAAAATTGGCATGAAGCATCATGAAAATTTACTATAACTAATAAATGTCACCACATAGCTTAAATTCATCTCAAACACTCCACCAAATCTCATTTACTGTGTTAAACTTCATGTTTCTCATCCTGTAACTTCCCAATGACCTCTAATATGCACTAAATAATCTGAATAAAAACCTGAAATTTACCATAAACCTCAGGGTAAACTTCCACCATGCTATTCACATTATTCACCATGACTGATTAGGCCCAAATTTGACTTCTCCATCTCATTGTGCATTCTCCAAGACTAGAAACAAGGCTGGAAAGACCTAACTCAACCAAGAAATGACCATGTTGACTCAATGCGACCCATGTACACTCATAACACACCTGTATGACCATGTATGATATCATTTTAGACTCTCACCAGCTTTAGAAGACTCATACTATGATTTAGCTCACTAGACCATGCACTAGGACACCCAAGACCAACACAAAACTTGACAATCTTCATGTTTCACCATTGAAAAACACCATATGAGGAATCTCATGACTACATGACACCCTTTTTCCATCAATGGGGGTTGACATCAATCAAAACACTAACCCACAATTTCCAAAAATATCCCCATTTTTCATTGATGACAACTAACAAGACCAACACCTACATGACCTCAAAACCATGTTTATGAGCTTCTCTCCCCCTTTTCCATCTATGACAAAGGGTCATACAATTACTATACAACATGTAAAATGACAACACATGATTCAATACAATGGAAAAATGAAAATATTGACTTACATGACACAAATACTCCCCTTGGGACTAAGAAGTATCTACTTTGACTCCTTCAAAGAACAAATGACAATCCTCTTGGGCCTGAAATAAGCTCCCCCTCAGGCTGATAATTATCATCTTATTATTCAGCCATGCTTTTCATCACATTCTAGGTCTTACCCAAGCCAAAAATAATTTTTGTGTCCAAAATAAACATTTTCACCTTTTTAGGACCATGGTCCTTGAATGATAACCTCAGTACATCTAAGACAAACTTCTGAACTTCTAAGAACTCATTCTTAGCAGAATAAATCTCCCAATTTCTCTCCCTAGTCTCATACCACCCAACTTTAGCTGAAAAACAAAATAATTTGATCCTTACCTTGCTCACTTTCCTTGGGGATGACACCACAACTTCATCTTTGTCCTAAAGTAATTTATTAGTCCTTTTGGTCCTACATGACTTAAATTTTATGCCATAGAACCTTGATCATATTTTGTTTTGATCAAACCTCATAAATTTAGTCCATCTACAACTTTTCTTCATGACTTCAAAAGTGATTTCTTAAGCTTGCATTGATTGTAGAACTACCATAACACTGACTTGGGAGTCTTTTTGTTTCATGGATAGATTACAAATTCATTCAAACAACTCAAAATTTCTTTCTAAGAGGCATCAAATCCTTGATTGATATCAAATAATCCATAGTTACCCATCTTCAAGAGTAACTTCAACATATTTATATAGTCTTTTGTCTATAACACTCATGTTTTTGTCAAGATACATTCACTGAAGCCATCATGAACAAGCAATATTTCCAACCGAGACAAACCATGAATTGTATTCTACTTCTCTTGACTCGAACGTGTTTCACATAGACCTATGGCATGCCTTTACGCTAGTTCCACACCCTAAGTACATTTTATTTAGAATTCATATTTCAATCAAAGCACAAGTCACTGTAGATAGGAATGAGAAACATAGTACTGAGCCTTAACTCACGGTTACATACTTTACCTTATATTGAAACTTGTTAAGATTCAATAAATTGTCTCTAACTCTTGTACATGCACATTTCATAATCTTTTGAGTACTAAGGTTTACTCTTCAAAAATTCTTGGCCTTTATTAGACTATTGCCAACTTCATTCCCTACACAAACCATCTCACAACACCATACATTCTGCGTCTTCAACATACCTTCATTGTCTTATTTCCTTGAAGTACACATCACTCATGATCATACTCTTTACCTTTAACATGCTCTTGATAGACATCCTTTCAAGTTATTCAAGATAAAATCCACCTTAGAATTTGTTATATGGATATGTTGCATACAGTAGGTCTTCATTAGATGCAAATATGGTCTTCAAGGTATCCTTTATATTTGGGTTTTTTGATTTCTACAATATCCTCTCAGTCATGTAGCACACACCTTTGGTTCTAACCTTTGAAACCTAGGTTTTCAATTCATAAGCCCCTAATTTATCAACTCAGACCATTTCTTCCTTCACAGTCACTTTAACTTGTAGAGATCATTTCTTGAGTCAAGATCCAACCAAAAAGTCTTAGACAACCTTATAGTAACTCATTAAGAGTTCATACACACAAGCGCACTATAGATCACACTATTTTCCACCTTGTGGGTTCTCACACAATCCACTATCTTCTATCCTTTGAAAATAAACTACCACCTTCACATAGAATTTCATGGTGCCTGAATCCTCAAGAAACATATATAGAGTTAACCATACTCCCTTTCCAATAATAAATACTCATGTTCAAACTAAAGTTACATGTAGCTAACCATTTTGTTGTTTTCAAACATAACACATGTGATCACCATCTTCAAATGACCATGCACAATGATGCTTAACACAAACTACAAGAAACTTCTTGATACACTCCTTGAATAAGTATGAAAACCTTTGAGTTCAACCATTTGTTCTTCATTTGATCATGTATAGATTAATTTGTTATAGCTTTCTTGGTTGTAGATCGCTCCCCTTTATCATCAACTTCTAAGAAACTTGCATGACACTGAGATACCTCATGGATGCTAAAACAAATCATCTTCTATATCCTACCATTACTTATTTAAACCTCGAGCAATCCTAAGTGACACTTTGTAAATTTAGAAACAAGACACATCTTACCCTTAAAGTAGCTTTAAAAACCTTTTAACCATCATGAACCTTAGTTAAATAGACCATGATCAGAATTTAACATTGGAGAATCCTATAGCACACTTTTTGAGACACATCACATCATTGTATGGCCTAATGTAGACCCTTTTGAGCTTTAATGCTTTTTAGAAGTCATTTTATGAATTCTAAAGGTGTTCATTCATAGTCTTGAGAAATTTTGTAACTTCATATTCCTCCGATACAATTTCTTGGCTTTCAAATGATCCTAATACAAAACCGATGGTCCTTATCACACCTTAAGCGATTCAAACTTAGAGCACTCTAGATGAATTCTTCTTATGCATTTTGAACCACAACATGACCAATACCTTTGGAGGTACACACACAACTCCATTTTCCATACTTTGACACTTTGACTCTTATTTTCACATGATTGACATATATACAACCGTTAAACAACTCCACACTCAAGAAAACAAGAAATAAACACATTTTTGACCACTTAGACACCTTCAAATAGAGATTTTTGAATAATGTATCATAGAGTTCTTTAGGTGCATCATCAAAACTTTTTCTTTTAATACTTGAAACCAAGACTTTCATGAGTGAACCTTAGTACAAGAGTGCACAAAGTGATAGTTGTTAGACCTTATATAGCTTTGCATGACTTTTGTTCAACACCTCGATTATTGATATAAATTGGCACTTGTAATTATAGACATACACCATGGAAATAGTAACTTGAACTACTTAAGATCCACTCTTTTAGATAATCCACACACTTCTTTAAATGGATATCCTTCCTTCACATTCTTATCATTGACACAAGATAGAATTTTGAAGAAACTTCTAAGAGACCATTTTATGGAGCATGATAACATAATTTGTTTGAGCTTTAAATGACATTCCACAGAATAGGAAACTCTTATGGAACTCATATTTATGCTTTGGAGAACTTGAACAAACCTAGAACTTAGTGAATTTTCAAAAGAAAGAAATATTATCTCTTGATGATTTACATTTCCCAAATACACTCTTGACATTAACATTCTCGGACTTTCATCGGTTTAAACTTGATTTGATCTGTTAAGATAATTATGACCACAAATTACAAGAGTCAATAGAGCTAGACACCTTTTTTCAGCTTGGCATCTCGACACGTAGTGATATTAGACTAAACACCCATATTCTTCCTTGATAACACATTCATACAACTAGGCACACCTTTAAGCTTTGTATACTTCTAACAAGACCTCAACAAGATTTTTCTCCACACATAGGCCTTGACCATTCACAACATAGTTTAGGTTACATGATAAAAACCTTTGATCAAACAAAGCAGTCCTAAACCATAACTCCCGCTAGATAATTCATCTCCTTTATAGAGACACCTTACATATCAATATCATGATACTAATAGACCTTGAGTAAGGACTCACGAGACTTATGGATTCAAGGCATCATGTTTGAGCTCAAAGCACAAACAACGGAATGAACGTGCATGCTTTATTAGGTATTTCACAACTTGAAACACTCATACTCAAACCATTTTAAAGAAAAATCTATGAACAATGAATCACATACCAAGATTTCATATCTTCAACCATTTGGAACATGATAGTGCACAAGAATGACTCTTCACATAGCAGACCTTTTTCTCATGAATGATTGACTTGATTTAATGACAAGGACCTCTTGGAAAATATAATTTAGACTGAGACATATTTCAACTTCACATACTTTGACATACCTATAACTTTTCACATAATATTTTGAGCATAAATACTTTAACACATCAAGAGACATCAATCTTGACTCACACAAAGACTATGAGAGCTCGGACTAGAATAGGAATCACTTCAAAATTTATTATGAGACTAACAACATAAAAATTTTATTTTGACAAACATACATAATTCTTACACTTTTCAACTATCCAATGGGAGAATCTACCCCTGAGAGTGAGGTGAATAACCTCCAGCATACAATAATCAAGGTTATTGAGAGAGTAGAAAGCGGTAAAAAAACTATAGAATAGATGAAAGAATAAAATCAAGTTCTTTCTAGCTTCATCAAGTCGTTATTGGCTAAGGATAAGGTTTTGGATCCTACTCCACTGGCTGCCCTTCTGCCCCCTATGATTCTTAGTCAAGATGAAGTTCAAAGCATCAAGGATATACACAAGTATTCCACTTATGGGAGGGATATGGAAGCTATGGTTGATGACATGATCATTGTAGGCTTGAATTTCATTGTAGAGGCCTCTGACCTCAATCAGAAGTGGCCAACCTAACAAAAACTCTCCTCCTCAATTACAAATATGGACAAAGAGTGAAGCTATGGAGTAGCTACATCATGGATCTTCACCGATGAGGCAGAGGATTATGAGAATATATTAATGGCCAATAAGGTCTTTTATGATGCCAAAGACAACTTGTCAAGGTCATGGGTTTTCAGTGTGGAATGGAAAATAAAAGTCCTGGAAGAAGCCTTGGGAGAGTTGAGGAGCAGTTGGTAGAAGGGAGAAGCCTTCAAAACTTGTTTTGTGTCTGCCTTCAAAGATATTCACTGTCATCTTCATGATGAAAATTCAGGTGTTCCTTTCTCTCTCCAAGAAATTAAAACTCGATTCGGGCATTTATTAAAGAAAACTTGTTCAAGGAGGAATCGATTACTAAAGAGAAGATAAAGGAGATTTTCTCTCTTCAATCTACTATTAAAGAGACTAATAAAGAGTATCATGCACATACTGAGTTTGATAAGGACATGGAGAAATGTCTAGATACTTGGTCTCAAGCCATTGCCAATACATCAGTCCCATGAGGCAGAGAGATAGCTGAAGCATTGAAAATATTTAGGCAACGGATCCTCAAGTCGGTGGGCCCTCCTTAGCAATAAGCGGATGTTTTCCTTCTAGCTTCTCCTCTCCTCCTTTTTCTCAAATTAGGCTCATTGTAATTAATTAAGGATCTTGTGTCAAGCACTTCCTTAATTAACATTTTAGTTAAAAGAAATAGTTACCAAGTGTAACTAATTTGTAAGTTATATAATGGGCTCTCTGCACCATTTTTAGGGGCTGGAACTCTATTTATTTTTGAAAGTGTAAAGGAGTAAACAAGTTATTAATACAAAAAGATATTTTTTATGTTTCCATCTTCTCTTGTTCTTTCATTTCTATCTATTTAAACTTATTGAATCATTAAGTCTGTTTTAATTCAAGAAGCTTTGTATTCTTGTGGATGTCATCTCTAGAACTTTGTGTCTGTGAAATAGCATCTATGTTCTCAAGTGAAAATGATTTTGTTCTATATTATTTCCTTATGGCATACGTAAAGAATTATTTTGTTATCTATATTTCTTGAGATTACTTTTCCCTCCTCCCCTTCCTTAATTATTCTATCATTTTATATTGATGAGCTGTTATATTATAACACTTCCATGATATCAGAGTTCCTCATTAAAACTACATGGTGTACATTTGTAAATAGGTTTTTGCCTTTAATAAGGGAACCTCTCCCATTAAAGAGGAGGGACTTTGTCCCCTAACTGTTGCTTTCAATAAAGTCCTTATTTGACAACCAATAGTTTTTGGTGACTCTACTAGGGATTCATTTTGAACGTATTCCAGTTTTATGAACAATTTCTTGATCATTATTTGATCTGGCGACTCTATGGTTTACTCATGGCAGGAGGGCCCTTGGTATTGAAGATTCTCAGTTTCAGCTCTTAGAGCAGCAAGGTTTCCCTCTTCCTTCAATAGGAAGAAATAGAAGAACTCATTCTACAAGCACTCCTCCTATTGAAGATAGAACCCCTGTAGGTGGTATCCCTCCAGAGAACCCAGCCCTAATATTCATGCTTTAATTCTCGCTAGTGTTTCAATTCCTCTTTAAGCAGTATTTCCAAGGATGGCAGTTATGTTACCTTGGGGCCATCACGTTGGGCCTCTCACCCTTCCTTGGCCTTTGCATGAGTTACCTAGGGGTAACAGGAAGAACTTCCCTAATTTCAGAGGTGACGGCAAGGTGCATCTTGATGAACATATTGTATCCTTTATAGTTGCATGTGGAGTTCTCGAGAGTTGAACATGAGGATGTCTCGGTGGGGCTTTTTTAGAAACTTTGCAAGATAATGCAGCAGATTAGTTCTACCACCTTCTTGCTAGGGCCATTACCAGTTGTACCATGATGAGAACAAGGTTTGAGAACCGTTTCAAACTGTAGAGGATGTGCATGTGTTTTACTGGCCCAAATTTCTCAAATAAAGAAAGAATCACAAGAGCCCATGAGGGAATTTGTGGCCAGG
The DNA here is from genome assembly GCA_018340775.1 of Taxus wallichiana var. yunnanensis. NCBI lineage: Eukaryota > Viridiplantae > Streptophyta > Pinopsida > Cupressales > Taxaceae > Taxus > Taxus wallichiana. The sequence goes on from CM031235.1 coordinate 131,409,670, forward strand.
TTCAACAAGTTGAATAACAAAATCCCACCAGACACTCAGCCTATAGATAAAATTAAAAAATGTTTCTTCCTAAATGCTCAATTTCCTGAGGTTAGTTACACACTAAGAAGGGCTAACCTTACAACATTGGTGAGGATCAGAGATTAGTTGTTAGCGTTGAAGATGACTTGATCATGTCAGGTAAATTGAAAAGAGATCCTTCCAAGTCTACAGCTTCTTCTTCCTCTCCTTCTATCCCCTGGAGCTAATACAGATCCATTGGTACAAAAGTTTGATAATGACCTCATTGCCATAAAGAAACAATTGGTCTAGCATGCCCCTTATGCGGATGTTCCAAGGAGGAATTTTCAGCCTAGGAGTCATTTTCCTTCCTCTCAGACAAGGCTGGCAATTGAGAGGCCACCCATCAAGGTCCCTATCAATGCAACTTGTGAGGTCGAAGATCCTGAAGATGAGGAGATTAACGAGGATTGTGAATAAATTGAAGAAGTTGATGAAGAAATGGAGGAACTTGAGGGATCTCAAGTTAATTTCTTCACCACTGAAGGTGTTGATGAAGAGGATGACTATGATGAAGTACTAGCAGATATGAATAGCAAATCATATGTTGTCATGACTCAGGAGCAGAAAAATAAGAAAGAGAAAGTGATGCATCCCACTAAGAGATCCAAGGATCCTCCCACGACTATCCCCGTTGTTGCAAGAAGAGGGTCTCCTATTCCCACTACATCCACACAGAAGGTGAGTTCTACTAGTTCTTCCTTTCCTAATACTACTGCTAAAGCTTTTTCTTCCCTAGCTCCTAAGCCTGATAATCCTAAGATTCCTAGTGATCATAGCGCATCCACCTCTGGATCTTTTGATATCATTGATCACCTTAAAAGACAAAGGTTCAAATTTAAGAGGCTCGAGTATTATCAAACCCATCCTAAAGCCTTTGCCAAAATGATCCACTTGTCAATTCCCATTCCAAAACCCCCTCTAAAGGCCTTTTGCCTACTCCATCCTCTGCATCTCAACCCAACCTTGTAGCTGCAGTCACCTCACCTAATGAGAATATCAAACCATTTTATGTGACTCCTCTTATAGTAGGCCATAAACTCAAAGCAATCTGTCATAGATTCAAGAGCATCGAGATAATGTAATGCACATCAAGTGTCTCATGCTTTAGGTCTTACTCTCACATGCACTTATGGATCCTGCTATTCTATGGAGAGTAAGGAGGTGCCCCTGGTCGGAAGGATTAAAGATGCACAAGTAGCATTTACCACTTTACCAAAGAAGAAGGTTTTAGCTACTATTCTAGTAGAAAATATTCCTCCTTCATATGGTATGTTGTTAAGTAGGAATTTTTGTAAGGATGTTGGAGGAGAGATTCAAATGGATTGATCACATGCCCTCATACCAATCAATGGAAAGATGAAGAAGTTGTTGCTTGAGAAGCAATTAGAGTATATTGTGCAAAAAATGGATGATCCCAAAGCCCAAATACTTTATGAGGACATTGGACACGGTAACTATATGATTATGTCTCTAGAGGAAAATCAACTTCCCAATGAAGTACTTCATGATCCTAATGGTGTTTGGAATCTAGAATTTGATGGAAGCTACTCCTTGGCTGGTTCTAGAGCAGGTGTGGTGTTGATATCCCCTAAAGGAAAGATTCATCCTTTCTCATTCAAGCTATAGTTTGAAAATACCAATAATACAATAGAGTATGAAGCCCTCATTCTTAGACTTAACGTGGCAAAATAAAAAGGTGTGAATAATCTTCTGGCTCGAGGAGATGCAAAACTAGTTGTTAAACAAGTTAGAGACCTTTTTCAAGTAAAGAATAGAAGGTTGAAACATTACAAGAATCAAGTTTGGGATTCTATTGAATTTCTTGATGCCTTCTCCATTAAAGCTTTCTTTGAGAGAAAAGAACACCAGGGCGATTATTAGCTTGATCTCAAGATCGTTCTTTGATACCTCACCCTTCTGATTTCTCTCGGATAAATTTACTATTAAAATTATCCACTGTGATTACCAGTGTGCTGATAATCCAAGTAATTGAAAAATATTCAACGATGATCAACATTTTATCTCTTTCTTGGAGCTCAGGATAACTTTGAACAATTGTACTTGAAGGTGATATGGCAGTTTGCCTCGTGAGAATGTATCTCCCAATGAGGAGGGTGTTCAAGAGGAGAAAGATCAAGATGAGTGCATCAAACTCAAAGGTAACAAGATTCCTAAGGGGCTGGTGAGTAGGGATAATTTTAGTGGTGAATATTCATAATATGGTGAAAATTTCATTTTAGGGAAACTTGAAAAGGTGATTTTTTCGAAGCGGGTCGATTACGTCCTGTTCTTTGCCTAAAATTTACAGTATATTTTTTTGGTGTTGGCTTTACCTACATTTGAAAACATATCCTATAAAAACCTAGGTGATTCGCCAGGTAGTATACTACGGTACTACCACCAGTACCTTACAAATACCATGAACTCGCATACTCTAAGCACTAGAGATTGATGATATGTGTCGATGTGTGAAAAGGGGTCGATTCTTTGATGCGCAACAAGGATAATATAGTTGACACATGACAAGGAGGTCTGCGAGACACGTGACAAGGGGTAAGTTGTTGATGCACAACAAGGAGGGTTTGTAGACACATGACAATGGGGTTATTTGTTGACATGTGACATTGACAGATAGTTGACACGTGACAAGGAGGTACTACAGATATTGACGCATAGTAGATGCATGATAAAGAGTTTTTTGACACGTGACATGGAGATTTTTACAATGCACAAGAAGAGGTGTGAAGAGGTGCGCAGGAGATGCGTGATGGTAGATTTGCTATCACGTGTCAAAAAAATCATTGATGTGTGTCAATAGACCTCATTGGGCGTCAACAACCTTATTGAAGCACATCAATGAGTGTCTGACTGAACGTTAATGAGTATTTTTCTCAATAAATTTACGTGCGACAACAAATCTTCTGTCACGCATTAGTAGCCTTCATTACACCACTTGAAAATCGGTGAAAAGTTGTCATACAACCCCCAAAAAATTCATCTTCCCACAAAACCAATTCCGGGGATATTCACCAAGTATTTTCCACCTCCAATTTCCAAGAGGTCTCTTAAAATGAACCTTCCTTTGGTGAGTTTAGAGGAATTGTTTGATAAACGTGACGGTATGTTAAGTCTAAAGCTTCTCTTTGAGTACAACAATCCATTGAGTATGAAAAGGTTAACATTGGGAGCACCACTGACCCCAAAATGGTTAACGTTGGAAAATATTGTACGTAAGAAGAAAAGAAGAAGGTGGTGAACCTCTTAAAGAAGTATAGGGATGTTCTTGCATATTCATATGAGGATCTAAAAGCTTTCCAACCAAAGGAGATGCAGCATTTCATTCCTCTCAAACCTGGGATTAAACCCTTCAAGAAAAAATAGAGGCAGTATAATCTAAAGATTGTTGACACCATTTTTAAGGAAATACATAAGTTATTGAAAGCTAAAATTATTTTTCCCATTCACCATTCGACATGGATTACCAATATTGTGCCTATCAGGAAGAAAAATTGTGAGATTCGTATCTATGTTGACTTCAGGAATCTGAATCGGGCCTCTTTAAAAGACAACTACCCTCTACCCATGATGGATTAAATTTTGCAAGCTATTACGGGATCTAAAATGTTGTCTATGCTAGATGGCTTCTCAGGGTATAATCAAGTGGAAGTTAATACCAAAGATCAGCACAAGACTGCTTTCACCACCCCTTGGGGTACTTTTGCGTACAAGAGGATGCCTTTTGGGCTCATTAATGCCGGTGCCACTTTTAAAGAGCTATGGACTTGGCTTTTGGAATTTTTAAAGGGAAATGTATTGTTGTGTATCTAGATGACCTAACTGTGTTTTCTAAAACTAGAGTAGATCATTTTCATCATTTGGAAATAGTTCTCTTGAAATGCAGAGAACATGGGGTTTCTTTGAATCCCAAGAAATATGTCTTTTGTGTTACGGAGGGCAAATTGTTGGGACATGTTGTCTCTAAAGATGGAATCCAAATTGATCCTGAACGAGTTCAAGCTATTCAATAGATTCCTCTTCCCACAAGTAAGAAGGGAGTGCATTCTTTCTTGGTAAGATCAACTTCCTAAGAAGATTCATTCCTAATTTTGTAGAGCTAACTTTGAATATCTCTCAAATGATGAAAGGAAAACAAATTTTTAGCTGGTCCTCTAAAGGGAAATAATCCTTTGAAGGTATTAAAAAGGCTATCACTAAAACTCCTATCTTAGCATGTCCAGATTTTAGTAAAGATTTTATTATTTATTGCTATGCCACAGAAAGCACCCTAGCTGTTGTCTTGACTCAGAAAAATTCTGATGATCATAAACTCCCAATTGCATTCATGAGCTACATTCTTAAAAATCACAAGTTGAAATACGCGATGATGGAGAAACATGCCTTTGTAGTGGTTAAAGCTGTCAAGTAGTTTCGTTTTTATATTCTTAACTCTCACTCTGTGGTGCTTGTGCCTGATAAAACTGTTAAGTCCATTCTTATGCAGCAATATTTTGGAATTAAGAGAGGAAATTGGGTAACAAAGGTTCAAGAATATGATATTGACATCAGACCAACCAAATTAGTTCTAGGTAAAGGCTTATGTGAACTCATTGTTGAAGGAGCTAGTCGTGAATTATCCAAGGAGGAATTTGATATTCCTATTGTTTTGTTTCTTAGCTCAATTGATGAATGGTATGCTGATATCACGTATTTTCTCACCTATGGTGAGTGTCCCTCTCACTTAACATCCAAGGAGAAGATAGCTATCAAGTTAAGATCAACCCAATATGTGTTATGGGAGAATGCTTTGTTCAAACGGGGAATGGATGGAAGATTTATGAAATGTGTTGACAAAGAACAACAAAAGAAGCTTTTCTCATCTTTTCATGATCAAGCATGTGGAGGCCATTACTCATCTATTGTTACTTCCCACAAAATTCTTCATGCTAGATACTATTGTCCTACCCTTTTTAAAGATTCATCAAAATGGGTTGATAAATGTGAAGCTTGTCAGACCTTTGTAGGTAGGCCTAAATTGTCTACCTTACCGCTTAAACCAGTTGTGATTGAAGAACCCTTTCAACAATGGGGTTTAGCTTTCATTAGAACACTCAACCCATCCTTAAGTGTAGAACATACTCATGTCTTGACTACCATAGATTTCTTCATTAAGTGGGTGGAAGCCATTCCAGGTTAAAATTACTACTTCAAGTAGTATGTAATTTTATCAAAGAAAACATCTTGGTGAGGTTTGGTGTGCCAAACAAGATTCTAACGATAATGCTTAAAAATTTTCTTCTGTTGAGATAGTGGATTTTTTATGGATATGGCATTTCCACTGGCTCACTCTTGATTATTATCCCTAAGGAAATGGACACGCAAAATCAACAAACAAAAATATGGTGGCTATAGTAAGGAAACTAGTTAATGAATCTTAGAGGAACTGGCACAAGAAACTTTATGATGCTCTTTGGGCAGATAGGATTACACCTAAAAGAGCTATTGGAATTTCCCCATTTCAAGTGGTGTATGGTTTGGAAGCTCAATTACGATAAATGATGGAGCTACCAGCTTTGTATTTAATGAAGGCCATTGAAGACACTAACTTCAATGATTCTTTAGATAAAAGGATCATGTATCTTCATAAGTTGAATGAAGATAGGTTGCAGGTTGTTGATAGAATATCTGCCCACCAGCAGAAGGTAAAATCTTTGTTTGATAAGAAGGCCAAGTCTAGGGATTTCAAAGTTAGAGACATTGTTTTGCTTTGTGGGATAAAAGACATGAGCCTCGAGGAAGCCATGGTAAGTTTGATTCTCTTTGGCTCGGTCCTTTCAAAATTAGGCACTTTGCTAGTGAGAATTATTTCTATCTTGATTACATGGATGGTTCTTCTCTCCCACTTCCTTATAGTGGGCAGTACCTAAAATTGTTCAAGTCCTAGGTGAATAGGAGGTCTCTTTGTATATTATGTATAGGGTGTGTCCTTTCTCTTGCTTCTGGTGTGTTTCCTTTCTGCTTGTGTGTTGTCTTTTGTATTGGTTTCCTTTTTGACTCTATGGCCCAATGGATAAGGCACTAGTCTTCTTCCCCTAGTTTTCATAGAGTTCTTACCTTGTCTCATTTTTAAAATCTATCCAAGTCATCCCCAGAAAGACCCAGTTGTTGTCCTCTCAAAATTCCCCCTCTTTCAAAAGTCAAATATTGAAAATTTTGAGTTGACACCCTTCAAATGATGTTCTAGTGAAGTGAAAAATTGAGTTAGTGAAAATTCATGTTTTTGGAGTCATTTTGATGATTTGCATGTCTTTCGGACATTTTTGTCCCACATGTCCTAAGTTTTGTCGGGCCTTACTGCCTCCCCCGATCGACCACTTTCCCCATAAATCTTTTAACTTTTGGTTATGTTGGAACTTTTTGGTCCATTTGTTCCAAGTTTATTCGGGCTTTCCATTCCCCAATCGGCCACATCAGATCTATTACATACTTTCATCCCATCTATCCCAAAAATTTCCATGCCCTCTATCCCTGCTTTGCCCACACTACACGCGTTGGCCACATCGCATCTTCGTGTCCTTCACATCCCTCGCATTTCCAAGTTTTGAACTATCTGTGCTCATTTGATCTACTTTTCTGCATCACCCTTGTCGCCGCATCACGTCTTCACGTCCCCCATGTCCCAAATGTACCAAAGACCATCTGGGCTAGTTTTTCCGCTCTTCCTGATTCTTTCCTTTTTGAGTCGGTGCATATGAATTTAATGCACATTTATGACTTTCTCTCTCCTAAACGGCTATTTAATGGGACTACCCTCTACGCATTTGGCACACTGCTCACTTGTTATCATTCACTCGGATCCCTATAATTAAGACCATCTGCTCGTGCTCCCATTCCCTTTGCATTTTTCACTATAGATTCGATCTGTGAAGGTTGTTTTTCTGTACATTGCAAATATGAAGATTAAATTCGGGGTCAAGAACATGTTTCGCCACTTGAGTCCTTTGTTCCCGATATCGGGGATAGTGAGGTTCGACACTTAGATTTTGGTGATTTCTGGAATAGATTGATTAGCCCTAATCCTTCCCCCATGGCACAGATGATCAATGATAGTGGCCTTACGTATGTTGCGGGTTTCCCAATCTCAGTACAATGTGTCGACACTGTGCTCACCTGCGGGGCTCACTTTAACCATGACACCAAGGAATTGTCTAATGTACACGGGGAACTGATTGCTAAATTAGATGTTGTTGCCATTGTTGCTGCTCTTCGGATTCCAGAAGTTGAAGACTCCATTGTTATCACTCAGGCTCAAGCTCAGACTCTATTCGAGCAAGACAGTGATAAATATAAAGCAAGGATAGCAAAATCATGGTTGAAGAACCCTAAAAGGGAGCATCCCGACTTTCCAAGGCGTTATTTAGAGCTGATTTCAATGAAGAGCTATCTGATTTCATTATCTTGCTAGCTCATGTCATGGGATTACCCTCTACCAATGAATTTCACTTTTGGATGTGCCCTCTCATCAACATCGTCTGCGAGGGGAGTTAGAACATAAATTGGGCAGAAATCATTTGCATAAATTTGACAGAGCAATTGTCCAATGTGCAATATACTAGGAAGTTCTATATGACCTCCTATCTCATGTATACCCTAGCAACATCCTAACAGTGGTTTGGATTCACTTACATAGAGGGTCAGAAGGATGAACCTATTTATGCATATTTCCCACAATTCACCCTTGAAACTAGTAACCATAGCTTCAGAGGGTGAGTGATGCCTTTACCATGTATATTGTGAGGCTTTTAGAAAGTGATACCGCCAGGAGATTTTCGATGAAGGCATGAACCTATAGGAAATTATGGGTCTTTATTCATTAAGTTCAGGAGGTTTTCATATATCAGGTTGGCTGGTTATGAGAACACACCTCTCAAGCTCCCCATGTTCTGTAATGACAAAATGGCTTTGATTGAAGTGTGCAGGCAATTGGATAAATTGCATAGAACCTGCAAGGAAAAGAAGATCTCTTGTTTGCATTTCCCTATTTCCTTGGGAAACTATACACGCAAAACAACCTTAGATGCTCAAAATATAGAAAGGGCCCTCACTCCCATCATTGTTCACTTTTTCAGGCCTAGGACCTATTTTTATTTGAAGAAGTTCATTGAGCTGAATCTCAAGATTAATTATCATCACAGGTCAGATACTGAGGACTACTGGGCTGATTATGCTGATGACTTTGAAGCAAGGCGGAGGCACTATGGTAGATTCTCTCTGCAGCTGATACAAGAGCTCAATCTCTACCAAATTCCTGAAGGGTTCTAGGATGATACTGAAGACTTGTTGTCTTATGAATATGAGACATTGATCAAGCATACTCCCTTGGAAGATTTGGACTGGTACAAGAGGGAGAAGGATGACTTGGCTGAGATTTTGGCTCCTATCCTTGTAAGAACCAAGGTCTGGTTTGACAAAAAATTTCATGAGCTTAGGAAGAATCGAAGTGGATCTTCCTCCAAAGATACTTCAACACCTAGGAAGGAATCACATACTCCCAGCATGAAGATACCTGCACAAACCCATCCTCCTGCCTCAAATAAAGAACATGAATCATCTACTCCTACTCAAGTGTACCAAAAGAAGGTAAAAGAGGTTAAGCAAGAGTCAATTGAGGAAGAACCCCTTCTAGAGCATTCAGAACTACCTTCAGGGCCAGAGAATGTTATTGTTCTTAGTGAAAGTGATGATGGTGAGGTGCCGATCCTGTAGGAACTTGAGATGTTCTGAATAGAAAAAGATAAGGAAATGCCTAGCACCGAACCTCCAAGTGCCACCGGTTCCTCTGCCCAAGAAGCTCCAGATACCTCACTCACATCTCTACTAGAAGTGACAGTGATAAATACTTTGAGTTCCATGATTTCACTTGCTCTTGGATCTCTTGCTCCTCCTTCTTTCTCCACTTTTGCATGGGTGCAACCCTTGGTTGTGATGAGAAGAGAAAACCTTCTTCTCAATTGACAGGGCCAAATTTTGATGTTGTGGCAGCCTTGTTGGTAACTACTCCTCCTTCTCCAACAAAGAGAGCTAAAACAACTTCAAGGATAGTGACAGATGCTCAAGGCCAACAATTTCTAAAGGTTGTAAAACCTTAGGTGGATAAGGTAGACCAGGATCTATTAGCCTCTAATCTGGAGCTTTCTAGGATTCCAATTGGAGAATCTGCCCTTAGAGTGAGGTGAATAACCTCCAAAAAATAGTAACCAAGGTTATTGAGAGAGTAGAAAGGGGTAAACAAACTATAGAATAGCTGGAAGAAAAAAATCAAGTTCTTTGTAGCTTCATCAAGTCGTTATTGGCTAAGGACAAGGTTTTGGATCCTACTCCATTGGCTTCCCTTCTACCTTTGTGATTCTTAGTTAAGATGAAGTTCAAAGCATCAGGATACACGGGTATTCCACTTATGGAAGGGCTATGGAAGCTATGGTTGATGACATGATCATTGCGGGCTTGAATTTCATTGTAGAGGCCTTCAAACTCAATGAGAAGGTGGCCAACCTACAACAAAAACTCTCCTCCTCAATTGCAACTATGGACAAAGAGCTAAAGCTTTGGAGTAGTTGCATCGTGGATCTTCACCTGATGGGATAGGCTAATGAAAATATATTGATGGCCAATAAGGTCTTTGATGATGCCAAAGACAACTTGTCAAGGTCATGGGTTTTCAGTGTGGAATGGAAAATAAAAGTTCTAGAAGAAGCCTTGGGAGAGTTGAGGAGCAGTTGGCAGAAGGGAGAAGCCTTCAAAACTTGTGTTGTGTCTGCCTTCAAAGATATTCACTGTCATCTTCATGATGAAACTTCAAGTGTTCCTTTCTCTCTCCAAGAAATTAAAACTCAGTTCAGGGCATTTGTTAAAGAAAACTTGTTCAAGGAGGAATCGATTACCAAAGAGAAGATAAAGGAGATTTGCTCTCTTCAATCTGCTATTGAAGAGGCTAATAAAGAATATCATGCACATATTGAGTTTGATAAGGACATTGAGATATGTCTAGGTACTTGGTCTCAAGTCACCCCAATACATCAGTCCCATGAGAGGCGGAGAGATAGCTGAAGCATTGAAAAGATTTAGGCAACGGATCCTCAAGTCGGTGGACCCTCCTCAAGAATAAATGTGCATTTTCCTTCTAGCTTCTCCTCTCCTCCTTTTTCTCAAATCGGCTCTCGTTGTAATTAATTAAGGATATTGTGTCAAGAACTTCCTTAATTAACATTTTAGTTAAAAGAAATAGTTACCAAGTGTAACTAATTTGTAAGTTATATAATGGGCTCTCTGCGCCATTTTTAGGGGCTGGAACTCTGTTTATTATTGAAAGTGTAATGGAGTAAACAAGCTATTAATACAAAAAGATATATGTTTCTGTTTCCATCTGCTCTTGTTCTTTCATTGCTATCATTTAAACTTATTGAATCATTAAGTCTATTTTAATTCAAGAAGCTTTGTATTCTTGTGGATGTCATCTCTAGAACTTTGTGTCTATGAAATAGCATCTATGTTCTCAAATGCAAATGATTTTGTTCTATATGATTTCCTTCTGGCATGCGTAAAGAATTATTTTGTTATCTATATTTCTTGAGATTGCTTTTCTACCTCCTCCCCTTCCTTAATTCTTCTATCCTTTTGTATTGATGAGCTGTTATATTATAACACTTCCATGATATCAGAGTTCCTCATTAAAACTACACGGTGTACATTTGTAAATAGGTTTTTGCCTTTAATAAGGGAACCTCTCCCATTAAAGAGGAGGGACTTTCTATCCCCTAACTGTTGCTTTCAATAAAGTCCTTATTTGACAACCAACACATGCTGACATGAAAGATTGGCATGAAGGATCATAAAAACATAATCTAACTTCTTAATGTCACTAAATATTTGAAACTCTCCATCTAATCTCATTTACATGTGTTAAACTTCCTCTTTCTCATTTGTAACTTCTCAATGACCTCAAATATGCACTAAATCATTGAATGCAGACCTAAAACTCACCATACACCTCAGGTACACTACCACCATGTTGTTGCAATGATTCACCATGACTTAGTAGGCCCAAATCTTACTTTTCCATCTCATTTATCATGCTCCGGGGTTAGAAACAAGCCTAGAAAGACCTAACTCCACCAAGAACTGACCATGATGACTCAATGCGACCAATGTACACTCATGACACACCTATATGACCATGTATGACATCATGATAGACTCGACCAGCTTAGGAAGACTCAAACTATGATTTAGCTAACTAGATCAATGCATTAGGACACCTAAGAACAGCACCAAACTTGACAATCTTCATACTTGACCATTAACTAACACCATATGAGGACTCTCATGAATACATGACACCCTTTTTCCATCAATTTTGGTTGACATAAATGAAAAAACTAACCCACAATGGCCAACAAAAGGTTGGAAGGATTTCTTTAAAATATTCCTCGGAGGCGAGGAAAATTTCTTGATCATTTTTAGGCACCGTGTGTACAAGTCGGGATGAAAAATTAAAATTAACTCAACGTGAAAATATCATGAAAAAACCTGAATTTTTTTAAAAATGTATTAATTACACATTAGTGACATGCGGACCGTTCAAATCTACTTGAAATTTAATTCATCAACTTGGAGATTGGGTGTTTGAGTGTATGTTACATAATGTGTTTTCGTGCATGTAAACTTGGAAAACAAAGGATATTTTGTATTTTGGGGTAGAGTTACATTGAACATGATTTCATGATTTAACTCCCATATGTCCCAATGTTCTGAACCCCTAAAATCCCTAAATGTGCTATCAATGTATTTATGGGTTCAAGTTTCAAGAATCACTTTGTATTTAACATGTTTAATTATTGGAAAACTTGAAAACACGAAAAACAAAGGAAACTTACAGATTTAATTAAAATTCCTCATTTTATTTTAATAATGAATGACTCCAAACTTCCCAAAGGAAAATAGTTTTTAATTTGTCCCAAAATTATCTTGAAACTTAATTTTTAGATAACACATCTCGGTAAAATTTTAAATCTACACAAAATAACAAGAATGTGATCTCCTCTCCTTGTGAAATGAATAAGTGTATTCCTTCCATGTTTTACATATCCTTTGCTTTAATTTATAAAAATAGAAGTATCAACATCTATAAGTATTATTTATACTTTGAGTTATAGTTTAGTTTCTATTATATATATTGACTACATTCTCTGTTGTAGGTTTCACCGTAGAGCATGTTAACACAAAAATAAATAAAATAAAACTATCAAGAAAAGATAAAAAGTGTGTGTTTGCGATTAAGTATGTTTTTCCTTTAAGAATGCAATTTTCAACTACACATTTAAAGGGGAGACAAATACAAACACTCAAATTTGCTAACCTATCCTTTAGAAATCAATTTTTTCTATTCTCCTTTGCAGAGACAAATACTCCAGGTTTTAAGCCCAATCGACATATCTCTAGATTATTTGCGAATTTCTCATCTCCACACTCTACTTTGTCATAAATTTATGAAATACTAATTAATAAAAGAAGTAAATTATTCATGTGCATCATTCTCAAAGTTTCAATTTTACATCACATGTTCCTTGTCTTAGACCATATAATTTGGTCATGATGTGTTATACTTCTTTGCCAACTTGTACGGTCATGGACCTTATTATCTTCGACTCTAATTTCAATTTCAATATCTTTATTGTGTAATTACATCTTCTTATGGTCACCCTTTTCATGATATTTTACCTATATAAGGCTATATAAGCAATTCAATATCACTTTTTAACTCATTTGACACTCTTACAATATACTATTACAAATATCACTCCAAATACACTCAAACCTCTCCTAGTTATTCCTCAATCATTTGCATGTCATTTAGAAAAACCATGAATACGTGTCTAAATAACTCATCTATGTCAAAGAGTATATATTCCTCCATTTGTAAGCAAGCAAAGGTATTAGATATATGTATTAGCAAGACCAAAGTTACTCCAAGTGTTATTAAAGGATTTTCAAGGACAAAGGGTTAGGTCACATAGCTAAAGTACATTACACCATCTGCTACCATGTTGATTACATTATCTCTTCTATAGTCATCCCACTTTATGTGTTTCAATAGACATAAGATAACTCATGTAGGGGATTGTCTTATATCACACTCACACTTTCTCAAGGACTTATGAGAACTACATGAGTTTTGATCATATATGAGGGCATGCAATGTAATGCCTGGATTGGTTTAGAGGGGTAGACCATCAAGGGTGTTCTAGCATCACCATATACATGATTTATCCTTTTGTTATCTAATTATTTGGTGAATGATATTATAGTTTTCTAATGTTTTTACTTTTTTTAGGTGATTATAAGACATCATGACGTTATGTAATAAAATTGGCATACAATGAAGCAAATTTTCAGGAAATTGAAGCACACAAGAAGTATCAACACCTAGAAACATAAGGGTTTGAGACCACACATCTCTAAGGTTAGGTCATATATAAGTTATATGGTCTTACACCAATTTAGTTTCTAGTTCTATTATTGATAAAAAAAAGCTTCTACAATTTCTCATAGACCTTCTCCACATATTTGCATGTCTAGCTCTCCCATCTTCCAAATTATAAAGCTAAGTATTCATCTACTCTCGTGTATTTTATTTTTCATTTCATCATTTATCATTTTTGTATGCACTAATACATAATCTATATTATGCATGGTTAATTTTAAATTAATTAGATTAAAATAATCTCTAGTAGAAAACCCTTACATCTTATTTTATTATTAAGTACTTTCCATAACATAATTTAATTAGGGTGTAAACAAGGGTAATTCCATCATATAGATTTATATATATCCTACATCATGTTCACATACCTTATGAAACATGTGTGTATAGAATATATAATATGCTATATATCCAACCACGTGTCAAAACAATTATGTAAATTAGAAACTTGTGAATTAAGTCATCTAAAGTCCTCAATTTTTGTTTTGGAAATATTTTATTTGTTTTTGTTTTTAGAAAATATTGTAAAAATATCTACCATGTGATGTGATCAAGAGGGTGAGGAGAGGAACCCATAAGTTTAGGAGGCTCACCCCTTAGTAAAATATCATGCACAATAGGATTTGGATGTGTCATTTTAAGTCAAGGTTGTAGGATATGCTTAGGAGATGAATGTCATATAGGATCAGACCTAGTAGAAATATTTTGTAATGTATGACATGTAGATATAACATGATTAGAATAGATATGCATGGGTATATAAACTATTACTATATTTGAAGAAAGGATAAGTGATATAGTTTGTAAATGAGCCTCATAATGAAACCCTTGAATATAACTACTTGATTGTAATAAATGTATTTTATACATTGATGAAAAATAAGAGTAATATCCCTAATAGTATGAATAAATAGTTATTCTAGAAGCATGTCACATGTCCCAAGAATATCAATAAACAATATGTATCTATAATATTTAATCCCATTATAAGAGGGGCAAAATAAATCAAATAGATTCAATAGAAGGTTTTGTACTTAATTATAGATGTTTCTTAGTGTATCTCAAAGAAGTATGAAATATAAGATTACACATGTTATGTTTAGAACCACTATCAAACAGTACACTATGGATAGGGTGTTGATTAAAAATGTCTCAATCATAAAGAGCATGGGAAATAACATTATCATAAATGATCCAAAAATGGATATGAAAATACCCAATTCTATGCATTCTCCATATTTTATATTTGCGGTGTAGTTTTTTGGCTTATTCTTTCTTCAAGAGATGGTCTAGTTATGATGGGGGTGATTTGGACACCTTCCAATGATGTTTCATGTCATTGTTGTTCTGTTAAGGGGATATTTTAGGTTGGTTATCAACTACCCCGATAGTTACATAACCACTTCTTGATGGGTGTCATTATTCCCTTCATTTAATCAACTCTTAGTTGATGTCATATTCAAACCAGGATGTGTCTGAAGCTATATGCAACAAGAGGAATCTTAGTGATCTAGTAATTGATTGTAGGTATTTATTATTTTTATATTTTTTGGGGGTTTGCAGTGTCCTTAGGATTCCCTGGCCAAAGCCTTATTAAAACTATACTACGGAAACTTGTTGAAATAAACACTCATTGCTGAAATAAATAAATCTTCAGAATTAAACGTTGTTGGAAATGAAACACACTTTTGCAAAATGAAACAAATTATTGGAAGTAAACACACTCTTGTAGAATGAAACAAATTGCTGGAAATAAACACACATTTGAAAATGTTGTTGAAAATGTTTGCAAGGAAATAAGAGTCTAACCTATAACGCCTGCAAGGACAAATACGTGAAGGAATTTAACTGAAGAATCAAAATAATTTATAGAATTAACACTTAACAGATTTACACGACTTGCTTAGAAATATAAATACCAATAAAACAAAGAATCTTGCTTCTTAGAGGAGTGGGCCCTTGCTCCACCTTGAAACAAGAGTTGAAAAAGTATGATTCTCTCAAAATGAAATGGCTAGCTTATTATTGAAAATGTTTTGTCTTACATATTTTGTAGATATTTTTCAGCAAAAACCTCCAGGTGAGGGATTTGCACCTAGAGTATAATACTACTTGGAGGATGGTTTTCGTATAATAATGAGAAACTTTATGTGCTTAAGTGGGAAAGAGTTCAGTTGATGAGGGAAGCACACACTTGTAGGGTTTCCAAACACTTTGGTGTGATAAAGACTATAGTGCACTTAAAGAGGTATGTTTATTGGCCAAACATGCGACCCGAGGTTGTTAAATTTATCATGGGTTATTTTTGTGAAATACAAGAAAGTCTAATCACAGGAAGTTGGGGTTATATATGCCTTTACCAGTTCCTTCCTATTCTTGGGAAAGTATCTCCATGGATTTTGTGGGTGGTTTTCCTATTTCTAAGAAAGGTCTTGATTATATTTTTGTGATAGTAGAATGATTTAGCAAAATGAGTATTATAATTTCTTGTAAGAATATCATTAAAGCTAGTGATGCAACTGAATTATTTTTCACTAATGTGTGGGTTCACTTTGGTTTTCTTAATTCTATTGTGTCATACAGGGACTCGCGGTTTATAGGAAATTTTTGGTCTACTTTACGGGAAAAAGGGATACAAAGCCGAAGATGTCTACCAATTTTCATCCACATATAGATGGGTAAACAAAATTTGTAAACCGTACCTTGGTCCATCTCTTGGGAGGGTACAACAGAAAAACATCCAAGAACTTGGGATGAGAACTTTGTATATATCTAACATTCTTATAACGGGGAAGTTTATGCTTCAACTAGTAAGACTCCTTTTGAAACATGTTTTGGTTATTTTCCTAATAGTGATTTTGATGTTGTTTTGGGATCACCATGCAGAGACAACAAAAAGTGGAACTGGAGGTCCAAAAATTGGTAATTTCATTGATAAAATTAACTAGATACACCTTCATGTACAGGAGAGGTTGACATAGTCACAAGACAAGTACAAAGCATGACATGATCAACATAGGACTAAGCATTCCTTCCTTATTGGAGACAAGGTATGGTTGCACTTGAGAATGGATAGGATATATGGGAAAGCTACAAAACTCAAACCTCTTTAGTATGGCCCATTTGAGATTCTAGAACAAGTGGTAAGAATTCATTTTTCTTGAATTTTATTCCTTATATGAATATTTAATCAGTTATGAATGTTGAAAATTTATGTCTCTTTGAGCCCTCCATGTTGGAAGAATAATAAGAGGGGATATTTCTTCCATTTATTGAGGTTCTTACTCTATAAAATCATCTAGAATTGGAGGAAAATGTTTTGTTACAACAAAGAGAGGATGACGTAGAGAAGAGTGCAAGATAGGTTGATTGGGTTGAAAGGCTAGTTTCCTACCAAGGCCAAGTGGTATTCCGAAAAGATGCGGGAAGATATTTCCTCACCTCATCAGTCCTTAAATATTTGAGGGACTTAAAAGCCTCAAATTAGGGAGGTATGATCCAAAAATGGATTTGAAAATTCCCAATTCTATGTAATCTTTATATTTGATCTTGGCATTGCATATTCTCAACTTATTCTTTCTTCAAAATATGGTGCAGATCATGTTGGGGTGATCTGGACACCTTCAAATGATGTTTTAGGCCATTTTTATTTTGTTCGGTGGATATTTTAGGTGACGGTTATACAACCACCCCGGTAATTACGTAACTTTCACTCTTCACAAAGCAAAAGTAGTTGTGTGTAATCATGTCACGGAGGTTACGTAACCACCGGTCTATGTTTATTGGCAATTGTCCATGAAGGTTCCAAATTTAGGGTAGCTTAATAGTTGCAAATTTTTGGGCTTCCAAATGGTTTGGTTCACCTTTCCTTTTGACCCTTGGTAAATAAACTATAAATACAAGGTTGTAGAAGAATTCAAGCAAGTGATTTTGAGTGAATTCTTTTGTGAGAAAAGAGAGAAGTTGAAGTTATTTCTTATCAAGTGTTCATTGTGAGTGAGTTTACTTTTGTTAAGAGTTGTAAGTAAATAAAATACAAAGATGAGTGATAAATCATT
Organism: Taxus wallichiana var. yunnanensis; assembly: GCA_018340775.1. Taxonomy (NCBI): domain Eukaryota; kingdom Viridiplantae; phylum Streptophyta; class Pinopsida; order Cupressales; family Taxaceae; genus Taxus; species Taxus wallichiana. The sequence continues at coordinate 131,427,328 of CM031235.1, forward strand.
CTTGAAGGTAAATTATTACTGATAGATTTTTATTTTGGATATTTACATTGTGAAAGGGAAGCATTTTTCTTACCCACTAGATTTTTTCCAACATTTGGTTTCTCTAGGATAATTTTTTAGTGTCTCCTTTGTTTTTGTTATCTTAATTTGTAGTATGGTTGTGATTGTTTCATGTACTCTATATTGGTTAAAAGTAACTTAGTCCATTTCCATTCATTTATCACTAAAATATGATCTTTTAGTTATTTAAAAATGCATTTTACATATCAATAAAGTATGTAATTATCATCAAATGTAATGAGAGGCCTAAGGAATATAATAAGTAGTTTTACCAATGACAAAATTAAGTGGAATACTATGTATATCCAAAGGAGGTCATCCCTTATATGTATGATGTACCTTTTGGTTTTCTTATATTCAAAATTTTGATGGGTAGTGGTGGATCATTAAACAACTTGAGTTTAGAATATTCATTTACTTGATGGTAATATTTCTCTAAAGTAGTATAAAATTTGATAGTATTGGTATCAAGTAGATGTTGAATAACATTTTAAATATTATAAAATTATCTAATGGAATTCCCAATACATCTATGATACTAAAGTAGGAATTATCATCAAAATATTTATCTTGAGGATTTCTTGAAGCAACCTTAGTAAAGAAAGAGATAGAAGGTTGCACTAGAGAAACTTTGGTAAGATCGCATGTGGTTAGGAAGGTAACCATTTAAATTTCCTCTGAGAAGCTTACAATTAAATATTTGTACATTACGATATAGTTTTAATGGTGGATTTACTTTTAATGTTGTAATCAATGGTTTTTCCTTTTCAATTATGTTTTCCTTGGAATTTAAATGTATATGCTTTAGGTGGAGTATATCTATACTTAATATTATTCAATTTTAGGATTTTGACCTCTCTTCCATTTCAAGTATAACATAACTTATCAAAGGATCAAAATGTGTCAAACAATACATATTATTGAAAGGGAGATAGGATACTCTAAAAAAATAGATCCTAAAGCTCATTATCCATAAGTATATTACTCATGTTTGTAAGAATTTTCTTGTATAGAAAGACATAATCGAGTAATGGGTTCATTGGAGCCTTGTTATAGTATATTCATTTAAGAGTATTAAACCTTATCGCCAATTTTAGTAGAAAAGTGTAAAATAAATTTACTATCCAATGGACTAAAATCCATCATAGATAGAATAGGAAGATCATACAACCATTTAAAATCATAATCCTTAATACTTCTACTAAACAACTTAGTGAGAAGTTTGGCATTGTAAGAAATATCTAAGTAAGCAACATGAACAAAGTGATCATGTTTCTCAAGATCACATTTACCCTCATAAATGGGAATCTTATGAGACATAAACCCTAAGGTTAAAAGATAATATGTTACCTCATTTATAATTGGATTATGATTTAATTGATTATAATCCATACTATTATAATCTCTAAACACACGCTTCTCTAATTGTAACACCTCGAACTACTAATCAAGAATGAAATGAACGAGACAACATGTAGTAGAGGCATAATGAAATGGCATATAGGTGTGCATAAGATATGTAAGAATAGTAGTAGAATTTAGGAAAGGAATTATAACTTAGTGAATGGGGATAATAGATGCCCCTCTATGAGGAATAGATGCACACATATTAGATGTATAAATAATAAATATATTTATATGATATGTAGCAATAATATATACAAAAATATAATATATAAGGTTATTTATATGTAGATAAGTGATTTTACTTGTCCTTGGTAATGTACAAAAGTGTGTCAATATGTTGATGATTATGACTTAAATATTCTATAGATCATTTTCATCAATATCATCAAATTTTTTAGCAGGAGGATTAGAGCCATCATGTAAAAAATTTTCTTGGGAAGTTTAAGTATAGGTGTCAATAACGGTATTAGAGAAGAGAAATGATAAAGGCATATTAAAATAAGAATAATTGACATAAGACATAAAGTTAATTAGGGTTTAGTGCAAAAGGATTGTTTTAGAATATGGTAACCTATGCCAAATATGTTAAGGATTCAATCGATAAGTTGGTTTAGAAAATTATTTACTATAAAATTAGAATTTTGTAAACCTTGATTACAATAGATGTCATAGAGAATAATATATGTAATCGTATTACATAGTTTTCATATTAGTGTTATTAAGTGCAGAAAGTACCTAAAACTCAAAATATGACATGTTTTAATGATGCTTACACTAACAATTGTAATGTAAATACAATGAGATTTGAACTATGAATGAGTGCTCCTCCTTTTGCCAAGTGGAGAGACCTGTGACCAAAGTCTACTAGACAAAAGGTATCAAATAAATTGGATAACAAGTTGTTCAGAAAAGGCCAATCCTAGGAATCCAAAGGGGATTCCTTGACAGATGTCATCTTGTTGATAAAATCAAGTGGGTTGATAAAAATGATAAGATGAATAATGATAATGATAAGGAAGCTAGAATTCAAGATGAAAGGGAGATCTTGTTCTATTTCGTAGCGGCCAAGGCTAAAGAAGCGGCTATTAGAAAATGGATCAATGAGAGGGGGTGAATCAATGTTTGATTGAACATTAAACTTAACCAATCATATTCATCACTTAATCAGAAATGTAAATCAAAAGAGTGAGAGTAGATACACACACACACACAAAGAGAGAGAGAGAGAGAGAGAGACAAGGATTTTTAAGTGGGAAACCCAATTTGGGAGAAAACCCACTAAACCACAACACTATATTCCAAAGGGTACAAAATATGTTGAGCTACAACTAAACTACTGAACCTACAACTTTAGTCAAGAAACAACTTGATAATATGCAAGCAACAACATGCAAGAAAGTGCCCACTTCCAGATTTGATCTGAGCTACAACTCGGTAATTACAAAGAAATAATGATCACACATCAATTAGATGTCAAAAACTTGATGATGATCTTATATTAGTAAACTCTTTTCACAATCGATCTGAATTTTTATCAACTTGTATTCCTTCATTCATTTCTCTGTCCTTCACATCTTATTAGCTGATGCACTCACCTATCTTCCTTGAATTACTAGAGTAAATTCTAGATTGATCTTCAAATCACATAACCTCAAAAGTTCACCATCACATTCTCATTTAAGAGAGTATTTCTTACAATAACCTCCCTATTATGACCATGATTTCAATTATATTGATATCCTCTAAGTTCATTGTTATACTTTCATTCAATACATTACTATTGTGAATCCTTCAATATCATTATTTTCAAACTTTCATATCTCTTTCTTTAATCTTTCTATGTCTTTGTTTCTTAACTGAATCGATGCCTTTATCATGTATATCTCATTCCTCAATGACCTTCTCACACCACACAATATTATATCACTACTCACACATTTATCTCTCTATTTTTTCACATAGTTTCAACTTTTTCAACAGTATATTAATGTTCTATTTCACTAATTTTTCATCTCTTAGACTCTTCAACTTCTTCTTTTGTCTACAATGATTTTTATTACATTTCCATTCAAAACTTCTCATATTCCCCTTTAATAAATCCAAACTTCAACTCTTCAAGTTTCCCCTTATAATTTTTAAAAAAGAACTCATATAAACACAAAAACACATATCTTGAGCTTCTTCTTTGAGAAGGTAGAAAATTGAATGAGTTTGAGTTTAAATATGACTAAATACCTTCTCTAAAAGTGTCACTAATTTGAATTTAGAAGATTGAATCCTACATTTACCATAAAACCATTTTCATTTAAGCATGAACTCTAATGTGTTAATTTCTCCTTGATATTCAAAGTGATCAATTATTTTTTATTCAACCCTTAAAAAACTTGATTCAACCATAGATAGCCTTTATTTTGCAGAAAACTTCATGAAATTTGAAGAAAACTTGTTTTCATAGTCAAGAATGATTGTATGAGAAAACATCAGGAATTATTCCATTATACTCAATGAAATTTGATGATTCTTTTTGCAAACAATTTTTCTAATGTCCATAATGATTTGAATAAAAATAATTTGAATTTATTTGGCTAAATTATTTTATTCAATCAAAATTTGAATGCAAAAACCCTAGGGTAAGTTAATAAGACTATGCAAGCCCGACAGTGGGAAAATTTTGATAAATCCTTCAAAAATGAATGAAATTTGAAAATTCCAAATATTGCAGTCTTTTGGAATCATCCTTCATCATCTCCAAACAACTATCAACATTGAAACATCTCCATATGCTCCCAGAAATCAAATTTTGTAGGGTATAAACTACTAAAGTGTAAGTGTTCTTGGTTGTGGAAGCATTTAGTTTGGTTTTTCAACTTTTGAGACCTGTGGATGGCTCTGAAGGAACTCAAAATATTCCATATGTGTTCTCAACTTCTTAATACCTAATGAATAACACTTGAGCAATATATTTCAGTGATTTATTATCTTGTGACATGAACTTACCTTCAAGAACCTTGTCACACTGGAAAGAAAATCAACTACTTCATTTTTGCCCAAAATCTTGACATTGGTTATGTACAAGATTTATCTATCCTCTGTATATGAGATCAATTATGATCAAGAGAAATAAAACTAATTTAAACACCTCAAGAAAAATGACTCACTGTCAGAGATTGAAACATGCTTTTTTGACTTCACTCTCTAGGACAACATAGAGAGGATGACTTCACACCTTGACCTTCACCAAACAACCACCTCAACTGATCAAGAACCTTGAAAATGACTTGTGAAGAAGGTTTGGGCCCTTGTTGCAAACATTTCACTACTTTTGGGGTCTTGTACAAGATTTTACCAGTCAAACTTGAAAGAGAAAACTTTCTATTCCATGACCACTCTAATGATTTACCTAAGAAACTCACTTGACACCTTGTACTTGTCATCATTAGAGAATGAAGGGATTATTAGAGGTTCCTAAAAAATGCATCACTAAAAATATTTATTAAAGTAAAAAACAACTCAACTTTACCTTAAAGACTTAGAACACATGCCAAGAAGGAAAAGAAGCCTATCTCAAAAATGCTCACAACTTTCGTAAAACATGTCCAAATGTCCTTAAACATTTTTCACTATCTCGAGCCTAGATTAATCTACAAAAATTCATTCTATGATTTATCTAAAGGATACACTATATTTTTTTTTGAACATTAATAATCCATAAAACTTTTTATCTAATTTCCAAAGATCTTATTTTAGAAAAACTAACATAACTTCCACATACCTTCTTAGAATCTGATGAAATTTTCATGAACCATCATAATTCACCCTAATACATGGTCCATAAGCCCATTTTCCACATATATGATTGAAATATCATATTCCACCTCATTTACCTCTATTTACACTGTTAGTTCTTAAGGCCAACTTTTGTGCAATTTTGAAATTTGACTCTAGGGATAAATTGAACATAATTTTTACTCACACATGATGTTGTATACACTATTCAAAAACTGATCCTATGCTCTTATGATCATTTCATGACCTGAACCTACTCTTCACACCTTATCGGTATCGAAATAGGCTTAAATGGCCCAGTTTGAATCAGTAACTTCTTTCGAATGGCCTAACACCCTGTGAGACCTCTTGTTTATGCTTGCAACACTATTGCTGACCTCTTCCCTCTTAAACAAGAAAACCAACCTATAAATTTTCTTCAAAGAAAAACCATTTGCCAATATAAGCTTTTAGCACCTTGAACCCAACCTGAAACATGCCTGAAGCTACCTGAATCCACCTTGAACCACTTAGCACCATTGAGTACCCTCTGATATGCATGCTTTTGCACTCTCCCTTTACCATCAATGTCATGTGATATCAATGAAAAAAACCACCAATGCAATAGAGTGCAATAATATCCCCTTTTTCATTGATGGAAACATGCTTAAACTTTGATGAAAAACTGATATGCTAACATTTTCAGACCATGAACTCAAGTTTCTACACACTCTCTCCCCCTTTGATATATCTATGAAAAAGGTGTAAAAACACAACAAATTGATTAGCTTGAAAAATCAACACTAAAATAAAGTATGCTCATACCTTAAGGCACTCCCCCTAGGAATATGTTGTTCTCTTGTCTATAAAACTCAAAAAAATGTTATTCTTCTTCCATGCAACACCTGCAACACTCCTTTGAGATATAAACTTAAAGATTCAGCCTTCACCTTCTTTTATTGTCTTTACTAGACCACTTGGTTTGTGATTAGAATTGGAAAACCAACTCCCCCTATTTGACTCAATTGAGCCCTCTTGGAGCAACTTTGGCACATCATCTTCTCCCCTATCCTTTTGAGGTTTTAGTTACTTTTAGGGGCTAGTGCTACCCCCAATTTATGCCTTAGTTGCTCAAAACTTTCTCTAGGAAAAGGTTTTTCATTATATCAACCACCTCTTCTTTTTTGGACACATGCTCAAGTATGATTCTCTCTTCTCATTGACTTGTTCTCTCATAAAATGATATTTGATGGGTATATGCTTTTGTCTTTAATGTAGCACTGGGTTCTTTGAAACACTAATTGCACTTGTACTATCACAATACAAAGGAATTGGCCTTCACTTTCCACTTTGTAATCTTCAAGTGTTTGTTTCATCCATATCACTTGTATACAAAAATAGTTTTGCCACATATTCAGATTCACAAGTAGAGAGGGCTACAATAGACTACTTCTTACTTAGCCATGAAACAAGAAACTTACAACAAATAAAGCTCCACTATTTGTGCTTTTTCTATCATCTAAGATGTCTTCCCAATCTGCATCTGTGAAGGCCTTAATCTGAAATTCATCACATCTTGGATACCAAAGACCATACTCTAATGTTCCCATGAGATACCTGAATATTATTTTCACTACCAGAAGATGAACTTCCCTTGGGTCTTCTTGAAATCTTCCTACCAAGCCAACTTCTTGCATAATATCAGGTCTGGATGTTGTGGAATACAAAAGGCTGCCTATCATGGACCTGTATAAAGTCTGATTTACCTTGGGTGAATCATCTCTCTCTTGAGTTTACATCCTACACTCATAGGAGTGCTAACTGGCTTACAATCATGCATCTAGAATCTCTTTAGCATCTCCTTAATATACTTTGTTTGTGAAATGAATATTCCTTCCTTATTTTGAATAATTTGCAGTCCTAAGAAAAATGAAATCTCTCCTAACATAGAAATTTCAAATTCCTTTTTCATTACCTCAGAGAATCCATGTGACATGCTTTCATTATTGTTCCCAAAATGATGTCATCAACATACACAACCACAATCAACAAGTTCTCTTTTTCTTCCTTAATGTACAAATTGTTATCTGCTACACCTTTCCTGAATCCTTGCTCAATCAAATATTTATCCAACCTATATACCATGCTCTAGGTGCTTGTTTTAGCCCATATAATGCCTTTTTCAGCTTTGCACACATAATCCAAATCATCAGTAAGAGTAAAACCATCTAGTTGTTCAATATATACCTCTTCATTTAGGTGCCCATTGAGAAAGGTTGACTTCACATCCATTTGATATACTTTGAATCCTTTATGAGTTGCATATGCTAAGAAAAGTCTAATGGATTCCATCCTAGCCACAGGAGAAAAAGTTTCATCAAAATCTACTCCTTCCACCTGTGCATAGCCTTTACAAACCAACCTTGCTTTATTTCTTATTACTTCACCTTTTTCATTCAATTTGTTCCTAAAGACCCACTTGGTTCTAATGACATTCTTGTCTTTTGGCCTAGGTACCAGCTCCCATGTTTCATTTTTCTCAATTTGGTCCAGCTCTTCATTCATTTATTTATCCAATGTTGATCCTTACTTGCCTCCATTACATTATTTGGTTCTATCTTGGATAAAAGAGCCATATCTTCTTGATTTTGAATTTTTTAGTCTCCTTCTTTTTGAACACCTACTTCTTTGTTTCCTATGATTTGGCTTGAAGGATGATCTCTTTTGACTTTCCTGGAAGGTGCTTTTGTCAAGTATTTCATCTTCTTCACTTTCTTCTTCATGTTCAACTTCTGAAATTTCTTCATCATCCTAATTTGCAAGCTTGTGGAGTTTTCTTTAGGCTGAATTTTCACCTTCTTTGAGCATGATTCATCAACTATAACATTTTTCTTTCAATTATCTTGTTTTGGCTCTTATTATAACACCTATAAGTTGAACTAATAGTTGAGTATCCTAAAAAGATACCTTCATCACATCTTGAGTCAAACTTACCTTGATTTTCATCATCCCTCTTGATGTAACACTTTCTTCCAAAGACTCTTGAGATGTTTTACATTTTCATGCCTACCTTTCCATAGCTCATATGGTGTCTTCTTGTTATTTATTCTGATTTGAGCTCTATTTAATATGTATATCATTGTACCTACTACTTCTCTCCAATATCCATCAAGTAATTTTCCTCATTTAGCATAGTTCTAGCCATTTCTTGCACCATTTTGTTCTTTCTTTCAACCACCCCATTTTGTTGAGGTGTTCTTACAGCTGAAAATTGTCTTCTTATTCCATGAGTCTCACAAAAATCATCAAACTCAGCTAACCAAAACTCTCCTCCTCTATCAAACCTTAAGCTCTTTATTTTTCTATTCTTTTCATTTTCAACTAGAGCTTTAAAAGCCTTTAAATCTTTCCAGTGCCTCTAATTTTCCTTGAGAAATGCAACCCATGTCATCCTGTTGAAATCATCAATCAACAACATAAAATAATTGTCTCCTTGTATAATTTCAGTTCTAGTTGGTCCCACAAGATCTGTATGAATCAATTCTAAAGGTTGTGTGGTGGAATACTCCTTTCTTTTGAAAACTTCTCTTTGTTTTTTTCCCATGGAGGCATGCTTTACAGAGTTTATCATTGGTTTTTTGATCTTAGGCATGTTTCTAACACACCCCATAGAACTGATTTTGACAAGATTGTCAAAATTTAGATGTCCCAATCTTCTATGCCAAAGCCAACTCTCATCCACTTTTCTTGAAAACATTTTTCTTTGTTTACTTCCTTGAGAACATACATGTTATTTTTTTCTTTTTTTTTCCTACCACCTTGATTGTTTTCTCTTTCTTATGTCACAAACTTTATCATGAAATACAATAGTATATCCTTGTTTGCACATTTGACTAACACTCAGAGATTGTGCTTTAATCCTTCAACATACAATACATTTTCAGTTATAGTTTTTCCATTATCAAGACTTAACTTACCTTTTCCAAAAATATTTTGTTGATGTATTGTCCCCAAATCTCACTATGCCAGATGCATTTTCTTCTAAGGATATGAATTTTCTCTTATTTCCTGTCATATGGCTAGAACACCCATTGTCAATATACCACTCCATATCTTCACTCTGAGAATGAAAGGTTGTTTGTTCTATTAATCCTTTCTCTTTAGTCTGTAGGATCTGATTTAACTTGTAGACATTCATGTTCTGTTGTGGAGTATTTGATAAAAAACTTGGCAACATGCCCATACTTTTGACAATTATAACAAATCAGCTCATCCTTGTTCCTTGCATGATAAAAATTTATATGCCTACCATAACCTTTGGAATACATCCTACATTTTGCAACCTTGTGACCAAATTCATTACATGCAAAACAATATCCATAAAATGAATGTGCATACCTCATGGCATAGTGTCTTCCTTGGATAATGTTTCTTCTTGAAATCAGCTTTCTTGACTTTAGGGGGTTCTTCATTTGTCTTGGCCATATCTTGCTTGTTGATTTGTCATCTTCCTTCTTCTCTTCATATCCCAAACCAGTTTTTTCATTTGCATCTTTTTTCTTGCTTAAGAGATCACTCAAATCAGTAGTGCTCTTTTCAAACTTATGATACACTTTCAGTTTTGCAAGGTCTGATCTAACTGAGTTTGCAGCAGTTCCATCTCAGTTTTAAGCTTCAAATGTTCTTCTTCTTTGACTTTGAAAGCCTTTTCAATTTTCTTAACCTGTGCTTCAAACTCCTTGATCATTTCTTCATGTTCTTGGCTTCCTTTTTCTTATTTTCTTCAAGAAGTTTTATCTTTCCTTCATATTCTTTTACCATAATTTTCAGTTTTTTGGTTTCTCTTCTTTTGATGCTTTATTTCTTCTAGAGCACTTATTAATTCAGCCTCAAGATTGACTTCTTCTTCTTCTTCATCTGAACTTTCATATTGGGTCTGAAAGTTTTCCTTTAGAATTTCTTTCATCAGATATTTCAATAGCCATAAACAAAGTCTTAGCTTGCATACCTTCATCATCACTTTCAGAGCTGCTAGAGTCACTTGACTATGAGGAGCTTGAACCTTCTTGTGTAGAAGTTTTTCTTATTTTTGAAATACTTATTTTTCCCACCTTGCTTCTTGAATTTCTTCTTCTATTTTTGAGAGGATTCCTCATCTTATTTGTGTTTGTTAGGACATTTAGAAGAAAAATGACCAACTTGGCCACAACTAAAGCACTTGAATGGGAGCTTACCTTTGTATTTTCCTAAACCTCTCTTCAGCTTCCTCACAAACATGGCTTCTACCTTTTCATCATCTATGTCCATATCAGAATCAACTTCCTTGTTCTTTTCTTATGACTCTTTGTCTACTTTGAAATTTCCTCCTTCTTTACTAATTTTGAATCACTAACTCTCATCTCATATGCAGTCAATATTCCATGAAGCTCATCCATTTTCGAGTAGTTAAGTCTTTATCTTCCTCTACTACTGACACTTTGGCATAAAATTTTGAGGAAAAGGATCTGAGCACCTTCTACACAATCACACTCTCTTCTATCTTCTCTCCTAATCCTCTTAGATTTATGATTTCATCCACTCTCTATAAATATGAAGAAATATTCTCACCTTCTTTCATCTTGATGTTTTTCAAATTGTGCTCTATAAGTTTGTAACTTGGCTATCTTTACCTTTTATCTCCTTCATAAATTTTCTTCAGCTTGTCCCACATTTCTTTAGTTATAGTGCACTTGCATCACTTTGATAAATTCAGCCTCTACTAACCACAAAGAATTGCATTCATGGATTTGGAATTGTTCTCACTTTCTCTTTTTCCTACTTGCTTATTCTAGGGGGTGTAGCTAGAATTGTGTAGCCACTATAAACTGATTTCCAAATGTCAAATCCAAGTGACATTAGATAATTTTCATCTTGACACTCTAGAAGGCATAGTTTAACCCATTGAATAAAGGTCTTTGGAGGTAGAGAAGCCACTAGCTAATTGATTGTTTTCCATAGTTGAATTATCTAGATCTCCCTTGAGTTGTTAGACTCACTTCACTATGGCCTAATTTCATACCAATTGTTAGAAATTGGAACACTGAGAGGGGGTGAATTAGTGTTCAATTCAACCTTTAAACCAAACCAATTAGATTAATCACTTAATTAAAAATGTAAATCAAAAGAGCAAGAGCAAACAACACACACACACACACACAGAAGACAAGGATTTTTAAGTGGGAAACCCAATTTGGGAAAAATCCCATGAACCATAACACTATAGGCCAAAGGTTACAAAATATGTTGAGATACAACTCAACTACTGAAGCTACAAATTGAGTCAAGAACTTGACAATTTGCAAGCAAACTTCTGACTTGTCAAAAAGCACCCTTCTTGATTTGACTAAGCTACAACTCAGTAATTACAAAAAAAATTGATCACACTTCAATTGATGTCAAAAACCTGATGATGATCCTAGATTAGAAAAATATCTTTCAAAATTGATTTGAATATTCATCAACTTGCATTCCTTCATTCATTTCTCTTCCTCCTATCGTCTTTCAATTGATGCAATGCACTCTCTTGTCTTCCTTGAATTACTAGAGTAAATTCTAGATTGATCTTAAAATTACAGAACCTCAAGAGGTCATTGTCACATTCTCATTTAAGAGATTATTTCTTACAATAATATCCCTATTATGACTATGATTTCACTGATATTGATATCCTTTGATTCCATTGTTATATTTTCATTCAAAACAATACTATTGTGAATCCCTCAATATCATTGTTTTCAAACTTTCATATATCTTTCTTTGATTTTATATGTCTCTATTTCTTAACCAACTCAGTTCTTTTATCCTATATCTCTCATTCCTCAATGACATTCTCATACCACACAATCTTATATCACATTGTCATACACTTTTTTTATTTCTCTTCTTTTTCACATAGTTCTAAATTTTTTGTTTTACATATATTAAAAACCACTTCAATCTCATTATCTATTTTTTTTCTTTCTTTCAGAATCTTCAACTTATTATTTTTTCTCTAATTTTTTTATTACTTTTACACTCAAAAAATTTTTCATATTCCCATTCAAGAAATTAAGATAGGTTCAAATCTTCATGTTTCCCCTTAATATTTCAGTTCAAAAAAAAAAACTTATATAAAGACAAAAATTAGGAATGTATCTTGAGATTCTTCTTCAAGAAGGTATAAATAGATTGAATGATATTGATATTAAATATGTCACAATAACTTCCCCAAAAGTTTCACTAATTCGATGTTCATTTATAATATTGAAGCCTTCCTTTACCACAAAACCATTTTTCACTTCATCCATTTTCGACAATATGCATTTGAATGATGCCAAATATGCATTTAAGCATGAACTATAATGTTTTTATTGATCCTTGATATTCACATGGATCAATTTTTCTTTAATCATGTACCCTTAAAAACTTGATTCAATACCAACATTATGGCCTTTAAACAAAAACTTTGTTAAATTTTCAACCTTATCAAACCCATTTTCATGTTAAGAAGTTCTCTGTATGAGAAAAATGCCAAGGAATTCTTCCATTATAGTCAATGAAATTCGATGATTATTTTTGAAAATGAGTTGTTTGATGTCCACATATATTTTATAAAATTTATTTGAATTTGGTTTGAAATTATTTTATTTGATCAAAATTCAATCAAAACCCTAGAATGAAAGTAATAAGACTTTGCAAGCCCAAAAGTAGGAAAAATTGACAACTCCTTTAAAATGAATAAAATTTTAAAATTCAAAATGCTATAGTCTTTGGAATCATCCTTCACCTTCTCTAAACAACATTCAACCTTGAAACATCTCCATATGCTCCCATAAATGAATTTTGTAGGGTATAGATTGGTAAAGTGTAAGTGTTCTTAGTTATGGAAGCATTTAGTTTGGTTTTTCACCTTTTGAGACTTGTGGATGGATTGGAAGGACTTAAACACCATTCATATGTGTTATCAACCACTTAATACCTCATGAAAAACACTTAAGCAACTTTCATATTTCACTAATTTACAAGCTTGTGCCATGAACTTACCTTCAAGAACCTTGTCACCAAGAAAGAAAATCAACTACTTCATCATTTTTCCCAAAATCTCCACATTGGTGATGTACAAGATTGATCTAGCCTCTATATATGAGATCAATTATGATCAAGAGAAAGAAAAAAATTTAAACACCTCAGGACAGTGACAACATGGGAGATTGAAGCATGATTTCTTGACTTCACTCTCTAGACAACATAGAGAGGATGATTTCACACCTTGACCTTCACCAAAAACCACCTCAACTAATCAAGAACCTTGAAAATGACTTGTGAAGAAGAGCTGAGCCCTTGTTGAAAAAAATTCCACTACTATTGGGGTCTTTTACAAGACTGTACCAGTCAAACTTGAGAGAGAAAACTTTCCATTCCATGACCACTGAAGGATTTACCTAAGAAACTCACCTTGACACCTTGTGCTTGTCATCATCAAAGCATGAAGGGATTATTAGAGGTTCCTAAACACTTTCAACACTCAAAATATTGATTAAAGGACAAAACAACTCAACTTGACCTTAAAGACTCAGAACACATGCCAGGAAGGAAAAGAATCTTGTCTTGAAAAATGCTCACAACTTTCTTAAAACATGTCCAAATGTCCTAAAAATTTTTCACTATCTCAAGCCTGGAGTCCTATAAAAAAATTCCTTCTATGATTTATCTGAAGGATGCACTATATTTTTCTTGAGCATTAAGAAGCCAGGCATATTTTTATTCAATTTCCAAAAAGCCTATTTTAGAAAAACTAACATAACTTCCACATACCTTCTCAAAATTTGATGAAATTTTTCCTAAAGCATAAAAAATTACCCTACTACATGTTTCATAAGCCAATTTTCCACAGATATTCTTAAACTCTCATATTCCATCTCATTTACCTTTGTTTACACTACTAGTTCGTTCTCAAGGCCAACTTTTGTGTAATTTTGAAATTTTACTCCTGGGGCTAAATTGAGCCTAATTTTTGCTCACACATGTTGTAGAAACTATTAAAAACTTCTCCCATGCTCTTATGAACATTTCATGACCTACACCAACTCTTCACACCTTATCGATACTGAAAATGTGGCCTAAATGGCCCAATTTCAATCTAGTAATTCTTCCAATGACTTGATACACCCTGTGAGACCTCTTTCTTGTTCTTACAACACTATTTCTGACCTGTAGACCCCATAAAACAAGAAAACCAAATTTTAATTTATCTTCAGAGACCAACCACTTGCTAATATGAGCTTGTAGCACCTTGAACCCAACTTAAAACATGCTTGAGCTACCCGAATCCACCTTTAACCACCGAGCACCATTGCATTAAGTGCCACATTATATGCATACTTTTGGACTCTCCCTTTTCCATAAATCCCATGTGACATCAATGAAATAAACCACCAATGAAACAGGGTGCAACAACAACAATCTTGAGGGCTATAAAGTAGTCATACCAAGTATTTTGCGATTGCTTGTTATATTTCATGGAGGAATTCAAGTTGTTCTTCAATTTCTTCAACATTAGCTACAAATTGGATAGTGTACAGAGTAATATCATAAAGTATATCAAACTTCTCCCACACAAATGGTTGTTAGATGATCAAGAGATCATAGATTCTCGTGAATGGATGAGAATGACCTCGAACAATTATCTATAGTAGAGACATGCTTACAATGACATATTGGACATAGTAATATGGATAATACTTGGTAAAGAAAGCTAAATTGGCAGGAATCAGGTGATTCAAGAGAATCATTGGTTATTCAAGAGAATCATGGGTGATTCTTATAAAAGGATTCATTTTCTTGATAAATGATAAGCTCGTAGAAAATAGAAATCTAAAATGATTGTTTTCTTTTCTTTTCATATATAATTTTACTATAGATGATGAGGTTACCTTGTAATGTGAGAATGACTCAGATAGTGTTCATAAGGATTGACTAAATGTGTTGTTGATCGACCAGTCATATGAATAAGTGGAGAGGATCTTCTAGGATTGTATATGTATAAACTGATGTGTTTCAATTACTCGGTGGAACAATCTTGTTACAGGGCTTGGTGATTGTTGGAGTGATAAAAATCATCTGCAAGTTGAAGAACTTGAGAATACATATGCACAAAGGTCCCAAAGATTTCAAAAGTTCCCTCTAACAAGAGTTTGAGCTCAAATTTATAACCGTGGGTGATTTGTTGGAATCATCGGCAATCCAAAAAATATGGAAGAATCCATTTCTAAGTGGTTTCAACCACTTCCAAAATTGGAATTTTAGGTGTGAGGATGAGGGAAAATGGTTGGGGAATAAATTAGGCAAGGCTCGAGGTTATGATGTTAGGGTAAAATTTTTATGATATGGTTAAAGATGGTTAGGAGATTTTAGGAGGTTATAGTAAGTTTTGATGGGTAAATATAATTTACCTAGGCTGAAAAATGGTTTTGTAGAGTGAGTGAGGTGGATTAGAAAATTTTGTAAAGTGATAAGTTTAGTGTACTAGTCTACATTTACCCCTTTTTCAATTGTTTTATGATGGATAAACTTCTAGACAAAAATGATTTGAGATGGTTCACTCTCTACTTAGATGGGTGATCCCCTCAAACTAGGGGTGTTTGCAATGAAGTGAAAATAATCACTAGTTTGATTGAGTTGATTGGATGAGATAGGTTTGTTTTGATGCACGTGTTTGTTTCATTTGTAGTTTCCCGTGACGATGTATAGAAACAAGACTTTCATAAAGGTGTATTTGATGTTACCATGGAATTATATGATAGGGAACCAAGGGGTTCATATTGAAGTGATTTTCATTAAACAAAAAATTTACCCATCAATTTCTGATACAAGTGCTAGAGTTAATGAATTCATGGGAGGAAGTTAGTCCATGTCACGAATCCCATTCATAGCAATAATAATTCTTCAAACAAACTCCCTCCATCATTACCTAGGGGTTCAAACTCATGACCTTTTGCTCTAATACCAATTGTTAGAAGTGATTTCTATTAAACCAAAAGGTTGACCCATCAATTTCTGATACAAGCACTAGAGTTAATGAATCCACGGGAGGTGGTTATTCCATGTCATGAATCCCATGGGGAGCATTGACAATTTTTCCAATGTAGCTTCATGACCTATAGGTGTATGACTCATAGGAAGTAAAGATGAGAGGATAATCCCGACCGGGTATGTTATAGTGTGGCCACAAAGGTGGGATTTTGAGACTAAGGATTCAAGTGATTGGGGAATACATGGGTTCATATCCTATGGTCATATGACTTACCGATGCTAAGGCTACAAAACAAATCCGAGATGGATTTAGATAGAGGCTAGGAATTGACTTATTGTGTTATGACTTCAAGACAATCTTTGATTTGATTGATTGGTTTACTAATATTACAAAGGGTTTATGGGCCATAAAAAGAGGCACATGCTAGAAAAATATTCTATTTTGAGGAAATGTGATGGTTTTAAAATGACTTGGTTATTTTAAAAGTATGCTTTGATAATTTGAAGGAATCATCGGTGATTTGAGGAAATCATCAACGATTGAAGGAATCGTTGATAATTCCGGGGTGGGAAAATTTGTGCCCTATAAATATTCAATTTTACTATGGTAATTTCATTTTTACCATGTGGTTGGGATACTTGAAGCTCTGGTTTTGTGAGATTTTGAGTGAAAAGTGACAAATGGAGGGTGTCGGAGGATCGAGGAGGCGAGGAGGCCTACCCTAGGGAGGTAAGTACCATGATTTTCATTTTTATGTATTTTTTGGTTTGAATGTAATTTTTTTACATTTTTAGGTCCACGTCAAGGCATTTTTGTCAAATTTCTAGAATCACCGACTTTATCTGGAAGATCACATGCGATTATTTTGAAACGTTGTTGATTATGGTGAATCACTAACGACTTGTGTGATTTTCATCTAGTGTTATAATTTGATAAAAAAATTGATTAAATAGTATTCTAATGGATGTTTTGTGTGTTGTGGATGTAGGCGAGAGAAAAATTAACTATTTGTTATAGGATTCCTTTGATTTTAGATTATGTACAAGCCTCTTTATTGGATGATTACGAGGCTCACTTGGAGGATGTGGGTCTAGTTACAATGTGCAATAACTAGAATATTCATAGATAATAACAGGTTGTTTCTCACATTACTTTTGTAGAGATGGGATCCTGTCACATGCATGTTTTGGTTACCGAGGGGTAAGATTACCTTGGAGGACATATAAATGATTTTGATAGTTCTCATCCAATGGGAAGGGATTTATTTGATAGATGATATAGAGAAACCAGAAGTGATGAGGAGATTATATGGTGATGATCCTAATGGGGTAAAGTTCTAATTGGGTGGATTTTCATATGGGGCTTTGTATAGTCCTCGAGACATAGCATCGTGCTTTAATGACCTTGATGATTATCGGGATCAATTGTTATGCTTTTACTGAATCTACTAGGGGTCTATTTTCATTGAAGATGATGGGGGTGTTAGCTTATATGATGGATCAAAGGACAATTTTTATATGGGCCCATATTTACTTCCTCGAGACTTACAGAGAGATTTGGGAATGGAGGATAGGGAAGAGATTCAAGATTAATGTGGGCTTTTTACTACAATGTTGAGAGTAAAAGCATAGTGCATTTGCTCGATCAAGGGTTACCTAGGAGGCCTTCTGAGCTTTGTATGAGATAGCTGGGTTTTCCCAATGGAGGTGAGATAGAGGAGAGGTAGAACTAGTGCGTGGGGGTAGTATTATTGAAAACTCCTTACTGGATTACAAGCTAGTTATGTGAGATGGAGACCATATATTTGGTTTTTAGTGTGGATGTGTGAGGAGGGTGATCGTATATCCACCCAATAGGATATGTGGGTATAAAGCCGACAGACGGGGAGTGGGAGTTGATCCGATGTGGTCGAGTTAGGTAAAAATTTGGATTGGTTCAGGATTTTTAGAGGTGGCTATGACCTATAGGCATAGTGATGGTGATGTGGATGTGTCATTTCCATTTGTTATTGTAATTCATGTTATCACCGATGAGGAGGAGGTGATTGGGGTGAATGACTAGAGTGTGCCTGTGGTGGTGGATGATGTCGGGGTTACAAAGGCACATGTTGCATGATGGCAGCTAAGCTTTCCGGGGTTGATATATGGGTACAATCTTATGTTGATGTGGCTCCTTAGGTGGTATAAGGTGAGGGCGAGGGTGGAGAGGGTGAGGTTCCTAGTAGTGGTGATGACAAATGGAGCACTAGATGCTACCATTAAGCGATTAGAGGTTGAGAAGGTTGTATTTTTGGTGATCAAGCTACATCGAATACCGAGAGGGATACCTTGGTGATCTAGTGGGATGGATTAGGTCAATGGCTAGTTTTTATATAGGTAGAGTTTACATAAGCCATAATTGATTGAGATAGATACATGTCGTAGCGAGAGGTCTTGAGAAAGGCCCTTAGTATCACTGTACTTCAATTTCAAGGGTTAAACTAGAGGTAATGATGGCCTAAGATAATTGTCGAGATGGAACCACTTGGTGGTGTGATCATGGTGAACTATCACTTGTTATTTGATGAGTTGTGGTACTACGAGGAGATAGTACACAGGAGGCTACCAGATGAGCCTCGTTATTAGGAACAGAGACGAGAAACACCATCAAAGAGCATAACAAGTGTAGGATAGCCATTTTGGGGTCTAGATAGGTATGGTCCTAGTAGGGGACTAGATGATAGTGAGGGAGGTGATCAAGGGAGCAGCACCCATGGAGGGGTCCAATTGACAAATGTGTAGTTTACCCAAAGATATGATATTTTTGATGTATTCATATTTTTGTGAAGCCTATATTCGATGTATATTTATGATATACATAGAATTGAGACTCTGACGATGTCTACTAGTACATTGATATGATATATACATATGAATTATAATTTTATTTTATTTTTATTAAGGGTAAAATAGGGTTAAGGGGTCCCTACCCCATTACAATGAGAGAAAGTGGAGACATAGGATGTAGCATTGAGGAACATGTAGGGTTGCCTCTTCCAGAGCACAGAGAAACTAACAGCAAAAGACCCACTAATAGCAAGAACAAAAAAAGAAGGAATACTAACCATGAGACTTCTTCCCATGGGAGTGAAGACACATCTTAAGGGAGTCATTAACCTTCCCTTTCTTTCTTCTATTCACAGTAGACCAATCGTTACTGGTATTTGGATTAATATTTTCATTTGAGTAAATCGGATTACAAATTTCAACATTATTTTCACCCACCTGATTGAGGATCCCTAAGAAGGAGGAAAGGAGAAATCCCCCACGGCGCAGGGAGAAAGATCCTTCTCTACATAGGTAGGAGAAGGGGTGATTATCTCTTGCATAGGATCCTCCACTTCCACATCCTCAGATCCCTCCTCTGACTTGGAATCTGAGTGACTGTTCACCACCAAATGGATAGAATCTGCATTCTTCCACCATGAAGTTTGATTACTTTGGTATTTTTCTTCCCAACCTTACAATCTGCTGCTAAATGGCCAAGGGAAAAGAAAATCTGACATCTGAAGGGGAAGCCTTCATAGCCTTCATATTCCATATCCTATCCTCAACATGCGAGACCAACGTAGGGGAGATCCTTTGAGGTGATCAAATCAACCAAGATATGGGCATACATAGTATATTCATACATGGTCGTTTTTGTATCAATAGCAAGGGTTTTTCCTAAAGAATCCCCAATAGAAATTAAACATTTCTCCCCAAAACTGGAGAGGAAGATATGGCAAACGGATCCACACAGGTCGGTTTTAGAAATTTTCAACAACATGGTTAAAAAGAGGGAACCATGGTTTCATAAGCAAAAATTGCTTTGATAATCCCACAATCTATCAAAAATCAGATCTCTATCAGCTGTAATATCAAAGATGACTATGAAGAAGCCTCTAGTTGTGGGGTAGATGTCAACTTTACCTTCCATAAGTGGTTTCCATGAAAGGGAGATCCAATCATGGAGAGCAGGTAGGCCTGGGCAAATATTGTTGAATCTACAGATGATTCCTTTCTCCTTGAAATATTTCTCAAATTACAATACATTACTTCACAACAAACAATGTGAGAAGATGTTGAATGTTTCATTAGTTTGAACAAGGCACAAATAGAGGATTTAACATGCCTCTAGAATCTTTTGCCTCCTCCTAAAATTACAGTCATTCCTCCCCCAACAACATCTGCAGCCCCATGACCCACCGAAACAAGGGAACAGGGAAGGAAAAGGGGAGACCGATACAGAAACGCTTGGCGACTCCTTCAAAAAATGATGGAAAAAACCCCGTTCCTTAGACCTATGACCATTTGTGAAGACAAATGGATTTGGATCAACCACCAAGCCGACCTACTTAGCGTCACCACCGCCTCCACCGCCATTAAGCACAGGTTTAGGTTTAGGGCTCGAGAATGATTCTAGAGAGGCACCACTTGCCACCGCCTCCATAGCCATTAGCACAAGGTTTTATTTTAGGGATCGGGAATGATTCTAGAGAGCGCTCCATTATTTTCTTGTTATTGTTTAAAGGAAGTCCTATGACTTATGATTTTGATTCATATGTTGACTTATTTTAGTGATGATTGGATGTGATAATGTAGTATTTAGATATGGTCATGATATTTGAATATACAAATGTTTTGATGTGATGTTGAAATAATAGTAAGATATAATTGATTTTGATGTGACGTTTCAAGATATATATTTGATTTTGGAGTGAATTTGTATGTAAAAATGTTTTCTAATCATGGATGGGAATAAAATGTGAATTCTTTTGCTTCTAGACTAGATTTTATACATATGTGATGGTAAAATGTATAGTGATTACTCTTGCACTTTTGATCTTATAATAGATTCTAACACATGACTAAAAATCAGAATTCACATGTAGGACCTCGGATGTTGTTATCCAAAATTCACCCCTCGAGGTAATTTTGATAACCTGGACAAATTCTGCAGATCTAGAGGGGAAATAATGGTGAAAGGCCAAAAATCAGGCTTTAGGGGGTCCCTCTGGCTCTTCTCTAACTTCCCTATCCAAGTAAAAAATTCAAAGAGTTAGAACAAATTGAGAAAAATCCAAAAACATGGCTTGTTTAAGTGTATTGTGGGTTTTACAGAAATTTTTGTCCCTGGGTGGTCCGGGGGACATCGGACATTTGGGACCCGCATTGCAAAAATCGCTGCAATACAAAGGGAAGAGACTTTCGGGTTGAGAGGAGAAATTGGTCTGAGGTGGTCCGTGGGACATAGGGACAGTCCGAACTTGAAATGCAAAAATAGCCGATCACAAAGCAATATGGGTGAAATGAAATTCAACGGCCTTGCGACCCAGTCAACAACAAGAAAGTTGGGACATCCAAACCTGAAATCACCACACTAAGAAGGAATCAAGTTTTTTAGAGAAAAGAAGCCCACATGGTCTGAGTACACATGGGACATGAGTTCCTAAAAAGGTGAAATAGCCATAATACAAGGGAAAAGTTGATGATTGACCTCCAAACTTCAAACGACCACAACTTTCAACCCAGAGCTTTGATTTTCATGAAATTTGATTTTCTGGAACGAGCACAACGTCCTCTACACCAAAAAATTGGATATATTATTTTTAATGAGGGTAGGTATATGAAAATAAAGGAAACATCTCCATCTCTGATAAATTAAATACCCAGTCTTGTTAAATGACAAAAATGCCTAGCAGACCCAAAACAACTGCCTACACTTAGAATGTCATATCTTTTGCATTTCTCAACAAAAACACACAAAATTGGTATCATTGGAATCATGATTTCGATACTGATGTAAAGAAACCAATAAATTCATAATTTTATGAGTAATTGATAGTGATTTTTTAGAAAATGTGGCTAAGTTCATAACAGTGTTTTATTTGGTAGTTAGGATGCATTCAATGAAGCGTGAATAGACATTTCTTAGTGATGAAAGTTATGGGACAGTATGGGGATCCTTTTACAAGTAATATACCACCATTTCCCTCCAATTATGATATATTGCAAGTCGTGGGAAGTCATATTTTGGAATTTTCATTTTCTCTTTCTCTCTCTCCTTTCATATTTCTATAAATTTTAGTGTTGGGCTCATTGTAAAGGGAGATAGTTTTGTGTAGAAAAACTCTATCAAATTTGTTTTGTGAAGCCAATGTGCTGCAAGCCCTTGTAGTGGAATCCTTGCATGGTGATCCAAGCCCTTATTTTGTAATAGATTGAACTGTACATATCGATGAAGCAATAAATATGAGTTTGTGGATGTATCTTCCCCTGTTATGTTTGTTTGCATTCTCTTTGCCCCTCCAATCTCATTACATATATATTGTGTCTATTTATGCTCTTGTAGGGATTTATTATCATTGTGTATGTTTGAAACATTGTTGTGAATGAATTTTTAGACTATGGAGAACTATTATCACCCCTTCTAGTATGCACTTTGCTTATATTTTTCACACATTAAAAAACTATCCTCATTCCCTCCTTTTCTATTATATCACTACTTTATTGTAGGATTTATTTTTCATGCACTCTCTCTCCCTGGTCCCTTGGAAAATTAGATTAGGACAAGATATTTTTTCCTGCATTAGAGTAGATTGTGGTAGGTAGTTTAGGAGCAAGAAACAACTTTCTCTAGAGGTCTATCTCAAGTAGCAAGTCCCACAATTTGAAGATAGTACCCATGTTATCCGATCACACTATGAGCTCAAGTAAAAACACTTGTGCAAACCATAAGGTGATGTGATTCGGTTATAACGAGATACATGTGATAGTGAAATGTATAGTGTATACCTTTATAACACATGAGAAGGGTTGACATATGTAGGTTGTGTAGGAGAGTAGGTTATCCTTCAAAGACTTCGTAAGCTCTTTCCCTAGCTATACATTTTATTTTGGCAAAAGCCGATCAATGTAGGAATTTCGCTCTAATGGAAAAGTTGATCAATGTGGGAAGCTTTGCTAGGGTAATTTTGATATTTTGACTTTCGAAGGTTGATCGATGCGAGAATCCTTTTACATGAGATGGGTAGCCATCCTTTGAGGGAGTGGTCTACAATGTTTTATATTTTTATATTTTCTCTTCGGATAACCATCCTTTGAGGGGTCAATCTATAATTTTGATTGACAAGCTGTCAATTGAGGAATTAGTTTGTTTTCTTTTTGACAATGTGATTTTTGATAATTGATATTTTTCCTTCAGGGATTAGTCTATTTATTTTGATAATAAATATCCATATATATTTTGGACTTAATTTTTATTCTGAGGGCAGGCTCAATAGACCATTTCTAGAAGGGGAAAATATGTGTGCATCAACTACACATGTGTATTATGTAACATATCTTTGGTGACTGTAGACAAGGTGGGTGCATGTAATTATTACGGGCTTCTGTTGAGGAGGAAACTTTTCAAGTGAAATATGCAATGAATAGATTCATGGTGCTCATCTTTAAGGTTCTGTGGATAGTGACGGTGAACCATGTACTTTCAAATCATTACATTAATGAAATGATGGACTGGTGATGGAATAAGATCTTTGATTTGGCTAATGTCATGATGATCGATGTGTCAACAATAGAAATTTCACAAGTGAAAGGCATTCAAAGGTTCTTTTCAATTTTACCATTAAGGGGGCTGCATGATAAGCTCCCGATCCATACTTGTGAGTGATGACATATGGACCGATCTAGTTAGGGGAAAATTTCCACATTTACTCCTTTCAAAAGTAGTTATGTTTTCATTTTCCTTAAGGAAAATATCACCAATGTTAAATTCACATTCCTTGACATGTTTTTATATGCACTCTTTATATAGATGATGGTGTACAAGGACTATTAGGTGACGCTCGTCTAATAACTCTAATTATGTTAGCCACTCTTAACGATAATCCTCATCGAGATGCAATATCTAAGGGATATAAGAAGTAATGGGATTTAAAATTCAAAGGGTAATACTTCCTTAGATACATAAACTAAAGAAAAAGGCATGGTACTTGTAGGATTATAGATGCTAGTTTGATAATCCCAGAGATAAAATGGGATCTAGAGATGTCAATTCTTTCCTGCTTGATCAACAGCTTTACATAATAATTTTGTTTAAGTGTTTCATTAGAAGCCTTGGCTTGTCCCTTTTCTTGTGGATAAGAAGGTGATGGAAATCTCAATTTGATGTTGAATATGTCACATAATTTCTTAACTTCTTTGTTCTTGAAATATTTCCCATTATCAGTGACTAGCTTGTGATGGATACCAAAGTGATATATGATATGTTAATAGATGAAGTCAACGATTTTATTTGCTTTAGTAGAGACTAGGGGAATATCCTATACCCATTTAGAGAAATATTCAATGGTTGTGATGAATGAGGGTTGATGAGGCCAATGATTTCTTGACATATGCGCAATAATCTTGATTGAGATTAGTCCATTAATATCCCATTCGTATGAGGCATTTAGTGATGGCTATATTGTTAAAGTGACCACCACATATGTCATCATGGACTTCTTGAATGGATTTGGTAGATTCATGGGATTTGAGACATCTTAACAAGAGGTGTCAAATTTGATTTTGTAAAGAACACCACCTACAATGACATATCGGGTAGCATGTTGAAGGAAAGATCGTTAGCATTTTAAGACAAGCTAGGGGAATTTTGGACTCGAGAGATAGTCAAATGTTTAAGTGTATCAAATATCTATTGGATTATTTTCCATGAGATTAATAGACATTATTTCATTATAGTAAGAGGGTCGATCAATTTTGTGCACAACAAAAAAATGGAATCTTCAATTGATAGCGGGATGATGATGCAAGAGAATCCATAGTGTCCATGAATTTTATAGAAGATCATAAAACTCTTTGGATGGTGTAACGATCGAAGGCATCGATGAGGAAGTCAATAATGGTTTTATATTTTTGTAGAACCTCATTTTTACATTGGTAAATTCCTTTGATCTAATTAATGACAAGTTGTGAGTCTCTATAGATGTCCAAGATTTGAACACCAAGCATGATGGTGGTTTGGAGACCCATGATTAAATCTTCATATTCTTTCATGTTGTTAGTACATTCAAAATTTAATTTGAAGGATAAGGGGATAGGAGTCCCCCAAGGAGGTATGATAACAATACTAACATGTCTCCCTTGCTGACACTTAGATCCATTAAATAACAATGTTATTTTGATGGGAGTTTATTTGTGATCAATAGTGTTAATAGATTCATTATAGAATTGTTTGTGAGGTGTTTGGTTGTCTAAAGGGGGCTTCGGTGAGATTATCATTGATATCTTGTCCCGTAATGGATTTTTTTGAGATTAATTCAAGGTCAAACTCAGTCATGAGCATGAGCCACCGAGTGATGTAGTCACTGTGATATGGTTGGGAATGCATGGCTTTGAGATCATTGAATTTGGTAACGATGTAAGTTTTTTGATTAAGTTGATGATGAATGGGTTTGGATGTTATGAATTATAAGGCACAACACAAATTTTTGGCCTCGTTATAAAAAGTCTCATACTCATGAAGAGTGTGTCTTATATAATAAATGGCTTGTTCATGACACTTTGGTCATCTTGGTGAGTGAGCATGGTACTGAGGAATGATTAGTAGTTGATATGTAGAGGTAGAATGAACCCCCTTCATGTGGAGGTGTAAGCACATGTGGAAATAGGATGTTTTTTTGGATTTCATTGAAGGTATTTTGACAATTTTGATCCCATGTAAAATGTATGTCCTTTCAGATGAGATAATGAAAAGGATGACAATGGTTTGAAAGATGTGAGATGAAATGGTGGATTAAATGAAATCTACCTTAAAGGGAAAAAAATTGTTTGAGGTTTGATGGAGGAGAAATTTCAATGATGGCTTTAATTTTAGAGATCCACTTCAATTCCTTAAATAGAAATGATGAACCCTAGGATACTGCTAGTGAGAACAACAAATACACATTTGGTAGGGTTGAGGTGAAGAAAGTATTGGCTAAGATGGGAAAATATGATGTCAAGGACAGCGAGATGATCCTTGTGTTGTTTATGTTTTCCTAAGAGTTCATCAAACTAATATTATATAGTTTTATGGATTAGATTCATGGAAAAGATATGTCATTGTGCGTTGATAAGTGGATCTCATTGTTTTTTTCAGTCCAAAGGAATTACTCGATAAGAAGAATTACCCTAAGGAGTAATGAAGGAATTTTTTTGTCAATCTTCTATAGTGATGAAGATCTGATTTTATCCCGAGAATCCGTCCATAAGGGATAGCATTTCATATCCGGTTGTAAGATCGATGAGTTGGTCCATGTTCGGAGGGGAAAATTATCTTTCGTATAAGTGAGGTTGAGGTCTTAGAAGTCTATACAAACGCCCAATTTTCATGAGGCTTTAGTTATGGGCACGATATAAGAGACCCATTATGGATAGTTAATGGGTATCATGAATTTAGAAGATGTCACTTATTGACTTGTTGTAACTCTTCTTTTATGAGAAGAGCTATACAAGGGTGCATTCTACATAGCTTTTTTCTAACAGAATTAGCATTGGGATAAGTGGCAATATTGTGAACAATGATGTTAAGGTCAATACATGGTATATCATCATACAACCATGCGAAATCTTGACTATGTTTAGAGAGGAAGGTGGTAAAGTCCTTAAATTCTTCTAGATCTAAGGATTCACAAACTTTGACTAGGTGAGGATCATATGGAGTTCCTATGTTAAGGTGGATAATGGATTCATTAAGGAGTTTAGATGTTTTAGCGGGTACATTATTTTGAAGGGAATGGTCTTTTCATCCATATAAGAGAGGATGGATTGGTCATCATGGTATTGAATAATTTAAATGGTAGGAGAATCCTCTTTTATAATTTAAGGTAAAATGAGATGAAATGTCTCAGTACCATGGTTATTTTGATAAGTAAGTGGTCCCGAGGTGATAGTATTGACTAGAATAATTCATAAGGGATTGAAATTATTTCATCTATTTCCATGGGGTCATCATGTATAGGTGGATAAGATAGATCTTATTATGTTATAGATCCAAATGTGGTGCTTGTGGAGGAATCAAAGCTATTTTTGGTAACCTAACCGATAATATTGGTGAGGTTTATGGGAATGGTATAGGATTAATTCATGGATTCCATGTTCATAACATTTAAGTCCAAAGCTTTTTGAGGCACGATGATGGAATTACATTTGTGAGAAGGCTTGGATATATAAGAATGTGAAGTCTGATATGAATGGTTTGGCATGGCGTTGATTAGCAAGAGGTGTATAAGGTTGATAGATCCCTTCGTACATGGGGTTGGTTTTAATATGTGGTGGACCAAAGGAAATTGCATCTCGACATTAAATTAATATATGGGCTTCTTGTTGGGTATTTTTCATGTTTTTGGCATAGGAAAAGATTTAAGTGTAAAGAGGTGATATTTCCCAGTGAAAGCGTTACATGACATTGTCAAAAGAAGTGTCATCTGGTAATTTTGATGAAGGGATGGATGAAATGGTAGAGGCTTCATTAGAGGAGCCTGATTTTTTTCTAAGGACAAGCATTTCATTTGGTCGATATGTCATGTGACATGATTTGAATGGATTTGGATCCATGGGGACAATAAAGTTTTACCCTCATGTTCATATTTAAGATATTGATGGAGAGTAGATGGGATACAATGCATATTGCATATCCAAGGTCAACCTAATAGAAATTATATTGAAACACTCCCTCTACTAGAAAGAAGATATCATGGAGGGTTTTGATGTCGACCTTGATTGGTAAGATGATCATGCCCAATGTGGGAGAAATGGTGTCATTGAAATATCACATTACTACAAGTGACTGGGTGAAAATGGTGTTGGGTAATTGAAGGTGATCAAAGGAATGTGATGATATACTATTAATTTTGGCACTGTTATCAATCGGGATCTCTTAATGAGGGTTTTTTGTATTCAAGTAGTGATGGATAATGGGAGATCATGGTCTTTTGATTATAATGATGGGATTTTGGAGCTGTCAAAGGAGATGGCAGCTAACATTTCAAGTGTCCTAAATAAATTTATAAATGGTTATGGATCATATGAGGGTATGGATATAGATTGGAGTGATCTGATCATAGATTTTTGATGTTGTGGTCTTTTCTGGAAAAAATCATAAAGAGACTTCTTTACTAGAGCTTGATGAAGTTGTTTGATAATGGTATTTTACACTTTTAAGTGGTAGATTTAGCATGTGGAGTGGCAAATATGGATACCTTATCCTTGGCAGGAGTTATTGGATTAGATGGTTTTGAGTAAGGGGAATAGAGACCTTGGACTTGTCTTGATCCAAATTCTTGGGGTCATGGGTAAGAGTTTCGGTAGTGATATCTACTACATCAATTTGATGAAGAGGGGTTTTCTTGGAGGAAGCATTACTTTTAGTAAATGTAGATGTAGTTAAGGTCTTAGATACAGTAATCTATTTCTAGTGGTTTTTTTATATTTATAGATATGTAGGAGAATGCCTTTACTAGCAATACTTCAAATGACAACATGAATGGATTTGCATCCCTCTGTAGAATGTCCTGGTGTGTGATGATACTCATAAAATGCTTCAAAATCATACCAGGATGGTTTCCACTCTTGAGATATAGATGGCATATGAGGAGGAAAAGTGATGATGGACTATTGGATGAGCATTTCAAGGGTTACTTGCATAGTGTTCTTTTGAAACTAAGGTCAAGGGAACTAGTGGTTGTTTTGATGGTATTGATTTAGAAGGAATTTTTTTCTATGCGGGAATGATCTTATACTCTATAATAGTAATTAATTATTTTGATGAGGATACAACTCCAAAATAAAAGGCATGGATTTTGGAATGTGGTTTGAGGATGTCAAATGATCATGTGAGATGATCATATCTTTCTTAGACAGAAATGGGAGGTCGTGTAACAAGATTTTTAAGATTGCACACATAATGTTGGGTGACATGAACATCAAAAGATTTCTTCACATATTGTAAGATAGGTTTCTTTTTAGATTTTTTTGAGGATCGTGTAGATTATTTTGCATAGCATGTGGATAGATTTTTTTCTTCTCAATGGGAAGAACAAGAGTTATACATGATTTGATAGGTACTTCGGTGTGGAAGCACAAGGTTTAGTGGATGATTCAATTTTTTTCTGTGATAGAATTATTTTTGGATGGTTTTGATGGTGCTTCCATGATGGGAGTGCTAGACTCTAAGGGTATGGGTGACATGTATTTGATTGTGTTGATGGTGTGATGAGAGTGAATGACATTTGATTGTGGTTGACTAGTGGATGGGGCATGATTTGAAAAGGGTTTTTGAAAACTTCAAGGTTTTGATTAGGAGGTGCATTTGGGTGTCCATTTACAACTCACCTTTGTCAATAAGGTCCTGAAGGAAGTTCTTAAATGAGCGACACCTTTTAATGTCATGACCTTATACCCTATGGTATTTATCGTAATCATTCTCTCAATACCAAGAGGTTTTTGAGACAGATGTGTCGATGGGGTGGATAAGAGGAAGGGTGATCATAGATACAATAAGAGCTTGTCAAAACTATGTTCTATGATTATCCAATAGGTGTATAATTACATTGAGGATGAGTGTGTTTGGAATTTGAATGTTCTTGAGAAATGACCTTTACGATGACTACATTTGGTGATGTCTTAGATTTATCATGGTTGAAAGATGGTTTAAATGAGGACTCAAGTTTAGAATTGTTTTATCTTAGTTTAACCCTATTGTCCTCGAGAGCACGGAGCTCGAGTTTGTGGGCCATAGTGAAGACTTCATCAAATGTTTTAAAGGACTGGATTTTTAATGTGGATGATATATGCTTGGCACAGGAGTGAGAAAATAACTTGATTAATTTAGTCTATGGGAAGGATAAGGATAATTGATTAATAATGTCCCCAGGTGGGAAATAAAGTCTACGATAGAGTCATCTTCAAATTTTTTGATGGCATATAGATCGGTGATAGTGAATTTATGAATGATGTTAATTTACAAGTCTTCCAAGAATATTCGTTTCATTTTTCCAAATGAGAAGAGTGAGTATTGGGGATATTGTTGTACAAAGATAATGTAAGGATAGCTAAGGAGATAGGTAATGTTCTCGGCATAAGGTCCCGATCATGTGAAATGAGATAGAAAGCATGTCGAAGGCCCGGATGTACTATTAAGGGTCTTCTTTACTATAGAATTTGAGGAACTTAGGATTTCCCAATGTGGAGGATATGCTTTTTATGGTACAGATGGATGGATGGGTTCATTATAACTTTGTTTGTAAGATAGAGTGTTCTTGAGATGCATAGAGTTAGCTTGAGGCTAGAGATCTTATTCATCTTTTCCTATAAAGCATCATTTTGTGATGGTTTCTACCGAGGATTCGATGATGATGGGTCATATTGATTGTACGTAAATGGATTTGATTGCAAATATGATTGATACAATAAAGGGATATTATGTTGGAGAGGGGTTTTCAAGGGATGTTGTATGGTGGTGTGAAACTAAGGGTTGTGAGGGTTGGATGTATTGATATTGGATAGGCATGGATGTGTTCAAAAGGGGTTGGGATGGTTGAGGTATTTATTAAAAAGGGGTGGATGTATGGATGAGGGTTGAGATGGTTGAATTTTGTATTGAGAAGGGATAAATGGCTAGCATTGTTGAGGTTTTTGGTGGAAAGGAATAGAATTGTGGGTAATAGGTTGATATTTTTGAGGTGCGTGCTAAGATAAGATTTACAAAATAGGGGAGGTTGATGAATTTTGTGACAATGGGTAGACACTAGAGATGGAACTCATATTAATGAGGGGTGTTGATGTTGGGATAGACATGAACATGTTTTGAATAGATGATGTGGGTTGTTGTGACGGGGACACACCAAGTGGGATAGATACTAAACTTGCAGGAGGTGTTTGGATAGTGGAGAAGACTAAAGGCATAGATGTAGGTGATGACATGATGGTGTTGTTTTGGGATGAGGTGGAGCCAAGAGAGTGATCTAATGAGGAATATGATTATTGATTAGTTGTGCCTTGTGAAGAAACAATGCTGATTTTGAAATTGATGATTTGGATCAAAGATATGGGATTGAATGTTTCTAATGTCTTGGTTGCGGGGTAGGGATGGACTTGTTGGATAACCGGCTCATGGCTAGGATAAATAATCTGGGAAAATTTCTTAAGTAGTTTTAGTGACAGGAGTCATTGTTCGGTGTATATTACTCAAGAAGGAAACCCGGGAGTAGCTAAGTAAGCATTGAGGGAAATAGGGTTTGAATCTTGAATCTCATTGTAGACCTGGATCCCCAC
Organism: Taxus wallichiana var. yunnanensis; assembly: GCA_018340775.1. Taxonomy (NCBI): domain Eukaryota; kingdom Viridiplantae; phylum Streptophyta; class Pinopsida; order Cupressales; family Taxaceae; genus Taxus; species Taxus wallichiana. The sequence goes on from CM031235.1 coordinate 131,458,945, forward strand.
TATCGAAGAAACAAGGACTAGGTGAATCAAGGATTTCTAATGTGTCGATTGAGTACTAGGAGAGTGAGGTGGTTCCCGATCATGTGTTGTGATGATTGACATTGATTTCTCATACGAGGGATGTCATCAAGGTGAGACTGGATATTTTCCAAGGATTGTTGTAAACGCTCGACCATGTTTTCATATTTTTATTAATAGGAATATTGTCGAGTTAAAACCATTAAAACTAAAAATCACTAGAAAGAGAGAAATATTCTAGATAGTTTATTATAATCAAGAAAACAAGTCACAAAAAAATATTATCTTGATTAAGTTAAAACAGTTAAATATGAAAAATGGTTTATGAGCTCCTAAGAGATGGCAATATATGATCGGTTTCAGGTGATGTTGAATTTTGGAGCCCTCGATGTACCTAAAGCTACGTGAGGCTTGAAATTTTTTTGTGTTGGTACGAGGCATGGTATTGGGGCCTACCCACTCACTTCAAGGTCCCGCAATGATAAGGGTGTCAAGTGTTTAGCCAATTTACCGCCCACCAACCTATTTATACTCATCTAGAACACTTGATTCGTCTTGTCCTCTTGGTGATTAAATCTAATTATATCCACTTGGGTAGGATTTTTTGATGTAAATTTTGTTTATTGTGATTTATATGTGTGTTAGGGGAATTAAGGGAACATAATTCATTAACCCCTTATTATACTATGTGATCAAGAATATATGAAGGATCAATTTTAAATAAAATAAATAAATGTTGATTCGATGAAGACAATAGATAAATGCAATCCTAAGGAAAGGAAAATAATGAAGAAGAAGCACCTATGATTTCCCTTTTGATATTATTTTTCAATTTGGTTTAGTTGAAATCCAAAAAAGGAAACCTACAATTTTTATATAGAGAAAGAAAGCATAAAATAAAATAAAAATTCAAAGGAAAATTGATTGAGTAATCGAAACAATCCACAAAGATCTTTTGCAATTTGCAGCAATTGTGATCAATTCTCCCAAATCACGGGTGATTAACCAAAATTGTTAGCAATTAGAGAGAAGAGAACCTAAGAATTATTATAAGATAATTTTTAATGGAAAGAAAGGGAATGGTCCCATCGGGTGTGCTAGGAATGTATTAGGTAGTTTTTGCATTAGTGTTATTAAGTGCATAAAGTACTTAGAACTCAAAATATGGAAGGGTTGAATGATACATGTGCCGACAGGTTATAATTTTGGAGTGATGAGAAGTAAACAATGAATGAGCACTCCTCCTTTCTCCAAGTGGAGATACTAGTGAGTAAAGACAACTAGACAAGATATATTAGATAAATTGGATGACGAGATGCTCGGTAAAGGCCAATCCTAGGAATCCAAAGGGAATTCCTTGAAGGATGTCATCTTGTTTTGATACAATTAAGTGGGTTGATAAAAAATTATAATATGAATAATGACAATGATAAGGAAGATAGAATTAAATATGAAAGGGAAGATATTATTCAGCTTCATAGGTGGCCCAAGCTAAAGTGGCGGTAATCTAGAGGGCTTCAAAGTAGTCATACCACTATTTCATGGTTGTTTGTCGGATTTCATGGAGGAATTTGAGATGTTACTCAATGTCTTCAATGTTAGGTGCAAATTTTATAGCACAGAGATTAAGTTCATGGAGGATATCAAATTGATCCCAAACAAAGGGTTGTTGAATGATCAGGAGATCATAGATGCTTGTGATCGGATGAGACTGACCTAGAACAGTCATCTATAGTAGAGACATGCTTGCAACAAACATATTAGACCCAAGAATATGGATAATACTTGATAAAATGTAGTAATCCGATAAAGAAAGCTAAATTGGCTGGAATCGCAAGTGATCAAAGAGAATCATGGGAAATTCCTATAATAAGATTGATTTTCCACGTATAAATGATAAGTTGATACAAAACAGGGTCTAAAATGATAATTTGCTTTTGGTTTGATATACGATTATATAATTGGAGAAGATGAGGTTACCATGTAAGATCGAGAATGTTCACAAGGACTAATTAAACCTATGGTGTTGATTAGGTGGTCATCTAATGAAGTGGAGAGGCTCTTGAGGTCTTTTAGATGTTTAAATTGATTGGTTGTAGTTCCTTGGAGTGGCACAATCTTGTTGCAGGGCTTGGTGATTTGTTGGAGTGGTAGAACTTTATCTGGAATTTGAATAACTTGAGAATGCGAGATGCACAAAGGGGTTAAAGATTTCCAAAGTTCATTGTAAAAAGAGTTTGATCTCCTATTTATAATTGTGGGTGATTTTTTGGAATCTCCGCTGATCTGGAAAATACAAAAGAATTTGTTTGGAAGTGGTTTCAACCACTTCCAAAATGGGAATTTTGGCTGTGAGGGTGAGGGAAGATGGTTGGGGAAGAGATTAGGCAAGTTTATGAGGCTATGATGTTACGTTAAAATGTTCAGGATAGGGTTAAATATGATTAGAAGGTTTTAGCTTTGGAGATTATATTAAGTTTTGATGGGTAAATATAATTTACCTAGGGTAAAAAATGGTTTCATGGTGTGAGTGGGGTGGCTTAGAAAATTTTTAAAGTGATAATTTTAGTGGACTAAAGTGTGTTTGCGAGATGTACATGGGTTACAAATACATGGTGTCTATAGTAACCATATCAATAGATAAATGTTGCATAATTACAATTTGACAAGAAATGTAAAATAATAATGATAATCTACTTTTGATTTGGGAACATGCTAAATATAGTAAAACATAATAAGATAGATGAACTTAGCTTTATGGTTTTTCTAGAAAGCTGATCTAGGTGTGACAAGGGGATGAATTGGATAGATTTTTTTGCAAATAATTTGTCTCTAATTATATAGCTTTGGTGTGTTCGAACACAACTATTTTGCACATAATCAAATACTTTAATAGTTTTTCATGTTGAATAATTTGGTTTAGGTTGTGAATGGAGATCTGTAACTTCCAAGGCATGTGAAAATAAATCATGTCTTGTTTCTCTGTATGAAATATTAGGTCTCTATCATGTAATAAAAACCTATAAAATCAACCATCTTGGCCTAAAACCCTAATATTTAGTAGAAACCCTACAAAACAATTAGTGGTGTGTTTAAAGTAAAATCCATACATTGGGTACATTAGAACTAATACAAAGAGGCCTAAAGTTTCACATATTTTTCCATTGTGGATGTGACATAATATTACACGGATGTCATAATGTTTGATACCTTGAACAATTGATAATTTATTAGTATTAAATTGGCTTGCATGTACTTGAATTGCATTTGTAGCCTCTTGATTGGAAATATTGACTCTTGGACCTTTTTTAGATGTCTTTAAACCTATGAAGGGGTTAGCTCTTATGTCTTCTCTTGGTTTATGGAATATTATGAGAAATTAATTTTAATTTGTATTTATTTGTACTTCAAAATTCAAGGTGAGTTTTAGGTGATCAAATGAGTGTCTTAAGATTTCTTATATAGGGGCTTATGGATATAATTTACATTAAGGATAACATATAGTGGATATGTTAAGCCAAAAATATATACAAATAGGAAAATTGACCAATGGTTGGAAAGGGATGGGACTATTTTTCCAATGATCATATTATTTAATGGTTTAGTTTAGTATTGATAAATCATGTTATGTAGTTTTATGTTAAAGTAATTAGGAGTAATGGAATAATTGTGAATGATAAGATAATTTTGTAAGTGGATGAGTAGTATGAAGAGGAGATAAAGTCTTACAAAAAAACTAATGATGGAAAATGATATAATAATTAAGCTCAAAATAGGAACACAAGTCATGAATATGAGGATTATATTAATATTTGCATGATCAAGTGCTAAAATTCTAATTTTAGTTATCAACATTTTTCTCTAAAAAAATATAAGATAGGAAAAAATTGACTTGCACAACTTATCTAGAGTTGTGATAGCTTGTCCTCTTAGAAAAATGAATCTGTGACTATAATATCACTTTTTATTGTTGAATTTTTTTCTCTATGTATGACTAGAATATGAAAAATGTGTACAAGTTCCCAAAGTTATTCTTATTCTATTGAAATATTATCTTCCTTAAAATTCATGTAAAAAGGATTCAATAGTTTGGGTTGTGGCACCTCAGCACCACCTACATGGCATGACTCTGAAGAGACATCAAACCCATGTAATTATCCACCTACTGGAAGTTTAATTATGATAATGCATATTTATTTTTACAACTAGAAATTGATTCTTGAAAACTTCATAATATTCTCTTCGACATGGCTTCAAATGCTCTTGACTTGGATTGGAAGTTTTTTCTTGATTTGGAGTGCTTCATACTTGCATAGGAGTTTCTCCTAGTGTAATATTATAAAATAGGGAAGAGTAAGGAATGTTTCCTTTCTTTTAGATATGATTCCACATGTTGCTAGATGATTTCCAATTAGAGACAAAATTACTAAATGATTGAGTTATAAATTATTATACGGAGATATATCCTTGAATAGTGTAATTTGAATAAAATTTATTCACCCACTAAAGTGAGGCCACTAGGAAAAAGGAAAGGGAAACATATGAAATCCATAGGTGATCCTATATGTCGTACATCATTCCACATGAAACACATGTTTTTGTATAAAATTATAATATACTATTTATGACAAAATGATAGATAACCCACGTAAAGTAGAAACAAATTTAACTATTTACACCATAAATGTATAACTCGCAATCTAAGAAATATAGTATGTAATGGTTCATTATAGTAAAACAAATACGAGTTAATTAACTTATAATAAACAATTTTAGTCACGAAATCACACATTTACTATTACATTTATACCGTCGGGTATGTTAATTTACATATGGATCTTGTGTAATAAAAGTATTCACTAGTGACCTATTTCTAGGGTTTTTTTCGGTGAGTCAGTCATCCTAGTTGTTTGTCTAGTTCAGTTGTTAGTTGTCTCTGTAGTTTTGGCCATCTCTTACGAGTGTCTTAGATGTCGTAATCAACACAATTGTCATCTTTTAGTCTACATTGGGCGCTAGGGTTGCATTGGTCACCACAGGGCACCGTAATCTAGGATTTTAGGCAATCGTGTCATCGTGATTTTTGGTCTTAATTTCTTTATTTGAGGTCGGTCCTAACGGTCACCCCATGTATTCCCCTAGGTCATAGTTAGTAGTTTCAGGTCACTAGTGTCAAAATTTGAGCAAGATATCCCTATATAAACAAAGCATACTCACCACATTATGGGTAGACATCACACACATCAAAGGAAGTTATCTACTAAGGCAAGGGACTGCATTTGGGATTCTTCTACATTTGCATCACATCTACATCACACAAGCACAAAGGGAAAGGGTTGTATTCTTTCCATTCTATCCATTATTTTGCATTTTACATCTAGCTATTGCCCCTTATTACCACATCATTGGCACTAGGGAACCCTAGGCACAAAATTACACACACACACACACACACACACACACACACACACACACACACACACACACACACACAGAACTACATCAAGGTCAGTGTAGTACAACACTCAACAATAAGTCCACTAGTTTGGTGGTTAAGGATAGTCTGACCCCACTAACCTTTTGTTTTGCGGTCACTATTCGATTCACCCGATGAATCTAGCTCGGACAGAGCAGTAAGGTTTCGGACCTACTTATGGCACTACCGAACATAGATCTTGAGTATTTTCACGAGTTCTCAGGCACCCAAAATCCAAACTAGGGTGCCCCAATACACTCCCAGAACCTCGGTACAAACAAATGGTTAGCTCCTTCCCTTCCTGAAGTCATTTGGTCATAGCCTTCCCGATCTGCATGCCAATCTACCACAGATCCAAGACATACGGTGAGGTAAGTTATTTACAGGTCAGTAACATATCCCTTTCATTTCTATTATTTTAATTAATTCAATTACAAAATAAAAATATCTAGTTCTAGCTCTTTGATATAGCACTTAGTTTCTATTTAGATTAGCTCATAAAATAGTTAAAAATCCTATTTTTAGTTAATCATTTTGGTGAACCCGTTATTTCAAACATTATTACTTTTTGATTATCTGTCATTAGCATAGATCTTATTTTATTATTATCATGTCGCATTTTAGTGTCAACCCCATTTATGATGAGGCTACCATTGTTGAACTTATAGATTTATATAGTACTCTTATGACCTTACCCTATACCACTCAACAACTCCTAGAAGGTCAAAAACATGTGCCAATCAATCTTTTTACTCTTCTATCGGGATATCCCTTGTTAATGACCCCTTTTCTTTTACTCATTGTATGACATGTCATTTGGTGGCCTATGATCCTTCTTATTCTTCTTCGATATGTCACCGGATGTATTAGATCCTTCTATCATTGATTATTTGTTAGGCATTGATTCCCAACCTAATCTACCTCCTACCTCTCCTCCGGCCACTCCCATCGCTACTCCCATGTCTCATACTGCTTCTCATTGTGTTTCTTGACATTCCATTTGAGTTAATTGGTGCATTCTTATTACCTTGATGATCCCATTGATAGTAGTGTTTCGGATAGCATTGACCATACCACTATGTCTATTATTCCTAAGGAGTCCCTTTCTTTTACAATGTTCGATTGCTTCACCTCTTCCATCTTCTTCTTCTCATGTGATTGCTTCTACCATAGTGCATGAGTCTCCACCTCATGTTGTTTCTTCTCATTCTACTCCTACCTTATCTACGCTTCCTTCTTCTACTTCACCCACACCACATGTTACTTCTAGTAATATTTCCCCTTCATCCTCTCATGTGGCTCCTTTGACTCACACTCCTCACGTATCTTTAGCTTCGGAGCCTACTATCTCCCCTCTTGATATACCTATGATCACACACAATGGCAAGCTCCAACCTCTTAATACATTGTTGCCATCTTCTTCTATTCCATCATAGGACATCTTATCCCTCATGCATGTCGTAGGACAACTTCAGTCTCAGGTTCACTCTCTCACCTTAGAAAGTAGGGCTTACTACACATCTATAGACAATAATTCCTTGCATGGTAATCTCGTTCCCAAGAAAATTCATAACTCAGCCTTTCCTAAGGATTTTCCCTGCCCACATTTACTTGCTTCGATGGTACCGGTGACCCTCATGCTCATATTACACATTATCGCACTCTTATGGCCTCTTATTCCAATGATCGACTATTACTTAAGGCCTTTTGGTTTAGTCTAGTTGATGATGCACTTCAATGGTACACCCATCTCCGCACTTTCTACGACATGGAGGATGCCTTCCTTCGTAGGTTTATTATCAATGTTGGTCCTAGGGTCACATACGATCACATCCCCACTCTCCATCAAGGCCCTTATAAACCTATTCAGGATTACATCTTATGCTTTAATGTGTGCATACATCAACTTATCTTTCATCCTAGTGACTTGGAAAAGTATCTCCTCTTCTCGACATGGTCTTATTCCTCTTCTAAAGCAATGCTTACAATATGATACTTGTGATTCCTTTATCCTTTTTGTTACTGAGGTTATTAATATATAACATGACCTTCTTGTTTCTTCTCTAGTAGAGCCCCCATTTCTCCAATTATTAGGCCCTCTTCTCTTCCACCTACACCTCCAATTATACACCCTCAGCAACCTCCACCTTTAGCTATAACTCAAACACACCATGCTAATCCTACTCCACCTCCTCACAAAAATCCAAAACAAACCTTAGCTCAATCCAAAGTACATAGGAAATAACCTCGAGTCTCTACACATGTCTCTCCACCTTTGTGACCACTTACCACTCTTGCTAGTTTTACCACCATACCATGATCCTTTGTGATTTTCACCTAATGTTCAACCTCATTATGTTTTGTGTATATTACTTACTAATAAATTAATTCAGCTTCCTTCCAATCACCACCACCTCCACACCATTTACAACAACACCATGATCAATATTACTTGTAATTACCATCGTATTAGTGGCCATCATGAAAATGATTGTCTTGCTTTACATGAGTGGTTACAACATTTAGAGGACACTGGTGTCATATATTTTTCCTCTCATGAGCAATCATTGTCTCCTTCACCATGAAAGCATAGGCATACACCCCCTAGGTCTCATATGCTTAGTGCTCAATTTGTTCATCAATCACCACCATCACATGCTCGCTATCCACCACCTCCATTACTTCCACCTCCATATTCATTACATCCACCTCACTCACACTATCCATCACATCCATCCCATGGGTTTCCACCAATCTCTGCATATCCCATGGTCACTCCATATGACACACACTTTGGTCCATACACTCATGCTCCATTTATTCCATATGCATCCACCTCTACCCATCATCCATTTATTCCATATGCCTTTTCTCTCTCACTAAATAGAAGCTGTACATGTTGTCGTTGTTATGGCTACTAGCTCAAACAAATGGGAATGTTTTCCCGCAATGTCATCCACGCACTCTAGTATCCCCCTGCATAACACATCGCTATGCACATTCCGCTTCAAAGTGTGGATCGATGTGTCTACTATCAACAACCAATAGGCATCCCCTGCATACACAACATACAACCTCATGTTAGTCAACTACATACAAAACACAACATAAACAATTCATTAACCACATTAACATACACAAATACTTACGATCTACCATTGACGTTGTTACGGGATAAGGGATGCCTCCCTCACCCGCTCCTCCTACCACTAACTCCATAATACCCGTAAATGTTGGGTATAGCAATACCCATCGATGCACTACCCACCACACTTGATAATCCTCGTACTCCCTGCATCTTCACCATCCACAGCCACTATGGCTAGGTCAATCACATCTAACCTCGGTGGTATCAACTCCGCATCATGGGCCCTGGCCCGACACATTCCTTCTTAGGGTATCTCACAACCTATAGCCATACATGGCTCTAGGGGCACATCTTGTGCCATCGTGAATTGTCGTGACACTCTCTCCATGTAAAATAGCTCTGCTACACCTAGAAAGTAGTCCTCTAACCACATGGTTCTCTAAATACATCGCAACTCTATCGCATCCTCGGGCCATCCCCCATACTCATGATATGGCCTCCATGTCATTGACTCAGAACCCATCCTGTCTATCAATGCTCAAAGCTATCTGTGTCCATCTTCCTACCACAAATATCCACCCAACGCCACACAAATAGCTTAGGTCACATCCACTCTCCTCATCGCCCTTCAATTAGCCTCACAATGGCTATGTTCTCATATACCAATACATGTAGTAGTGTGGTAGCCCCTATGCCCCACCATGCTCATCATGCATAAACTGATCCAAGTCCCTATGCATGTGGGCCAATACACATTACGCCCATGCATATCTTGTCCCATCCTCCACTATCTGTTGACATATGTTATGCATCTTATATAAGATGCTAACACCCCCTCCCTCCTCTCCACTGCTTGCTATACAAGACGCTATCACCACTATGATGAACTTCGTAAACACATAATGCTCAACCGCAATATTACATCTAGACTAATATGGGCCTCCATGGGCACTGGGCCCCATAAACATCTCACCTTGCCAAGTGCATTTGCCACTCCATATCCACTACCACCATCACATGTACTCTCTCCCCAATTCTTGACTACTACAAGTATGCGATATACATCCTCCAGTGTCATTGTCATATCTCCCGTAGGAAACCATAACGTACATGTTTTTGTACACCATCTCTCACATAATGTAGTCAACATTGATATATAATGGGGCACATTCTTCATCATCTGCTAAATGCCACAGACTATCCCGGTCCATCACATCACACTTGTCATCTGAAAAACTCAATCCTAGTAGTTTACTTAGATTTCAACCACCTCAAAACTCCCTCAAGTGGATATCCCTCTACACAACACAAAAAAACAATAACACAACACTTAGAACACATTATATGATCAAAAACAACTACTCAACATATTAGAAACACATTCCATAGCAGTACCCACAAAACCAAAATTTCTGAACTAGGGTGCCTAGCATTTAGACTAGGGTGCCCCAAAATAGGACACTAGCGCTAGGATCTAGGTGCTCCAATCCTAAGGGTCACTAGCGCCCTCACCACTTTTTTCCAAGTCCCAAACACCAAGAAAACTAAAAATCTCAAAAATGCAAAAATTCAACTCAACAGCCTATGCCACCCTACATTTTAGCAAAAATAACACACTTACCAACTCCACAGTAGTATGTGACGCTACCACAATCGCTACTCTCTCAAACTAGGTCGAACAAAGTGGTCTCGCTTGAGGCATCCTCACTCACTTCGCATACACTCTTACACTCGCGTCAAAAACAAATGAAGTGATAAGTTACCTTTTCACTTTCCTATTTATAAGCCCATTACAAATTCCACCTTTACTATGGTCTACATTTCGTGCTTATCACCACAACTAATACACACAACACTATTTTAGTCATATCTTGAGCATTTTTACTCCAATTTGCACCCTGTTTGTGACATTATTTTCAGAATTCCACCTACCACCATACTATACACATTTTGCACATGTTATACACCATCCCGATATCTTCTATTTTTACTACCGCATTTTAACCTCTTGTCGTTACTTTTGGCTTAGATTCTATTCCACTCACCACTCCCTCTTTCACCGAAAGAGGGGGCATATCATTGGGGGTCCCCCTATAATCCCCCTTATATCACCATGCATCCCAAAATCATGAATCCAACACCTCACAAATTATACCACGACACTTCACCATCAATCTCCCCTAATGACCTAATCTAGGGTAATAATCATGTAACATTTTCTAAAACACCTTCGCACATCGTAACTTATCAATTCCCCCTAATGACCTAACTTGGGGGAAATAAGTGACTAAAAACTATCTTACGTAACATCTTATCAACTCTTAGCAACCTTCCCCTAATGACCTAACCTAGAGTCAATTATCATAAAAGCTCATCATGAGTAACCAATAAAAATCCAACATGGTCAATTTAGACCATTCAAATCCACGAGCAATCTCCCAAAGTACCTAACTTGGGAGTTGCATTCACCATTCCATTCCCACATGACAGAACTTGGGATTTTATTCTACACTTCACGTTCACTTCCTAATAACCTAACCTATAAGCCATCTCATTCTTTATCATGTCTACTTCCAGATGACCTAACTTGGAAGCCATCTCATTTTTTATCGCACTTGCTTCCAGATGACCTAACTTGGAATCTATCCCATTCTCTATCGCAACCACTTCCTCATGACCTAACTTGGAAGCCTTTACATTTTGGTGACACATGTGAAGCGGGGCGGGAGTTTCTTTCCTCTTATCACTCCTATATGGGTCAACAGTTCAAACAGAATTCATCTGGATCTAAAATCACCATATTTTTATCTAAGTCCGTCTGCAGTAGCTATATCTTGGGGATGTAGTTAAAGCTTGGAGAATAACACACTTTTCTCCCTACACTCTTCCTCTGGTGTTAGGATGCATAAATCCTCCCATCATTCCATTTCATTTACAACCATTTGGGTTGGCAACTAATCACTCCCTACCCACCTATTCCATAGTTAACCATGTCCAAAATCATCTAATCATCATTTTCATTTTTTGCATCGTGACATTTACACTTTTTACGTTGTATGGATCAACCCATTGATCCATGGTTTATGCACGCTTCTACTACACATCTACGTGTTCTTCTACAACTTGGGCTTCTCCAAATTTTCCTCAAGTATACATCTTTATCTACTTTATGTTACCAAGCTTTCCGCTCACCAACATAAAGTGGGGGCAAATGTAGTCATGAAATCACACATTTAATATTACATTTATACCATTGGGTATGTTAATTTACATATGGATCTTGTGCGATAAAAGTATTCACTAGTGACCTATTTCTAGGGTTTTTGTGGTCGGTCAGTCAGGTCATCTTTCTTGTTCATCTAATTCAGATGTCGATTTGTCTCTAGAGTTTTGGCCATCTCTTATAGTGTCTCAGATGTTGTAGTCAACACAGTTGTCATCTTTTAGTCTACATCGAGGCACCTAGGGTTTCTCAGGGCACCCTGGGTGCCCATCCATGATTTTAGGTGCATGTGTCATCATGATTTGTAGTCTTAATTTATTTATTTGAGTTTGGTCCTAACAGTCACCCCGTGTATTCCCATAGGTCATAGTCGGCAATTTTGGGTCACTAGTGTCGAAATTTGAGCAAGAGATCCCTATATAAACAAAGCATACTCACCACATTATGGGCGGACATCACACACATCAAGGGCAGCTATCTACTAAGGAAAGGGACTACATTTAGGCTTCTTCTACATCTGCATCACATCTACATCACACAAGCACAAAGGGAAAGGGTTGTATTCTTTCCATTTTATCCATTATTTTGCATTTTACATCTAGTTATTGCCCCTTATTACCACATCATTCGCACTAGGGCACCTTAGGAAAAATACACACACATACTAGAACTACATCAGGGTTTGTAATGTAGTGCAACACTCAATAATAAGTCCACTAGTTTGGTGGTTTAGCACGATCGACCCCACTTCACTAACCTTTTGTTTTGTAGGTCACTTTATTCATTTCACCCAACGAATCCAGTGATACATAGGAAAGGGTTTGGACCTACTTGTGACACTCTTTGTCGAACACATATCTTGATCATTTTCACAGTTCCCATAATCTAGATCAAGCATCCTGTGGCACCCCAATACACTCCCGGGATCCTCGGTATAGACAAATAGTCAGCTCTTTCCCTTCCTGAAGTCATTCGGTCATAGCATGCCCGATTTTCCACATCCCAACACACAATGAGGTAAGTTATTTACAGGTTAGTAACATATCCCTTTCATTTCTATTATTTTAATTAATTCAAGTACAAAAGCAAAATATCTAGTTCTAGCACTTCGATATAACACTTAATTTTTATTTAGATTAGTTCATAAAATAGTCAAAACCCTATTTTTAGTTAATCAACCATGTATAATCATATTAGTGCATAATACTTGCAAAAATGATAATTGATAGAATTATAGCTCAAATACGAAGGTGATAAATATTTAACTAGTGGAATAGAGAAGATGTGGATTTGCAAAATAGGAAAATAGGTTGTTTTGAACCTCGATACTTTATTTCTAAGACTCGGAACTAGAGAATGGTGTAGTGTAGGACTATACAACATGAGTATGGTCTTTCCATAATTTCATTTGGTAATAGTTTATATTATGCTTTCTTGGACCCATTTATAATAATCTTAGATAACCTTTTGTGTGATTTGCATTTTTGAAGATGTACTTTGTTGTATGTTTCACTTAATCACATAACCTCAACAAAAACTATAATGACCTCCAATGAAATGGAAACCCTAGATGTTTGCAGTATCATTCATCAAAACATTTGATAATAAAAGGATAATTCATGGGTGTGGTGATGTTGTAATTACCTTTATGATCAACCCCTTACAAACCAATCCAAGTACTACACTAAATTCCCTCAAGTGGGGTCAAGCCTCATGTAATTATTCTAGAAGAAAGTGCAAGTGTGAGTGTGATATAAGCCAACCCCCTATGAATGTCCTTATGCTTCTTGAAATAAATATAGTGGGATAATTATAGATTAGAAAATTTACCTATTTCAATAGTAGTGTGATGTAGTATGATTCAGGTTTACGACAAAACCAGGTTGTTCCTTGAAACCCTTTAACAATGCTTGGAGTGAATTTTATCTTGTTAAGACATGGCTCTAGGACCTTTTTGTAATTTTAAATGGAGGAATCTAGACTAGTTTACCTAGTTAAGTTCTTCAAACCTATATTATTGGATTATTTTAAAGATGTAAAACTAATTTAGGAAGATATAGGAGAGCCTTGAGTGTTTTTAGAATGATATTTACAATATGAGATTATAAATATTCTAGGTAAATAATAAAGTCATATTGACTTCCTTATATAGCCTTATGTAGGTTAATTATCATGATAAGGTTGACCCTAGTAAGATGAAACAATGAAATAATGATATACAAATTAAAATTATAGTTGAGAGATGTAAAAGGGAAGGACCATACCAGTCGGTCAAATTTGTACAACTTATCCTAAAAAAATGATTGGTTTTGGAGATGAATTTTGAGATGCGAACCCAACTTTTTGTGGAATGATGCACATGTTGGAAGCATCAACATTGAGGGCATTGGGTGAATCAGCGTGTTGTTAAATTTTTATTCCTTAAACATTATCATCCATCAATTATTAAATGCATTCATCAACATATAGATCGGAAATATTTAACCAAACACATGAGCATATGTCATAAGAGAACAAGAACACATGAACACTAGATTTAAGTGGGAAACCCTCATGGGAGGAAAACCCACTAAAAAGAAAAAATTTTAATAGCCATTGTTTTAAATTTAGTTAATCACCAACTCAACAAGGAGCACCATATTTTAGTAGAGCACCAACCCTACAAGGAGCACCAAACCCATGTTTAGTAGAGTACTAACCCTACAAGGAGCACCAACCCCTACTTTAGTAGAGCACCAACCCTACAAGGAAGTACCAACTCCCGAGATGACTTAACACCAACCAAATTCATATTAAATTCATGCCATCTCTAATTTTTGTTGTAGTAACTGATGATGACTCTATAAATATTCCTCTCCTTGATGTCTTCTTGAAACCATCTTTCTAACCTCCATACACAAGAACTTATTTTAAGATAATTTCACCATCTTCCCTAGCTCACCATCACCTGCTCTCTCTCTCTCTTTCTCTCTCTATAAAAAAATCACATAATAATTTTCCTCTCTCCAAGTTTAGTGGGTCAAAAATACCTTCTTTACCACCTTTAAAATACCCTCTAGGTCACCCTTTTCTCTACTTTCTCAACTAGATCAAATGAGCTTTCTAAGTTTCCTTTATACATGTTTCTTCTTTACAATTCACTTGGGTAGGCCATCATAGATTAAAAATAAATCCCCATATCATAAGAAAATAATAAAAATATCACACAAGGGACCATATAGGTTGCCACTATCACCTAGAGTCTTCTAGACCACCATTAGGACTTGAGAATCCCTAAAACAGCAAAAAACAAGCCAACTAGCCATAAATGGAATGTTCTAGACTAAAAACAACTTCACCAAAGAATGGAACACACTTAGATATGTTTTATAAGCCTTCAAAAACATTCATCAACTATGAAACAACTCATAACCATCATCTCACCTCATGAATCCACTCAAGAGCATGTACCAAGCACCGCAAAAACTAGTCTCCAAGAAACAAACCATAACTTCATCAAAAAGCATAAAAAATAAAGTATGATATATCATTGGAAATATATTGATCTCTGGATTATAATCAAATTTAAAAAATCGATAAAATTGAGTATAGAACCTCCAAATATGCTCATGTACCTAGACCGCTCAAAACTATCCAAAACTATCTAAAAACCCGTCTTTCTAAAAAGGGCACACTTGACCTCCTAAATGCTCAACCATGATATAAAAAAATGCACATGAATAAATAAACTTTCATGCTTCCATAAATTCTAAATTATTCATCAAGTCCAATGGAGAACTTTGGCATAAACTAATCTTTTCCATAAACTAGAATTTTTGAGTGGGTCTCACATACTACCACAACCTCTAAATTACATCAACAAAAATATGGACCAATCATATACAACCTCTAATCATCAAATTTGAAAAATGAATCAATTGTCGACCACTACAACCAATTTCTTCTAATTCGCTACCAAGCTAGGGTTTTCAAATGGTTTAAAATTTGTTTACCTTCTTAATGATTGCTCATAAAAATGTGATAGTAAAAAAACCTCATTTCACTTCTAAAATATTCATGGTAGACCTATTCAACTATCCCCAAGAAAATCATACACTCTCTAACGAGCATCGAGAGAGTCAAATTTTAGCTCCAAAGCTCACCCTTAGAAGCTCAGTGTTATCCAATTTTTCCCCTCAAACAAAATCAGACAAATAAGAACTTGCATGCAACAAAAATGGAGGAGTTGATTCAGTCATGGAGGCTTACATTTTGGAGTTGGGTGAATAAAGTTAAAATGGGATGAGAAAATTGTAAAGAATTTTGGGAAAAGAAGAATCTCGAAGTCAAAAATTTTTGACTTTAGAGGTGGAGTGTTTCGGCATTTCAGAGATTTTAGCCAAATGGTAAAAAAATGAGCAAAAAGTCTGAAAACTCGAATTTTCAAATTTCCAAAATTTTGGACTTTCAGATTTCGGGGTTTCGGATGTCTCGAGAGCACGAAGTTCAAAAAATGAGCAAAAATTCTGAAACTTTGAAGTTACGAAAGTATGAAATTTTGGACTTTCAGGTTTTAGGGATTCAGAGGTCTCAGAGTGTGAAGTTGGAAAAAGGGCAAATAGTTCTTAAACCCAAAACTCGAAAGTCTGAAATTTTGAACTTTCAAATTTTGGGGTTTCAGATATATAGGCAAGGAAAAGAGTTTCCAAATTTTGAAAGTTCAAATTTTTGGACTTTTGGGTTTCGACTTTCAGAACTCTTAGGGCGCTCAAGTGGATGAATAGTGTCATGGGTCTAAAGTCAAAATGTCCAAAATTCCAAATTCCAAAAGTTGAAATTTTTAGACTTTCGGGTTTGACTTTCAAAAGTCTCAAGAAAAGTTGGCGAGATGAACAGTGTTTCAATCTCCGAAATGGAAATGTCTAAAAGTATAAATTTTAGGATTTCAGAGGTTGCATGCATTTCGGACTCTAAACGAGGAAGATCAATAGAATGACCCCCTCTCTAACCTTTAGATGGCCATAACTTTTGACTGGGAGCTCAGATTTGCACAAGAAAGGACTTTTGGAAAGCTTAAAGTATCCTCTACACAAATACGATTGTATATATTAATTTGAGTTGAATAAGTTATTAAAAATGAAGAAATATAGTACTTCATTTTTTTAGTGTGTTAAAGCTTCTCACCTACCAAAATAATAAAGGTATGGGATTCTTCTTTCCCAACAAGGCATAGTAAATGGATGCATGGGTTTTGCGGTAGAACCCATCATTTTGCGCAGGTGAATTCAATGAATTTTGGGGTGGTTGAAGAAATAATTTTTATTCTTCTCTATTTTCTCTCTCATTCTTTCTATATATTGTAAGGAGGGGCATTTTTCAAAAGTGGGACAACTTGGCTTTGCATCCTCCCTTCTTCTCTTATCTATAAGTGGATTTGTGGAGTTAAAACCTCCCTTTAAAACTATAATTCAAATCTTACCTCTTGGCTATTGTAGTGTACCATATCAAATTTTTGGAACAATAATACATGTTTGTGGATGATTTCACCTCTCTAATATCTCATTGCAATCTTGGTTATCTATGTATGGTTATTGTATTACATTTCAATGGTTTGTGTTTAATGGAAAAGTAAGTGTTCAGAATTCCTTTGTTGCATCACCTCTATTAAATTAGGTTTAATTTCTTGCAATCTTCTTAACCCTATCTCCTTGGCAAGTTAGAGTAGATTTTAGGATAGATCCTCTATAGTTTGAGTGTGTGTATCAGAATAGAGGAATATGAACCATCCTTCATCTGGAGAGCTTTCCCGATTACAAAGTCCCACACTTTTGGAAAATATCCATGTTATGCAATCACACCGACTCTAACAATCCTTCAAATTGTAAAATAGATCGGGGTGCTATGATTACGCATCAACACTTAGTTTAAGTAAAAACTCAATATCTTGAAAAATATTCAACATTAGGTCCTAAAATTTATACCACACCATCATATCAACCTTTGAAAAATATCCAATCCTTGTATTTTCACAAATACACATATAAGTATTGACTCCACCACACCAGGACCTATTTTCTTAAAAGTTAGGTCTAGGAAAAGACCTAATAACCAACTCAAACACCTAAACCAGCACTATAAGACACCTCTAAGTGTCTCTACACATATTCATACTTCACATGCTCTTACCATGATCACATAGTTGATGCATACTTATAATTCATCATTCCATGGCATACCTTTTGCAAAGCTTCACATACAAGCACCTGAAACATGCTTGTTTCACTACTACTGACCTCAACATCACTTGATTTCCTTTGACAGCATACAACGACCTTCATCACACTCCTTGACCTCATCACAACATCACCAATTTTCTATAAAATCTCTACATGCCAAAAAATTGACTTAAAACTTTGTGCACCAACATTAGGACCAAACAATGTCAATAAGAAACTCACCTTGGCTTGACACTACCAATCAACCTTCATGTTTCTTTCCTTTTGAAAAAATGAAATTAATTAAAATTCCTATAACATCATAATTTGACATCAATTACAACAATATGTTAATAATCTCCCTTTTTTCATTGATGAAAAAACACAAAAACAACATTATCCCCTTAGGAACACATGCCATCAGCTCATTCTCCCCCTTTTGAAATTAATGAAAAGATGTAAACTGTAATAACCTCTTTTGACAACACAAGGTTCATATTTTTGTTAGAAACATCAACTAAACATGAAAACATCCATTCTTCATCTCTGTTTTAACTCCTTGAGCAACACAATATCAACATAACTTCCCTCTGAAGCACATGCATGACTTTCAAGACGAACTTTGACTTAAACTAAACACTTATCACTTCATAACTCGATACAAATGGAATAAGCTCAACATAAAAAAACAATGAATCAACTACTCACCTTTCAATGACACCACTTCTTGGTACATACCACAACTCTCCTTTCTCTATCACAGCTCCCCCTTGTTTCTTGATCCCGCATACAAATCTTCATGAACTCACTTAATATAACACTCTTCCCCTATTATGTACCCAAATTTTTATGTCTCCTAGATACTCCACTATCAGCAATTAACAACCTTACACCTTGGACAACTTTCTTCTTGATGCAAAAAATCTTCCCAACCAATGCAAGGGAACACTTCTTTTGACATAATGAAAATAACCTAGACCTTAAGCATTCAATATTATCATACACCTTCATTAAGAAACACATACCTTTTATATAGAAATTAAATTCCTTGTCACACCTTGAAACTTCTTGGATCATAGGATAGTCACCAAATTATTCATATAGGTGTCAAGCCTCAAACCATCAGTACTTTCTCAAAGTAGTTTTCATCAACAATTTTTTATTCCCTTGATGTTATGGACTTTCAAAATCAAAGTGTTTTTCATAGAATCCATATTGATCATCAAATAACTTACGATCCTATAGTCCATAAGCCTAATTATATATATATATATATATATATACTTATCATATATATATATGTACTTATCATCATACAATCCCACTCTTCTTTGCGTACTTTCTTGTGAAGATGAATCATACATCATCGGAGTGTCTTGACATCATACATGCCTTCATGAGTTGATACCATGTCTAATCAGCTCCACTGAATCCATACCCTATTGGTAACTCACATGCTTCAATCATCTTGGTCAAAGACTTTTAAATAAATGGATCAGTCCTATAAATCTAGATAGCTCTTCCCACTAAATCACATATGACCTAAACACACATTTCACCATGACAAACCATAATTACTTAGATCCTTCCCATATTGAATGTTTCCAAAAAAATATTTATGACTCAAGCAACACAAGTAACTATTGACAAACCTCTTACCTTCTTAACAAAGCAGGTATACCAAATTTATCTTCAAGACATGTAATTATCAACTTATAATCATATACAATAGATCACTCTACTTTTCCTCTCTTAATAAACATGGACATACCATCTCTTAGCTCAACTTGTGCATATCTTGACTTATTAACAAGAAAAACCTCTCATAACTCTTCAAAACATGAGATAACTCAACTTGAAAGCCCTCTTTTTTTCACCTAAATCTCTTAGGTTCTTTCTCTTTACAACTTCTACAAAAATCTTATTATTCCTTCACACACAATAAATTTAAGCAAGAAGCATACTCCCCTAAGATGATACACCTTTGGTAAGACACTCTTGATGCTTTTATCTAAAATTCTTCATATAAAATTCACTCACAATCTTTCTCAATCAACACTTACACAAAGAGATGGTCACTCAAACAAGTATTAACATATCTGATTTAATACATGTCAAGCCTCTAACTCATCTTGGAGCACATAACAATAAGGAAAAAATTGTTTAACTATTTTTCTTAAATATGAAATAACCTTCAATATCTTATTCATTGTACTAAACACCACCTCTTCATTCTTCAAAGATGACAAACACTACCTTTTCCATAGACCTTCTTGATTCTTTCATTTAAAATATTACCATAAATTATTAGGTCTTCATGAATTTTTTGGAATCCTCCTAAATCTATCATCTATTTGCAACTTATCTATTATTTGACTCCCTTGAGTCCTTGAGCATCATTATCCATCTTCCATGTTGAAAAAAACATATCTCACATATCCATGTTGTCTTGAATGCTTCACACAATAAATAAAAACATTCAAAATTGCTTCATTACCTATTAACAACCCTTTTAGGGTTGTTCAGACCTCCAAGCAGTCAAATATCCCGAAAATATTCTCCAAGTCTAAACAATGTATAAGATACCTCAATTTTTCCTTACATGTTCACTTTTAAGATCACAATCCTGATTTTCACATCCTGTTCTATATATTCATATTGTATATCTCCTAAGAATCCCTCTAAATACACATGTGATAATCCTCTATCATACTATCAAAAACCACTTATCTTTGTTTGCATCTTAGACCTTGTAAAACTTTCAAGCAGGTCTTTATGTTTTCTCTATCTTGTTCCAAGTTTCCAAGCAGACTTCATACACTTACTTATAGCTAAATCTTGACATCATGACTTCATGACCTTTCATGCTACAATCATGTCTTGGTTCTAACTATCAAATTGTGCATACCCAAATTTAGGACCTATTACCTTACATACAAGTTTTCAACACACCTTCAAGTTA
This sequence comes from Taxus wallichiana var. yunnanensis, assembly GCA_018340775.1. Lineage (NCBI taxonomy): Eukaryota > Viridiplantae > Streptophyta > Pinopsida > Cupressales > Taxaceae > Taxus > Taxus wallichiana. The sequence goes on from CM031235.1 coordinate 131,479,906, forward strand.
TTTCCATAGTTTTGACAAAATTGATCATGACTTGATGCATTAGAGCCTTCAAGCACCCTTTGAGACTAAACTATTTTATTTTCACTTATTTTCCTACTCTACCTTCTTAGAGAACAACTCTAATTTCTTAACATTTTTATTTTCACTTAAACTGGGTAAAAATACTTTTCTTCAACCAGACATCCATCTTTCACCTTATGTACAAATCCATGCATGAGAATAGGCATACAAATCATACCTTGATCCTTCAAGACTAGGAGAAAAGTTATATATCTACAATATGACTTTGGGATGGATATAAAAATGATACCTTATTCAAATCTACACTCACATGTTCTTAACACAACACATATATCTTCTTAAATAACTCTTGTTATGTTCTAAAAGAATTTTCAAGACACATACACCTTCTTTATAGAGCTTTGTTTAGCTCCTTAGACCTAATTATCACTATCATGTTAGCTAGAAACCAAAAACCTATATGAAAACCATGATTGGGACTGACAAGGACCATATTCTCACTTTTCTTGAGCTCAAAATACATAAACTCATACTTTTAACTTGTTGGTTCATGAACTAAAACTTTGGACCAAAAAAATCCACACCGTGATACAATCGATGAATGACATTGAATAGAATAAGACACAAACATACCTCAATAATTTGGCTCAACAACATAATATGATGTCATCTCTACAACAAGTCATATCCAAGTTCCTCCTCTTAGTATTCTTAGGCACTCGATGACAAAACTATTTTCAAATAAACATGAATTTCTTCAACCTTTGGTTCATCCTTCTTGACATCATTTGCATGATCAGGATTTATAACTATATATGATGACTCTTTGACTTCCTTTGGCACCCATAGCTCTTTAACCTTAGGAGATCAAAACTTCATGTTTTGTTTGGATTAATTTTGATGAAAAAACCTAGCAATGTGGCCTTCTTGATCACAACAATACCAAACAAGATTATGCATACTTATTAACTGATTCTGACTATGATTTTCTCCATTACTCCATGTATATTCACTCTTGAACAATATTTTTCACACTCTTTCCCTATGACCAAATTCATTGCAATCATAACAAAAACCATGAAACATAGCATACCTTTTTGCATTTGGTTACCTAATGGGATGATACCTTTCATAGCTCTTGAAATAAACCTTCTTGGCATGGACACCATAATTTTTACATTCTTTAGAACTAGGACCATATTTTTGAGTTGGTAGATCATGCTTCTCATCATCTCTAATACTCTTTTTGTGGATTCTAATGAAACTAAGATATGTCTTGTCATCAATAGACCTATGACTACTTAAAATGTCATCTAGGGCCATATTTTTCCTCTCCAACTTCTCATAACATTTCACCTTGATGGATGCCTCCTCCAATTCATCCTATAAAAATCTCAAATCGGATTCATATCTGATGCAATCACCCTCTTTAGTTGTTAAGGTTTCCATCTCTTCCTTGATCTTGACACATTCTTCTTTCTTGGTCTTGAGATCAACCTGACAATCCTTTAACTTGAAATTTTTCCTTGATTCTTGAATTCAATTTAATAATCACCATTATTTTATGCACTAATTCAGCATACAAATTTACTTCAGCCTATTCATTGCCAAGATTATCATAAGCACTATTTAAACTACCATTTGTGGGACATAACTTGGTCTTCAACTAGTTACACTCTTCTTCCTTTTAACTCAAACTTTTTCTTGAAATTTCTAGCTGACTTCTGATCTCCTTGATGATTTTACCATCCTTCTTGACAACATATCTTAACTCATGACACTCTTTCCTCAATTTCTTATCCATATTTTGCTTCAATGGATCACCTCAAGTTTGTTAATATTTTTTCAAAGGCCCTTCTCTAATACCAATTGTTGGAAGTAAAAACACCGAGATTGGGGTGAATCAAGTGCCATTAAAAATTTCATTCCCTTAAACATTATACTCCATCAATTATTTAATGCATTCATCAAACATTCATCAACATATATAGATTAGGAAATGATTAACCAAACACATGAGCATACACCATGAGAGCACAAGAACACATGAACACAAGATTTAAGTGGGAAACCCTCATGGGGAAGAAAACCCACTAAAATAAAAATCTATTATAGCCATTGTTTCAAATTTAGTTGAGCATCGACCCCGATATTTAGTGAGGCACATAACTAACAAGGAGAACCAACCCCTATTTTAGTAGAACACCAACACTACAAAGAGCATTAACCCGTAGTTTAGTAGAACAAAACCCTACATTTTCAGCAATGGTCACTACACACAAGATCCTCTCGAGGAAGATATTATTGACCCACCATATTTGTAGACACTCAAGATTGGGTTTTTAAATACAAAGCATGCCAAAAGATCAATGGAAGACCACAACTTACTACATTACCACTCAAGGCTTGTGGTTATTGAAGAATCATTTTAAAAGTGGGGGTTGGACTTCATTGGTGTTCTCAACCCTCACTCAAGTGCAAAGGTGCACACCTATGTACTCACAAGAGAGACTACTACACCAAATGGGTGGAAACCATTCTCGCTAAACAAGCCAACACTAAAACGGTATGCAACTTCATCAAGGATAATATCATAGTCCATTTCAGAGTGCCATAGAATATTGTAGCAAATAATGTTACCTATTTCTCTTCAAGAGAGTTGACCAAGTTTTGCTATGGCTACGAATCTCCCTATCTCATTCTTCTCACTACTATCCACAAGGAAATGGATAGGCTGAATCAAGGAACAAGAACATTGTGACCATTGTTCGTAAGCTTGTAAATGAGAATCAAAGGAATTGGCATAAAAGGTTATACGATGCATTGTGGGCAGATAGGATCACTCCCAAGAAGGCAATAGGTATGTTGCCATTTCAATTGTTGTATAGATTTGAAGCAAAATTCCTCTCATGATTGAGATGCTAGCTCTCAAGCTACTACAATTAATAGAAGATGGTCAGTACAAGGATTCCATTAACAAGAGGATCCTCTTTCTTGAGAAGCTAGAAGAAAATAGATTCCAAGTGGTGGATCGCATTAAGGAGAACCAATTGAAAGTAAATAATATTTTTGATAAGAAGGCCAAGGAAAAAGAATTCAAAGTTGGAGACTTCATCTTGTTATGGGACAAGAGAAGAGAACCTAAAGGCATCCATGGAAAGTTCGATTTATTATGGCTCGGCCCATTCCAAATTCATGAAGCTTGTGGCGAAAACACTTTTCTTCTCTCATATTTGGATGGAACGCCACTAGAATTACATCGAGAGGGAAATACTTGAAATTATATCATCAGTGAAAGTGGGTTTTCCCCACCTTGTACCATAGGTGATTGGTAGGTGTGTTTCCCTTTCCGTTGTGTGGTTTTGTTTCCCTTCTATTGCGTGTCGTGTGTTTCCTTCCCGTTGTTTGTTTTTGTGTTTCCTTCTTCTCGATCTTTTTTCTCAAAGTTATACATGACTCTGTAAAGCCCAATGGATAAGGCATTAGTCAATGAATTACAAGGTCTATAGATTGAGACCCTAAATTCCCATGTCATGTCTTCACTATGCTCATTCTATGTCATGTCCCCAAGTTAGAGCCAATTGTTGTCGCCCTCAAAATCCCCCCCTCATTTTCTAAGTCAAATTCAAATATTTTGAGATCCCGCCCTCCAAAAGTGTTCAAGTAAAGTTGGAAGTTTGAAAAGATAGAGAAATTCATGCTTTGAAGTTGTTTAAACTCTTCAATCTGCACGATTTGATAAATTTTCCATTTTCCTGTCTGGACGCATGAAAATTTTATTTTTATCCTCATTTGAATGAAATTGTCGATCTTTCTATGGCCATGGATCTTCAAACCTTGTATTGTTTTCAATTCCTTGGTTTATGAAAGAAATTTGAAAATCGGGCACAAAATGGTGGAGTTTTCTTCTTCTCTGCATTTTTCCACAGTCGTGAATAATAGGCATTCTCTTCCCCATAAAATTTTGGCTCCATTATCCATGGGTACATGGACATATCTAATTGGAAGCAAGTTAGCGGAGAACTTTGAGGTTTTGAACTTCTTTGTAAAAAAGGCTAAATGTCATAAAGTGACCCGCAGCCCCACCAAACACAAAGGAAAAATTCAAATCTTGAGCCTGCCATTGGAAAGTCAAAGTGAGGAAGTGGGTTGGTGGAGCAATTTGTGTTTTTGAGCCTTTTTTAAAAAAAGGCTAAAATTCATAAAGTGATCCACGGCCCCGATCATGCCAAGAGGGAAAAATTCAAATTCTGAGCCCGCATCCAAAGAGTCAAAGTGAGGAGGTGGATTGTCGGGAGATTTGAGAATTTGAGCCTTTTTCATTAAAGGGGCTTAAAGTTAAAAAGTGACCCACAACCCCACTAAACACAAAGGAAAATTCAAATCTTAAACCCGCCGTTGGAAAGTCAAAGCGGGGAAGCGGGTCGGCGGAGAACTTTGATGTTTTGATCCTTTTTTGGTAAAAGGGCTAAAATTCATGAAGTGACCCATAGCCCCGATCATGCTATGGAAAAATTCAAATATTAAGCCTGCATCGAAGGTCAAAGCGGGAGGTGGGCCAGCGGAGAAATTTGTATTTTTGAGCCCGCATTGAAAAAAGGTAAAATTATAAAAGTGACCCGTGACTCTGTCTCCACTCAAGTGAAGCCACGTGTCAGGCTTATATCAAAAGTGGAAGGGCAGACCAAAAATGTAAAAAATGCCAAATCTCTATAAAGTCACAAAATGCAAAAGGCATCCTCCATGCCCGCTCCAGTAAATTTCTCCCATGTGGATGGCTCTGGTTTAAAGTTTCAAAGGCAAGATGAACGGTTCAAATTCAAAGTTACAAAACGAGTGTAACGGTTGTATTATGAAAAGTCTAGTTTTTCCGCCATTGGTGTTTCTTCGTGAATCAAGAATCTGAACGGATGCAAATGACTGAAAATATTGTAAATTGTTTCTTGCTAACAAAGAAGAAGTTTTAATTGTTTCTTGTAAGATATTTAATGGATTCTTCATGCCATTGTATAGGGTTGGCAATTGATCTTGTAAACTCATGAGTGCATTGTACTTAGAGAAAGCAAAGGAGATAGCCATTTTCTTCTACTTCCCTCCATTCTCAAATTTCTTCCATTCCCACATTATGTATAACTTTTGTTTAAGCATCAATACAAGAAGAAGGATTTTGTAGCCTTTTTGATGAGGAGATTTTAGAAACTTTTATTTTGCAATCTTATCTCGTCTTGTTTCCATTTGTAGGGTTGTTTCTTCTCATAAATGCATGTGTTAAAGTTTCTAACTAATGTGTGCATGAATCTGATTTCTACCTACAACATTAGTTCTCCTACCTCTTTTCTCACTCCCTTTCCCACCTTCATAGCAAATTTCCCCCTTGCAGATAACTGCAAGCATTTTCCGCAGGGTCAGTGGAGTGCCCCTATTGGATCCCCATCTAAAAGGCCACCACAGAAATCCATAATTTCTCACACATGCATACATGTAGTTGCACCGATTAAGTAGAGGGACTTAGATTGCTAGAGCGTTGGCAAGGAATTCACAAGTTTTTACACCCAAAAATTTCCTTGCTAACACATAGCTTCTATTTTAGGGTGATGTGTTTCAATGGAATGAATAGTTGATATCATGGGTTGCAAAGTGTTTTCATAAGATATTCTTGAAAAATTTAATAAATTGATTATAATGAATAGATTTAAGGCATTAATGTACTATAAATGAAATGTTATGGATCCTTATAAGATAATGTTATCCTAACAACATGTCACATATCTGATCACTTGAAATAACAAAAATTAATGTGGCCAAAGTAGTTAATCCCACTTGAACAAGAAAGCTAATATGACCTAATACATTATTTGTATTTCTACTAAACACTTTAACAACTTGTGATTTTATTGTATACATGATGCTCAATATAATCTAAAGTAGGAAGAAAAATCATGATGTAAGAGTTTTCACTTGAACTATAACCGAACATGACATTGTGGATAGGTTGTTGATTAATATAAGAATGAAAAAAGAGCACATGTCTATCTAATTCATCATCTAATATTTTTTACCACAAATGTGATCAAGGGATGAATAATGAGGTTGCTATTGAATTTCCAATAAGGGCATTGAGGGATGACTATATGTAGGTACAAGAGGTTATACATTATACATATTATTGACCTTGGAAGAAACTTTATTTTGTACTACACCATGGTTGGGTAAGGATAATTGAATATATTAAGATTTGCATTCTCATTAATTTATGGCCTAGACTCTTCTTAAGGAGTTTTTGACTCAATAGAATTAGTTTAAGGTATTATATCAAATGTTTAAGCTTAAAACACCAATTTGTAGAATGTCCAATACACTAGTGGAAATCAAAATAAGTATTATAATAGAAGATTTAAGTTGAAGCATTGCATTCTTTTATTAATCGCCATAGGTGAAGGGAGAGATACAAGGTCACACTCAAGAAAAAATTGAGGTGTAACATGTGATGGTGATGATAATCATGTAAACTCCTTTTACAAAATTTTGTAATCTAGGCTTAGTAGTTAGTTGAGATATATGATTGAAAATTGCCTTTTCTTCATTTTTCCTTTTATTATATTTCCTTTATAATTTAATTTTACCTAAAACATATTTAGGCACATATTTGAACTTATTAAATTATATTTCCTTTATAGTTTAATTTTACAAAAAACATAGTTAGGCACATATTTGAACTTATTAAATTTAAAGATCTTGAGTTCTCTTTCTTTGAGTGTGTGGCATACCTAATCGAATGATAAGAAATTGTCAATCACAATAGACTCTTACAACCTGGTGCTAGTAGAACTTTTGTAAATAAATATTAAATCTCATCATCCAAAAGTAATATTTTAATCTTAATAAATAAATATTTGTATCTCAACATATACTCATTGACTGGATCATTGCATTCTTGATGGATTTTTTCCATTCTTGCATAAGATACTTATTCTTTGTATTTAATTGAAAAGTGTGCTAGGAGTTGATCATCTGAAGGATTTAATGACCTCTCTTATTGGAGATGGATATCATATTACCATTATAATGGGTAATCCTCGAGACTTATTTGAAATAAATCAGTAATAAGTTTATCATTATAAGCATAATCAATAAAATTCGTATGAAAGGTTCAAAGGTGTTGTTTTGGATTCCCTTTACTTTTATATATTAGAAGTTTAGGAGTAATAAAACCCATAGGTAAATTCCATAATACCTCGGGTGGGAATTGATTATAAAGTAATGTATGTGAATCCATGGTATGCGAAGCTCTATGCATATCATGCTCTAATTACAACACCTTGGTCTACGATGAAGAATGGTATACCGTTAGGAACATACAAAAGATAGGGTATGCAAGGACCCATGTGTGTGCATAAAAACTAGTGTTTCATAACATGTGTCAAAACATGTATTGAAACTTGGGAGCTCACTATATTTCTCCATACTTATTTTAGATATAGGGACAGTGGAGGAATCCATATTATTATGTTTTTCATGGGATATGAATAATAATGCATCATTTGAATTGGATTAAGATTAAGGTATTATGTAAAATATCACTCATAAATAGGATAAAACTAGTGGTATAATTTTGGCTATCTTCCGTAGTGAGGATTTATTGATGACCACCATAATAAAATCATCAAGATGGTTTTGGTGATAGGGATATCCGAATAGGCCATACATATAGAATTCTAATAGGTCTTAAATTCATAATAGAGAACTTAATCCCTTAAAAGATAAGAGTATAACAGAAGGGAGGAGTCTAATTATTAAAAAAAAAAAACATAAAAGGTTAAACCCTAGTAATAAGGGGCATTAAAGGTTGTGTTGATCAATCACCAAATGATTACACCCCGAATTAGAAAATGAGGCCTAAGGATTTCGTAATAACTAATTGCGATTGAAATCTTGAAATTATACACATCTAGATTATAAATTACACATTCATACACATATCTAGAAGTACAATAAATGATAAGGGCATCCGGTTTAATTATGCCACATGTTACATATAGATGATTACAAAAATGACAATGCACTTATCTTTAATACGTTTTGGTGATTGATCTAAGTGTAAAACTGGTGGAAACGGGTTATATATACTCTATATTTTCTTCATTTATGAAATGAGGCTTTTATCTTACCTTTAGACAATATTAATTAGAAAGATATAATCAACTGCGAAACTTTTATAGAGTTGCATGGAATTGTCCTGTGCTCAAAAAATTGATTTATAACTCTACAACCATTTGCATGACCGGTAATGAATATGCTTCTTTATGTATTATTGAGAATCTGAAATATGTGCTTAATTTTTTAAAATCAATATTATTATCTTAAAACCTTATATTCATTAAAAGTAATATTAAAAGGGGTCAATAATTTGGGTTGTGGCATCCTTATGCCACCTACATAAGTACTACTCAAAAGATGAACTAAACCCACGTATTTGTCCACCTATCGAAGTGCGGTTGTGATATGGAAACCATAAAATGATCCTTGAATGAGTGATAATGCTTGCTTTGGCTTATCTTGGTATGGTCTTGAATTGGCTTATAATTATTTTGACTTGACTTGGAGTTCTTCAAACTTGCATAAGGGGTGATCCTAGTGCAATATCCTACAATATGGAATCTTTGTTTAATTTTTGAATGGGGAACCAAGTGTCACTAGGTGATTTCCAAGTAATGACAATGTGAGGAAACGCATGGACTTGATTTTTAAGTATATGAATCCAAAGGTAGTATTTCGAACTAAGGTCATCTTGGAGGGAAATGACCAACCGATAAGAAGAGTCCCATTTGAAAATTTTACCATTACAAAACACTAGACAAGATCGACAAGCATGGACAAAATATACCATTCGATCTTATCCCTTCAAGAAGGATCTATCCAGTGAGGTATAAATCTCATCTAATGCTATGAAAAAGTATGTACAAGAGGTATACAAAGGTGTTTTTTGCTAATAAAGACAGCTTTTATACGTATTTGATTAGTAGAATGAGGGATTCAAAGCCTTAGGATAGAATAGAATAGTGTATTTAGACCATGTTTGAGATATGTGTGTTCATTTATGAAGTACATATCAAAACTAACATTATCAAACACCAAATGATCAAACTTAGGTGTCTACATCTCAGTAGACACTAAATCATGCACTTTGCATAAATATTTATTCCCGGTTTCATACTACTATTCATATGGTTCTTGAGTGAAAAAGAGTACTAATGAACCCATATCTTTTTCCATCTTGCACCCGTAATTTCCTAGTCCATATTTTCATACTACATTTTTCCTATTTCTAACTGGGGTGCCTAGCCAAGACTGGGGCACCCCAAGCGCACTGATCCCCTCTGGGTCCCCAATCCTCTTTGCACTTTCCTCTCACCATTTGGGCACTTTCTAGACATTTGAGCTTTCTATATTTTTGGTGGTCACCCTTTTGGGGATAAGTAGGAAATTAGATCGAGAGAACATAATGAGGGACCAAGCAATAAGCACTAATGCCACTACCTAAGGTCAGCATCCATCAAAGGCTTTAAATGATCCATTTGCATCCATCTAGATCCATCATAAGAGACAAAGGCTAGTTCATCTACATCACACTTCATAAGAGGGGAGTTTATTCTATTACATGCACCATTTACTTACATTCTACATCTAGTTATTTCTCGCTACTCACAAAGTGTGACTGGCACAAAAGCACCTAGGGCACAATTCCACACACACACACCTAGAACTACATTAGGTTTGAGATGTAGTGCAATTCTCAATGATAATTCCATCCATTTGGTAGCTAAGGACAGTCTGACCCCTTTATATGTATCTTTATTTTTAGGGTTTTAATGATTTGCTTGGTGTTTTACCAAAGTGCTTCCTCCATCTCTCGATTTATAGTGACATCCAATAAAGTTCAATGACATTCGCGTGACAGAAGAGAATACGAGGTAATCATTTAATGACACCTTAGAGGAGGTTTCCTGGTCATTTCCATAGACCATGGCACCCATATCTCATACCAGGCACCCCAGCACCCCTATCCTTCTCCAAGCACCCCAATATGGCCAAAAACTCGAGATATCCACTTTTCTTAGTTGTTTTGTGGTGGTTTCCTCCTCCTATCTAGCTAGTCTCCATTGTGAAACATTACTATGATATCTTCGAATCGGCTAAGGCCTTTCTAAACCTCTTTGCACATTAGGGTTTCACATTTCATTATTTTAGCTACTTGGATATATTTTAGTATTTATTTATCTCTTATTTATTGTTTCTATAACATTAGATTAGGCTAATATATTTCATTTTATTTTAATCATTTTGGTGAACCCCACTTTGATCTTCACGGTTTTCGGATCCTCATTCTTTTTTGGTCATCCTAGAGTCTAGGGTTATTCTTCTCCTCTTACCATGGCTCACTCTTATGGTGATTTTACTAAATCACATCTTAAATCCCTTAATGATCATATTATTGAACATCCCCAAGATCTAGACTTTCTTTTACATGCTTCTCATGAGGAACCTACTAATTTGACATAGCTTACTACTTTTGTGGCCATCTCTATTTCCATTGTTACTCAACCAATTTCTTCTACTCTTCTACATATTTCTACCATCCTTGTTTATGTTACTACTCCTACCAATCATTTCACACCACCTCTTGTCTCTCATACATGGTAGGTTTCCTCCATTGGCACTCAAGACTTAGCCTCCCTCTATCAGGACCTCCAAGCACAAATTCATCAATTACAACAAGCTACTTCTTGTGCATCTCCATCTTTGGATTCCACCTTATTATTGCATACTCCATTTGCACCCGTCATCTCCACTTATCTGATTCCTCCTAGTTTTTTCACCCTTAATCTTCCCATTTTTAATGGGCATGGTGACCCACAAGAGCATATATGTGCATTCCACATAGTTTGTCTTGATTTTGTGGATGATCACATTATTTTAGCTAAGATATTTCCTCGTAGTCTCCATGATTACACGATGCATTGGTTTTATGACCTACCTTTCCATTCGATAACTTCACACACATATGGCTAATGTTTTTCTAACTCATTTCTCTATCAACATCATCTCCAAGATTTCCTATTCCCAATTAACACAACTTAAGCGGGGATCTAATGAACACCTAGAAAATTATGTTTTGAGATAGAAAAAAAAACTCGGCTAAAAATGTCAAATGTGTTTACAAATGCTAAACTTTAGGACTTATTCATTTAGAGTCTCTTACCACCTATTTAGAAGAGTGTTCTCTTTGAGACCTCTCCTTCGGTTGATCAACTTTTCCACAATCTTAAGCTTCGTGAAAGAAAAATTCTATCCATAGGAAAGCTGAAATATCATAAACAAACATTGTCCTCTACTTGTTTTCAAAACAAGTTAACATTCAAAACCTCTACTACCAAGCCCACTAACACAAAAATAAATGTCAACGCAAAGAACTACCACTAAAGAGCTACAGTCACAACCACCTCAACATACATTCACTAAATTTCCTATGGCCCCACATCTTATATTGCAGCAGCTTCTTGAGAGCAAGATTTTCACACTCCCTCCCCCACTCAAGTTAGACCCATTGTGAGAAAAAGGAAAAATTACAATGAGAAATTTTGATGAGACTATCACTCGATGTGTGGGATACTCTATGAATAGATGTATTAAGCTTCACACCATTATCCAAGATCTTATTGATAACAATAAGATTGAGGTTCTAGATCCTATAGACTTAAAACCAGTCATTGAAAATCATAAGCAAAAACTAGCTAATAATTCACTTCAGGGATAATTTTAGTGGCGAATATTCGTAATATGGCGAAAATTTCATTTTAGGAAAATTTGAAAAGGTGATTTTTTTGGAGCGGGTCGGTGTCCTATTCACCTAAAATTTACAGTATATATTTTTTTTGGGGTCGGCTTTGCCTACATTTGAAAACATCTCCTATAAAAACCTAGGTGATTTATTGGGTAGTATACTACGGTACTACCACAAGTAGCTTACCAAATTACCAATACCGTGAACTCACATACTCTTAAGCACCAAAGATTGTTGTTATCCTATTAGTAGTTTAGATTCAGGTGACAGATGATATCTGCTGACATGTGACAGGATATAGTTGACATGTGATAAGGAGGTATTGTAGATGCGTGACAAGGGGGTTAGTTGTTGACGCAATGCAACAGGTATATAGTTGACATGTGACAAAGAGGTATTACAGACACATGACAAGGAGGTATTACAGACACGCGACAAGGGGGTAAGAAGTTGACGTGATAGGAATAGAGTTGACATGTGAAAGAGACAGTTGACACCTTGTTGATGCGGGACAGAGATAATTGACACATTTTTTGACACGTGACAGGGATAGTTGATGTGTTGTTGACGCGCGACAAGGGGGTTAGTTGTTGACGTGTGACAAGGATTTCCATAGTTGATGTGTGATAGGAATTTTGACTCTAATGCGCTACTTGGTTCTTTTGCTAATGCAGACTTTGTTCAGAATAATGGAAGGTGCTAGTCCTCAGAATGCGAAGACCCTAAAAGTAACTAAGAAATCTCAAAAGTCCTTGTTCAAGTATTTTGGAAACTCTACTGATACAAATATTGAAACTACCAACAACCATATAGCTGCCACCAAAAAGAATCAAAATATTGACTGTGTGGAAGGTATTATTGAGGTGGACATGCATTCTGCATAGTATCAAACAAATGACACCTACGATAATATGTCATATCTTGAAGATATAACTGTTGAGATGTTAGATCCTGAAGATATTATTCTTTTTGGGGTGTAACCAGGAGTGCATAAAAATATCACACATATAAATACTCAGCAAAATGGAACACAAAAATCAAATTCAAATTCTAGTTCATGAAAGAGGAAACCAGATGATTGTGATATTGCTCAAAATTCTACTCGAAAAATTAAAACATTGAAAACGAACAAGAATATGTGGACCATTAGCGAGTCATACAAGTTAAAGATGCAGAGGGATCAAAACCTAATCTAACTTGCATAAGAAATAAACCTAAGCTAATAGAGGTGATGCACCGAGGAATGAAGAACACCTATCTTGCTAATAAACACAGACCATTCAAATGTGATGCAAGATCATGCACGATAACAAAACTTGCGGTGAAAGACCAGGAGGATGCAAATAAACACAGAGAGGGTTGAGAATCATCCACGACATGTATTACTTGCTCCAAAGATTGATACAATACACTACAAAATGCCAAGAGGCGAGTCACATTACGCTTTCAAACGGGAGGTTCGAACTCCACAAATTCACCCGATAAAGAGAAGAAGGGAGGGAGCAAAACAGAAAGTTCCACCTTTTAGAAAGAAGCCCCTCCTTACAATATATAGGAAAATGAGAGAGGGAAAGAGAGAGAAAGGCCGATCTACCCCAACCACTTCTTTCTTGCATTTAACTCATTTCATCATGGCAAAGTGGTGAATCCTGCAAAACGGCGGACTGTCTAATGTAAGCGTTAAATTGCATTATTAAAGCTGGTTGTTGAAGCGTTACTTCGGCATTACCACGCGCGTCGAGATGTTTTCTCAATTTTCTCTCTCAAACTGAACCAAAATGCAAGATTGACCCTAAATCATGTAGAGAATTTCATAAGATTTCCATTGATATAAAGAACGTGCAAATCCCGAGCTCTGATCAAAAGATATGGTGATCTAAAGATTTAGGGCACAAAATAGGCAAAAATGTGTTTTAAAATTTTCCCCGCGCTCTCGCCACTGGGTGACACGTGTCAAGCACTGATTGGATGCATAATTCTCTGCTTCCCTGTCCCATGGGTTTTCCTTGAAAGTTGACCTTTTTGACATTTTTTACTCTTCCTCCGCACCCCCGCCACTTGGGACACGTGGCATGCATTGATTGGTCGACAGGGGCGCGGGGCAGACCTTTACTTTTAACTTTTGGCCAAACTTTGGTCAAATTTTCTAATTTATCCCCGAGCTCCGACACTCCCTACTCCATTTGACACGTGTCCTGTTCCTATTGGCTCAGGCCAGTGCTTCAAACCTCACCCCTTTGAAATTTTGGACGTTTCTCTTTGTGACACGTGTCGCGATTTGATTGGTCTCTGGGTCTGCCGGCTTTCCGTGTCCCACGCGTCCATTTGTCCCAGATGTCCCAGTGCTATCTAGGACAAAAAATTCTGATCCACCTGAAATGGGCTTCCCTGTCCCTGTTCTGCAAATGACACGTGGCGTAATCTGATTGGCTCTCGGCTTTCTCGGCTATCCGCGTCTTCCGCGTCCCGCTGTCCCAGATGTCCCGAACTGCTAAGTGTGAAAGTTCTCCTTTTCGGCCGATCCGGGTGGTTCGCGTCCTTCGCGTCTTCATGGCCTAGATGTCCCAACTGTGCCACTCAGCAGTTAGTCGATTCTCTTCTCCTTCGGCCGAATCGGCTTTCCGCATCCCACGCGTCCCTTTGGTCCAACTATCCCAAGTGCTGCTTGGGCCGCCTGGAGGCTTTTCGGCCGGTTCGCGCCCAGATGTCCCTCACGTCCCGACTGTTGTGAGGACTAGGACTTAGCCATTTTTCATGATTTTTCCTAGCCCAAGCTTATTTTCTGCAACCTTTTCACCTTTTCTCAGAACTTGCTCTTTTCAACCTGGACAGGAGAGTTAGAAAAAATCTGAGGGGACCCTAGAAACATGATTTTTGCCTCTGAATCAATCTATTTTCCTGGGACTTGAGAATTTAATGCATGTTATCAAATTTACCCTGGGGGGTGAATTTTGGATAACAATTGGTGACTCAGCGGGGGTACCTACCTGCTAGGTGAAAAGACCAGTAGCCTGAAGCAGTCCATTGGGCATGGAGTTATCAAACATTCAGTTTAGAATCCCAACTGACTTAGAATGTGTAAGGAGGAAGATGGAATATCACCTAATGGGAGAAAAGACTGCAAAACATCTCCATGGATAGCAAGTTGTGCCAAAGCACTTAGGGAAAACAAAACTAACCTATAGCAAAACAATGTGCACAAGCACTTGGAGGAAAGAAAATCTAATCTAATATTTACAGAGGTAGTGAACTTCCCTCTAGAAGCAACGCTTGAGATAGATTCCATTGACTGGAATCTGCAGTTCTTCACCATCTAATGAGGCCAATTGGAAAGCATTGTTGTTCTTGCACTTTGTGACCATGTATGGGCCACTCCAAATGGCATCAAATTTTGAATGCCTTCCCGGTTTTGCTCTATCCACATCCCATTTCAACACTAGATCTCCAACTCGGAAGGATCTATTCTTGGCTTTCTTACCAAAAGTCTTTTTTATCAAAGCTTGATCCTTTTCCATTGCTTGGGATGCCTGATTTCTGATCTCTTGCAGCTCCATCAACTCTGCATACCTCACCTCCATGGGTTCAAACTCTAGCAACTCCAGCTGCTTCATGAGTTCCAATGTTGGCAACTCAAGTGACATGGGCAAGATTGCTTCTCTTCCATAGACAAGCCTGAATGGAGAGTTACCCATGGATTTCTTGGGAGTTATCCTATCAGCCCATAAGGCTGATTTCAGTTTGGTATGCCAAGACCTCTGATTCTCGTCAAGAGTCCTCCTAATGATCCTCAACAAGTTCTTGTTTGTAGACTCGGCCTGGCCATTACCTTGAGGGTAATAGTTTGATGAAGTGCTTAGGTAAATACTTGTTCTTGACAGCCCACTCAGTCACCTTAGATCCAATGAATGCCAATGCATTATCAGAGATTATTGTAGCAGGTACACCAAATCTGGTTGTTATCCCCTCATAAAAGTCTAAGATGCTAGACTCATTTGCCTCTTTGAGTGCTACTGCTTCTGTCCATTTGGTGAAGTAGTCTGTGGCTGTCAAAATCCATTTGTGCCCTTGGCTTGAATTGGGATTAATGACTCCAATGAAGTCCAAACCCCATTGCATGAATGGCTGGTCAACTGAGATTGGATGTAATGGAAGGGCAGCAAGTCTCTCTTTTCCTATGAAGAATGCACAATTCTTACACCTCTTGATCCATGCATAGCAATCACTGAAGATTTTAGGCCAATAATAACCAGCCTTCATGATTTTTAGAGCTGTCACTCTTGGTGCAAAATGGCCACCAGCTGGTCCACCATGAAACTCTTCCAACACCCTTTGAATCTGATTTGTGCTAATGCATCTCAGCAACACTCCATTCACATCTTTCTTGAACAAAACTCCATCAACAATGGCATACGGAACAACCTGCAACCTGAAGTGTCTCCTTTGGGTCTTGTTCATCTCCGGAGGGCATAGGCCTGTGCCTAGGAAGTGTATAATACCTTGGGTCCAGCAAGGAGTGGGGGCAGCATTGTCTTCTTCTTGATTGCCACTTGGCTCATGGCTGTCCTGGACTGTCAAAATAGCCTCTTCTTCATTGCATACTTCTCCCTGCTTCCCCAAAACCAGCTGCTCACACAATCCTTTCCCTCTTACTAGCTTGGTGATCTAGATCTCAATGTCATACTCCATGACACGGGTGATCCAACCTGCCCTTTTCTCATTCAAATCCTTGTTGAGGAGGAAGTCCTTAACCCCAACATGTGAGACCAACAACTGGACCTTGTTGTTTGAGATTAAATGCTTGAATTTCTTCAAGCTTCTGATTACTGCAAGTACATGTTTCTCAATAAAAGAGTACCTCATCTCATAGTCATCTAGGCTCCGGCTGAAGAAGGCAATTGGCTGCTCATCATTTTCCTTGTTCTGCTGTACCAAAATGGCAGAAATAGAGTCATTACCTCCAAATGCATAGAGGATGAAATCCTTGGAGAAGTCCGGGTTGATGAGAGTTGGTGCTTGAGAGATAGCTTCTTTGATTGCTTCAAAACTCTCCTTGCCTTCTATTGTCCACTTGAAAGCCATGCTCTTCTTTAACATTTTGGTGATGGGCTTGACAAGGGCTGCAAAATCTGGGACAAACCTCCGAACAAAGTTTATCCTTCCCAAGAAACTCTGAAGGGCTTTCTTGTGACTTGGCAATGGTAGTGCTCTTATGGCTTCAACCCTCTCTGGATCAATTGCTAATCCCTCCTTGGAGACAATATGGCCAAGGAGCTTTCCTTCATGTGCAAGAAAGATGCACTTCTTAGGATTCAAGGACACTCCAAACTTTCTACACCTCTGAAACACTTTCCTGAGGTGAAAGAGATGGTCTGCTACATTCTTTGAGAAGATAGTGATATCATCTAGGTATACCAGCACTATCTTGTTGATCAAGCCTTTGAATGCCATGTCCATTGCCCTTTGAAAGGTAGCACCAGCGTTGGACAGCCCAAATGGCATTTTCCTGTAAGCATATGTGCCCCATTTTGTAGTGAAGGCCGTCTTGAATTGATCTTCTTCCTTCACCATAATCTGATTGTAGCCTGAGTAGCCATCAAGTAGTGAGAACCTTTCTGAACCAGCTACAACCTGCAATATTTGCTCCATGGAAGGGAGTGGGTAATGGTCCTTGAGAGAGGCTCTATTCAAGTCTCTGAAGTCAACACACAATCTGATCTCTCCACTCTTCTTTCTGACTGGAACCAAGTTGGCAACCCAACTAGAATGCTTGATTGGGAATATGATCCTTGACTCAATCAGCTTGTCTAATTCTTTCCTCATGAGAGGCTCCATGTGTGGATTGACTGGTCTTTGTTTCTGTCTGACAGGCTTAATATTCGGATCCAATTCAATGGTATGCTGAGCTAAGTTGGGGTTGAAACCCTTCAAGTCTTCATAGCTCCAAGCAAACACATCAGGGAACTCTTGACACAGCTGTATGAACTCATATCTTTCTTGTTCAGTTGTCATCTTTCCAATTTGCAATGGTTTGTTCTCTTCTACCAAGATGGATACTAAATCTTCACCCTTCACTTGAATGTTCACTTTCTCCTTTCGGAACTGATCATTCGGGTTGAAGATTGACTCCAAGGTTATGAGGCCTTTTGGTAATTTGTTAGTTCTCAACTGCACCACTTGGTCACCATACTGCTGATGCAGCTTTTCTTGATTCTTAGCTGAGAACTCAGCTTCTTCTTGCAAGAAATGGATGATTTGCTGGTCATTCTCAAACACTTGCCAACTGACATCGTTATCTGGCACTGAAGGCCTCACAATCACGTGGATGTTTGGCTGTACCTTGTCTTGTTGAATGCTTTCCACAATGTCGAAGGCTGCCCCTACTGCTGCAAGCCTGTCAATAGCTTGATTCTCTTTCCTAGGAATGGCTTTGATGCAAAAACCCTCAAAATCTTCCATGAGGTCCCACACCCTATTCTTGTAGCACTTGAGTAGATCATTCTTGGCAGCATGCTGTCCCTTGACCTGATTTACAATCAATTCACTGTCCCCAAAGACTTGCAAGTTCTTTATTTTCTTCTTGATTGCCCAATGCATTCCTTGCACCAAGGCTTCATATTCGGCAGTGTTATTGGAGCATGCAAACTGAAACCTAAAAGCTGAATAGTACTTTATTCCTTGAGGTGAAACAAGCACGGCTCCACCTCCTGCACCTTGTCTACTCCTTGATCCATCAAAAAACAGCTGCCATACCTCATTGTCATCCTTGTGGTTTGGCTTGGTGATGCTAGGAATAGGCTGATTTTCTTCACGTATGCAATAGACCCCTAGCTCAGATTCTTCCACTTCTTGATAAGGATCAAATGCATGTACCTTGTTTTCCCATTCATCCAGAGTTAGATCCAGGATGCTTCCAACCTTGGTGTCAGCCTCATCGGTGCTTGGGTGGTCTTCTTGATCAAATGCTGAGCAATTGGCATTAATCTGACTTGGAGTGTAAGGCTCAATATGGAAGTTTGCAATAGGTTCTAACCTAATTGTAGCCTTAGTTCCATACCTCGTTCTAAATAGCATGTGTGACCAATCAGCAGACAAAATATCCCCCAATCTTGGTTGTGAAGTCCCTTGACAAACATAGGGCAAAGAGTGGTGGAAGGTCTATGACCGATACATCTTGTAAAACAACAACATTTGGACATGCATGCAAGGTAAGACTCAAATTTCTAATCACTCCAACTATTGCTACTACTGTCCCATCTAGCTGCACTACCCCTTTAGATGTTGTTTCATACTAGAGCCCTAGCTGATCAGCTATTTGTTTAGGCATTACCGAGCTACTTGCCCCGGAGTCTATCATGCAATTGTGCACTAGCTGATTTCCAATTATCAATGAAACATAGAAAGGAGGGGGCTTCAACATTTTACCTTGCTGTCCTCCATGATTTCCTTCAGGCTGGGCGGCATTTGTGAGTACCTTCTCTTGCATTTGGACCTGTTGATTTGAAGTTGACCAGTCCTTCATGGCAGCTTGTAGCAAATCTCTTTGTCCTGGGATAGATAGTGATTCCCACATTGATATGTTTACATTTGTCTTCTTCATCTGATCAATGATACTAAATGGAGATGAAGGATCTCTTTTGTCCCTTGGTTTGCACATTCACTCCTTGCATGTGGGCAGCAACAACTAGTATTTGAGTTGGTCTAGGAGCTGTTCTTGGCTGTTCTTGTGCATTTGAAACTGGACTCTTGCTTGCCAACCACTTGTGGAACCATGGGAGGTTGTGGATTGGCTGGGGCTAATAGCTGTTCTTCACCCAAATTCCTCCTTTTTGACCTTGTGTTGGCTGCAACACCTTGAGAAACTACCTGATTCATGCCACAAAAATCCTCTGCCTACCAATTTACCAATGTGGTGTCATTTGGGGCTGATTGTTGTTGGAATGTTTCTTGTTGTTGACTATTTCCTTGACTGCCCTCACCCTCCACACCAGTAGTTGTCACCATCAATGCTTGATTGAGAGCACCATTGAAGCACATGGATTGGTTATGAGGCTCATTGCATGGAAAACACCAGTCATACTCCTGGGCAATGTTGTTTTGTGTTGGCACCAATGCCTTGGAGGCAGATATGGCATTTGGATTATAGGGCTGAAATGGTCTATTGGCAGGAGGCCTTGCTTGATTTATATTTGCAGCTAGGTTAGGTGGTCTTTGTGGTTGGTATGGCTATCTATTAGGCTGAGCTTGGGGTTGATAAGAAGGTCTAAAACCTTGGGCCTGCTAGTCTTTGAGAGTAACCAGCTCATTGCCTAGGTTTTGCAATTGCTTCATGACCTCTTGAAGCTCATTTGGGGCACTTGGAGATGAAGTGGAAGCTTCATTTGAACTCTGATTTCTAGGAGTGGGAGAAGGAGCCAAATTAGGTGGTTGATTGGTGTTTGGACTCTCTAAACTTGGAAACAATGGCATGGGAGGTCTAGGGGCAAGTTTTGCCACTTGGATCAAACAATTTTCAGCCCTAATGGCAATGCTATAAGCCATAGGGATAGTTATGCCTCCCATAGACTGAATCAACATAGAAATATCAGAATTTAGAGCTTTGAGATAGTAGAGAAAAGCACCTTCTAGCTGTTGGCCTGACTGCCACAGGAATCCTCTCCCAAGTCTTTTGAAATCTGAAGTTGAAATCGGTCAGCTGCTCATTGGGAGCTCTCTTGATAGTTGTCAGCTGCTCCAAAAGAGACAAGTTGTCTCCCTTCTCTCCAAATTGCTCATGAAGTGCAATACACAGCTGATTCCAATTTGTGATAGAACCAGCTCCAAGGCTTCTAAACCATTGCAATGCTTTACCCTTGAATGAAGACGCCAGCAACTTGACAGCCACTTGCATCTCATTGATTTCATGGATTGCACAAAGGTTAGCAATATCTTTAACATGATCACCTGGAGTAGTCTGATTTTCTCCAGTGAAGTAGGGAATGTTCTTCAAGGCTGCAATAGGAATTGGATGTTGCGCATTGAGGGCAAGTGGGCTGCTTCCTGTGAAGTTGACGTAGGGATTGTTTTGAGCCATTCTGATTGGTCTTAAAACCCTTGTTGACTGAATGAAAGGCCTACCAGGTGGAGGAGTTGAGAGAGTTCTGTTTGGTGGAGATGGAGACCTTCGAATCCTCCTCCCTCTTTGCCTTCTTCTTGGAGATAATTGCAGGTATTCAAACAACACTTCTTCTTCTCCAACTCTTGACCTTGTGGTGACTCTTCTCATGAGTTTTCAGGCCTGCACTGCTGAAATCAGTTGATTCTTCCCCTTGGAGTCACCAGATATGCAAATAATAGCTCTTTTCAAGCAAGGAAATTGCAGCAGATGCATATCAACTTTGCTGCAATAAAAATGAGACCTCTAGGTCCCACCGGGCGTGCCAAAACTGTTATAGCAAAATCACAGCACCCCTGGATGCAGATCAGGTTTCTAGGTTGATGTTCAGGCATCCAGTGTGATTGCACAACATGGAATCCTTTCTCCAAGTGTGGGACTTGTAAAGATGAGAAAGGATTCTCCAGAGAAGGTTGGTTCCTATTCCTCTGTTCAGATGCACACGAAAAATGCAGAGGTTTACTCAAAACCTAATCTAACTTGCCAAGGAGACAGAGAGAGAGGGATGCATAAAAATAAACCTAAGCTAATAGAGGTGATGCACCAAGGAATGAAGAACACCTGTCTTGCTAATAAACACAGACCATTCAAATGTGATGCAAGATCATGCACAGATAACAAAACTTGCAGTGAAAGACCAGGAGGATGCAAATAAACACAGAGAGGGTTGAGAATCATCCACAGACATGTATTACTTGCTCCAAAGATTGATACAATACACTACAAAATGCCAAGAGGCAGAGTCGCATTACAGTTTCAAATGGGAGGTTCGAACTCCACAAATTCACCTGATAAAGAGAAGAAGGGAGGAGCAAAACAGGAAATGTTCCACCTTTTAGAAAGAAGCCCCTCCTTACAATATATAGGAAGAATGAGAGAGGGAAAAGAGAGGAAGGCCAGATCTACCCCAACCACTTCTTTCTTGCATTTAACTCATTTCATCATGGTAGAAGTGGCGAATCCTGGCAAAATGGCGGACTGTCTGTTGCATTAAAGCTGGTTGTTGAAGCGTTACTTCTAGCATTACCACGCGTCAGAGACGTTTTCTCAATTTTCTCCCTCCAAACTGAACCAAAATGCAAGATTGACCCTAGAATCATGTAGAGAATTTCATAAGCTTTCCGTTGATATAAAGAACGTGCAAATCCGAGCTCTGGATCAAAAGATATGGTGATCTGAAGATTTAGGGCACAAAACAGGCAAAAATGTGTTTTAAAATTTTCCCCGCGCTCTGCCACCTGGGTGACACGTGTCAAGCACTGATTGGATGCGTAATTCTCTACTTCCCTGTCCCATGGGTTTTCCTTGAAAGTTGACCTTTTTGACATTTTTACTCTTCCTCCGCACCCCCGCCACTTGGGACACGTGGCATGCATTGATTGGTCGACAGGGCGCGGGCACCTTTACTTTTAACTTTTGGCCGAAACTTGGTCAAATTTTCTAATTTCTCCCCAAGCTCCACACTCCCTACTCCATTTGACACGTGTCCTGTTCCTATTGGCTCGGGCCAGTGCTTCAAACCTCGCCCCTTTGAACTTTTGGACGTTTCTCTTTGTGACACATGTCACGATTTGATTGGTCTCCGGGTCTGCCGGCTTTCCGCGTCCCACGCGTCCATTTGTCCCGGATGTCCTAGTGCTGTCTGGGACAAAAACTTCCGATCCACCCAAAATGGGCTTCCTTGTCCCTGTTCTGCAAATGACACATGGCGTAATCTGATTGGCTCTCGGCTTTCTCAACTATCTCGCGTCTTCCGTCGTCCCACTATCCCAGATGTCCCGAATTGCTAAGTGCGAAAGTTCTCCTTTTCGGCCGATCCAGGCGGTTCGCGTCCTTCACGCCTTCACGGCCCGATGTCCCAACTGCCACTCGGTAGTTAGTCGATTCTCTTCTCCTTCGGGCCGAATCGGCTTTTCACGTCCCCACGCGCGTCCCTTTGGTCCATCTGTCCCAAGTGCCGCTGCTTGGCCACTGAGGCTTTTTGGCCGGTTCACGCCCGATGTCCCTCGCGTCCCGACTCATTGTGAGGACTAGGACTTAGCCATTTTTCATGATTTTCTTTGCCCAAGCTTATTTTCTCGCAACCTTTTCACCTTTTCTCGAACTTGCTCTTTTCAACTTGACAGAGAGTTAGAAAAAATGAGGGGACCCTAGAAACATGATTTTTTGCCCTGAATCAATCTATTTGCCTCGGGACTTGAGAATTTAGTGCATGTTATCAAGTGGAAAACTAAAAATAATGCATGCATGTTAAATACACAATGGATTATGAGGCAGAGCAGAAAAAACACAGACATCTCGTGGAAAAGGGAGGAATGATCACATCGCAAATTGGTAAGATGAATCAAACAAATCTACATGCAAAACTCATACAATTCTCTACTTTATTTCACATACTAAAGAAAGGAAGACCGATATTGGATTTCCTCAATTTCAAAGTTTTGTATCAATATAATGGAATGTCAAACGTACCTCAGTCTCATTAGTTTAAAAGTAGTGGACAGAAAATGGCAAAATTCCTTCCATGATAGAGAAGGAAGATTTGAAAGAGAATGTAAAAAAATCAAAGTTTATCTCTCTTTCAATTGATGAAGTGACAACAGTCGACAACACTACATGGGTATGTATCCACGTCTATACTTTAGAAAATCATATAAGGACACCTCATCTGTTGGGTGTTATGAAAATGGTTGAAAACTGTAATGTTGAAAACCTACGTAAAATAGTTGTTTCTCATTTGAAAGATATTGCTGGAATGATTGATTATGAAATTGCTACAAAGTTGGTATGGGGTCGAGCGGATGGTGCATCCGTCATGCGCAGGTCACCGAACAAGGCTATGTGTTAGATTACAAACAATAGTGGCCCCATATATGCTACCAATTCAATGTATGGCTCATATAATGAATTTAACATATAAAATGGTAAGCAACTACTTAAATGCTAAAAATTAGACCTTGTAAGAGAACTTCATGCCTATATGGCAAGCAGCCCAAAGCGATTTCTTGAGTTCTAGAAATTCACAATTGGAATTACAAATGGCAAAAAACTTCTAAAAGATGTTGAGACTAGATGAATCTCTTTGTATGAACCTCCATGCAAAGTTTGTGAGGAGTATCCTTCGTTGGTTGGTTTCATGCACAAATATCATCATGAAGTTGATAGGGTGAGGGACTTGTTGTTCCGTTTAACTAATTTGGAGACATTGCTTACATTAGTTGGTATTCTTCCAATGTTACAGGAGATCAATACACTGATGAAGCATGCACGGGGGAGATTAATCTATATTGTGGATTTTATACGGATGAAAAAAATTGTATGTCAAAGTCTTGATATCTTGTACTGCTCCTAAGATAGTTTTGATACACCTATTTTCAAGAATTGGAAAGCTTTATTAGATCCTAAAAAATCCTAGTAACTATTTGAGATTTAATATCCACGATCACCTCTCGCATCACTATTAATGGGAATGACATACCACCGCAAATTTTACAAAAATGTCAAGATATTACAAGATCAAAATGAGAAGATGTTCCCATGACATGTAATCTCTTTGAGTCCTGTTATAATTGAAACAAGAATAAAGCTTTAAAAAAATCAGAATCCTTATCATCGAAATTAGAGAACGTTTGTCCAAAGATAAAATTCTTGAAGCCATGGGTGTGATGAATCTAATTTTTGGAATACTTTTGAAGGTGGTCGTGTTGACTTTGTAAGAAAGCATTTCCATAAATCCATGGGTATAATAATGGAACATTTCGTAAAGACTTCAATTCAAGGGTATGGGAATCAAAGGTATACTCGAATGTTGATTTATTAAATTTTCAATCAAAAATTTTGTAACAACAATGAGGAACCAATATAAAAATTTAGATGAACCTTCTGAAAGTGGTGCTATTACAAGGCTATGGTGAGGAATCTATCAAAGTTCTATCTTACAAGAAGATATCAGTGAATATTTCAGATTATATGAGTTATGCCAAACAATGATTTTGGGGTCTGTGGAGGAAGAAAGGGTTTTACAGTGCATTATCATTTATAAAATCAAAACTGAGAAATAGGTTGGATAAAAATATGGAAAGATGCATGAAGTGTTATGTATCTCGCTACTCCATGGAAACCTTTCCTTTTGACAGAGCAATTGCGCATTGGAATTCTCTTTGCAAAAGAAGAGGTGTGAATAATACAACTACAAGTACAACTGTTCCCAACGTTGAGAATGCAATTGCTGCATCGTCACACTCTACAGAAGAGAACATCGAGTTTGAAGAAGCTATTGATAATGGATTGTTTCAACTTTAAATAGGTATCTCCTTCACCTTAATTTTATTGTTTGTCACCTTAAATTTTGTTTTAGCTCTTGTTATCATTAAAGATGTTACAGGTATATATATTTACATTTATTTAAATACAATTTTTTAATTTTTTTTTGAAAACGTGGGTTGACATCCATCCGAGGAAGCTAGTACTTCTTGGGACTGACAATGTCAGGCAACTCACCCATCTATCTACTAATCCATTTCTCGTGTTGAGTTTTCTTAAAACAAATATCTAGCACATTACGAGTGATGATTTCACAACCATCTAAAACACTAGAGGTAACTTAAACCCTATCATATGACCTTTCTTGATTTTTTACAATTATGTTTAATTTATTTTTTATATTTGCAAAATGCTTTGATATATTTTTTAAACTTTGTGGGATAAAATCACACAATCAAATTTTACACAGAGGAAGATTTTTCCATATTATACAATTCATAATCCACAATCCATTATACAATTCATCATCAACGATCGTGCTTGAAGCTAAATCTACGTCCACATAAAATTCATCATCATCCATATATATCATATCATAATCCTGACACTCCAATTATTATTAAATTCATCATATCATTATCATAATCCTGACACTCCAATTATTATTAAAACAATTATTTATCTATTTTAAATTTTTTGAAATGTCTCTGTGCTAACACATTCCATTTAAAAAATAATAATTATCCATTATCATCATTCATCATCATCTATATCCATTCTAATGTCATCATGGTCATATCATTACAAGTATAGAGAAGAAGAATTTGAGAACGTTTAAATTTCTCTGTCATACAACATTCTAAATTTTCTTTAAACAATTATCCATTATCATCAACCAGATTCCATGATTGTGCTTGAAGCTAAATCTACATCCACATACAATTCATGATAATCCATATCTATTAGACTGATTCTATTATAATGTCATCATCCACATCTAATGATATATTTTTTAAACTTTGTGGGATAAAATCACACAATCAAATTTTACACAGAGGAAGATTTTTCGTATTATACAATTCATAATCAACGATCCATTATACAATTCATCATCGTGATCGGGCTTGAAGCTAAATCTACATCCACATAAAATTCATCATCATCCATATATATCATATCATTATCATATCATAATCCTGACACTCCAATTATTATTAAATTCATCATATCATTATCATAATCCTGACACTCCAATTATTATTAAAACAATTATTTATCTATTTTAAATTTGTAGAAATGTCTCTGTCCTAACACATTCCATTTTTTTAAAACAATTATCCATTATCATCATTCATCATCATCTATATCCATTCTAATGTCATCATGATCATATCATTACAAGTATAGAGAAGAAGAATTTGAGAACGTTTAAATGTCTCTGTCGTACAACATTCTAAATTTTCTTAAAACAATTATCCATTATCATCAACTAGATTCCATGATCGTGCTTGAAGATAAATCTACATCCACATACAATTCATGATAATCCATATCTATGAGACTGATTCTATTATAATGTCATCATCCACATCTAATGCAATCATCATTACAAGTAGAGAAGAAACATAAACGCCATATACAATCTAGAAATTCTATACATAATATATAGGAAGTTATAAAATTAAAGATTATATAGTATTTCAAATTTTCAAAGGCTATCAAATTCAAGTTTCAATTTCAAATCCAGATAATAAAATTCAAATGCCATGAACACAACATTCAATGTTTCAAATTTTCAAACATTGACAATCATGGGATTGAATAATCATAACCAATTAAGTTCTCTAAAGGAAAAGGTAAAGAACTATTCACCATCTCGTATCTTTCTTCGATGAAGATGATCTCACTTTAGAGAGGTATGGGGGCTTTCGGGTTGATCAACTACTACTTGTTTCGTTTGGTGGCCTTTGCGATCCTATTTGTGATAAAATAAATCAAGATTCGCATAAATAAATCTAAAGTGAAATGTAATTCAATATGGTAAATTATGTTGAAATAGAAGTATACCACGTTGGCCTCAATCATCTCACGTGTATTGAAAAATCCATCCATCATACGGTCATTGCTATCAAGTAATTCCCAAGTAATCTTCATCTAAATTAATAGTATTTAAAACCAATATGCTCGTTGTCTCATCAACATGGGCAAGCCACAAAGTGAGAGGGTTGGAATTCAAAGTAGGAGGCAATGTTTAATGTCCCACTAGGGGGTTTTGGAGTAATTGGCATGTGTTTACAAAGTTATTTTTTCCTAATCCTCACGGTATTGAAAAAATCGGTTGGAATTTTGAATATTATTGGTGGAGGGGCGGTGCCGTTGTTTGTAATGTCCCAGGAGGACTGACTACACTGTGTTGAAAAGTTTAAGAAAAAACATATGAAAAACTAGAAAACAATGCAAAAACTACGAAATTAAATGAAGTACTATTCAAAACTTTTACCTTGTTGAGGGGTAGCTTGTCACGGTGCTTGAGGTGGCCGTGTTGGAGTAGTAATTGGTGGTTTTTGAGCTGTCTATTGTTGAGATTGCTGAGGTGGTTGTTGAGAAGATACAAATGCATGTGACTGAACTGAGTGAGTTGGGGAAGATG
Source organism: Taxus wallichiana var. yunnanensis (assembly GCA_018340775.1). Taxonomy (NCBI): domain Eukaryota; kingdom Viridiplantae; phylum Streptophyta; class Pinopsida; order Cupressales; family Taxaceae; genus Taxus; species Taxus wallichiana. The sequence continues at coordinate 131,507,833 of CM031235.1, forward strand.
GTTGACTTTGCGAAATGCATGTATGGTCCAAAGTCCCTGCAATGTCATCAACATTGAATTGTATGTCAATTCAATTGGGTAAAATTTAAATGGGAAAATGAAAATACTAATTTGGAATTTGTAAATAATACATGAAAGGGTATTACTTCTCTGGCGTTTAACGAATTCAAACTGTTGGGGGTTCGGAGATGAGTGAGCTTCCATTTCAGATTGTGAATCTCTCAATGCCTCAGCATGTTGTTGGCCTCTTCCTCTTGATGCCACCTTTTTCAGGGAAGGGCCTCCATAAATCTTCTTTGTAAATAGTAAATAGTTAATACCTATGCAGTGTAATGTCAAAATACAAACTTAATAGTTTATACCTTTGTTGTTCTTCAAATGGAATGGACAACTTCATCAACGCCTCGTCCATGTAAGTGGGAATTGGTTTGTCTTTTAAATTTAAAAGAGCCTCGTAATAAAGGCCAAGGAGATAGTTAGTGGATTAAATGATAGGTTTTTTTGAAAGATTTGCATTTGTAATGTTAGTTCTTTTTTTTTTTGATAAAAAAGTGCACCAATCAAATTTTTGTGTTGCGATAGTTGCAACAATGTATGTAATGGCCCAGTTTGGTATATCTATTTGCCAACCCTGCAAAACTATTCTGGATTGAAAAAAGGAAATCATTGTAGCAAGAAAGTGGTGTGTAATTGTTTGCGTATCCACAACACACCTAGATTTATTGACATGAGCTACAAATGCCAAAAAATAGTTGGAAATAATATATATTTAAATTGAATCAAAATCAAAAACCGAATAAAAAATGACAAATGAAAACAGTTTACACTTACAATCAACATGGAAACCGAAAGTCAATTTGAGATATTTCTTATTGTCTTCAACGAGTGTTTCCTTTATTATAACAAAGGGTAAATTTCTGAATGGGAGGCCTGTAAACCGATGAATATCAGTTGGGTTGATACCGAATTGAAACAATCGGTCATCGTCCATAGTAACATTAAATAGGTTGTCCTCTATATTGTAAGAGGAGAGAAGGTAGTTCAAAATATCTTGGTCTATTTCGAAATGGGGCATCTTAACGAGCCCACTAAACTCACATGCATTGATCAAATCCTTGTATTTAGAAGTCATCTGTAAAATAGTTTGGATGTGTGGGCACAAAGGATTCCTGTAGAGTATCTTGCCCGTGGTTAGGACTGGATTTTCCTCTTGATTTTTGTCTTGAGCTTGGAGTTGGGATGCACTTGTAGTCGCCATTGTAGTTGTCCTTGAGCTTGATTGAATACTGCATGAATAATGGATTCTTGTATACCAAAAAATTGAGAGCCAAGTAAACGTGAAAATGATCGACAGGGTGTTATTTATAGGACAAAACATGCATCAACAAGGGTCGTTAACACGCGTCAACAAGGGTCGCTTGACACATGTCAACGACCGCTGGCGGCGTGTGTCAACGACACTTGCTGACGCGTGTCAACGAGTTTCGCTGACGCCGCCAACAAGGGTTGTTGGCGCGTGCCAATGAGGCTTTTTGATGGGCATCAATGAGGTGTCGTGTCTGCAAATCTACGCTTTATCTCGCTCAAAAATGGATGAAAATTTAGTTCTCAAAATTGGTAAATTCACCTTTCACCAAACCAGCCCGGGATATTCACTAGGTATTTTCCACCTCCAATTTTCTAAAGGTGTCTTAAAATGAACCCTAATGCACTTCCACAACACGAGAAGAAATTAGCTGAATTTTTAGCTAATCATGCATATCATCATGCAGGCCTTCTCCCGCATCCGGGGCCCTTGACTTCTTAGTTGCCAATACCGACACTTTTCCACCGATCATCTCATTCTCTAATCACGATTACCATGTGGATTTCACATCTAATCACTTACATATAAATGCATCTATTAGCTTGGTCTCTATCAATAATATTAAGGTAAACCTATCTTGGCACATCGGTGCATGCTCTATTCCACTTCTCATCGCTATTGTATATCCATTATCACAAATTACATTTCACATGAACAATTATTATGGTGTCGTCAAACTTCATATTATAGTAGGCCCTATTACTATGCTTGTACCCTTCCTTGTCGTATTAGCAGTTGATGGTTGTGACATGCTTCTAGGTCTCAATTGGATTCGTAGGTCTAAATCCATCATTTCTATGAATCGTTTGCGACTCAAATTCATTCATAACAATCAATTTATTTCTATTAATGATGTCCCTCCATTTACTCCATGGTTCTCATCTCCTCGAGCACCAGTTAATGCATCTCCTACTTCATCTAGTACATCGGAATCCATGTTACTTAAAGTGCAATATACTCCTAGTTCACCAACTCGCACGCAATATATGCGACCTCACTACTCATAGTCCTACAAATTGGCATAGGCCCATTCCTTGCATGGTTATTGCATCTCGGTATAAGTCTCCACCTCATTTTATTCCATATAGGTCCATCGCATGCACATAGACTTCATTCACTTATGCGACGCCTATCTACTATACCACCACTACTAGCACATGGTCATACACTTTTGCACCACCAAAATCATATGAAGGACCTGCCTTCCTTCACTTTAATTGGATAATTCATTCAATCACACGCACTTGGGGGTATTATGTTTATATCTTCTACCCTCCTATCGATGCATTTTCAGTCCTAACATATGCATATTCAGCCATACGTTAGCCTTGATCATTACCCGATGACACACTCTTGTGCTTTAGTTCACACTTGACTATTGAGGGCATACTATACACATGAACCTCACACACTACACATTAGACACTACACCTTGCACATTCTACACATCACATGGTCATCTCTCAGAATTATAAAATTCAAACACACGTATCAAACAAATGATCCTCACTCAAGTTTTAATAATTGTTCTCTGCCCAAACAACACAAATTGATCACACAATTTCTTTTTAAAACGAATGTTCCTGCTCGCATATTTACAATATGGAACACACATTCAATGCCATTCAATCTTATAATGATTCTATATGCTGTCAGAAATGACTCGAGGAACTCGCCATCTTCCATTTTCATGGCTCGAGTTTCAACGATCCTTCATTTCATGACTCCTTCATTTCATGACTCGGCAACAACCGATCCTTCATGTTCGTTTATGCATAGTATATTATATATACTGTTCTCATAACCGCTTCTCCGTTATCGAAGTGATCCATTTAAGAAGCCTATCTCAATATCTCATATCGATATTCATCCGACATCCTCGCATCTTAAATTAAGTGATAAGGACAACGCAACCAAAGCAATTGCGATACTTTGGCCAAAGATTTTCACATGCTTTGCATGATCATATTCCCGAATGTGATACACATCAACGGAATACGCCCTTCACCTCACTTCACCTATTATCTAGAATGGTCTTTCCTGTTCCTACCAAATTCTCTTCGTTTAAGGTCAGTTTTAAACTTCCAATTCCAACTAGTAATATGAACGGGTATAGGAAGGCACTCTTGGTAACTAAAGATACGTAGACATACGGTGTCATTTCCCCACGACTCCGTGTGTCTAGTTATCTTTAGTATTCCAGAGTCACTCCGTATACCTGATCATACCCTATCCCCTGCTAAGAGCTACACATTCAGCCTATGTATTCTTGATGTTTTAATTCGGGAGGGCATTGCAATATGTCAGCTGCAACATTGTGTCGTCATGAAGACCCCGTCTTCATGGAGACACCTTGCTGTAGCTGGCGTATGCCAATGTCCTACAGAATTCTCCCATCGAGAATACACATCCTGCTCAAGTGATTTGGATACGATTTAATAATTAAAATCAACTTTCAGCATCCACGCTGATCCCTTGATCCTCATTTCCGTTACAGTTGTATAGGGCTAAGAGGGACTAAATCCGTCCATTATCTTGCTATGCATCTTCTCCTTCGTGTCGAAGGGCTGCATTTCCCTACTTGGTTCTCTTCTTAATCATTGGATTAAGCAGTCCGTACCGACGGACGTGATAAGTTTAACCTATTAAACTTAGCCAAGATTTTCCCAACTGCAACTAAATTCAGAATTCTAACTTATTAGACGTCATTCATACGAGGTCTAAATTCCGAGAAATGTATTCATTTGTTCTCCTTAACGTTATATAGTTAAGGTCCATTAGTTATGGATATACTTATCCTATATCCTTTATTCTGAATTCAACATACGAGATCATTAATGGAGTTCGAAAGCGAAGTTCGATTATTCCAAAGTTAATTGATATTCCTTAGCTCCTAAGCTAATCCTGAATACCTTTCGATTATGGAATCATATTCTTCCTAATCCTTTTTAATGTCAATTAAAAATTCATCTTTACCCAAGTATGAACTAATTGCATTTTTCAACTTAAAAGTTGCATTTAGGTAAGAATAGAGATCAGTTTCCATTTAACATCCATCCAAGGACAATGAAACAAATCCAAATTAAGAAATAACATTATATTTCCAATTTAGTCAACAATATCAAACTGATATAATTATTAAAATATCACACTTGTAATTGTATTCAACATTTCATGTCATAATCTGTACATTTGCCAATCCAACTGAATGGGCATGGTTTACATAAAACATCAATACAACTCATAGATAGAAGAATATACTTTCTTCTTTTCACAATTCCTCGAAGAGGAATAAAAGCAACAATTACAATTCATCTTTCAACTAATCAAGAAGCATCAAAAAACAACCATGTCTTCATTCTAATCAAATTCCATCTGCAAAATGATTTGCACGGGTCAGTTTAATGAACTGAGCATATTAAGCACTTATCCTTAAAATAAGGTGCTTCAACTAACTGTCTCAATAAAAGAACCCTGCTTTTATGAAACGACAGTTAAACATCAATCACGAAATAGGCACAAAAGAAAGATCAGCATAACAACTGAACTATCAAAATATCATCACAATCAGCCAAAGAACTGCTGTCCCGTTTCCACATAACCGTTACAAATCTTAATTCACAATATTTGCACAGTTAAAAATATAAATAGCTTACTGCTGATATAACACACTGTTATCTTTTCCACGCCTTTCAATAATAATAAATGCAAAGGATGAAACTAACTGAAATGTAAATCCATTACTTTCCTTTCAGTTCATGCATCATATTAGAATCCAAGCAATCAAGCACTAAAAATGCATATATTCACTATCTACAGCACTACAAAATTCATTATTCACGAATTACAGCTTTCCAATTGAATGAAAGAAGAAAAGATTATTTTTCCAAGTCATTCATCCATATCTCTATTTCTTTCCACATGACTGTCCTAACAATGGAATCCAAACGAAAGACAAATCAAGATAACAGTTCAGAGTGAAACTTACAAAATCCATTCGGAATTCACTTTCCGGCAACAAGAATAATTTCATTTATAATCCGCTTTAAACGAAAACAAGGAAGAATTCATCATCCATTTTCATATTTCATTTGAATCGGCTCATATGAAAATCCGAAACAGGTTAGTACAACATTATGTTCATCCTAGATCAAACAGTATAAGGATGCAGACCATATATTTACCATACTAAAAGAAACCATATTTCTTTCACTGTACGTTAAACAGATAAACAGTTATACAATCATGCAGTCAATAAATCACATGATTTCCTAATCCTATGAACGTATCCCATTCAAAATAACATATTATTCATTGTTGTTACCTACAGCAAGTCCAATAATCACATGACTATGAATTTCACCAAGTTAGAACAACAGGCAGAAGAAGGATTCCCTTCCAATAAATGATTCTACCCAATCCATTTTCCAAGTTCATAATAGTATGCAAAACTCCAGAATGCAAAATCAGATGTCATTACCTTTAGCAAAGTAAACCGTACAGGGTGTCAATACATGAATCTAGTATACCAAGAAACCCACACAAAAGAAGACTAACTTTCTATGCATTTATTCTTTTTGTAGAAAGAATCCAAGATTAAGTCATAATCACCAAAACAGTTCGATCTTAAAGGACCGATCAGCATTAATAAACACAACTAATCATCATACCTTCCTAGCAAGAAACAATATATTTCTCTATGAGTTCAGAAGGAAAAACTATTCCTTTTCCAACTCTCACGAACATTCATAGAAAATTCTAATGCCCATTCCTTTAAAATACAAGATGCCATTTCCTCATAATCCCGAAACAGCAGAAGGAAGAGAAAAGTCTTATCTCTTTTAAGCAAGAAAGGAAAGAACAACCAAAAATGTGTTATCTTTTCTTTCCCCAAGGCAATTCGTATGCTCATACAAAAAAAAAACAATGTTGTATTCATCATAATCAACACAGCAGAGAGAGAAAGAAACTATTTCCTTTTCAAAAGAAGTTTCCAGTATAGAAACGACCTTAAACAACTCGTACATCCTGTACCATTATATCACGAAAGCCCATATAACAAAGATCATTCACACAGTAGTGAAAACAACCCACACTGTCTACCAGCTCCTTATGTAATACTTAAACAGTGAAGTAATCATTCCTTAGAATTCGAAAGGAAATGCCATGCCTTTAAATCCCGAAACAGCAGATAGTAAACAAACAAAAGATCTTATTTCCCTCAATGAAACTTTAGCACAGAAACGACATCAAGCCGCGCACACAACCTTCACCATCTTATCACCAAAGTTCATGTGACAAAAGACAATCATACAGCAATAAGATGACCAACACTACCTATACAGTTCCTTATCATCATTTTTTTTTTTTTTGCAAGAAAACCAGTTCGAAACTCCGTCTAACGTCAACAACCAACACAACATGGAGGTATTCCATTCAAAGAAGTGCAAGACAGATAAACACAGCAACAGGGAAATGATTTTCCTATCATTTCCAAAAATGACAGCAAGGGTCGACGAACCCAAGTCATAGCAACACTTCACAACTGTATTCTACTTCCATTTACATGCAAGGACAGTTCCCAACACAACAGCAAAGAAACGATTACATATAAGGAAACGATTACACAGTCTATTCCAATTTCAAACAACACGATCAGAGAAAGAGAATACTTATTTCAAACCACCATACTATCAAAACCGATACAGTAATTCATTTCCAACTCGATTCGTGCAAAAACAAATCAAGACCGAAAGCAACTTAAAACGATTCATCATATCATTTTCCAAAAAAAAGAAGAAGCAAGAATCGATGAAACCCAATTCAAATCGACTCGACAACAATCACAAAATCAAAACCCAAGAGCAGGTTGTTTTAATGAGACACTTAAACAAAGCAAGAATTTTTAAAGAGAAGGGCTTAACATGCCTCGTAATCTCTTTTCCAAACTCAAGAAAGCTTCGCTTTTCACGTTATTTCCTTCCACAAATGCGACAAACAACAAACTTCCCAAAGACTCCTTTCTTCTTCAAAGCTTAAGCAACAGCCTTAAAATCTCCAAGAACAAAGTGTCAAATTCCAAGAGCTGGTTCTGACCAACTGTGCCAGAAAACCAAATGCAGAGCAAACTTTGCAAAGGCTCGAATCGACCAAATGAAAATCAAAATTCCTCATACACTTTCCAAGGCGAACTGGTCGCGAGGACCAAGAACAATCAATGCAATTAAGGCTCTGCCTTTTCCTAGCTTCCCACGCCACCGCCACTTGAGTTGGCGAACTCAATTTTCAAATTTCCCATGCAAAACCGAATTTGGCTCTATCTCCAAATAGATGCCTCCATTTCTTACCTGCCCCGCCAAAACTGGCGCTGTCCACGTATGGACTTTTTATTAAATGCCAATGAATGCCCTTCCCTCATCCTTATCCTCTCCTTCCAAGGGTCTGCGCGCCCTTTTAGATTAGGATTAGTTTAGGTTGCATATAGTGTTCAACCTAGGTCTTAGTTTAGCCTTAGGTTATTAGGTCTTAGGTTTATTTTCCCTTTTTTTTTTTTTTTAATTTAAAAATCCACTTAGGATAGTAGTGTAGGATGCATGTTAGGACTTAGGATTAGTTTAGGTTTTTAATTCATACTAACCACTAACACTAATCAACTCCTAACCCAACCTCCATCCTGCCTTCCTACAGACATTCACGTTAATGCAGAGCAGGACGTTCCGTCCTTCTGATCACGTATCAAGGCCACCCGTGTCCAGGCATTTCTTGCCTCACGAGGTTCCAAGTTCGACAGTACAGGGCTCAAGAATCGAACCCCTGTCGTTGGCATTTACGTGCCAGCTGCTCATACCTGCAATCAGGCGCTGCACGTTCATAACAACCTCGGGTTCGGTTCAAGAGTAAATCGATACAGAAATCACCAGAAGCCCTCAGCATACTTGGATCAATGAAATTGATTCAAGGTGTGCTGTCAATCAGTAACGAGAGTATAGCAAGTATACGACAATTTGTCGTCACATTAACAAACACACAAAGTACAATAATTGTTGTCCTATAATAAATCACAAAGATGCAAGAATCCAAGTTAAGAACACATTCTTTTAAGATCGAGTTTATCTTAACATGTTTGCCTTCATTCCAAAGATTATAACAAAGATGTAAAACATTCACCAAGATAACATACAAAATCAGAGCGTTACATTCTTCCCTCCTTAAAGAATCATCGTCCCGATGATCAGTTTAAACAAATCAAGGAGTTCCTAGGACAAAGTTCAGTTATTGTCCTTTCATTCATAAGTTCATACCCAAAATAGATTCACTCTTAAAAACAGCGTTTTAAGACAACTGTATAATAGACTAATAATTGTCTAAATTTGGTAGAATTATCAGTTCTTTGAATTTCAAATTCAATTAAACAGGTGTGGAAAAGTAGATCTCATTTCTTCGAGATTCTCCCAAGTTGCACTTTCTTCACCGAACGGTCCCACTGACCTTACATTGGTTCACTTCGCGATTTCTCAAGTACAACCAAGCGAGTTCCCAAAGACTCGAATGGGCTTAACCACGATTATTCCTGGTCGGTCTGACTGCAAGGAATTCCAATTTAGCACATGTGATAAATCACACGTATTTCTTAAGCAAAGAAATATGAAAAACATCATGCATTTGAGACAAAGCAGGAGGTAATGCTAGACGATAAGCTACAGGGTTGATTATTTCAACAATTTCAAAAGGTCCCACGTAACGTGGCGACAACTTGGCAGCCTTGCCAAAAGTTATTGAGCTCTTTTTCAGCTTCACCCAAGAAAGACCTTCTCTCCCAGCTTTATAATGCCTATCAACCCGCTTCAAGTCTGCATAGCTCTTTTGCCTATTGGCAGCCTCCTTTAGATGTTCCCGAATCATTTTGATTTGCTGTTCCATTTCCATAAGGATTTCTGGCCCAATTACCTCTCTGTCCTCAACGCTGTCCCAGCTGACAGGGGTTCTGCATTTTCTTCCATACAATGCTTCAAAGGGCGCCATTTTTAAAGAGGCATGATAGGTGTTATTGTAAGAAGTAAATTCTACCAAATGAAGGTATTCCTCCCATTTATACTTTGCTGGTCCATGCAATACATCCTTAACATGTCCTCTAAAACCCGATTAACTCTCTCTCACCTGTCCATCCGCTTCCGGATGATATGCAGAATCAAGTTCAATTTAGTCCCCAAGGCCGCATTAAGCGCTTGCCAAAACCTTGATGTCATCCTCGATCTCTCGTCCGATATGATTAATTCCGGTATTCCATGCAATCAAGATTTCATGTACAAATCTTCTTGCTAAGCACTGGTGCATCGTCCTTCAAATTACCAGCAATGAAGTGTGCCACTTTGGTCAATTTGTCGACTACAACCAGGATAATGTCATGCTTATTTCTTGACATAGGCAATCCTTGAACGAAATCCATCGTTATCACTTGCCATTTATACTGCGGAATACTGTGGGGATACAATAATCCAGCGGGGTGCATATGTTCCGCCTTAACACGCTGACATTCCAAGCAGTGTGTTACAAACTCTGCCACATCCTTTTTCATTCCCTTCCAGAAATATTGCTGCTTAAGATCAGCGAGCATTTTTGTAATGCCAGGGTGTCCAGAAAAAGGTGAATTATGGAATTCAGTTAACAATTTCCTCTTAAGTCATTTGCCACAGGTATATACACCCTGTTTTCGAACCTCAGAATTCCTTCATTATCAAAACGGAATCCCTTATACCTGACGTCCTGCGGGTCTGCAGCAAGTGCTGATTTGACTTGCTGGAAATAAGGATCTGATTCCAAGGCATCTTTCACCTCATCCTTAAACTGAGTTCTTAACGTTATAAGAGCAGAGATATGCTTCCTTCGACTCAAAGCATCTGCTACCCGATTTTCCTTGCCCTTAATGTAGCTTATATCGAAGTCATACTGAGACAGAAATTCTAACCATCTTCGCTGCCTTGCATTCAGATTTGGCTGAGTGAAAATATACTTCAGCCCTAGATGGTCTGTTTTTAACTCAAAGGGCTTGCCTAAAAGGTAATGCCTCCATATTTGAAGTGCATGAACAATGGCAGCGAGCTCAAGATCGTGTGGAGCATAGTTCTGTTCATGTAACTTAAGTTTTCTGCTTTCATAAGCGATGACATGGTTATTCTCAATGAATACCTCCAAGGCCTTCTCCTGAGGCGTCCGTTACAATCATAAAATCTCCATTTGGATCGTGCATACAAAAATAGGTGCTGTAGTTAACTGTCTTTTTTTAACTTTTTAAAGGCAGATTCACATTTGTCTCGCCCGCATAAATTTCTTTTCTTTCTTTTGCAGCGAAGTGATTGGGGCAGCAATTTTTGAAAAGTCCTTAACGAACTTTCGATAATATCCAGCCAAGCCCATGAAGCTCCTCACTTCGTGCACGTTCTTAGGCGCAGGCCACTCAGTTATAGCTGTGATCTTTGAAGGGTCAACAGCTATCCCATTTTTGCTTATAACGTGTCCCAAATAATGCACTTCTGCATCATAAAAGGAACATTTGGACAGTTTGCCATACAACTTCCTCTTTCTTAAGATTTCCAGCACTATCCTGAGATGTTCTTGGTGCTCTTCGACATTTTTAGAGTATATAAGAATGTCGTCTAAGAATACAAGCACAAACTTGTCTAAGTATTCTTGAAAAATATTGTTCATTAGATTCATGAAGGCGGCAGGTGCATTAGTCAGCCCAAAAGGCAACACCGTGAACTCATAATGCCCGTACCTCGTTCTAAAAGTTGTTTTATGAATATCTTCTTCCTTTATTCTCAGCTGATGGTACCCTGATCGCAGATCTATTTTTGAATAAACTGATGCTCCTCGCATCTGATCAAACAGATCATCAATCCTAGGAAGTGGGTATCGATTTTTAATAGTTGCTTTGTTCAGCATTCTGTAATCAATGCACAGCCTCAAAGTGCCATCCTTTTTCTTTACAAAATTACCGGCGCTCCCCAAGGTGAGACGCTCGGTCTTATCAGCCCCTTAGTCAGAAGTTCTTGTAACTGAGCCTTCAGCTCTACCAATTCAATGGTAGTCATTCTATAAGGTGCCTTAGATATGGGTTCCGTTCCTGGTTTGATTTCTATTGCGAAGTCAAACTCACGTTTGGGCGGAAGACTCGCAATTCCTCCGAAACACATCACGGAAATCCTCAACAATGGATATCTTTCCATGAAATCATTATCTTCTTCCGCATTTTCTCACTCACTTTTACCGCATACAAAGTGCAGCCTCTATTTTTAGCCCTCTTTAGTTGCATAGCCGCGCAGCTTCCTAACCGCAACTTCCCGCTTTACACTTGAATGACTCACGCTTTTTCGCAGTCATCAAAGCAACAGATTTGTTTTTCATAACAATGACCTTTGCCTTATGTTCAGCCAACCAGCTTAACTCCAATAATGATATCATATGATCCTAGAGGAGTGACATACAAGTCAACTTCGTGGAGAAACCAGCAGATCAAGAATTGCCCCAAAAAGCACATTTCGATCAGTATGGACAACATTATTCCCATAATGCACTCGGTCCATGTTTTATCCATTCTTGCAGCCTTTCTTTTTAATTTCATAGCAAGTTTAGCAGAAATAAAACATTCTCGTAGCTCCAAAGATCAAAAAGTATAACTACAGTGTACCGAATAACTTACCCGTAACTCTATGGGCGTCACTTGCTTTTCACTTGTCTCATGCATTAGCCACATGCAGCGTGTATCCTATGCCGCTCGTCCCGCGATCATCCTTCTTCGTGAGGACAAGATTCGCATAGTGGTCCTTTCCACAGCTTGAAGCATCCTCCACCGGCCCTTTCTAGGCTCAAATTTGTTACCAGCCTTAAAGTTATCATTCTGGCTTCCATAGGACTTCTGTCCAATGCCATTAACTTTTGTGAAGTTGTTCCGCACACTATTTACAGGTCTGTTCATCACAGGTTTCTTGTTGTTATCTACAACAATTTTGTTTTTCACACCAAACCTTTTCCAAGGTCCCCTTTTTGGTGCAAGAGACGAAGAAGGATTGGGAATCTTCTTCCTTATCTCTTCCCTGTGAGCAGATATTGCCCTCAATTTCTGTTCCTGTCTGATTGCCTTTTCGACAACTCCATCCATGGTGGTTGGGCCGTGGACATCCACTTCGCCACCAATGATGGGATTCAGTCCCATTATGAATTTCCGTATTCTGAACTTCTCGTCAGCTTGGTACTGCGGCACATACTTAAGGAGTTTAGTAAACCCTTCCCAGTATTCCGTCACCGACAAATTTCCTTCCTCACGACTCAGCTTCTGAAATTCAGTCATTTTCCTATCAAAATAGAGTTGAGGCAGCCATCGTTGCCTAAAATAACCCTTAAATTGATCCCAAGTTATGTCTGATTCGACAATATTCAGCTCAACCTTACGGTTGTCCCACCATGATGATGCTTCATGAGAAAGCTGATATGCTCCCCATATCGCTTTAGTCTCTTCTGAGAGAAGTTTCTTATTGCAAAGTATTTCCATTTCACCGAGCTGGCTTCACTCCGTCCCCAAGAGTTGTTCCATCAAACTTTGGAGGACTTATTCTCTTTATATCATTTGTAAGTTCAAATTTAAATCTTGCCCTTTTTTTTTCGGGGATTAGAGCAATTACATTATTATCATCAACACCCGATTCCTCCGTTGATGTTGTCCACAGAGGCAAATGATCATTTATTTCAGCTTCATTCTCCTCCTCTTCATTGCCCATTGACTCGCTGTTCCAAACATACAAACGATCCTCGTATCAAGTAGGGCAGCAAGGATTTCATCCAAATTTTTGGGCAGTCTTTGCTTCTCCACCCTCGTAACGGGTTATTCGCAGATTCCTCTTGTCCCGACCATTTTCTGCTCAATAAGAAAATGTAAACCTTATTAATATCGTGGACTCATTAGGTCCAAGAGCTGCAACCTTCACTCGATACCAAGATGTAACATCCCCATTTTAAGATACCGTAACAAGGGAAATTTTTTTTTTTTTGATAACGTTCTCTGTTATGAATTATAAAATTCAAACACACGTTCAAGTTTTAATAATTGTTCTCTGCCCAAACAACACAGTTTGGATCACACAATTTCTTTTTAAAACGAATGTTCCCTGCTCGCATATTTACCATATGGAACACACATTCAATGCCATTCAATCTTATAACAGATTCTATATGCTGTCAAATGACTCGAGGAACTCGCCGATCTTCCATTTTCATGGCTCGAGTTTCAACGATCCTTCATTTCATGACTCGGCAACAACCGATCCTTCATGTTCGTTTATGCATAGTATATTATATATACCTGTTCTCATAACCGTTTCCGGTTATCGAAGTGATCCATTTAAGAAGCCTATCTGAATATCTGTTACTGATATTCATCTGACATCCTGCATCTTAAATTAAGTGATAAGGACAACGCAACCAGCAATTGCGATACTTTGGCCAAAGATTTTCACATGCTTTGCATGATCATATTCCTGAATGTGATACACATCAACGGAATACGTCCTTCACCTCACTTCACCTGTTATCTAGAATGGTCTTTCCTGGTTCCTACCAGTCCTCTTCGTTTAAGGTCAGTTTTAAACTTCCAATTCCAACTAGTAATATGAACGGGTATAGGAAGGCACTCCTGGTAACTAAAGATACGCAGACATACGGTGTCGTTTCCCACGACTCCGTGTGTCTAGTTATCTTTAGTATTCCGGAGTCACTCCGTATACCAGATCATACTCCTATCCCCTGCTAAGAGCTACACATTCAGCCTATGTATTCTTGATGTTTTAATTCGGGAGGGCATTGCAATATGTCAGCTGCAACATTGTGTCGTCATGAAGACCCCGTCTTCATGGAGACACCTTGCTGTAGCTGGCGTATGCCAATGTCCTGCAGAATTCTCCCATCGAGAATACACATCCTGCTCAAGTGATTTGGATACGATTTAATAATTAAAATCAACTTTCAGCATCCACGTTGATCCCTTGATCCTCATTTCCGTTACAGTTGTATAGGGCTAAGAGGGACTAAATCCGTCCATTATCTTGCTATGCATCTTCTCCTTCGTGTCGAAGGGCTGCATTTCCCTACTTGGTTCTCTTCTTAATCATTGATTAAGCAAATCCGCATACGACGACGACGTGATAAGTTTAACCTATTAAACTTAGCCAAGATTTTCCTAACCGCAACTAAATTCAGAATACTAACTTATTAGACGTCATTCATACGAGGTCTAAATTCCGAGAAATGTATTCATTTGTTCTCCTTAACGTCATATAGTTAAGGTCCATTAGTTATGGATATACTTATCCTATATCCTTTATTCTGAATTCAACATACGAGATCATTAATGGAGTTCGAAAGCGAAGTTCGATTATTCCAAAGTTAATTGATATTCCTTAGCTCCTAAGCTAATCCTGAATACCTTTCGATTATGGAATCATATTCTTCCTAATCCTGTTTAATGTCAATTAAAAATTCATCTTTACCCAAGTATGAACTAATTGCATTTTTCAACTTAAAAGTTGCATTTAGGTAAGAATAGAGATCAGTTTCCATTTAACATCCATCCAAGGACAATGAAACAAATCCAAATTAAGAAATAACATTATATTTCCAATTTAGTCAACAATATCAAACTGATATAATTATTAAAATATCACACTTGTAATTGTATTCAACATTTCATGTCATAATCTGTACATTTGCCAATCCAACTAGATGGGCATGGTTTACATAAAACATCAATACAACTCATAGATAGAAGAATATATTTTCTTCTTTTCACAATTCCTCGAAGAGGAATAAAAGCAACAATTACAATTCATCTTTCAGCTAATCAAGAAGCATCAGAAAACAGCCATGTCTTCATTCTAATCAAATTCCATCTGCAAAATGATTTGCACGGGTCACCAATGAATGAATCGAGCATATTAAGCACTTATCCTTAAAATAAGGTGCTTCAACTAACTGCCTCAATAAAGAACCCCGCTTTTGAAACGACAAAAAAACATCAATCACGAAATAGGCACAAAAGAAAGATCAGCATAACAACTGAACTATCAAAATATCATCACAATCAGCCAAAGAACTGCTGTCCTGTTTCCACATAACCGTTACAAATCTTAATTCACAATATTTGCACAGTTAAAAATATAAATAGCTTACTGCTGATATAACACACTGTTATCTTTTCCACGCCTTTCATTAATAATAAATGCAAGGATGAAACCAACTAAAATGTAAATCCATTACTTTCCTTTCATGTGCATCATATTAGATTCCAAGCAATCAAGCACAGACAAGAAAGCGAACAGCAATGCATATAGTTGCTCCTATCTAAGCACTACAAAATTCATTATTCACGAATTACAGATTTCCAATTGAATGAAAGAAGAAAAGATTATTTTTCCAAGTCATTCATCCATATCTCTATTTCTTTCCACATGACTGTCCTAACAATGGAATCCAAACGAAAGACAAATCAAGATAATAGTTCAGAGTGAAACTTACAAAATCCATTCGAATTCACTTTCCAGCAGCAAGAATAATTTCATTTATAATCCGCTTTAAACGAAAACAAGGAAGAATTCATCATCCATTTTCATATTTCATTTGAATCAGGCTCATATGAAAATCCGAAACAGGTTAGTACAACATTATGTTCATCCTAGATCAAACAGTATAAGGATGCAGACCATATATTTACCATACTAAAAGAAACCATATTTCTTTCACTGTAAGTTAAACAGATAAACAGTTATACAATCATGCAGTCAATAAATCACATGATTTCCTAATCCTGTGAACGTATCCCGTTCAAAATAACATATTATTCATTGTTGTTACCTACAACAAATCCAATAATCACATGAATATGAATTTCACCAAGTTAGAACAGCAGGCAGAAGAAGGATTCCCTTCCAATAAATGATTCTACCCAGTCCATTTTCCAAGTTCATAATAGTATGCAAACTCTAGAATGCAAAATCAGATGTCATTACCTTTAGCAAAGTAAACCGTACAGGGTGTCAATACATGAATCTAGTACAGTCAAGACAACCCACACAGCAAGACTAACTTTCTATGCATTTATTCTTTGTACAGCAATCCAAGATTAAGTCATAATCACCAAAACAGTTCGATCTTAAAAGACCGATCAGCATTAATAAACACAACTAATCATCATACCTTCCTAGCAAGAAACAATATATTTCTCTATGAGTTCAGAAGGAAAAACTATTCCTTTTCCAACTCTCACGAACATTCATAAAAATTCTAATGCCCATTCCTTTAAAATACAAGATGCCATTTCCTCATAATCCCGAAACAGCAGAAGGAAGAGAAAAGTCTTATCTCTTTTAAGCAAGAAAGGAAAGAACAACCAAAAACGTGTTATCTTTTCTTTCCCCAAGGCAATTCGTATGCTCATACAAAAAAACAATGTTGTATTCATCATAATCAACACAACAGAGAGAGAGAAAGAAACTATTTCCTTTTCAAAAGAAGATGTTTCAAGATAGAAATGACCTTAAGCAACTCATACATCCTCACCATTATATCACGAAAGCCCATATAACAAAGATCATTCACACAAAGAGTGAAACAACCCACACTGTCTACCAGATCCTTATATAATACTTAAAACATGAAGTAAAGTAATCATTCCTTAGAATTCGAAAGGAAATGCCATGCCTTTAAATCCCGAGACAGCAGATAGTAAACAACAAAAGATCTTATTTCCTCAATGAAGTTTTAACACAAAAACGACATCAAGCCGCGCACACAACATTCACTATCTTATCACCAAAGTTCATGTGACAAAGACAATCATACAGCAATAAGATGACCAATACTACTCGTACATACAGCCTTATTATCATCATTTTTTTTAAGCAAGAAAACCAGTTCGAAACTCCATCTAACGTCAACAACCAGCACAACATGGAGGTATTCCATTCAAGAAGTGCAAGACAGATAAACACAGCAACAGGGAAACAATTTTCCTATCATTCCAAAAATATCAGCAAGGGTCGACGAACCCAACTCATAGCAACACTTCTCAACTGTATTCTACTTCCATTTACATGCAAGACAGTTCCAACACAACAACAAAGAAACGATTACATAATAAGGAAACGATTACACAGCCTGTTCCAATTCCACACAGCACGAACAGAGAAAGAGAATACTTATTTCAAACCACCATACTTTGTCACACAACCGAATATTCATTTCCAACTTGATTCGTGCAAAAACAAATCAAGACCGAGCAACTAGAAACGATTCATCATATCATTTTCCAAAAAAAAGAAGCAAGAATCGATGAAACCCAATTCAAATCGACTCGACAACAATCACAAAATCAAAACCCAAGAGCAGGGTTGTTTTAATGAGACACTTAAACAAAGCAAGAATTTTTAAAGAGAAGGGCTTAACATGCCTGTAATCTCTTTTCCAGAACTCGAAGAAAGCTTCGTTTTCCGCGTTATTTCCTTCCACGGCGACAGCACAAACTTCCCAGCACTCCTTTCTTCTTCAGGCTTAGCAACAGCCTTAAAAATCTCCAAGAACAGTGTCAAATTCCAAGAGCTGGTTCGACTGAACCAGGCCAGAAAAACCAAATGCAGAGCAACTTTGCAAAGGCTCGAATCGACCAAATGAAAAACAAAATTTCCTCATACACTTTCCAAGGCGAACTGGTCGCGAGGACCAAGAACAATCAATGCAATTAAGGCTCTGCCTTTTCCTAGCTTCCCACGCCACCGCCACTTGAGTTGGCGAACTCAATTTTCAAATTTCCCATGCAAAACCGAATTTGGCTCTATCTCCAAATAGATGCCTCCATTTCTTACCTGCCCCGCCAAAACTGGCGCTGTCCACGTATGGACTTTTTATTAAATGCCAATGAATGCCCTTCCCTCATCCTTATCCTCTCCTTCCAAGGGTCTGCGCGCCCCTTTTGATTAGGATTAGTTTAGGTTGCATATAGTGTTCAACCTAGGTCTTAGTTTAGCCTTAGGTTATTAGAACTTAGGTTTATTTTTCCCTTTTTTTTTTTTTTGAATTTAAAAATCCACTTAGGATAGTAGTGTAGGATGCATGTTAGGACTTAGGATTAGTTTAGGTTTTTAATTCCTACTAACCACTAACACCAAACAACCTCCATCCTACCTTCCTACAGACATTCACATCAATGCAGAGCAGGACGTTCCGTCCTCTGGATCACGTGTCAAGGCCACCCGTGTCCAGGCATTTCTTGCCTCACGAGGTTCCAAGTTCGACAGTACAGGGCTCAAGAATCGAACCCCTGTCATTGGCATTTACGTGCCAGCTGCTCATACCTGCAATCAGGCGCTGCACGTTCATAACAACCTCGGGTTCGGTTCAAGAGTAAATCGATACAGAAATCACCAGAAGCCCTCAGCATACTTGGATCAATGAAATTGATTCAAGGTGTGCTGTCAATCAGTAACGAGAGTATAGCAAGTATACGACAATTTGTCGTCACATTAACAAACACACAAGTACAATAATTGTTGTCCTATACAATAAATCACAGCATGCAAGAATCCAAGTTAGCAACACATTCTTTTAAGATCAGAGTTTATCTTAACATGTTTGCCTTCATTCCAAAGCAAGCTTATAACAAAGATGTAAAACATTCACCAAATTCCCTTCCTCTGCATGGCATAGTTTCCACATTTGGTCCTCTTTTGGGTTACATTCTCCTATCCATGACGTTGAATGTGCCCCCAAAGAAAGGTTCATCATTTGGGTTTATACCAACTACACAACACAATGTCGTTATAGTTCATTTTTTCATCCATGACACAATGGGTTATACAACAAATGGGTTCAAACCAGTCTCTGAAACTCCACACACAACAACTTTTACAAGATAGATTGTCCTTAGCATTCTAGTGAGCGATTCTGAGTTTGAGGAACATCGACTTTTCTCCCTACACTTCTTCAGCCAATTGTGTTAGATCACCCAAAAAACCATAAAGTAATGAGATCTCTTCACTCTCTCGAAGTGGTTACAAGTTATAGGAACATCGACTTTCCTCCCTACTCTTCTTCGGCCAATGGTGTGAGATCGCCCAAAAAAATTGCACTTCATTAGCATTTATAGGTTCCTTTCTACACCCTTTTTCTCATCACGAATCAGGTGCACATGTTCATTTTTCATTTCCATACTTTCATTACATGTTTTTTACATATATACATGCATTTTTACACATATACATGTGTATTTGACTACTTGATCATCTTCTCTTTTGTAGGTTCATTCGTATGGGAAGCAAGCAGTCAACAACAACAACAACATCACTTGACATCACACACAACATACTAACATGTAGGTATATCACACACATTGGCATCTACACACGTGTTTTTACCCTAGGTCCACTCTCATCACCGTTTTACACTTTTACGTCTTTAGTCTCCATGCTCCGCCTTTTTCACTCCACGCTTTATCTATTCCTTTTGCATGCCTTATACATCGATATAATTAGATATCAAGTACACATCTCTATCCACTTTATGTTACCGAGCTTTCCACTAACCAACATAAAGTGGGGAAAATTGATCTGAAAATAATCAAGTTTTTATCTACCTGATCTCGGACCCTTGTAGGCTTTAAATATTTGTAGACAATTTGCTCCTTTTAAGTAATCAATTTAAACTTAATGCAAGACAATAAAGACAATTTCACAATGATTGATTACGAGTTCAACAATTGCCTACATCTCTGGGTTCTTTCGAACCGTTTCACTAGTCAAAACTTGTAAGTTACAATAGTACTTCCACAAGAAAACCTAATGGAATTTCACTTGCCTATCAGTACTTTAGTTCTTCAAATACTTCAAGATCATTCGAATCGTTCTTCACCTTCCTGATGCACACTCTCCTTCGGCTTCGATCGGCCTTCCCAATGCTATCAATGCACCCTCCAGCACTCTGGTCGACAATCCAAGCTTTGCAAGTGATTAGTGTGGCTCAATGGGCCTATTGGGTAGTTTACATTTTACTCCCAATCACAAATATTTCATCTACTATTGCCTAAAATAATAGGCCAATAAACAATATTTGTCTATAGTAATTTTAGGATTTTAATATAGTTTACAAAACTATATTAAAATTTCCCTATTACTAATTCTCCACATCCCACAATTAAGCTTAACAAAATAATAAGCTTCTCGGGCTAATGTGTGTTTCTACAATGAAATGGGTTCCCTATTTATACAAAAATAGGGCCCTTAAAATAATGCCTCAAATATTATCTAAGGCTAATATTAGCATAGCCCGTAGCAAAATAAATGGGATTATTTCCCATAGTGGCGGATTTACATTTGAAAAGGGATAAAATTTCACATTTGGTGGGTTTGATAATGTTTGACACTTTAATAAGCCTTTCCCCACACAAACATATTGGTCTTGGGACCACTTGAGGCTAACCGCCTCCACCTCCTTCTCATGTGGAAGCTTCCATAATGGACTTTGCCCCCCAACACCGCTTCATCCTCCCATCCCCACGTGGACTTAGAAAAAGATATGGGGTTGGTGGTTTATTTGGGTTTGGAGGATTATGTGGGCTGTACACTTCGCATTAATACATGGTTTCAAAATAAAACCCGCCCACTTAGACATGTGGCATGTAAATTGGTTTGTAAGTGGACTTACCTAGTTAATATAAATTTGACCCATACAATGTGGTATAGAAAATAATTAACTTGGTCCATAGCATATAGTCCACTTTTCATCTCTCGATAGGAAAATCGAGTGAATTCGATTCGTGGTGGCAAGCCATGTGGTGGCTTGTGGACCCACCACGTCGGCGATAATACCATAGTCCACATAGCGGTCGGGCTCCCCTCCGTAACAAAAGTTGAGCCTCTTATTCCGATGAGCAATCTTTTTACGATCCCGAAAGACCAGAGATCAAAACCAACAAACGAATCCCTTTTCCTTTTCTCCACGTGTCACAGTGCCATTGGTCTAATATTGACCAGTTGACCAGAGTTGACTTTCCTGTTGACTGAACTTTGACCGGACATATCTAGAGCTCCCGATGTCCATTTTTGTCGCATTCTCATAGTCATTGGAAATCTCTCGAAATGATATTACTACTAAAAAATTAGGGATGTTTAGGGAACTTTCAAAAATGATCCCCTGATCACACCTCCCCACTAAGAAAGGCTTTTTGTCCCAAAAATCTTATATTGGAACATTTTTCCATCCCGTCCTAAATCTAGAAACTCTACTACCACCTCAAAAGTTCTGCTATAGTAGACCCTTGGGTCTCTTCCTCTGCAACCTCCTCATTTTGAAAACTTGGTTCCTATCCTGGGACCTATGGGTTATGGGCCCACGACACTTCCACTGTGCCACTCTGATATCCGAAGAAGACCTCCACACCTCCGTTGTATGGTGCTAAGTTTCTGAATGAAACCTCAACACTCCTATTGTGTGGTGCTAAGCTTCCAGATATCTGACAACAAGGATCTTCTTTTACCCAATAACAGATCCTATCTCCAAGTTGATTCCGCATAATCCAAACTAGTTTAAAGGAACTCCATGTTACTTAGAGCTATGATTGATCCGATGTCGATAATGGACAATGAATTGTCCCTTTTCAAACCTCAATGCCTCCGTTGTGTAGTGCTAAGTCTCTTGTAGACCTCAACACCTCCATTGTGCAAGTCTTCAAGTCTCTTACTGCACCTCAATGCCTCCTCAGTACAGTGACTAAGTCTCTTGTGGACCTCAATGCCTCCACTATGCGGTCTTAAGTATCTTTCGAGACCTCAACACCTCTACTTCACGATGCTAAGTATGATGATCAACTATCATATGAATGTGTGGTTACAATTCACCTAATCGAATGACGTTCCGAGCTAATCTTTTGAGATCTCCTTTTGTTGACAAACAATATTAGGTACCATTCTGCTAGATGCCCATAATGGTTTCTCCATAGAACAAAGTTCCGATGTCCCAATGTGATTCATCTATCATTTTGCTACATGATCACAATGCCTCTACATAGAATAAAGTTCTCGAGTTGACCTATGTGAGCTCTATTGTTTGCACAAATGGCATATCAATCTCTAAGCTTTATATGAGTCAAATCCTGTATCCAAGCTATAACAGGTACTCACAAGCTGATTAGGAGATATGTTTGGAGCATTAATCAAATTTTCTAAGTAAGAAAATCCACTGAGTATGGTAAACATTTCTCTCATCATTTTCTCACAAAATCTGATCTCTAAACAAATACTGCATATTATTCATCAATCTGAATTATGTAATATATAATTGAAAAAATTTGACTTTCCCATTTTAAAGGACTTTCACTTTCGTGTATTACCGAGTCTGGGTTGAATTTTCAACCGGTGGTGGAGTAGAAAACTCCTTTTCCTTTCGATAGGCCTCAATTCCATCATTGGCTTACCTTTACTCGATGGTGAGATGGATGCAGTTTCCAACAATTTTCCACCCGGTGCCCATTCCTCTGGCAATGAGCACAAAAATTCCTCTTAAAATCCTTTTTTTGGGATGAGGAACTCTTTCTGCCATTTCTTGACTTTGCATGATGAGATTGGTCTTTCTGATTTTCCTTGTTCCTAACGAACAACATCAACTTCTTCATCAATGTCCTTCTTTTCCAACATCTGGCCACATAATGATTATGCAATCCACAAAAAGTACATGGAAAGGAATTCCACATCTTCTGAAAATCATAACCATACTTCTTAAGCTGAAAAAGTGGATCAAAAGTTTTATTGTGCTTATGATTATGGTAAGAAACTGGAGGTGGAATCTCATTACCTCTTTGTTAATTTCTCTTACCACATCTTGCTTGTGATGACGAAGCACAACTTTCCTACTCAGAATCTTCTTATAGGACTAGTGGGGTATTCACTTTGCTTTCAAAAGCTTGTCTCCCATCGCATTCTTGGAGCATTCTCCAATTTCCATCCCCACACTAGAAAAACCCAAACCTGTAAAATGAGGACGATCCTCGACCTGTATTGGGTTAGATATACCTTGGCCATTTTTACTAAGGCCTCTTCCATCAAATCCCATTTTATCTAGCAACTTGGATCTAATGCCTCTAGTATGCTTTATACCAAAAAGACTCCATTACCTAAATCAAACTGAATGGAGGAAGAAGAAGATTCTAGTGGTGAACAACTTACAGTGCAATCATTCGCCATGGTCACTGCATCTGAAGTTGAAGGTATTTCCTTTCTCTGATCACCACATTACAACATTTCCAAGAGCTCATCCTTGGTTTGCAATTCTGATTTCAAGCGAGCATTCTCCTCTTCCAAGGAGTAATACATTGATCGCAGGAGAGAGTTATCTTCCTGGATCTAGTGATTATAAGCTTCAACCTCATCGAGCTTTGCCTGTTTATACATCTTGCCCATAGTGCACTTGTTCCCTATTCACACAAATTGAACCAAGTACACCAATATTGAAGTAATCACTATGTTAATCAGATTTATGAAGAAAAATGGAGCTAAACCAGCTCTGATACCAAACTTGATCCGAAAATAATCAATTTTTTATCTACCTGATCTCGGACCCTTGTAGGCTTTAAATATTTATTGAAAATTTTCTCCTTTTAAGTAATCAATTAAAAATTAATGCAAGACAATAAAGACAATTACACAATGATTGATTACAGAGTTCGAAATTACCTACGTCTCCGAGTTCTTTCGAACCATTCCACTAGTCAAAACTTGTAAGTTACAATAGTACTTTCACAAGAAAACCTAATGGAATTTCACTTGCCTATCAGTACTTCAGTTCTTCGAAGACTTCTGATGATCATTCGAATCGTTCTTCACCTTCCTGATGCACACTCTCCTTCGGCTTCGATAGGCCTTCTCGACACTATCAATGCACCCTCCAGCACTCTGGTCAACAATCCAGGCTTTGCAAGTGATTAGTGTGGCTCAATGGGCCTATTGGGTAGTTTACATTTTACTCCCAATCACAAATATTCCATCTACTATTGCCTAAAATAATAGGCCAATAAACAATATTTGTCTATAGTAATTTTAGGAATTTAATATAGTTTACAAAACTATATTAAAATTTCCCTATTACTAATTCTCCACATCTCATAATTAAGCTTAACAAAATAATAAGCTTCTCGAGCTAATGCATGTGTCTATAATGGGTTCCCTATTTATACAAAAATAGGGCCCTTAAAATAATGACTCAAATATTATCTAAGGCTAATATTAGCATAGCCCGTAGCAAAATAAATGGGATTATTTCCCATATTGGCAGATTTACATTTGAAAAGGGATAAAATCCCACATTTGGTGGGTTTGATAATGTTTAAGGCTTTAATAATCCTTTCCCCATACAAACATAGTGGTCTTGGGACCACTTGAGGCTAACCGCCCCACCTCCTTCTCACGTGGAAGCTTCCACCATGGACTTTGCCCCCAACACCGCTTCATCCTCCCATCCCCATGTAGACTTAGCAAAAGATATGGGGTTGGCGGTTTATGTGGGTTTGGAGGATTATGTGGGCTGTACACTTCACATTAATACATGGTTTCAAAATAAAACCCACCCACTTAGACATGTGGCATGTAAATTGGTTTGTAAGTGGACTTACCTAGTTAATATAATTTCACCCATACAATGTGATATGGAAAATAATTAACTCGGTCCATAGCATATAGTCCACTTGTCGTCTCTTGATAGGAAAATCAAGAAAATTCAATTCGTGGTGGCAAGCCATGTGGTGGCTTGTGGACCCACCACGTCGGTGATAATACCAAAGTCCACACCTGGTGTCGGGCTCCCCTCCATAACAAAAGTTGAGCCTCTTGTTTTGACGAGCAATATTTTTATGACCTGTCAAAGACCGGAGATCAAAACCAACAAATGACTCCCTTTTCCTTTTCACCACGTGTCACAATGCCATTGGTCTAATATTGACCAGTTGACTAGAGTTGACTTTCCCATTGACTGAACTTTGACCGGACATATCTAGAGCTCCCGATGTCCGTTTGCATGCGTTCTCACAGTCGTTGGAAAGCTCTTGAAACAATCTTATATCCTGACACAATTTATGGATGTTTAGGGAACTTAAATAAAATTATCCCCTTATCAAAAATGTAGACACTAAATCATGCACTTTGGGTAAATATTTAGTCTCGGTTTCATACTACCATTCATATGGTTCTTGAGTGAAAAAGAGTACTAATCAACCCATGTCTTTTTCCATCTTGGTTTGTTTTCTGTTGCTTACTTTCAATCTTGCACCCGCATTTCCCACTGTATTTTCATACTACATTTTTCTTATTTTTGATTGGGGTACCAGTGGGACCGGGCGCCCCAAGTGCCCCGATCCCCTTTGGGTTCCTTGATCCTCTTTACACTTTCCTCTCACCTTTTGGGAACTTTCTATCTGTTTTTGAGATTTCTATATTTTTGGTGGTCGGCCTTTTCGAGGTTAATTACGAAATTATATCAAGAGAACTATATAAATATAAAGTTATGAGACCATAATGAGGGACCAAACACTAAGCACTACTACTACCACCTAAGGTTACATCCCTCAAAGGTTTTTATTGCTCCATTTACATTAATCTAGCTCCATCACAAGGGAAAAAGGTTGGTTCATCTGCATCACACTTCATAAGAGGGGAGTTAATTCTATTCCATGCACCATTTACTTACATTATACATCTAGTTATTGCTCATTTACTCATGAAGTGCAACTAGCACAAAAGCACCTAGGTACAATTCCACACACACACACACTAGAACTACATTGGGTCTGAGATGTAGTGTAGTGCTCAATGATAAGTCCATCCATTTGGCAGCTGAGGACAGTCTGACCCCTTCATATGTATCTTTCTTTTATAGGGTTTTGATATTTTTCTTAGGATTTTGCGCAGTGTTTCCTCCATCTCGATAGACAAAGGACATCCAACGAAGTTCATTGACATTCTTGTGACAAGAAGTGAACACAGGAGATCATTTAGTGACACCTCAGAGGAGATTTCCTGGTCATTTCCACATACCAGGGTGCCTAGATTTCATACCAAGGTGCCCTTATCCTTCTCCAGCCACCCTAATCTAGCCAAACAACTCAGATCTGCACTTTTTTGAGCTCATGTGCCATGGTTTCCTCCTCATGTTCAACCAATCTCCACAAAGAACACGGTCCCGCGACATCTTCGAATCAACTAAGGCCTTTCTAACCCTCTTTTCACATTAGGGTTTCACATTTTATTTGTTTAGCTTTTTGGGTGTATTTCAGTATTTATTTATCTATTATCTACTACTTCTATAACATCAGATTAGGCTAATATATTCCATTTTAGTTTAATCAACATCTAACGAAGAAGGAACCAAAAGAATATATTGATATTTACAATGATGTATTCACGTAAAAAATGAAAAAAAAGGTATTGAAGGAAATTATGGACATGTTTAGTCCACTACTCTTTGAGTGTAGTATTCAAGAAAATAGTAATTATTATTTTGAATGATTATTTAATGTTTTACTACATTAAATTTAATTTTCTTACTTATTTTTACAACACATATTAGGTAGAAGCACATACTAGTGAATGCATGTGACACGAGATGGGTAATCTCCTTAGAACTTTTCTCTATTATTATGAATACCAAGATTGAAGAACACTTTAGAGTTAAATTTTAGTTTATGCTTTACTATTTTTTAAAATATTTTATATTTCATAAATTTAATATGTTTTAATTTAGTTGAAATGTTGAACTAAAAAGAATATTCTTTTAAATGATTTGTTGTCTTTCTTGAGCTATAAACATGAAACATAGAATAAGTCGATCATATCGGGATGGTCATAATGTTCCAAGTCAACCATGCTAATAACAATACATGTAGATGCATGAATGCAATAGCAAGAAAGGTCAAAAATTCTATGGGTCCTATGGGATTCAAGAAAGAAAGCACTTAATTTGTAAGTACATATTATTAATTATTTTCCACTAATAAATGTTTAGAGTTAAATTTAGTTAATCACAATATAATTCAATATTATATTTAAATTTTCTAACATGAGGAATATTATGGGTAGTGTATCCAACCCCGGTAAAAGTGTGTGTGTGTGTGTGTGTGTGTGTGTGTGTGTGTGTGTGTGTGTGTGTGTGTGTGTGTGTGTGTGTGTGTGTGTGTGTGTGTGTGTGTGTGTGTGTGTGTGTGTGTGTGTGTGTGTGTGTGTGTGTGTGTGTGTGTGTGTGTGTGTGTGTGTGTGTGTGTGTGTGTGTGTGTGTGTGTGTGTGTGTGTGTGTGTGTGTGTGTGTGTGAGAGAGAGAGAGAGAGAGAGATCAAATGGTTGTTAATGGAGTCGTAGCACCACTAGTACATACACATTTTATCTTGATTGTAAAATACAATTGCAAACTATTTTTGTTTTCTAATTTTATTTATGAGATTTAAATAACAACATTTTACTTTTGTTTTATGTAGGTGAAATTCTATATCGTCCTTAAGAGCAAGTGAGTGCATGTCTCAAACTATTAATGGGAGTAACATCACTCCTAGAGTTCTTCACATTTAGGAAATGCTTTATCTAATGGATCCAAAGTGGAGATATTAATGCTAGAGAGAGTTTTGAGGTTTTCGTGATAATTGGAGTTTAGAGAGACACTAAATAAGAGGGTTAGGATCGGGAATGAAGGTTAACGTAAATGTTGATGTTGACCTAATGTTTATGGTCAATCATGATATTATAGATTGGAGACTAATTTTAAATCTTATTATTATGACTTTTAATTTATTATTGTGATGTTTCATTATCATGTTTAATATAATTATTGTTTTGTTAAATGTTTTATTATTAAAACTAATGTTGAAATTGAACTCTCATTTAGTATCACAACTAAAATCAGATCTAGTGTCCCAATTAAAATCCCATTTAGGATTGCAATTAATTGAGACCTAATTTCATAATTAAAATCTCATTTATATTTACAATTAAAATTGAACGTAATATCATGAATGTTGATGTTGATACGTAAAACACGAATCATAGGTCAAACATAAGTCATGCACCTTAAGTTGCATATTAAGTCTCATCTCCTCGAGATAGGCTAACGTCCCAATTAACATTGCCTCAATGTTTCTAGGCTTCATTGTTAGCATGGGATGTTGGGTAATGTTGGACATGATATTAGCATGTCTTTAGCTTTACAAATGTTATTTGGAGTTCAAAAGATTGTTATTTGATCAATAATACCACTTTAACTGAAACTCATTTCACTCAAAGTGTTGTAGTGTTCCGTCTAAAACACTGGTTTACTTTGAAACACAAGAAGCCCCGTGTCTATTTACTATTGTCTGTTTTAAGTGCACTGAATATGTTTTAAGTGGCGAAGAAGGATTGTAAGAAAATCTTTTGAAGTATAGAGTGCAGCACAACTTTTTCCTTTAAATCCTTTTGAATTATCTTTTTAACAAAGGATGTGAATATTTTCTATCTATTTTGAACAAAATATTCTTGCCTTAAATCCATTTTATTGTTGGCCCAAGGTTTGATTTGCTCTGATTTTTGTTAATTATTTTGAAATGCTTGACGAGTATCATTAGTCGTGGAATTTACAAAGGCAATGTCAACATTATCTTGGCTAATTTTCGAACTGTAATTTTTTTTTCCATCTATATTTTGTTTTTCGAGTGTTTGTTTGAAGTAAAGTGAGTAATTTCACAAAGTGTTTTATATCAGTGAGTAACTTAGATTCAAATCAACAGTCTCTATCTCAGTTCATTAGCTAGGCAATATCTAAAGCACGTGGGTTCATATTGAGGTAATTAAAATTAATAAAATTAAATTCAATATACCGGTAGACATGAGACCAATGTTTTGAATCAGGTATTGGGGGTAGGTTAGAGAGATGGGCCAAAGGAAATAGAGGTTTACTTTTAATATAAAACTAAAACATTTGAACCCTAGTTTTTAAAAGTAAATACCTTAAAATTGGAAAAGGAGTGTGGTCATAAATTAAATTATAATCTCTTTTTAATAAATAAATCTAGATTCTTAACCAAGAAATAATAAGATGGTAGAAAACTAGGATTGAGTATGCTTTTCAACACAAGTGATATTATTTCACCATCTTAATTATTTGAAGAACTATTGATAAATGAATAAAGCTTAACATATATAAGGTGACTTGTAATATGTATTCAATGGCTTCAAACTATCTTTCAAAAGGAAATGCATATTAAAAAAATTGAGTGAGAAATATAATGTATTTTTGTCTAATATATTGGGGTAGAAATAAAAAGGGGTAAATAAAATTGTAATTGAAAAATGGGTAAGTAAGGTACATAGAAAAAATAGGGGGTATTTTCATTCTAATAATATAACAGGAGGGGGTATTATCAATTGAATAATTAGAGGTAGAAACTAGAATTAAGGGTATTCTTTAATACCCTTTGAAATAATACCATACTTTTACTAAGTGAATCCCCGTGCTCTATCTTGACATGTAATGTTAGTTCTCTCATGTTGCCCTTGATAGTATTAGTTAGTTATTGTGTTGTTCTCTGATGTTGTCCTCAATAATATGGGTTAGTTGACGTGCATCTTGGAATTCTAAATTTTTATTCAATCAAAAAATTAATTTCATATTGATTGATTGGTTTATTCTGCAGAACATATAAACTTAATATATTATGATCTTTATGTTAATAGTATATATTGACATCACAATAGAAGTGGTCCTCTTACTAACATAGAGGTGATACCACAATGGAAGTGGTTCTTTTACTAATACAATGGTTGATCGGTTGTCTCTTTTGCTCAGCATTATCCTCTTCTCCTTTATCACTACAAAATCATCCAAACAAACTGTAAAATCATCTCTAAAACATGTCTCCCTACATTTCATGCTCGCCTTCCTCTCTAGACTCCTCTTTGGCTATGAAAAATCTCTTACAAAAATGTAAAATCATCTCTAAAGCAAGTCTTACTTTATTTCTTTCTCGGTCTTTCCTCTCCTCCCCTTTAGCTACAAAAAAATCCAAAAATAACTGTAAAATCACATCTAAAGCATGTCATATTACATTTCTTGCTAAGCCTTCCCCTCTCCTCCTCTTTGACTGCAAAAAAAATCCATAAAAACTGTAAAATCACTTCTAAAACATGTCTTGCTACATTTCTTTCTCAGTCTTACCTTCTCCTCTTCTTTAGCTAAAACAAACTCCTAAAAATACATCAAAATCATATCTAAAACATGCCTTACTATATTTCTTGCTCAGCCTCCCCTCTCCTCTTTAACTACAAAAAAATTAAAAAAAAGTAAAAGCTTGAATTTTATATGAAAAAGCTTGATATCTTGTGTAGCTTCTCCATGTCTTTTTATTCCCCAAATACGACATTGATAGCTTCTTCTTTTTCAATCAACTTATTCACCAAAGGCTTAAAATGAGAAGAAATAATGAATGAAGGCAATACCAATTAACCATAGACAAATGTGAACCGCTTCAATCATATAAAGGAACTTGGTGAGCCTTGTCCCATAGTTTGGCAATATTCTAACCAAGAGGATATGGATTTTCCATCCCAACTACAGTATCCGTGCGACTCTGAAAGACTTTTGCATAATGCCAAAACAAACACAGCCATCTTTGGGGGACCATCTGCTCAAACTATCAAGGGGACCATCTTCCTATTTATTGTGGACGCTACAAAAATCCAATTTTTGTTGGATTTTATTCTATGCATCGTCTTTTTCATTCCAACATTTTAAAAAATTGTATGCAATGAATTCAGATTTCCATCGTGATTTTAATCATTGAATGCCCTCCACACTGGAGATGACACACATTCAATGATGCATTACAACTATACTAGGACATGTGAAGCGAGAGCCAATAATCTTTTCATTGCATTAACACACAATCAATCATGCATGAGCGTGACAGTATAGGACAATTTGTTTTATTGAAATAAAGGGTGATGAATGGGGATTTTCCCCATCTTAAAGATTTTACCTAGTTCAATTATTGATCAATTAATACAAAAGTTTTATTTAAAAAGTGGTAAATAGTACATTGATTTGTTGACATTTTAAATTATTAGTGTATGTGATAGTAGTAAGAATGATTTTGAAATGTATCAAAAGATATATTTAATTTGAGTAAGAAAATATGTAGGGGAGAGGACCCTATAATTGTGCACCTAACTTTAGGGGCACGCAAATATATGTAGGTATGTCGGTAGCGTAAAAAAATTATATCATCATGTAGCGTATGATTGTGCCATATCAACATTTTCGTTTCACGTGTTTATTTGGAGGGAAAAGTAGTTTTTGAATTGATTTAATATGAAGAAAATTAATATAAAACATTTGAAAGAGGGACCAATGACCGAGCGCCCTATGTGTCACATTCTCATTAACTCTTAAAAAGTGTAATTAACCAAAAAGTGAACAACTATTGGTGCTTTTGTCAACAACCTATGGTGAAAAGAGATGTACATGTTTTGGTGCCTGCTCGGTTATAGGGTCCTCTCCCTATTTACTTGTTTTTAAAGGATTATAAAACTAGTATAAATATTGTAAATACATCTATTTAAAAATGTAAATTTATATCAATTTCAAGGTTTTTATTTTGGATTTTACACATATCACATATATTAACATTTTTTCATTCTCTTCATATTTTCCTTTAATAAATGACAAAAAAACTTTTCAAAAAAAGGCTCCCAAACTCTTCCATAAAGTCAAGATATTGTTATTTGTTTGATTGGTTTCTTGAAATTCATAAAGAAACTTGCTAGTGACAATCAAATGGACATAAAATTTAATATTACAAATAAAAGTTCATACACTCACACCATTAGATGTCACCTCTTGTTGTCATTGTAGAATACGTAACGACATAATTAAACAAAAAAGGGAAGGTTAAACAAATATTCATTCTAAATCGAACTAATCAATAACATATTAGTAAGAGAATAAGTTCCATTATAAAAATAATTGTAGGATTTTTAAAAATATTCCAAAATTAAAAAGATAAAAGAAGACAGAGCAAGTAATCATTCTAAGTGAACCAATCAAATGATCATTCTCAATCAAACTAATCAATAATATAGTAGTGCGAGAATCACTTCCATTGTAGGTTTTTAATAATATTTCAAAGTTAGAAAAGATTAAAGAAGAGAGAGCACACAATCATTCTAATTGTGCAACCAATCAAATAATCATTCTCAAAGTAATTGTAGGGTTTTTAAAAAATATTCCAAAGATGAAAAAGACAAAAGAAAACAAAGTTTGTAATCATTCTAATCGTGCAGCTAATCAAGAATATATTAACAAGATGACCACTTCTATTACAAAAATAACAATAATTTTTTTGAAAAATTATGAAAATAGAGAGGAGGAAAAAAAAAAGGGAAGGATAAAACAAGTAATAATTTTTAAGAAATAACCAATAAACCATTATATTAATAAGACTCACCACTCACAGGATACTTATTAGACTACCAACCAATGAACTTTCGCATTCAATGCCTTACATTTCCAAGAAATTACAATTTCACATTGGAAGAGAGGGGGCAAGCCTTACGGTTGTGAGATTTACAGGTGGTAGTTGAGATTGCGATATTGCACTGTCAATTTCAATGCAAAATCCCGCCCCACTTTTTGGACAAAAAGAAATTTGATCGTGTTCCAACCCCAAAAACAAAACAAAAAAAGGGAGAAGAAAAAGAGTGCGCTAGATTCCAGCGAGGAAAGAGGCAAAGAAGATCGGAAAAAGAAAGGCGTATATTGCCGAAAATGCTGTCGTCCTCTCGAGGTGGATTAATGGATACCATGCGCGTGATCCGGCGGTACGCTGCATGTCAGGAAGAGGAAGAGGAAGAGGAGAGGAAGAGGAGGGGGAGGAGGAGGAAAATACTTAGCAGAGTCCGAGTATTTTTGTGTGGATATGCGTGTGGCCTATAATGCCCTACAAAGTTGAGGAGCCAAAAGGCCAAAGGGTATAAGAGGGGACATGGAATGAGACGGGTGGGGCTAGCCAGTACCGAAAATCCTTTTCACAAAATCTAGCCACCCGGATTCGAATCTCCGTCTCAGAGAAAAATCCTTGATTGCGTAGCAGTGTGGGACGACTTCCACGTGCTTTTCGCCTCGCCTCTTTCAATGCGAAAACGAAGTGTGATTTGGAGGCCTGTAGAATGCAGGCGACACTGAATTAATTCCACAACTTGGTAACAATTTTTCCCATAGACTTGAGAAAATGTGTGTCGGAATGGTGTAGGCCGCGGCAGCTTTTGTAGGGAGCACTGAGCGTTTGTGTATTGTGTGGCCCCTGCCGACGACTCGTACACACGGGCGCGGATATAACAGAGGCGCACATGGGGAGTCGGGAAATATAAATATGACCTCCCCCCTCCTCACTCCTGAGGATTCGATCCTCTGACCTCGTGGCTATTACCAGAACGTAAGTAACACTGGGTAGCTTAATCATATACGTCTCGGTATCCGCGTGGGGCATCTTTATTTAGTGGGATGATCACTTTTAACGTTGGCGAATTAGGGCATGTGAGCTAGTGATAAGCCAAAAAGGACGAGGATGTCTGCCATTATTCCAGAGATTCAGGTATGATATCCGGGCATATGGTCCCACAGGATCCGCTTCTTCAAGACCAAATCTCCATCTCCGTCTTCGTCACACTCTGCCAATATAAGTATAATCCACCCCGCACCCTCTTCATTTGCGTTTTTTTATGTGCCCGAGTGAGATGAGTTATCTACACATATTTTTCATGGTGTTTATGGGGCTGCTGTGCTGTATCTCAGCGCCCTGCAAGCCCAGCGCAAACCAGAACCAGAACCAGAACCAGAAT
The DNA here is from genome assembly GCA_018340775.1 of Taxus wallichiana var. yunnanensis. Taxonomy (NCBI): domain Eukaryota; kingdom Viridiplantae; phylum Streptophyta; class Pinopsida; order Cupressales; family Taxaceae; genus Taxus; species Taxus wallichiana. Next base: position 131,542,132 of record CM031235.1, read on the forward strand.
CAGAGCCGGAGCCGGAGCCGGAGCCTGTTTGAGAAATACAAACAGCTCGACAGCCCGCGCCTCGACTCGGCCGACACGGCCGCTGCGGCTCTGGACTTCGGCCGGATTTATCATCACAAACCCGCAGCTATTCTTCGGCCAGTGGACGCGGAGGAGATCGCCGATTTTGTGCGGGCTGCATATGTATCCAGCGAGCTTTTTCTGACAGTCGCCGCGAGGGGCGCGGGGCATTCCATATATGGACAGGCACAGGCGCGGGCGCCTGATGGGGTTGTCGTCGATATGCGGTCTCTGAGAGGGATCGAAATCAGGAAGAGTGAAATGAATGCCGACGTCGCTGCGGGAGAGCTGTGGGCAGACGTGCTGACGGAATCTCTGAAAGTTGGGCTGGCGCCTCGATCCTGGACCGATTATTTGTTTCTCACTGTGGGTGGGACCCTGTCCAATGCAGGCATCAGCGGCCAGACCTTTCGCCATGGCCCTCAAATCACCAATACCCTGCAGATGGAAATAGTCACAGGTACTTACCTGCCTCATATCTTCTCTTCACGCTTTGATATTTCTCTTCTGTCAGTGGATGCGTCAGGTCAGATAAAACAGAATTTAAATTAAAAGCATCGGTGACACGTCCGAGTTATATGACATGATATAGTGAATCCAAATATTTTATGATCACTTAAAATACAATTTTTTTATAAAAAGTGGTCGTATATCGTATATCACAGAAATAGTATTTACAGTCCATAATATTATGGAATATATTTGGATAATATAGTGTAACGGCTTTTGTTTCTATGGATCGCTCCATGATAAGGACGAGAATTTCTAACACTCAATGATAATGATAATGATCGATCTATTATAGACATAAGATCGCACAATTAGTTTCAAATGAATTTTTTATATTTGTTATTTGTTTCCTCCTCAAATCTACGGTATTTGAGATCTATTGAATTGAGTTGAATATAAATTGTATATTTGATTTTATTACATATTTTTCACGTTGTTGGTGCTTTAAGGTATTGTTTATGTAATTATAGGATCTCACCAATAATTTAATTATATTATTAATTTGTTGTGTTTTATTTGTAGAATTCAAACAATCAATTTGATTTTATTATTAATTTGTTATGTGTTTTCTGTGTTTATGTTTAAATATAGTAGAATTACCGGGAAGAAAATAAAATGAATAGATTTTAAATGAGTTGGGTACCTAACTAATTTTTATAAACTTTTAAACTTTTCTATCAATTAAAGTTCAAATTTCTATATTAATTTAATGCTTTTCTTAAGTGAGTTGGTCTTCTTAACTCATTCAGTCTTAGATATGACAGTTTCTTCCATCCATTTTATTGTACCATTAATAATATATTATACATTTTTATTAATAAAAATACACTTTCTAGTATTTTAGAACAAATACTTGGAGAAAAAAATTATTTAAAAGAAAAGAAAAACTTCCTTACTTTACATTTTACACTAAAACATCATTTTAAAAACTATGTCAAACTTTTTCTATTTTGACAAAAACTTTTTATATAACGACAAAAATTATAAATCTTATATTTTTCTTTGTAGGAGACAAAACTTACACTTCAAATTAAAATTGGTGTATTTTTCTTTGTTGGTGACAAAACCTCTAATTGAAATTAAAGTTGGTGCATTTTCCTTTATAGGCGAGAAAACTTAGCCCTACTTTGATAGTTTTCTTTATACATCGAAATTGTATTTAAAAACAATGCTGTTTTAAGCCTAAAAAATTACTTCAAACACAGGGACTGGAGAGTTGAGGAATTGCTCTCCCACTGAAAACGAGGGATCTATTCTACGCTGCGATGGGAGGACTGGGGCAGTTTGGCATCATAACCAAAGCTCGTATTATACTGGAACCTGCTCCTGACAGGGTAAGATTTCTTTTATTATTGGACATGTATGTAAAATTAGTACCAGTTAGGCGAAACTAAATCTTATAGTTATGATCTTATAAACTACTTATATTGTCACAACTCATAAATGTTGTCGTTGAAACTAATTTTTACAAGTTGAATTCTTCACCAACCAATTTATCCTTATCAGATTGGTGTCTTCTTCATCTAAAACTTTGTCACGGACAATCCTAACAATATCTTTTATCTCCAAATTAACAACCCATTTGTTTTCAAAGAGAGTCGTCTCTATCCACTTATCGAATGCTAACCTTAACAATTTCGTGTCAGGTAAGGTGGGTTCGAATCTTCTACAACGATTTGCAGCAATTCACCACAGACCAAGAGCTCATTGTAACCATGCACAACAGCGTAGATTATTTAGAAGGCTTCGTTGTTCTCAATAACAAAGCAATGCACAGCTGGTCCGTTGGATTTCCTACAGAAAAGCCACTCAATGAAAGCTTTGTCCATGGCGCTGGAAACCAGGCCTATTTTTGCATTGAAATAGCCAAGTATTACAAGCACCATGAAACCGCTCATATGAACAAGGTATGCACAATATTTTTGTTCGATGGTAGTGATATTCTGATCGAAGTCTTACGGCATAATTTTCATAGGCGTTATCTTGGTAAAGTGGTATATAACTCAGTAATCCTGTATTTATTTTCAGGTTATGGAAACGGTCATTTCGAAATTGAGTTTCATTCAGTCATCCATTTACAGCGTGGAGGTGTCGTACTTTGATTTTCTGAATCGTGTGCACGTCGAAGAATTGAACTTGCGATCTAATGGACTGTGGGAAGTCCCTCATCCATGGCTAAATATGTTCATCCCGCAAGCCCAGATTCATCATTTTATTTCCAACCTCACGAACATCATACCTCGCCATGCCTTCAATGGCCCAGTTCTCATATATCCTCTCTTAAGAAGCAAGTATGGACACTCATAATTTTTTTCCTTAAAATATTTATAGGAGTTTTTGTGACTCATAACTTAACAGATAATACTTTACTGCAGGTGGAATACAAATATGTCTGCAGTATTGCCGGAGGATAAAAACGAAATCTTTTATGTTGTGGGATTGCTTCGATCTGCAGAGCCCCATTGTTCTTCGGGGACCTCCTGCATGGATAAACTGCTCTTACAAAACCAAGAAATAGTTGAAATATCAACCACCGTGACAGAGCTTACTAATGGTGCTGGTGCCAAGCAATATCTGCCCTATTATACCCGTGAATCGCAGTGGAAGAATCATTTTGGAAGCCAATGGGAAAGATTTATGCAGAGAAAAGCAAGATACGATCCTTTAAACATGTTGGCTCCTGGACAAAGAATTCTCAAAAGAAAGAAGTACAACACTTCAGCATATCAATAGAAAAACCAAAAATACTGTAACACGATAAAATGGTGTTATATAACATATCGCGGCATAAAAGCAACCGTTCCATGCCTTCAAATCACGACTGCAGTCTCGTGAGCGTATTCAAGCTTACCGCGGCTTCTTTTTTCTGTCGCTTCTTCCAAATCTGTACAGTAGCAAATACTGAAGTGTCTTTTTTTTTTGTCTTCTAATATACGTAGAGCATACAATTTTATTTAAACAAGTGTCGTTTTGCAGGTGAATTAAATTTTTTAATTTTTAAGTTATTTTAAAATGACTTCATTATTTCAAAAGGTAGTGCTTTATCTAATCTCATTTTTACATTTATTTACTACTCAATAAACACATGATATTTCGAAATCGCTTACAGGGAAGGCACTTGTTTTTTCAGTTTTTTAATATAATTATGGTTGTGGATATAATAAAAGTGAATATATATATTATTTTATAAATAAATCTTGAACAGGTGACTCTTGTAATCCAAGTTCTAATATATTCCTTTGTTTAGGTTAATTAGTTTAGTGTATTATTGGTAATATTATTTAGATGCTTGGTTTATTCGTATTTGTGGAGTGAGGTATTTATATGCTATTGCAAAGATTGATCGTCATTGAATTTATTCGAGTCATTGAATTTTCATTGATTTTTTTTTATTATACAAGAATATTAATTTCTTTGTATAAGAAAATGTAAAAATTTCATAATCTTTCACATCAATAATTTTAACATAATATTAAATAAAACTTTTTAATTGATTCACAAATAATATTTTTTAAATTAAGATTAATTAATTTATTAACAAATATTAATTCCACTTTAAGAATTCAATAAAATAAAAATATTTAAAAAACAAAATAAAATATAATTTTTTAAAAATTACACAATCTTTTTAATAAGAAGCAATCATAGCTTTCTCTTTGATAGGACCATCAAATGCATGCATGGAAAGTTCGTCAGATTGACTTTGGAGAGATATTTATATCTCTTTAAAGTCATCCCTAAAAGCTAGCCGAACCGTATTAAAAACGCGAATGTAATGGGCCACACTATAAAGTGGTCCTTTGTTTACCATTTATGAAACTTTAATACAAAAAGTTTTTAAGTTGGATAAACAAGTACTTAAAACTCCACGCTGAAAAGTTTCCTAGCAAAGTTTTTTCACTTCAATAATAAATAATTGATTTCTACAAAATGTACTAATTAATTAAAAAATAAGAAATTACTCTATATAATTTTACTCTAAGTTAACGTCATGATATGACTTTTTTTTTTTTTTTTTTATTGTTTAAAAGTTGATATATTTTAAAAAGAGAAAAATAATAAATATGGTTCCCGAAAATATTGAATATGTTGGGAGTTGTAAAAGTTTATGCGGTTATAGTCTGATATTAAAAGGTTGTGTTTAAGTGTGTATTATAGACTCAGTTTTAATTACAAAGTTTATAAATTTTGAAGGAATGTATACGTGGTGTTTTAAAAAGGTGTAATTATAATTAAGATTTTTTAAGAAACTAATTAAGGATATTTAACAGTCAAAGTTTAGATTACTAGCAGAACGTCAAACGGTATATGTTATTTGTTTTAGAGGTATAATTATTACTTTTGTAGTTAATGTTGATTAGAGGTGTGATTGTTTTTGTAAGTAGATGGGTCACTTAATGTGAAGGTTGTTTCTACATTTAAAAGTTGTTAAAAATTTGTACATGAATACATTTGATACCGTTTTCGATAGTTAATTTATTTTATAGTTGATGTTGTATGTATTTAATTCGGGTTTATTGTGTTAGTTGTGCATCGGTTGTTCGGTTGGTGTTTTGTTGGAAAACATTTATTGTACAATTGATAATGTGTGTGATTGATAGTTGTAGTGTAGGAATTTAGTTGAAACATTACATTGAAATGTTGTATGTGTACATTTAATTATGTTACAGATTCGTACATTTAAAGTTGCATATCATATTTCAAAACATCAAATAAATGTAGATGTGCATGCACATAATGAGACATGTATACATTTGCAGTATTTATATCATGAATGGTAGCCTTTAGTGGGCAATTTTAGTTTCAATAAACATGATTACATTTGATACCCCTTGAACAATAAAGTGCGCTTTGGATAGAAGAAGTGTTGAGTATAGTAGTAGTGGAGGTGCTATCAAAGCAGAGGGTAGTATTTACGATGGGTTGAGTGATAGTAGTCTTGCTTCCTCCTTTCTTCTTGCTCCAAGTGTTGGTACGTGCGCCATATTTGAGTATCTCTCGAATGAAAAAGTAGGTGAAATATGCATATTTGCAAGCGAGGGAACTCTGGAGAAAGTGTGAATGTCAAACCCTGCCTTTCAGTGGTTCCAATGTCGACAGGTTGCTCTATGTAAAGTAAGTCCCTACGACTTGTGGATAGTTAATCCCCAAGCCATTTTAATCGGCAATTGTCTTTGATTCCCTCTCAAATAGGGGTATGGGAATATGTAACGAGTTGGAGGGATCCCAACATGGGTCGTTGTATCTATCAAATTTGACAACAACAAATAAAGGTAATGTTGGTGGTTGCATTGATGCATCGTAGACAATGTCGGTGATTGTTCTTGTGGCACCATTCACGAGGCCTGCGTCAACCCATAGATTTGCAATAAGCATGATTTTTTGTTGTTTGCACAACAAAACTTTGTGTTCCAACTGATCATCATCAGGATTTCCTGGTCCAGTCCACCTGTTACTTTCAAAGAATGGATTGGGCGATCGGAACATTCAATGCCTTCAACATCTGTAGGTTGTGGGAGTCCACTTGATCATTTTTGCAAACAAATGTGGTGCATCCTTAAAATTGTTGAGCTCTTGTTGAGTTAGGTGTGTGTCTGTGCGAGACATTAAGATTTCCCAATCCTCAATTAGAGGGGTTGAATCTCGCATGTGGAGCAGTAAATTTTGGAATGAAACTTGTGCATTGGTTGTTCCTTGTTGCCAAAATATTGTTTGCAATGTAATGAAAGTCGAAATCCCTTCCAAAGGGTTGCTCCATTTGAATTACTTGCATAAAGAGGATTGTCCAAAACCGATGGTAATTGGTCAAGGTCGCCGAGGAGGATGACTGATCTGTTCCCAAATTCAGATGTTCTTGAGTGTGGGAAAGCTTCATGGAGCCTACTATCAATTTTTCTTAGTAACTTTGGGCCGATGAAACTCATTTCATCAATAAGAACATATTCTATATGTTTCAACTGACTCTTGAAAAGACAATAATGCACTACCTTCAAGGGGTTTGAGTTCTTTGATTGAATACACAGGGCTACGTGGATTGTGGATGCGGAGATGTTGAATGCTGAAACACCGGTAGGGGTGAGCACAAGTAGAGGTGAGGGATATGTGGTTGGTGATGTGAATGAATTGTGGATTTTATTTATCAGAAATGATTTTCCGTGCTAGCTGTTCCTTGAATTATCAATCTTAGTGGAGGTAGAAGGGTTTTGTTTGTTGAATGGTGTAGTATGGTATCAAGAGCTATTTGTTGTTCTGGAGACAAAGGAAGTGTGGAAGATGGTGGTGTGGCCTGCATGTTGTTGTTAATTGTGTCTTTCCTTCTCTCTCTCTCGATGAATGATGAACCAGTTATCTGCAAATCATGTGGAACGTCATGTATGTTCCAATTATTGTGTACATCGAAATCTCGTTTCCCCAACATGTCAAGACTATCTAGACCCGTGTTGTTTCCCAGTGAAGTTGTGCGAAGACTTGCCATTCTTGCAATGGTTCGTGTTGAATACTGCATTTGGGCTCTGAGTCAGAACTAACATCTATAATAAGTCCTGTGTCTGTGGTAGTGCGTAAAACATGCCACAGTCTATAGTTGTGCTTGAACATGTCCCAAGTGTCATTGATGTCATGTGGGGTTGAGCCAAATTCGATGCAATATTTCTGAAAGGCTTGTATAAAAGGAGTTTTGACCAACAAAAAGGTCATATGACGTTGAATCTTGAGTCGACATCCACAAATCTCGGGTGGACCCGAACAATTGCTTGTGTTGGTCACTTTTTCCATTTATCACCTTTACGGTTCTTGTTGTAGCTCCAATCTCGAGCAACTTGAATAAGTGGTAGGTGTTCCATGGTTATTGGATGAACTTTATATGCATCCAAGAAAGTGGTTGTTTGTTGTGCATCGGCGTCACTTTCAATGACACGTCTCAAGATTTTTTTTCCAACATTTAATGATACAAATGGATGACTACACATAACAAGTGGTAATTTTTGTAGCATGTGGCATGTTTCTTGTGTGCTTATGTCATGTTCAACAACACTTTCTGTGAGCATTTTACGGATCATGATATGTGCTGGAGAATTTGTGTCTGCGTCTCTTGAAAATCTAGATAAGATTTGGTGATATGTTTCTGAAGGTTGCTTGACTTTCGAAGCATATTTTGTAATATACTTAAGAACGACATGGCGGGAAAGTACCGGTTGGCAATCAACATTTGCTCTCCATATGTATATCATAGTTTGATTGTGGATGTTCAATCTGTCATCATTTCTAAGGGAGGTACTTAATTTTCCCATCACTTTAATGTGCAAAAGAAGTAGGTTGCGTGGCCCAAGGGGCGTTGTACCTTTACACTGCAACTGTGATTGCTTTCTACGAAGGCATGTTTGCTCTAAACATTTAGTGTGGCACTGAACTCGATTAAGCAGTTCTTCAAGGTCTGCATGCGGGGAGGAGGATAGAATTTGTGTTGTATCTAACAAGCAAGGGTCGTCTAGGAGTGACCTGTGAACAAAATCCAAGTGGTTGTAAGTCCGGGCGGGGGTTCCAGTAACACAAACTTATCAAAGTATTGTTTTGTGGCCTCAATAACTATTGTATCCTCCCAGTCCATTTCGTCAACTTTAGGCGCATTCTCGAGCCACAATAAACCATGGACATGTGTGGAGCCTCTATGTTGCCATTCATACTGCGAGAGATGAGGGAACATAAATATTAGCTATGTAGTTTGGAAAAAACTTTGAAATAAGTAGATTTGATTACTTGTACCAAAAGTCTATTGCTCCAAGTTCCTTCTGCAATATTTCTTCATGAAATATTGTGAATCATGATGCAGGTATGTTGATACTCGATGAGGGTTAGAGACAATGTTAAGTGTTCTCCAACGTTGTGTAGCTCGAGGATCAGTGGGCATTCACCCAACATAATATTGTGGAGATCTGGCCATTTAGTGTCTGCAACACTTAGAGTGAAGAATAAGGTTGGTGTCCCCAATTGTTCCACCATATCTGAAAGCTCACTTCTACTTTTTTCCTAGAATGAATGTGTCCCTCGAAGGCTCGATCCAAAGCACATTAAGTTATTTGGGAGGTTTTCTTTGGGGAATTCCAGTAGTTGTCTTCGCAGATCTCTAATTGTCGGAGGGATTCCATATTCGATGTTTTGTTTCATAAAAATTGCTGCTGTGGACTGGCTTTTATGTCGCATTATGAGGTTTAGAAGGAAGTAACGAAATCTTGGGTGGGAACCAAAGCGCCCATCATGGTAACGCATCAAATGAAGTGCGTATTCATGCATTGGAACTTCTTTTATGCGGGTTGTTGCCACATTACTTTTCCTGTTAGAAATAAAGTTGGGAAATCCATTGAGAACATGCCCTCCGTATTGTATTCATTTATTGGCGAGAGGCCAAGCTTTGGCCATGGCATGGTAAATGGAGTGTTACCATCGTGGTTGAGTAGAACTATTCGATTTCCTCTTCTTCTGTTCCTATATTGTGAGGTGTTGGCACGAAAGATGATGAGTGTTCATACGTTTCATCAAAGTGAGTGGGAACATCAATACCATGAGTCTATAGAGGCACTTTTCATTTGGGGTAGTTCCATTGTGGTTGTGTTAAGAGAGGAGGAAACATTTGATGACTCAGATGGTAGAGAGGAAAGGGTGTCATCGTCGATTAAGACATCTTTGTAATAGGGATCGTGTTGGATTTTATATTACAAGGCTTCCCAAACACGAGATCTACTAACGTAGAAATCATAATTTTTAAAATTAGATCCTTCCCTTTGTATGAGAACTATGTCCAAATCTCTAAGGTGGTGGGGTAGGGTCTTTGCTATTGAAGTAATGTTTTGTGGGAAACTTATGGTGTGTCCTGAGTATTTGTATTGCCCGCCACGTACTTGGGTGACTTGTAGGAATGGATTAACTCGTGTAATAAGCATCTCCTCGATTTGGGTTAAAGACGTAAGAATGGTAGGTTACTTTTCAGGGTCCATGTTGTTCCATGAAGAGAAGCGGTGGCCTTGTTTTTCAGTTTTGCATCTATTATAAGAGGGAAAACCTTCAAAGGAAATTGTTTTAATTCCAGGGTAATTTTCCAAATAGATTGAGCAAGTTTGGATGTTTGCCAACAAATCTATTCTTTTGTGAAACCGACGTTGGGCTTCTAAATTCAGCAAAGAGGGTGGGAATATGGGAAATCTCTATGTATTGGAAGGGGTGGGGTGTTTTGTTTCAGTCGTTTGTGGATTGCAAGGTTGAAAGTAGTCTGAAGGAGAGGAGAAACTGGTTGTATATGTGCGATGAACTGAAGAAAGGTCAGTACTTGAGACAGTTTCATGTGGCATCCCAGACATTTGGGGGAAAGTGGCAGTTGTTAGTGAAGATGGGTTCATACGAAAGGAATTGGTATGCTCGTGAAAGTTTGTTTCCATGGAAGTTACATGCAGAATGTTGGTTGGCAATTCTTCAGTAGTTGTATTTGATGGCAAGATTGGAATGTTAGGGAATCGTAGGTTGTTGGTCGACGTAAGTTGAAAGATATTAGAGATTTTTGTTGTTCTATGCTCTAATTTATGATGTCGTTTCTCAAAGATATAAGTGTACTTTATTTTTTGCATAGTTCTCTCTTCGTTGGGCTCGTTTTGCAGGAGTCGACATGATTGCGAAGTCACAGGATTATGGAGTACCACCTGTTGGATAAAGATCATGCGGGTTAGCAAGGAACGATACATTGTTTGATGACATACAAATGTAGAAATAAGTCAAAATATAAAACTAAATACAATTGTAATGCATGTGGAGTTCCAATAGGAAATACGTGTAAGAGGTAACAATTTGAGTATCGAGAAACTGCATTTTTTTAAGGAAAAGAGTAATATATATATATATATATATATATATATATATATATATATATATATAGAAACACACATAGCATAGTTACAAGGATGCAAATTCTTACCTAAAAAAAGTGCATGTATTTTTTATTTATTTTCTTAAAAGTACTTACAATTCACATAGTAGTAGGAGACAATAGCATGTCAATGTATAAGTGAATACAACAATTTTCTTTTGAAGCAGGAAAAAAAGTGAAACATAGATATGAAATAAGAAACATAACGGTGATAGTTCAAAGTATAGAATGGGATGGGTGAGGGTGTAATGTTTGAAGGGATGGGTGGGTTAGAAATCCTTGCGTAAAGGTTATAGAGGAGTTGCACTATTTTCACTTTCTTTGAATTGAGGATGACACATTTCAATCTGTTGTTTCCACAATATGTCTTTTTTTCAGTGAAAGTGTGAAGCAGTATTCATTGCCGATGACATTACTTATAATTTCACTAGTCACATCTTCATCTATAGACAATATATGGAGGTCACTAGCTGCAACACCCATGATTAACTCAGTTGTCTCATCAAAAGTGGTAACTGATTGAAGTTCTCTTGTTGGGTCCTTTAGATCGATCCTCAGTGCATATCTATAATCATAGTTTTGAACTTGTCTGTTGCAACTCGAACATAACCATGAACCATTACCATTCTCTCTCACCTTTTTCCTGCATTGTTTGTCACCTTTTTGAAGAGGACATGCCTTGTAAAAAAAAGTTGTCCATGTTGATATTCGTGATTTCTACAATAACCATGGCCCATTCATTTCTCTCAGTGTTCCCCATATTTAGTACCTCCGAAATCATTGTTACAGAGGTCAGGATTTTTGGAGGGCCCATAAATTGGCTTGTGATAGAGGGCGCCGGAAGGTAGTAGTCATCAGAATCTACCTAGCTATGAAGTGTATTGGTTTATGAAATTTGAGGGTTGACATAACATTTGGTACTTGAAATAGTGTCGATTGAGCTCCCATTGAAACTAGAGACGTGAGCAACTTTCAAGGCAAGGACCGGAAGAGGTGGTATAGAAAGCATGTCTTCAATTTCTTTTCTTATCTCATCTAAGTGATGTCCCCACAATGTGACACTTACATTGAATCCCGACATGTCCTTTAATTACGAGTTCTCCTCTTAGTCTCTGACTTGTCATGCCTATGAATCATTGAGCATGGTGACATCATAAGAACAATGCCAATCAAATCAACTTTAGAACGATCATCGGTTGTAGGTATGTCCTTAATTTTTGTGAAATGAAAGTGATGGGAAGGTATTGTATCCTCATTTGCTATGAGTGGAGTTATGGTTGAGGACGCTTGCAGGAAAATCTCCAAAGCATTGTTCAAATGGCTATAACATAGCTTTGCATCAAGAATCCTCACAATCCTCCCATTGGAAATTGTATATAGCTTCCCATTTTCAATATGCTCATAGAATGCTTTGGCGGCCTCATTGAAATAGGTGACATGAATTTCCCCTCTTTCCTGATCTACAAAATCAAACCCAAACATGGAACCATCTCCCCTTGCATTGTGATATTCACAAAGGGTTGTTTTTGCTAGGGCACGACCCTCTATGGACCACATGTGCATAGATGTATTCAAAGCACTTATTTTCGTTGGTGTTCTCACAAAATATTTGTTAACCCGGTTTGCACTTACATCTGTTCATGGCAACTAACTGTGTTCAAGAGCATTTGTTGGTATTCAAATTGGAGCACCGATTACCAAATGTGTTTCGACAACAACATCCATTTCAATGATAAGAACAATCCTGTAATGGAAAAGGAAATCGGGATAGAATTAGAACTGAGCAACGGATCGAAAAAACAAACAAAAAAGAAATTATAATTAATATAGGGAGTTTATGTACATTGGTAATTGAGCAGGAGATGAAGCTTATAGTTCACTTTTGATCATTCTAATGAGGGATTTGTGTAAGCACACAATGGAGCCTTCTTGTATTGATTTTTCAGTTACATGACTTACAAATTTGGAGGGTAGAAGTGTTGTCTGAAAATGTATTCCATCTGAAAGGTCAACATGATGTTGGGCACCAAAGTGTTGAGAATGAACCTTAGGGAGGAAAAGTGCAAATTCTCGAAATGTGGGTTCAACATTAGAACCGCCCTCAATCAATTGAGTAATTCCTTCATGTGTCAAAGTTATTTCCATGACAACTAAAAGATACTCGAGATAGTGGGAATTCTCAGAAATATATGGTGGACAATGTAAACTTGTAGAGGCGATCAATCATGAAATGAAGGATGTGTTTAGGAAAGCATGCATTTGTAAAGAATGAGAACCTTTAAAGTTGGCTTCCTTATTATTTTATATTTTCTAAAAAGCACAAACTTGAAGTCTAATCCTTTAACAATTCAATATGCAAAAGGTTATATAACGCAAAAACTTTGGTTGAAAAGAACTAAAATTTGCATGGTTGAAACGAATTACAGATTATTATGTTAAGCAAATAGAATGGAAGACAATAACAACAATATGTACACTTGAAGTAAGAAAACTATAGGTATTTATATGGAGATACAATGATAAAGAAATTCAAAATCCATAGTTGTTGGATTACAAAAACTGAACATGTGTTTAAAAAGTTTGATTCTATGTCCGATATATATTGCCACAATGCATACATGGAATTATTTGGTATGAGTTATAGTTTGTTTCAAAAAAACTTATAAACAAACACTTATAAACTAACCACTACAAGTTATTTCTTTAAATCAAATTTCTTGCTTTTTTCTTGTGTAATTTTCTTAGCACATTTCTTGTATTTTTGTCCATTTATAGATGCCTCGATTGGTATTCCCATTCTCCTCAATTTGTGGGGTGGTTCATATTTTAGTGCATCTTCGTTAGAATCATAAATCAAATAGAAGCCTCGTGAATGATCTCCAATTGTTTGGATTTTGGAGAGAAAATTTGGGGATGTTGGCATCAGGTGGAGGTGATCTCTGATCATTTCGGCTATCATTGTTTTAGGTGGTTTCGGTTTCCTGCAATGTAAAACATTAACAACACATTGAATACACTTAAAATATTCCTCCCTCTACAAGCGAGGCGTAGTTAATGTCAATCCCATTGTGGGGAGGGGAATTGTGTTTCTAGTCTGCATCAATATAAACCGGAGAGGGACAATAAGTATGTTAGCCCACCAAGATGTTCTTAAGTATGATGGGTAGCTTTAAAATCCTCGTCTCTAATCAGTCTAACATCTAACTTGGGACTCTTCGAAATGGCCTCATTAGGGAATGAGCCCTCAAAGACATAACGAATCATGTCATCGATTGTGAAGGCACATGCCCCCACATGTCACTTTGAAAAGGATTGGAGCCAACTACAAATATAAATGGAACAATCCCAACCAAATAACATGAAAACTCTCTCAATAAATTTTTAGTCCATCACATGCATAAATAGAACAATTGAATAAATAATTCAATCAAGATTTGAACACACACAAGTTCGTCTAGAGACAACACTCTTTTCTTTACCGCCAAAGAAAGAGAATCACAAATATCCTACAAAAAAGAAAAACAAGAAATTAATAAAACCGAATGTATGTGGTAATCAGTTGAGCCATGAAGGAAAGTGCATATCCCAGTGCCTTGCAATAACATTACCTATATATAACTCAAATACCTAGTGCTTTGCAATAGAGCCATGAAGGAAAGTGGATAACCTAGTGCCTTGCAATAACAAATCTATATTGGTTTCTTCATGGAAAATTAAGACAACACAATTAATCAACATAACTTTAAAAATAAAACATGAAGAAAAGTGCAAGTAAATAACATCACACACACACACACACACACACACACACACACACACACACACACACACACACACACACACACACATCTCAAATACTTACTATAATACAAATCTAGAATAGTCTCCATGGAAATTAAAGGCAACACAATCAATCACCCCAACTCAAAATATAGAAAATTCAAATCACTTTTCCTTGATGACATATGTCACTATTCTAAACTTTACAACCATATCATTACAAGCAAACTTAAGAAATGAAGAATTTAATTATCATTCCTTAAGAATTTGTGAAATTTGTGTATGAAACACATTAAGAAATTTAGAATTCTATTTCTTTTCTTTAAAAATTCACCAATTTTTTTAATGGAACACGTTAAGAAATTTAGAGTTCAATTTCTCTTCTTTAAGGAATTACCAAATTTCCTTATACAACACGTTAAGAAGTTTGGAATTCAATTTCTTTTTAGGAATTTGGCATGTTTTAAAGATAATAATTAATTTCCAAGGAAATTAAAATATATATTTTAGATTATTGAGAACACCGAGAATTTGATATTGAAAACGATATGCCAAGATTTCTAAACTTCTAAGAATGTGTGATTCACAGGCGGGGGTTGGATTGGGGGGCCATTGAGGATACATTCTTGGCAGAGACTTCCAGGGGCCTATTGCTAACTGAGTAGACACTGAAGTTCAAGAAGTACCGTGTTTGATTCTCTGATTGTCCCACCTGTGTTGTGGTCGTGTCCCGGTCCACAAGGTCTTATACTTCAAGGTTTTTGTTTGATAACTATAATTTTCTTGTTAGCGAGTATTTGGACTCCAAAACACTACATCAGGCCCTAACACTGGCCCATGATGACTTGGTGACAATAGTTGGCATTGCCTTTGCTAGAAGTGGAGTCTTTGCCTTCTCGGATGTAGTGTAATGAAATTACTCGAATAATTCAGATCATGAGAAGAAATATAACACCAAATAACCAATATTCCGAATAATGATCTCAATATGCAATTAGAATAGCTTTGCCACTTCGAGGGGGCAACCTCCAAACCATACAATAAGACTCAAATGCTCCAATGATGATGAACTATACCCGTAATCCCCTATATATATTATTCATATGTTATGGCCATCACCAAGGCCGACCTACTAAGCATGAGAAAGTATAAATGATATAATAAAATGATATGGTAAGCCACAAGTCGGCTACTCATATCCTAATACAAGCAATAGGTTAAGGGCATAGCATGCCCTTCCCCTTCAAAGAAACATTGTCCCCAATGTTGAGAAGCTCTAGGTGTCTGCTTTGTAGGAATGTCATATCTTCCCATGTTGCATCTTCATTGTCCATATTCTTCCACTTGATTAGGTACTCAGTAATAACCCGTGTCCTCAATCTTTTAGTGCGTGTTTGAAGGATGCATTTAGGTTCCAAGATGACTCTCCCCTCCTCATCAAGCTCAGGTAACACTATTTGGGCTGATACTCTCTATCCAATTACTTTCTTCAAGCAAGAAACATGAAAGAATGGATGTATTTTGGTTGATTGTGGAAGTTCTAATTTGTATGCTACAATACCAATCTTCTGCAATACTTGATAGGGGCCATAATACTTCGGTGAAATTTTGTTATCCTTTTTTTTTTGTTTCAAAGACATTTGCTTATATGGTTGTAACCACACAAAAACCCAATCACCGACTTCAAAATGCCTTTTCATGTGATGTTGATCAACCTGTTGCTTCATGCGGTTTTGTGCCATGGCCAAGTTCTCCTTGAGACTAGAGAGGACCTCTTGTTGATACTGAATGTGTTCTTCTACTGCTCTAACCTACGGTTTTCCTCTCAATGATGATGTGATGGATGGTGGATGGTACCCATAGAGTGCCAAAAAAGGAGACATTTTAGATGAAGTATGGAAGGAAGTGTTATACCACCATTCTGCAAGTGGTAACCATTGGACCCATATTGCTTGTTTATCTGATGTAAAGAAACAGAGATATCCCTCCAAACACTTATTTACAACTTCTGTTTTCCCATCAGACTGGGGATGATAAGAAGAGCTACGAGCTAACTGAGTACCCAAACATGAGAATAAATCAGTTCAAAAATTACTAGTAAATATAGGGTCTTGATCACTTACTATAATCTTCGGTGTCCCATGAAGCTTCTGAACTGTGTCCATGAAGGTTGTTGCTACCGTGCTTGCAAAGCAAATGGGTGTGCCAAGGCACAAAAATGAGCATATTTGGTGAGTCTATCCACCACAACCATGATGACATTTTTTCCTCCAGATTTAGGTAGTCTTGTGATAAAGTGCATGGAAACCTCTTCCCAACGCTAGCTAGGAATAGATAGAGGTTGTAGAAGACCTGGGGATCGAACTATTTCACCCTTATTTTACTGACAAACCATGCATTCTACCAAAAAATTTGGACATCCCCTTTGAGCCCTTCCCAGAAGAAATCTTGTTTGACTTGATGATAAGTCTTCAAGAATACAGACTACCCCTACTGGAGAAGAGTGAAGATCAGATAGAATCCTATTTTTAAGAGTGGAGTTCTTACATAGGTATAATCTATCTTTATACCATAAAGCATCCCCTTTCAATACAATTTTTTAGACATGCTTGGATCATTATGGAGATGATGAATGAGGTTTTGTGTGGTTGGGTCATTTCTCCATTCGGACCTTGCCTCATCTATCCAATCTTCTTGTAATATGGATATGGCACATAACAAGGTTACAGTTGAGTCATCTTTCCATGACAGAGCATCCGCAACTACATTCTCCTTCCCTTTCTTATAGATAATCTCAAAATCATATCCCAACATCTTGGAGACCCATTTTTGTTTTTCTTCAGATGATAAATGCTGCTCTAAGAAGTATTTCAGATTATCATGATCTGTCTTCACTTTAAAGTGTCTTCCTATGAGATATGGTCTCCATTACTTTACTGCATGAAGTATGGATAGCATTTCCTTCTCATAAGTTGGCTTGGAAAGATTCTTACCTTTGAATTGATGGCTCAAAAATGCAATAGGATGGCCTTCTTGCATGAGAACTACCCCCATACCCACCCCTGATGCATCACATTCAATAATGAATGTTTTGGAAAAATCTGGAGTAGCCAAGACTGGAGTGGTGCACATGGCCTCCTTTAGTTGCTCAAATGATTTGGTTGCATCCTCACTCCAATGGAAGGAGTCCTTCTTTAATAAAGTCTGTGAGAGGTGCAACTATGCTTCCATAATGCCTTACAAATCTTTGGTAATAACCTGTAAGCCCCAAAAATCCTTGTAGATTCTTTAGGGTTTTGGAACCTTCCACTCCATCATGGCTTTGATCTTATTAGGATCCACTTTAACCCCTTCATGAGAGACAATGTGACCCAAATATTCAACCTCCTTGAGTCCAAAAGAACACTTAGAGGGCTTTGCATAAAGTTGATGTTGCTCAAGGGTTTCTAAAACCTTATTTACATGATGCAAATGTTCCTCCCATGTTTTTCTATAAATTAATATATCATCAAAAAACACTAAGACAAACTTCCGTAGGAATGACTTAAAAATAGAATTCATCAAACTTTGAAATGTAGAAGGTGCATTTGTGAGTCCAAAAGGCATTACCAGAATTCATAATGGCCTTCATGTGTCCGAAAGGCGGTTTTATGAACATCCTCATCCTTGATTCTGATTTGGTGGTATCCCGAATGAAGATCAAGCTTTGTAAAATAAATAGCACCATGCAACTCATCAAACAAATCATCAATAACAGGAATAGGAAACTTATCTTTGATTGTGTACTTATTAAGTTCCCTATAATCAGGACACGTGCACCAGATGTCATATTTCTTCCGTACCATCACTACTGGAGAAGAATAAGCATTCTGACTATGGCGATGACTCCTACTTCCAACATCTCTTGTACAATCTTATCGATTTCACTTATTTGCACATATGGGTACCTATAAGGTCTGATGTTAGGCGGTTGACTTCTTGGTAATAACTAAATAACATGATTATGATCTCTCTTTAGAGGTAATCCCTTTGGTATATTTTCAAATACAACAGAGTGTGCATCCAACACTACTTGCATATCTGATGGTATAATGTCCTTAGAATGATGAGCCTCCAATGAAAAGAGTTGTGCCAAAAATCTCTCTTTTTAGCATTTTGTGCATATGATGAGAACTTACTATTTGTGGAGACTTTGCTCTTAAGCCTCTTATCTCAAAATTCCTTCCTTCAGAGTGAAATCGCATGAATGAGTCTTGGAAGTTCATCTCAATGGTTCCCAAAGTGGTAAGCCATTGAACCCCTAACACAATGTCTGCTTCTCCCATAAAAATGACATACACGGGCTATTTAGTATGTAATTTCCCATGGCAAGCTTAATGCTATGGCATTTTCTAGAAAATGTAATAACGCCATCAAAAATCATTACTTGACATTCAGGAGCTGGATAAATGAAATAGTTTAGGCGCACTGCTAACTTATGATTGATAAAGTTGTGAGTACTTCTTAAATCAATCAACACTGTGACCCTTTGTTATTTTAGGAATCCAACCACCTTTAGGGTTTGGGGGGTGCTAATACCTGAAATTGCATGGCATGAGATCGTTGGCTGAGGATCTCTTGACTCCTCCTCTAGCTCAACCAAGACCTCTGACTCTGCATCTTCATCCTTCTCTTCATCTTCACTAGGCCCATTAATGTAGAACAACTTCTTTTCAACACATTTATGTCCGGGTCCAAATTTATTGTCACAGTTAAAACATAACCCTTTTTCTCTTTTTTCTTCAATTTTTTGAGGTGTCAATCTAACTGGCTGAGGGAGTGTTGGGGCCAAGGTGTTGTGATCTCTGGTATAAGTGAAATGTTGTCTCCTACTTGAAACAAATTTCTCCTCTACCCTTCTTGCCATAATCATCGAATCAGAAACCTTATGAGGATTAAACATATGCACCTCATGCTCAATGTGATCCTTAAGACCCCCAAGAAATAGGTCATTCAGATTCTCTTCAGTAATATTTTCCACCCGCAGAGAAAGGTTTTGGAAGTGATGAATGTAATCCTTAACAAATCTTGTCTGTCTCAACTTTACTAATTAGCCTGAAGTAACTATCGACACACTAGAGTTGTAGTGTAATTGCAATTCTTCGGTGAATACTTGTCCATGTAACATTGAGACCACTCTTCGCCTTTGAGCACATAACCATCGATACCAAACAAATTGGTCGGGTTCAAGATACAAAGCTTCGATGGTCACCTTTTGTCCTAATGGAATCGATGTAGTTCAAAGAAATTCTCCATTTGGTTGATCCATTGAGTGGATCCTTTCCATCAAAGTTGCACATCTTCACTTTTGGAAACATAAGTACGGGCTGCAGAGTGCTTATATTTGGGTTGTGCACACTCGAAGATCCACTCGGCTCATGTGTCTATTATGTTGACCTGAGGATCCACCTTGATTGACATAAGTATGATTACCCATTATATGCGTAATGAATTTTTGCATGAAATCCTCCAATCTTTGTCCAATCCTATCCACATCTTCTTTGTTGGCCACCCGAGATTCGAGGTCTCTCGGTTAAACTCAAATTGGCTTACTTTATAGTGCAGCCGAAGTAAACCCCAACCCCGAGGAATCTTGTTGGTTGGATATTTTGTCATGCCAAAATATGAGGTTCAACCATAGTGCATGGGATTAAATGCCTCCTCAAAAAAAGGTGAGGCTGCCTGTTTATTACTAATCTAAAACACAACAGAAATAATATGTACAATATTCACACTAATCTAACCATTGGGGTTGGGATAGAATCCCAAAATCCATATCCACACTAGGTAAAGATGTTTCTTTTTCTAAAATGGAATGGATCAAAAGGAAAACACGATGGAAAGGAAATGACGAGAACGTATTTTCTTTCGAGCAAACACAAATCACAAAATAATCATACGAGTTCTAGATAACAAATGTAATGTAATGTTTAAAACAATTAAAATGATTGAGAATGCTAAACAAAGAATAGCTTAAGATCCTGAACATAAGAACAATATCTTAAGAGAGATGAATCTCACAACACAAAGTTTGCAAAAATAACATCGATTTCTATTCCTCAAATGATTAAAAGAAAACACAAAGTTTTTCTTCTTCATAATAGTTCTCAATATTCCAAAAATCTCAACCCTTTGGAATGCATAAGCATCCCTTATTTATAATAAAAGGAGTTGAGAGAAAATAGGATAAATCCTAGAAAATAGTCTTTTAATGAGATTCCTATTTTTCTTGACTCTCATACAGGAGACCAAGTCAAAATTTTCTTCCTATGTGACGAAACAAAAATGAAAAAGACATGTCAATTTCAAGATTGAAATGACATGTAACATTGTGCTTATTCTATATCTTCATCTTTGTCTTCCTCCAACAAAGCCTACTTGTCCCAAAATTCTTGAAATTTTCAGATTATACCTTGCATCTCATTTTCATCAGGCGCGGTGGAATGATCACTCAAAACTTCACATGTTTCCTGAGTATCGCTAGCGTTGCTAGGAAGCTTTTTCAATCTCTTGTTGAGTTTCCTTAGGGTTTCCAAAGAATGTTCAATTTTCACAAACACTCGTCAATGATTTCCATGTCGAATCCATAAGTTGGTTCATGCTTTGAATTGATTCTCGGATCTTTGTAAAGATCATCAACAGTGCAAGATACCCGAGCTTTCACTCAACACCTTACCACAAATCTTGATTAGCTCTTCTTATAAGTCGTTCTTGGCATCGACCAATTGATCTCTTGATTCCCTCAATTTACTGAAAGCATCATTGAGAATATTTATTTTGAATCTAATGGCTTTGGTTAGCTGAAAATGTTTATCCCCATGTGGAATGATGCCTTCTTTGACCAAGATGCGGGATGGAACCTGTTTCAACGTTTGGAGAGCTTCAAAAGTTAACTCTAGGTTCCCAATCTCTGCTGAAAATTCATCATCCATTTTCTCTCCATCCTTCTTTATATCCTCTAAGGATTTGTAAACTTCCATAGTGTCCTCGATGACTTCTTTTCCTTGCAGGAGCAACCTTTGGATCCATTCATCGACCGTTCTCCCCTTCTCATTAATCTTCTCGATCATGGGTACTGATGAGAAATTGAACCCGATAGGAGTAGAGGATGATGGTGTTGACTCAGGAGGCTTTGAGAGCTTGAGTAGCACTTTTGTTAGCTACTGTACTTTCTCTTTTAACTCATCTCTGTTTTCCTTAGTTTCCCTCAGCTTCTGGCACAACACATTCATGGCATCTTGTGCATCTTGTTGTGCTCCCTCTGTTGTTACTTTCCCTAGAGCCACCCTTGTGATTTGATAATTTGTGACCATTATATCATCC
Source organism: Taxus wallichiana var. yunnanensis (assembly GCA_018340775.1). Classification (NCBI taxonomy): domain Eukaryota; kingdom Viridiplantae; phylum Streptophyta; class Pinopsida; order Cupressales; family Taxaceae; genus Taxus; species Taxus wallichiana. Next base: position 131,563,754 of record CM031235.1, read on the forward strand.
TTATTTTTATCAGCCACGGGAGTAGCAATCTCTACAAATTTATGCCCTGAGGCATCCACTGAAATCCTTGAGACTGTTTTGGGTTTCTTGGCCGACTTGGTAGGAGTGACCTTGAGGGAACTAAAATCAAAGGCTTAGTAATGGAACAACCACCTTCCTCTTCCTCGGAGTCTGATCTACTAACCATTGAGGCGTATTGGAAGAAGTTGCTCCCATTGCAGGTGTTATGGTCACATCTTCAGATGGAGGAAGGTTAGCTTGTGGAGTGGTAACCACTGTAAGTGTAGCATCTATGGTAGGGAATGAAGGTGTAGTAGGAGGAGGCATGTCCATGGTTAATTGGGGTCCAGTGGGGAGAGGTGAGAGGCCAGAGAAGATACTAGCCATGGCTGAGGAACTTGGTGAAGAAATCTGAGGCAAGGAAGGTTGAATGGGAGGAGATAAAGATTCTGAAATTAGAGCTTGAGAGGTGGGAGGAAGACTTACCTCTGATGAACTGTCTACCAAAGGAGGAATGGAAGGTTGAATAATATCTTCTCTTAAAGGAAGATTCCCTTGTTCTGGTTGTGGAGGTGAATCAGGAACCTCAACTATTTGTGGGAGAGTGGCCACTGGTGTAGTTACTTGATCTTCTCCCTTTCTTACAAACTTAACCTTCATTGGCCTTTTGGAAGGGTTCTTATCCTTTTCCTTTTTTCCTTTTGAGGGTCCCACTTCCAAAGCATCTAGCTTTGTAAAACTCCCTTCTTTATAACTCATTCCCCAAGAAATGAGCCACACCTTAGTACGGGAAAGAATTTGAGTGGCTCTTCCTGTGATAGAAGCTTTCTCAGCAATGGACCAATCAATGGTGGGAATACATATTGATATTCGTTCAACCCATTATACGAGGTGTAAAGGACACTCTCATTGTCCTTAGTGCCTTTTGGGATGTCAAATAAATCAAACATCTGGATTTCTTTAATTGTCAACTTTATTGTCCTTTCTTTGGATAAAAACCTCATCCCGAAGATCAACCCAAATATCTTCTATGTTAGGAACATGTAGATATAAAGTCTCGTATGATTTAAGGACTCCTCAGAAATCAAATCCATCTCTATGCTTCATGTGCTTCTTCAACTTGTCCTGAAGCTCATGCACCACGTTCTTAGCTTTGACCACCATCGAGCACGTGTACCTTCTGATGGAAATAGGGAAGGATACGGTAGCCTTGTGTTTGCTTTGTTGGAATTTGTGGAAATCCAACAATTGTCTTACCAACTCCATCAGGATCAGCTTATCACCTGGGAATCTAGGCAATCGAAAAGGATCACTCGGATACATGACCACTGAAGATATGTGAACTTCTTGAACTGCAAGAAGAAGATGAACCCCATTTTGATACTTCGCCCATGCTTCATCAAATAATCTTATTTTCCTTAGATCGGGGTTCATCCTGCAAATATTCTCATAAAAGAAAGCATTGTTCACTCTTCTGAATTGATCCTCGGAACACTTCATTTTCAGCTGAGGGAAATACCGATATATATGTTCTGTTACCTTATCTCCTTTTGCATCCAATCCTGGATAATTTCTCATGCTAGCTTCTTTGCATAGGTGACATACTGACGACATATAGAATTTTCCCATAGTTAAGACTATCTTCATCTCGGGAATCAATCTCATCACTTATGAGACTTGTCCAATCGATCCCTTTTTCGTTCTTCTTCATAATAACCATGAATTGATACATCCATCCTTGGAAGTCCTTGACTTAGGGAGTCCAAATACTTGACTTAGCAAGGTGATGATGTCGCTGATTTCAAGGATGAAATCACTTCGGGACAAACTTGGGAAACCTTGAGATGGCTGGCTTGGCCTTGATCAAGAACTTTTTATTCACATGCCTGATGTAGTCTTCTTGATCTTTGTCCCAGGATTTCTGTGCTGACTTAAGATCTACATCAACATATTCCTGAAATTTGGGTAATCTTAAGAGGTCATCAAAGTAACCCCGTCCAACTTCACTATGACTTCTCCTGCTTGATTTTTCACTGAGCGAGAGTCCGAGTCATAATGGGAAGCACAGCCAAAATGAACTCAGGGCATTGAGAAAACATTGGGAATCTTGCTGCAAGAGGGAGGCCACTGTTGGTTATTGACTTCATCTAGGGACTCTAAGAAGAATCCTTGGTTCTGTTCCAAAAATCCTCCATGTCAATGTTACCAAGCTCCGTATCTCGGATGTCGTAATTGCAATCTATGTAGGAGGGGGATTCCATTTTCTAGTACTTGTATTTCATCTTCCCTGACCTGTCTGACTTATCTTTAGATGATCTAGGATCCGACATGAGAAATCTGAAGAAAGAATGCCTAGACAACTCCTATCTGAATAATTAGACTTGGAAGCTTTTGAGCAACCCCACAGACCTGCCACACTATCTGGATTTTAGGACTTGCAAAGCACCTGATGAAACCTGACACACTGGAATGTATGTCGGAAATAAAGTCTTGTTGGACACTTCACAAAACCCGATAGACTACAGAGAGTGTCAAACTTGGTAGGTGTCAGACACTTGGTAAAACCCGATGCACTGCAGAAACAAGGAGATGTTGAACACTCGAAGAAACCCGATACACTGCAAAGTGTATGTTAGAAATTGATAGATGTTTGACACTTGATAAAACCTGATACACTTGGTGGAACTTGGAGATTGTTGAACACCCTGCAAAACCTGAAAATAAAGGAATCAGGTTTTTGAGGTGTCAGGACATGCAAAATTCCCGCCATTTCACCAGTTAGGATTTTTTAGATTTTTTCAATAATCAACAGGTATATTCCATGGGATAAAATAAAGAAACTCCCTAGGGGTGAATTCCAAACAAGAAATTTCAATGGAATTCAACACAAAATGAAGAAAACAACCTAAAACCCTAAACCTAGAGGAAAAATAGGAAAGGATGGAGAACATCAAAAGAATATTTCAAATACGAATCCAAAAGACCTCAAATCGAAAGAAAAGTAAAATACCTTCAGTAATCTTGAAAAATAATCGAAAATGGAGCACGCAATCGATCAAGAAGCTCGATCGGGTTTGGAGGTTGCAGGCACAAGAGTGAAAAATCCACGCAACAAAATTACAACCGGTAAAAATGACGTGTAAAATTGGGCTATTTATAAAACCCTAGCATTTATGACACTTCACCTAACACATGTGCCAACTACCCAACAACTCGAGTTAATGCCATGTCATCATGCTTGGAGTGCCCGAAAACCCGATACAAAGGATTAGCTATCAATTCGGGTTTCGGGTTTCGAAACAAATGACATGAAACATGAGATGTTTGGATGTTCCAAGGTTCCAAAAACCTGACACAAAGGAACATATCGGGTTTCAAGTTTTGGAAGTCAAGCAACATGTAGCATGCTTTTTGCAAGTCATGTTCCGATGTTCATGAGTTAAAACCTGAAATATTGACTTGTTTTGGGTTTTGGGTTTCGGGAAACAATTTGCATATAGCATGTAAAAAACATGTTTTCATGTTGTTGAACCCGAAAACCCGAAAATCATCTCAAAAGGGCATTTTAGGAGATTTTTCTCAAAACATTTCTATGGTTATCTTAATTTTAACTGGAATCACTAAAATGAGATAACAAATCAGTAGTTATATCTTCTATCTCCAACTCCTCAAATACTATCTCATCCTTTTTTGGTGTTTTACCCGGAGTGATGGGATTCTTTTTTCCTCTTGTGGAAGGCCCCGCCATGATGCCCCAAAATAGTAGGATGTAGGGATCACGGTCAAATTTTAGGGTTTCAAATTTTGATAAGAATTTGGCCAAATATAAAAAAATGTAAAGAACAAACCCCAAATAATTTTTTTTTCTTTCCAAAAATGTAATGAATTTGAAAAAAATTCCACAATTTGTACCCTAGGGAGTGATTTTATGAAAAAACCTAAATTTGTAATAAATTTTGCAAAATAAATAAAAAAGTTTGAAATTTTCAAGGAACCTTACTTGAAATGTTTCTCAATTGTGATAAAAACATATACCACCAATTCGCTTTGGTTTTCAATATATGGAGGAAATAATAAATTAGTGTTTTTGCCCTAATTTTGGCCCAGATCGCACTCTGATACCACTTGTAATGAAATTACTTGTATAATTAAGATCATGAGAAGAAATATAACACCAAATAACCAATATTCTAGAATAATGATCTCAATATACAATTATAATAGCTTTGTAGCTTCGAGGGGGCAACCTCTAAACCATACAATAATACTCAAATGATCCAATGATGATGAACTACCACCTACAATCCCCTATATATACTATTCATATGTTAGGGCCACCACCAAGGCCAACCTACTAAGCATGAGAAAGTATAAACGATATAATAAAATGATATGGTAAGCCACAAGTCGGCTACTCATATCCTAATACAAGCAATAGGTTAAGGGCATTGCATGCAGGAGTTACAAATTGAAAATTCCCCCAAGATTGAAGAAGACCATATCGGTGGGCTAGAAAGTTTTGAACAAAGCTCTCCAGAGACTAAACAAACTGTGTCTGGATCTCAAAGAACGCATAAGTGTTGATGGTGCTAAGGGAGATGCAGAGGCTTCAAAAGAAAACAAGTGTGAAGATGGTCTAAAAGAAATCAAGTTTGGAAGGTCGGTATTGGAGCCAGAAACTTCACATGGAATTTCCTGCATAAAGAAGGATGTTATGATAGAAAACTCAAGGGATCATCAAATGCATTCTGAATCTCGAGATCTGCTAAAAGGGGAGACAATTCAATCTGATGGGAAGCTAGAGGCTGATGACAGTATGGACTGTGAGGAAGTAGGGGATAAATTTGCTAAGAAAGAGGAGTGCATTGATGATATTGGTATGGTAAGAGAAGAGAACGAGAGATTGAAAATGACATTATCTGACCTTGTTGAAGAAAAGTGAGATGCAGATGGAAATGATTAATAATTTGAGTCTGTGAATCTCACGATTGGAAGAGCAAGTATCTCAAAGTAGCAAGAAGAAAAAAACCGAGATGGAAAGAAACAAAGTAACACATCTACAGAGGAAAGAAATCATAAGCCTTAAAAACCATCTCCTAAACTACCTACAGAAAACCATAATACCTTTATACCAGTGATCAGCTAAACTTTGTAGTAGAAATCAACTAAATTTCATTACCCTTCTTTGTGTATATAGGAATCCATTAAAAGAGACAACATTGGCTGATATGTCTTGCACGATATGAAAAAATTAATCACTTAACTATATTACGACTAATGGTGTATATCATAGCTACAATATGAGAAGAGTTTAATAGCATATTGAACCACTGATAGGTAAATCTCTACAAAAAAATATGATAAAAACCCATTTCATTTGCCAAGTAAAACAATGACAAATCAATTCAGACTCAACATAAACAAAAGCATGTATGATCTAACAAAAATTTCTTATAGACATGCATAGCAAAATGTAATGTAAACTATAACTTGAAAATGCAGTAACATTGGGAAAATATAAAAAAATCAATGAAATAGATAGGGAACATATAAAATATAAATGAAACACAAGAAAATAAAAACATGCAAATAACAAGCACATTGAGATTTTACACATTTTGATGTAAATTAAACAATACACAATTGGATTCAAGGCTACTTACCATATTTCTAAGCATTAAGCTGAAAAGGCAATGTTTTCCTTTCCTTTCTCTTTATTTAATTCTGATCTCCCAAGGGAAAAGCCCTAAACTATAGGGCCTTGTAACAATTTTATAAAGTCCATACACAACTCCAAAGATCTGTGTATTTTTTACTAAAATCTAGCTCATTTTTACTTGAAATACAATATAGTTGTATTATTAGTGGTTGGATATTCTTGTATAAAAAAGTAGATCAGTTGCAGCTAAGAAAGTTCCTAATGTGAACACAACTCTTTCGGGTACTCTGTCAAACCGTTCGCTTGTCTTATCTACACTTCCACAATTTCCAAGAACATCTACTAGGATAGTTGTAGCTAAGATGTATGAGGAAAATCCTCTCCTTTATGCTTTTATGGATGTCCATACCCTGCTCCAATATATACTAAAGAAATCGTCATTTATTAAAGGATATTTTTTCCCTCTAATTTTATGAAGTGTCTATATATACCCCTTGATCCAAAGTATGCCCAAGATACTCTTTAGAATGGATGACGCTTGGCTGGTCAAACATTCCATGGTGCCAAATCCCCTTTATATAATTTAAACCCAAAAAGAAAAAGGAAAAAATACTCCAAAATCATAGAATTATCCATGTCTAGATTTCACCTCCATTAAATTACAGTTTCAAATAAAAAATAATTGATGGGAAGCAACATTTACCAAGCGATCTGCCTCGCAATATCATATGATTTAATCCACGGAATGGTCTGTGGATATATAGATAGAAGATTCAATGCCTTCAGAAAAGGTGTTGTACCTATTTCTTTTCCACAGATTGGTGACACTGCTCCCTCCCCAATGTTTGAGTAAATAAGTATATAAATACAAAATTAGTTGAACAAATGGATTGGTGATTCGATAGGTGACTGAAGAGCTTTTGTGAATCCCTTCCCTGCATTGTTGGGAAGTTAATTTCTGCTCACATAAACCACTCACCAAACGACTCTAACATCCACCCCTGCTCTGGCTTTGGATCTACTAGTACCTTACAACAGAAAATTGAGGCACTGACAAGTAGGGTACTTGTAAAAGTTGTGGAATTTGGATTTAAATCTGCATATTGCATTTATTTGAAACTTTCTAAAGCCTTTGCTTGAAATCCATTTTGTGCATAGCCTGCAATGAATGTTGTCCACGTGAACACCTCTCTTTGAGGCATTCTGTCAAATAGTTCACTTGCCTTGTCTATGTTTCCACATTTTGCATGCATGTCTACCAGGGTAGTTACAACAATAACATCTAACAAAATTCTTATATCATTTATGCTTATGAATTTTTATACGCTATTCCAAAGCCCCCATTTTAGCACAGGAAGGTAGGATGATAGAAAAGGTTGTGGATTTTGGCTTTGAATCTTCCAATTACTTTTGTTTGAATGAGATCTGAAGATTATGCAGGAGTGGACTCGGTCCAAGATATGGATATTTAAGTGGGAACTGTCAGAGAGAGTAAGAGGAACAATGAAAATGGATACAACCCTATTACAATGCCACCTGAGGGAGATTCAGTCATCAAGCCAGGTGATGATAACAATTCAAGTGATCAGAGAGAACCACAAGACTATCTCAAATTTACTGTTCCAAAGCTTAAACAGGAGCTTACAAAGCATGTATTATACTTGGAGCATTGGCTAGACCCCATTTGGGCCCTTCTCAGAGAGCATGTCACTGTCTTTTGTTCAGAGGGATGAGGCACCAAGGAACGTTCTCTTGACTACTCTGAATATTTCATTTGTAATGGTCTTACCTAATTATAGTTAAGATTTAACTGAGAGAGGGGTGATTAATAATTTGAGTATGTAAATCTCACGATTGGAAGAGCAATTATCTCAAAGCAGTAAGAAGAAAAAAACCAGAGATGGAAAGAAACAGAGTAACACATATACAGAGGAAATAATTACTCAGCCGAATGAGAGGAGGTGGCGAAAAATGAAGAGGCGTTAAAAATCCATGTTTTAGGTATCCACAAATTCAAAGATTGAGATTTGGGTATGCACAAATTCAGAGATTGAGAATCAATTTGATGTTGCACAATATAAATTTTGAGAACAATCGATCTAACCTGAAAAGAGCCGCACAGTTTCGATCATTCGCCAGAAAAATCACCCTGGTCCTGGGAACTGGTTCTATTCTTCTGCTTCGGACTGTAATTGTAATTGGAAATATCTCTCAAAAAGTTAGGAGCAACGACTGTTTGAGGGAAGATGATGAGTAGAGCTTTGCAGTGACTGCGGAATTTAAAGGCTATTGCAAACCCCCATTCAACATGCATGAAAAAGCACTATTAAAAATAGCCCCCGCAAAAACAAAAACTACTGTTAAAAATAGTCGCCGCATTCAACATGCACCCAAAAATAACTATTAAAAATAGGTGAAAAAGAACAAAACAACTATTAAAAATAGGTAAAAAGAACAACGTCTAAACGACTGTCAAACCGTCAAAATTAGGACAGTCGTAGAAACGTCCACAGGGGTTTTCCCATAGGGGAACGCCTTTGGCGTAATAAATGAAGATTTAGTTGATTACAAATAGTATTTGTCTTTGATTGTAAATATATTGTTTTATTTATGGTGTATTAATAGTGAAAAGAAAAAACATAGAAGTACAATAAACAAAGATGTATATTTTAATAAAATAAACTATTGAAAGAGATTCACAAATGAAATATGTTTGTGTAGAAGTGTTGAGGATTTGTGTTATATGCATAACTAGTATCAATGTTGTTGTTTTTTTAATGTGTATCAATTATATGTGTAATATGAAGGTAAAAATCAGAAAAAAAAATTGTATATAAATTTTATGTGATATGTGTTTGAAAATTAATTGTAATATGTTTTGATTACATTGATTACAATTATTATGTAGTTCATTAATTGAATTTTTTTAACAAATGGTATATAGTATTATTTATTATTGATTTGATTGTAGTAAAAAAATGTTCAATAGGATCCGTTTATGGCAATTAGCAATTGGATTGATTATAATTACTATATATCATTATATTCCTCGAAAACTTGTAATAAATAAGGTGTAAGTTTTAATGGTTTAGATTGTGACTTGTTTTCTTTTGTTATTGCTAATATAGTGGTACATGTAATTGAATGAATCAATGCATTATGGGTGCTTTTATGCAAACAATCAAGAAGTGATTTATTGCAAATGATATTTATATTTTTGATTGTATTTGCAATTTTTATTGATTGCCACCAATGGAAATGATTTTTTTAATATAAGGTGTTCTCTTAAACATTTATATGACATAGTTCATTTTATAAAGTCTTTGTAAAATTTATAGCTTCACAATGCATAACTTAGATATTTTATGTAATAAATTCAACAATTAAATCATTGAAATTTATATTTATATATTTGATTTTATTTGAATTTTTATTAAATTAAAAGGAAATATTTGATCAATTACAATAAAGAGAAATATTTATTATAATAACATAAAATATTAAAATTATTTCCAAAATTATTTTACTCCTTTGAGACCAAATTGAATGAAGATAATATTAAGTAAAAGCTAACAAATAGAAGACAATATATTTGGGAAACATAGAATTCACTAACGTACAAGAGGAAGAAGAGGACTTTGGCCATGTTGTTTCCCAATGATGTTGGGAGATAGTTTTGTTTTTCAATTTCTAATTTTATTTGATCTTATGCCTTCTACAAACAAAAATATAAATCAATAATCTAATAAAAAGAACACATTATTGAGTATGATTAAGTGGTTCCATTAAGGGCATCTCTCCCTCCATCATCTCCTTTACCTGTGGTACAAACATTCCTACACCATCTACTCCTTTAGGTACAACATCACCTCTTATATCACCGAATACAATAGGAAAAAAATAACACCCATTCAATTTCTACCCACCACTCTACGTATGTTGCGGTGTGGCCTACATCATCCCAAGCACTCATCACAACTACTAGATCTATCTCATTTTCTAGTGGGGAAATATCTTAGTTGGGGTTGGTCCTTTCCAAATCCACTCTCTATTAGCTACATGTGTAGACATCCTTTATGGATATAGTACTTGGAGGCACCTCTTGCATGATCCTAAACTACCGCATCATACGCTCATCTTGAACTAATTCCCCTTGCGGGTAAATCGATCCTCCAACCACATGGTTATAAATCACTTCTACCCCATCTCCATAACATCCTCTGTTCACCCTCTAAAATCCATGTATGGAATCCAAATGACATCTTATGGTGTCAAATTATCCAAAATAGATCTATAGGTCATAGTACTCAAATCTTCGCCACTTGACATCACCCATCTCATCTCCATGATCTCTGGATGGTCCCATCTATGTGTTCCCACCTATAAACCACACGACATCAATATAATCATAGGATTACACATGTAAAAATGAAATTTTTGTTGCACCACCACCATGGTTCTCCAAAGTGAACATATAGAGGTATTCAATTGAGCTCACACATAGAGGCCCCATGCTTATCGGGTCCCATGCTCCTCTATCACCTGAAAAATCCATCATATCTTGTATGATATCAATACTTCTCTGTCATACAATACTATAAATGAGGTCAATAACACACAAATAAATTTCCACAATCACGGAACAATAGAAGTCGCCACAACACTCAACCCAATAATGGGATCTCCAATATCCCCAATCCCCACCTAAAATATTTGTGCCTATCTCATATGGTATGACATGTCTAGGGTAAGAAATTGCACCATTTCCCCTACAATCGATAACCATAAAATTCAATACACATCCTCCATGTCACCATCATCTTCCCTATCAAGAGTTAAAACATGGAAGTATCTGCATTCCATCATTCAAAAAATATGTGCTCAAATGCATATTTGGGGTGAATTCTTCCAATCTAGCCACATGTCTTATCCTTGCCATATCCAAAATATCCCAACCTACATCATCTAGGCTCAATGTAAATAATGTCATCATATGGCATCAACCATGGAACTCTTATGCATGGACATCTATGTGCAACCACCAAAGTACCACACACTGTATTAGTCCATGTCAGTAGAAAAAATGTGTTATACATCAATCATATCTAAACATATTATCCAAACGACATCTATATTAGCTTATTCTAACATTTAGCTTATCATTCTACATCTCTAGTCAAGACCATTCATTCTTGGTTGGTATAAACTGATTACGTATGGTATTGCCCCAAAGCTAAAACTAGACCATTTCATATGGTTTCATCATTCTATCCTAAATTGAAAAAACTTACAAAATTTTAAAAAATTACAGAAAACTATACAATTTCACATAAAAACATTAACATTATTTACACTTACCAACTCATGGTTTGTCTGTGCCTTAATGACATTTCCTACCCTCTCAATTTGTCTTCACATTGGCTCTCTCACTCATGACATATTCTTTGTATTGGAGCTCTTATCATACTCAGTCAAAATCAAACAATGAAAAGTACTTTGTCACTTTTCCACTTTACTATTTATAGTGATGCCTACCCGGGGTATTATGTACTCTAACTCACTACATATTCTAATAATCTAATCACATCCTCACAACTATCTCGGGTCCATATATTTGGCAATACTCACCACTTTTACATACCTTTTATATCATCACAATCATTTTTTTGACACTTTTGCATCCATATAGCACTACACTACGTGACAAACCCTTTATGTTTGTGCACATGTTTTCTCCACCAATTCTCCATCTACCTATCTTACTCACACATTACTTCATTGTCTTTGTTGATCACTTTATTTAGTATCTCTAATCACACTACCCATGTCTCTCTCTCCTCGGTGGAAAAATCTATAACGTAACTTAAACTTCTCACTTTCCTCTCGAGTGACATTGTTTCACGCTCTCCTATTTCGAAAAGGGAAATCCTATAGGCCAACCATACATGGTCTCTACTCCTAATATCTCAAATCAACAATCAAATTCCAATGGATTGGTCAAACAAGGCCATCATCCTTTGCATACATTATACATGAATCAAACAAGGTTAGCTATGTAAGGCCACCTTTATCTCTCATTTTCACACAACTCAATCCAATGCTTATCACCCAACAATCACTCTTAACACAAAAATTTACTATATACTAAATATGTGTAGTCACAAATGTATAACTCCACTATATTTGGTACAAATGCAAGGGAAAAATTAAGTTTTTAAAACTCACTAAAGGACCAATACTATAGTTTCTAACTCATAAAAACATACGGTGGGGAAAATATGTCATTTCCTTTTTGCCTTATAGGGGTTTCAACATATCCAAGACCTAGTTCGTATACGGTGGTGTGGCTCCATTATTGGGAAGCATTATAGTGGATGACCTGAAAACCCTGTGCCACTCTTTCCTTGGTTTCAAAACACCCAATTCACACATTATTACAAAATTAAGCACTTTTTTGGGGATTTGACCACCCCCAACTCTAGAAACATGCTAAGCATGGATCCCTATGTCTTTAACCGTTCCTTCTTGTAATTTAAATATTTTCTCTTGACACCTATGACATGTTTCTCCCTTTTCTATGTGTGGTTTAGCTGATGACTCACGTTGTTCACCATGCATAGTGATTTTCTCTCGGCACGCTTGCAGTTGTTTTTTCTTTAGCACTATCTTAAGTATAATTATTTTTCTCATTTACACTAGCGAATTTCACTCACTAACATAAAGAGGGAAAATGTAGAAACAAAAATCTGCACATGAGTCGTTATCATATCATGTTTTTATTACACTTATATATGCATGATGTCTTAACCTTGAAGATGGATCTTAGTGGCATAACCCCTTTCTTCTTCTATCCTATGTTATTTGGTTTGATTAGTAATGTATCACTATTTTATTCTTCTAACATAATTTTGTGTCAATTTACCATGATCCTTGGTCATGGCCTTCATCATTTTTGTCTCATATTGTGTTGGTCCTAGAGACACTAAATCATGCACTTTGGGTAATTATCTAGTCTTGATTACACAATACTATTCATGTGATTCATAAGTAATAAATGTACTAATTAACCCATGTCTTTTGCTACCTTTCTTTGCTTCCTATTACCACTTTTGGTCTTGCACCCTTATTTTCTCAATCTTCCTTTTTATACTTCAGCATTTATCATCCTAGACACCAACACCTAGCCAGAACGCCAACGTCATGCACCCTCATCCCCTCTGGGTTCCCTATCTCCTTTGTACTTTGTTCACAATTTTTAGGTCCTTTCTAGCCATTTGAGCATCTTATCTTTTTGGTAGTTATCCTTTTCGGGGTTGATTATGAAATTCAAGAAAGGGAATCATATAAATATAAATTTATGTGATCATAATAAATGACCAAGCACTAAGCATTAGCTATCACCTCCTAAGGTTGCATCCATCAAGCATCTAAGAGCTTCATTGCATCCATCTAGCACCATCCAAGGGACATAAGGGTTGTTTGTTCTGCATACACACTTCATAGGAGGGAAGTTTATTCTATTCCATGCACACATTTATTACATTTCTTTACATCTAGCTTACTTGCTCACTATCAAGTGTGACATGCACAAGAACACATAGGGCATGATTTTGCACACCCAAACACATAGAACTACATTGGGTCTGAGATGTAGTGTAAAAATCAGTCGTAATTTCACCATTGTGACAACTGAGGAAATTCCGACCCCTCATTCTGCATCTTTCTTTTTTAGGATTTGATGTCTATTTGAGGGTTTTATAGGTTCATACTTCATTACAAGTTTTAGCGACCTCGACGATCAAAGTACGACCACCTAATGACCAACGGAGAACAACAACGCATAACTTGTGACAACTCGGAGGAGGTTCTTTGAGCTTTTCTGCACTGAGTGCACGAAATTAGGTCTAGGGCACTGCGCAGACACCCCTATCCTTCTCTAGGCACCCCAATCCATCTTATTTTTCCAAATCTACATTTTTCTAGGTCTCTGTGTGACCATCCTGCTTCTTTGTTCACCTGTCGGCATCTCGGTACACTCTAGATTTCATTGTAAATCGAGATAAGTACATTTTCTCCTCCTTACGATTAAGGTTTTAGAATTTATTGCTAAGTTGTTTGGGTGTAATTTATGTACTTAATTGTTATTCATTCACTTTGCTATTATCAAATTAAAATTAGGAATATATTTACACATTTAACTTAATCATTTTGGTGAACCCGATGCTTTCATGCTTAGGATCCTCATTTTTTCTCTATCATGGGTTATAATATCCCTCAAGTTTCTTTTGTCGATTTACTTAAGATACATCCCAATTTCTAGGTTGTTTTGCAAAAAACCTTAGACACCATGTACCTCCCTAAAGATATGCCGCAACACAAAATAAGTCCTATCTTAGTTAATCTTTCTGATGAACCTAGTCTTCGCAATTCTCCATCTAATCAATTCATGTTGGACTCAATTCAAGCTTTACATTATTTATATCAAGACATATTTCAGGCTATGGAATCCATGATTATATCTCTCAAATCTGAAATCCAACATCTTAAGGATGCTTCTAAGGCCCATGTTTTCTCTCCTTCTACATCTCATCTTCATTCTATGTTTGCTACATGTGTTCATATTAGTGAGCCTTAAGTCATACCATTACTAGAGCCTCTTACCTTTAATCACAATAATAAGTAACATGACATTCTTATTGAGCTCCTTAGTCATCAATTGATCACTTTACCATCTACTCAAGGCTATCCTCCTTATCATGTTGTAAAATATCAAGGTCACCCATATTGCAATTATCATTGAATCAATGGAAATAATGACAATGATTGCTATGCTTTACAACGAAGAATCAAACATCTTGAGTGTCAAGGTTTTATCTCATTCGTTGCACAACATCCTCCTACATCTTTAATTGTTACATCCCAATGGGTTCCTAAATTTGATTCATCTATGTCTAATGAGCATCATGCCATCATTTCTAAGGTTCCTTCTATGGAAATTCAAGCACCGCCTAAGTAACCACCTCTCAAAATCAGTCCACCTTCTCCTATCAAGTCTTCTGCAGTGTCATCAATACCACCAAAGCTACCACCATTCAAGATTCCTCCCCATCCTACTCCACTTCCATTTCCAATTCATTTTTTCAAAGCAACTACTCCTTCTAATGGTCAAGACACATTTCAACCTCTGTCATCATCGCATGGTCCTACTTGCTTCTTCTATCTACCATTATGTCACTCTCTCTCTTATCATGACACAAACAATCCTCTCCCAAAATGGAAAGGTATCTCTCGCATAGATGCATAGATATCCATCATTGACACACTTGGGGCATCATACTTATCTCCCCTAACACTATTATATATATTACATGCTACACATGTCACATCTAGTCTCTCACATACATCATACACATCTTGATACACTCTGGTATCAACATTAATCGATGAAGCGCTCTCATTCTTTGGTTCACATTTGACTATTGAAGGCATCTTATAAACATGAACCTCACACAAAACACATTACACATTCAGCAATACAAATCACTCATTCAATCAACACGTTTGCAATACATCCATACTTACAATACACTCTTCTTGCACCTATCTATCATTACAGTCTCAACACAAATAACAATGCATATTCAACACAATGTCTATACTTACTACAAAATAAAATATTTTGCAATATACTCCTATTAGATTACATGCCACCTCTTTCTTGTGCAAAATCAACACACACAACTTATAACACAACGTGTATATCTATCACACCACCAATGCGGCTCACTACCCTATGAAACATTCTAGTTCCATATTCCATACTTGATTGCTGAGGGTATACATCTCAAATGGACCTCATCAAACTCACTCGTTTAATTAACTCATTCACTCATGCATTTACACTCTACACTTTGTGCCTTGACGATCACATCTTTTTAGTATACACATTCAAACCATTTCCCGATGATACACTCTCGTTTACAGTTCATTCTTGAGTGCTGAGGGAGCATAAATAAATGAACCTCATTACATACATACACATAAACTCGGGAGGGGTGGGGGGGCACACTACTCCTATCATTCACACTACATTCCATTCCGTCTCATCCACAACATACTGCATATCTTGAATGCATTTACTATTGCTTACTTATGCTTTTACATGTTCACTTTATTACACATGCTAGATAGATATCATGTATGTCATTATCTTTATTATACAAACATGCGTGTTCACTTTCCTTCTAGTTATGATCACATATTCTACAAATCGATACATGCAACACAAATTCTTAGTGAATTACCTATTACTAGTCCCATAATGGCTCTTGGGGGCATCCACTTTCGTACATTACATGTGTTATTATTTCATTTTGTTTCATAGCACACTACTTTATTGGATTATACATGCTTTGACATAATTTTTATCTTTCTAACATGATAATGGGTGATTCATGTGCATAATTTGTTATGCAGGGCTACTTGCTTCCATGGTTATCTGTTACATTGTTTTCCATTGCTTGCTCTTTGTATGCTCTTGTTTGTAGGCTTTTCCCTTTGTCTTGTGTGCACACTTTTCTTCTTATGGCCATCTCGGACTTGATTATATTGCAACATCATGAGTGGTGTCCCATGTTTTATGAACCGCGTTTCACGGTCTACATCATCTTCTTATGTATTTACATTAGCTTATCACATCTTAGCTTACATTTGTCTACCTAGAATACATTTTTTCTTCTACATGCATGGTTTTACTTGTACTAACACTTGTCTCCTAGCCACTTTTTTTATGTGTTCCTTGGTTTCTACCAAGCACATTCCCTTTCCCCTGCAGGGCATAGTTTCAACACAATGGTCGGTCCTCTTTTAGGCCGCATACTCCTTCAACGATGTTGCATGCACCCAAAACGAGGGGGCATCATTTGGGTGAATCAATCACCCCATACAATGTTATATACAGCACATCATAAATCTTGGTACATCATAATTGTCGAGTTTCAAACAGGGGCTTAGAATCAAACTTGGATCTTTAGCACAATGATGCTTTTCTAGGATGCTTGTAACTAGGGGGCAATTACAAAGTGATTGGAAGTTCAACACACTCTATAGAACTCCACACTACATATTTTACAGGGATACAATCCTTAGTACTTGTGTTTGTACACACCATCTATAGTGGTGTTCCATATTACGGGAAGTAGTTAAAGGTTGGAGGATGACACCATAATTTTCTCCCTACACTTCTTTCATGACATGGTGTGAGATCGCCCCAAAAACTCATGGCTAGCACAACTAGCATGAGATCACCCAAAAAAACATGGTCTTCTACAACATCTTTAGGATCCTTTCTACACTCTTTCCTCATCACGGATCAGTGCACATGTTCCTTTTTCACATTTTCAACATTTTTACATACTTTTTACACATATACATGCATATTTGACTACTTGTTTGTTCTTCTCTTTTGTAGGTCCGTCCGTATGGGAAGCGATAGTCAACATCATTAACATCATTCACAACACCAATAAAAACATCGACATCAACAACAAGTACATCATGACATCTACACATGCGTTTCCACCCTAGGTTCATTTTCATCACCACTTTTTTACATTTTCTCCTCCTTAGCATCCACACTTCACATTTTTATCACTCCACACTTGGTCTTGTCCCTCGACGCTTTCATTATTGATTTACATGGTTATTAGGTACGCATCTCTATCTACTTTATGTTACTGATATTTTCTCTCACCAACATAAAGTGGGGGTAAATGTAGACACTAAATCACGCACTTTGGGTAATTATCTAGTCATGATTACATACTACTATTCATGTGATTCCTAAGTAAGAAAGGTACTAATTAACCCATTTCTTTGGCCACCTTTCTTTGCTTTCTGTTACCAATTTTTGTCTTGCACCCTTATTTTCTTAGTCTTCCTTTTTATACTTCAACGTTTATCATCCACGGACACCAGGCCCACCCGGTCAAGACGCCAATGTTAGGTGCCCTGTCCCCTTTGTACTTTGTTCACACTTTTTGGGTCCTTTCTAGCCATTTGATCATCTTATATTTTTGGTAGTCACCTTTTCGAGGTTAATTATAAAATTAAAGCAAAGGAATTATATAAATATAAATTTATGTGATCATAATAAGGGACTAAGCACTAAACATGATAGCTATCATTGCCTAAGGTTGCATCCATCAAGCATCTAAGAGCTTCATTACATCCATCTAGCACCATCCAAAGGACACAAGGGATGGTTATTCTACATACACTTCATAGGAGGGAAGTTCATTATATTTCATGCACACATATATTACATTTCTTTACATCTAGCTTACTTGCTCGCTATCAAGTGCAACACGCACAAGAGCCACCTAGGGCATGATTTTTACTCACACACACCGAACTACATTGGAGTCCGAGATGTAGTGCAATACTTAGTCGTAAGTTCACCATTGTGACAATTGAGGAAAATCGACCCCTCATTCTGCATCTTTATTTTTTTAGGATTTGATGTCTATTTGAGGGTTTTGTAGGTTCATACTTCATTGTAGGTTTACAGTGACCTCGGTGATTAGAGTATGACTACCCAATGACCAAAGGCGAATAACAATGAAAAAACTTGCGACACCTCTAAGGAGGCTCTCCGATATTTTCTGTAGACCCAGGCACCAAAAATCATGTCTAGGGTACCCGCATGCACCCTTTTCCCTCTCCAGGCGCCCCAGTCCAACTTATTTCTCTAGATCTATATTTTCTAGGTCTTTGTGTGACGCTCCTGCTTCTTTGTTCACCTAGTCAACACCTCAAGTACACTCCATATTTCATTGTGAATCAACTAAGTACCTTTTTCTCCTCCTTGTAATTAGGGTTTCATAATTTATTACTTAGTTACTTGGGTGTAATTTATGTACTTAATTTTATTCATTTACTGCTACTATATCATTGAGATTAGGAATATATTTACACATTTATCTTAATTAGGTCCTAAACTATAGAATTAGGTCGGACTATACATATGGTCCTAATGTTAATTGTATGGTCCTGGACCCCCTTTTTTCTCTCTATTTTTTATTTTTTGAGTCAGTTCATTACTCTTTATATGATACCTTCTTGTGTTATGGGTTAGCTTTTCCTTCCACAAAGGTTCCAAAATCAAGTTAAAAAATCCTATATATACAAGTCCAATGTAAGTATTTATTACCTAGAAAAAACCTATCTACCTACCATCTACTAAGGTAAAGAAGAAAAAGACACATTTGCATACTACATGTACAAAATATGAGGGCATAAATTTGATTTTTTCATCTTCACACAAAGATTTATATTGGGATGAAGTAGCATAACACACTATCAATGTTGAGGGACAAGGTCCAAATTAGGTCAAGGGTTAGTTGCATACACATCAACAAAAATCACTAGAAAAATACATCGAGTTTGAACTTTAGTGTAATGCTCGGTGATTCATGAATGGGGTAACCACCAAGTTCGATACATATTTATTTTTATAGATAATGATTTCTCGAGTGTGTTGTAAAATAGCTAAGGTTTGTTTTGTAGGTTCGGGTGTGACATCCAAGTTTTTGTGTGTAGTTGAAGGTACGAAAGAGTGAAAAATAACGACACACAACAATCACTACCATTTAAAAATTTATGTTTCCTATAGGTGTAAAATTGTATAATTTGGTATATAAAATATCATCCATTTTTTCCCTTCTTGTACAATTTTTCACAGAGAAATTCCAAATCCACACTTCTTGATTTAACTAGTTCCCAAGTTTTTCCTACCTAGATCACTCATCAAAATACTCCAAAAATTTTATGAACTAGCTAAGTTCCTCTTTTCATCATGTTTACACTTCAATTTATATTTATTACTTAGCTATTGTGATATTTCATGTTGTATGCTTCTTCTATTTGATCTGTAGCATAAATATGAGTGCATTTATAATCTTGGTTACTATAATATCAACCATAAACCTAATTAAAATTAATTAGGGTGATATATACGTGTAATAACAATATTTACTCTCCCTTACACTCTCACCCAATATTTTTGAGGATTGGAGTTGTGAATAGGATTTTGAAGTCTTTCTTTCCATCATAATTTGTTGACTATGTTTTCTATGAATTGTTTCAAGATAGGAAAAATGTCTGAATATATTTTATGCCCTACCTTTCTCTCTCTTTTGTGGGTTTTTAATGATTTGAAACTCACCTTGTTAATAATGATTGTAAATACCCATCTTGTAAAGTCTTACATCTAGATTAAATTTTGGATCTAGGATGATAGTGTACACCTGTAGAAGGACTAAGGTTAGGTCAGAATGTTTGCAAATGATCTTTTTAAAAGATAAAACTAGAAACTAAAGCATGGTGTCTCAACAATAACAATGGAAATTTCCCAAGGTGTAGAACATTGGCTCCTTGGGATAGATCTCTAAAAAGGTTTGTTTCCTATTGTAATTACTCTAATTCTACCACTAATATATAAATAGCTAATAATTGTAGGGGAGAAAGGGAAGAAAAAAACTAGATAAAAATAAATAAGCAATCACTCTCCTTGAGGGAAGAACAAAAGGAAAAACACAATGACAAAATGGCATATACAAGCCATAGTTGAAACTCCATTTTAATCAAACTTTCACTATTTACATTAATTACACTATGAAATGAAACCATATAAATATAACCTTAACACATCATGCAATAATAGAGCAAAAAGTAAAGAGTGCAATAACACAAGCCAAAGGGCATAACATAGCCAGAATAAACATGATATTATTACTTGGAAGGATACAAATTTTTCTACATTCATGAATAAAATAATGAAAATATTACACAACTTCAAAATAGAGGTTTTCAAACTTAGAATGATCGAAACCCAATTGGGAAGAGTAACTTTACATTCAAGAAATGATCGCTTTTACAATACTTTGCTAATTGCTACTTATAGAAAAATAAGGGAGAAGGCAAAGGCAAAAGAAAAGAGAGAAGGATGAATATTTATATGGATTATATTTTCTCTCATGTCTGTCTTCTTCATAATGATCAAAACCTCCGGAGTATGTTTAACTTAAACTCTCTCCGTAAAAACCACCTCTTGGCATATTCTAGGATATTTTTAAGGACAATGATGATTTACTAACCATGAATTAAAAATATGAAAATATTGTAAAAAAACCTTATTATAAAAATCCCTCACAAGTTTGGAAATTGATCCAATTTTTATTTGATTATGTACCTTCATAATGGGCACTTGAGGAAGAACTCGGGTTTTCACCGTAAAAAGAATTTTCCTTCAAGGAGTTCATGACTCCAATTTAGTCCTTATGACCATAAAATAAGTAGTTTATAATATCTTCTACTAATATAAGATTATTAATACATACATAGATAAGAATACCACCCAAACAAAAGTATATTAACACACCACCAATGGTTTATTGGTATAATGACACCATAATCTCTCTACTCTATTGTGATAGGGTTTCCTAGATTTGTTATAGTCAAGAGGATTGTGTTTACCCTATTACAAGAACAATAAAATTATTTTTAATCCTTGAACATATTTTTTATACTTGAGGAATCATGTTTTACTTATGAAATAAGTTTTAAAACCAACTATTCAATTTTTACCTTATAAACCCCAAATTAGGTTTTATTGGATTGTTAGAAGACAATGAGAAGTAAATTTTGATTCATGTAAATTTAATATTAGCACCTCCAATATTGTTTAATAACCCTTAAAAACTAACTTCCAAATTCTTTGTGAAGTCATCCATGTGTAAATCTAGAAAAAATCAAGGAGAATGCAAGAAAACAACGTTTTACAAACATATACAAGGAAATTTTGAATATAAGACATCTAAAAAAATAACATGAATTATGTATTGAAAACCTCATTATATCATTATTAATATATGAAAGTTACCTGCAAGGCTTTTCATGCACCTCTAATGTGAGAAAATCTCATTTTTCTAGACCATTTATAAAAATGACAGATATGGACCAAGTCTTTTGAAATTTTCTTCATTTTCTGGCCTTTTCTACTAAAGACCTTAGTTTTTATTCAATTCTCAAACCTTTATAAGCCTTTTATTCTCCTCCTTCTAAAAATAGGCTTTTTTTTTCCATTCTTTGTCTTCAAAATAAAGTGGTTACACCACCTTAACCATGCTTACCTTGTTAAAAAGGTTGTAGTTGAGTTTACCACATATGGGAGGTGAAATCTAAGATATTAATGATTGAAAACATTGTAAACATGCCTCGTTAGGATTTACCATAAATTTCAAGCCCTCACATGAAGTTAAATTAAAGGAAAGGGCCTAATATTATACAAAAATATAAATTGTTAAACTATGAATTTTGGGGGGAAAATGCACTACGGGAGATAGAAGAGGAAATTAGAGATGTAACCAAGTATAACACCTTATTATTGATCAAAACTAAAATCCTAGACATTGTCAAGAAAAATTAGTAGATATGTACCTTTGTATGCCCCCGCATCGATACCCAAGGTGTAAAAACCATTGATGATCTCTTGCACATGAGTTCTTATAGATTACCTCCATGTTTCAAAATATTTATAGAGGTTATCCAAGTCGCATCTTCTAAATTATGATTCTTCCATTTGAGAAAATATTATAAATACTATTTTCCTCTAGTTTTCTTAAATAACTTCTCATCTAGAATAACTTCAATTTTTCTTTTTATTCTTGTGGGAGTTGTTGCCAATCAATGATAATATCTTCCTCATCCCGAGATGCAAAATTTCTTTCTACCTCATTATAAGGATAAATATTAGCTACATTGAATATGGAAGAGATATCAAGGCCTTGTGGAAGTTCAAACTCATAAGCATTAGGTGAAAGCCTTCTTAAGATCCCACAAGGACCTATTTTCTTCAATTTTAACTTGATATGCTTAACTTTTGGAATCCTCTCTTTTATAAGGTGTTCCAACACCATGTCTCCCACCTAAAAATTTGACTTATTTTTTCATATCAGCATGTGTTTTATACTTATGAGCATTCAAATCTAACTATTTATTTACATATTCATGGAGCTCTGCATGGCTATAGCATAATCTTCACCTTCAACACTCCTCTTTTATTTTCCTAGATTGCACAATTCAAAAAATCACATAGGATTGATTCCATAGACAATTTTAAATGGACTCATGCCTATACTTCTGTTCACTAAATATTTGTATGAAAATTTAACTCAAACAAGTATCTTATCCCATTGCTCAAGATGATGAGTTACCAAACATCTAAGTAGATTACCAAGACTCGTATTGATAACCTCAATATAACCATAGGTTTGAGGATGATAAGATGAAATAAAGTCTAATATAATATCCAATTTGTTCCACAAAGTCATCCAAAAATCCCAAAAAAATGTGTGTCTCTATCAGATACAATACTTCTAGAAAGCCCATGCAATCTCACTACCTCTTTAAAGAACAAGTTAGCGTTATTAGTTACATCACTAGTTATGTTATAGGCTATAAAGTGTTGCATTTTAGAGAACTTATCAACATAAACAAAAATGTAATCATTACCTCTTTGATTTTGGCATTCCTAATACAAAATCCATAGTTATTGTATCCTAGGGCCTACTAGGAATAGGTAATGGTTGATATAGTCCAACATTCGACTTCTTCCCTTAGCATGTTAACAAACTCTACATATTTCCATAAAATTCTTGACGTCTTCCTCCATTCTAGGCTAGTAGTAGTGTTTCATTTATTTTAGAAAAGGATTTTTCTTTTCCAAAATTTACTTATAATCCTCCACTATATTTTTCTTCCGATAAATTATCCCTCATGGACCCTCTTGGTATGAATAATTTCTTTCCCTTAAAAATCAGTCCTTCTTAGATTATATAGTCCATCCATAAAATCATATGATCCATGCTCATTGGGTTCTTTACAAGTATGACATGCTTCTTTGAAATCAAGATCTTCTTCATATAACTCTTTTAATGAATCAAATCCCACATCTCCTATTCGAAACTCATGAAGAACCAAACATATTCTACTTAAGGAATCTACTACCTTATTACTTCTACCAATCCTATGTTTAAGGCAAAAAAATAGATTCACAATAATTACATCCATTTCATGTTCCTTTGATTGAGATTACCTTGGCTATTCATGAATCGCAAAGAATTATTATCAATATAGAGGAAAAATCCTTTAACAAGACATAGTGTCTCCATTTTTTTGGTGCTTCTACCATGGAATAGAATTCTTGATCATAAAATGGGAATTTATATTTGGCGTCATTTAATTTCTCATTGAAGTATGCATTAGGCTTTCCCTCTTGACTTAGAACCACACCCATAGTTGATCCACTTGCATCACAATCTACATAGAAAAATTGATTAAAGTTAGGAAAGCGTAGAATAGGATGCTCCATTCTCTTTTTATTCAATATCTAAAAATTATGTTAGATACTTCAGTCCACTAAAATTTCTTCTTATATCCCTTAATTATTTCAATAATAAGAGATAAAATACTACTAAAATTCCTAATGAAGTTTTTAAATAGTTTTCCAATACATGAAATATTCTCACTTCGACACATTTTTGGAGTAGACCACTTTGTACACTTGAGAATCAACATGTGACTCCTAGACACACACAACCTCCCGAGGTCATGTTGGGACATCCAGAATGGAATGGATAGATGGCTATGAGATGGATAAATAAGGATAGGCCGGATAACTCGAAAATGTCTACAAGATAAATAAAGGGAAACAAATGTCCTCAATTGACACAATGGGTATTTGATCGTTAAGTGCAATGAACACCTTTCTAACCTACTCAGGTGTGATGGAACGATAAAGGATAATGGTTACGTGAATATTTCGATTAATGTATGTAGGGCCAAATAAACCTCAAGTTTGTTTTGGAACACAAGGGAAACATCCTTCATCTCTCATAAATTGTTATCTAGAGAGGGTCATGAAAATGTGAGAGAAGATGTATGATAAGGATAAATCTAATCCCTACTAGGATTATTTTCCTAGAATTCCTCGATAGTGTCTGCCTCGTCATTCAAATAAATCAACTATATGATGTTGGTAAGTAGAACTGGAGTGGTGTGAAAGATAATATGTCTAAGGCCTTGTTCAATATCAGTTAATAGTGTGTTAATGTTTGGTTGTGGTACATTTGGATCACAAACTCATTTTCTTGGTTGTCTTGGGCCTTGGATGGTCATGTGGGCATGAAACAAGGAATCTATGGAAATAAAAAAATCACGTAAAGAAACCAAAAGGGGCTAAGGCTAAGTTCGGGTAACCTAATCCACTAAGGAAATATGGGAGCTTGTGTTAATTCCAATCTAATTAAATCTAAATTCCTATTTTAAACAATCAACGCAAAACAAATTAAAATTAAACAAAATTGATTACTTTCCTTTAATTTAATTAAATTTATGTGCAACTAATTAATTAAAGAAGTGCAAATAATCTAATCTACTTGTTTTTGTATTTTCTAGAAGCTTTTTAATGAAACAAAATAAAAAATAAACTAATATAATTAATTTAATCTATGTTTTTGGGATTTTTCTAGTTTATGGAACAAATAAATAAATAAACAAAGACATAGTCAAATGTGGCTATTTCTCTGTTGCAGATTAATTAATTCTAATCTAGTTTTAAAAAAGGATTTCTTCTAATTTGTAAATGTGGATTCTATTTCCTATGTTAGCTTTACCTCAAAATCACGGGAAGAAGCAAAAGCTTCTCAGAAGCAATTTCTTCCCCGAAACTTTCTGGTAAAACACTAAAATTGTATAGAAGCTTTTAATGTGAAGAAATTCAACAAGATGCACAAACAGAAAAGCTTCTTCAAACTTACTTCCCTTGTAGATCCACATGGATAAGCAGGGAGGAAGCTTTTAAGAGAAGATTTTCTCGTATGCACATTTAACTCTAACTAATTACTAAAAGGAAAGCTACAAGTAATTTGACAAAGTGAAGAAATGAAAATATTTGTGCATAAGAACTTCCTCCAAATCCTTCCTAGACAAATCCATAGGGATAAGATGAGAAGGAGTTTTCAATGGAAGCTACTTACAGGAAATAAAACTAACTTGTAAATTCTACCTTTCTTAAAACAAGCTTTTGAATTGATTATGAATTGAAATCTAAATTAAAAGGAAGTTTTAAATAATTGAATTGCACCTAAACCTTGAAATGTAGAATTGTGTCAATATCTAATGCTAGCTGTGATTTTCTTTGTCCCCTCAGCTTCTTTTTCAATAATGAATCTAATTTAGTCCAGGGAGATGTCCTTGTTGGTATGTAGAAGAATTTTTAGAAGTGCTGGAGCAAGCTAGTTACAGGTAGTCTAGTAGCAATGCGGGTAAGGTAGTAACAAGGAAAAGGCTCATAGTTTTCTTATGTGCTTCTTGGAAAGATTTCAGCAAAGTAATGGTGCAATTTCAATTCAAGATACTCCAACCGATGCTTTGGGAAAAAGCTTGGTTTTTATATAAAGTTGGCAGGGAAGAGGTCTAACACACTTGGCAATCAAGAAGTGCCAGATCACTAAAAAGAGGGGTAGTCAACTTACTAAGAATAGTAAGTGAAGGAGAGGAATTTCATACGCATCTACCAAGATCGAAACAATTGATTTGGTCAAGAAACATGCAAGAAAATAAGTTGGAAGCAAACAACACGCATATATAACACATTGTTTAAGTATCGTATTTATGCGCACAAAACCTCCAATCTACCGACTTTACGTAACTTTAAGGAAAAACTAAGGAAAAAGAGGGTGAAATTTTTTGTGAAAGCATGCGAGGCTAGGAAACTAAGAAGAAAATAATACTAAGTCACATAGGCAAGTGGAAAGAAAGGAAATGGTATTTGGATTCATGATTTATTTTGGAAATTAAAGTTATCATCATTGGGGATTATTAATGTTCCGATAATATAGCATTATGTAAATTTGGGTGCATACATATTGCCCCTCGGAGAATCATTTTAGCCATGAAGAGGCATAAAATGTGAATTCCAAGTATGACACTCCCAAATGGGAAATTTAGAAATTATACCTTACACACCTATGTGTTGAAATTACACCAATCCAAGCTTCCCACCACATGCAAGAGAAAATGGGAATCAAGTGCAGATAAAGATGTAATTGACAAAACATGCTAAATTAAAATGACAAGAGTACTTACCATATCAGTGGGGATGAGAAATATACATGTGTCAGTACTCCCACTTTGTAAAACACACACTCAAAACAATATTAGAAAACATGTTATATATATCAAAATTGCTATTTATAGAAATCATTTGCACTTACCCACTTGGTGAATTTTGAACTCGGATCACCTGTGACCATTTTGCATGAGAGTATAGTAAAAATAAGAGCATCTAGAGACAATGGCAATGTAACTAGTGGTGGTAGTAGTGGGTCACGATCAGGTTAGTTATCTGCATTTGTTTATGTCTACCCTAAAATGTAGGAATTGATCAAAACTAGCCGTAGGGGGAAATTTTAAATAAATTTAGAGTGGAAATGATCACAAGGGGATGCCACGTAGGATTTTTTGTTTGTTTAATGTAATTTGGTGCATTTTTTATTTAATTTTACAATTTAGGCCTTTAGGGTATGCCCCGCATTTCACAGGAAGAACCGTCATGGAGGTTGTGCAACCAATGATCTACATAGAGTGGCAGTTTTGCAACCACCACGGTGGTTAGACAATTTCTATTTAGGCAAGTGAAGAATGCATAGCCTCCGTGACGGTTGTCAGCCACCACTCTACTAAAAGTGGTGGTTGCATAACCATCAAGGCAATTTCCAGATTTTGACTAAGTATTGACATTTTTGTTTATTTTTGTAATGCTTTTGTGAGCTTATTATGTATGTACATGATTCTAACTTGCTCTTTTATTTCTATTTGCGGGTGTGGGGAGGTATGCTAGATAGAGTAAGGCTCATGAGTAGTACTAGTTGATTCAAATTTTGGAGGGTTTGAATGAGGTGGAGAGGGATTTGTTATAGAGGTTTGACATATAGAGGATATCACAAACGTAATTAGTTGTACCCTCGAGTAGATTATTTTGTGACCTATTGAGCTACTGGGATGCATACTTTGGAACAATTTCTTGCTGCTTGGAGTTAGGGGAAAGTGGAGTATCGGTTTGGAGGATGTTTACCGATTTTGGGGTTCACGTGGCGAAGGGTGGGGACAAGTGCCGGTCGGCGGCCGAGGATCTCCAAAGGGGATACTTACTTGGGGGATGGACAGACACCCAATACGGGTACCAAGTAGGGAGTGAGATTACTTTCATTCGACTCTGCACCTATCCCTACTATCCGTAAGGCCATCATTGGTATCCCGACCTTGCGATTGATTGGGGATAAGAGTGGGGACAAGTTCTTGCACTACTAGGAACTGATAGTGCGAGCATTGAGTTATATGGTAGAGTGTATGGTTTGGGAATGGACATCCAGGCACTTCCTATCATGACCTATAAAAGATTGTTCGATTGGGGGATAAATCCCTTAGCCACCCTTAACTTTTTATGAGTTGGGTTTATGAGTGGATGATCCCTTATTAGAGGGGAATTGGAATAGCAGATCCCATAACAGATTCATGAGGGTTCACTTAGTAAAAGTATAGTATAGCACACATGTTCGAAGGGTATTACAGAATACCCAATTACTAGTTTTTACCTCTAAATATTCAATTAATAATACCCCCTCCTGTTATATTATTAGAATGAAAATACCCCCTATTTTTTCCATGTACCTTACTTACCCATTTTTAAATTACAATTTTATTTACCCCTTTTTATTTCTACCCTAATATATTAAATAGAAAAGATATCATATTTCTCACTCATTTTTTTATTATGCATTTCCTCTTGAAAGATAGTTTGAAGCCATTGAATACCTATTTCAAATCACCTTATAAATGTTAAGCTTTAATCATTTATCAATAGTTCTTCAAATAATTAAGATGGTGAAATAATATCACTTTTGTTGAAAAGTATACTCAATCCTAGTTTTCTACCATCTTATTATTTCTAGGTTAAGAATATCTTAATTGATATTTCTTTATTAAAAAGAGATTATAATTTAACTTTATGAACACACTCCTTTTGCAATTTTAAGGTATTTACTTTTAAAAACTAGGGTTCAAATGTTTTAGTTTTATATTAAAATTAAACCTCCCTTTCCTTTGGCCCACCTCTCTAACCTACCCCCAATACCTGATTCAAAATATTAATAAATTAAACCCTTTCACCCCCTCATGTCTACTGGTATATTGACTTTAATTTTAATTACCTCAATATGAACCCACGTGCTAGGATATTGCCTAGCTAATGAACCCCCATGTAACGAGTTAGAGAAAAGAGGTGGGTTGAGGTTATTACTATGACTGCATGTAGTACTACAGTTCATTTGGTTATGGGAT
Organism: Taxus wallichiana var. yunnanensis; assembly: GCA_018340775.1. NCBI lineage: Eukaryota > Viridiplantae > Streptophyta > Pinopsida > Cupressales > Taxaceae > Taxus > Taxus wallichiana. The sequence goes on from CM031235.1 coordinate 131,592,873, forward strand.
GACCGAGTAGAGACCCATCCACTCCTTAGTGTGCCTCAACAGTTCGATTATTCTATATCGATGTCATCTTAGTGGTTCCTACTGTGTATAAAAGGCATTCGAGGCGAGAGATTCCCGTGAGGGATAAGCTTGAATTTATAGTTGCGACACTGGGGATTCCCATTGGTACACCATGGGCTGCACCGGATCCTCAGTGCTTTGAGTAAGCAGATTAGGTTGAGGCTAATACTTTAGATTAAGGTAGGTCCAACACACAATGGAGAGGAAGAGGAGGCCGAGGCCGATTCGGGGTTACAAGAGGAGAGTTACCAAGAGTGGGAGGCCAATGGAGAGGTCTCCATGGTTGCTAGAGTTGAGGTAGAGGAAAAGGCGAGCCGATACACTCGAGAGGATACTATACCTCCGAGAAGGGAGGGACGAGGAGTTAGTCCATCCAAATATGACGGGAAAAGAGGATATTGGAGTGGAGGAGGCACGTACACTAGCACAAACTGTTGACCCCACTAGATGCTGAAGATCGATTAATAAAAATAATCTTTTCCAAACTTTACTTTCTAGACTAGATTGTTAATGAACAATCTACTATCTCTCTTCTTTTCTATTTATTTTATATTTTCTAACCTGTCATTGTTTTCTTTCACTTTGAAACTACTAAAAATGGATGGCGAGATCTTATTTTGAGGATTCTCATTGACACATTTGTGATCCACACGAGGATGATGTGGGAGAAACTACTCACAAATATAGGACACCTAGCAATGGTTGGATGTCACACTAATGTGTTTACTCCAACATGGCATACATCAGATACCATGATTTAGATGAGGACCAAAATTTATGGGTACGAGGTGATTGAGATGAGACAATGGCGAGAGCACACACATAGTGAAGGTACTACCATTGGTTTCTCACCCGCTCCGACACATGGAAATTATCATGGACACTCTCACAGTGTCTGCACACGAAGGCTCTCATGCTATGCCTAATCATTATCTTTACGCAGGACCCCTTGCCCTATACCTTTGCATGGATCTTAGAGAGAGGGATATGCCATGGGACTTTATTGCGTTTTGACCATTTTTGTGTATATATCGATTGTATTTTCACCTCATAGATGAGGGTTTTGACCACACCAAATAAATTATGATGAAATTGTACAAAAACTTGATATTATTATATAAAAATATATAGAAATATTTTTTGGTTCGACATTCTTTGTAAGAGTTGACTTGGTCATGGTTTATCTCATCTGTGTACTCTTAGACAATTAGAATTTTTATGCTTTTTTTTTTATTTTTTATGTTTTATGGATGCATGCTATGGATGATGATGATGAAATGTGATAGACAAAATGATTTTGTATATGATTATGCATATGATAACAAGTTGTAGCTTAGATACTTTGATTTTCAAGCAATATTTAGCATTTCCATTTTATTGGAAAAATGTGATGAATGTGGTATGATAAAAGATGAACTCACTCAATTCTTAACTCCACGCAACTAGTAAGATACAAGGGCTCATCACCGAGAGCCAAGAATGACACGAGTTGTATGATTTGAAGAATGAAGATGATGACCAGAAGAAAATATTTTGAAAAAGATCCAATTAGAAACATATAACTCAACCCTAAGCAAGGTCAACTAACCGCTCAAAATGCATTTTTCTTGCAAGTTTGACTATACTTAAATTCGTAGATGGCCTTTTGATTGATTTTTTTAGGAATGAATCTCTTGTAACATACACATTTAGCTCATTTTCTTAGGATTTTCGAGTTCAAAGAAATTTTATTTCTTAATTTTTTTGAAACTTTTTTGATTTATTGACATGACCCCATACATCTTATAAGGAATTTCCCTCCTTTCCCAACCTCATGCTACCAGTAAGAAGCACGAGATCATCACCAAATATTGATAGGGACAAGAAGTTTAGTTTTACTTGTAAATGAAATATTTTTGTATTTATTGTTTTTTTTTACTTGATTTTAGATTGTGCTTTTGGGAAGGAACGCTTACCCCTAGTCTTGACCCCACACAACCAGTAGGATATAAGGGCTCACCATTGAAGGTTGAGATAGGTGAACAAAGGCTTAGGTCGAAATGTTTTGAATGTTTATGTCATGAGAGATATTGTTTAGTGAGAGACGTGACATCAAGAATATTCTAGAGGAAACCATAGGAAAAGACACTGAATCAAAAGAAAACATGAACAAAATTTAGTATGTAAATCTTAGTAGGATCAATGACAATTTTTTTATTAAGAATTGAAATGAATAAGAGATTAGATAATTTAGATGATAAAAAATATACTTGAAGAGATATGATCAAATGTTTTTGGTAATATTTGAAAATCTTAAAATTTCTATAAAAAGTAATTTTCCAATTTACAATTTCACAAGATGATAATGCAAATGACGAACAATATGGATGAAATAACATACGACATAGAAATGCAAGTGAATATGCATAGAAACATTTGAGGTGAAGTGAATTAACTAATTCATTGAATTATTCACTTCTAAGGTACACAGATGATACGCACCATTCTTATACTCTTCCATTACTTGGTACAAGCCTAACCATTTTGGTCTAAATTTCCTTCCTTCGCCGATCTTTTTATCGATTTGGTTGTCAAGTCTCAAAACTAGGTCTCCTACCTATGCTTCACATCTATACACTTTCTTGTTATACCTGTCAACATATTCTATGGGCATAAACCATGTGATATTGCTCAACCCTAATCTGTGTCTCACCCATGGTTTCTAGTTCAAATAATCACACTTCTTGATACTCGTCTTCATCAAAGATGCCTTCTAGAGACACACACGAAGACTTCATATTTCTACCTCTAGTGACAAGATCGATTTTTCACCATAGAATAAAGAGAAAGGGTTTCCCCCATAGGAATTCATATTAAAGTTATATAGGCCCACAAGTCCGAAAAAAATTTAAGTGCTAATCTCTTTTGTTCTCCTTAACTATCATAAGGAGAATGAACTTTAACGTCTTGTTCGTAATCTCAGCCTGATTATTGGCCTAAGGATAATATAAAGAGGTTGTGTGATGGTATATATTAAATTGTGCACACAACTCACGCACCTCTTCATTCTTAAAAGGTGTGCCATTATAAATAATAATGACTAGTGGGCCACCGTACCTATAAATGATCTGGTTTAAGATAAATTTGGAGATTACTAATCCAAGTACTATAGTGAGAGGCATGGCCTCAACCCACTTTTTGAAATACTTTGTGGCCATGATGATGAAGTTATGGCCATCTAACAACAAGGGAGATAATTTCCCTATCAAATCAAGACCCCAAGTAGAGAAGGTCCAAGGTTTCACTATTGGCTCTAGAGCATGGGAATGAATGTGTATCACATATGAGAACTCTTGGCATTTTTGCACTGCTAGCATACTCTACATCGTCGTGCTCTAATGTGGGCCATAAGCATCCCATCCAATGAATTTTATGAGCATTTGAATTCCCTCCAAAGTGGCCACAAAAAAATCCATTGTGGGCTTCAAAGATAATTTTATCCACTTCTTCATCAATGCATCTTAACAACATGCCATTAAAGGCTCTGCAATAGAGGAATTCCTCTGCAATCACATATTTTTGGGTTATGACACGTAGCTATCACCTTTTCCATGAACTATCCCCTTGGGGTACGATCAGTCTACGATGTGATTGACAATGTCAGTGTACCATGGAGATGAAGTGATGAGAGGATTTTCTTCTATAAGAAACACACATTCATCAAGGAAATTCAAATATATTAATTCCTTGTAGTCTATAGGATTATCTGCCAACCAATCGAAAATGATTTGTCCCTTAACAGAATTTTGGTTGACAAAGGTGAGTTCAAACCCACCCGTTAGTGCGATAAAATGAACAACATTCTTAGATAAAGAAACCCAAGTTAAGAACATTCGCAACTAATCGGATTTGATAATCATTCACATTTCTTGGTTAAGCATGTAATGCCTTAACCAATTGTTGCGAAGACAATTTCCAGAACTCTTTCTTTAATTGAGTATACCACATTTTATAATCAAGAAGAGTGTGGCTAATGAAATAAATGGCCCACTCATGACCATCATCATCCTTATATTGCCACCGTGCATGCTATCAAGACATCAGTGGCTTGAGAATATAGAATTAAAGGATGATCAAATTTTGGTGGCATAAGTGTAGGTGGTGACATGAGGAAGTGTTTTACTGACTCAAATACTTCATGACATTCATCTATCCAAGTTTTGTAAAATTATTTCTTTAGCAAGTTGTGAATATGGTGGATGACATATGTTAAGTCAGGGATAAACCTATGAATTTTCCAAGATTACCTAGGAAAGACCTGATGCTTGACTCATCTGTGGGTGGGGATATTTCCAAAACTTCCCAACTTTTTACTTCGTATACATCAATGCCTCGGGATGAAATAATATATCCTAACAACTTACCTCCTGTTACTCCAAACAAGCATTTTTTAGGATTTAATGTTACACTATATTTGATTAAGCACAAGAGGATTGTGCGAATAACTTCAGGATGATCACCACATTTATTATATTTTTCTAGTAGATCATTAACATATGTCTCCACAATATTATGAATAAGAACATGAAAAATATATATGTCATGGCCCGATGGTAGGTGGTTCCAAAATTATTTAGGATAAAATGAATGACAACAAAGTAGAAGGTTCCCCAAGGAGTTGTGAAAGTATTCTTTGTTTGGTTCTCCTCGAAATCCTTATCTGGTTGTACCCCAAAAATCCATCCATAAGAGATAACAACTCATACCCAGTTGTTATGTCAATGATGATGTATATTGAAGAAAAGGGAAATCATCTTTTGGAAAGGTGTTCTTATTATCCCTAAATTTAAATACAGATTCATATCTTCCCATTCTTTTTGAGAACTAGGATGATGTTTGACAACCACATAGAATAATCTACTGGTTTAATAAACCCTACTTGAAGGAGTTTCATGACTTCCTCCTTGACCATTAAAGTAACCTTTGGCTTCATGGGTCTCAATTTTTGTTTCATAGGTTTCACATCGAGTTTTGTAACCATGTTATGAACTACCACGTCAAGAGTGACACCTATCATCTCCTTATTGATGAGGCCAACATATGTCTCATTAATGTACAATAAATGATCTTATTTTACTCTCCTTTTTATCAAGATTGATTACATTTTGTGACTTTTGTTTGATCTAATATAAGTTAGGATGTAATTGTCCATATTTTTTTATTGTAGTTCTAACATTTAAAAACTATGTAATTCCTAACTAAGTGCTTTGGAAATTCAATTTTGTAATAAAACAGGTCACAATCAGTCGAAAGAACAAAGTATGAAGTGGTCAACATGTTTTTGGAAGCATTGGTTTCAATACGGCTCAGTTTTGGAACTCCATTATGTAGTTACGAGCTCTATCACTTAGTTCTAGAACTTTCATACTTAGTTTTAGAATTCCATCACTTAGTTCCAAAAATTTTGGAGTTAGTTCGGAACTCCTGCATGTAGCTCCGGAACCCTCACAGTTAGATCTGGAACAATTTCCTTTAGTTCTGGAACTTCTCTAAAGTTCCAGAACCGATGAGAATTTATTTATTCTAATAACATCGGGTAATTTAGCTATCAATGATCCTTTCAACCAGGAGCAGATTGGAAGATTTCTGATTCTTCATACTCGCAGAGATCCGGTTAACTATCATACAACAATACGTCCACCCATGATCTAATTCAACATCTATTTTGGGCACGAATGGGTTCTATCTAAATCGAGTAGGACAAATATGGCTATAAATACACCCGTGGAAGAAGTATATATATGCGAATCTGTAGATAGATAGTAATAGAGAGACATGTATACATAGATAAAGGCACGAGAGATGAAAGAGACAATACATATTTGTAATGCAAAACATTTTATCAATAAAATAACCATTTCTGTTTTGAGAGTATATTAAGTTGTCAAATCTTGTTTCAAGGTGGAACAAGGGCCCACTCTTCCAAGAACCAGGATCTTCGTTTTATTGGTATTTATATTTCCAGATAAAATAGTATAGATCTATTAATTCTGAAAATAATTTTGATTACTCAAGTTGAAATATATCGTATACTTGTTCTTGCAGGTGTTCTAGATTAGATTCTTCTCTCATTACAATTAACTTTCAACATTCTCAAATTGTGTGTTTATTTAAAAAGCAAGTGTGTTTATTTCTGTAACGTGTGTTTACTTATAACAATCTATTCCATTCTGCAAATGTGTGTTTATTTCCAACAATTTATTTTTGCAGAGAGTGTTTACTTCCAACAAGTTTTCATAATTTGATTTCAATAAGGTTTTGGCCAAGAAATCCTCAAGACATTGAGAAAATCCCCGAAAATATATATAAAAAAGAAAACAAATACCTACAGTCAATTACTAGACCACTAAGATCTCTTGTTGCATATAGCTTTAGACACCACCCCTAGTTTGAATATGACATCAACAAAGAGTTGATTAAATGAAGGGAATAATGACACCCATCACTTATAGCTAAAGGTGAAGGATTTCAAATGTTTTTAAAAAAATTTTGTACGTGCTTCTATCTCTTCTAGTGACAATGAAGATCCAAGTTGTAGGATTTTAGATTCCTCTTCTCGTCCCAATGTTGTTGTCTATAGATCCTTCAATTAAAGAGACATTACCCTCTTCAAACTTAGGTGGGGCTGGAGATAGCTCCAATTATTCTTCCTTGAATTCATATATTTCAAAATATTTGGATGAAGAAGACCTCATCATCCGATCCTTGAAGTAAGAAGAAGGGTGAGGAATAAGGGAAAATCCCTTCTTGTGATGTGTGGGATGAAGATCAATATAGGCATGAAGGTATCCTAGGATTTCCTCATCATTTTATGTGAAATCCAATGTGGTAGGCTCATTTTCAGTCTCAATGTATGCAATTGCATTTACGGGCACCTTACAAACCAAAGGCGTGACTCAAACTAAAATGGTGAATTCGGTTTCCTTTAAACATTCATTAGGATATAAACGAGAGGAAGAATTTGCCATATAATCAACAAGTTGATTTTGTTCTCTTAGAATGTGTTCTATGGAAATAAAATAAAAAAGCTTACAAATATTAAGAACAACAAAATTGTAGTGCACCAAGTTGGTGGACAAAAAAGGGGTCATAAGTGGATGTCATATTGCAAAAAACAGCAAAATATCAACTTGTAGGGATTATTAGCAATACACGCACTCAAAATTAGAAAAAAATATATAAATATGAATCGTAGCATCCAGAATCTAGTTTCTAAAATACTATTTAAAAAAAAAATGGACAAGTTTAGCTATATTAAACACTTAAAATTATATGACTTGGTTTTTGTTTTTGAAAAAACCTATAAGATTGTAGTCCATTTTCCCGCGATTTGGATGACCAAATCTTGTTATTTTTTTTTCCTTGGTGAAAAGTTAGATGTAGTTGTCTATCTTGGGATGGATTTTATTTTGTATTTTTTCAAGCAATATTTTTTTTTTTGATTTTTTTCCGTGAAAGTGGTCTAAAAAAATTTAGAAAACGGAGCACTTTCCATTTTCCCAGCCATAACTATATCAAAAATATCGAAATCAAATATATTTTTTTAAACATGTATAGAATTTCTCCACACTTGGGATGGTATAAGTTTTGGCACATTTTAATAAGTGAAACAAAAGTTGCAGTCTTAAACGTAGACATGAACATTCACGGGAAAAAATGTCTTAAAGACCTATTGTTAGTAAAAATTATAAAATGATATTTATCTTATTCTATTCACTTTAAAATCAATATTTCTACGAAGCTAATAGTCTCCCCTACGCGATGGCACCATTTTTGTGAAATGTTTTCAGTTTTTAACATGGTTCAAGTCTGTGGAAGAGAAAATTTGAAGTTTTTTGACCCTTTACACTTCATAATGACCTTCCATAGCTTTGGTTGGGGAAAACAAAGATTTCCCGAGCCTTAGGGTCGATTTGATGATTTGATCATGGTTTACAAACCATGATCATGGGTTTTTAAACAAGAACCATGATCACGCTTTATAAATCATTTATAAAGCGTGGTTATAAATCATATTTATACGCATCCCAATGTTCTAATTACCATGTGATTTTTACTATTTGACTTTACCGTATAAATTACTATGAAATTTATGTCATTTTCTACACGTTTTTCTTATCACCGGAAGTAAAACATCATGGGAGACAAGAAACGAAGTCAAAAAAGGAAGTCATTAAGTAAAAAAACACCAAACAAATTAGAGGCAAACAAATTTCAAAATGTTGAGCGAATGCGAAATCTTCGTGAATCAAGAAGAGGTTCATCTTCAACCCCTACTATTGTAAGCAATGAGGAACCAGTAATGTTTCTACTATCAATGTTGAAGTTGAATTAAATACTCGTGATGAAGATGTTTTTACTGTTAATGTTGAAGAAGAATTAAATACTTGTGATGTAGCAAATGTTGAAATTGAAGGAGACAATGAAAATGTGAATAAAGAAATTCAAGTTGAAACTATAGACAAACAAAATTTGACAAAAACACCTCCTAATATTTTCCATAAGAAACCTAATTATTTTATTGAAATTGATGAAAACATTTTGAAACCAATGTGTGACAAACTTTCTGAATGGCAAATCAGAAGAAAAGCCACTGAAATTTGGGATAATCATTTTGAAATTTTAAATGATTCCCAAAGATGTCAGTTGTTGGTTAGTTTGATGAAATTGAATAAAATGAGACCTACATTAAACACCTTAGGATTGACAACATCTAATATATGGTCAAACCTCTACAATTGTTGAAAACCTTCATGATGCATATCACACTTTGTTGGTGTCAAGAGACGCACTAGGGATAGTAATATTGTGCATCGTGTACTTGCTACTAGTGTTATAAGTGAATCAATAAAAACAACATTTGATTACGCAAATAAGTCGAATGTTGCAAGTTAATCGAAAAACTCTAATGAAAGCAATTGAAAGACGTAATATCCTTCAATCACTCAATAACACCGATTTTTGGGCATTTTCTGCTAGAGCACCGCATAAGGAAAATATAATACTGATGCTATAAGAGAAGTTGTTATTCAATTTTGGCATGATAACACTAGAGTTTCACCTAATACAAGAGATGTTGTAAAATGGAGAGTTGGTTCTATTAATCGCGAACCACATCCAAAGCATTTCTTAGATATGACTCAAACTCAATTTTTTCGTAAGTTTGAACAAGAGCATCTGGAAATTAAAATTAGTCAACGTTTTTTTGAAATGTTAAAACCATTCTATGTGAAAATCAACCACGCTTGCACCACTTGTTGTTGTAGGCAACATGTTGAATTTTCTATGCATTATGCTAAATTTTTATGTATTCATTCTATTTTGCATTCTGAAACTATGTTATCGAATGTGGTGTTCAAGTTCCACCAATATCTTCAGGATTTCATTCCTATGATATTTTGTGAAAAAGAAGTTGGACAATTTTTTTATAGTCAAGATTGTTTAGATGGAAGTTGTGGTACATGTGGCGATTACCTAAATTGGAAAGTTGCATCCATGAGAAAATTGAAGGTGCAATAGGAAATAATTTAGTTGAGTTTGATAAATATAAATCAGTTGCATACCAATTGAAAGATGGAAAAGAGTCTAAACAATGTGAGCTAGTTATAGAATATATGCCTGTTTTTCAATTTATGAGAAAATTTAAGGATGAAATTGTTTATGAGTATGCTAGGCATACACACAGCTCGATGGTTGGATGAACAATTCAAGATATGCAAAGACACATTTCCTATTGGTACTATTGTTTCAATGGTTGATTTTGTAGAGAATTACACATCACAACCACAAATGGAGGTTCAATCACAATATTACAACTCAATACAAGTTGCCATTTTTGTGCATATAACATTTATACATTCTCCTAATAGTATAGAGAATGATCAAATTTTTTTAAGAGAGTACCACTTTTATATCAGTGATGATCGTACTCATTCTACTAAATTTGTGCAAGGGTGTTTCCAGTTATTTTATGGAAACTTGTCTGATAGGGACATCCACTTCAAACAACATTATATATGGTTAGATAATTACACGTCTCAGTTTAAGAATGCACGAATGTTTTATTAGATGAGTAGATGCACGTCAAGATGGGTGTGCAACATATTTGGAGTTTCACTGAGGTTGGACATGGAAAAGGAGAGCATGATGGTGCAGGGGCATGTGTGAAAAGAGCTCTTACAAGAGAAGAGTTAAAGTACAAAGATGGTGCTAAATTGAAAGATGCAAAGAGCATAGTGGAATGGTGTATTGACAACATGGCCCGAGGTTCTCAAGAAATTTCCATGGTTCACAGATATTTTTGGTTGATAGAGGAACAACAAATTGCTAACTACGAGGATTGTATGACACTCACTAGGTCCAGTGATATGCACTCATTTTGTAGCTCAGACGCTACTTCATGGGCCACATGGACAAGAAAGTTGACATGTTTTTGTGCATCTTGTATCGAATTTGTCACTATTGAGTGTGATTCACAAGAATGGGTCGATGGATGGATTTGTAGGCCTCTAACTCCGCTTGCTAGTTATCAACCTCCACAAGCATTACGACTTGTTTCTAGCAGATGAAGTTGCAACATCCAAGGACTTTGACGAAATTTTGATTTTGGTGCAATAAGGTATTTATGGTTATTTACAATTTTTGTATTGAGTTATGTCCATTGAAATTTTAATATGTACAATTTAAATTTGAGTTGAAACCTTTTTTTTAGGACATGTGTTTGCAGTTATTGCGATAAAAGACAATGAAGAAGGAACAAACTATTTCTTATGTTGTTGCATCGAGGAAAGAAAGAAGTTGACTTCTCCTATTATAGATGGCAAAGATATTGAGTACCCTACAGGGTCAATGGTAGTTACTGAACTTGGCTTCAATGATATCCATTAAAAAAATCCTCTGTTTGGGTGTTTGAAGACTTTGAGACACACAGAAAATACTCTTATATTCGCATCTAGTTCTAGCGACAAATATTCAACTTGTATAGATATCGAGGAAGGCCTAATAACAAGATTCTTTGAAGGTTCGAGAGTCAGATCATGAAGCAATCCTGTCCGCTATTCAGAGTAGATCCGATCCTGATGGTTCATTGGAATGAATTTACAATGCTCATGTCTGGTATATATAATTTCTTTGGTATATATAAATTTGTTAGTTAGATAAATTTAAGTTCATATATTTTATTAAATTTGTGTATTTTGTATATATCTAGTATGGTTTTGATTTGAAACTTAAATTTCTTTGACTAACACTTTTATATGTAGGTTAGTGGTGCTAGAAAAGCTTCCACCTTCACGTGGTTGGTATTATTAGTAGAGAATTATAAATTCTTGAAGCTAAGAGAAGCTTTCATTGTTTTACAAGAAAAGAGAAGCAATTAACAATGATTTATGTACTGTGGAGGGGGTTCTTGGCTCCGAGGAGGTAGCCCAAAAGGACCTAGAGCTTAGAGAACCAAATGACACCTCCCCAAGTGTTTACAAGACCATCCCTATGTGTGTGCATAGTCAATTTGGTGCCATGACCCACCGTTTGCAAAATATACCGTTTGACAACCTTACACTGTCTCAAACTACACTATTAGGTGCGTTTGCAAACAATAGGGCAGCGAGAGCACCGATTGAGAAGGAAAAAAACTGAGATAGGATATTATAGAGGGTCCCTATGCCAAGGTGTAGGATTAGACAAGACATCTCTAGGTGCCATGGAGTCTGCATAGCCACCGGTCAAAGTTGAACGATGTTTTGGTCTTAAGGATCTTAAGGGACTACGCCCGAATGAGGTAGCCCAGAAGAAATGACGTTTTCGCACACGAAAACAATGCCTCATCTAGTGTTCACCTAGCCACTTAGATATTTCTGTGTAGTTGGTTTGGTGCCATGACCACCGTTTACAAAATATATCGTTTGACAGCCTTACACCGGCTCAAAATACACTATTCGGTGTGTTTACAAACAATAGGGCAGCGAGAGCACCGATCGGAGAAGGAAAAACCAAGATAGGATATTATAGAGGGTCCCTATGCCGAGGTGTAGGATTAGATGAGATGTCTCTAGGTGCCATGGAGTGCACATAGTCACCCGTCGAAGTTGAACAATTTTTTGGTCTCAGGGCTCTTGAGGGACTCCGCCCGAACGAGGTAGCCCAGAAGAAACGATGTTGTTACACACAAAAATGATACCTCCTCTCATGTTCACTTGGCCACTCAGATGTGTCAGTGTAGTCGGTTTTGTGCCACAACCCACCGTTTACAAAATATACCATTTGACAACCTTACACTGTCTCAAACTACACTATTTGGCGCATTTGTAAACAATAGGGCAGTGAGAGCACCGATTGAGAAGGAAAAAACCAAGATAGGCTATTGTAGAGGGTCCCTATGCTGAGGTGTAGGATCAAATGAGACATCTCTAGGTGCCACAGGAGTCTGCGTAGTCACCCGTCGAAGTTGAATGATTTTTTTGGTCTTAGGGCTCTTAAGGGACTACGCCCAAACGAGGTAGCTCGGAAGAAATGAAGTTGTCACACACCAAAAAGATGCCTCCTCTAGCATTCACCTAGCCACTTGGACATGTACGTGTAGTCGTTTCAGTGCCACAACCCACCGTTTACAAAATATACCTTTTGACAGCCTTACACCGGCTCAAACTACAGTATTCAGCACGTTTACAAACAATAGGGCAAATGAGAGCACCGATTGAGAAGGAAAAAACTGAGATAGGTTATTTTAGAGGGTCCCTACACCAAGGTGTAGGATCAAACGATGTCTCTAGGTGCCACAGAGTGCACGTAGTCACCCATTGAAGTTGAACAATTTTTTGGTCTCAGTGCTCTTGAGGGACTCTGCCTGAACGAGGTAGCCCGGAAGCAACGACATTGTTGCACACTAAAAATACACTTCCTCTAGTGTTCACTTGGCCACCTGGACATGTCTGTGTAGTTGGTTTGGTGCCACACCCACCGTTTACAAAATATACCATTTGATAGCCTTACACTGTCTCAAACTACACTATTTGGTGCATTTGCAAACAATAGGGCAGCGAGAGCACCGATTGAGAAGGAAAAAACTGAGACAAGCTATTGTATAGGGTCCCTATGCTAAGGTGTAGGATTAAATGAGACATCTCTAGGTGCCACGAAGTCTACGTAGTCACCCGTCAAAGTTGAATGATTTTTTGGTCTCATGGCTCTTAAGGGACTACGCCCAACGAGGTAGCCCGGAAGAAACAACGTTGTCACGCACCAAAAAACACCTCCTCTAGTTCACCTAGCCACCTGATGTGTCATGCATAGTTAGTTAAGTTCCATGACTCACCATTTACAAATATACCATTTGATAGCCTTACACTGTCTCAAACTACACTATTCTGACGTTTGCAAACAATAGGGCAGCGAGAGCACCGATTGGAGAAGGAAAAAACCAAGACAGGATATTGTAGAGGGTCCCTACACCAAGGTGTAGGATTAGATGAGACATCTCTAGGTGCCATGGAGTGCGCGTAGTCACCCGTGAAGTTGAATGATTTTTTTGGTCTCAGGGCTCTTGAGGGACTCGCCCGAATGAGGTAGCCTAAAAGCAAAAATGACATTGTCACGCACCAAAATGACACCTCCTCTAGTGTTTACCTAGCCACCCGATGTGTCCACATATTCAGTTTGGTGCCACAACCCACCGTTTACAAAATATACCATTTGACAGCCTTACACTGTCTCAAACTACACTATTCGGCGCTTTGCAAAACAATAGGGCAATGAGAGCACCGATTGAGAAGGAAAAAAATGAGACAGGCTATTGTAGAGGGTCCCTACACCAAGGTTTAGGATTAGACGAGATGTCTCTAGGTGCCACGGAGTGCACGTAGTCACCCATCGAAGTTGAACAATTTTTTTGGTCTCAGGGCTCTTAAGGGACTACGCCCGAACGAGGTAGCCTAGAAGAAACGACATTGTCACGCACCAAAATGATGCCTCCTCTAGCATTCACCTAGCCACCTAGATGTGTCATGTAGTCGTTTGAGTGCCACAACACACCTTTAGCAAAATATACCATTTGACAAATTTTACATCGGCTCAAACTACACTATTCGACGTGTTTACAAACAATAGGGCAGCGAGAGCACCGATTGGAGAAGGAAAAACCTAAGATAGGATATTGTAGAGGGTCCCTATGCTAAGGTGTAGGATCAAACAAGATGTCTCTAGGTGCCACGGAGTGCGCGTAGTCACCCATCGAAGTTGAACAATTTTTGGTCTCAGGGCTCTTAAGGGACTCCGCCCGAACGAGGTAGCCCGGAAGAAACGATGTTGTCACATGCACCAAAAAAACCTCCTCTAGCATTCACCTAGGCCACCGAGACGTGTCCATGTTTTTGGTTTAGTGCCATGACCCACCATTTGCAAAATATATATGTTTTGATAGCCTTTACACCTGCTCAAACTACACTATTCGATGCATTTGTAAACAATAGGGCAACGAGAGCACCGATTGAGAAGGAAAAAACTAAGACAAGCTATTGTAGAGGGTCCCTACACCAAGGTGTAGGATTAGAAATGAGACATCTCTAGGTGCCACGGAGTGCACGTAGTCACCCATCGAAGTTGAACGATTTTTTGGTCTCAAGGCTCTTAAGGGACTCCACCCGAATGAGGTAGCCTAGAAGCAAATGACGTTGTTACGCACACCAAAATGATGCCTCCTCTAGTGTTTACCTAACCACCTAGACGTGTCTATGTAGTCGCTTTTGGTGCCACGACCCACCATTTACACAATATACCATTTGACAACTTTACACTGTCTCAAACTACACTATTCAACGCATTTTGCAAAAAATAGGGCAGCAAGAGCACCGATTGAGAAGGAAAAAAACGAGACAAGCTATTGTATAGGGTCCCTACACCAAGGTGTAGGATCAGACGAGACATCTCTAGGTGCCACGGAGTCTACGTGTAGTCACCCGTCGAAGTTGAACAATTTTTTGGTCTCAGGGCTCTTAAGGGACTACGCCCGAACGAGGTAGCCTGAAGAAATGACATTGTCACGCATCAAAATGATGCCTCCTCTAGCATTCACCTAGCCACCTAGATGTGTCCACATAGTTAGTTTGGTGCCACGACCCACCGTTTACAAATATACCATTTGACAGCCTTACACTGTCTCAAACTACACTATTCGACATTTGCAAACAATAGGGCAGCAAGAGCACCAATTGGAGAAGGAAAAAACTGAGACAAGATATTGTAGAGGGTCCCTACACCGAGGTGTAGGATCAGACGAGACATCTCTAGGTGCCATGGAGTGTGGCCTAGTCACCCGTCGAATTTGAACAATTTTTTGGTCTCAGATATCTTAAGGGACTCCACCCGAACGAGGTAGCCTGGAAGCAATGACATTGTCACACCAAAACGATGCCTCCTCTAGCATTCACTTGGCCACCCGAATGTGTTCACACAATCGGTTTGGTGCCATGACCCATCGTTACAAAATATACCATTTGAAAACCTTACACTATCTCAAACTACACTATTCGACGCGTTTACAAACAATAGGGCAGCGAGAGCACCAATTGAGAAGGAAAAAAAAGAGATAGACTATTGTAGAGGGTCCATATGCCGAGGTGTAGGATCAAACGAGACATCTCTAGGTGCCATGGAGTGTGTGTAGTCACCCATCGAAGTTGAATGATTTTTTGGTCTCAGGGCTCTAAAGGGATTCTGCCCGAATGAGGTAGCCCAGAAGCAACGACATTGTCACACACCAAAAAAATGCCTCCTCTAGCATTCACCTTCAACATGTCCAACGAATGGTTTCCATGCCATGACCCACCAACAATTTTTGCAACAATTACAACTTTTTTTTTTCAACAATTACAATTACAACAATTTTTTTCAACAATAGTTACTCTCTTTATTCCAAGTATAGTTAGGATTCCTCATCCTACAAATAGACTAGGAAAACGACATTAGGATTTTCTTTACTAAAAATAGAGATCGGTTGAATTCAACCCCTTAGACCCCTCAACATTGAGTGGGGGAAGCCCCCCACACCCCTTTGGAAAGTGAGCTAAAAATGTTGTCATAAAGGGATCTAAAATTTAACTTTGTTTGTCACATATCTTATAATATCCACCTTGATAACCAATCCACTTTATATATTACATGACCAACTCATCACATTTTCTACAAATGAATAGAAGATAAACACCATTTTTGCTTCTATAATAGTACTAGTTTTGTGAGAATATCAACAAAGTTTTCTATGGTGTGTACCTTGTCAAGTGCTATTATCCCTTCATCAATAACATGTATAACCAAATTATACTTAACTAAAATATGCTTTGTCTTATTGTGATAAGCTAGATTCTTGGATAATTAAATAGCACTTTGATTGTCACACAATACCTTCATCTTCTATTGATATCTTCAAAACTCATCCAATAAAATTTTTACCCAAATTACCTCCTGACAACTATGATAGGCAAGCTACATATTCTACCTCAATAGTTGAAAAATTGTAATATTTTGAAGCTTTGAAATCCAACTGATAGGTCCAGTTACAAGTGTAATAGCATAACTAGAAGTCGATCTTTGTTTTTCCAAATCACTTACAAAATATGAATCAAAATATCCACAAATTGAATCACCAATATTGTTATAGGTGATGCAATAATTTATTTTTCCTCACAAGTAGTGAAACTCCCACTTCACTGTTGAACAATGTTCTCTACCTAGATTTTCCTAAAATCTACTGACAACTCCAACAACATGTGAAATTTCAGTCCTTGACATGTACATGTCATAACATACATAAAACTTATTATTGCACTAGAATATGGTACATGAGATATATGCTTATTTTCTTCTTATTGTTGCACCATAGTTTTTTAATTTTAAATCAAACATACATATAGAATTAATATACATAGAATATACATACATAGAAGGATATCATGTGCAATGAATTCGAATCAAACATAGAAGTAATATCGTTATGAAAACCAACACATGGATATATAATGTATCAAACTAAGTGTGTTGAACGCACGTCTCTGAAAATATAAGTTCATAACATGTGTACATCTCGAACCAAGTGTGTCATACATATAAGACCACATGCAGCCACATAAGGCTATATACAATGTCCTATGAAGAATCATGAACTAGGACCAGCTGGCCCATATATATATATATATACATCCACATCCACGTCCTATGAATCTAATCATGAAACATCTTCCCTCTCTTCGCCCTTGCTAGAAGTAGCATGTCCACGACCCGGGATGTAGTGGAGGGAGATGCCACTACGGATTTCATCCATGTGGTCCTAGGCGTCTCTAAGCAGGCCTGCAACCTAACCTGCACATTCATAAACAACAAGTTTTTAACACCCATATTTTTAAAATACATTCAAAATTTAGAAACTTAGAATTTAGTTAAAATGCATGTGAAATCTTACCACAATGTCATGATCCCTATCAATTTGTCATTGATGCATGGGTAGGGACAATAATAGACTCATGAGAGGTAAGCTACATACAAATAATTAAATTTCAAATTAAATATTTCATGTACAAAATTTGATATTGTAGATTTAAGTAATAAGAAATAATTCCTAAATAAATTTAACAAATTTGAAAAATTGTACCTCAGTTAGTGGATCTCAGATGTTATGGCAATATCTACAACAACCTCCATAGTCTACATATGGAGGAGTCTCTCTGGACAATCATAAGCTATACAAAAACATGTACAAATCAATATTAATCTACATGACTGCCACATAACAGAGCCAAAGCATAATCCACGTGAACTTCCACAATTAGAACCAAAGTGTAAAGAGAAACTAACCTACGTAAAAGTCACATGAGGCGTGCCAATAGCCTCAGTTCCCAGAGCAGATGATGACCCACCAAGCTCCTACACGTATAAAAGACAAACATATATTAATATGTACATGTACAGTGAAACATTATAATAATAAAAGTGCACAATCAAATGAAATTTGAAATTTAAGTACAACTTGAAACTTACGTTTGTAACATGCCCAATTGCAGTAGCTAGCATGTCGACACCAGATGTTTCCTTCACCGGATTTTTCTATTTAAAATAAAATAAAAATTAGTTTTTACATGTATGTACATAACGTACAATGAAATACATATATATTAAAATCTCAAACATGAATTAAACTATTGTATATATATATATTAAAATATTTATTTGACATTTACCTATGAAAGACCAAGATCCGTTGCACCAGTTCCAAAAACATCCGCCATCATCTCATCTAGAGAAAATAAATCATGTGATCCAACAAATGATGTCTCACCCGTAGTGCATACGGCACCACATGATCCATAGTGGTGTGGTGTGCTAGAACTGGACACCTCCACCAACATCACTAGATGCAATCTGCTCACTATGCTGGGTCAGAGTGTCAGTGAGCTCCCAATGCATGTAGTGTGTCAATCTCCACAACCTCCTTCATCTGTAGGAGGGATAACTGAAGGTAGTGGGGGTTTTGGGGCATGGGGATCCTTGGTTGACCTACGCGTGCACCAGGTCTACTCTGTGCAGAGCCACCACCTCGCCCATAAAAATAAAAAAGTCAAAATAATTTGGGACCTCATTAAGCACGAACTCGCAATATAATTTCTTCAAAAAATAGAGGGGAACCTCATTGTTGTTGCATGGTGGATAATAAAAAACCATCCACCATCGGTCCCAAAAATTGTTCTTGATTTGGTCATCATGGCACCAATGGATTGGGAACCGTTTGCAAGTAACTACGGGGGCATTGGTTCTTGGGTCAGTAAATAATGCACAAATGTGGTCTTTTCCAATTTTTTTGTCTTTTACGGCCGCATGGGATAATTTATTTGCATACCACTACCTACAATCACCTCTAAAGGTATTCCATCTATCTATTTGGTTGGTTGTGGAGTCAACTTCACCAATCAATGTTTGTAATGTGTTGGCTAAAGTCATGTGGGATGGATTTGTGGCATGATTTTGTCTTATATTCTGAATAAGGTTCTCAATGGAAATTTTATTTTGTCGATTTTTCCAACGATATCAGCTTGTGTTCCTATTGGTTCCATGGGGATAGAAGGAGCCACAGAGGCGGATCTATGTTTGGAGGAGGGTTTTGAGGATTGTTTGAGGATTGTTTGCAAGGTTTTGAGGAATATTTTGATGGTTTGTAGAATTACGAGCTTGTCGAGAAATTGACAAAAAAAAAAAAATTGTATACATAAACAAAAAATTGAAAAACCCATGAAAATCACAAAAAAACCTAAAATGCAAACAAATTGATCAAAATCAAGGGCTTACCTCTTTGTTTTGGAGGCATGGTTGAAAATATCACAATCCACAAGTCCAAGAGTAATTTTTAGGGGGTATTCAAAGCACGAGAGCCAAAGGTGTAGGATAAATTGGGATTGGAAAGGAAAATGAGGGAAAATGAGGAGTCATGCAGGGTGTGTATTTTTTATCTCAGAGGAATGTGATCATGGTTTGAAACCGTGAGCATGGTTTTAAATCACGCTTGTGATTTTAGGTGCTTTTTCAACTAGTTTGTTGGGAAATCGAACTATGAATGAACCCCATGCTTCTTCTTAAGGTTGTCCAAATGAATGTTGAAAGGTTTTGGATCACCTTGGGCCACAAAGACCTTCCCTAGATGAAGGAAACAGAATTCATGGAACAACATAGAGGGAATGACCTTCATCCTATAAATCCAAGGTCTTTTGAGAATCATATTATAGTTAGTTTCCTTATCTATAATTTAAAACTCATTCAAAATAGTCTTGGGTCCCAGAGTGACCGGGAGAACTATAGTTCTAATAGAAGTAGCCTCAAGACTATCATAACCTCTCAACATGTTTTGGGTCAAAGAAAAGTTCGTCTCTCCACAACCTAATTTTTGCAAGAACAAAAAATTGGACAATGTTAATCAGTAACTCCAACGTCAACCATGGATCTCTTAACGTAACTTTTCTATATCCATACTTGTATATGCAAAGCAAGATCACCTATCCGTGTTATCTTGGTGTCAGTGGGCATCTTAATAATATCAAATATAAATCCAACATCTCTCTCATGTTGGCCTAGAGGATAGACATCAAATTCTAGATGGTTTATTTGTGTTTCAGGAGGAGGTTTCTCATGCACTAAGTTACTAATACCCAACTCTTCTAATAGATCATATTGGTGCGCCGGTGAGTTTGTCAATAAATCCAAGAAAAATATGTGAGAAAAGGCCTTGGTTAGGTCTCGTGATCAAATTATATGCCCCTACCGGCTTAGGCACTAATGGCACGAAATCTTTCACAAAGGGGTTAACAAGGAGATGGTGTGATGCTTAGTCATGGGTATAAGTGGTAGTGTGGATTTCGGCTTGGTTTCTAACTCAAATAGGCCAACAATCTTGGTTTGGTTCTGTTGGTGCAAAGGAGGAGCTACTTGCGGATTGGTGGACATAGAGGCTTCATGATCATTGTTCCTTATAGGAGTCCCCTTATTCATACCACGAGGTTAAGTTTCTCATTTTCGGGGTACTTTTGGAAGGGGTCTCTATAAATCCCAAGAGTAGCATTCTACAGAGCAATAGGCCCCATGTGGGTGTTTTGTATAGGTGCCATGAGGTTAGCCAAGAACATCTCAATGAAGAGTTGTCTCTGGTCCTCTGGAAGATGTTGTATGAACTTATTATAGTCCCTACAAGTCTAAGCATTGTGTCCTATAACTCTATGGAAACCATAGTATAAGTTAGGATCATATTCTTGAGGTCTTTGGTTTTGATTACTGCTGTGGCCCATAGTTCTTGTTGTTGTTTTGATTTTGATTGTTATAGTTATAGTTCGGAGGCCTTTGACCTTGGTTCTGATATTGGTTTGGGAATTGGTTCGGGTAAGGGATTTGGCCTTGAGTTTGAACCTGTTGGGGAGAAGGATGACTAAAGTCAACCACATTAATGGAAGGAGTAAGGTTGTTACTCCTTTGATTGTTTGCATTGGCATTGTTATTGTTTGCATTATTCATGTTCACAACATTTTTGTTTCTTGGTTTGGTCAATAACACCATCCATTGTAACACCTCGGTTCCGATTAAGGAATTTGGGTCTTTAATTGTTTCTAGAACCATTATGATAATTAGGGTTATTCTGAGTAAGAGTGACTAACTTCTAGTTTGGACCATAGGTCTTACGTCCACTATTTATCACCGCTTGGTCAATAGGAAGGGATCCCTCTAAGACTTCTTCGTAGCTTTTATGAGGAAACTTTTGGACTTCCTCCTCGGTTTCCTTGTTAAGAGAATGAAGGAACAAATCACTAAGCTTCCTGATCCATGTTGGGATCACCGACAAAAGAATAAAGGAACAAATCATTAAGCAACTAAGCCTTTTAAAAGGCTACACATATTTTGATTCTTGTCGAATGTGGGATTATTGAGTATTCCCTTGGCCACGTGCATCGTGAATGGGAAATCATTAAAAAGGTGGTGGGATAATTCATATCCATGAGTAATGCACCAAGGAAGGACCCTTGTAGAGAATATGGTGGGCCACATGTATTTTAAATATGCTTTTGTGACATTTTTTGAAGTTGGGATTAATAATGATCATGACTCATTCGATTGGTCTCTCACATTGTGGGTGGTTATTTGCACACAATGGCAACTCATTGTGCCATCCCCAAGGGCTCACCAAGATATCTTTGGTAATGTCTTAAAGATGGGCTCGATTGTAAATTCAACTCACCAAGTTAATGGAAAAGTATAAACAACTTAAAGGATCTTAGCTACAATTATTTTCCTTATTTATTAAATTAAATTAATTTGAGTTAATTTAAATTTATTATTTGATATTTTAAAATGAGAAAATTATATTAATATTATATGAATTGTTTTTTCATTCGAAATAAAGTATTTTATGACACGACGACTAAGAGTTGTCATCTTTTGTATGAAAAAAATCACTCACATTTTGATTGATATTATTATCAAGCTAATGCATTCTTGTATAGATTATCTATTTGAAAGGCCCCTCTATTTCAACATGAATTCATCAAAATTAGTCCGTGTGGCTTGAACGGCCGGGGACTCGCTTCTAAATTATTTTTATCATTTTTATCCTCCGTAAAACCTAATTTATTATCGAAATGTTGATCATAAAAATTGTTGTATTATTATATGCATTGACACTTGGGGACATCCTTGTGTTTGTATTGGAGACGTATAATCACGATTGTATTTAATATATATTTTATGAGAATAGTATGTTGAATTTTTCAACATATTTTAACATTGTTAACCATATTGTTATGTTAGTTATTATACAACTAATGTTTAACTTTTACGAGATAGTTAAAATTTAAATGAATAATGATTTATATATTTATTATGATGTCTATATGGATATTATGACTCTAACCATGCTGATGTTGTGTTGGATAGAATATACATATGGATTTTTGTTCAATTTTTTTGTTGTAGGTGCCATTACTTAGAACAAAAAAGAGACAAACAATCTCCATTTCTTCTACTGAGGCAGAGAAGTGCGATAGAAGCAACGAAAGAAGCCATGTGGTTGAAGCGGCTGTTGGAAGAGATGCACATGGAAGCTAAAGGAATTATTCCTCCTCTATGTGGTGGCCATAGTTGTATTTCTCTTCTTAAAGAATCCAATTCAACATCAGAGAATTAAGCATATTGATGTTCATATGCATGTTATCCGAGAGAAGGTTATCTACAATGATAGAGATCTCCAGTATTGTCATACTATAAATTATATTATAGATATGTTTATGAGTCATTATGTGTTGTAAAATACTGCAAGTTTTGTGAAATGTTTGGCCTTTCAGAGTTTCCATTAAGGGGAGTGTGCATGGTAATGTCACCTCCTAATGACTAGTCAGTTGTTGACTCCTTCTCCTATATACTTCTTCTTTGGTATAAAGCATTGTAAAAATATCTTTTATGATCTATGTAAACTGATAGAGTTTACGGTATATAGTCTAGTGTGTTGCATCTATTTGTAAAGGAGGTCCTTGTGTTATAAAAGGATCCTAGAGATGCGGTTTTAGAATTTTTCCATGAGAAACGGTGGGATGTAGTCTCACAAATCATGCTTAGCCTAAATCATACTTCTGATTTATGGATTCCAAATCCTTTTGTACCAAAAGGTAAGTTGAGCATGATGAAGGTGTTATAATTCCTTCAAAAGATATGCTAGCCTAAACCTTTTCTAATGGTTTATGGATTTGTAAATCTGTTGTATGCAACAAGTAATGTTGGCATATGGATCCCCACTTAATATTAAGGGGGAGTGTTAGAACATAATATTAAGTGCTCATAATATTTAGTTTATAATTAAATAATATAGAATATAGTTTATATTCTTTATTATTTAATATAAACTTTATATTAGGTTTATTAGTTATTTAATAACTAATTATTTATTAAATCGGGTGTACCCCATCACTTAATAGTTATAACCCTTTGGGTTATTTAAATATGGTTGTGGGCCATAATCATTTGTATTGTATTACACCGGTTAAAAAGATGGAGCAGGAAGTGAGGAAGGAGTTACTGGACTAGTTAAAAGTTTCTCGTTAATGGAAAATTCTTTCCATGGGTTTTTACCCCATTAATAGTTTTCCACGTTAATTCTGGTGTCTCTGTGTTCATTTCATATTCAATGGTTTATTTTATTAATGTTTGGTGCAATATATTTATTAATATGGTTAATATAATTAACTCCTCAGATCTGTCACGGGCTTGTAGGCACAAAACCAGAAACACTTGTATTTCCTAAATGGATAGCATTTGAGAATGCACTTCTAGATGGTACTTGTTTAGAATACATATATGAAGAGTGAGGGGCTGTACCTAGTGATCCTAATCCTGTAAGAAGGTCTCTGGGTTATAAGCACCCAAGTAAGCTTCGAGATAGTGGTTTTGATAGGCACTTGTGGAAGGCATGTAGCCTTGCTTTTTCATGTAATGGGAAGTATTATTTGGGCCTACAAATTTTGTAGAGGGCTGCGGGGCTTGGGAAATCTCCAATTCCTTGATCCTAGCCACCAATGATGAGATCAAATCACCGATAAAGGTGATGCATTTTTTAGGTGTATGTTGGGCCTTGTTGGGTTGCAAAGGTACATGATACCCTACTATAAATTGGTATTTTGTAGACCACCCCTCTTTAGATGTGTTTTTTATTTTGGGAGGAGGGGTGGTAGTGTTGTTCTAAAGAATAATATCAGTATATCCTTACATCCTATCCAAGGATTCATCCATGACCTTGAAATAATCACCACTTCGGAAAGTCATGTTAGGAACTCGTCATTCGGTGGTAGATAAGAAGAGAAAGAATCAACGTGCATGTTAATTTGAGGTATGGAAAAGACTAATGGATTAAGCCCTTGTTCTCATGTGAATTTCATGTTATTAAAGTTTGAGAAACCCGGTTGTGAATTGTGATAAGGTTGTTCTATCTCCTCAATCCTAACCAATGAACCAATATTTAACCTTTGAGGAGGGGGCATGTGAGGAGATGAAAGATTCTATGAGTAATTATCAACTCACCCCGAAAAATGAGGGCAGTTGTTACATACCCACTTGGTTGCAATAGGCCTCGAGACCCAAAATGGGTCTTTCTTATTCCTGACTTGACATATTTTGGGGGTGTATAAACACCCACAACATACTGGGATAGGAGAAGTATGGACAAAAGAAAAGAAAGAAAAAATAAACGAAAAGGAACTAGTCCTTCACGTTAGGTTCACCAATTTTGTATGCCTAAGAATCAACACGTGACTCCTAGATGCACGTGACCTCCCGAGGTCGTGCAGGAGAGCCAAGATGGAATGGATAGATGGCTATGAAATGGATAAATAGAAATAGGTGGGATAACTAGAAAATGTCTACAAAATAAATCAAGGAAAATGAATGTCCTCAACTAGCAAAATGGGTATTTGCTCATTAAGTGCAATGAACACCTATCTAGCCTTCTCGTGTGGTTGAATGATCAATGATAATGGCCGTACAAATATTTTTATCAATGAATGTAGCGCTAAATAAACCTCGAGTTGGTTATAGAACACGAGGAAAACATCCTTCATCTCTCATAAGTTGTTCTCTAGAGAGGGTCATGAAAATGTGAGAGAAGACTTATAATAAAGAAAAATATGATCCCTACCAGTTGGTTTTCCTAGAACTCCTCGGTAGTGTCTACCTTGTCGTTCAAATTAATCAGTTGTATGATAATGTTAGGTGGAACTGGGATGGTTTGAAAGATAAGTTGTCTAAGGCCTTGGTCAATATTAGTTAATCGCGTGTCAATGTTTAGTTGCGCAGATACATTTGGATCAAAAATATTTTTCTTTGGTTTTCTTGGTCCTTGGATGGTCATGTGGGCATGAAAAAAGAATCTATGGAAATTAACATAGCACACAAAGAAACCAAAAGGGGCTAAGGCTAAGTTCTGTAACCTAAGCCACTAAGGAAACGTGGGAGCTTGTGTTAATTCCAATCTAATTAAATCTAAATTCCTATTTTAAATAATCAACGCAAACAAATTCAAATTAAACAAAGTTGATTACTCTCCTTTAATTTAATTAAATATGCGTGCAACTAATTAATTAAAGAAATGCAAACAATCTAATCTACTTGTTTTTGTATTTTCTAGAAGCTTTTGAATGAAAGGAAATAAAACAAATAAACTAATCTAATTACTTTAATCTATGTTTTTTGGGGTTTTTCTGGTTTATGGAAATAAATAAATAAAAACTACAGAGAAATGGAAATTGCTTCTAATTAAATGAAAACTACTTCTATGCTAAAACAAAACAAAATAAATAGTGAAATAGTCATATGTGGTTATTCCTCTGTTGCATATTAATTAATTCTAATCTAGTTTAAATAGAGGATTTCTTCTAATTTGTAAATGTGGATTCTATTTCCTCTGTTGGATTTACCTCAGAATCACGGGAAGAAGTAAAATCTTCTCAGAAGTAATTTCTTCCTCAAAACTTCCCCGATAAAACACTAAAATTCTACATAAGCTTTTTAATGTGAATAAATTCAACAAGATGCACAGACACAAAAGCTTCTTCAAACTTACTTCCCTTGTAGATCCACATGGATAAGCAGGGAGGAATATTTTTCTCATATACATGTTTAACTCTAACTAATTAATAAAAGGAAAGCTACACGTACTTTTACAGTGAAGAAATGGAAATATTTGTGCACAAGAACTTCCTCTAAATTCTTCCCAGAAAAATGCACAGGGATAAGATGAGAAAGATTTTTTAACAAAATCTACTTACAGTGCAATAAAACTAACTTGTAAATTCTACCTTTCTTAAAACAATATTTTGAATTGATTATGAATTGAAATATAAATTAAAAGGAAGCTTTAAAGAATTGAATTACACCCCCAACCTAGAAATGTAGAATTGTGACAATATCCAAAGATTGGTTTTGATTTTTGTTGTCCCCTCACCTCTTTTCCAATAATGAATCCAATGTAGTCTAGGGAGCTGTGTTGGTTGGTATGCAAAAGAAGTTGTAGAAGTGCTAGAGCAAGTCTAGTTACAAGTAGTCTGGTAGAAATGTAGGAAAGGAAGTAACAAGGAAAAGGATTTGAGTTTTCTTGTGTGGTTCTTGGAAAGATTTCAATAGAGTAATGGTGCAATTCCAATTCAAGAGACTCCAACCAATGCTTCAGGAAAAATCTTGGTTTTTATAGAAATTTGGCAAGGAAGAGGTCCAACACACTTGGCAATCAAGAAGTTCCAGATCACTCAAAGGAGGGGCAATCAACTTACTAAGAATAGTAAGTGAAGGAGAGGAATTTCATATGCATCTATCAAGCTCAAACAATTGATTTTGTCAAGCAACGTGTGATAAAATGACTTGGAAGAAATAAATACACATATAGAAGATGTTGTTTAAGTCTCAAATTTATGTGCATAGAACCGTCAGTTTGTGCACACCGATGGTTACGCAACCACCACGGTGGTTGTGTAACCGCCACTGAAGGTAGACTGGTGGTTACGCAACTACCATAGAGGTTATGTAACTTAAAGGAGAAACTAAGGAAAAAGAGGGAAAAAAGTAATTGTGAAAGCATGTGAGGCTATGAAACTAAGAAACAAAGAATACTAAGTCACATAGGAAAGCGGAAAAAAGGAAATTGGACTTGGGTTCATCATTTATTTTGAAAATTAAAGTTATCATGATTGGGGATCATTACTATTCCAAAAATATATCACCATGTAGTTTTGGGTGCGTATAAGCACTTCACTATTGATTTCAAATGATCTAAATCCATCTTTAAAACCATCTTTAGATATGAAATATCCAAGATATATCAATTCGATTTTCATAAAACTACATTTCTTAAAATTAATCAACAATTTCTCCTCTTTTAGTCTATCCGGTACCACCCTGAGATGTTGCATATATTCTTCATTATATTTACTAAAATTTAATATGTCATCTAAATAAACTATCACAAAATCACCATGAAAGGATTGAGGAGTTCATTCATTAATATCATGAAAGTGTTAGGAGCATTGGTTAGGCCAAAAGGCATGCATAACCACTCATGTGGTCCATCATTGGTCTTGAAGGCTAGTTTCCACTCACCACCTTCTCTAATTCTGATATGATGATAGCCTCTTTTAGAATCTATCTTGGAAAAGTATTGGGCTCTACTCAAGAAATCTATAATATCTTCCATCTTAGGTAATAGGAACCTATATTTAATTGTTATCTTGTTGATTAATCTAGAATTTTTACACATCCTCCATTCTCCATATTTCGTAGGAATTAAATATTTTATTATAACACATGGAATTAGAATATCTCTAATCAATACTTTATCTAATATCTCCTATACTTGTTTCTTGATTTCTTCATTTTATTTAGGAGTCATCCTATAAGCTGCCTTGTTAGGAAGACTAGATCTTGGAATGAAATCCATACGATGAATTATGCTCTATACTAGTGGTAAATCATTTGGAAACTCATCCAATACTATGTCCAAATAATTTTCCAATAATTTATGAATTTCTAAGGGAAGATCAGTCATCTTAGTGGTTGCCATGACTATTTTTGGTTTAGATATCAATGCAAAACTTACCTCTTCCTTCTTGATATGTTGTAGGAACACCTTTCTAGTGATTGTCATCGCTCTAGATTAATTTTCACTTCCTCATTTCTATCCTTCAATGGTGCCAAAGTATGCTTCTTTCCATCTTTCTCCAAAGTATATGTATCATCCTTTCCATCATGTATTTCTTTTATGTCATATTTCCAAGGCCTTCCAAGCAACACATGGCAAACATCCATATGCATAATGTCACAAAGAACTTGATCCTTATAACCACCAATATGAAAATAAACTTAAAACTGATCATTTACCAATAATTGATGCCATTTTTGAAGCCACGAATCCTTATATGGTGTAGGATAAGTTGATTTCTTCAATCCTAGTTTCACTACCATTTCCAAGAAACCAAACTATCTCTGTTTCCAATATCAATGAAAAGTTTATAACACTTAATTTTTTATGATAGTGAACTACGAGGATCAACGGGATGCATGCACATCAAGGTTGTTGTACTCCAATGAAAACAAGAAAAATTTCCAAGTAATTAACAACAAAATTAACCACAATAAAATTGATCATGCAAAATGAACAGGTTTCTCATGCTCATAGATCAAAAGATAAAGTACATATGGGGATTCTTGTGTAACTCCCATGCTTGGATATGTCATACTCCCATGATGGAATAAGGAGTTACAATGCTAAGAATAACATGTAAATCCCATATGACAATGACGTATATGACAAGTATGACATATTTTATGATGGAATATGTGATGTCATATAACTCCCTAATAGACCTATGACTCACCTAAGTGAGATTAATAACCAAGTGTTAGGTTGAAATGTCCAATAAATCGATAAAAGGAAAAAAATATTCTGTCGTGCCCATCTCGAGACACCGGGAAACAAGTTAAAAAGTTGGTAAATTTTTTTTTTGAAGTGTGAACTAATGTTTCACCTAACCATTCTCACTAGGTCTTTAAATTCTCAAAGATATAATCTTTTAACCAAATTGCTAAAACCATTATTTCGAGTTAATTTGATTTGTTTAGCTTCGAATAATTTTTACACATTTAAAAATAATGTAAATGTCACATTTAATAATTCACTTTCATGAGGAAATAATCTACCCATTCATAATTAAAATTTCATTCCCTACTCAAAAGTTTATTCCCACAATATTACTTAAATTCAAAAGTGTAGAGGGTCACTTAAGGACCCTAGGATCAAGTCCATCTTAACCCTTGATCTCCCTTTTGCCCTAAGATTTCCCTAATTTCTTTATCATTTCCTCTCTTTTGCTTTCTCATGTTATTTTCTCTCATTTTAGATTTATTTCTTCTTGCAGGTTGTGTGGAGGATCCATGGAAGCTTGTCCATTTCTTGTGTCTTCCTCCTTTGGTGATAGCCACCTCCCACCATTATATTCTTCTTTGTTTTTGTTTTTAAACAATGAATACATGTATTTTGTTAGATGTATGGGGGAAGGCAGATCTGGGGGAAGAGCCTATGTGAAGGCAGTGTGAGGAGGGGCAACAGATCTGGAGGGAGGGGCTGCGGTAGGGACAGGCGTGGAGGAGAGGGGATACGAGGTCGTGACAAAGTGTGGAGAGGGGAGGTTGGGGTGTTTGTTTGGGGGGCGCGGCCCGACAAAGGCAGAGGTTTTGTGGGGGGCGTGCCCCCATGAGGAAAGTTGCAGTGCGGGGTGGGGGGGTTCGGCCCCCGCCATATTTTTTTTTTTGTTTACTTAGGTAATATACGCGAGGGGGGGGGGTTCGCCCCCACCAAAGTTTAATTTTTTTATAAGTTTAAATTAATAAAAACGTTTTTGGTTTATATATATATATATATATATATATATATATATATATATATATATATATATATATATATATGATTTATTTTATAAATAAAATTTAATACATATTTAAAATATTACTCCTTTACGAAATATTATGTATATATATATATATACATTTTAATGTATATAAAATTTTGTTTATATATATATATATATAATATAATATATATATTAACACACGTATTATATATATAATGTTATAATTTTAAAAGAAACTAGGTATAAAAATTATACATTATGTATTTCTTACTTCACACTTTTGAATCTGCAAAATAGAGTTTTAAATGACATAACACTCTAAGTATGATTTGATTTTTAACTAAAATGTAGTTGTTATCTAAAACAGAACCTCATTAGTTACATGCTGATTTTACTTATTTTCTTTTTGTATTACATAATACAGATTGTTTAATAAGAGCAAAATATCCAACTCCTCATGGAAATGAAAACTAAAATTTCAACTTTCAGTTTATGTGTTAACATTATCAACATTTACAAGAAAGAAAATATATTGCAAGAAGGAGAGTGTTTTTGTTTAATAACAGTCACATGATTCCATAGCCAAAATAAAACAATTAGATTTCTAAATAACATCTTTCCTTAAGTTTTCACAAAAGCAAGAAAGTGCAAGAAAATAACAGATTTCTTCTCTTGACATAATACTATCAATGTTTGCAAGGTAACAAAGGGGTAAGGCAAACAAAACCTTCAACAAACTATGTTTCTTTTGTAAATATAAATACAAGAGTTACATCAAGATTCAAGTAGATAGATTATTTACTTCAATACTTCACCTCCACAAGCTTGGGCTATATGGATGTTAAATCCCAAGTGGCAACTAATCAAAAATTTCTAAGACAAGTTTCCAAGTGATACAAAATGCACAAAATGGAGGATTTACAAGGAGATGTAACTTCTTACATAACTATATTCGAAAGAGGGTTACAATGCAAGAAAGTATCACAAGGAAGGATAAGAACAATGAGAGCCCAAATGCCACCAATTCCAACTTGAGAGCCAACTTCCATGTCTTCCAAAAACCATGCAAGGAGAAAGAGAGCTTGTTTGCCACCCAACCATAGGCATCATCACATGCCTCTCCCAAGGTTGGGATGCATGCTAGCCTCCCCCAAGCCCATGGGAAAGAGGACAACAACCACAACTTGCACAAGATGGAGGTGAACTAACAATGTTACAAGCACATAGAAATAGGACACATACAAACAAGACTCCAAAATTTACAAGGAGGAGAACCCATGTTCTTCCTCAAAAGTGGGGAAGAGAGGAGAAAGTTCTCCAAAATATATTTTCCAAAATGCTTGCACAAAGCAAAAATCTCCCTACTCTCCTTATTGCTCCTAAATTCAATCAAAATCCTCCTTATTCCTCCACCCTTTCTCCAAGTCCTTCTTGGAAGGATTTTCAAACCCCAAAGGGGTTTCCTTACCAAGAATGGGGAAGGAGATTCAAACCAAATGAATCAACTTCCCCACCTCAACCATTGAGGGGAAACACTAAGACCCCACAAGGCTTGTCCATCAAGCCTTGAGGATTGAGAGGGAAAATTCCCTCTCTCTTCCCCCACACTCCAAAACTCCATCATGCCATATGATGGAGGGAGTAAAACAAAAACAACAACCAAATAACAAAACCATGCAACCCATCTAACAACTAAGATAAATGCAACACAAGCAAAAGACATAAGAGCCTACCTCAAGGAAAGCTCTCCAAAAAGCTCTCCAACTTCAAATTTCTCCACACCTTGACTCAAGCCAATCTCCAAGCTCCAAAATCCACAAGCATCCCAAGCAAGAAGTTTCAAAAAAAGTCCCTCTCTTTTCCCATGAATGGGAATTTGAAGAGGAGCAAGCAAGCATCCTCACAAATGAGGGGGTGACATGTGTCACCCCTCTCCTTCTACAAGGTCAAAGATGCCAAAACAAAAGAGAGAAAGGGTAAAATTGTCTTTTTGCCCTCTTCTCCCAAATTCCCTTAAATGTTAGCAAGACAAAACTAGTGAAACTTTTGATAAACACTCAAATCCACATCCCTTACATGGATGTGACTAAACAAGAGGTAAAAAGGGAGGGAAAACTCCCTCTAGCCTTGAAAATAAGCCCCCCTACCCATTAGGTAGGGTCCAAGGGCTCATTTTTATGTTAGGGGAACTCCCAAGCTAAAAAGGGGTCCCCAAAAATGCCCAAAATAACCTAATTTCGGGTTTTGCATTTTTGGCACAAGGGTAGAGGGTGTGGGGACCACCCAAGGGTCTCACATGTGACCCTAAACCCTTGTGATTAAGTGACTCATTAACAAAATCAAAATTTTAATGAAAGTGGGATTATTAACTCCCAAAACAAGTTTACAACTCCACTAATAACCCTAAACAAAATTAATAATTCAAAGCACAATACATTACAAAAATTGGGGTCACTCATAGTGCCCAAAATAATAATCTCCTATACTAAGGCTTCACACAATGAACATGGCTAGGACTCAGCCTGTGGGCTGCTTGTGCAAGATTGTGTAGCTGGCCTGACTTCCCACGTTCTCCTGTAAACCTGTCACCTGCACACTCATTGCAAACATTAACTGTACCTGTCCGATAAAATATAAAACAATGACACAATAAGATATCAATAAGTTCTAAACTAGCCTAACATCCTACTGAAATCAAAATGTGACAACATGCACAATTATACTCAATATTCCAAAAGTTAGACAAGATGATAAAGTGACATATAACCATGGAATTTCCACATGCAACAACTATCCATCAATATAATTATGTTCCAAACACAACATCATATCCATTAGTATCCATGACATCATAAGAAAATGCGACAACATAGAAATTAAGCTAAATTGGCGCTATACGCCTAAATGTCCACACATGTCTAATAAGATCAAATCTCTAAATATAATGTCCAAGATATAACCAATCACTATCAAAACATGTCTATGAGCAAAGAAACAACAAGCTACTGAGCTATAAAAAGTGTGGGCACTACAATTCCTCACACCGACACCCCCTTAATCAAAGCTTAGGGATAGGCATGACAAACTAGAAAGAGAAAGAGAACTCCCCTAGAAAACTAAGAAAGATGTGTCATATGGGTCCTGACAACTAAATGCATGATGAGGTACCCATGTATAAACTACAATATTTCTAGAAGAAGAAGAAGAGGAGAAGAGGTCTAGAAATCCTGAAGAAGATGGGTGACCATAGTAGACCTCACCCCGAAGAAGAGAGTGAAAGTGAAGGAACTTGGATTCAAGAAAGAGTTTGGTAAAGATGTCCTGAACCTATCTAAAGTCTAACAAGACTTATAAAGTCAATGATGTATCCATGGATCAATTACCAAAAGAAGTGAATGTGTATCTCAATGTGCTTCATCTTTAAATGTTAAAGAAGATTTTTGTTAAACTGAGATAGTGCTAAGGCTATCACAATAGATGATAGTATGTCGTCTAAAGTAAATGCCAAACTCTGTGGAATCCCCTACAACTAGATAGATTCCTTGGAAGCATGATTACTACCATGCATTCTTCCTCTGTAAAAGATATAGCAATAATGTTCCATTTCTTTCTTGACTAACAGGAACCGAACTAAGAGAAAATATGTATCAAGAGGTATACTTTAGATGATTGATATCACCACCCAATCAAAATTTATGAATCTAACTAAATAAATCTTTGTCCCTCCCAAGTAATGAATGCCATTGGTGTGAGTTTGATGAACACAGTGAAGGATCCACTTAGTTGTTCCAATTTATCTCATGAGGCTCCTACATGAATCTAGACATGATGTCAATAGAGAATGAAATATCTATCCTAGTATGAGTTACGTAGATAAAGCTCCCCACCAATTGGCGATAAAGGGTACCATCGACTATGGGAGTGGAGGAATTAGCTACTAAATTGACTCGAGAAAAGAAGGGAGTGGGATATGGATTATAATAAAAAATTTGAAACTTAGATAGAAAATCAAGGGCATACTTAGGTTGAGCAATCACAATTCTTGAGTTAGATTGGGTAATCTATATCCCAAGGAAGTAGTGAAGAAAACCCAAGTCGTTCATGGATAACTTGTTTGCTTGGGAAGCCTTCACAAAATCAATGATCAAGGAATAAATACCTGTAATACAAAAGCATCAAAATACAAAATGAGTATAAACATGGACTTGTCTTGCCACAAAATATAAAAATTTGGGTAAGAGTTGCTATAGATAAAATATAAATAACTATGAAACAACCCTATAGAATTACAACAAGAACTAAAAACAAACATATGGAAACAACATAAACAAAAATATACAATAAGAAGACATGATTTAACTTGACTCACCCAATGTGGGCTGCATCGATCAATAAACACTTGCTCGATTTATTACAAGCCAAAAAGAGTATAATCCACTCTCGCATCAATCTTCTCATAGTTATAATGCATACATCTTGTTTGGATCTGGGCTTAACAAACTCTCCGAATTCACACACAAAATATATCTCCCTACTATATGTATGGCTATTTATAAGCACATCAATGGGTAACTTCCTAAGCATTTTAACAATACCATGGGCATTAATACCATCGGCCAAGAAACCAACCCATCATAAATTCTCATAAACCTATGGGTCAAATACCACCCATATAATTAATATATGAAAAACCCACAATTTACAACATATGGAAAGATTACATGAAGAGTGTACAATACCTTTTAGTTTATAATTTACAACACATATAACATTAAAATAGGATTCACAACCTAACAATCTCCCACTTAGAGACTAATCTCCTTTTAGAAAGCTTCCCAACCGTTCAATGTTTTCTGTGAAGTCCAACCAAAGTTGAACATAGATTTAGTTTCTCCCTTATGACCACCTTGGTATTTATATCTCAGGATTATGAATTGCATGAATCTTATCTAGATTCAAATTCTCATCCTCTAAATCATCCTAATGAAATTGTACCTTAAATGTATATGTTTCATCCTAGAGTTGAAGGTGTAGTTCTTAGCTAGGTGTAGAACAATCGACTATAACTACCTAACTTCCTTTCTTTCTACTTATGCTTTAACTCCTAAAGAAAGTATTTTAACCAAGTCATATATGGGTTTTCCTCTATGGAAGAAACATACTCAACTTTTGTGGTTAACAAAGCCACAATCTTCTATAGTCATGAAATACAAATCACCACTATGTCACCTATAGTAAAAACAAAACATGTGATGCTTATGTTATCCAATTTTTCCCCTCAGGAAAAATTGGACAAACATGACCTCGCAGAGAGAAAATGGAAGGATCGATTTAGACATGGGAGATCACATTGGCAAGTCGAGGCTCAAATCAATGGGATAATGACATGAAATGATCACAGGGGATTGGTCTCGGGTCGGTAATGACTCGTTGAGCCAAAGCCATGAGGATTTGATAGTGTAAAAATGGTCGAGATGTGGAGGAGAGCTTGAAAAGGGACCCGCCCGAAGTTTGGGGGCCATGTCGGCCAATCAAGGAAGAAACAAAGGCTCATGCTCGAGCTGAGAAAGCAATTGAGAGAGCGAAAAAATCCTGAAGTCTAAAATTTTCAGACTTTAGGGATCGAGTGATTCGAGTTTTCACCATGTAAAACACAATGATGAGTCAAAATCCTAAAACCCCGAAAGTGAAAAATACGAAAGGGCTCTGGGGGTTTGGGGTCAGCTCCCCTTTGTGGTAAATGACACAGAACTTTGGAGCTCAACATTAAAGAAAGTATAAAACTCCGAACTCCAAATTTTAGAGTTCAGGATTTCCAAGATTTAGAGGTTTCATGAACCCAGGTAGGTGAACAAAACCCAAAACCCCGAAACATGAACCCCAAAAATACCTAAACCGGAACCCCCAAACCTTGAAAGCACAATGGTCTAAAACCCGAAGTTTAAATTTTAGACTTTAGGGTTTCAACAATTTGGAACTCTCGAGCCAACTTGTCAGATGAACAATGATGATGATCTCTAAAGTCAAAATACCCAAAGTTATGAATCCCAAATGTCTGAAATTTCAAATTTCGAAGGGTTTGATGCAAGGTTGGAGTCTAAAAAGGCAGTTCAACCACTCACATTTATTGTAGTATGACACCCTCATCTTCAGATGGACATAAATTTTGACTGGGAGCTCGAATTTGCACAAAATAGGACTTTTTAGAAAGCTCTCAATATTTCAAAAAGAAGAAATATAATCAACCATTTTAGAGGAATTTTTCCAAGTTTATCATCTACCAAAATGATGAGGTATGGGATTCTTTTCTTCCCTAACAAGCAAGGTACAATGGAGTATGGGCTTGGAAGACTTGCCCATCACTCATACAAGGAAAATGATGGATTTTGTAGGAGATTGGAGTGCATTTTCATATTTTCTTCCCTCTCTCTCCTCATTTTCTTCCTCTATAAAATGTAAGGGGTTTGCATGTGCAAAGGGTTGATGAATTTTTATCCCATGCACCGTATTCTTCTTGGGGATTTGGAACTTCCTCCAAAATTTGTAATGGCTTCATGCCTCTCTCCCACATGTAATGTACTGTGTATATTTCATGAGCAATAAAAATTATGTTCTATGTTAGTGTTGGAGAGAAATTTTTTGGGGAATATTGGTGGTTATCTTGTCAACTCTCTAGGAGTCTAAGTCCCTCTACTTAACCAGTGAAGCTACCGTATGTGCATGCACGAGTAAAAGTGAGTTTTATCTTGGTGGCGTTTTGGCTGAGGATCCAATAGGGTCACTCTATTGACCCTATGGCAAAAGCTTGCATATATTTGTAAGAGAGGAATTTTCTAGGAAAGCAAGAAAGGGAGTGAGAAAGTTAGAAAAGAGAAACTAATGCTTGCAAGTAGAAAATTAGAGACTTGCATACACCAGCCAAAAATTTCATTACATGCACTTGAATTTAGAAGAAATCAAATTTGCGTAATAACAACAAGACCAAATAGCGTTTAATGAGCACAAAGTACCACTAAACTCCTCAATCAAAAAAGGCTAAAATTCCTTCTTCCTTTATTGAAGCTCAAGCAGAAATTGTACATAACATAGAAATAGAAGACATTTTTGAGTAGGGAAAATGGAAGAAATTTGCTATCTCTTTGCTCTCTTCACAAGGATATCTCTCTCATGAATTCAAAAAAATAGCTCCAATATCTAAGAAGTCTAAGAAGTTTTCTAAGAAGAAGCTCAAATGAGGAGCTTATTACAATTTATAGAAGAGAAGGAAACTCTTCATCTTCCCAGGTGACTTTTCAAATACTTTAATTTGACTTTAGATTGTTCATATTCCACTTAAATATTTAAGTCCCTTTTATAAAATCAAGGTGACTTAAAGTTTACATTATGTTTCTAAAGTCACTTAAAGTTATATTAAAAAGTGCAAACCCCAACACAAAAATATAACATTGATGAGAGAGAGTGTTGGGTGAGAAAATAAGAGAGAAAGAGAAAGAAGAGGAAGAAGAAGAAGAGAGAGAAAGGAAGAATTATGTGGAAGAATGAGCTGCTACAGTGGATTTGATCTCACTTCCTGACTAGTTTCCACTTCGTGCTCCTGAGAAGGCCTCTGTCCCTCCAAGCTCCTTGCTAAAATGAGCTACTACAGTTCCACTTTGTTGGCATGAGGAATGTGAACGCAACTCAAGGTATCTTTCCATCCATCAGCCACATTGTTGATGTCTTTGCACTTCCCGAACCATGATGAATGTTTCTTTGTGATAAGTGCAATAGAGGCCCGGATCTCTGAGAGGAAGTTGAGGGTATCCTTAGTGAAGGATAATGGGTTTCCTACCTCTTTCTTGACATATTCTTCAAATGGACCAATAAAATCATCAACAGTTGTATCCTCGCCCATTGCAAGTACTCCAAATTTCTGAGTTTTCTGATTTACACTATCCTTCAATTTGTATGCATGTTCCTCATTTTCCTCCAGCTTTGTGATGGCACAATTGATTGCCTCAAACCTGATTTCCAAGGACCTCACCCATACATGTGAAAAATATTTTGAGGGAGTTTTAAAGATCTACTTGTCCACCAACTCCTGATGATGAGTGTTGCTCATTTCATCTACTACTGGGCCCAAAGGTTCCCAATATTCCCTTTCTTTCTCCAAGTCCTCCTTGAGTGTTTGTGTCCTATTTTCTATTACACATATGTAAGTGAAGATTTTGACCACTTCTTGGAGCACTGAATTCCCTTTTTCAGAAATTGAGTTAATCCATTCATTATTTTCTCACCCCTGTATTGTGAACTCATGTGTCCTCTTGATGGATTCTAGATTGAAGCTACTGATGGGTGCAACTTCCTTAGTGGGAATTTTTGTGGCATTAGGATCAACTAGATGTTGCACATAGAATGACGAGTTTGCACTTGATCTTTTAGTTCATCAATCTTCTTATTATACTCATTTATTTCCACCATGTGAGCGGAAGATTGTTGATACATGTGTAAATCCCCTTCATGAGTTTCCAGTCCTAGTTAGATTGTGCTCATCTCATATTCAGCTGGTGTCATCTCATCCACTGGCTTGATTACCTTGGGCTGAGATACTTCAATGTATTGATTACCCATTTCCCCACTGTAGAACCATGAGACTCGTATGTGAGAGCTTTATTGATATTTTTATTTGGTGAATGAGACAATCACTGATAGATTAGGGGCTACCACTTGCTGCACATTGCGAGTGTCAGGGACAATTTTTTCCTGCATCCAAGGAAACATCTCATCGATTCGGGCTTAATGATAGGTGCACCAACAGTTCCCTATTTTGAAGGAAGAGGAAAATCCTAAATGAGAGAAGTATGGTTGTCAACAAGAGGTGGGACCTCCTGTGGTGGCTCGAAGACTGGGTCTTGGACCATGTGTTCTTCATCCACTTATGTCTCAGCCACTAGATTTTCTTCCTACATTTCTGCGATCAAGTCTTCCTCTCATGCAATGACTCAAATGAGTCTTCTTCTACCCTGACTTTCTTTGGTGTCTTCTTGTGAGGAGAAGCTTCCAATTATATGGCCTTCCTTTTTGAACTTGCTCCAGAGTGTTTAGAACTGGAAGTCACCTCTATGAATTTTGAGGATGACTGATGGGAAGCTTACTTCGACTTGGGGAATTCCTCGTGACTGGATGATCATGGTTCTCTTCTTTTGAAACCAATTTCTCGTTCTCCTTACCACTTTCTCAGTCCGTTCCTTTATATCCCCTGATTCATAAACATACCAGTTGACTGGAGACAAAGGGGAAATATTGACTACTGTGTACTCAAGATCATATATCTCTATCCCATGATCATGTAAAATATCTTCATACCAGGAGAACTTGAATTTATTCATCTCACCGATTGTCATCCTCATATGGTCCTTTTCACGCACTTTAAATTCATCA
This sequence comes from Taxus wallichiana var. yunnanensis, assembly GCA_018340775.1. NCBI lineage: Eukaryota > Viridiplantae > Streptophyta > Pinopsida > Cupressales > Taxaceae > Taxus > Taxus wallichiana. The sequence continues at coordinate 131,632,346 of CM031235.1, forward strand.
GCGCAATTGACCAAGTAGTCCTCAACTTTTGGCTCGTGTTTCAATTATGGGATGTAGAAAGAGTTGGGATCTTCTCGGATGTTGAAATTAGGCCTGGAAATGTAGGGATGCAAATTCAAACGAGTGAAAGCGGCCTCTAGGTGAGATGTGTCATTTGATCTCTAGCATGTGAATACCCCGAGAAAGAAAGGAAATGGAATCAAATTCTTCCTCCCGCTTCTAAGCCTATTATTGACTTGGATGATCTTTCTGCAGAGCTTGAATAATACAATTTGGTCACTAAGGTACTTGTTATCCCAAATTCACCCTAGATTAATTTGGATATTTCATTATAAATGGACTTAGAAATTAAAATCATGGGACGTGTGGGTGGCCTGTCGACACTAAAATTTTCCTCCGTAATTTATATTTCATTAATGTATGATGTTGTTAAGTATAATTAGTAGTAGCATCGATAGAAGATAACGACGCCACAAGATGCGGTGCTGCCAATAATGTGGAGTACGGTAACAGTCAAAGTACAATAGGAATGTTGTAAAAAGTAAATATTTGTCGTAAGTGGTCCGGTAATGTTAAAATGTCAAAGTTTGGGTAATTAGAGAAGTAGGGTCTACGTGATTAGGAATTAGAAATATTATATTGGTAATAAGGACAAGGAGTGAGGTCATAAATATTTTGTGTATTTTATTTGTAAAAAGTCTAAAAATGTGGAACCCATGTAAAATGATAAGGTTTATCTTATCTTAGAAGATAAGCTTACATGTACAGATAAGAGTTAAGGTATGGAATATGATTCGTCAGAGTGGATTTCTTATCCTATCTTAGAGATAAGATGGATAAGCCTGGAAGTTCTATAAATAGAGAGGCTAACCCCCTCATTTAGCATAGAAAGAAGTAGTGAGAAATATTGTAGGAAGTGTGCGAAGGAAGCCATCAGTTAAAGGTGTGTTGAAGAAGCCATCAAGAGGCGTAATTGTAAAGTTTCTCCCATAGTCTTGTTGAAGTACCTCATGGGTGAGATTGTAACAATTTCATGTTAATATTATTATTTCCTTTGATATTTCTGATTTGTCATCATTCCGTCTTATCATAGTCGATGGTATTCTTGTGTTATGTTGTTGTTCTGTTTCCAGATTACATCCACCAAACTAAAGGCTGTGCATTAGTAAATAATCATAGCACGAGGAGTTCCCGGTGAAGAATTATCATAGTGCCGGATTGGTGATGACATTTTGGTTCCGCTTGGACCATTCCTCATTGGTGGCTTTTCCGAGAGATATTCCCACTTAGTCAAAAATCAATTAGAGGGTAACCTTGTTTTTACTCATGTATAGTAGTTACCATGGTAAAGTCATTTTTGCCATGAATAGTAGTTACCATGGTAAAGTCATTTTTGCTGGAATAGTATTTACCTTGAAAGTCATTTTGCCATGAATAGTAGTTACCATGGTAAAGTCATTTTTGCTGAATAGTATTTACCGCAAAGAAAGTCACTTTTTACCGTGAATAGTATTTACCGCAAAGAACTTCACTTTTTACCGTGAATAGTGTTTACCACAAGAAATTCGCCACCATGCAGAAGTCAAGTTTTACTATAGTTTACCGTGGTCATTTCTATCTTCTCAGAAAGGTGTAAAGTCACTTTCTAGTATAGTGATTCCAATTATTTGTGCACATAAGTCTTGTTGATTGTACTTGTGAGTTGGTATTTCACTGGTTACTTTTGAAAATGGGAAAGATTCCTGTTTTTTCAGCTCAATCTAATGAAGATGCTTCTTCTTTCATTCAAGAGTTTAAGGGATCTTGTATTTGTAATGGCCTTATAAGAAGGGAACAATGGACTGAATTTTTCCTACCTTTTGGATGGTTCAAGACTTAGGTGGTTTGAAACACTAGGTGATAATGTGAAAAATTCATGGGATTTATTAACCGAAAGTTTTCTTGAAGAATTTGGTGAACAATGAAATATGCAGATCTCATGATCAAGATCACGAAAGCTATCCCAAGGAGAGAAGGAGAAGATAAGGGATTATCATGCTCGTGTTCTAGAGCTAAGGAGGAAGCTCGATGCCCGTGATCCTGGAAGGAAGGACTAGCGGATGGGTTGATGAATGGCGTGGATAATCTCCTCTCGTAAGCACTTCATTCTTGGGATGAAGCCGAGATTAGACAACGAGTGAAGTATGACCACCCGCAAATACCATTGAACAAGCAAAGGAGATTACAAGAAGGCAAGAAGAAAGCATGGAAGAGGAGCCCAAAGAAATTGTTGCTAAAGTAGAGCCTACACCAGCACCTTTGGTCCAGAATCCACAACCACTCCCGGTGAGCACAAATATTTCTCCTAGTACATCTACTGAGTATGAAGATTTGTTCAAGAAGATGGGCCAGTTAACTATTAATATTCTTCAAGGAAAGGAATTTAGTTCTTAGGGAGGAGATAGAGGTCCAAAAAGAAATATTTCTGAAGTTGTATGTTATGGTTGTCATAAAAAGGGTAATTATAAGTATAATTGTCCAGATAGAGCTTCTACATCTAGTAAAGGAGATAATGATAAAGGAAAAGCACCTGTGAATTCTTTTGATGTAGTAGATAAGAGCAGAAATAATGAAGTAGATGTGTTTGTAACAAAAAGAAAGAAAGAAAAAGATAATCAAGATGGAAATGATCCTAAGAAGATGAAAGAAGAAACTAGTAAGAAACATAGGAGAAGAAAGTTGGGTGTGCAGGATTTTCTGATTTCACAGGGGCAAGGACCATACTCCATCTTGGAAGATCTATCCAAAAGGCCTGCAAATATTACATATGGTCAACTCTTGGCTATGTCTTCTGAGAAGAGGCGGGAGTTGCGAGGTGGACTCAATGCTCGAAGAAGGAAGGAGGTTGAGGTCCCTATTTTGGAGGCAGAGGCAGATCCCTATGCTCCACAAGCTGAGGTATTATGTAATGGTATTTCAATTCATGATGTCTTAGTTGATGGAGGTGCTGCAGTTAATGTAATGACCGAGTCTGTAATGAATATGTTGGGTTTAAAAATTGATCGCCCTTCAACACTTATGTTAAGGTCATTAAATAAAGGAAAAACTAAACCAGAAGGTGTAGTTTCAAATGTGGCAATATCTGTTATGGGTGTGGTATGTGTGGTAGACTTTCAGGTGATGAAAAATGGTACTGTTGCATGTACCCAATGCTGCTGGGAAGACCATGGCTAAGGAGAGTTCATGCAAGAAACTACTGGAATGAAGGTTTCATGACACTTGGACGTGGTAGAGAGAGGGTGAAGATAAATGTGATCCCTCGACATCATAAGGCAGAACCTGTGGATTCAAGTGATGAAACTGATGATTGGACATCCTCTGATTACTCTAGTACCAGTGAAGTGGACACTGAAGATGAAGAAAGTGAGGTTGATGTTTCAATTATGGATATCCTTCCAGTCACACCAACTCATGACCCCATAAAATTATCTGAAGAAGAAGTTGATGATCGTCTCCAACAAATAAAGATTGGTGATGCTGTGATGGAGAGTGAGAAGGAATCCTACCTCCAGCTCTTTCGAAGGTACATACACCTATTCACTTTTGATTACAAGGAACTCCGTCAAGTAAGTTGGGTAGAACATTCTATTGAGCTGGTAGATGGTGCTAAGCCCATAAAGCAAATGCCATATAGAATGAATCCTAATTTTTCCAAGACTGTAAAAGAAGAAATAGATAAGTTGCTTGATGCAGGATTCATATTTGTTATGGAGAATTCAGAATGGGTTTCTCCCATTATGATCTCAATAAAAAGAATGGGAAGCTACACATTTGTGTTGATTACAGAAGCTCAATAAGGCAACAAAGAAGGATCATTACCCTCTTCCATTTTCGTGATCAGATCTTGGACGAAGTAGGCCGGCCAGAGTGCTATAGTTTTTCTTTGATGGATATAGTGGCTACAACCAAGTTCGTATAGCAGAGAAAGATCAGCTGAAGACCACGTTCACCACTCCTTGGGGAACGCTTGCTTATAGAGTTATGCCTTTTGGGTTGTCTAATGCTCCAAAAACATTCCAAATATTTGATGAATAGGGTGTTCGAACCCTACATTGGGACCTTCATCAGAGTATTTCTGGATGATTTTTACATCTATGGGAGCAAGTTGGACCACCTGCACCAAATGGAGACAACATTTCAAAGGTTAGATGAAGCACAAGCCTCACTAAACCCTACAAAGTGTGTCTTTGGATGTTCTAAAGGCGTTTTGTTAGGGCATGTTGTATCCAGAGATGGTATTGGTACTGATCCTGATAAAGTTTCAAAAATCAAAGATTTACCATTTCCTCTTAATAGAAGTAAGTTGAGATCATTTCTAGGCCATGTGGGTTACTATAGAAGGTTCATCAAGAATTTCTCAAAGATTGCATGACCACTAACCCAGCTTCTTGAAGAAGGATGTTACTTATGAACCAGAAATAAGGTGCATGAAGCTTTTGGACAATCAAGGAAGCCCCGTGTCTTCACCTTGCTTTGAAGAATCCAGATTGGAGCAAGCCATTTATTGTATACACCGATGCCTTAGATACAACACTAGGAAGTACTTTGAGCCAAAAGGATGAAAATGGGAATGAACATCCAATTTACTTTGGGAGCAGATAAATGAGCAAAGGCTTTGAGGTAAATTATATCAGAATCGAAAAGAGGCTCAAGCTATCATTTTTGTCAGTAAAGAAGTTTAGAAATTATTTGCTAGGGCAAAAATTTCTAGTTGTAATGATCATCGTGCTCTAAAATATGTTGTAAATAAGCCTAACCCATCGTGAGAGATAGCAAGATCGATAATTTTGCTACAAGAATTTGAATTTGATATTATAGATAGGCCAGGAAAGAAGCATGTCAATGCAGATGCACTCTCTTGAGCCTATGATGGTTTAGGATCATCTTGTGATGATGATGATTTCCCGATGCAGCCTTGTTATCCCTTGACACAATCCCTAGTGAATACATAGATATTTGGAATTATCTGAATGAATTCAAGTTTCCTGATGGTGCCAATGCAAAGACTAAGAGAAAGATTACTCAAGCCAGTCGTCCATATTCTATTCTGCATGGAGTATTATTTCGAATAGGACCTGATGGACAATACAAGAGGGTAGTTGGATGTGATCAAGGGAAGGAACTGCTAGAAGAATTCCACAATGGTACATGTGGAGGGCACTTCTCTGGACAACTTACATCAAGAAGGATCTTGGATGCAAAGTTATCACCGCCCACTCTTTTTAAAGATTGTTATAATTATTGTAAGACATGTGATATTTGTCAAACACATGGTAACCGTAAGACTTCATCAGCTCCATTATGTCCTATTCTTCCCCTTGGTCCCTTTGAAAAGTGGGGAATAGACATTGTAGGTCCACTTCCAACTACATCACGCCAAAATAAGTATATTGTAGTTGCCACAGATTATTTAACCAAGTGGGTTGAAGCTAGGCCATTGAAAACAACTTCCATGGATGAAGTGGCAAGGTTCATGTATGAACGCATTGTCACCAGATTTGGTTGCCCATTAGAAATTGTAACAGATCAAGGAAGCCACTTCATTAATGAGGTGGTAGAAGCCCTAGTCAATAAGTTTTCTATTAAGCACAGGAAGGCAACAACATACAAGCCAAGCACAAATGGACAGGTGGAACGAACAAATTTTGTGTTGTGTCAAATTCTAGCAAAAGATGCAGCCTTGCAGGTACATAAATGGGATAAAAGGATTCATGCAGCATTGTGGGCATATAGGGCAACATCAAAGTCAGCAACAGGATACTCCCCATTTCAGTTGGCCATGGCATTGATCCAGTTCTTCCTATTGAGTTTGATATTCCCACTGTGAGAGTTATGAAAAATGAAAGGATGGATGAAAGTGATTCAGTAAAAGAAAGGTTGGTACATCTTCATTTGCTGGAGGAAATGAGAGAAATAGCAAAGGATACAAGCCATAAGAAGAAAATGAAGCAGAAGGAATACTTTGATCAAAAGATCCGGTGGTCTCCATTTCATGTGAATGACTTGGTTCTAGTATATGATTCCAGATACAAAAAAAGAAGACAGAGAAAATTTCTTCCAAAATGGATGGGGCCCTACAAAATAGCAGTTGTGCATGAAAATGGTACGTACTGACTGGAGGAATTGGATGGCACTCCCATTACGAAATGGGTCAACCACGACAAGTTGAAGATTTTCCAAGCCCTGCAATAGTCTACTCGAGGACGGAGTAGAAGATAGGAGGGGGAAGATGTCGACACTAAAATTTTCCTCCATAATTTCTATTTCATTAATGTATGATGTTGTTAAGTATAATTAGTAGTAGCGTCTGATAGAAGATAACGACGCCGCAATTACGGTGCCGCCAATAATGTGGAGTACGGTGAATAATAAAGTCAAAGTACAATAAGAATGTTGTAAAAAGTAAATATTTGTCGTAAGTGGTCCGGTAATGTTAAAATGTCAAAGTTTGGGTAATTAGAGAAGTAGGGTCTACGTGATTAGGAATTAGAAATATTATATTGGTAATAAGGACAAGGAGTGAGGTCATAAATATTTTGTGTATTTTATTTGTAAAAAGTCTAAAAATGTGGAACCCATGTAAAATGATAAGGTTTATCTTATCTTAGAAGATAAGCTTACATGTACGTATAAGAGTTAAGGTATGGAATATGATTTGTCGAGTGGGGATTTCTTATCCTATCTTAGAGATAAGATGGATAAGCCTGGAAGTTCTATAAATAGAGAGGCTAACCCCCTCATTTAGCATAGAAAGAAGTAGTGAGAAATATTGTAGGAAGTGTGCGAAGGAAGCCATCAGTTAAAGGTGTGTTGAAGAAGCCATCAAGAGGCATAATTGTAAAGTTTCTCCCATAGTCTTGTTGAAGTACCTCATGGGTGAGATTGTAACAATTTCATGTTAATATTATTATTTCCTTTGATATTTCTGATTTGTCATCATTCCGTCTTATCATAGTCGATGGTATTCTTGTGTTATGTTGTTGTTCTGTTTCCAGATTACATCCACCAAACTAAAGGCTGTGCATTAGTAAATAATCATAGCACGAGGAGTTCCCGGTGAAGAATTATCATAGTGCCGGATTGGTGATGACAGCCGTCAATTTGTCCCTAAGATATCAAAGAGAAAGACAACTCGGGATGGCTTACAAGTCGAATCGAGAAAAGTGAAGGTTTGGAGCCATCTCGTTTCATGTGTAAACCATGCATTAGACTTCCCTTCCTATCGTGCATCAACGCCATTTGCTAACACGCATCATTCGTCCCTCACTTTCACACATCAACATCATCTCATGTTTGTGCATCAACCATGCATCAACATCCCTCCCTGTCATGCATCAACATCCCTCCCTATCACTCATCAACATCCCTCCTCACGCATCAACATTCCTCTCTCGTCATGTGTCGGCGTCACTCCTATTATGTGTCATCATTTCTTTTATTGTGCGTCATCATCCCTCCTTATCGTATGTCGCCGTCCCACCCTATTACACATCAACATCCCTCCCCATCACACATCAACAATCCTTTCATTGTGCATCAACATTCCTTCCATCGCATGTCGATGTTCCTTCCCTTTTCGATCACAACTTCTTCCATTCTTTTCAGGGCATCGTATAAGGATGTCAAGTACATGACTAGGCATTAATGACATCATACAAGGTAGCTCAACAACTAGTTTAATGAAGCATGGTGCCCATGTCTTTTCTGATAGAAAAGTACCATTGGAAAGTTGACCAATATGGCTACCCATACCTCCATACATGAAATTAATGAGGGCTATCAGTAGGTGAGACAATTTTTCTATATAATGTATTCAACCCCCTCATTTTTAAGGAGAGACATTCTGGGAGTTGGGGAAACTCTTGCAATTTTTTTCTCTCAACTCCATTTGAGTGCGAGCCTTCTCTTGGGCCTAGAAATGTAATTATGCCTTTGTGCATCAAATGTAATGGTTTGTGCATACTTTGAAGCAATAAAAATCGTGTTTTATGGTTTTCTTTAACCCTAGCTCATTTTTATTATATTTTCTTACCTCCCATTATTATTGTTGTATTTTGTGCATGTTCTTTCACTTACAGGTTTATGATGTTGTGTTCCATGGAGTTTTGATGGCGGATTAGGATCTGGGTTTGTGTCACATTTGTTTGACCTCCCTCATCCCCTTTTCCATGTTTCATCCTCCCTCAACAGAATATCTCACCCCTTTTCTTGGTGCTATCACCCCCTTAGTTTAGGAATTTCATTTTATGCATCTCTTTCTTCCCTGGTCCCTTGGAAAGTCTAGGTTAGTGTTAGGATAGTTACATTTCCCTTTCTAGGAGTAGTTTAGCATTAGGATTAGGTAGAGGAATCTAGCCTTCTCCGAAGGGTTATCTAAAGTTTGCAAGTCCCAAAACTTGAGGGATAACCCCATGTTAGTAGAATTACACCAATTTCCCCACACAAAAAAAGAGAAAATCGGGGGATGCTATAATTTCGACATAACAATTTTGGCACACCCGGTGTGACAAGAAGGTGAAAGATTTACATTTCACAAGTGTTCCACTATAGATATTTGTTAGAATATATTTTGCAGGTGTGCAGTTCAACATATGGAGTAGACTTCATTTCATAAAGTTGGTGTGTTCTTTTCAAAATTTTATCCTTTTGAGGCACATGCTCAAACACATATGGTGACTCCATCTAGTCAACGACCCCTTCTCTGAGTTGTATACCTTTCTCCATTCCATCCATTTGGATTTTATTTCCATCCCTCTCATTTTATTCCATTCCATGAAGGGTTGAAATCATGACTTCATTCCCATCTTGGAATTCACACTTACGGAGCAGTATAATTCACCTCCAATGTATTTCTCAACTCCTCCAGATCAGTGTTATGAGAAAATCCAGAATCACTATGTCTACCCCTATGAGCGGTAATAGGTTCAATTTGGCTATGGAACCTATTGAGAGAAGGGATATGAATGTAGTGACATCAATTACATGGAGAATGCTGATTTGTAAGAGAATATTCAAAAAATGGAGGCAGACATGGTGCAATCAAGGGCCACAACTCAGATGAAAGTGTTCATAATTGGCTATAGGGCACCTTGTCCATGGGTCGGCCCTATGCCAAGACATTTTAGCCCACAATAGAAGCTTGATTTCATGGTTGAGATACTACCCCAACTTACATAGTGGACCGAGGAGATAGAGGCCTATGAACTTGGTGCAAGGAAACCTTATCAATAGGTAAGTCCTACACCATCATCTAGTAATTTTCTCTCCATTCCCCAAGTAGCACCATCTCAACCTGAGCTTCAATTTCCAAGCTTCCCATCCATTGCTTCTATTGTGGAATCCTTTTCTCCATCTTCTAGTCTCCCATCCCATCTTAATTTATCTTCCCTTCTCCCTTCCAAACCCAATTCCCCTCCACAAGAACAAAATGAAATACCTTCCCTCCCACCACCTCAAGAAATGCAAGCACCAGTTGTGATCCAAACCACCCCTCCTCATGCATTCCCAAGCCCATGTTGGGAAGTGACCCAAAATACCAGTCAAGAAGAAAAAAAAGAAAAGAGGAACCCAACAGAGAATAAATGACAAAAATCTGAAGAGTTGGGTTGCTAGGTTTGAATAAAGAAGATCCCCTTGATGGTCAAGCCTTCGAGGAGGTTAGGGTTGAAGTACTAGTGGTGGAAGATGATGTTATATCGAAGAAGAGAAACATGAAGAAGATGATCAATGATCCACATCCTCAGAATTTAATGTCCATGAGGGCATCCTATTATTGAAGTTTACTCATCACTAGCTTCAACACCAGTGAGGGAAGAATCAGTTTCTCCAAATCCAAAATAAGAGAACACATTTTGGCTATAGAGGAGAACCATATAGTCCCAAAGGCTATGATCACAAAACAAGCTATAGAGGAACCTTCGGTTCTTCCTCCTTCATCTCCTTCAATCTCTAATGTCAAAGAAGAGATTAAGGTTTCAAACTTCATGTTCGAGGATGAGGGGAACCATGGTGGTCAAATTGTAGATCTAGAAGAAACCATGGAGGAGGATGATCTAATACGGGGAAAATGAGAAGGTAGACTATCTATCTGATTTGGAGGACTTCTTCAATAGAGAGGAGCCTACGAATATTACCACCTTTGCTACCTCATCATTCATTCTCCAACATCAAGAGCCTACTGCCATGGGGAAGGACATTCAAGGACAACAACTTGCATCCCATGGTATCCATCTGGAGCCAAGATTGGAAGATTTGTATCTTCCAAGCATCACACTAGACAAGGAGGAGGAAGGAAATAATGATGACACCATTTCCACACCGGTCATCAAGCGAGGATAATAAGTTAACTAGAAGAAAATGCAAAGAAAAAAAATAAGCATGCGTAAACTCTTTTTTAGGAAGGTCCATAGGAAGACTCCATTTTTGGAGTTAAATTTCATAGCAATGGGCATATCCATCGATCGATCACCATGCCCAATCGTGCACTTGGCTTCATTAGGGCCAAGGAGAAGCCATAACCATTCATGTCTACTTTAGGGTATGAGGATGAGTATCAAAGCACCAAGGGTTACCATAAATGCCTCCAGAGTCTAATGCCAATCATCTTGAGGAGGTATTTTTGATTGATATTGATACTTTGGTTATTTGGGTGGAATATTGGCCTTCATTCAATTTTTCACTCTCATACATGACCATTCCCATTTCCAAACCAATCACATGGTCCAAGATTGTGAGAAAGGGAAGCTACTTCTCCTTGTCGATTCAGATTTGTTTGATTTCCCTTACTTCCGGTTAGCGTAAATTAGGTAGGTTTGTTTTTAGCAGAAGAAGTGCTTGTGCAATATCTACACGCTCTACTTGGGGTATGTATGATTTTTAGTTTTGTACATAGTTTTTGTGTGGTGGTTGCTCTTATTTAGTTCATCATGTTACGAGAGGGAAATGTTGTAATAAGGGGTTCAATGTTGCAAGATGCAAACTTGTTATCTTAAGACAAGTCTAAATGTAGAGCAACTAAATCAGATTTGGGGACAATTTTTAATGTTTTCATCTCTTATGTCTCCCTAGATCAGTCACATTTGAGCTCCTATGTCTCTTCTTACATCAGAAAATCAATTGTGGGGGCATTTCTATCTTCATCATTTCATCCAATAACAGTGTTCATGAGTTGAATCATATTTTTGGGGTAGTTTCATAGTACATACATTCAACCCTAATAGATTTGTTACGAGGATAAGATTTTGTCACGCCTTTGCCTTGATCAGATTTTTAGTTTTGGAGAAAATTTATAGGTTTTATCCAAAGTCCCAAAATCAGCTTTAAGAGTAGGCCAAGGAGGTTTTAGCCCAGATGCTAAGTTCATACGAGTCTAGGGGGAAGGTTTTCAAAAACTAAGATCAGTTTCTTCAAGGTTAGTCTTGACTCCATGCCCAATAGATGATTCAAGGCAACTTATCAAACATATAGTAGGCATATGTCCCCGAGAGGTCACCAATTCTTATCCCCAATTCACCCCCCAAGTTAATTTAGATATTTAATTATAAATGGAATTATCCATTAAAATTATGGGATGTGTGGGTGGTCATCAAATTCGGCCTTGGGATATCGAAGAGAAAGATAGCTCAGATGGCTTATAAGTCATAATTGAGAATAGCAAAGGTTTGGAGGCATCTCATGTCACACGTTAACCATGCGTCGTGCAGCCCTTCCTGTCACATGTCAATGCCCTTTACTTGACGCACATCATCCGTCTCTCGCTTTCACATGTCAATGTCATCTCATGTGTCAAGATACATCCCTATCATGTGTCAACGTCCCTCCCTATCACACATCAAGCATTCCTCCTTGTCGCGCATCAGCATCCCTCCTTGTCACATGTCACGCGTCCCATCCCTATCATGCATCAAAGATTGCTCCATTTCATGTGTCATCATCCCTCCTGCCGCACGTCGTGTCTCTCCTCGTCACACATCAACATTCCATCTATTGCATGTCATGATTCCTCCCTATCATGCATCAATCCATCCCTCCTGTTCGCGCATCAACGTCCCTCCCCTGTCATGCATTAGCATTCCTTATGTTTCCTTCCCATGTTGGTGGAAACTTCTTCCGTTCTTTTTGGGCATCAACAAGGATGTCGAGTACGGACCAAGCATTAATGGAATTGTACAAGGTAGCTCAACAACCAGTTTAATGAATCATGGTGCATATGTCTTTTCTAACAGAAAATTACCATTGGAAAGTGGACTGGTATGGCTACCCATACCTCCGTATAGGAAATTAATGAGGGTTATCGGTAGGTGAGGTAAATTTTCTATATAATGTATTCAACCCCCTCATTTTTTAGGGAGAGACATTCTGGGAGCTGGGGAAACTCTTGTAATTTTTTTTCCCTCAACTCCATTTGAGCTACGAGCCTTCTCTTGAGCCTAGAAATGTAATTGTTTGTGCATACTTTGAAGGAATAAAAAATCATGTTTTTTGGTGTTTCTTCAACCTTATCTCATTTTTATTGTATTTTCTTGCCTCTCCATTATTATTGTTGTATTTTGTGCATGTTCTTTCGATTCTGTTTATGATGTTGTGTTCCATGGATTTTTGATGGTGGATTAGGATCTAGGTTTGTGTCACATTTGTCTAACCTCCCTCAACCCCTTTTTCCATGTTTCATCCTCCCTCAACAGAGTATCTTGCCCCTTTTTCTAGTGCTTTATCACCCCGTTAGTTTAGGAATTTAATTTTATGTATCTCTTTCTTACTTGGTCCCTTGGTAATCTAGATTAGTGTTAGGATAGTTGAATTTCCATTTCTAAGAGTAGTTTAGCATTAGGATTAGGTAGAGGAAGCTGACCTTCTCTGGAGGGTTATCTCAAGTTTTCATGTCCCACATCTTAAGGGATAACCCCATGTTAGAATAATTACACTGATTTCCCCACACAAACAAAGAAAAAATCGGGGGTGCTATAATCTTGACATAACAATATTTAGGTAGCCTTAGCAGAGCTTGGTCGAAGCTAGCAACGAGCGGTAGGAGAAAGGTCAATCATTGTATGAAATAACAACCATACATTTTGATCGAGGATTACGCTTGTGATGACATCCTAGCTTCCAGATCCCCTTCTAAACTTTGGACCACATACATTGTGAACACATCATTCACATGAGAGAAATGCCTATGGCTTTCCTCCATCACCAACTGTGGAAGTTTCTCGAACGTAGGCACCTTGGTAGCAATGTTTTTACATGAGAGCTAATCCTTTGAATGATCTTGAGCTAGCGAGGAGATAGACCAAGTAATAATTCATGTGGAACTTCTTCATCATGGGTACTTGGAGTAGTTGCAGATGGAGGTTGTCGCTAATGATCTTCCCCTAGTCAATTCTATGTTTTCCTTCTTTCATGTCAAGATGAAAAGGCCCATCTAGTCTTGGAAGTCTCTTGTGTTTTCTTCACCCATAACTCTACTGAGGAGAGTGATGGCATCTGAATATCCTTCTTGGAACTCACACCTTGGAAGGTTCTTGGGCATCCTTGAGGGATTTATTCCTATTTTCAACCATGAACCAAGTACTACCCTTGTACATATGCATCCATCATTTCCCAATCGTGCAAGGCCCTATCCTTTGAGATGATGACCATGTTGGGTGATGTCGGTATTTGCAGAGAAAGTGAAATGGTTCTAGGGATAATGACTGCCATTGCTTGTACCATTTTCATCTTGGATGGTTTGTGTTTCGGGCTCATAGTGGTGAGAGCAAGCTAGGACCAACTCAAGAATTTTCACAAACACTAGGTGTCCCACGATGCGCAACAAGACACTTGTGAATATCTAATCTTCAATCTTCTTTCGGTCCTTGGTTACCATGCAATTTCTAAGGTCATTCAGGTCCATGTACAAGACATCATTGTCTTCTATCTCATACTCACAGGAGAAGGGTTGTTCCGACTTCTGTCCCGTCCACTTCTGCTTCATGTTTTCCTTAGAAAGAAAAAATTACTATTTTATTAAGTATGAAAAAATAGCTCCCTTAAACCTCAACTAAATGTTGCAACTTTGATTTCCTCTTATCTCTACATTCATCTCTCCTTCTGGATCATTTTTCTATTTTTGGAAGGTTCTTGTGGGACCACTTACTATTTTTAGTAAGTGCTAAAATGCTCGTTCTGATGAATTCTCAACTGCAGTGCATCTCTAATGTCTCCATCTCCTTCGTAAGTTCTTCTGTTGATGAATTTCCCAAAATAATAGTCCCCTATGCAGAAGACTTGATATTTTTAGAAAGTGGGCTTCTAGAGGTTGGGTTGATATAGAACAAAGTTTTCCAATATAGGTTTTTACCCAATATCGCCCTCTGAAATTTTATACCTACTCGCTCAATAGTCTAGGATATTTTAAACTTTTAATTTTTCTACCGGAAGTGTTTTTGGACACGACAACCATTAATGGACCTAAAAATTTTAGGTTTGATTTTATTCTCTGTTTGCAATTTTTTTTTAATTTTTGATATGGGTTTTTTCTTCTTGTGCTTTAGGTGAAATCTAATTTCAATCCGACATCGGTTTAACGGAAATCCAACTTTTTCTTTGTCGGGCTGGAAAGAAGATTTCTTCACTGTGAATGTTCTGTATGCAGCACAAGGAGGGATTGAAGGTGTTTTTCGATGGTTTTTGAGAGAGGAAGTAATAGTAAAAATGGTGTGTTGTTTCATGCACTAGTTTGCAATATTTCTACGAATCTTCGTTTCACAACAATGGAGATTTTCATTGTTTCTTCTTCTCTTCGTTCTTTGCTTCTTCTTCCTTGTTTTCTCAAACCTCCTTCTGAGACTTGTATGTTTTCATGGAGTGGAGGAAAACACTTTGTTGTGATAGATCTGGTTCTAGGTTCAGCAATGGTGGAGTGGTGGTAGGGAGTTGCAGAGGAGTTTGGAGAAATAATTGTGCACATGTTTAAAAAGGAAGAAGTGGGAAGAAAGCGACAGGTGGGGACTTAAAAAAATTCAAAAAATATGCACAGAGAGGGTTGGGCACATTTTTGTATCCCTAACGTCCCTCACCTTAAATGGACATGAGGGACATCAATTTCCATGGTGATCAAGGTGGCGACACGTGGTGGCGATCCAACGGAAGGGAATGAAGGCTTCGGTAGCTCTCGGGGCTGAAAAACTTGTGTAAGGGACATGAGGGACATAAAATTCCACGATGCTCTTGGTGATGACATGTGGCAGCGATCAGATGGTTGAGGTTTTGAGCTCCCACAAGCACCTAGGGTGCGAACCGGTGATCCCGGAGGTCACATGAGGATCCATAGGTCATATCGGGGCTAGGCGTATTTTTCCATGGTTGATGTACCTTACCTTGAGAGACGTGAGGGAAAAAATCCCACTAGGCTCCTGGAGATGACATGTCTCCTCCCAAAATTTGGCTAACTCCCGAACTCACTCGAGAAGGAAAACTTGAAATGATGATAAATTGAGCTCCCAATGGACTTTTTGATGAAAAATTATATGATCTTGAATGGAAATGACCTTTTGAATCCAATAGTGGGGTATCGGGTCTTGATTTTTCTATTTGATCCCTAAAAATGGCTTATTGATTTGGTACTCCACCCGTGCATGACGAAAAATGCTTGCGAGCGAATGTGCCAAAGTGTTGTGAAGAAACTAATTTTACCATATTATAGGGTTTGGAATTCCATTTCGACGATGTTTTGTTTTTCCTAACTCCACTTCTAGTTCCCACAATCACCTTTGGAAATTCAACAACTATTTTGGCTTGTGCACTGCCTAGGCATGTGGACCCTAATTTTGGTGAAACTGCCCCAACTTCTCCGAGTCCTTCCAAAATCTTCCCGAATCACTTCCATGATGTTCCAAGGCCTTTGAATAACCTCCACATCTATTTTGGTTTTTTTTCTCTAGTCCATGAGGTTTACCTAGTCCTAGGAAGGCCAGTGATAGCCCTTCCCACAACTACTTGAAGCTGCAACTTTTAATGAACTCCTAAAATCACCTAGGGGGAATGAATGGAATTTCCTAAATCACCTAGGGGATGAGATAATGTTAATCAGGAGATCACTTGGACTAACTAGAAAAACCTAAGGTTCCTTGGAATGGCAAGACTTGAAAAAGTTAACACAGGGGTATAGTTGTCATGCTCGGAAATTTTTAATTTCCTTGTTGCACATTTACATGAAAACAAATGGCTCTATCTTGGGGACATGACATGGAATGAGTGCAGTGATGACATGACATGGGGAATCCATAAACTTAAATGTAGACTATATGATCCATTAACCAGTGCCTTATCCATTAGGCCCTGTGGAGTTATGTATAATTCACAAGAGAGAAAGATAACAAATAAGGAAACATGAACACACACACACAAAATAACAGAAAGAAAACACATGACACAAAAAAAGAAGGGAAACACATGCAACATAAATGGAAAAAAATATAGAAATCACCTATGGTACAAGGTGGGGAAATATCACTTTCACTCATGATACGCTTTAGGAATTTCCCACTACGAGGCAATTCCAGCGGTGTTCCATTCCAATATGAGAGTAGAAAAACATTCTTACCACAAGCTTCATGAATATGGAATGGGCCAAGCCATAATGAATCAAAATTTCCATGGCTGCCTTTTGGTTCCGTTCTCTTGTCTCAAAGCAGGATGAGGTATCCAACTTCAAATACTCTCATTTTTGCTTTCTTGTCGAATATATTCTTTACTTTCAATTGGTGCTCCTTGATATGGTCCACCACTTGGAGTCTATTCTCTTCTAGCTTCTCAAGAAAGAGGATCCTCTTATCAATGGAATCCTTGTATTTTCCATCTTCTATTCCTTGGAGAAACTTGAGAGTTGGCATCTCAACCGTGATGGGAATTTCTTCTTTGACTCCATACAACAGTTGGAATGGTGACATACCTATTTCCTTCTTGGGGTTATCTTATCCGCCCATAATGCATCATACAAATTCTTGTTCTAATTCCTTTGGTTTTCATCCATGAGCTTGCAGAAAATGGTCATGATGTTCTTTTTGCTTTATTCGCCTATCCATTTCCTTGTGGATAGTAGTCTGATGAATGAGACAAGGAGATTTTGTAGCCATAGCAAAACTCAGTCAACTCCCTTGAAGAGAAATAGGTAGCATTGTTCGCTACAATATTCTATGGCACTCTGAAATGTACTATGATATTCTCCTTGATGAAGTAACATACTATTTTGGTATTGGCTTGCTTGGCTGGAATGACTTCCACCCATTTTGTGAAGTAGTCATCACTTTGTGAGCACATAACTGTGCCCCTGCACTTGCGCACGTGGATTCATGAAAATTGATGAAATCTATTCCCCACTACTTAAATGGTTCTTTAATAACAATTGGCCTAAGTGGTAGTGCTGTAAGTTCAGGTCTCCCAACGAATTGTTGACATGCTTCACATTTGGAAACCCATTCTTGAGTGTCTATAAAGAGGGTGGGCCAATAATACCTTCCTTAGAGGATCTTGTGTGTAGTGACCATCGCCGAGAAATGTCCACCACATGCCTTAAGAAAATTTTCTTGTTTCTCTTTGTCTACACATTTGAGGAAGCATCCATCAAGACCTCTCTTGTAAAGTGTGTGGTTCCATATTACAAACTTTGTTTCCTTCAGCTTGAGTGTTCTCCTTTTCTTATAATCAAGATGAGAAGGGAATTCTCCATAAGTTAGGTAATAGGCAATATCAACATACCACTCATCAGTAGTGGTTACAAAGAGAACATGTGGATTATTTTCAGAACAAATTGGGAAAGCATAGTTGTCTTCACCATGTTGAGCCTTGAGTGCTTCATCTTCAGCGATCAACCTACACAAGCCATTTCCTCGTACCAAATTGGAGGGCTGGATATCCAAATCATACTCTTGAATTTTTGCAACCTAGTTTCCTCTTTTAGCTCCAGGATCTTGTTGTGTCAAGATGGACTTGATTGCACTGCCGGGTACCATTACCATAGTATGAGAGTTTAGTATGTAAAATCTGAAATTTTTTATAGCCTTGACTATGGCATAAGCATGTTTCTCTAACTAGATGTAGTTTAGTTCATGCTTCTTCAATGGGCAGCTCATGAAAGCAATGGGTGCCTCCACACCTTCATCATTCTTTTGGACTAGAATGGCAGAGAGGGTATGTTCTGATGCATAACAATACATGATGAACTCTTTGCTAAAATCTAGAGACACTAGATTCGAGCCTTGGCAATGGATTTTTGATGTCTTTGAACGTTTCCTTTCCTTCATTTTTCCATTTAAATTTTCCTATGGTTTCATCATGGTAGTGATGTGCTTTTTCAATTAAGAAAACTCAAGAAGGTGAAGAAGAAAGTTCACCTTTCTAAAGAAGGTATGAACTCCTTTCTTACTTGTGGGTAGAGATAGTGCTTGAATGGCTCGTAATCTCTTAGGATTAATGTGTGCTCCATGTTTTTCACAATGTGCCCCAATAAATTTCCTTCTGTAACTCCAAAAATGCATTTTTTTGGGTTTAGTGATATGCCATGTACTCTACACCTTGCAAGTTCTTGTTCTAGGTGATGGATATGGTATCCCCTCTTTTTTGAAAATTCTGTGAGATCATCAAGATATATGATGATGCAATGTTTTAGATCTTTAAATTCCAAATCCATCACCCTTTGAAATGTAGCTTCTGCATTGATTAGGCCGAAAGGAATTCTACTGTATGCAAAAGTGCCACAAGGCGTTGTAAAGGCTATCTTGGTGTGATCCTCCTCTACCACTTTGATTTGATTTTATCCTGAGAATCCATAAAGCAATGAAAGTATTTTAGATCTAGTGACTGCTTGAAAAATTTGATCCATGATAGGGAGAGGATAAACGGATTTCAGCTATGCTTGGTTCAAGTTCGGAAATCTACACATATTTTTATTTCACCATTATTATTCCGCACCGGCATAATGTTGGCCACCCATATTGAAATATGGATAGGAAATATGATCCTTGCATTAAGCATATTCATTACCTCCTCTTTGATGGTATCAAAATCTTTGGGTTATATGGCCTTTTTTTTTTCTTGAATGGCTTGACATCCTACTTCAAGGGAATCGAGTGATGCATTTCCTTTGATTGGAAGGATTTGAGTTCATCATAAGAGTAGGCCAAAACATATGAATATTTCTTGAGTAATGCAACAAACCTTCTCTTCTCCTTGGGTGAACAACATTTTCCAATATTGACCATCCTTGGCTCCTTTGGGGTGTCAATGTTTTCTTCAAAATACGTTAGGAACCGAGAAGATTGTTTTTCTCTGTATGAATATGTCGTTTTTGTCAAAGAGGTCCTCTAGAGAAACCAAGCCTTTGGGAATCTTGTTTCCTTTCAATTTGATCACACATTCTTCATTGATCCATTCAATCTCTTCTTTCTCTTCTTGATTACCGCTTCTTTGTGGGGATTCTCGCTTCCTTCAAAGAAGAGGTTATTGAAATTGTCCCTTTGTTAAAAGAATGCCTAAATCTGATTATAATCATTGAATACCTACCAATGATTTACATTATCTGGTACATTGGACTTGAACACCATTTCAATGGTCACCTTGTCTTTACCAAAAGAAATATGAGGTGTCACTAGGGAATCCTACATTGCAAGAGAATCATCCTTTTCATTATTTTATCATGGGATAACTTTGATGGAAAATGCATCGAAAGATTGAATGTATTCCCATACTTTGTTTCTATAATGCCGAGTCTTAGATTTTTCACCTGATATTGTTGTTGGAATTTCTTTACTATCACCTCCGCATCACCCTAGCATCTCAACTTCTTGATTCCCATGTCTTCTACCATGCCCATGCCTAAGAGGAGAGATTCATATTCCACTATGTTATTTGTATTATCAAATTACAACTTGTAGGAAAATGGGTACAATTCACCGGAAGGAGAGTACAACACCACGCCTACTCCCGAACTCTGCACTAGAATGACTACCATCAAATTCCATCATCCAAACTTGATCTTCTTCTTCTTCCATAAGAAGTGACAAGTTATCATCTTTTTCTGATGTGAGGAAGTAGTTTCCTAGCCCACTATCTTGAAAAATAATGTTTTCCTTTGGATCATCATACTTTCATACTTGTGAACTTCATCTTCCTTACGGCAACAAATTATTCATCTCACCTTTCACTAGAATAGTTGCAGATGACCAATCCATTTTTATTTCTCCACCCAAATCTTTGCAAAAGATTTGGCTCAATAACATGCCAAAGGATGTTGGGATGTCTCGCCACCAAGATGGTTAGAAGCACCTTCTTATCTAGAAAATCAGCTAATGTTACTTGTGCATCTTTGATTCTTCCTACCAATGGAACTTGTTTGGATTCCATTGAATAATAGGTGCCATTTTCTTGGGTCAAGGTGAGGCCTAGAGAATTTGTAACTTTGACGGGAATCACATTATCGAGGCTCCGGAATCTATGATGCAATTATTTTGTTGGAAGCCTTTAATAAGGAGTGGTAGTTAGAAAGGTTAAACCTTGGTGGTTTTGGAGGCACTGAGGGATATAATGTTTTAAGAAGGTGGTGTGGATGGTGTGGGAGTAAGCCTTTGGAATTTGGACTTGAGGTTATAGGATTACCACCACAAACTACATCAATGAACCTATCAAATTGGGCAGGATGCATTTGTAGGTATTCTATTTCTGTGAGCTGGAATTTAGTTTTGCTTGCGTGTTCCACAAAGTCAAATGGGGTTATGGTGGGCAAGGTAGAGGTTCGGGAATGATAAAATATTTACATGGTGAAGGTTTTGCTACTTTGGGGGTTGAATTTTCCTTCATGGGTGCAATAATTGGCTTGGAAGGAGGTGGGGATGTAGGTTTTGATGGAACCTTAGATGTTTTTGTAGAAACAACATTTGAAGGAGAATTATTTTTAGCAATTTTTGAGCTGGGAGAAGGATTGGATGACTTACTTGGTATGGCAGCATGATCCTTGCTAACCAGTGGGTCTGATTTTTCTTTAGCCGACTCCATCGAAGGTGGTAGTGGTGATCCTCTGTTGATGATTTTATTTTATGGAACCTCCGCAGAATAATCTTATTTATTTTTTTCCTTCACCACAACCGTTGAGGATGGAGCACCTTTCTTGGACTATGTGTGAGTGAAAATTGTGCATGAGAAGCTTGGAGCTTCATCATCATCATCATCTTCATCATCAACGTACTCAATTAGGCCATTATGTGTATCACCATCAACTTCCTCAACCTTAAGATAGTTGTCGTTATCACCCACATTTTCTTCTTTAGGTTCTTCAATTTCCACTTCCTCCTCTGGTTCTTCAGTGTCATAAGAGGCATTGACTGGTGGTGCTTTGAGAGAAATCCGACGAGGAGGTGGAGTAATCCTTGGTCTATTGGGAGGATTTGGCTTCCTTGGAGTGTTATGCATTGTGATCTGGGACAACTGTTTCTTCAAGGCAACCAAGTCATTTGCCATTTTTGCAACATTGAGTCCATGGTGACTAAGCCTAAATTTTGGCATTTTTTCTTTCCATTTGGGCCTTTCACTTTACTAGGACAAGATTAGATCATCATTGGTTTCTATCACAGAGTCCTAAGCTTCCCTAAATGTTCTTGGTTGGGTTATTATAAGGAATAAAACTACTTCTGATGGCAAGGCATTAATAAATAATCTCTTCAAATTATTTTTAGGAGGCACCACATCTTCAGGGATTTTTTTTATCACTTTTTATATCTTGCTATGAAGTATCTCATTGATTCGAGAGGTTTATTTATTAATTTGTACCAATTAAACCAAGAGATTCAAACAGTCTTCCATGATCTTGAACTAGTGTTTGAATGAACTTCTTATATCTTCCCAGTAGGTGATAGACCTTGGGGGTAGTATGTAGAACCATTCAGAATTTTTTTCTTGAAGTGAATCCACAAAGATCCGAATGACACATCTTTTTGCTCAATGCCCAATACACCGCAAGTGGTGATAAACACTACTACATGTTCTTTAGGGAGTTGAGAACCATCCCCTTTAGGTTTTAGAAAGTTTTTCTTCAAGGTGTTTTGGTAGCTTGTGAAGTGTATGAGCAAGGGTGAGTGGGCCGGTGTTTCCCCCCATCGTACATTAGGCCTACGGTCACCATGATCATGATCTGCCATTTCGTTTCGGATTATAGCTTACAACCTCTCTAAGGCTGCGACTTCTATTGCTACTCTTGTATGCCTTGACTTGAGATCTTTCAATTTCTTCAATTTGAGCTCTTATTTCAGCTTCAACTCTTTCTTCTCTTTCTCTAGCTTCTTCTGTGGTCTCTACATTAGTGAAATCTTCAAGATTATCATTGATGTATGGGAACTCAACATCCAATGGCTTGTAAATACTTGGACTCCCAATGTGACCAATTGTGTGATGAAAAGGAGACCTTTGAATTTGGAGCAGCTCTTGTCTTCTTTGAATTTCTTCAAAAGTAGGATCGGTTTTTCCTCCTTGTCTTTGTTGTCAGTGTATCTCCTATCTCACACCTCAAACTTAACAAAAATGTTATAAATGGTGAATTAGACATATAGAGGAAGGCCATTGCCACAACATCTTAAGAGGGTAGGTCAACAAACGTAAAAGATATGTTTCCTCTTGAATGGAAATAATTACTTGACTAACTTCTTGTACATAATAAAGACATGTGCTAGGATGGATTTGCACATTTTAAAATATTTCATAGATTATATCCTTAAAATAAGGATTAATTTGAATGAAATCAAGGAAGGATATGGTGGGATAATTATAAGAAGCCATTATTTTATCCAGTATATAATAAGAAAGCCTAGAAGAATAACAAGAATCATGCACCAAGGGGACCCAATATTAGTGATGAGGGTCGAACAGAATGTGATTTTTGATAGAAAGTGATTATCGTCAAATGCATAAATTAAACATATATAGAAATAAAATTTGAATTTTTTGAAACCAAGAAAGGTAATGTATGGTTTTAATATTATGAGAAAAATTCTTAAGGGGATTGTTACAAAATTGAATATTTATCAAGTTATACCCATATTACTAAAATTAGTAATTGTGGAATTCTAAAAATTTTGCTACACTTTGGGTCAATTTTTTTTTTCATGTAATATAAAAACAATAATAATAAAATCTTAGGGATTTTAAAATGGATTCATTGTGTGTGAGATGTGTCCCAAACTAAAGGTAGGCCCAAATGTGAGTTTTAGGAAAAAAATGAATGTGATCAAAATATTAAAATAACCATTTATGAAAATGGAAATTGAATTTGAAAATTTTGACAGAGGGTTTTTTGAACTTGATTATGTGGAAGAGAAACCTCCAAGGAATGTTTCTTCCAAAAGTGTATATTTTACGATTATGCCATAATAACGAAAATAGTAATTTTGAATTTCCAAAAGTATGTTGTCATTTAGGAAAACAAAATGAGGCTTTTGTTTTATATATAACTATTAAGAATAAAATAAAAGGAATTAATTAATTGATATATACAAAAAAGTTTAATTAATAATTAGTATGCCTAAAAGAGACCCAAAGGGAAGAACCTACCATAAGATCCTAAGGAAAATTTTGAAAATCAATTTGAGGTTAGGAAAAAGGATGAAATATGAATACAAACCCTAGAAAATTTATGGATCTAAAACCAAGTAGGAAGGAGAATCACTAGGAAATTAAGGTTTGATCATGAGTTGGGTTCACCAAAGTGTTTACACCCTAATTATATTTAACATGAAACCTAATTTATTTTAGTGAATTAGTACACTAAAGGATGTAAGGGTTAGTAATAAGTGATTATTTTGATTAATTAAATTCCAACATTAATTACCACAATCGAATAATGCTTTTATACTTGTAATTGATATGCTAGATAAGATATGAACTTGAAAACACAAAGGAATGAGTACACTTAGTTGATTACAGATGATTCTAGAAATTTCTTAGAGCACACACAATTGGCACAGAAGATATAAACTTGTTTTTTTTTCTTTATAAGACCATAACTGAAAAATAATAGTGCATAAGCTGTCAACTCTTTCAAGTCTCATGACTATATATTCTTGACCCTTTTGTATGGTTTTAGACCTTCCTAGTTCTAGGATCTATAACTTGTGCACATTGTTGGTTTTTTGGAACTATTTTTATTATCAAACCCTAGTTATTAGTCATACTAAAAATCTCTCCAAATGCCCTTATCATTGTCTCAATTCGTAACCATGGACATAAATTCCTACAAATAAAAAATTAGTTGGGTTTTAGGCACCCCTTTGCATAACTGATCTTGGCACTACTATAAAGATGCCTCAAACTCGACATCATTATCCACCTAGCACGCAATATCTAAATGAATACAACTAGATTTGACAAATACCTTTGATAATGCTTGAGTTGAGTTTTCCATTGCTAAGATACTTGGGAAGATATGTTTGAGTGCTTGTAGATGAGAGAGATTGATGTCTTAACTTGGTAAGAATCTTAATACATGTAGAGATTATTTCTCTAATGACCGTAGATTATATATTAAAATATTTAGTGTACTTTAGGTGCATTTTATAAGTGTAAGATGTTTGTGTATCAACGTAGTTCTGTATGATTTCCGATTAGAAAATGAGGTGGTGTTTACTTTCTTATATAGGGTTCCATTTATGAGTTATCAAGGAAAGGAAAACCTAGAGATATTAGAAGAACCAAAAAAATATTAATTTGAAAGTAAAGTTAGAAGACATGTCATTCTAAGACCATAGAAGTTATCGAGGATTGGATATACTATCATGAAAAACTATACAACCTTTACTAGAGAAGCTAAACATACAATTTGAAGGTTGGAACTTGTGTCGACTTGATGTTTGTATATGGATTTTATGCATTGTACTCTTAGAATTTGACAACATGTTAATGTATAAGGATAAAAAGAGTACTCTTTAATGTTCTAAGAGGGGATGAGAAGGTTGTATTTATCTTATTAAGAGTGTATTTTCAAAACTAGTTGGTCAAAGAGTGAATTTCCAAATTTTAGAGTGTACATTAATACTTCATCTAATATTAAGGAAGATAAAGAAGTGTTATGGTATTACAATGTTGTTTAGATCAAACCATAGGTGGTTCAAGAAATAATTAAGGTTACAAATACTTCATGTAAGGAACAAAATAAAGATGAAATTTATATCATACTTGAAGACTTTAAGAGTTTCATGTTTTCCATTATGGATGAATGTGATAATAAAACGTTTTCATCACTTATAGAGCCAACATGGGAGGAAATCATTTTTTGAAGATCTCAAATATAAGGAAGATGTGTATGCAATCTTTTCTACGGACCTAAACAAAAAATGAGGTGAGAAAATCACATAAGGGAGTCCTTTAGTATTAAAATTTTGGTATCCTATCGATACCTATCCAGATAAGAACCTAAGTAAGAGTTGGCACTAGTCATTATTATTTTAGAATGTGAGGCAAAACATCAATATGCCAAAATTCATCCTAGACACCTCCAAAAAAAGTGCATATAAGAAAGAGGTGTATTAAATGAGGAAAAGTAATATTTTTAAATAGGAGATGAAGACCTTGTTTTCACTCTTATCACTTGCTATGGGTGTTTCAATACCAATCTCATGGCCTCATTTCCTCAAAATGGAAGTTCCTTCTACCAATACTTGTGACTTTTTTATAAATTTGTTATGTGCTTGGTTATATTGGGAGTAAATTAGATATAATTTTTGAAAAACAAGTACTTTGAAAATCTAAATATTTTTGTTGAAATATGTATGATTTAATATTTTATAAATAGCTTTTACGTCACTCTTGACATTTTCACAATTGTGACCTTTTGATTCAAGAAAAATGTAGAGTTTCTTAGTTTCCCAAGGTATTTTATAAGACAAATAGATCTTGAGAACTTTTAAGATTTTTACCTTCTAATTCAAGAAGAGTTTGAGTTAAAAGTTTTAAGGGAGGTAAGATTCAATTTTCAAAGGTTTTCCATCTATAGATGTATATTTTTCAAAGTCTTAGCACTAGAATCCATGCCTAATGGATGTTGATTTAATATAAATTGAATTAAATCTTAATTTCAGAGTAACTACTATAGTGTATGATATAAAAGTGATAAAATACAGTAAATGGACAAGAAACAAACATGTAATGATACAAAATACTAAGAAAATGAGAGAGATAGATGACTTAGTTTCCGAGTGATCTGGGCAAGTGAATAGCTAGAGCAAAATGGAAGAAACATTATCAAGGAAAACTGGAGGTTCTAAGACCCAAAAATGTGTAGGAAAGAAGTACCCACAAGAGGGCAGGAGGGCCTGACGCTAGTAATAGGATCTGGTGTTAGTGTATCGATATTTCTGGTCTAGACTATTACACTTTGAAACACCAAATAATTCACATAAGATAGATAAATAATATTAATATAAAATATATTCGGGATGATAATACAATGATAAATATTACATTTTATAGAGTTTACACTCCTACATTCATGGAGTCAAACTTCATCTTCAATCCCTAGCTAATCTCAACCATCCACTTATCTCTCCCAATCGCAAGATAACTACGTGATTTATTATTACAACTCACTCACACACTCACACAATATTAAAAACTATATTATTAATATGAATTGTATTTTGACAACTCATTATTAATAATATTATAATATATAACTCACACAAAAATATAAATCCAATCCATATCAAATGTGAGCACTAATACAAATATATTCCTAACATTCCCCCCCTTAGTGCGAACATGGGGAAAAGTGGAACTGAAACCATAATCGTATGCCACCGCATACTTTTAGGTCTACATACTACTGTCTGAATCTTGTTATCTAGATCTTGCTTACACATGACCACTACTATGCAAAGAATGCATCCCGTATTTATCCCATGTGAATGAAACGAGGTTGTTTCACTGGCTGATCATCTTCATAAAGAAGTACGACAGTCAGAGGATCTCTGCAATCAGAGGATTTCTGCAGTTAGTTTCCCTCCTATACAATTGTTTCACTATTCCACACCTTCCACACCATATCACAACACATTCAAGAGTTTACATTAGGAAATATTTATCATGCATGATCTCACTTATTACAATAGTTAAACATGTATGATCCATCTATTCTTATTTGTAGAAAGTAAACACACAACTGAAATAAAATGCCACAACACCATTGTGCGGCCCCGTCACTTGCGGCTGGCGAGAGGTCATTGATTGACCTCCTTCCTCTGTTTCCTCCGACCTCCATTATGTTGATGCTTAACTCAGCAAGTTGTGATCATGAAGCTCAATAACATATTGATTACAAATCAAATGTCGGTTACCTCGAAAATGTGTCTGTAAGGCAATTGTTTTATTTTACGGTCTTGTACAATGACACTTTTATGACCCAAAAAAACTTGACAATATGAAACAATAAAAAAGTAATTAAAGATTACTTTTTTAAATACAATTTTATAGTTTTGACAACAACTTTTATGACACAAAACTACAATTAATAAATTTACATTCATATATAAAAGTAAAAGACTCGACACTAAAAAATAAAATAAAAATTAAAAACAAAATAAAAAAATTACATTAATAAAAAAACTAGAACTAAATCAATTATATGAAACTTTAAAAACAATAATTATAATAAAAAATGACTTTTATTTTTTGTTTTTAAATTTTAAACAATGTTGTTTTTAAAAAAATAACTAAACCTAAAACAAAAGCAATATAATTTTTTTAATAAAAACATTAAAACATATATAAAAAATAAAAACAAACCTAAAAGAAAGTTTATTTATTTGTGACCAATATATAAAATAAAAGATAGACTAAAAAAATAACTAATTAAATAACCGACATAGTAAAATATTTGACCTTAAAAACCAATGGACTTTGCAATGTAAGCAAAACATGTGATATTCTTTGTTGAACATGTGGCAAGGGAGATGATTTTGTGGGAGTATTCGATGTACATGGCATGCATGTAAGATGTTGACCATCACAAAATATGCCCTTTTTCTAAGCCAGATCTGGTTGTATGCAAAACAGAAATGTACATCAAATCAAAAATATGAAATATGCATATTTGGTATTTCAATAATTCTCCAATTTCCTTCCCACACTTTTATTTAAAAGCTGCATATGATAACAATGATTGACATGCACGTGGATGCATACACAAGTTTACATCAAATGCCTCTAGATCCTTTGTGATATCCTTTAATACATTCTCAACGGAAGTTATATCATTCGTAAGAGGGGGGATAAGGCCTAGGAAAACTAGGCAACTGCCTAGGGTGCTAACATTTAGGGGTGCTAATTTATTTTATTTTACTATAGTTTTTATAGTAGAGTAATTTATTACTTCCATATATGCTAGTATTAGTGTGTCCAACCCTACATACCAATTCAATTCTTTAAAAAAAATTAAAATTATATAATTGTATTAAGAATATGATATTTAGGAGGCCTCAAATACTTATGCAATTGTCTTTGTAGCAAGATTTTTAAATTTAATTCATACTCATGTATTTTTCATAATTTTTATTGTTTTGAAGTCTTGGAATTTTTTGGGAGGAGAGATCAATAAATGTGAATATGTAAAGCACATGGGAAAAATAAGTTTGAAAATATATGAGAAAAGGAGGATTATAATATACTATATGTTAGAGAATTAACTAAGGATTTTAGGAAGTAGTAGCTACAAACAAAATTATTAGGAAGTTTTTCTCGGATGGTAGAGGAATAACATATCAAGTAATATGATATTTAGTCAAGGTTAATTTTTTTCTACCATAGATTTTATTTATTTATAGAAGGCGTTAGCTCTAATATTGTCTGAGGCACTCATAACCCTTAATTCAGCCCTGCCATTCATCCACATCAAGAGTATCTTAAAGGGAACGAACTTGCAATGAATAATGAGTCGAGAATTGAGCATAGATCAAAAACATATCAAATGCAAAAAGAAGACTGTAGATCTGAGAACCCTCTAATTTGGACGCTTCACTCTATTCAAAACTGAATTCGTATAAGACTTGCATATCTATATTGTACAAGATAGTAGAATAACTTTGATAAAAAAACGGATCAGAATTTCTCTCGATACCGGATGATATTTCGGTCTATATTATTAAACTTTGAAACATTGAATAATTCACATAAGATAGATAAATAATATCAATATAAAATATATTTGTGATGACAATACAATCATAGAGATTACATTTTATAGAGTTTGCACTCCTACATTCATGGAGTCAAACTTCATCTTCAATCCCTAGCTAATCTCAACCATCCACTTATCTCTCCCAATCCTAAGATAGCTACGTGAGTTGTTATTACAACTCACTCACACACTCACACAATATTAATAAACTATATTATTAATATGAGTTGTATTATGACAACTCATTATTAATAATATTACAATATATAACTCACACACAAATATAAATCCAACCCATATCAAATGTGAGCACTAATACAAAGATATTCCTAACAGTTTCCACCCAGATGCTCAACTTTTGATCTTTTCCCCGTAGGAGGAGCTTCTCTATTTGTCTCTGTTTATCGTGTAGATTTTTCCCAATGTCAATGTTCACACCTGTAACTCCGAAAAATTAAATACCTAGCTACTGATTCCCACACACCATATCAAATCTAAAAATAAAGATGTAGAATGTGGAGTAGGACCGACCCAGGTGGTCATCCAAAGAGTGAACTTAGTACTAAGTTTTGCACTACATTTTAGGATCCATGTAGTTCTATATGAAAGTTTGTGTAATGATTCCCTATGATTCCCTTTTGCAAGTTACACAATGATAGTGAGATAGATCTAGAATATAACAAGTGTATAGAATGTGTGAGATGGAATAGAATAGATATCCCCTCCTATGTTGTATATGAAAAGTGATTCATCCTTGTCCCTTGAGTGAATTTTCTAGATGGATGCTTTGTAATGCTCTTGTTCCTTTGGATGAAAGCCTGGTGGTAGTAGATAATGATGATGCTTCATCCCTTATTTGATAGCTATAACTATGTAAATATATTATTCCATTTTTTGAATTTTGTAATTAACAATTGGAAGGCCAACCCAAAAGTGTTAAAGATGCCCAAAAAGTAAAAGAGACCCAAAAGAGTGTAAAAATAGAGATTTTAAAACTATTTTATTAGTTAATCTAAATAGAAATTGAATGCTATATTGAAATGCTTAGACCTAAATATTTTTTTTAATATTTTAATATATTGAAATAATGGAAGTAAGAGGGATATGATACTAACCTGTAAATAACTTACCTCACTTTGTATTAGACTGTAGTAGATTGGTATGTAATTGGGTAGGTTGTAATCGAGAAACTTCGAGAAGGGTAGGATATGAACACTTTTCTATACTAGAGGCGCACAGGGGAGAGTAATGGGGCACCCAAGGGCACCTAGTCATAATATGGGTGTTGTAGACTATAGGAAAGCTCAAAACTTGAATTTGACAATGTCACAATATCCATGTAATACCTTCACTCATGTCACATGGGTGTCACAATAATGTTCTCTATGTCACTATAAATGTCATATGAAGATCTACTTACCTGCAAAACCCTATCCAAAGCATCAATTCCTAAAAAATAAAAATGCATATGAATAGGTCGAACTGACCTCAACTACCAAACTAGTGGCCTTACAATTGAGTGTTGCACTACATTTCAAACCCAATGTAGTTTTATGTGTGTGTGTGTGTAATTTTATGCCTAGGGTGCCCTAGCACCAATGACACAATAATAGGGGGCAATAACTAGATGTAAAATGCAAATGGTGGATGGAATGGAAAGAATACAACCCTTTCCCCTATGCTTGTGTGATGTAGATGTAGAAGATGCCCAAATGCAGTCCCTTGCCTTAGTAGATAGTTGCCCTTGATAGTAAGATGTCCCCCATAATGTAGTGAGTATGTTATGTTTATATAGGGATCTCTTGTTCAAATTTTGACACTAGTGACCCGAAAACTGCGACTATGACCTAGGGAATACACGGGGTAACCATTAGGACCGACCTCAAACAAAGAAATTAAGACCACAAATTACGATGACACGGGCACCTAAAATCATGGACTGGGCACCCTAAGGTGCCCCAAGTGTAACCCTAGGCACCCTAATATAGACTTAGAGACAACAACCAAGAAAATTACGACACCTAAGACCTCCTAAAAGACACCCAAAACTATAGAGACAAGTGACGACTGAACCAGACAACAACAATGACACCTGACTAACTGACAACAAGACCAAAGGATGGGTCACTAGTGAATACTTTTATTACGCAAGATCCATATATAAAATAACATACCTAGCGGTATAAATGTAATAGTAAGTGTGATTTTGTGACTACATTTTCCCCCACTTTATGTTGGTGAGCATGGAAATCTCGATAACATAAAGTAGATAGAGATGTGTACCTAAGAAAAAGCTAGAGAATCCCCTGTGTAGAAGAATGCACAGATGTGTAGTAGAAACATGTTGATAGAACTATAAAAGTGTGTTGAACCATGGATCAACGAGTTGATCCATGCAAACAAAAAATGTAAGTGTCGCGATGAAGTGTGGGAAATGAAAATGATGATTAGGATTTTGGATGATTTCGAATGTGGTTTAATAACGAATAGGTGGGTAGGGAGTGATCAGTTCCCAACCTAAACGCTTTTATATGAATGGAATAATTGGAGGATTTGGGTGTCTTACCACCGCTAGAGGAAGAGTGTAGGGAGAAAAGTGTGTTATTCTCCAAGCTTTAACTACATCCTCAAGATCTAGCCACTTGTGAGATGGACTCATATCAAAATGTTGTGATTTTTGGATCCAAATGATTTTGATTAAACAATTGACCCATATAGGAGTGATAAAGGGAAAGGCACTCTTTCCCCCACTCCATGGGTGTCACCGTAATGTGAAGGATTCCAAGTTAGGTCATCTAGAAGTGAACACGATATAGAAAATGAGATGACTTCCAAGTTAGGTCATTAGAAGAAAACACAAAATGAATGAGATGGAAAATTCAAGTTAAAGGTCATCTAGAAGCGAACATGCAAAATATAGAATAAAATCCCAAGTTAGGTCATCTGGGAAAGAAGTGGTGAATGTAACTCCCAAGTTAGGTCATCTGGAGACCACATGGATTTGAATGATTTGATTTGAATGTGTTGGTTTTGATTGGTTGATTGATTGTTTTGATTGATTACTCATGGAGAGGTTTTTCACTAATTGCCCCAAGTTAGGTCATTAGGGGAAGTCGGTGGAAATTGATGAGATATCATGTAAAAGGATTTTAATCACTTGTTTCCCCCAAGTTAGGTCATTAGGGGAATTGATAGATTGTGGCATGTGATCATGTTTGGGAAATGTTAAATGGTTGTTGCCCCCATATTAGGTCATTAGGGGAGATTGATGGTGAAATGTCATAGTATAAATTATGAGGTGTTGAATTCATGATATTATAACACATGGTGACACAAGGGGGATTATAAGGGGACCCCAATAATATGCCCCCTTTCGGTGAAAGAGGGAGTGATGAACGAGAACAAAATCTAAGCCAAAAGTAATGGCAAGAGGTTAAAACATGTGTGTGTAGTGGACAAGAATCATTGTAAAAAGGGATATAATAGATGTGAGGTGTGTACAATATGGTGGAAGGTGGAATTCTAAAAATAATGCCATGAAATGGGGTGTAAATCGGAGTAAAATGCTCAAGATATGAGTGATACGACGTAGTATGTATTAGTTGTGGTTAGGAGCACTAAATATAGACCATAATAAAGGTGGCATTTGTAATGTGATTATAAATAGTAAAGTGAAAAGGTAACTTATCACTTCATTTGTCTTTGACGTGAGTGTGAGAGTGTATACAAAGTGAATAGAGATGCCTCAAGTGAGACCATTACGTCCTAGCCAATTTGAGAGAGTGGCATTGTTGTGGCACACATACTACGGCAGTTGGTAAGTGTGTTATTTTTTTTAAAAATGTAGGGTGTACTAGGCATTTTAGTTGAATTTTTGAAAATTTAATGTTTTTAATGTTCTGTTTGGGACCCGACAAGAGCGGTGAGGGCGCTAGTGACCCTTGGGATTGGAGCACCCAAAATTGGTGTAGTGTCCTACTCTAGGGCACCCCAGTCCTACCTCTGGGCACCCTGGTCCATGAAGTTTTGTGTTGATGGGTATTTTTGGGGAATATGTTTCTGACATGTTGGAAGAGTTTTATTGGGCTTGTGTAAAATGTTCTAATGTTGTGTTTGTTGTTGTGTGGTGTTGTGCAAAGGGGATATCCACTCGAGGGAGTTCCGTGGTGGTCGACACTTGAGTACATTACTGGGATTGGGTTTTTCGATGATGATTGGGATGTGATGGACCATGCTGGCCTATGACATATAACATGGATGGGGGATGTGCCCCATAATATGCCCATGTTGACTACATTATGTGATAGGTGGTGTGTCGATACGTGCACATTTTGGTTTCCCATAGGGGAGATGATGGTGACACTGGAGGATGTATATCACATACTATGATTTCCAGTGGTTGGAGAGCGAGTACGAGTTATGGAAGTAGTGGATATGGAGCACCAGATGTGCTTGAATAGATGATATTTTATAGGGGCCTAGGTGCCTTACCAAGGCCCATATTAGTTTGGATGCGATATTATAGTCTAGGGTTCCATGGTTGTGGAAGTTCATCACAATGGTGATAGCATCATGTATAGTCAGTGGAGGGAGGAGGTGTCGGCATCTTGTATAAGATGCATGACATATGCCAACGAGATAGAGGAGGATGGGATGAGATATGCATGGGCACGGTGTGTGTTGGCCCATTTATACATGGATTTGTATTGGTTTATGCAGATGAGCATGGTGGGGGTATAGGGGCCACCACACTGCTACATGTATGGGCATATGAGCATATAGCCATATTGAGACTAGTTGCAGGGCCACGAGGAGAGTGGGCTCGACCAGAGAGATATTTTCTCGAATGTTGGGTTGATATCCATAGTAGGAAGATGGACACAAATAGTTTCAAAGCCCTGATAGATAGGATGGGGCTGGAGTCAGTGATATGGAGGCCATATCATGATTATGGGGATGGCCTGAGGATGCTATAGAGTTGCGATGTATTTGAAGGACCATGTGGCTAGAGGACCACTTTCCAGGTGTGGCAGAGTTGTTTTAGGTGGAGAGGGTATCACGATAGTTTGGTATGCGTAGACATGCCCCCAGAGCCATACATATGGTTACGAGTTGTTAGGCCCCTAGGAGGGAGGTGTTAGGCCAGGGCCCACAATAGAGCAAGTTGATGCCACCAGGGCCAAATGAGGCGACCAAATGATAACAAGTGTAGATAGAGATGACATAGGTGCATGGAGGATTATCGAGCATGGTGGGCAACACATCGGTGGGTATTTTATATCCAATGTTCGTAGGTGCTATGGAGCTACCACCAGGAGGAGCGGGTGAGGGAGATGTCCCTGACCTTGTAGTGGTGTATGTGGTAAATCATAAGTATTTGTGGATGCTTAAAGTTTGGTCAATGAATTTTTTATGTTGTTTTTGTATGCGGTGGAACTAATATGGGGTTATATGTTGTGTTTGTAGGAGATGTGTATTGGTCATTGATAGTAGACACATTAATCCACACATTAATGTGGAATGTGTCGAGTGATGTGCTATGTGGAGGGATACTAGAGCATGTGGACAATATTGCAAGTGAGCATGCCCATTTTTTTGAGCCAGTAGCCATAGCAATGGTGACATGTACAATGTTTCTTGGTGAGAGGGATGAGGCACGTGAGGAGACTCGACGTGCCCGAGAGGTAGTAGGTGGTGGTCCCTTGGCCCAGATGTGTTTACATGATATGTAGATTTGCAATGTCAGTTCTCGGAGAGAAAAACATGGAGATTGCTATGTTACGTAGGCAGGTGGAGAAGTTTCGGGGCCACGAAATGTGGCATCGTGTTGGTGGTGAGGCATCTAGTTCTAGGGCTCTCATGGTACATGAGAGTGATAGTGATGATGAGGTTTGATAGTGATGATTGTATATGATGTGGGGGCCTTGCCCCCAATGATGAAACATGTTTTTTGGGATGATGGTTGTATGACCGATATATGTATGGACACCTATTTTTGATATATATTAGATCGATGTTGATATGCTCTACTATTTGTGATGTAATGAATATAGTATGGTTCTATGGTTATTGTTCTAGCATGTGTAGTGTAATGTATGTGATGAATATAAATTAGTATGAGGATATGAGTAATGGTAGATAAAATATGCATGGTAAATGATAATGTAGATAACTAATGTAATGTAATTGATGAGATGAATAAAATATGTAGCACGTAGGCTATGTAATGATGGTGATAGAATAAAATGAAATAGATAAATGTATCATAATGAATAGATGAGAACATAATGTAATAGTAAGATGAAAATATGATGAAAATAGAGGGGGATTAACGATGCCCCCAACGTATGGATGAGTAGGCTCATGTAATAAGACCCCTTAGCAGTCAAGTATGAGCCATGTAAGCAAGAGTGCATCATCGGGAAATGATTGAGGTGCGCTAGATGAATGAAGAGCACGTGATGAAAGGTTCTTAGAACTAAACCCTCAATATTCATGTAAGAACCATAAGAACACAAGTGTGTCATCGGGGGTAAGGTGATAAGAATCACCTACCAAAGACCAAGATGATGGGTGGTGGTGGAAACATGTGGAATGGACGGAGTGTGAGTGTATGAACCAAACAAGAATGTCATGTGTAGTGACTATGGGTATGCAAAGACTGGAAAAAACCATGAGATGGAGCAACATGAAGTGGTGGATAATGTGGGTGGAGTGGATGCAATGAATGTGGTGGTGGATATGATGGATGAGGTGGAGAATGAACATGTGGTGGTGGAGCACATGAAAAAAAGACTGATGGAGAAGATTAAGTGGGGTATGCACCAATGCTTGGGGGTGAAGGAGATAATGAGCACTCACGAGAGGCAAAAGAGATGATGTCATAATCCACTAGTTGTTGTATCCTTTCATGTAAGGCAAAGACAATCATTGTCCCTATGGCCAAAAATGTGATGATAATTGCAATAGTGTTGGTCATGTTAACATTGCAAGTGTGTGGAGGATGATGTTGGTTAGAGGGTAACCAAATCAATCACTCATTGAGTAATATGTGAAGCACATCATGTGGTCGAGTGTGAGAAGAGAAAGTACAAAGGCTCACGTGAAGGAGGTGGAGTGGTGGAAGTAGGAGCTTACTGTGGAAGTGGAGAAGGATGTGGTGGTGGTGAAGAAGTGGGTTGAACTTGTGTGGAATGTACTTTAGACAATGGTGGAGATTTCTTTGGAGGCTCAACTGATGATGAGAGTAGATGAGCAAGATGGAAGTGGTGGAGGAGCATGCGTGGGTGCAATGTCATGTGAGGATGAAAGATCTTGTTCTAGATCGATAACCTTATAGCACAAGAGGATAAATGACTCACAAGTGTTATTGGAGCCTTTGTTTAAGTGGAGGAATAAGACCACGAAAAAAGATAAATTTCTTTTCTAGGTCACTAGGCTGGAAAATGAGCTAGTGTATGCAAGCATTGAATCATAAGATATAATCTTGAATAGGTTTAGAGGAGCCTTGATGTAATGTAGGAATGTGGTCATATGTAACCCTAGGGCCATTGTTAAGAATAAAGTGATGGAGGAAAGCATCCTCCATATCATAAAAAGTACTAATGGACCCAAAGGGTAAGTGGGTGTACCATTGGAGTGCCTCATCAGTAAGACTATAACGGAAGGCCTTAAGCAACAATCGATCATTAGAGTAAGTAGCCATAAGTGTGTGGTAATGTAGGATATGAGCATGAGGATCACCGGCATATCAAGCATGTGAAAGTAGGCATGAAAAAATATTTTGGGAAGGAAAATTATGAATCTTTTTAGGAACAAGATTTCCATGTAAAGAGTTTTTGTCAATAGAGGCATAATAGGCTCTACTTTCTAAAGTAAGAGTATGAACTTGTGATTGGAGTTGTCCTACAACATGCATAAGGGATATAATATCATGTGAAGGATGGTAGGGGATGGTAATAAGGTGTTGAGTGGTTGAATTTTTCCATTATGAGTGATCATGGGAATGTCAAGAGGGGATAGAGTGGAATCCAATGCTAAAGGTGTGGTGGTAGATGTGGACATAGGAGTGGTAGTAGGACTAGTATCAACACAAACCCTAGTAGGTGTGGTGAGCAAGGAGGAAACCTCAATAGGTGAAGATATAGTAGGAGGGGTAGAGGATGTGGGAATAGGAGAAGAAGAAGCAATGGTGGGTGGTGACTCATGTATAACATGAGATGCAACCTCTGGAGAGGGTAACGATGGAGCTGGAGAGTCACATGCAATAGTATGGAAAGAAGGAGAGTCATGATGGTGATTAGTAGAAGGGAGGGTTCTAGAAAGAAGGCTATGGTCATCAT
This sequence comes from Taxus wallichiana var. yunnanensis, assembly GCA_018340775.1. NCBI lineage: Eukaryota > Viridiplantae > Streptophyta > Pinopsida > Cupressales > Taxaceae > Taxus > Taxus wallichiana. The sequence goes on from CM031235.1 coordinate 131,669,912, forward strand.
AAAAATAAATGGGATCATCAATGTAATATGAAGGAGAATGCATGCTCAAGGAGATGTGTGAGGAGGACTATCAGAAGCGGTAGAAGACATAGGAGTAGTGGTGGAAGTGGCGGGAGAAGAGGTAGGAGGTACAATGGTTTGGGAATCAATGCCTAACAAATAATCAATGATAGAGGGATCTAAAACATCGGGTGGTGTATCAGAAGAAGAATAAGAAGGATCACATGCAATCGGATGGCATGGTGTGCAATGAGTGAAAGCAATAGGATCATCAACAAGGCATATACCTATAGAGAATCAACAGGATTAGTTAGCACATGTTGTTGGCCTTCCAGAGGGCTTGTTGAGTATCATCGGTAAGATCATAGAGCACTATATAAATCCCTAAGCTCAGCTATGGTTGCCTCATCATAGATAGGGTTAACACTAAAATGAGACATGATGAGGAAAAATAAGAACTATGACTAACCACTAAGGTATGAAAGAGGATCCAAAAGTAAAATGTTTGAAATGTGGGGTTCACCAAAATGATTAACTAAAAATAGAGATTTTAAAACTATTTTATGAGTTAATCTAAATAGAAACTAAATGTTATATTGAAATGCTAGACCTAAATATTTTGCTTTAATATTTGAATATATTGAAATAATGGAAGTAAGAGGATATGATACTAACCTATAAATAACTTACCTCATTATGTACTAGATTATAACAGCTAGTATGCGACTAGGTAGGTTATAATCGAGTGGCCTTAGGAAGGGTGGGATCTGAATACTTTTTATACTAGGGCACTGGGAGAGTATTGGGGCATCTGGGGCACCCTGGTCTATAATCTGGGCATTGTAGACTGCAAAAAAGCTCAGAACTTGAATTTGACAAAGTGTCACAATATCTTTGTAATACCTTCACTCATGTCATGGTGTCACAATAATGTTCTCTATGTCATTGTAAATGTTATATGAAGATCTACTTACAAAACCCTATCCAAAGCATCAATTCCTAAAAAATAAAAATGCATATGAATAGGTCAGACTGACCTCAGCTTTGCCAAACTAGTGGTCTTACGACTGAGTGTTGCACTACATTTCAGACCCAATGTAGTTCTATGTGTGTGTGTGTGTAATTTTGTGCCTAGGATGCCCTAGTGCCAATGACGCGGTAATAGGGGGAAATAACTAGATGTAAAATGCAAATGGTGGATGGAATGGAAAGAATACAACCCTTTCCCCTATGTTTGTGTGATGCAGATGTAGAAGATTCCCAAATGCAATCCCTTTCCTTAGTAGATAGCTTCCCTTGATAGTAATATGTCCACCCATAATGTAGTGAGTATGTTATGTTTATATAGGGATCTCTTGTTCAAATTTTGACACTAGTGACCCGAAACTACCAACTATGACCTAGGGGAATGCATAGGGTAACCATTAGGACCGACCTTGAACAAATAAATTAAGACCACAAATTATGACAACACGGTGCACTAAAATCATTGGGGTGCCCCAGAGTGCCTCTAGTAAACCCTAAACCCTGCCCCAGTATAGACTTAGAGACAACAACCGAGAAAATTACGACACCTAAGACCTCCTAAAAGACACCCAAAACTGTAGAGACAAGTGACGACTGAACCAAACAACAACAATGACACCTGACTAACTACAACAAAACCAAAGGATGGGTCACTAGTGAATACTTTTATTACACAATATCCATATATAAAATAAGTGGCTACTAGAATGGGAAGTAGACCCTAGGGGTGAAGTGTATGCGTAGTAGCATGATATTAGATATGATGTGAGATTATTCATGTTTTGTATTAAGGAATGACCTAAAATTAAGATCTAGAGAGTAGTCAAAGTTTTGTATATGAAAAATCAAATTAATTCATGTATAAATAAGTAAAGAGTGTAAAAGTGTGTAAAAGGAAAGTGTGCACTTAATATGTAAGAGAGTATGAGATAGAAAATTGTCTTGTTTACTTGGAGTTGCTTGATTTGAATGTCAATGGTGAGGTTTTTGGGTGATGTCATGCCGAGAGAGATTTTTTTGGGTGATTTCATGCCGGGAGTGGGTTTTTGGGTGATCTCACGCCAAAGGTGAGTTTTTGGGAAATCTCACACCAAGAGAAGAGTGTTGGGGAGAGAGGTCTATCTTTTCTATCCTTCCATGATGCTTCTTAAATAAGCACCACTATAGATGGTATGCCCATGATTTTTTCTGATTATTCCAATTGTAATCCGATAAACCGAATTACGTCATGGGAGGAAAGTTCTTATTCGGAGAGCTGATCTAAAAATTGCTGTAAATTATTCTAGAGTGAGAAAATGACTTTTGTTTCTATAGGAAACAAGTGCCTGTGGGGACACATGTGTCAATTTATACTTTCTAGGTTTGGGAGCTACTATATGATTTATGATTTTGACCCAAGTCTAATTTTGGTCCAATCTATAACTGTGTTCTTGTGTTGATTCTTTATTGTGTTGATCTGTGCTAAAGCACTCGAGTTGTTGTAGGGTGATTTTCTCACCCAGTGATTCCCCCTCATTTGGGGTGCATACATGACTATAGGAGAATGTGGTCCAAAGGATAGGACCTGATACTTATATGCATATCTAAATTCAATACCGGTAAAGATAGGGGATGCACATGGTACAAACTACTTAAACATGCAAACAAAGTATCCAAGTAATAAGAGTTAGTAAAAATGATCTAGCATGCAATAGAAGAAAATGTAAGAAACAAATAGGAAAACAATATGGACAAGAAAAAGTGGGTTTCAAACACGGGACATCGCTCACAAGACAATCGGGGCCAAAGATGTCATAAGAAAATAATGAACAAGCAAGACATATGGCATATCCTAGAAACAATATAAAACAATAGGAAGAGAGAAGTGGCAAATAGACATGGTTGTATTATATCCTGTAAAGACAATCCTACACAAGAAGAATTCGTTAGCATGTTAAAAAGATAAATATTATGTCAATGTGTGTATATAACAATGAAAAGTAAAGGGACGGTAGTAATATGTAGTAAGGAATGTGACAATAGAACTGTGATATCCTGGAGTGTGAGAATAGTAAAGGTAAACTCCCCAAGATCCTCGGAGAGGATTGGTAAAGAGTAGTATCGAGCATCATGAATCATGTGAAAGTATGTAAAATTCATGCTTTTACCTCAAGATACCAAGTGAATGCACATGTGTATATAGAAAAGATAATGACATACTAAGAATCTGACTAACATAGTAAGTAAAGTGTAACATGTAAATAGTATAGGCTAACAAGAGTAAATGCAACCAAGATATGCAAATGTGTTGTACGTGTAATGGTGTGTTGTGATGTGTAATATGTGAAGATAAAGAGGGCCTACGTTTCCACCTAACATATGTGTGTGAGATGAGCTTCATTTATAAATTCTCCTCAATAGTCAAGAATGAACCATAGAACAAGAGTGTGTCATCGAGAAATGAGTGTGTTGCGTGAGAGTAGATGCTAGAAAATATGTATCGTGAAGCACATAACTTAAATTGTAGATGATGTGAGGTTCATTTCAGAATTATATCCTCAACATTCAAGTGTGAACAGTATAACTAGAGTGTGTTATTGGGTAATGACAATATAATGTGTGTACCAAGGGTATAGGAGTGATGAAAAATATTCGAATTGAAGTGTGGAGCATGAATTGTAGTAGCGAGGTAAACTAGAGAAAACTGATAGATATGGAAGGGGAGAAATTGTGATGCCCCCAAGTTTGTGAAGGATAGAATGCTATCCAAAAATAGTGAAGGGAGAGGCCCCCTCACCGCTATCCAAGGAGATAAATTCATGTGACCATGATCTAGGATCATTGGTGTAGGAGAATAACTATGTGCACGTGAATGACACCAATGTGGAGAAGAAGGTGGAGAATGCATGAGATAAGGGCTTCTTGACTAGGGGAATTAGGATGGTGTGGTGGACTAATGGACTGATGAGGATGACATGGTCGTAATGTAGGTCATGTGCATTTAAGAGAGCTAGGCACATAAGTATCCTTAGACTTGAGAGTTGTAGAGGTCTAAATGTCATAAATGATACATAGATATCGAGAAAAAAGTGGGCCGAGGAAATGTTTTATGTGGTGGAATACATTTGATAGGGATCACTTGTTTGTTATGGATGTAATTAAGACACAAGTGATGCATGGAAGGGATATCTTGGGTAGCATGGAGCCAATAATACCTAAGAGCATGTCATAACCTACAATTTTAGAGGTAACTAAGAATGGTGTAAAAACAGTAAGGGACCCAACTGTGATGGGAATAATGACATGACCATAAGAATTAGAAACAAGAAATGTGATTAGATGGGTAGAAATTTGATAGATAAAATAAGTGCCATGGAGCATGCATTGGTAAGCACTGATTGATAGACCAAAGTATTGTTGACACTATAGGTACCAATAAAAGCATTGATATGCAATGAATTAGAAGAAAATGTAGCGTGATAATCATGATCTAAGAATGTGATGATTGGCGGTGGTACATCAGCAGTAGAAACAAGAAATTCAAGAGGCCTTGATGAAGGAGGAGGCACATCACGATATGTATGGTTTGCAAAAGAATCAGTAGATTTCTTGTCATGCTTTAGTAAAGGTTCATTGAATATTTTTATCTTTTGATTATCATTGACTGGTTTGGAAGTAGATGGTTTAGGGAGATCGATTGTATTTTTTTAATAAGATCTTTAATTAGATGTTTAAGCTTAAATAAATGATAAGTAGAATGCCCAATGTATAAGTGGTATTCATAACATGAATTTTCATCGTAGTTATGGCCACATGGGTGAGAAGGATTGAGATTGAGTAGTGGAGGAAGAGTAATAAGATTTATTTCAATAAGCTGTGGTAATAGAATCGAGGTGCGTAAGGTAGTTTAGTAAAAGTACACCTCGTGGGTTACAATTAAATCTTTCCAGTGTATAAACATCGTTAACAATGGTTTTTAGCTTGAGTAGGATTAGGATATGGTTTTAAATTATTGTTAGTAAAAATCACAACACCTCTGAGTGCCTGCAACTAGATGAGTTGAGACTCTCAGTGTGATTGCACAACATGGAGCATCTCTCAAAGTGTGGGACTTTGAAATCGAGAGAGATCTCTGGATGAAGGCCGATTCCTATTCCTCTGTTCAGGTGCATACAAATAAATTGTAGAGGATCTACTCTAAAACCTACTCTATCTTACAAAGGAGACAAGGTTGAGAAGATACACGGAAAATAAACCTAAGCTAACAAGGCGATGCACCAAAGGAATGTTAAACACTTGTTTTACAATTGAACACAGACCATAGAAATGCAATACTACTACCATGCACAGATAACTGAACTATAATGAGAGATCAGAAGAAAAAATGAACACATGAAAGGGTTGAGAATCATCCACAAACATATATTATTGCTCCAGAGTTGATACAATACACTACAGTAGCCAAGAGGCAAAACTTTGTATTACAACTCGAATGGGAGGTTCAAAAGCTCCACAAATTCTCTTGCAGACAAGGGAAGAAGGGAGGGTGTAAAACAAAATTATCCAACCCTTTATAATGAGATCCTTCCCTTCTTTTATAGATTCAACACAGAGAGAAGAAGGAGAGAGGTGAGAAAAATAATTTGAAACTCAGCTACTAGCCATCAATGCCCCTACAAATCCGCCCACAATCTATCAAATCTTCCTCGATTGCTTGTTCGGCACATTAAAGGAGGAAGAACGACGGATCAGATCAAATCCGATCTGGTTGTTGGAGTAATTGGATCCTACATTAATGGCACGAAGATGTTTTCCATTTTTACCCACCTAACCTTGTCAAAATTAAAGTTTTAGATCTCCATGGCATAGATGAGGTCGAGATCTCTCCAATGATGCCAAATTTGTTGGATTTTGGGCATTGGATTAGAAGATATGCCCATTTGAATATTTGAATTGGGTCCGTACAAAAAATGGTGGAAACCAGTTAGCAGAACGGGTCCGCGGGCCCGAAATTCACTTTATGCCCCTTTTGCACAAAAATGCAAAAATTGCTCAACAGTAGCCCCATAATACCTTTTTTTCTAAAAACCATCTTTGGGCCCACCACCACATTTTTCATTTGGGTAAAAAATCACTTCAAGGCCTACTAGTCCGCATTTAATTTAGGCTTGCACACGTGATCCTTGGGCATCGGCGGAGGCACGACTCATTTTATACTTTATGTCTCTTAGGAATGACCCCAAAAGTTAAAATTACCTCGGTAACTTCCCCTTACCACGTGGAGGGTTGGCGCTTGTTTGGGGACCACTTTTGGATTTTGATTTTGAATTTGTGTCGAGTTGACATGTGGCTCCTTTTTCAACATTTCTTTGTTCCTTTATGTCTTTGACTAAGTCCTTTTGTTTGGTGGGGCCATACATCTGACCAGGGATACGTGGAGGCTTGGCGCTTGTATAAGGACCCGCTTTTAGATTTATCTTTGACCTTTGAATGTGCACCATTAAGACATGTGGCACCTTCCGCCTACACTCTTATACTTAACCAATCTGGGCCCACTTTGAATTTGACCTCTGTTGACCCCTGGCCACATGGAGGGTTGGCGCAAGTTTGAGTCTCTGCCTTGGGCTCCTATCTAGAAATTTCATCGAGCTGACACGTGGTTCTTTCCACTTGTTTGGACTTTTCAATGGCGAAATCTATCCTTTTTCGGGCTTGGGACATGTGGAATCCCCACACTCATTTGAGTCTACTTTTTGAGTTTATCCCTTGGAGATTCACCGATGAGGCACATGGAAGCTTCCGTTGATTCTCCCATACTTAGCCAATTTTGGGGTCCTTCTGAATCATTTGCAGAGCCCGAAGACTTCAAGTTTTTCTCCATTTCTTTTCCTTTGAGCCTCTATCTTATTTGAAACTATTTTCTTCCTTCCCTAACCCTGATCCTCCATTTTAGAGCCCGTTTACAACCTGTTTGTTGGATTTAAAATGTGGGCTCGTATGATGGAACCATCCCTTGAATTTCTTTCTACACGGGGTTGTGTTTGATCAATTTTTCCAGGGAAAAATTGAGATAACAATTATATTTAGGACGTCTACCTACCTATTAGAGGATGAGGATGAAGAAGCATCATAGTATTTCAATTTTCATATGGATAAAATCATTCCTTCTTTGTAATTTGAATCTATGTCATAGTTGATTAAAGGAGGGAGAGGTCTCAAAGATAAAAAATGCCTTGAAGTGGAGGTATGAGACTTTGAATAAAAATAAAGAAAACCTATGCTACAAAAAAACAATGTGCATATGCACTTAGGGAATTAAAAATTCTATGCTAATATTTACGAGGGTGGAATGTTCCCTTTTAGTTGCAATGTTTAAGATAGATCCCATTAATCGGGATATGTAATTCTTCGCCATCCAATTTAGCCAAGCTGGAAGGAATTGCTGCTTTTGCACCTTATGATCATGTAGGGGCCACTCCAAATGGCATCAAATTTGGAATGCTTTCCTAGATTTTCCCGATCTGCATCCCACTTGAGAACTAAGTCCCCTTCTAGAAAGGTTCTCGTTCTTGCTTTCTTATCAAAAATTTTTGATCAATGCTTGATCCTTTTCCATGCTCTGCATTACATGCTCTCTTTCTTCTCTTACTTCCATCGAGATCGCATACCTAATTACCACGGGTTCAAACTCGGCTAGTTCCAATCATGCTTCATGAGCTCCAAAGCAGGAACTCCAATGATATGGGCAATACTACCTCCTTTCCATATATATGCTTGTATGGGGAGCTGCATGTGGATATTTTGGATGTGATCCTATCAACCCATAGAGCTGATTTGAGCTTTGTATGCCAAGTTCTTTGATTTTCATCAAGAGTCTTTATGATAATCCTTAATAGGTTCTTGTTTATGAAATCTGCTTGGCCATTACCTTGAGGGTAATAGTTTGATGAAGTGCTAAGGTACACACCATTCTTGACTCCCATTCAGGTGATCCTTGTACCAAGGAATTCTAATGCATTATCTAATATAATAGTGGCAGGGAATCCAAACCTGGTGGCTATTCCTTCATAGAAATCCAAGATGTTGGATTCATTTACTTCTTTTAATGCCACCGCCTCAATCCACTTGGTGAAATAGTTTGTTGCTTGAAAGTATCCACTTGTGGCCTGGCTTGAGTTTGGTTTAATTACTCCAATGAAATATAATCCCTATTGCATGAATGGCTGATCCACTAAATTGGGCGTAGGGCGGCTGCTAACTTTTCTTTCCTGTGAAGAATGCACACTTCTTGCACTTCTTGATCCATGAGTAGCAGTCCCTGAACACTATAGGCCAATAATAACCAAATTTCATGATCTTGAGAGCTGTTACTCGAGGAGCAAAGTGACCTCCTACTTCTCCATAATGGAACTCATGCAACACTCTCTCAATTTGGCATGTCCCAATGCACCTCAATAGAACACTATTGATATCCTTTTTAAACAAGACACCACCAACAAGCACATATGGAATGGATTGTAACCTAAAGTATCTCCTCTTTGCTTTGTTCCATTCTAGAGGGCACAAACTTGTTTGGAGATAATGCACCAAGGCTTGAGTCTAACAAGGAATAGGTGCATCATTAACTAGATTCCTTGATCATTCTCATAGTAATATGACAACTCTTTTTCATCTATCGACTCAGCCTATTACTTGGAGGCAAGCTATTCACATAGACCCTTGCCATGAACCAGTTTGGTCACCTTGATCTCAATGTCATATTCCATTACCCGAGTGATCCAACCTGCTCTCTTCTCATTCAAGTCCTTGTTTAAGAGAAAATCCTTGACACCAACATGAGATACTAGCAGTTGAATCTTATTGTTTGAGACCAAGTGTCTAAACTTCTTTAAGCTCCTAAGGAAAACAAGGACATGTTTTTAATGAAAGAGTACTTTACCTCGTAGTCCTCCAAGCTATGAATGAAGAAGGCTATGGGTTATTCTCAACCTTCCTTGTTGTCTTTGGACCAAGATGGCCGAGACGGTGTCTAACCCTCCAAAATCATACAACATGAAGTTTTTTGAGAAGTCTGGGTTAATGAGAGTTGGGGATTGTGATATTGCGAGCTTGAACGCCTCAAAAATATCTTTGCCTTCTACTATCCATTTAAATGTGGGACTCTTCTTTAACATCATTGTTAAAGGATTCACAAGAGTGGAAAAATTAGGTACAAACTTGTGAACAAAATTTATCCTCCCCAAGAAGCTTTAGAGAGACTTTTTGTTTTGTGGCAATGGAAGTGTCCAGATGGCTTCAACCCTTTTAGGATCAATTTTCAACCCCTCTCTTGAGACAATATGGCCCAACAATTTCTCTCATGTGCCAAGAACACACACTTCTTTGGGTTTAATGACACCCCAAATCTTCTACACCTCTGAAATACCTATCTAAGGTGGAAGAGATGGTCTACAACATTTTTTAAGAAGATGGTGATATCATCTAGATACACCAAAACCATATTGTTGATCAAGCCTTTGAATGCCATGTCCATAGCTTGCTAAAATGTTGCTCCGGCATTTGACAGTCCAAATGGCATCTTCTTATAAACATATGTACCCCATTTGGTGGTGAAGGTTGTCTTGAATTGGTCTTCCTCTTTCACCATTATCTGGTTATAGCCTAAATATCCATATAGCAATAAAAACCTCTCAGAGCCAGCTATAACCTTTAATATATGTTCCATTGATGGAAGTGGATAGTAATCCTTGAGTGATGCTCTGTCCAAATCATGAAAATCCACAAACATCCGATTTCTCCATTTCTTTTCCTCACAGGCACCAAGTTAGAAACCCAACTTGAGTGCTTGATAGGGAAGATGATGCTGACCTCAATTAGCTTGTTCAATTATTTTCTCATGAGAGGCTCAATGTGAGGATTTATTGGCCTTTGCTTATGTCTGAAAGGCTTGGCTCCTGGATCTAACTCGATTGTGTGTTGTGCCAGATTTGGGTCGAAAACTCCTAAATCTTTGTAAGTCTAGGAAAATACATCTAGGAATTCTTGACAAAGTTGAATAAACTCATATTTTTCTTGTTGAGTGCTTACCATGCCAATCTGCAATGTTTTTCCTTCTTCTATGAAAATGGGCTCTGAATCTTCACCCTTTACTTGAATATTCACCTTCTCCTTTTGGAATTGGTCATTTGAGTTGAAGATTGATTCCAAAGTGACAAGACCCTTTTGTAGTTTGTTGGTTCTCCCCTCAGCTACACCACTTGATCGCCATCTTCTTCACTCCGGTTTTCTTGGTTTCAGAGGAAAGGTTATCCTCTTCTTGTAGAAAGTTGACAATTTTCTCTCATTCTTCGGAGACCTCCTAACTTGTGTTGTTATGCAGGACAGTTGGCCTCACAACCAACTTCATATGGGGTTGAGACTTATCACTCCCCAGAATTTCGGTCATATGGTATGGTCATATGAGGGCTTAAATCTTGTGATTCCTACTAAGTAGGTGTGTAACTTGAGAGCCCCCTTTAATTTTAATTTTGTGGTGAAGGAAACAACAATTTATTTTATTTTAGTGGCAACTAAAATAAATAAGGAGAGCAAAATATTAAAAAGCTTGTAACTTTTGATCGGTAACTCAGTTTTGAGTGCCATTTTTTACAAAAGTGCTTGTTTTTCGTGCTCTTTCCATTGGAAATATTTATTTTGAGACTTGCACTATAATTATAAAGTGCCAAATATGGAGGAGTGTTGTAATCAATTGTGGATGCAATTTCGGCTGAGCCCGATGTCCTAAATTTTTGGGAGTTGCGTTTTTACCTATCATGGATTTTGAGAATGATATGCTTTTCTCTTAAGTATGTGGACTTCAAGAGGATATTATAAAATTTGTGGAAGAAAATAGATCTCTCAAGAAGTGAAATTCGCTTCTACAATTACTCATTCATGATAAGGATATAATAATACACTTCCGAGCTCCAAACTTCTAGCCTACAACATCACCATCGTATTGTGCACAGCCACATCCATGCTTCTAGTCCACTTGCATCTATTGCTCCTAAACCCATTGACATTGATATGTCAGTCTTTGAGTCTATTCCTGCTCTTGATGCTTATACACCTATGAAGCTTATTCGCATGCTCTTCCACATCTATGCCTATTACAATACCACATGCTGTGTATCCTACGTTTTCTCAGCCGCATGGATTTTTAAGAAGCATACCACCGCATTCGGTTCTCACATGCTCCGTTCTATGGGTATCACTAGTGAAGTCCCACACTGAAGACCCATAACTTTTTGCATTTATCACAAATCACACTACAAAATTGTACCATTGGAATCGTGGCTCTGATTGGTAGACATTCACAGAGGTATTGTTTCCTCGATTCCACATGTTAAGTGGAATTCTCATCATGACATTTGTTTTGGCGAGATACTTCATTAAGGGATCACACATTGACTTCGCTTTTGTTCACTCGACTCTTTCTAAGGATCATGAGAAACACATGAGTTCTACACCTTCACTCAGGCTTGAGAAACTTGAGATTTCATTTGTTATACATGATCAACCTGACACACATTCGATGTTCTTTTGCATGCACCCATTGTGCATATTGCACCAAGTCATATGCGAGGCATCTTCTTCATCCATCCGTGTTGATTTGGGATGGATATCCGATCACTCGTGGTGATGACATAAGAATTTTTGAGAGGACTCTACAGGCATGGCTCCTCCACCATTAGGCCTCTTTCTCCACTTTCTATACCTTATGGATTGTGATGCTTCTTGTTTTGAGAATTTTTCTTTAGCGGTGTAGTGTATCTCTCTTGTTTGTTGAGAGATTTTGTATAAGTATTTTAGACACTTTTGGCATGTTGATGATTCTCTTATGGGGGATCTATTCTCCCTTGCATTTCGGTGTTAGTTTGTCAATGTTCGAGTAGTTGTTTTTTCAACTCATACATATTATGTAAGCGTCACTCCACCCATTCAACAGTATGGGAGGGTGTGATGTTGATCCTGCTTCTTCGGGTTTTGTGTCCTTGCCTTGTTACCTTGGCTTTTCTCAGATCGTGACACTTTGGAGTTTGTGTCCTTGCCTTGTTGCTTTGGTTATTATTCTTGGATCGTGGCACACCTATTTGAAGTAGTTGATCAAATTATGTTTGGTGTTTTTTTGCACTTTCAACATCACTCTATTGACAATATCCTTATATGGATCTATTTTGGTGGAGCCCAGTGTCAGTTGTTTTTGAGTTTTGTGATCGAGCAGTGGATTTAGACCACAGTACACACCAAACTTCTTCAGCATTATATGAGTTTTTTTGAGCCGAGCTTCTTAGGATGCCTTGCAGCAGAGATCTTTACTCTCTTTACTTTGTTATTCTTGGTTTTGGGTACCTTGCGGTGTCCCTTTTCCCCGATTATTGTACATGAGTACCTCATCGTGGCCTAGTTTTCAGGACTCATATTGTGGACATGCCACTTCTATTTTGGCCCCTTGCTTCACTTGAGGGGGGGTGTTAGAGTAGGTATTTACGTTAGCTCATGTTCACCTAGGTACTTTATTTACCTTTATTGTATTTATCCTCACCCACTTATGTGTGTGGATATTTCTTTTATCTTATCTAGATATTAGGAGATATTATCTAGTTTTTAGGTATAGTTCTTTCCTTGATCTATGGTATTGACTAGATCCTTGATGTCTAGTTCTCTCCTAAATCTATGGTCTTGACTAGTTCTTTGATGACTAGTTATTTCCTTGATTTATGGCTTGATCTACGACCTTGGGATTTAATTCTTAGATTGTTATTCCTTACCTATTTAAGCAAGGCCCATTCTCAATGTATTGCATTGAGTTCCATAATAATATATGATATTCTTATCCTCATTTGTTTGCAAAGGTTTATGTAAATTTATTCGGAAAATTGCTTTCATCTTATTGATCATGATGTTTGATTAGCATTTGTGTTCTTGGCCGACGATCTAGTTATCATTCCTTTTAAAACAAACATACTCCTCCTCTAGCTCCTTATCTACTTCTTGAGCCATCAAAGAAAAATTGTCATACCTTGTTATCATCTTTGTGGTCTGGCTTATAATGTAAAGAAGAGGATGATCCTCCTCATGAAAACAATAGAATCCTAGCTCGATTCCCCATCTCTTTATAGGGGTCAAAAGCATGCCTCGTGTTCACCCACTTTGTCGAGGGTTCAAGTATGGGATACACCCTACCTTGGTGTTTGCTTCACAAGTGCTTGGGAGGTCCTCTTGATCAAAGGTGAACAATTAGCATTGATATGGCTGGGTACATAAGACTCAATATGGTAATATGGAATGGGCTTAGATCTAATTGTAGCCTTATCTCCATACCTTGTTCTAAAAATCATGTGTGACCAATCAATGCGAGACAGATAGCATCCAATCTTAGCGGTGAAGTCTCTTGACAAAACAATGCAAAATGTGGCGGAAAGTCTATGACTAAACATTTTGTAATACAGCCACATTGGGGCAGGCATGCAATGTGAGGCTCAAATATTTGATGATTATAACCATTGTTACCGTTGTCCCATCCAATTGCAATACACCCCCTAGAGATGACTTTGTATTGAAGACCCATCTTATCGGCTATTTGTTTTGGTATTAAAGAACTACTTTCCCCAATCAATCATGCAATTATGTACCAATTTGTCTCCAATGATCAATGAAACATAGAATGGAGGGGGCTTCATATTCTTACCTTGTTGTTCTCCATGGTTTCCTCGGGCGAACCGCATTGGTAAACACTTTCTCTTGTTGGTTAGGGGGCTGATTTGAGCTTGACCAATTGGCCATAGCAATCTACAACAGATCTCTCTGTCCTGGAATGGCCAATGACTCCCACATTGAAATATTCACATTTTTCTTCTTCATTTGTTCAATGATGTTAAATGAGCTATCCTTTTTTTGCCCCTTTCTTGGTACATTTTTCTCTTACACATGGGTCGTTACAACCGGTGTCTAAGTGGGTTTGGAAGGTGGCTTGGACTGACTTTGCATATTGGGAGTTGCATTATGAGTGCCAATACCTTGTGGAGTAATGGAGGGTTGAGGATTACCTGAGTTTGGTTATTGTCCCTCTCCAATATTCCTTTTCTTGGACCGGGTATTGAAGCTACACTTTGAGAGGGGGCTTGATTCATTCCACAAAATCTTCACTTGCCCAATTGACAAGTATGGTCTCACTTGAGGTGCCTCTTGCTGAACTCCTTACTGTTTATTCTCCTCTTGGCTAGACTCTTGTGACACACCAATGGTCTGTACCATCAAGGCCTGGTTTAGTGCACCATTAAAACACATTGATTGGTTATGGGGCTGATTGCATGGGAAACACCAATCATATTCTTATGCCATGTTATTTTGTGTTGGAACCAAGGCCCTTGATGTTGAAGTTGTGTTTGGATCATATGACCAGAAAGGCCTAGCAACTTGAGGTTGTCCTTGGTTTTGGTTCGATTTGTAGCTTGAGCTGGTTGTCTATTTTTCTGATATGGGGGTCTAGCCTTTGATACTAAGTTTGAGGCTGATATGGCCTAGAACTTTGAGCTTGTTTCCTTTTGAATAGTCACTAGCTCATTCCCTAAGTTTTGTAGTTGTTTCATAACTTCTTGAAGCTCTTTTGAAGTGTTAGAAGATGAGTTCGAGGCTTCAGTGGGTATAGGAGCAGGTATAGGAGCTAATGTGGGTGTTTGGCTAGTGCTTGGATTTCCTAGTTCTTGGTATAGAGGCATGGATGGCCTAAGAGCAAGTTTTCCAACTTGAATTAAAAAATTTCAGCTCTTATGGAAATATTATAGGTTGCAGGTAAGGTTGTGCCTCCCATCGATTGAATCATTAAGGTAATATCATAATTTAGAGCTCTAAGAAAGTATAAGAAAGCACCTTCATCTGTGGGACCTTACAGCCAATGGAATCCTGTCCCATGTCCTTTGGAATCTGAAGTTGAAATCTATCAGCTACTCATTAGGGGCCCTCTTGATGGTTTTCAAATTCTCTAACAAGGATAGGTTATCTCCCTTTTCTCCAAATTGGTTGTGGAGAGCTCTGCATAGATGGTCCCAAGTCTGAATAGATCCTGTTGTCAAACTCCTGAACCATTATGAAGCTTTACCCTTGAGTGAAGAGGCTAACAACTTGACTATAATGTCCATCTTAGTGATGTCATGAATTGTAGAGACATTTACAATGTCTTGAATGTGGTCACTAGGAGAAGTTTGGTTCTCTCCAGTGAAGTATGGGATGCTCTTTAATGCTACAACTAGGACTGGATTTTGTGCATTGAGTGCAGTGGGATGCTGCCAGTGAAGTTGACATAGGGATTACGTGGTTATGCCATTATGATTGGCATAAGAACCCTTGTTGATTGAATGAATGGCCTACCAAGAGGAGTTGTTGACAAAGTTCTATTTGGTGGAGATGGAGACCTTTGAGCTCTTCTTCCCCTTCTCCCTCTATCTGGGGATACGTGTAAATAGAAAAATAGTCCCTCCTCTCTGGTTCTTGACCTTGTTTGTATTCTTCTCATGAACTTGACAAGCTTGGAATTTTGAAACCAGTGGATTCTGTCTCTTTTCAAGTCACCACATGTGCAACTTTAGAGCTTCTTAAAAGCTGAAAAACCTTTAACAAGTGCACATCAATCCTTTGCTAGTAAAAATGGAGACCTCTTGCTCCCACCGGGTGTGCCATAACTATTAGTGCAGAATCACAACACCCCTGAGTGCTTGCAACTAGATGAGTTGAGACTCTCAGTGTGATTACACAACATCGAGCATCTCTCAATGTGTGGTACTTTGAAATCGAGATAGCTCCGGATGAAGGTTGGTTCCTATTCCTCTGCTTCGAGTGCATACAAATAAATTGCAAAGGATCTACTCTAAAACCTACTCTATCTTACAAAGGAGACAAGGTTGAGAAGATACAACGAAAATAAACCTAAGCTAACAAGGTGATGTACCAAAGGAATGTTAAACACCTATTTTGCTATTGAACACAGACCATGGAAATGCAATACTACTACCATGCATAGATAACTGAACTATAATGAGAGATCAGAAGACAAAAATGAACACATGAAAGGGTTGAAATCATCCATAGACATATATTATTTCCCCAGAGTTGATACAATACACTACAGTGGCCAAGAGGTAAAACTTTGTATTACAACTCGAATGAGAGGTTCAAAAGCTCCACAAATTCTCTTACAGACAAGGGAAGAAGGGAGGGTGCAAAACAAAACTGTCCAACCCTTTACAATGAGCCCCTCCTTTCTTTTATAGATTCAAAATAGAGAGAAGAAGGAGAGAGGCAGGAAAAATAATTTGAAACACAGCTACCAGCCATCAATTCCCTTATAAATCCACCCACAATCTATCAAATCTTCCTCGATTGCTTGTTTGGCAAGTTGAAGGAGGAAGAATGGCGGATTAGATCGAATCCGATCTGGTTGTTGGAGCAATTGGATCCTACATTAATGGCATGAAGACATTTTCCAGTTTTTACCCACCTAACCTCATCAAAATTAAAGTTTCAAATCTCTATAGCATAAATGAGGTCAAGATCTCTCCAATGATGCCAAATTTATTGGATTTCAGGCACTAGATCAAAAGATATACCCATTTGAATATTTGAATCAAGTATGTACAAAAAATGGTGTAAACTAGTTAGCAGAATGGGTCAGTGGGCCCAAAATTCACTTTACACCCCTTTTGCACAAAAATAAAAAAATGCAAAAATTACTCTGCAGCCCCGCAATACCCTTTTTTTCAAAAATTCGTCTTTAGGCCCGTCGGTCCACATTTTTCATTTGGGAAAAAATCACTTCAAGGCCCACCGGTCCGCATATAATTTAGGCTTGACACGTGGATCCTTGGGCATTGACAGAGGCACGAAACATTTTTATACTTTATGTCTCTTGGGAAAAAAGGCAAAATTTAAAATTACCCTTGGCCACCAGCCTTCCCACTTTGACTTGGAACATGGCCACATGGAAGGCTAGCGCTCATTTGAGGACCGCTTTTGGATTTTTCTTTTGAAGTTGCACTGGGATGACATGTGGCTCCTTCCGCACCTTTCTTTGTTTCTTTATGTTTTTTACTAAGTCATTTTGTTTGGTGGGGCCATACATCTGACTAGGGACACGTGGAGGTTTAACACTTGTCTAAGGACCCACTTTGGGCCACACCTTTGAATGTGTGCCATTAAGACACGTGGCGCCTTCCACCTACACTCTTATACTTAACCGATTTGGGTCCGCTTTGAATTTGACCTCTGTTGACCCTTGGCCACGTGGAGGGCTGGCGCAAGTTTGAGTCTCTACCTTGGGCTCCTATCTTGAAATTACATCGAGCTGACATGTGGTTCTTTCCGCTTGTTTGGACTTTTCAATGGCTGGCTCTATCCTTTTTCGGGCCTGGGACATGTGGAAGCCCCACTCATTTGAGTCTTCTTTTGAGTTTAGCCCTTGGAGATGCATCGATGAGGCATGTGGAAGCTTCCGTTGATTCTCCCATACTTAGCCAATTTTGGGCTCATTCTTAATCATTCACAGAGCCTAAAGACTTTGATTTTTTCTCCATTTATTTTCCTTTGAGCCTTTGGTTTTATTTGACACTATTTTCTTCCTTCCTCGACCATGCTCCTCCATTTTAGAGCATGTCTGCAACCTTTGTTTGCTGGATTTAAAATGTGAGATCGCATGCGACGGAACCGTCCCTTGAATTTCTTTCAAAGCCAGGTTGTGTTTGATCAATTTTTCTCGGGCAAAATTGAGATAACAATTATATTTAGCTATAATCCTATTAGAGGATGAGGATGAAGAAGCATCATAGTATTTCAATTTTCCCTTAGATAAAAGCTTTCCTTCATGTAATTTGAGTCTATGTCATAGTTGATTAAAGGAGGGAGAGGTCTTAAAGATAAAAAAATCCCTTGAAGTGGAGGTATGAGATTTTGAATAAATAGATATTATAATTAGGAGTCAGCTTGTACATTATTCATCTTAGCAAGATTGTTCTTATAGCGTAAAACATAGTCAGCTAGATGTTCATTAGATCCTTGTTTAGGTTGAGAAAGTTGTGCATAAGATATATTGGTGCTGATATTGATAGAAAAGTGAGCAAGGAAAGCATTGGATAATGATGTAAATGAGGTTACCGAATGAACATATAGATTTTTGTCATGTATTTTTGCAAGGGAAATATTCAATGATGAAACATGTCATCTTAATCCTAGTGTCAAAATTTTCTTGAAAACCCTCATGAGCATCCCTCTCCATATCATTCTATCCTTTATGTGGTTTCTATCCTAACCTTCCAAGTCTTCATATGTGTTGTATATACATTCCAAAGTTTTCAAAATTTCAAGACAGGGGTGATCCATTTCATTTCAATGCAGTGCTTCTCAAGGTCGATTCTTTAGTAAATCAAGAAAGGTCATTTTTTTACCTTTCTAGGACATGTGTGCATCCTATGGGAAAGAGTTGAAGGAAAAAATTCATCAAGAAGTGGTATTTAGGAGATAATAACATATTTCAATTGATTTAGGAAATTTTAGGGAATATTTTAACGTTTAGGAACAAGTTCAGTGAAAGTGGGTTTTTGAAGGTGAAGGAGATTACAGTTTAAAATAATGTCTAAGATTCAGTGGATCATTTCAAGAGCTCAATAAGGATTTAGAGGTAAAACAACATATCATTAGAAATATAGTTCAATTCCCTACATTATGATACTTTCATATTTTTCACAAGGCCCAAGCACTTCTTTCCACAACTCATTTTTGAAGGTACACCATGTTGTTCCGAGAACAAAGGAACAATTTGAGGGGGTTGAAAAAAATTGGATGTTGATACCCATCCCATTATCCAAATAATCATATTTGGAGTCAAAATAATATAAGGGTTATTAAAAAATTCCTCATGGAGCTTCAACAACTTTATCTTGGTCTTCCACTCAAGGTATGCTTCCAAAGCAGATTAGTCAAATTTTCGAACTACAAGCACATGGCACATTTTAGTATCCTTCCTATCCCTATTCCTTGAGGATAGAGGGGACAAGTAAATGTACCCAACCAAAACTATTCCCTTTGGTTCATCATATGACCTTGTTAAAGCTCCACGATGCATTTTAAGCCCTTTTCACCTCATTCTAGCCCTTCCTGTTGACCAATCATGCTATGCCACTTGTCACAACCAGGTGAGGGTGAATTTTTCTATCCATGTTATCCCTATCCCTTGGGGATATAGGGTAAAATAAAATTTAAACATCTCTTTCCCCTTGTTTGGTTTCTCATATGACCCAGATCTCGGTCCATGGGTGCTTTAGAATGTTGATTATTCTCATTTCCCCATCATCGAATCACACCGTGACACATGTCATGCCTAGGCAAGGGAATTTTTTTTATTTCCCTCATATCCCTATCCCTTTTGATATAGGAGATGGTAAAATTCACCCCATATACTTGATTTGAGGAACCAAAGAAAAAAATAATTGTCACTTTTCTACTCGTCTCTCAAAAGCACTACTGAGGCTTTAAAGCTCAAAATTGAAGATTTTCACCTCATTATTCCTTCTAGTTCGAAATTAAATACATATTTGAAGCTTAATAACACCAAAAACCTTAAAACTTAGTCACCATGTTGTATAAATATTTTCGATACATCCATGGTTGCAAGGAATAAAGCTTTTCTCATCGTTCTTCATCCAGAAATCAAGGCACGAGATCCTTGTATGAGACATAACACAACTAGAATTCATTGTTGGAACTTGGATGATTTTTTATTTTCTTTCAAATATTTAAGACACCATTAATTTCTGCCATGATGTAGTAGTGAAAGGGAAGCAAGGATCATGTTCACTTTTCGAGGTTTCAATGGACATAATCACTTGAAAATTGGAGGAAATGATCCCTGAAAAATATAGTTTCACATAAGCTAGTTTTCATACTATAAAGTCCTTATTTTTTTAGGGATATTGAGGACTACGTTTTTCATCAAAAATTTTCCCTCCCTGAATAAATTTTCAATTTCCTAAAGATCCAAATGTGGTGAAATCATCTGAAACTCAAAGCGAGGTGTCTTTAAAAAATCTAGTTTCATGTAAACTAATTTTCACACTATGAAGTTGTCAATTTTTCAAGATATGGAGGACTATTTTTTTATTAATATTCTAACCCTATGATGAAAAATACATTTTTCCATTCCTTCGAGATGAAGGAATCATCCAAAATTAGAGCGTGGAATCCTGAATAAAACTCAAAATTTCAAGACCCTTTTTTCACAATGTACTTACTAAAAATGGAATGTGTCCATAGTTAGGCATGTATAAATATTTAAATTTGTAAAATAATGATAATTTTTGACACTCGTGGTCCTCCAAATAGGAAATAATCATCAAGGAATGTAAACAAGGTAAAATTTCCAAATAGCAATCATGGCTAGGACTTGCTAAAGAAAGTTGCAGTTCACTCTAATTTCACTCATCTTTCCACTTTTTTACATGTTCACATGTTTTTATGATGGTCTCATAGATCAAACAGATAAATGAAACCTTCATAAAGGTCTTGGAAGCATATTTTTATCATATTTGATGTCGGTGAGCCGGGTAGGTTGAAATAAGCTTATTGAGTTGAGCCCGATAAGTGAGTTGAGTTGAGCTTGGTGAGCTAGGTGAGTTAGTTAAGTCAAGTGAGCAAGGAAAGATATCATCCTTCTTCCTTCAGGATATCACATCAAAAGGTCTTGCAAAAAATTTTCTCAACACTCTTTCAGTGGTTTAAGGTGTCTCAGCACATCCTACGAAAGGAGAAAAAGGTGATCGTCACGCTTGGATCAGCAAAAGGAGATCCTTCAATAGACCATTCAATCTCTTTCCCTCTCTTCTTATCTCCATTTCTTGTAATTATTTTTTGTACACAATCATTTTATTTTATCCTATTTACTTAAGGGATAATATTTGTAATTTTAAAAGTATTCCCTCAAAATTATAAGAGAAACTAAATTTGTTTGTTCTAGGGCAATCGAAATGTCACAAGTTGAATAGGAACATGAATTTTCATGTGGGGGAGATGAAAGGTCAATTCACAATGCTATAAATTGGGATGGACTCTCCATTCCAAAGGATCCTAGATTTTTAAGATTTCTACTTTGTAGCAATTGTGAATTATTTAGATGTTGAACTTTGTATCACCAACATAAGGAATAAAAGCTACATTCTTCCATTTATTTTCTCATGTTCATCTACTCTCTCTTTTATAACTTTGTAAGTATGGTGATCAAGAAGGAACTTGGTGTCCTTGATGAATGAATCTAAAGAACTGTGTGTTTGGATTGTTAGTCTCACTAGGTGCTTCATTGTTGTTTTCCTCTAATTTAATGTTGAACTACTCTAGTTATTGGGTGTGAACTCTGCACTTTTCTACTCACAATGATAACCTCCCCTCTCCTAATTCCTCTCCTTTATCCCTCATCGCTAAAATTTCCTCCCTTGTACCCCGTATAAGCACTTTGCCATAGGTTTAGTGAAGTGTGCCTATGTGATCCTTGACCTATTTTTCCACCCCATAGAAGTTAGATAGAATTACGATAGTTACATTGAATGATGGTAGCCTCCGCATACACAAGAAGGAGGGATGTAGCCCTATGAGCATTGGTGGAAACCCATATTTTCCATACAACAATTTTTTTCCAACATTTTTGGTGAATCTATTGGGAGAGATCTACCCATTTACACTGTAAATATCTATAAAAATTGAAAAATACCAAAAATACCATTCAAACATTCAAAAGCCTCTTTGGAAACCTTTTGAGAAATGTGCACGTTTTCTTTCTTCCTATGAACTTGAGAAAAGTTGAAAAAAATGAAGGTACACTCAGGTTGATCGTGCATGTGGTGTTGTTGACTCTGCGCATTAAGGGAACAATGAAGAGCTAATTTCATACTTCCCCTTGTACCAAAAAAGAAGACAAGTTCTTGAAAATTCTCTTAAAGGTCATACTAAATAAATAGTTGTTGAACCATGATTCGTCATTCCTCTTGGAGGAGAAAGAGAAGAAGAAAGAGAGGAATAAAGAGAGGAAGAAAGAGAAAAGGAAATGGAAACAAAAGTACCTATACCATGGGACAAAACAATGGTCTGCTGCTTGCTTTGGTTCCACCACTCCATGAACTTCTATAAGGATCAAGAAATAAATTTTTGAAATTATTTGGAGATGGAAAGAAACATCCTGATGATCATATCACAACCTTCATCACAGCCTATGGCATCCTTGGAGTGCGGTATGAAGATTTTTCAGTGTGTGTTTATTCGTGTAAACATTGCAAGACGTTGCATGAATGGACTAGTTCTACTATTTTCCTTCATGCTCAATTATTGATTGGAGTGGTTTGAAAAATAAGTTTGAAGAAATATTCAAGACCACCAAAGATGCTCATTCCCTCCTCACTCAACTCACTCAGATGAAGAAATATCCACAAGATTCCATGAGATAATTCGTGGTAAAATTCAATAAGCTAATAAAAATATTCCCATTGTTTCCCTTCCTATTGCAGATAATATGAAGATGTTCTTTGTGAATGCTCAATTTCCTAAAGTGATTTTCTTTCTATGGAGATTTCAACCAAGATATTTAGACCATTCTCAATAAATTATTGTTGAGGTGGAAGATGACATCATCTTTTTAGGTAAGATCAAGAATCCTTCAAAACGATAAGGTCCAAGGTTCCAAAGATGAGAGAGTTGATCAAATGGTACGAAGTTGGAAAATGAATTGACAATGCTGAAAAAGGAAGTTTCTCAAGGAGAACTTCATCCAAACCGGAATAGGAACCAGATTGTAGGATCACCCCAAATTCTTACCTTAGAGGCTCCACCAGTCAATGTCATATGCGATATCAACAAAGACGATGAAGAAGAAAAATTTGAATCAAAAGTTGAAAATGAGTGAAAATAATAATGTGCTCGAATTGGATTTTGTGAATGCATGCCCGATGAAGATATTAAAGAATCGAAAAATTGTTACTCCTATGTGGTATTCACTCAATCAATAAAGGAGAAATAAATATCTTGTTCATTGGCTAAGGTAAGAAATTGAATCCTCAAATGCGAATCCATGAAAAATAATAATTAAATGATGATCATCAAAGTTTTCTTCCACAAGGTGAGCTGAAAAGAAGCATGAGCCTACCTCAATCAAGAATCCTTCTACGCATCTTCAAGTAAGTCTCTTCCAACTTCGGTTGAAAAAATAAATTTCTTTGAATCCTAAGAACATCCATGTCAAATTTTCCATAACCCCTGATGTTCCTACCACATCTTCATCCTTTGATATCATTAACCATTTAAAAAAATAAAAATTCCAAATTTCTGAATTTGAGCACTCATCCCAAAAAACTTGAGAAACTTGTTCTACATATCAAATAAAGTAGATAAGTTTCATGTCCTAAATATACAACTACTAGAGAACCACCTCATGTATCTCAACCCACTCTATCTAAGAACTATCTCGCCTCCACACCCTCCACCTCTAGGAAGGTAGAACCTTTCTACATAGCCTTGTTAGTCAATGGGTATAAGCTAAATAATTACATCATTGACTCTAGTGCCTCGAAAATGTCATGCCTACAAAATTTTCTAAATCCCTTAGCCTCTCCCTTTCCCCTACCTCTGGCCATTATCTCTCCATGGAAATGAAATAAGTTCCCCTTATGGGTCAGATCAAGGATGTTGAGGTAGCATTGGTGGAATTCCCTGACAATAAAATTATAATGATAATCCTTGTAGCAGACATTCCCGCCTCATATGTTATGTTTTTAGACAGGTAAATTTTGTTAAGATGTTAGTGGAGATATGCAACTATAATTATTACACACCACCATCCAATTCAATGGTAAAATAAAGATACAACTTCCTATAAAAATGAAGTATACTATGAAAAAACCATATAACCCAATGACAAACATCCCGTGTCAAAATTCCAAATCTTGAAAATTTTTCATGACTTTCGAGGATGATCTTGAGCTGCCCATGTTGGTGGAATAATTTCCAAGCACTACGAATCTAGTCAAAGAAGATCATGATGATTTGATGAAATCAGAGTATGAGAACTTTGTGCTTTCCATGGGATGAGAACATAAATTAATTTGTCCCACTAGATGTTGATGATAGTGATGAGAGCCTCAACTTGCAACAAAGAAATATTGAAGTGAAGAGAAATGTGGATCAATAATAAGGAAATATACTCAACAACTTATCAACAACTAAGATCAATGTCTCCAATCATGTTCTTGATGCTCAATATGAGTTTCCATGCGATGAGTATTCTTGTGAGTATGAAGATTTATATTTCTAACTAGAAGAAGATGAAAAGAAATATGAGAATGAAAACATGTTTATGCCTCTTAAATGTGAATCCATTCAAGGAGATGATGATTTTATCATAGAAATGGATTTCTTGGTTCTCAGTGATCCAGATAAGGAAAATGATAATGAAAAAAATTATTTCCAATTTTGTGCTCATTCCTTTTTCATAAGGATGGAAACATTCTCATAAAAAAATGGAGGAATGGGATATTGCTTGGTCCTAAGGCAGATTTTGTTCAAAATGGAAACATTATCAATAGAATTCAACCTTTTAGTGCTCATTTTTCCCAAGAGAAGGATGATATCAAAATAAAAATGGATGACAAATCCCAAAATGAACAAGGAAAAGAAGATGAAAATTTCAATTTTGCATGCCAAAGCTTAAACTCATTCTCTTTCCAAGAGAATGATGTAATACACATGCCACACTGCATAGGGCATCATGTTGCAAAAAACCAAGAGTTTTATAAAGATGATTTCTTGATCCAATTGAGAAATCAAGAAAATCAAGAGGCTAGTGACAATGATGAGTTTTCCAAAACATCTTCCAAGAATCAACCCATGGAAGTGGTTGTCATGAATAAAATTCATAGTTATAAAAAATGTGTTGGTATGGAGATGATAATTCAAGTATAATCAAGAATCATCTTGAAATGAGATAGTTGAGTTGAGCTAGATGAGTGGCTTGAGTTGAGCTAGGTGTGCTAGGTGATTTGGTTAAGTCAAGTGAGTGAGGAAAGAGCTCATCAATCTTCCTTCAATATCTCACCTTATAAGGTCTTGCAATAGTGTTTCTCAACACTCTTTTGGTGCTCCGAGGTGTCTATACATCTTGTAGAAGGAGAAAATGGTGATCATCACACTTCAGATAAAAAAGGAGCTTTTTCAATGGATCAATCAATCCCTTTCCCCTTCCCTCTTCTCTCCCTTTCTTCTAATTCTTTATTGTACACAATCATTGTATTTTTTCCTATTTTCTTAAGTGACAATATTTGTAATTTATAAAAGTATTCTCTCAAAATTATAAGAGAGATACTAAATTTTTATCTTCTAGGGAAATTGAAAGGTCACAAGTGGAATAGGAACATGAAGAGTCATGTGGGGGAGATGAAAGGTCAATTCACAATGCTATAAATTGGGATGGCTTCTCCATTCTAAAGGATCCTATATTTTGAAGATTTCTACTTTGTAGCAATTGTGAATTGTTTGGATGTTGAACTTTGTATCACCAACACAAGGAATAAAAGCTAAATTCTTCCATTTCTTTACTCATGTTCATCTACTCTCTCTTTTATACAAGTTTTTAAGTATGGTAATCAAGAAGGAACTTGGTTTCCTTGATGAATCAATATAGAGAACCATGTGAATGGATTTTTAGTCTTACTAGGTGCTTCATTGTTTCTTTCCTCCAATTGAATGTTAAACTACTCCAATTATTAGGTGTGAAATTTGCACTTTTCTACTCACAAAGATAACCTCCCCTCTCTTAATTCCTCTCTTTTATCCCTCATCACTGTAATTTCCTCCCTTGTAACCCATACAAGCACTTTTCCACATGTTCAAAGTGAAGTGTGCCTTTGTGATCCTTATCCAATTTGGCCATTCAATAATGGGAGCCTCCCCATACATAAGAAGGAGGGGTGTATCCCTATGAGTGTTGGTGGAAACCCATAATTTTCCATACAATAAATTATTTCACCAACAAGATTGTAAAACCAACACAGTGAATCTTGTAAACTTCTAGGAAATAATTTATCCACTAATGTGAGGTCATCTCGTATATCAATACATGCTACATGAAAAGATAGAATAAGGTTATGAGGGTCACCAATTCCATTTAATGTGGGAATCTTAGGTGTAATGAAGGTGGGAGGGAAAAGATAAGAGGAAATTACAGGTGTGAAAGGGATATGAAGGATTAACGAGGAATCTAATGATGAAGAGGAATGTGAAGTAACTTTCTGTAATTGGCAAATTTGGATTTGTATGTCTTGGTATAAAGAAACTAGATCTTGAGTGCCTTAAGAAGATACTTATCATGTGTGATAAGTAATAGGAGGGGTGAAATGATTTGTAGGAGTAGGTATAGAAATGAGAACATTGGAGGTAGGTGGAAGATTAGAATTAGGAAGTTGTGTCACAATAGGAATATAAGTATTTGTAGAAACTGGAGAGTTGAGTTCGTAGATTAGTGGCTTCCTCATGGGTAGTGAATAATAAGAGATCTAAATCTCAAAGATATTCAACAATATGGGATTATAGGTCACAAATATCTTCATCTATAAAGGGTTCATAATTTTCATCCATGGGAGAAGAATCAAAAGAATTTATATAAGCAAGGCGGGGTTTGAGCGGTTGGGTTCACCAAATGCATTAATATAAATTAAATTAAATATTAATTTTAGAGTAACTACTATAGTGTATGATATACAAGTGATAAAATATAGTAAATTGACAAGAAAAAAACATTTAATGATATGAAAACCTAATCAAATGAGAGAGAGAGAGAGATGACTTAGATGGTTTCCCGAGGTGATCTAGAGGTGATCTCGGTGATGTACAAACATCATTATGGATAAGCAATGTTGGCTTGTATTAGTTCAATAATTGTGTTTAGAGTTCATTTGGATGTTTTGTAATGTATATAGTCCATTTGGACTCATCTTGTGTGTAATAAGAGGTTTTTTCCTCAAAAACCTCTAATTTGAATTTTCAAATTCCTAGTTATGGCTCAAGAGCCTAGTTTTTAGTAAAGTGTAATAAGTGACTTATATGGGTCATGAAACATACTCCTACGTAATGAAATGACTACTTGACTTTAACTAAGGAAACAAACTTCCTTGGATAGATTAACCATGGCTGGGGTTAATGAGTTAGAGCCATAACTACCACATTTTTGCAATTTGATATACAACATTCAATTGTGAAGGAAGAGGTGGTTGTTAATGGTGGATGGTAGGTGGTGTAAGGAGAGGATAAATCTTATATATAGCCATCATGGCTCAAGGAATATTTGTAATAGTCACATGGATCATAACATAAGAATCTTATTTTTAAAATAACTTGATTTTTCTTGAAGGTTTAATGTACACTTAAAAATGAATGATTGATGCATGTGCAATAGATGATAAAAATGTGTATAATTAGTATGAAAAATTACCATGTCAAGAAACACAATCAAAGTAAATTAATGAAAATCGAATTTGAAGTATAAAAGTATTGATTGAGGTAGAATGATTATATTTCCATAAGATTCTTACTTGTGTTTGAGGTGACTATAGTTGTAGGTAACTGTGTAGAACTCCAAAAGGGTATGATTACATTGAGGAAAGGGAGAGAAACAAGAAGACCATTCAAGGATCAATACAGGGTGAACTGTGTGAAGAAGGTTTGAGGACTAAAATTTGTATTTCCACTATGACATGTTGTTCATTATTTCAAAATAATTTGTTATGGCTTAAGCATGTGAAGTAATAGTGTAGATGTGGAAAAAGGGTAAGTTAATCAAGAGTCACGTTCTTCCTAATCATGAATATCCTATTATAGGTTTGTATCGTTGATCCCAATTTGAGAACTAGGAAAATATTTGTAACCTATTCCAAATTGGATTATTAAGGATTCAACTGTAATTTTATCCTCTTAAGGTGTTTAGGCAAGGTAATAGTAATCACTCACTAAACCATTTCTAACTCTTGTAGTACCATGTTAAAACAATTTTGGGCTTATAAGAAGGAAGAATTTCTAGAATGATTGCTTTTTCTAATATTGTTGGATATAGTGGTATTTTGGAAGGGTGAGGGTGGATATAGAGAGATTAATTTGTTGTTAAGAGTTTATATCACCTTACATATAAAGGAGAGTCATAGCCCAAACTATTTTATATATTGTGCTTCCTATGCTTTACCAGTCTTGTAAGCCTATGAAACATATTTATATTAGAAGGCATTAATCTTAATGACTAGAAGACTAAGAAATGAGTAACAACAAAGGGGGAATAAATTCATACCCAATTCCTATAGTTTGAGATAGAGAGCTAAGAGTATGAGAAAAGGGAACCTGTCAAATAAGAGTGTACAGTCATAAAGAGAACTCAGTAACAATTTTTAGTCGTAATCAAGACAAATTCATAAGGAGTATACATATAGGAATCATTGATTTAAATTTTTGGAGTATTGATAAAGGTTTCTAGGATCTTTAGGAATGGAAGAGGTTAGTGGTTATGAGTTCAAGACAAGTGATTAATGACTGTCCTACTATAGTCACCTTGGAAGTTGTATGGAGCTAGAAAGATCTTTTTAAGTGTTTGAAGGAAGTACTTGAAGGTAGAGAAAATAATAACTTGAGGAATAGGAAAGGGTATCCAGGACAATTAAGGAAAGATTAATAATAATCATCTAGGGTAAAACCTTGTATAAAGGAACAAAATAAAGTAATGATTTTGTTATTGAATCAAGGAAAGAACAAAAGACTTAGAGTAAGTCTAAAACTTGGGATAAAGATAGAATATAGAATGAAGAAGTATTTTAGCATTGGTATCAACTTAAGATAGGAGTAATAATGAAATTAGAAGTGTATAGGTGATTGAAAACAGTGGAAAATGACAAACCCTAGGGTTTTGGGATGAAACCATAGCCCAAGACCTATTACATTAGCTAAAAGTGGGAAAATAACATGAAGAGAGATAGTAATGGGTTGAAGCTTTGAAAGTTGCATAAAAAGTTGAAGAAAGGTGGTATAAGGATTTTAGAGGATAGATAACTCAGTGGAAGTGCCAAACCCTAAAAAGCTCATTCAAACCATAAGAAGCCTAAAGGAAAACCTAGGAAAAGAGCAAAGTGGAGTTGGGAGGATTTTAAAACATGTTAGAGCTTGAAATTTGGCACAAAACACAAATGAAGAAATGGGTATCTAAATATAATTTCAATTTTTCATGGAAGTTAGTAGAATGTTATGGACATGGATATTTTCAAGAAACCATGGCTAATTGGGCAACTTGATTAAAAATGGTAAAGTGAGAGTAAAAGGAAACAGGTAAGGAGTTACTTAATGAAACTTTGTAGGATTATTTTTGGGCTAATTGGGTCCTCGATTTTTTATGAGTGAGAGTAGAATCAGAGAAATGTGTATCTTATGCTAAAAATTGTACTTTTGTAGGGCTAGTAGCAAGAGTAGAGAGCTTGAGAGAGAATGAATGAAGATGAAGCAATGAGAAATTTTCAAGCACATAAATTTTTTTATAGGTGATATACGACAAGTTTAAATTGATTTCAAGCCTTGAACCTTTGTATATAAAAATTTGGGTAAAAGAGCATGTTTTGACATATTGAGAAAAAGTGAAAATTTGGGTGGATTTTTAATGTTGCTTTCAAATTATTGTTCTAACTTGTGTGAGTTATTGTTTGTATTGACCCTCTACATCATTTGGTATCAGAGTGAGGTTAAAATGGAATAAATGGATAAGTTTATGAAGAAGATAGAGATGACAAGAAAGCAAGAGTTATGGATTGAATAAGAACTCAAGGAGCTTATGAGAGATGTGGAGAAGATAGGAGAAATGATAGAAGCTACAAGAAAGATTATAGAGAGCAATATAGTTTTTTTGAGATGAAAAGATGAGTCAATTCATCTCTAAAGCCACTTATAGAGAAGTTGAGAAAGATGATAAAAAGGGAAGATAAAGAGCTGAAGAATTTAGAGTAGAGGATGATGGAACAAAAGAAAGGAGTGGTCCATAAATTTGAACATGAAGAAACTTAGAATTTGAATAAAGAAGAGGTGATTGCAAGATTTTTATATTTCCTTAAAGAAGAACAAGAAAGTAAAGAAGAGGACCAGGAGAGTGAAAACGAAAAGAGCTCAATGATGGAGATTCTCAAGGGGCTAAAAGGCCTCCAAGTTTTAAATATGATAGTTTCTTTGTATGTGTGAATAAAAATAATCAAAGTGAAAAATAAAATGTAGGAAATGATGCCTTGAATGAAGAGATAGAGAAAAAGTGAAGGAAAGTAAAAAGAGGAAGTTTGTGAGAAAGTGCAAGCTCACTATGGATTAGTTAAGAGTGAGAGTGCAAAAATTAGTGTGATGATAGGATCATGGAGAGATCTCAAAATCATGTGGATCTGGATAAGTGGAGAAGATGAAGTCAAATCTAAAGAAAGTGCTAGAGAAACAATGGAAAATGAGGAAAACAATGAAAATTAAAGTGAGATGAAGAGTTAAGAGAAAGAAAAAAGTCACTAAACTGATAGTATGTAGAAAGATATAGTGCTCTTATTAGAGGTAGAGTATCAAGTGAATAAAGAAATCAAGTTGACAAGAAGAGAAGACAAGAAAGGGACTAGTTTTCCTCTATTTTTTCAAACTAAGGTGGATTTTAGATTTGTTTGTGCAGGTATAGACCAAGATGTGAATGATAAAGGTGAATAAAATCATGACATGGATGAGGAAAATCAAGTGAACCATGAAGAAGAAGAAGACAAATATGAAGAAGAGAGAAAATGAAGCCACGGGGACAAAACAAGCAAAGAAGGAACTAAGAAAACAAGGAAAATAGAAAAGAAATCCAAAGAGCATGAGGATGAGCTCAAGGAGAGAAAAAGAGGAAGGAATTCAAAGAGGAAAAATAATTAGAAAAAGAGATAGAAAACAAATTGATATCAAATATCTCCTCTTGGGGAGTGTGATGCATGAGCATTATTGTGAACAAGAAATTTTGGCTTGTATTAGTTCGCTAGGTGTGTTTAGAGTTCATTTGGATGTTTTGTAATGTAT
Organism: Taxus wallichiana var. yunnanensis; assembly: GCA_018340775.1. NCBI lineage: Eukaryota > Viridiplantae > Streptophyta > Pinopsida > Cupressales > Taxaceae > Taxus > Taxus wallichiana. The sequence continues at coordinate 131,701,073 of CM031235.1, forward strand.
ATAGTCCATTTAGACTCATCTTTTGTTTAATAAGAGGTTTCCATCCAAAGACCTCTAATTTGAATGTTCAAATTCCTAGATATGGTTCAAGAGAATAGGTGTTAGTAAAATGTAATAAATGACTTATAGGGGTCGTGAAACATACTCGCTTACCTAAGGACATGATTACTTAACTTTAAATAAGGATAAAACCTTCCTTGGATAGATTAAACATGGATGAGGTTAATGAATTAGAGCCCTAACTACCACGTTTTTTCAATTTGATATGGAGCATTTGAATGTGAAGGAAGAGGTGGTTGTGAATTGATGTAGGAGAACCTTCTAGCCAATAAGCAATTTTGATATTTTGGTCAAATTAGTCAATTTTTGGGTTGATTTAGCCTAAGTAAGGATTGAGGGATGCCAGTAGAGTCCTAGTAGGTCCATTTATGTACCTAAGTTGGTCTAGGTATGCAAGAAATTTGAATTCTCAAAAGGGGCATTATGATGGTTTTTGGTTTGTATAGGGAGTGTAAGCTATTTTTAAAGCATAGAATAGATAAATTAAGTTTAGAAATGTCCTAGAAGGTCTAATGGGAGTTATGGTGTTAGACCCGTGGTTAGAAAGTCTAGTTAGGGTTTATGTTCAAAGTGTGTAAAACGAAAATAGATGGATAAAAGGATAATAAAGCCTCAAAAATGGTGGTAATTGTTTCAAAAAGGCTATAAAATCCTCAAATGTAACTAAATCAAGGCGTCTTGGAGAGATGAAGGAGAGAAAATCGAATGGAGGTTGAGAGAAGAAGAGATTTATGAAGGAAAAGTTTAGTTTTTGCAAGCATTACAGTGTGTTTCATATGGTTGTTATTTTATGGTTGTAACAGTGATCTAGAGAATCATTTTTTCTATTCCTCCTTGAGATATAAGCAAAGAAAGGTCTATACAATGTGTTCTTTAACTAGTGCACGTCCTTACTCAAGAGAACTCTGGTTTTGCATATGTTCTTTATGTTTTGAAAAGTGCATGTCTCTCGAGTTGAGTAATAAAGTTCAAGTATATCATAATATCTTTCCATATATATGAATTGGAGGACTTTTGAATACATTTTTATATCAGTATGAAGTTTCTTGATATCACTTTTGAGTAGGGTTTATGATAAGATTCATTTTAATATGAAATCTAAACAAAACCTAGGACTATGGAAAGAAGAAATTCAGTGGATGATAAAGTTATTCAAGTGATTTATAGTCTTATTCTAGGTATTCCCTATTGCAAGGTTTTAATTTTGATGGAAAAATATTGAAATTGATAATTCAATGAGAGTTCATTGAATGTATGAAGATCTTCATATTTATATGTGTCAAAACATGAATATCCTACCTCTTACAGTTTTCTTATTCTATTTATGATTTTTTTCTCATGAAGATTAATGTCATGTTATTTGGTTGATGGAGACTCAGATGGGATTATTGAGTGAAATAGAGACTAGTCACGGGTGAGACAAGTTATATTAAGGTCTTAAGTTCAAACCCTAGATGATAAACCCTCAAAATCATCTTAATGCATAGTTTTCCAACCAGAGTAAGAAGAAATTGAAAAATTTAAGGGTTTTTGCCATAAGGTTTGGCCCACTGGTAAATATTATTTTTAGATGATCTAAAAATAGTTTTAAGTGAAAAAATTTAGATCTTGAATGTGATTTTTGTTGATTCTACAAGCATTTCTTACTCCCGGGCCTATCATAGTGTGTGACATAGGGCAAGGAGTTTGGAGCCCTTGACCTTAAATTTTTTGGATGAAATTTTGAGAGAAATTCTGTTTCAAAATGTATTTGATAAATATTGAATAAATTTTAAATTCCACCATGGGAAAATGAGGAAAAACCTTTACACCAAGACTCGCTTAAATTACACATATGCAGACCTATTTTCTCAATTCAATTAGTCAAGAAATTGGGTTTAATCTTGCACTTGAGGCATACAAATTTGGAGACAATTTAAGGGTGAACACTAGTGTCTCAAAATTGTATTTTTTTCTTAGAACATTTGGATATGAAAGATATGGTTGGAAAATTACCTGTCTTAGTCCTAGTGAGGGTTTTGAGGCCTCGAGCAAGAAATTGATCTAGATGGAGTAATTCAAACAATGAAGTTCTAATATTTTGCATGAATCCTAAGGATAGTGGAAGAAAATAAATAAAGGTGATAACTCATTGTGAAAATATTTAGAAGCTCTTAACCTTTGTTAGGAAGACATATGTACTTGAGAACAAGGAGTAGTTTGGGCAATTCGTAATGCAAAGTTGGCAAATTTGAAGTTTTTGTAACATTTTGATGATTGGAATAACACTTAACTGATGTGGAAACATGGTGAATTATGGAAAATCCCATCTTGAATCATATAATCAAGAGTGAACCGAAGAAAGGTTATCTTGAAGAATTGAAAACACCATAATAAGGAAGATTTGAAGTGTTTTGATGAATAGTGATGAGTGGATAAGTTCTAACCTTTTTGGTGGATGGAATTCAGACTTAATGATTATTTAATTAAGGTGCAAAGAAGTGAGAGTACTTGTGAAATAAAAATATCATCCTTTGACAAGAACTGAATCCACGTAATGAGAGAAAGATGGAGGAAATCGAGGTATGTGAATGTCAAGTCTATTTTCATGATATTAGATCAAGTTGAATGATTTTTAGCATTATATATGAGTTGTTGGATCAGATTTATTGATGGTTGATACTTTATATGTGATTTGTTACCTTAAGGATGATAGTGAAGGGCTTAAATCCAACTAAGACTACTTGAACCAGTCTTAGAATAAGATACGTACATCTAAATAGGTTCAAGGAGGTAGTGAAAGAATGGGATCTTGTCATCATGAATGGTGGAGGGTATTTGGTGTAAGGAGAGAAGAACTTTGATATAGAGCCATCATTGCTCAAGGAAGCTCTGTAACTATCACATGGATCATGGCTCAAGGAAACTTCTTTTGGAAATAATTTGATTTTTCTTAAAGTTTTAATGTACTCTTAAGAAATGAATGATTAATACATGTGTAATAGATAATAAAAATCTTTACTGCTTAGTATGAAAAAAATTACCAGTGAAGAAACACAAGTGAAAGTAAATTAATAAAAATTGATTTTGAAGGAGAAAATCATTAATTGGGGTAGAATGGTTATATTTATATAAGATCCTTGTGTTTGAGTTGAATATAGCTGTAGGTAATCAGCAAGACTCCAAAATGGTATGATTACATTGAGGAAAGGAAGAGAAGCATGAAGACCATTCAAGGATCAATAAAGGGTGAACTGTGTGAACAAGGTTTGAGGAATACAACTTTGTATTTCCACTATGATTGTTAAATTTAAATATCTACCTTGATACTTCATGAAGTTTGATGATTTCACTCTTAAATGGATTGTGCACTAATTCTCCATCTAGTTTGATGCTCAAACCATCTTGAACCACATTTAAAAGCTTCCAAAAATGAGTGTTACCAATATAATGATGTGGGAGGTTTACCAGAGTTATGATAGACCATATGAATAAAGTATTAAATGCATGCATGATAGCTCTGATACATTATGAAGGAGTTATATATTGCCATGAGACCACTTCCAGCTAATAATTTGCATAAAACCTTCAATTTTTCCCTTGACACCACTGTTATAGTGCAAGTTTGAGTAGAATGACTGTATAATCATTTATTGAGAAATAAGGCTTAAGATAGACACTGAATAGCTGTTCCAACTACATTTAAAAGGAACAATAGACATTACCAACCATTTTTCTTAGCCCAAGAGATATGCATCCTTGTAAAGTTCTCCTCAAACAATGATTTCCATATTGCAAAAACTCTAAACAAGTAGGTGTGATTCAATATGCATTATTAGAAACTTCAAGCAACTTTGGAGGACTAAATGTAAAATTTTCACCTCTTCCAATATATAATTTTTCTTAAAACATGATGCCGTGACTTTGAATAACCATGTATTGATTCCTTAAAAGGAACGATAACCAGATTGTGCCAAGCCAAGAACACAGATGCTAATCAAACATCACAATTAATAAGATGAAAGAAATTCACCAAAATAACTTTACATAAACCTTTGCAAACAAATGAGTAGCAATATCATATATTATTATGGAACTCAATGAAATACAATGAGAATTGGCCTTGTTTATATAGGCAAGGAATAACAATCTAAGAACCAATCAAGGTCATAGATCAAGCCATAAATCATGGAAAGAACTAGTCATCAAAGAACTAGTCAAGTCCATAGATTTATGAGAGAACTAGACATCAAGGATCTAGTCAATACCATAGATCTAGGAAAGAACTAGTCAATACCATAGATCAAGGAAAGAACTATACCTAACAACTAGATAATATCTCATAATATCTAAATAAATAAAAATAAATATCCACACACATAAGTGGGTGAGGATAAATACAATAAAGGTAAATAATGTACCTAGGTGAACATGAGCTAAGGTAAATACATACTCTAACATTACTCAAGTCTATAGTTCACTGTTATTTAACCAAAAACATGCGACAATACCTTTGTGGTTTGGATGGCTCCAGTACAGTATAGAGCACTTAAGTTCACACCTTGACCTTCAACCAGAAACCATTCCAACTGATCAAGCATCTTATAAATGATATGTGAAGAGAGTCCTGAAACTTAGATATTGATTAATGAACTCAGACACTAACCTTGATCTTGAAGAACCAAAACACATGCCAAGAAGGAGACTAATCCTGTCTAAAGAAAGTTCATAAATTTTCCAAAACACGCCTAATTAATCTAAAACCTTTTTCATTATATCGGATTGAAGTCTACTACAAAAATTTATTCTATGATTTATCGAATAAACAATCATATTTTTCTTGAGTGCTAAGAAGCCAGAGACCTCAAAATGCATTTTTCAAGAAGGCAGTTTTAGAAAAACTTGAATAACTCAAAATACCCATTTAAGAATCTGATGGAATTTGACATGGAGCACTAAAAACATCCATATACACATTCCACTTATTATTTAGCCATATGTTTTCCTGTGAATCTCTAACCAATCTCATTTTCCTTAGAAAACATTGTCAGTTCTCAAAGCCACTTTCTGTGCATTCTTGAATTTTGACTCCAGGAGCTAAATTGAGCCTTGTTTTAGCTTACACATGTTGTAGACAGTATTCCTAGGCTACTCCCATGCTCACATTACCTTTCCATGACCTATACCAATTTGTTACCTCTCATCTGCCACTGATAAGACACTACCAATCAACCTTCATCTCTTTGTCTTCTTCACTTCACCAATCAACCCTTTTTCCATTAATTTAACTTGAGATCAATGGAAAAACTAATGGAAATGACTAGGGTCCAAAAAGTATTTGTAGTTTTGCATCAACATCTCAGTTAGGTATCTACACACTTTTTGATCATCTTTGTTTTGGTCACTTTGTCGACCTTACCATATGCTCATGAGTCACCGCCAACCTACTCTGGTTTAGATTTATTTTTAGAATTCTCTTTTATCAATTATAATTCTAGTATCTTTTGGTTCATTTCCATTTTCATCTGGTATCGATTATTCATATGTTTTTTTATCACATGGGTTGACATCCTTTCTAGGAAGCTTTTGCTTCTTAGAACTAAATTCATTGGGCAGCCCACCATATCTATCACTAATCCTTTTCTATGATTTAGTCTTAGTTATTGTGCATGTTATTATCTCATAGTGAGGAGGATCCATTCTTATGCACCCATACCATCTTCATCATCATCCACATCAGGAGGTCCCTAAACCCTCCCATATTTTGAGGTTTTCTTGATTTTTCATTTAGTCTTCACTAATCTAAAATAGGAAGCATGAAATCTTGACAAACATTTTGGCACATCAAAGTGGGACCCGAACCTTCGTTGGTGAAGTCTCTTTAATTTTCACTTCTTATTTATATTTTCTTCTATATCCTTTTTCTACTAACCTTACAGGTAGGAGTTTTACTTTTTATTTCTTGTGTTGGATCGTGGATTACTAGGACTAGTTTTTGTTTGCTTACTAGCTTTGAAGATGAGATAAAAGGAAAAACACATACTAGGTATTCCTTGATTTTGTTCCTCATCTTTTTATTTCATCGCATTGCATATATTTTTTGTTTTTCCTCATTGAATCTTCACACTTTTTTCCAGAGATTAAAAATAACACCCTCATTGTTTACTTATTCACATAGTATAACAAGGGGTTTAATCCTTTACATCCACTCTCTTCACACATGACTAAACACATGAATTAATTAACACATTCAAAAAATTCCTACTATGTGGAACTATTGGGATTTCATCACCCAATAGGAAAGCTACCACGGTCTTTTTTGTCCGCATTATAAATTTTATCACAGAATTGGGCCTCATGTACCTTTGGTTATATCAAGGACTCCATCCCTAAACATGCTAAACTTATCCTTAGATCAGCCATTTCCTAGGTTCCCTCTGAGCCTTCTTATTTTATTTTCACACTTATTCTAAATAATCAAGATAAAATAAAATTGTGCTATGTGTTTTTCTTAATGTAGTAATTAATCAACATAGGGATTTTGTTTCTTATTTCATGCATGTTCTCACCTGTCAGTCACAGACTATAAAAATGGAACAAGCCTCTTCATCCAACATTCATGTTTCTACCACTCTTCCTATGCATAGCATCAGCCATGACTATCACCTCTTCCTCTATGGTTACCCATCCCATCACTTCTACCATCCCTTCTAGTGAGCCACCCATGGTTCATGCCCATTCTCATGTTGAGACCAATCCCTTCCTCTATCACCATTTGATCCCTTCCAAACCAGCTACTCCCCCATCGAATACTTTTGTTTAATCCTTTGGACATTTTGTTATCCCCCATGGATGCGTGGAGTTCCAAGAACTCCTATACGCTAAACTTATTTCCCTCCATGATTACCTCATCTGTAAATCTACTCATCTTCCCATTGACAAACCTCCTCTTCAACAGATCTATGCTTACCATTCCTATCCCGAGTCCACTCAGGTTCTCACTTCCCAACTTTCCATATTTTTCCCTCAAGAAATGAATGAGTTGGCCATGGCCCAATGTGAGCATGCCTCCTTTGACTCTTCCTCTCACCAATATACTCAATTGGTGGTCCCCATCCCATCTAGTTTACCTCATATCAATACCATCCCTTCATCCTCTATTCCCATCACATCCTCATCCATTGTGGTCACTGATTCCCTTACTCAACCTCTTCTCGGAATACAAATTTCTCCTCTTGCGTTTGAGCACCCCCTTTAGAAATCAGTCCCCATTCCCATATCCCAAATCCATGCTAATGTCATCTCTTCACAACCACTCCCTTCAAAATCTAAATATATACATCAATCCCCTCTTCACACTACTTTTTAGCATATGTTTCATCATCAACCCATCCACCCATCTCACCCTCCTTATCATGATCATACTTAATCCAACCCATACATCAAAAAATCCCTCAATATTGTCCTCCTACTTACATTCCTTTTCAAAATCTCATCTCTCACCCCGTCTAATCTTAGCCTATCACTTATCCTCCTCCTTATCAACCACCTCATAAGACTTCTACACATCCTCAACATTATCAGGTCTCATCCCCAAGATAACCCATCCACTTCTTACATCTAGTAACCTCATCCTTCAACCTCTCTTCTACCTACTTCTAATGACCCCATGAAAACATTATTGAGTAGGTTGGCTAACTTATAAGCCGATACTTCAAGTACCAAAAGCTCATTCATGTATGATATTTTTTCATGAGACCATCCATCCCTTTGTCCCTCACAAACCTTATTCTCCTCATTGAGAAATTCCTAAGTTCTCTAAATTTAATAGCAAAGAGGATTCTCAACAACATCTTCAAGCTTTCAGACATTCATGCTACGTTATAGCCCATGATTAGGACCTCATGCTTAGGACCTTTCCCATGTCATTATCTAGCCCCACATTAGATTGGTATAATGGAATCCCCCTACACTCCCTCTTCTCATTCACACAACTTGCCCAAATCTTTATAGAACCTTTCTTCATCAATATTGCTCACAAAATCACTATCATTGATCTATATGCTATTAAAAAGTTTGAAGATAAATCCATTATGAAATTTTGACAAGATGACATGGTATGATCAAATAATTATCCTTTTCTCTTCTTCAAACTGAGATCATCGAGCTCTTTTCTTGATCTTGTGATAAACACATTTATTTAAACCTTCAAATTCAATATTTTCAAAGCTTTATAGAATATTTTACCATGGCTCATAACTTATAAATTCGTGCCTTAAGAAAGGCCTTGTTAAACTCATATCTAAAAAACCTAAGAAAAAGTTTACCAAATCCTCCTCTTCCCACCAAGACAAGTCTAAGAGTGTGGAAAGTGTTCTTGTCATCACATATTATTCTTCTTCTACCTCCCATACCAAGCCTTCACAACATGCTCCTCACCTTACCCTTAACTATAATCCCTTGGGAGTCTTATAGTTCCATATTTGATAATATTATGGATTTCAATCTCATCAAAATCCCTCCAATCCGACCCTTAGATGAATCTCGCAATCTCGCTTGGTATCAAGAGTAATCCCATTGTATAAATCACCGAGTTCACGAGCACGATATTGAAATGTTGTACATTTAAGGATATTTTTCAATGACTCATAAACCAAGGGGACCTGTCGACATTAAAATTTTCCTTCATAATTTCTATTTTTGTATGTATGTATTAGGAATAGGATGTTGTTAAGTATGATTAGTAGTGGCATCTCATAGAAGATAACGGTTCCATCAGTACGGTGCCACCAATAAAGTAGAGTATGGTAACAGTCAAAGTACAATAGGAATGTTGTGGTAAAAAGTAAATATTTGTCGTAAGTGGTCCGGTAATGTTAAAATGTCAAAGTTGGGGTAAGTAGAGAAGTAAGGTCTACATGATTAGGAATTAGAAATATTATATTTGTAATAAGGACAAAGAGTGATGTCATAAATATTTTGTGTATTTTATTTGTGGAAAAGTCTAAAAAGGTGGAACCCATGTGAGATGATAAGGTTTATCTTATCTTAGAAGATAAGCCTACATGTAAAGGCAAGAGTTTAGGCATGGAATATGATTGGCCGGAAGAGATTTCCTATCCTATCTTAGAGATAGGGTGGATAAGCCTGAATTCCTATAAATAAAGAGGCCACCCCCCTCATTTAGCATAGAAGGAAGTAGTGAGAAATATTGTATGAGTAAGTGTGTTAAAGAAGCCATTAAGAGGTGTAATTGTGAAGTTTCTCCCATAGTTATTGTTGGAAGGAAAATGAAGTTAATAACACTTGAAGAACCTCATGGGTGAGATTGTAACAATTTCATGTTGATATTATAATTTACACTTATATTTTAGATTTGTCATCATTCCTTCGTATCATAGTCTATGTTATTCTTGTGTTATGTTTGTTGTTGTGTTTCCAGATTACATCCACCAAACTAAAGGTCATGGCATTAGTAAATAATCATAAAGACGAGGAGTTCCCGTGGAGAATTATCATAGTGCCGGATTGGTGATGATATTTTGATTTTGTTGCCGGGACCATTCCTTGTTGGTGGATTTTCTGGAGAGATATTCCCACTTAGTCAAAAATCATTTGGAGGGTAACCTTGTTTTTACTGCAGTGCATAGTAGTTACCATGGGAAAGTCACTTTACCCGTGAATAGTATTTACCACAGTAACTTTACTTTTTATCGTGAATAGTATTTACCACAGTAACTTCACTCTTTACCATAAATAGTGTTTACCACAGTAAAGTCAGTTTTTACTGCAGTAAGTCAAGTTTACTATAGTTTACCGTGGTCATTCCTATTTTACTATAGAAAGGTGTAAAGTCACTTTCTATTATAGTGATTCCAATTATTTGTGCACATAAGTCTTGTTGATTGTACTTGTGGGTTGGTATTTCACTGTGGTTACTTTTGAAAATGGGGAAGATTCCTATTTTTTAGCCCAATCTAATGAAGATGCTTCCTCTTTCATTCAAGAGTTTAAACGATCTTGTATTTGTAATGGCCTCATAAGAAGGGAACAATGGACTGAATTTTTTCCTACCTTTTTGGATGGTTCAGCCCTTAGGTGGTTTGAAACACTAGGTGATAATGTGAAAAACTCGTGGGATTTATTAACTGAAATTTTTCTTGAAGAATTTGGTGAACAACATAAATATGCAGATCTCATGATCGATATCACAAAGCTATCCTAAGGAGAGAGGGAGAAGATAAGGATTATCATGCTCGTGTTATAGAGCTAAGGAGGAAGCTCGATGCCCAGATCTGAAAGGAAGGATTAGCGGATGGGTTGATGAATGGCATGGATAATCTCCTCTATAAGCATTTCATTCTTGGGATGAAGCCAAAGATCAGAAAATGAGTGAAGTATGACCACCCAACTACCATTGAACAAGTAAAGGAGATTGCAAGAAGGCAAGAAGAAAGCATGGAAGAGGAGCCCAAAGAAATTACTACTAAGGTAGAGCCTACACCAACACCTTTGGTCCAAAATCCACAACCACTCTCGATGAGCACAAATATTTCTCCTAGTACATCTACTGAGTATGAAGATCTGCTCAGGAAGATGGGCCAGTTAACTATTAATCTTCTTCAAGGAAAAGAATTTAGTTCTTAGGGAGGAGATAGAGGTCCAAAAAGAAATATTTCTGAAGTTGTATGTTATGGTTGTCATAAAAAGGGTAATTATAAGTATAATTGTCTAGATAGAGATTCTACGTTTGGTACAAGAGATAATGATAAAGGAAAAGCACTGTGAATTCTTTTGATGTAGTAGATAGGAGAATAAATAATGAAACAGATGTGCTTGTAATAAAAATAAATAAAGGAAAAGATAACCAAGATGGAAATGATCCTAAGAAGATGAAAGGAGAGACTAGTAAGAAACATAGGAGAAGAAAGTTGGGTGTGTAGGATTTTCTGATTTCACAGTGTAAGAACCATACTCCATCTTAGAAGATATGTCTAAAAGGCTTGCAAATATTACATATGGTCAACTTCTGGCTATGTCTTCTGAGAAGAGGTGGGAGCTGTGAAGTGGACTCAATGCTCGACGAAGTAAGGAGGTTGAGGTACCTATTTTAGAGGCAGAGGTGGATCCCTACGCTCCACAAGCTAAGGTATTATGTAATGGTATTTCAATTCATGATGTCTTAGTTGATGGAGGTGTTGTAGTTAATGTAATGACCAAGTCTGTAATGAATATGTTGGGTTTAAAATTGATCACCCTCAACACTTATGTTAAGGTCATTAAATAAAAGAAAAACTAAACCGGAAGGTGGTGTTTCAAATGTGGCAATATATGTTATGGGTGTTGTATGTGTGGTAGACTTTTAGGTGATGAAAAATGGTACTGCGCTATGCACCCAATGTTGTTGGGAAGGCCATGGCTAAGAAGAGTTCATGCAAGAAACTACCGGAATGAAGGCTTCATGATACTTGGACGTGATAGAGAGAGGGTGAAGATAAATGTGATCCCTCGGCATCATAAGGCGAACTGTGGATTCAAGTGATGAAACGATGATTGGACATCATCCGATTACTCTAGTACCAAAGAAGTGGACACGAAGATGAAGAAAGTGAGGTGATGTTTTGGTTATGGATATCCTTCCACCACACCGACTCATGAACCCATAAGATTATCTAAGGAATAAATTGTTGATCGCCTCCAACAAATAAAGATTGGTGATACTGTGATGGAGAGTGAGAAGGAATCCTACCTCCAGCTCTTTCGAAGGTACATACACCTATTCACTTTTGATTACAAGGAACTCCATCAAGTAAGTTGGGTAGAACATTCTATTGAGCTGGTAGATGGTGCTAAGCCCATAAAGTAAATGCCATATAGAATGAATCCTAATTTTTCCAAGACTGTAAAAGAAGAAATAGATAAGTTGCTTGATGTAGGATTCATATTTGTTGTGGAGAATTCAGAATGGGTTTCTCCCATTGTGATCTCAATAAAAATAATGGGAAACTACACATTTGTGTTGATTATAGGAAGCTCAACAAGGCAATAAAGAAGGATCATTACCCTCTTCCATTCTCAGATCAAATCTTGGACGAAGTAGCTGGCCAGGAGTGCTATAGTTTTGCTGATGGATATAGTGGATACAACCAAGTTCGTATAGCAGAGAAAGATCAGCTGAAGACCACGTTCACCACTCCTTGGGGAATGTTTGCTTATAGAGTTATGCCTTTTTGGTTGTGTAATGCTCCAGAAACGTTCCAGTGCTTGATGAATAGGGTGTTTGAACCCTATATGGGAAAATTCATCAGAGTATTTCTGATGATTTTTGCATCTATGGGAGCAAGATGGACCACCTACACCGGATGGAGGCATCATTTCAAAGGTTAGATGAAGCACAAGCCTCACTAAACCCTACAAAGTGTGTCTTTAGATTTTCTATAGGTGTTTTGTTAGGGCATGTTGTATCCAAAGATGGTATTAGTACTCGATCCCGATAAAGTTTCAAAAATCAAAGAGTTACCATTTCCTATGAATAGAAGTAAGTTGAGATTATTTTTAGGTCATGTGGGTTACTATAGAAGGTTCATCAAGAATTTCTCAAAGATTGCACAACCACTAACCCAGTTCTTGAAGAAGGATGTTACTTATGAACCAAGAAATAAGGTGCATGAAGCTTTTGGACAATTGAAGGAAGCTTTGGTGTCTTCACTTGTTTTAAAGAATCCAGATTAGAGAAAATCATTCATTGTGTATACTGATGCCTCGGATGCAACACTAGGAAGTACTCGAGCCAAAAGGATGAAAATGGGAATGATCATCCAGCTTTACTTTGGGAGCGAGATAAAATGAGCAAAGGCGAGGTAAATTATACCTCAGAATCGAAAAGAGGCTCTAGCTATCATTTTTGCTGTAAAGAAGTTTAGAAATTACTTGCTAGGGCATAAATTTATAGTTGTAACAGATCATTGGGCTCTAAAATATATTGTAAATAAGCCTAACCCATCAGGGAGGATAGTAAGATGGATAATTTTGCTACAAGAATTTGAATTTGATATTATAGATAGGCCAGAAAGAAGCATGTCAATGCAGATGCACTCTCTTGAGTCTATGATGGTTTAGGTTCATCTTGTGATGATGATGATTTCCCAGATGCAAAGATTGTTATCCTTGACACGATCCCTAGTGAATACATAGATATTTGGAATTATATGAATGAATTCAAGTTTCTGATGGGGCCAATGCAAAGACTAAGAGGAAGATTACTCAAGCCAGGTGTCCATATTGTATTCTCGCATGGAGTATTATTTCGAATAGGACCTGATGGAGAGTACAAGAGGGCACTTGGACGTGATCAAGGGAAGGAGCTAATAGAATAATTCCACAATGGTACATGTGGAGGACACTTATCTGGATAACTTACAAGAAGAAGGATCTTGGATGCAGTTATCACCGCCCACTCTTTTTAGAGATTTTATAATTATTGTAAGACATGTGATATTTTTCAAACACATGGTAACCGTAAGACTTCATCAGCTCCATTATTCCCTATTCTTCCACTTGGTCCCTTTAAAAAGTGGGGAATAGATATTGTAGGTCCACTTCCAACTACCCCACACCAAAATAAGTATATTGTAGTTGCCACAGATTATTTAAATAAGTGGGTTAAAGCTAGGCCATTTCCATGGATGAAGTGGCAAGGTTCATATATGAACGCATTGTCACCAGATTTGGTTGCCCATTAGAAATTGTAATAGATCAAGGAAGCCACTTCATTAATGAGGTGGTAAAAGCCCTAGTCAACAAGTTTTCTATTAAGCATAGGAAGGAAACAACATACAAGCCAAGCACAAATTGACAGGTGGAACGAAAAACTTTTTGTTGTGTCAAATTATAGCAAAAGATGTAGCCTTGCAGGTACATAAGTGGGATAAGAGGATTCATACAACATTGTGGGAATATAGGAAACATCAAAGTCAAAGACATGATACTCCCCATTTCAGGTTGGCTTATGGCATTGATCCGTTTCTTCCTATTGAGTTTGGTATTCCCACCGTGAGAGTTATGAAAATGAAAGGATGGATGAAAGTGATTCAGTAAAAGAAAGGTTGGTGCATCTTCATTTGCTAGAGGAAATGAGGGAAATAGCGAAGGATACAAGCTATAAGAAGAAAATGAAGTAGAAAGAATACTTTGATCAAAAGATCCATTGGTCTCCACTTCATGTGAATGACTTGGTTCTAGTATATGATTCCAGATACAAAAATAGAAGGCAGAGAAAATTTCTTCCCAAATGGATGGGGCCCTACAAAATAGTAGTTGTGCATGAAAATGGTACATATTGATTGGAGGAATTGATGGCACTCCCATTACGAAATGGGTCAACCATGACAAGTTAAATATTTTCCAAGCACCAGAATAGTCTACTCCGAGGATGGAGTAGAAGCTAGGAAGGGGGAAAATGTCAACATTAAAATTTTCCTCCATAATTTCTATTTTATTATGTATGTATTAGGAATAGGATGTTGTTAAGTATGATTAGTAGTGGCATCGATAGAAGATAATAGTGCCATCGATGCACGGTGCCTCCAATAAAGTAGAGTATGGTAACAAAAAGTACAATAGGAATGTTGTGGTAAAAGTAAATATTTGTCGTAAGTGGTTCGGTAATGTTAAAATGTCAAAGTTGGGGTAAGTAAAGAAGTAGGGTCTACATGATTAGGAATTAGAAATATTATATTTGTAATAAGGACAAAGAGTGATGTCATAAATATTTTGTGGATTTTATTTGTGGAAAAGTCTAAAAGGTGGAACCCATGTGAGATAATAAGGTTTATCTTATCTTAGAAGATAAGCCTACATGTAAAGGCAAGAGTTTAGGCATGGAAAATGATTGGCCAGAAGAGATTTCCTATCCTATCTTAGAGATAGGGTGGATAAGCTTGAATTCCTATAAATAAAGAGGCCACCCCCCTCATTTAGCATAGAAGGAAGTAGTGAGAAATATTGTATGAGTAAGTGTGTTAAAGAAGCCATTAAGAGGTGTAATTGTGAAGTTTCTCCCATAGTTATTGTTGGAAGGCAAGTGAAGTTAATAACACTTGAAGAACCTCATGGGTGAGATTGTAACAATTTCATGTTGATATTATAATTTACACTTATATTTTAGATTTTCATCATTCCTTCGTATCATAGTCTATGGTATTCTTGTGTTATGTTTGTTGTTGTGTTTCCAGATTACATCCACCAAACTAAAGGTTGTGCATTAGTAAATAATCATAGCACGAGGAGTTCTGGTGGAGAATTATCATAGTGTCGGATTGGTGATGACAGACTATAAGTAGATAATCCTAATGCCCCTCCCAACCAACCACTTGATATCTTTAAACACCTATTTCCCAACATTGCACCTACTAGCCAAGTGCCCCCTTCTACATGTCAAATACCTAACGCTTCATACCATTAGTACCATAATTTTTGACCCTAAATTACCACCCTTATCCACCCCATCTGTTGAATCCAATACCGCGATGCCCATCACATCGACATCTATTACCCTTACATCTAGTCCACTAGGTCCCACCCCTCTCACATCCATCATACCTCCTTATATTTTTCCTATACCTAATTCCACCAGGGGATTCTTCATCCACCTCTTCTTCTATACCCTATACCATACATACTACATCTACCCCTATCTCGAGAATCCCATCAACATCCGTGCCTGTATCTACATATGATTCTACGTCATCTTCTATCTCCACACCTTCCATAGACACTCATCCAAGTAATGTCCCTATTTCATCTCCCTCCTCCACGTCTGAATCCTCTCCTATCAAATAAAAAAACCCATCATCCTCTCATCAACCCACTTTACCTCCACTACTAAACTCTTCATCATCCACCTCTAAAAACATTCCCCCTATCAAGATCATTATCATCACTAGGCCCTTCATCCAAAGCATGTAGTATTACTCAATCAAAATCTAGATCCACCTTCCATCACTCTAAAACTATATCCAAATCATCTACCTATCTTTCATCAAATTCATCACCCAAATCAACATCCACCCCATCATCCCAATCTCAATCGACATCTACCCTTCCTCCTACGTCAAAATATGGATCCAAGGCTCTTATCAAGCCTCATAAAAACAAGACCCCTCTTCGACCTTCACCCCTTTCCTCTAAATCAAACCCATCCCAAGTCCCCAAGACTTCATCCTCTAAAACACCCATCGAATCTTATAATGAGGTATTTCAGCATCTTTTGTATGCATTTGTGGTCACCCTTCCACCTATTAAACCTTTTGATCCACTTAGCCAAAACCCCATATGGTTTGATCCCAATATTATCTGTTCCTACCATCACATCCCCGACCATACTATTGAACATTACAAGTTCCTATTCACCTTTCTTAATAGTATTATGGAAGAAGATGATATTCTTGTTGAAGAAGAAGACACCCTTCCATCCCCCGACCCATTTTTTTCTAAATCAACAAAACCCAATATTTCTAAATCCACCTTTTTCATTATCCCATATCTAGATTCCATTTCTTCCAAAGATAGCCCTCCCCTTTACATAGATCATGTTTGTATCTCCACCCAGCCTCACCCTTACGAGGCCAAACCTTCCACTTCATCAAAATCTAAGATCATCGTCGCTGCTCTCTCCCAATGACCCTTATCCACTTCCACTACCTATGCCCTTTCTTCCTCTAAGGCTAAGGTGTCATACTTAGCTTCCCTTAATCCCACCTCCATAGAATAGACTATCATAAAGTAGTTTCATCAAGCTCATGTTAACATGTCCCTTGATGATATTATCCAAAGCTATCCTATCCATAAACCTACTCTTATTGAAGCTTTACAATGCATTCTGTATCATCCGATGAGCCTCAACCCCTTGTGGCCCTTTTTCGGAGTTCTCATAGCCTCCAAAACCATATCATTCAAGAATTCTAAAATCCATGAAATTCTTCCTAAAGATAATAGTCTTCCTTTGTTCATCATGGTTCGTATCAATTCCACCTTCATTATCCAATCCATAATTGACAATGGTGCTAGTATCAACACCATTTCTTTCCATACCTTTAATCAACTTAAACTCCCTCACACCATTGTCACCTAATCACTTGTCATCCTTTATAGTTTTAATGATGTTATGGCCCCCACTTTGGGCGTAGTTATCCATCCCATCTCATGTTGGACATAAAATCCTTCATGATATCTTCTACATTGTAGAAGAAAAGTTTCAATAGAATGTCTTGTTTAGACGCCCTTGGAATTTTGTCATGTGTTGCATCCCATCTACCCTCCACTACTCTATTAAATATGAACATGAGGGGAACATCCATAATCCCCCACCATCCTCCTTCCCTTTAAACCATGTCACATGACTTACCGACCAAATGACGTGCTTTTCCCTAAGCAAGAATCTTCTTCTAAAGCATCCACCAGTTCTTCCTTTCTTGCATCTAAGTTACTCCATGATGGATATTTCGATGATGTGATGTAGCACATTTCCTGTGAGAGTCTCAACTCCTCACTCTTAATTCCCTTCCTTCTATTAACCACCTTGGTCATCTTGAAAAGGCCCCTATGTATCAATCCAATGTTGGGGATGTTATCTCTTTTGGTCCCCCTTTCCTCAAAACCAATCTTATCTATGGAGGCTTTGATCACCCTTCTTCTCATGCTGATGACTTCCCTCACACTAAACCATATACCAATGGTTTGATTTCCTCTCTAACAAATATTTTTCCTATACTTACCTTTATCATTGTGCATGGAAGGGATATGGTCTAAGACGTTATGAATAGGGTATCCATGATCTTTTCCTTAACCAATCTCATGAACCATGTGAGAAGTTTGGCTTGGGATACAAAATTCCTCCACTCCTCCTCCATGCACTTCTTTCTCCTCTCCCATTGACATTAAGAAATCATATTCCCCATCTTTATTCAACTATCCCATGGATGTAGATGACAATGTTTCTACCCCCTAACTTTTTTAGTCTCCACCATTTCCCTTAGACCGGTCACCTATCAGGTTGAAAATGAGACTCAGTCCTTTCCTCTTAAATAACTCCGAGATGATACGGGTAGATTACCCTACCATTGACATCCCCAATGAAACGATGAAAATTCTAATGTTTTTACATGAGGAGTAAGGATTCTCATATCCATAAGTCCCTTCCTCCTAATACTTCCACCCTTCTTAATGAATCCATTGTCAACATCAACATAGGGACTCCCCAAGATCCTTGCATCCTCAAAGTTGGCCAATCTATTGATCCTTAAGATCTCAAAGCCTTTACTTCCTTCTTATCGAACACCCATGCCTTCGCATGGTCATATCTAACATGTTAGGTCTCGATCCTACCATTTTCATCCATAACATCATCACCGTCCTTGATGATAAACCTGTCAAATAAAAGTTGTGTTGTATGTATCCCTACGTTGCCCTCCTTGTCAAATAAGAGCTACAATATCTTATTTACGCTAACTTCATCCAACCCATTGACTATCCACAATGGGTTTTTAATATCATGTTTGTTTCCAAATCTTCTAAAAATCTCTCGCATCTGCACCGATTTATGAGATTTAAGTCTCACTTTCCCTAAGGATGACTTTACCCTTCTCGAAGATTGACTAGCTTGTCGCCCTCACACCTGGCCATGAGATGATTTCTCTTATGGATGGTTTTTTTTTGTTAAAATCGCATCCTTATTGCCCCATAGAACCAACATAAGAATTACTTCATCACCCCTTGGGGGACCTTCTGCTATCGCATCATGCCTTTTGGTTTGAAAATGCTAGGGCCACCTATCGGGCTATTACCTATTATCTAAATATTCCATGACCTTATCCACAAAAATATAGAGGACTATATTGATGGACTCTTGGTTAAATCCAAGCATTAACGTGACCATATTTTTTTCCTTGAAATCCTTTTCAAGCACCTTATCCACTTCCTCCTTCATCTTAATCTAGTCAAGTGTGTATTTAGAGTACTAACTGGTAAACTCCTTGGCTTCATCATCTCTATCAGGGGTATTGAAGTTGACCCCACCAAAATTAAGGCCATCCTTGAGATGCCTCCCCCTTCTAACCTTAAGAAGATTCACAATATCCAAGGCTGACTTTAATAATTCTTCTACTTCAATTAGCAGCTCTCATATCACTTCTAACCATTTCATCACCTCTTTTATAAAGACACCCAATTCAAATGGGATGACAACCGTTTATCAGAAAATAATTCAATAATATTAAGCGATATCTCCTCTTTCCACCGGTTTTCACTCCTCCATGCAAGGGTAGCTGTTTTAACTCTATATCTTCACCTCTAATAATGATCTAGGTACTATGTTTGCACACTCTAATGAGAAAGGAAGGGAGAAGGTTGTCTATTATATCATACATACCCTTGAAGACTATGAGACCCGCTACAGCAAAGCTAAGAAGATGTGTTGCACTCTCTTATTTTCCACTTATAAGCTTGTCATTATCTTCTTAACCATAAAACCTTCATCGTTACCATTTTCTATGTCCTTAAAACCATGCATTCCAAACCTTATCATAGTGACCATATCAATTGATGGCTCATACTCATGAAAAATTTTGACCTAGATTTTATCTCCCGAAATCCATTAAGGGCCAAGATATTTCCAATCAACTTGTTCAGGCCCCTCTTCTCAATAATCGACTCCCTCATGAGAAATTTCTGATGAGTCCATATTTCAATTTGAACATGAGTATTCACCTCTTAAAATGAAAATATTCTTTAAAAATATAAGTGTCAAGAAGGGGAGGCACCGGCATCATCATCATTCCTCCTTGGGAAACCCTAATCCCCTCGCTTACAAGCTTGATTTCAAATGCACCAATAATATGGCTGAGTATGAAACCCTTATCTTGGGCCTTCAAAATGTTGTCATACTTGGCATCAAAATTATTGATATCTATGGGAATTCCTATATCATCGTCAATCAATTCACAGAAACCTATCAATGTAAAAAAACAACCTTAACAAATATAGAGATATCATCATATTTCTCCTTGAAGCATTCGACTCCTATACCATCCTAGGCATTATGTGATCATGCAATCATTTCAATGATACAATGGCTTCCCTCACATCCCTTATCCCATGGAAAAAAAAATCCTAATATCTCCATTGTTGTTTTAGCATCTTGATCAACCATCTCATGTCCATGAGCTTCCCCATGTTAATCATGTTGATACCAATCAATCTAATCTTTGGTATTCTCATATCTTTGACTACTTCTCCAAATCTAAAATTTCCTCTGACCTATCTAAGAATAATAGGATATCCTTCCTTCAAATGTGCAACATGCTATGTTATCCTTAGAGGCATCCTTTATAAACAAGGGTTTAACGACATTATCCTATGTTTCCATAAGTCTTCTAAATCTACATGTGTTATTCGAGAAGTACATGAAAAAATCCATAGTGGACACTTTAATGACTTGACTATTGATAAGTGCTTCCTCTGCTTGGGATTTTACTAGCCTACCATTAATCGAGAATATTGTGAGTATGTTAAGGAGTGTGTTAAATGCCAAAACATTCCAATATCATCTGCATTCCTAGCCAGGATCTACATCCCTCCAAGGACTTTTGGCACTTTTCACAATGGGGATAAACCTCATTGGCGCTATCAATCTGCAATCTTCTCAGTGCCATCATTATATCATCACCGCTACTCTTGAGTATTTCACCAAATGGGTGGAATCCATTCCACTCACATATACCAAATCCAACCAGATCATCAATTTCATCTACCAACATATCATTTTTCATTTTGGCGTTCCTCATAAACTTGTCACGGACAACGAAAAGTCCTTAAAAATAAGGATCTTAAAAATCTCTATGACACCTTTAACATCAATCTTATCTTCTCCTCACCTTATTATCCTCAGGCTAAGGGCCAAGCTAAAGCCTCTAACAAGACCCTTTGTAACATTCTCACCAAGACTATTGATAGATCAGGTGGTGATTGGCATCTGCATCTTCCTTTCGCTCTTTTGGCTTATCAGACTAACATCTGTACCCATACAAGGGTTACTCCTTTCTCTCTTTTCTACGGATCTAAAGCCATTTTCCTCTTGAATTCCAAATCCATTTCTTGGGTGTTTCCCTTCGCAACTTTATCTCTAGCAAGGAATATCACCAAGAACTTTTAACACAACTTGAGTTATTAAACGAATGTCACTTGGTCACCCTTCAACATCATCAAGTCTATCAGGATCGAATCAAGCATTATTACAATAAACTTCTTAAACCTCACGACTTTAACATTGGTAACCTTATCCTTAAAGAAAATCAAAACATCACTACTCTAGAAAGGAGAAAACATGGAAAGTTTTCTCCCAACTAGATTGGACCATGTTTATCACACATAAGTATGGGTCTGTGCTTATCATTTAGCTTCACTTGATGGTAAACCTGAACCGGAACCTCTCAACATCTTGCACTTGTAACCTTTCTATTTTTGACATATCTACCAATGTGACCTTAGTCACCTTAGTGATCCCCTCTTTCCATCAATTTCTCATTCCATCTATCATTGTAATGATTTGGAATCATGTGGTCTACCATCACTATCCTATCTATGACCTTAAATATGGGCACCATGGCTCTGCTCATAGCATATTCCTTATGGATAGGTTCTTCCTTCTTAGTGAGAACTTCACGATCGTTACTTCCGTTTCCCTCTTATCTTCCTTCTGGAACCATGATAAGGGTCCTCAAGTATAAATTTCACACATTTATTGTCCTCTACCCAAGTGGTCTACTTGGCTATCCCCAACTCATGTGTTAAATATTAAAAATGAAGGATGCTCCTGTTAAGTTATATTATCTAAAAATAGGATATTCCCTTGAAGGACAGTTGTTCATGTAAATCAAATAATGTAAAAATATAGACTGGTCCCTTAAAGGACAACTATTATGTATCCTTCCATCTCAAAAATTGGAAAAATAAAGGAAATCTAAAGAAAATCAAAATGTAGACCACTCCCTCAAAGGATGGCTACCTTATTGTATCATGGCAGTAAAAGGCTTCCCGCATTGATCAATCTTTCATATATAAAAGCATCCTAGGAAATATTCCCGCATTGATCAACTTTCCCATCAAAAGAAAACTTCCCACATTAATCAGTTTGTTGGGGCATAGTCCTAGGAACACCACCTAAGGAGAACCTATTTCCTATGTGCATATCTTGACCCCTTGTTGTTGCTATAGTAGGTTTATAAGCTTCCCCTTCCATCTTTCCTTTCTTGATCATAATTTTGACTAACTATCTTTGGTTCTACGTTAACACTTTCCTTTGGTCGCAAGTGCATTGCTTTGATTGATTCATTATCTCTTTTTAAATCTAATCTAGTTTGGATCACTCCTTCCACTTACGCTCTTCTCTATAGTGTAGAGTCTCATATGTTCCTTGGTAATCACCCATCACGCCATTTCTCTCTCTAACTCTATATCTTTCATCCCATCTAATTTATTAACATCATTTCCATGTCATTTGATGTTGAGTGTGGAGCATAATTAATTCACAAGAAGCTTGCTTTTACATATTATTGGTTTTGATAGTGAACAACATCGGTCAAGGGAAATCGACATCGGTCGGAAGGTAACGACATTAGTTAAGAAGTGACCAGCATCGTTCGGAAGGAACCAACATCGCTCACATGTATGAAGGTGTTTTGTTCTTTAAACGAGAATTAGAATAAATATCTTGCTTTAAAGATGCTTTATTGATTGTAATAACATAGTTAGTTTCTCAAAATAGTTATATATGCATGTATGCATTATATGAGGGCATGAGAAAATAAAATAGAAATTATTTACATGTTAGTTTTCTTGGTGAGCAAGAAATAGTAGCTAAGTAAGGGAAAAACATTGAATATCATGTGAGGTGTTGGAAGACAACAAATCTTCATTGTATTTCCTATGTAAAGCATTGAATAATAATATTGGTTGTTTCTTGGTGGACGTAGCCCACAATGGGTGAACCACGTTAAATCTGGTGTTATCTTTCTCTTGTTTATTTTATCTTTTGGTTTATTTCCACATTTATTTCTTATATGCTTCATTTGATTATAGATATGTGTAACATTGTTATATAGTTTAACCCCAACAACTTGTATCATAGATTTGTTTGGAGGTTTTTGTGTTGATAGGATTTACTCACAGAGGGTTTTCTGATTGAGTGGGAGTAGAAAAATGGAAGAAGATAGTAAATACTGAGTAGAGAAATTTGACGGTCGTAATTATCAACTATGGAAGATGCAAGTGGAGGATTATTTGTATCAAAAATATCTATACTTATCATTAGATGAGCATGGACATCCAAACACGATGACTGATGAAGAATGGAAGGTTCTTAACAGAAAGGATCTGGGATCTATAATATTGAGCTTGGCAACATCGATGGCTTTGAATTTTACAGATGCAAAAACCATGGTAGAGTTGATGAAATATTTAGAAAATTTGTATGAAACTCCTAGTGCTTCGAATAAGGTTTATTTGATGAAAAAATTGTTTAATTCTAAGATGAAAGAAGGTGGATATGTATCTAATCAATTGAATGATTTCGATCTATTGTAAATCAATTAAAATTGGTAGAAATTTTGTTTGATGATGAAGTGAAAGAATTTTTATTCTTATTCTCTTTGCCAGATAGTTGGGATAACTTGGTAATGGCTGTTAGTAATACAATGACTACTTCTAAAGGTTTGAAATTTGATGATGTGGTTAGTGTAATCCTTAATGAGGAAATACATAGGAAAATATTAGGAGAAGGATCATTTGGAAAAACTTTAAATGGAGAAAGAAAAGGAAGATCTAAGGAGATATTATCAAAGAGCAAGAAGAATGGGATATTGAAGTCAAGACATGGTAGATCTAGATCTAGGTAAAGAGAGGACACGTAAAGAAGGAGTGTTGGTCTAAGGAAAACAAAGATAATACATCAGAAAAAGGTAAAGAGGAAAATGTTGCAAGTGAGGTAAACCAAGATGCCCTTATTCTCTCCTTGGATAATAAATTAAAATCTTGGGTTTTAGTTTCTGGATCTTCTTTCCATGCTACCCTAATAAGGATTATTTCAGAAATTATGTTTAAGGTGATTTTGGACAAGTTTATTTAGGAGATGATGAGCCATGCAATATTACTAGTAAAGGTGATGTTCATCTAAAGTTGTAGAATGAAAATCCATGGGTATTGAAGGATGTGAGGCATGTGTCAAGCCTCAAGAGAAATATAATATCTATAGGGAAACTAGGTGAATGTAGATGCATGGTTACATATCTTGGAAGGTCAAGGGATATCTTATTGTGGTAAGAGCTAATAAGATAGGAAATTTATATCTATCTACCTATGTTACTACTTCAGTTTTTGTGCTATCTATTACTGATTCAAATGCAACCATGTGGAATAATCGACTAAGCCATATGAGTGAAAAAGGAACGTAGATCTTAAAGGATGAGGGTAAGTTATCATATTTGAAATAATTAGATCTTGAATTTTGTGAGCATTGTATATTTGGAAAGAAGAAGAGAGTAATATTTCTCAAGGTTGGGTCAACAAAGAAGGAGCAAAAATTGGAGCTTGTACACTCAGATGTGTGGGGACCAGCTCAGGTAGCTTCTATTGGAGGATCCCAATATTATGTGAATTTCATTGATGATGCCACAAGGAAGGTATGGATTTATTGTATTAAGTGTAAATTTGATGTTTTTGAAACTTTTAAAAGGTGGAAAGCCCTTATAGAAAATGAAACAAACTTAAAATTGAAGTGCCTTAGATCTGACAATGGTGGTGAGTAATGCGGAAAGGATTTTAATTATTATTGTTTAGTGAATGGAATATGAAGAGAAAGAACGGTTCCTAGAACTCCACGGGAGAATGGAGTTTCAGAAAGAATTAAGAGGACAGTCATAGAACGTGTTAGAAGCATGAGGATACATGTCAGTTTTCCTTTGAAGTTTTGGGTTGAAGCAGTGGATATAAAAGTGTACTTGATCAACCATGGACCTTCAACAACACTGCATTGTGGAATACCGAGAAGAAGTTTGGTCCGGAAAAGAGGTATATTTTTCTTTTCTTAGAGTTTTTCACTCGAAGCTTTTGTGCATGTTTAAAGCAAAAATAGGAAGAAGTTGGATGCTAAATATAAGAGATGTAATTTCATTGGTTATGGCTCTGGTGATTTTGGGATTTAGAAGATTTTAATATGTTGGTGATTTTGTGATGTTGATTGGTATGAAAAAATAATTTACATGGATTAGGTTTTTAAACATGAACAGGTTGATGATATTTTAAAGAAAAATAAAATTTTATACCTAAAACAGATATCCACAGAGATAGCGAAGTTGGTTCTACGAAAACTAATGTCGGTCCAACCTTACCAAAGATCGAAAATGGGATCAGGTTTAGAATAGATAGCTAGTGAAACCAATGTTAGTAATCCTCAAACCGACATCAATCGAGCAACCATAGTTGGTCAATGAAAGAGGAACTACAGTTAGTTATGAACCATGGTGGTTTATAGGTGACCGGCATTGACACTAACATAGATTGACATGAATATGCAATAGGCACAAAATGATCCCTAGACACCCCATATCTCAGTGATAAGGTCACAAATAGTAAGTAGACCTCTAAAGATATTTTCACCTTCCTTTTCTTATTTGTTATTGAATGATAGTGGTGAACCATATACCTTTGAATAATCAACATAGGTAAATACCCACAAGCAAAGTGGGAGCATGGCATGGAAGAGGAGGTGGACCGCTTGGAACAAAATCGGACATGGGATTTGGTCAAGTTTCCAACAGTAAAAAAGCACCGCATAACAAATGGGTTTCTGAGAATCAAGAAAGAAAAGGGTGAACTAAAAAGGTACAAGGTGAGGCTTGTGGTAAAGGTATTTGCACAGAAATTAGGTATTGAATTTGATGATATTTTTTCTCCTATAGTTAAGATGACTTCTATTCGTACTATTCTAAGTTTGGTTACAACAAAATATTTTCATTTAGAACAGCTTGATGTTAAGACAACTTTTCTTCATGGTGATTTGGAGGAAGAGATTTATATGCAGCAACCACTTGGTTATGAAGTCAAGGGTAAGGAGAAACTTGTGTGCAAATTGAAAAATATCCTATATGGGCTCAAGCAAGCTCCAAGGCAATGGTATTTGAGATTTGACAGTTTTATGCATGAGCATGGTTATATGAGATGTGAATTCGACCATTGTGTTTATTTTAAGAAGATTGAAAATGAGAGCTATGCTATTTTTTTTACATATATGGATGATATGTTGATTGCGGGATCTAGTATGGAGGACATTGGTAAACTTACGAAAGGTTAGCTCACACATTTTCAATGAAGGATTTGGGAGCCGCAAAGAAAATCCTTGGCTTGAAAATTCACCGAGATAGGAAAAACAAGAGGTGGTATTCATCTCAGAAACTTATATCAATAATGTGTTGGAAAGGTTTAACATGTAGAATTCAAAACCTATTAGTACACATATGGTTGAACACTTCAAATTGAGAAAAGATCAGTGTCCTTCATCACACGAGGAGGTTGAGTACATGGCATGTATTCCCTATGCTTCAGCAATAGGAAGTCTTGTGTATGCGATGGTTTATACTAGACCGGACATTGCACGGGTAGTAGGGAGTTTGAGCGGAGTTTATGGCTAATCTAGGTAAAGAACATTGGAAAGAATTCCAATGAATTCTTAGGTATTTTAAAGGAACATCCGGCATTGTTTTATGCTATGGAGGGTCAAATACTTCTTTACGTGTTGATTCGAGATATGGCTAGAGATTTGGATGGAAGGAGGAACACCACTAGATATGTTTTCACAAATAGGTGGAATGATAGTTAGCTAGATTTCAAGATTACTGAGAAGGTTATGGCTTTATCTACTACGGAGGAATAGTATGTTGCAACTACGAAGCTAGCAAGGAAATGATATGGATGAGTAGTTTCATGAAAGAGTTTGGTAAGGAGCAAGAATATTACAGATTATATATTGATAGTCAGAGTGTGATCCATCTAGAAAAGAACTCGGCATTTAATTCAAGAACGAAACACATTCAGTTGAGGTATCACTTATATGACAGTGTTCGGAGGATGGGAAACTCAAGTTAGATAAAATCCATACGGATGAGAACCCCGTATGTGCCCCCGCTCATTTTCTGGCTAACTCCTTTCATCTTTCCTTCTCTTGTGCCTCAGACACAAAATTTTTCTTTTCAAGCACTCAAAACCTTCTGAAAATGGCACCATTGGATGGAGCTCTTTCTCATCTTTCCAGAAAGGTAAAGTTTTCCTCCTAACTCCACGTATTTTTCAAGTTATGGCTCAGCGGAGTTTTTGTGGGAAATTTTCCCCTAGAAGGCCCGCAGCCAATCAGGACGTGCCACGTGTCCAGGAAGTGGCAGGGGTCGAGGAGAATTTGGTTTTTGCCAAGTGTTTTGGCAAAGGTTTCAAAAGAAAAATTCTTCCCGCGGGGCCCGCCGACGAATCAGGAGCTGCCACGTGTCCCAGGGAAAAAATTTGGGAAAATCGCTAAGTGTTGGCACAAGGAAATTTTGAAGAGATGGCCCATGCGGCCAATCAAAACGTGACACGTGTCATAAGGAATCGGAAAGTGGAGCACGGGGGTAAAATTGGAAATTTGGCTAAGTGTTGGCTGAAATTTCAAAGAAGGAAATTTTCACCCATTTTCCCACCGCCTAATCACAATGCGACACGTGTCCAAGGAGGTCCACACCAGTGGAGCGGGGAAGAATTAGAATTTTTGGCAAAATGTTTTGCCGAAAGTCCAAAGGGTGAGTTTTGGCCCACTACCCCCTACCAACGAATGGAATCTCGCCACGTGTCCCAGCCTGGGTGGAGCGTAGGAATATTTGGGAAATTTTCCCAAGGAGGAAATAGAGGAAAATTTAGAAGGGAAAGCCCGCCCCCTTATTGTGAGCCAATGGAATCTCGCCACGTGTCCAGTAGGGGCAAAAATTCAGAGCAAGCCCGCGAGGAAATTTTGGAGGGTCAAACCCGCACCCAATGGGGTTTTGACATGTGTCCAAGCCAAAAATTTGAAGCGACCCGCGGAAAATTCAGGAGAGACAGGCCCGAGCCAATCACATCTCGCCACGTGTCTTCACCTCATCGGCCCGGCGGGGAAATTTTGAAAAAAATTCCAAAGGCAAAAATGAAGTAAAATGGAGCAGGAAGGGCCCATGACCAATTAAAATGTGCCACGTGGCACCTAAACCGGCGGGGTGCGGGAATTTTTTTGAAAATTTTCCAAATGACCAAAAAGGTAAAAATTCAAATTTTTTGCCCGCCGATCCGATTTTGGCCTGTTTTTGCCCTAAATTTTCAAATCGCCATATCTTTCGATCCAGAGCTCAGATTTTCACGTTCTTTATATCAATGGAAAGATGGTGAAATTCTCTACATGATTCCAGGGTAAATTTTGCATTTTGGTTCAGTTTGGAGAGAGAAAATCAAGAAACATATCTGGCACGTGGTAATGGCCAGAAATGACGTTTCAACAACCAGTTTTAATGCAAAATGGGTCGCATTCTTCTTCAGCATGGCCAAAAATGTCAGGGCATGGGTCTGTAAGGACACCCATGTTGTTTTAATGCATCTTCATTCAATGGGGAATGGCTCCCACATTTTTTACATGTTTTCTCTCTCCTGGGCTCGACCCATGCATTGTAAAAGCCAGATTTGGCTCATTTTTTTAGGGTTGAACATTTTTTTGGATAGCAAGCTTCTTCTTTCACCTTCAACAAGTGATTTTTGCAAGTATCAGACCTTCTTCATGATTGTAACAGGTTTCTACCTCTTTGATGTTGCAAATGCAAGGATTTTGACAGTGAAAATGACAGTGCAGACTCTGTGATCAATTTTCAGTCCTTTGTTTGTATTGTCTTGCTTCATTTCAGACCTCTAATTGCATCTTATCAGCCTGTGTATGATGTTTCATGTTGCATTTCATGAAATTGTGTCAATTTTCATGAACAAGAAGTGTTCACCACTCCTTTGGTGTATCACCTATTAGTTTAGTTTCAATTTTTGCACTTTCTATCTCTGTCTCCTTGGAATTTAGAGTAGGATTAGGATTCAAACCTCTACAATTATGCAAATAATAGATCTGATCAGAGGAGTTTGAGGAACCAACCTCTAATATGGAGATTCCTCTCTCATTTTACAAGTCCCACACTTGGAGAGAGGTTTCAATGTTGTGCAATCACATTGGATGCCTGAAACATCAACTTAGAAACCTGATTTGCATCCAGGGGTGCTGCTGATTTGCAACAACAGTTTTGGCACGCTGGTGGGACCTTAGAGGTCTCATTTTCATTGCAGCAAAGTTGATGTGCATCTATTGTAATTTTCTTGCTTAAAAGAGCTATAAATTGCACATCTGGTGACTCCAAGGGGAAGAATCAACTGGTTTTAGCAGTGCAGACCTGAAAACTCATGAGAAGAATCACCACAAGGTCAAGAGCTGGAGAAGAAGAGGTGTTGTTTGAATATCTGTAGTTATCTCCAAGAAGAAGGCAAAGAGGAAGAAGGATTCAAAGGTCTCCATCTCCACCAAACAAAACTCTCTCAACTCCTCCACCTGGTAGGCCTTTCATTCAATCAACAAGGGTTCTAAGACCAATTAGAATGGCACAAAACAACCCCTATGTCAATTTCACTGGCAGCAGCCCACTTGCTCTCAATGCACAAAATCCAATTCCAATTGCAGCCTTGAAGAACATTCCATACTTCACTGGAGAGAATCAGACTACTCCTGGTGATCATGTTAAAGACATTGCCAACCTTTGTGCAATTCATGAAATCAATGAGATGCAAGTTGCTATCAAATTGTTGGCATCTTCATTCAAGGGGAAGGATTTGCAATGGTTTAGAAGCCTTGCCTCAGGTTCTATTCAAAATTGGAACCAGCTATGTGTAGCACTTCATGAGCAATTTGGAGAGAAGGGAGACAACTTGTCTCTTTTGGAGCAGCTGACAACCATCAAGAGAGCTCCCAATGAGCAGCTGACTGATTTCAACTTCAGATTTCAAAGGACTTGGGAGAGAATTCCAGTGGTAGTCAAGCCAACAGTAGAAGGTGCTTTTCTTTACTATCTCAAAGCTCTAAATTCTGATATTTCTATGTTGATTCAGTCCATGGGAGGCATAACTATCCCTATGGCTTATAGCATTGCCATTAGGGCTGAAAATTGTTTGATCCAAGCTGGCAAACTAGCCCCTAGACCTCCCATGCCATTGTTTCCAAGTTTAGAGAGCCCAAACACTAATCAAGCACCTAATTTGGCTCCTTCTCCCACTCCTAGAAATCAGAGTTCAAATGAAGCTTCTACTTCATCTCCAAGTGCCCCAAATGAGCTTCAAGAAGTCATGAAGCAATTGCAAAATTTAGGTAATGAGCTGGTTACTCTCAAGAGGCAACAAGCCCAAAGTTTTAGACCTTCCTTCCAGCCTCAAGCTCAGCCTAACAGCAGCCATATCAACCTCATAGACCACCCAATCCAGCTGCAAATCTAAATCAAGCAAGGCCTCCTGCCAATAGACCATTTCAGCCCTATAATCCAAATGTTATATCTACCTCTAAGGCATTGGTGCCAACACAAAACAACGTTGCTTAGGAGTATGATTGGTGTTTTCCATGCAATGAACCTCACAACCAATCTATGTGCTTCAACGGTGCCTTGAATCAAGCATTAATGGTGACAACTACTGGTGTGGAGGGTGAGGGCAATCAAGGAAACAACCAACAACAAGAAACATTCCAGCAGCAATCAGCTCCAAATGACACCACACTTGTGAACTGGCAGTAGAGGATTTTTGTGGCATAAATCAAATAGTCTCTCAAGGTGTTGCAGCCAACACAAGGTCAAAAAGAAGGAATTTGGGTGAAGAACAACCATTAGCTCCAACCAATCCACAACCTTTTATGGCTCCACAAATGGTTGGCAAACAAAATCTAGTTGTAAATGCACAAGGGCAGCCAAGAACAACTCCTAGACCAACTCAAATACCAGTTGTTGCTGCCCACATGCAAGGGATGAATATGCAAACCAAGGGACAGCAAAGAGATCCTTCATCACCATTTAGTATCATTGATCAGATGAAGAAGACAAATGTAAATATATCAATGTGGGAATCCCTATCTATCCTAGGCCAGAGAGATTTGCTACAAGTTGCCATGAAGGACTGGCCAACTTCGAATCAACAAGTCCAAATGCAAGAGAAGGTGCTCACAAATGTTGCCCAACCTGAAGGGAATCATGGAGGACAACAAGGTAAAATGTTGAAGCCCCTCCTTTTTATGTCTCATTAATCATTGGAAACCAATTGGTGCACAATTGCATGATTGATTCCGGGCAAGTAGCTTAGTGATGCCCAAGCAAATAGCTGATCAGCTAGGACTTCAATATGAAACCATATCCAAAGGGGTAGTGCAATTGGATGGGACAAAAATAATAATAGTTGGGGTGATTAGAAACTTGAGTCTTACCTTGCATGCATGTCCAAATGTTGTTGTTTTACAAGATGTATCAGTTATAGACCTTCCACCACTCTTTGCCCTATGTTTGTCAAGAGATTTCACAACCAAGATTGGAGGATATTTGTCTGCTGATTGGTCACACATGTTGTTCAGAATGAGGTATGGAACCAAAGCTACAATCAGGTCTGAACCTATTGCAAACTTCCACATTGAGCCCTACACTCCAAGTCAGATCAATGCCAACTGTTCGGCATTTGATCAAGAAGATCACCCAAGCACTGATGAAGCTGACACCAAGGTTGGAAGCATCCCGGATCTAACTCTTGATGAATGGGCAAACAAGGTGCATGCTTTTGATCCTTATCAAGAAGTAGAAGAATCTGAGCTAGGGGTCTATTGCATACATCAAGAAGATCAGCCCATTCCTAGCATCACCAAGCCAAACCACAAGGATGACAATGAGGTATGGCAGCTTGTTTTTTGATGGATCAAGGAGTAGATAAGGTGCAAGAGGTGGAGCTATGCTTATTTCACCTCAAGGAGTAAAGTACTATTCAGCTTTTAGATTTTAGTTTACATGCTCCAATAACACTACTGAATATGAAGCCTTGGTGCAAGGGATGCATTGGGCAATAAAGAGAGGAATAAAGAACTTGCAAGTCTTTGGTGACAGTGAATTGATTGTAAACCAAGTTAAGGGGCAAGCATGTTATCAAGAATAATCTACTCAAGTGCTACAAGAATAGGGTGTGGGACCTCATTGAAGATTTTGAGGGCTTTAGCATAAAATCCATTCCTAGAAAGAAAACCAAGTCATGCCGACAGCTTGCTTGCAAAGCAGTTGGGCAGCCTTTGATATTGTGGAAAGCATTCAAAAGGACAAGGTACAGCCAAACATCCATGTGATTGTGAGGCCTTCAGTGCCGGATAACAATGTAAGTTGGCAAGTGTTTGAGAATGACCAGCAAATCATCCATTTCTTACAAGAAGAAGTTGAGTTCTCACTAAAAATCAGAAAATTGGAACAAAGAAGATGGTGACCAAGTGGTACAACTGAGAACTAACAAGCTGCCCAAGGGACTTATCACTTTGGAGTCCATTTTCAATCCCAATGATCAGTTTAGGAAAGAGAAAGCAAACATTCAGGTCAAGAGAGAAGATTCAATATCCATCTTGGTGGAAGAGAACAAACCATTGCAAATTGGAAAGATGACAACTGAACAAGAAAGGTATGAGTTCATACAACTGTGTCAAGAGTTCCCTATGTGTTTGCTTGAGCTACAAAGATTTGAAAGGTTTCAATCCCAAGTTAGCTCAAAGACACCATTGAATTGGATCCAAATACTAAGCCCATCAGGTAGAAACAAAGGCTAGTCAATCCACACATGGAACCTCTCATGAGGAAGGAATTGAACAAGTTGATTGAGTCAAGAATCATATTCCCAATCAAGCATTCTAGTTGGGTTACCAACTTAGTTCCAGTTAGAAAGAAGAGTGGAGAGATCAGATTGTGTGTTGACTTCAGAGACTTGAATAGAGCATCTCTCAAGGACCATTACCCACTCCCTTCTATGGAGCAAATTTTGCAAGTTGTGGCTGGCTCCGAGAGGTTTTCACTACTTGATGGCTACTCAAGCTACAATCAGATTATGGTGAAGGAAGAAGATCAGTTCAAGACAGCCTTCACAACCAAATGGGGAACTTATGCATACAGAAAATGCCATTTGGGCTTGTCCAACGCTGGAGCTACCTTCCAAAGAGCAATGGACATGGCGTTTAAAGGTTTGATTAACAACGTGGTGCTGATATACCTTGATGATATCACTGTTTTTTCAAAGAATGCAGCAGACCACCTCTCTCATTTGAGACAAGTCTTCCAAAGGTGCAGGAGATTTGGAGTGTCTTTGAATCCTAAGAAGTGTATCTTCCTAGCACATGAAGGAAAGCTCCTTGGCCATATTGTCTCCAAAGAAGGATTAGCAATTGATCCAAAGAGGGTTGAAGCCATAAGAGCACTACCATTGCCAAGCCACAAGAAGGCCCTTCATAGTTTCTTGGGAGAATAAACTTTGTTCGAGGTTTGTCCTGCATTTTGCAGCCCTTGTCAAACCTATCACCAAAATGTTAAAGAAAAGCATGGCTTTCAAGTGGACAGCAGAGAAGGCAAGGAGAGTTTTGAAGCAATCAAAGAAGCCATCTCCCAAGCACCAACTCTCATCAACCCGGATTTCTCCAAGGATTTCATCCTCTATGCATTTGGAGGTAATGATACTATTTCTGCCATTTTGGTACAGCAGAACAAGGACAATGATGAGCAGCCAATTGCTTTCTTCAACCAAAGCCTAGATGACTATGAGGTGAGATATTCTTTTATTGAGAAGCATGTACTTGCAGTAATCAGAAGCTTGAAGAAATTCAAGCATCTAGTCTCAAACAACAAGGTTCAGTTGTTGGTCTCTCATGCGGGAGTAAAGGACTTCCTCCTCAACAAGGATTTGAATGAGAAAAGGGTAGGTTGGATCACTCGTGTCATGGAGTATGACATTGAGATCAAGGTCACCAAGCTGGTAAGAGGAAAAGGATTGTGTGAGTAGCTGATTCTGGGCAAGAAAAAAGGAGTATGCAATAAAGAAGAGGTTGTTTTGACAGTTCAAGACAGCCATGTGCAAGGTAGCACTCAAGAAGAGGATAATGTTGTCCCCACTCCTTGCTGGACCCAAGGTATAATGCACTTCCTAAGCATAGGCCTATGCCCTCCAAAGATGAACAAGACCCAAAGAAGACACTTCAGATTGCAGGTTGTCCCATATGCCATAGTAGATGGTGTTTTGTTCAAGAAAGATGTGAATGGAGTGCTGCTGAGATGCATTAGCACAAATCAGATTCATAGGGTGTTGGAAGAGTTCCATGGTGGACCAGCTGGTGGTCATTTTGCACCAAGAGTGATAGCTCTAAAAATCATGAAGGCTGGTTATTATTGGCCCAAGATTTTCAGTGATTGCTTTGCGTGGATCAAAAGGTGCAAGAATTGTGCATTCTTCATGGTAAAAGAAAGGCTTGCTGCCCTTCCATTTGCATCCAATTTCAGCTTGACCAGCCATTCATGCAATGGGGTTTGGACTTCATTGAGTCATTAATCCCAATTCAAGCCAAGGGCATAAGTGGATTTTGACACCACCACAGCACTACTTCACCAAGTGGATCAAGCAAAGAGCACTCAAGGAAGCAAATGAGTCTAGCATCTTAGACTTCTATGAGGGGATAGTAACCAGATTTGGCATACCTAGCTACAATAATCTCGTATAATGCATTAGCATTCATCGATCCAAGGTGACCGAGTGGGCTGTCAAGAACGGGATCTACCTAAGTACTTCATCAAACTACTACCCTCATGGTAATGGCCAGGGCTGAATCTACAAACAAGAACTTGTTGAGGATCATTAGGAGGACTCTTGATGAGAATCGAGGTCTTGGCATACCAAACTGAAATCAGCCTTATGGGCTGATAGGATAACTCCCAAGAGATCCACATAGTAACTCTCCATTCAATTTGTTTATGGAAGAGAGGCAATCTTGCCCATGTCACTTGAGTTGCCAACATTGGAACTCATGAAGCAGTTAGAGTTGCTAGAGTTTGGGCCCATGGAGGTGAGATATGCAGAGTTGATGGAGCTCCAAGAGATCAGAGATCAGGCATCCCAAGCAATGGAGAAGGATCAAGCTTTGATCAAGAAGACCTTTGATAGGAAGGCCAAGAGTAGATCTTTCCAAGTTGGAGATCTAGTGTTAAAATGGGATGCAGATAGAGAAAAACTGGGAAGGCATTCAAAATTTGATGCCATTTGGAGTGGCCCATACATGGTCACAAAGTGTAAGGACAGCAATGCCTTCCAATTGTCTTCATTGGATGGCGAAGAACTGCAGATTCCAGTCAATGGAATCTATCTAAAGCATTGCTACTAAAGGGAAATTCTCCACCTTGTAAATATTAGCTTAGGTTTTCATTCCTCCAAGTGCTTGTGCACATTGTTTTGTCAGTAGGTTGTTTTTCTTTCCCTAAGTGCTTTGGCACAGGCTTGCTGTCCCTAGAGATGTTTTGCAGTCCTTGCTTCCATCAGGTGATATTCCATCTTCCTCCTTGCAACATTCTAAGTCAGTTGGGGTTCCGAACAGAAAATTTGATGACTCCATGCCCAATGGGCTGCTTCAGGCAACTGGTATCTTCATCCAAGCAGCAGATGACCCCTCTGAGTCACCAAAATTGTTACCCAAAATGTGCCCCCTACTCATTTTCTGGCTAACTCCTTTCATCTTTCCTTCTCTTGTGCCTCGACAAAAATTTTCTTTTCAGCACTCAAAACCTTCTAAAATGGCACCATTGGATGGAGCTCTTCTCTCATTTTCGTAAAGGTAAAGTTTTCCTCCTAACTCCACGTATTTTTCAAGTTATGGCTCATGGAGTTTTTGTGGGAAATTTTCCCCTAGAAGGCCCGCAGCCAATCATACGCTGCCACGTGTCCAGGAAGTGGCAGGGGTCGAGGAGAATTTGGTTTTTTGCCAAGTGTTTTGGCGTAGGTTTCAAAAGAAAATTTTCCCCAGGGCCCGCCGACGAATCAGGAGCTGCCACGTGTCCCAGGGAAAAAATTTGGGAAAATCGGCTAAGTGTTGGCGCAAGGAAATTTTGAAGAGATGGCCCCGCGGCCAATCAAAACGTGACACGTGTCATAAGGAATCGGAAAGTGGAGCACGGGGTAAAATTGGAAATTTGGCTAAGTGTTGGCTGAAATTTCAAAGAAGGAAATTTTCACCCATTTTCCCGCCACCTAATCACAATGCGACACGTGTCCAAGGAGGTCCACACCAGCGGAGCGGGGGGAAGAATTAGAATTTTTGGCAAAATGTTTTGCCGAAAGTCCAAAGGGCGAGTTTTGGCCCGCTGCCCCCGCACCAACGAATGGAATCTCACCATGTGTCCCGGCCGGGTAGAGCGTGGGGAATATTTGGGAAATTTTCCCAAGGAGGAAATAGAGGAAAATTTAGAAGGGAAAGCCCGCCCCCTTATTGCGAGCCAATGGAATCTCGCCACGTGTCCAGGTAGGGAAAAAATTTAGAGCAAGCCCACGAGGAAATTTTGGAGGGTCAAACCCACACCCAATGGGGTTTTGACATGTGTCCAGCCAAAAAATTTGAAGTGACCCACGGAAAATTCAGGAGAGACAGCCCGAGCCAATCACATCTCGCCACGTGTCTTCACCTCATCGGCCCGGCGGGGAAATTTTGAAAAAATTTCCAAAGGCAAAAATGAAGTAAAATGGAGCAGGAAGGGCCCATGACCAATTAAAACATGCCACATGGCACCTAAACCGGTGGGGCATGGGGAATTTTTTGAAAATTTTCCAAATGACCAAAAAGGTAAAAAATTCAAATTTTTTGCCCGCCGATCCGATTTTGGCCTGTTTTTGCCCTAAATTTTCAAATCGCCATATCTTTCGATCCAAAGCTCGATTTTCACGTTCTTTATATCAATGGAAATCTGGTGAAATTATCTACATGATTCCAGGTCAATTTTGCATTTTGGTTCAGTTTGGAGAGAGAAAATCAAGAAACGTCTCTAGCACGTGGTAATGGCCAGAAATGACGTTTCAACAACCAGTTTTAATGCAAAATGGGTCGCATTCTTCTTCAGCATGGCCAAAAATGTCAAGGCATGGGTCTGTAAGGACGCCCATGCTATTTTAATGCATCTTCATTCAATGGGGAATGGCTCCCACATTTTTACATGTTTTCTCTCTCCTGGGCTCGACCCATGCATTGTAAAACCCAGATTTGGCTCATTTTTTTAGGGTTGAACATTTTTTTGATAGCAAGCTTCTTCTTTCACCTTCAACAAGTGATTTTTGCAAGTATCAGACCTTCTTCATGATTGTAACAGGTTTCTACCTCTTTGATGTTGCAAATGCAAGGATTTTG
The DNA here is from genome assembly GCA_018340775.1 of Taxus wallichiana var. yunnanensis. Taxonomy (NCBI): domain Eukaryota; kingdom Viridiplantae; phylum Streptophyta; class Pinopsida; order Cupressales; family Taxaceae; genus Taxus; species Taxus wallichiana. The sequence goes on from CM031235.1 coordinate 131,738,664, forward strand.
ACAGTGAAAATGACAAATGCACTCGTGATCAATTTTCACCCTTTTGTTTGTATTGTCTTGCTTCATTTCAGACCTCTAATTGCATCTTATCAGCCTATGTATGATGTTTCATGTTGCATTTCATGAAATTGTGTCAATTTGCATGAACAAGAAGTGTTCACCACTCCTTTGGTGTATCACCTATTAGTTTAGTTTCAATTTTTGCACTTTCTATCTCTGTCTCCTTGGAATTTAGAGTAGGATTAGGATTCAAACCTCTGTAATTGTGAAATAATGTATCTATGATCGGAGGAGTTTGAGGAACCAGCCTCTAATCTGAGATTCCTCTCTCATTTTACAAGTCCCACACTTGGAGAGAGGTTTCAATGTTGTGCAATCACACCGGATGCCCGAAACATCAACTTAGAAACAATTTGGTTAATAAGTGACCAGCATCGCTCTAGAAAGAATCGACATCGATCACCTATGCGATGGTGATTTGTTCTTTAAATGAGAATTAGAATAAATCTCTTTCTTTAAAGATGATTTATTGATTGTAATAACATAGTTAGTTTCCCGAATAGTTATATATGTATGCATGTATTGTATGAGGGTATCGAAATGAAAATAGCAATTGTTTGCATGTTAGTTTTCTTGGTGAGCAAGAAAGAGTAGCTAATAATGGAAAAACATTGAACATCCCGGGAGGTGTTGGAAGATAGCAGATCTTCATTATATTTCCTCTATAAAGAGTCTGAATAATTATATTAGTTGTTTCTTGATGGACATAGCCCACATTGGTTGAACAAGGTTAAATCTAGTGTTATCTTTCTCTTATTTATTTTATCTTCTAGTTTAGTTCCGCATTCATTTTGTGTATGCTTTATTTGATTATAGATTTTTGCAACACTATTATATGGTTTAACCCCAACATTTTATTTCGTTATCTCATCTATGTTTAGCCATCTATTTGTGGTCGAGTCATTTTTCATTCACCATATTTTCATCATCACACCATTTACATTCTATATCCTATCTCATCACATCCCATATCATTTATAACTACCACATTTCTAAATCCATCACATTTAAGATATCTATCACACTTTATCACATTCATATCCTATTCTAAATTTTCCAAAACATAATCAAATTCATAATTTAAACATCATCATAATCCATAATCATATTCATGACGTTCACATCACATTCACATCTATTATCTATTATCACATCATATCCACATAAAATCTAAAACATCTCCATGATCATCATGATTAATTTCACAACATCAAATAATCACGTTCACATATCTACATCTAATCCATAATTGGAATAATCATACTCATACATCTACATCTAAACCATAACATCATAATCATAATCTTCCATATCTAAATCAAAACCATATATCTATATATCTCATCAAAGATCCAAGTATACATGTGCATCAAGTCACAAGCAGCTAAGGGTCATGTCTCAATCCAAATACATCATCAAAATACATGAACTATACATTAGGTAGTCTCAAATCCTATCCTCTTAGGGAATGTTCTGAATAAATCCTAGAGCCTCATTGCCTCCATCATGGTCCGCCTCTCGCCGTGGATGCACCATGCTCACCGTACTCCCACATGGAACTGTCCATGTTATGTCACTCACTCCTCTTCACTCAACTAGATACTCTACATATCTCAATTTCCATGGTAGATTATGTTTCACAATCCTCTTATAATATCATGCCTTTTTGCTAGCATTGTGTACAAACTCGGGGCATAGTTCCTAGAGGTGCCATCTTCCTAGCCCCATGTGATGAAGTTGGTGTACCACTCTTATAATCAACAACTATTTTGGCTACAAGATCTCAAATATTTCCTTATAGGCCTCACGTTACCTCTTATATCTATCTCACTACTCTATGGTCAGTGTCCCTTTCTTAACGAAGAGCTAGGGCCTCCTGTCTTGCTTCCTCCCACTCTTAGCAAGTTATATCTCTCTCAAGTAGGATAATTCATACTCTCTATGTACTTGAGCTACCACCCTTACCTCCTCCCTAACTTCCTCCATGACATCCTCTTCATCCTGCTCCTCATCTCCACCCTCTTCTCCCTCTATGGATTTCTAGGCTGCCCATGTATTAGTCATCAAATCTAACAATCCAACCCCAACTCCTACATCATCATCGTCATCCCGGGAGTCCCTCGCCTCCTCTAATGGGTCCATAATATTAGGACTCAATAAATCTCTTTGTATTTCATCATGCCTATATATAATCAGATCTTAAGGAACTATCTCGTATAACTCCAAAATGTCGTTGGACTCTATCGAACCGCATGACCTCGATCATCTCCGGCCTCTAACCCTACACCCATCTATTCTACCTCATCCCAACTGATTCCCCATCCACTCCAAGCCACATAGGATAATCATGGTATGGCTATCATCTTACCTACTCTATCTCAAGCTCTGCAAACATGTCTCCATACCAATCAACATACTTATCCCCCTCTCACCATGAGCTTGATCGAGTAGTCACACCGTAACCCATGGGAGCCCCTGGTGGCCTGATCACTATAATATGCTCATATGCCTAACAATGGAGTAGTAATCCCACATCTAATCCGGTCCTCCTCCTCAATCTATACATCGACGACTCATGGTACACATGTGCTAGTAAGGTTTTCCCAAATGAAAACATTGTCCTATGATCCACAATGTCAGCCACTACCCCTGTCAATGTCCACGGGAAACTAACACCCCTTGAATATGTAAATTCATAACTCGAGATCGCCATCATCACCAAACAAATTTTTCTTCTCCTCGCCACACCCCTCTCATATCTACTCTCTATGTGAAATTCCCCAGATGTAAAAGTAATATGTGGCACACCGGCCTTATAAAACCATGTGAAAACCCCTAACCTTCTATCCACTATAATGGGCACTATCTTCTTGCCCTGAATCGAAGTCTTAAGATGCGATAAAAATTTTCCAAGGTTACGGTCATCTCACCCATCCTAAATCTAAATTTTCCCATACGCACATCCCATTGATCCACTAATGCAATCATAAGACCCACATCTCATGGAATTTCTTGGTAATGGAGAAAACCACCCAATCCAACTACAACCAAGTGATCTCACTCGGTGTATGTCACATCACCCTCATCCGATAAAATAATGTGGGAACTCTATCTCAGAGGTAGAAGGTCTCTCAATCCTACGAAATCAATAAAACCATGAAAACATTAGCTACCTTGTCATCAAAAATCAAATCAAGAAAAAATATTCCTAACCTAAACCTCGGTTGACACCGACCTAGCTTGGGTAGACGCCTCCATGGCTAGGTTGATCCATTTTTAGGCTTGATCAAGGATACTGTATCCATTCATTGGCGACCATCCCCTATGATGATCCCAAAATTTGAAAAAATGTAAAAAAATAAACAAAAAATAAAATATATACTTAAAAACAAGCTAGGGTTTAGGTACTTACCATCCAACAAACCCTCTGGCACTTCCTCAAATCTCCTCCATCCTCTATTTCTCTCACAATCTCATTCTCTCTTTATAGCTCAAAGATCTCGATCATCACTTCGTAGCGTACAAAATGATATTATTCGGCTCCCATGGGCTTATATAGCCCACCGACCCTAAAGCGCCACCACCCCCCTTGGTCATTGCCACTTTACCCCGATCGGCGTTGACTACCTCTTTTCACCATCACAACGACCCTATCCTCTTGGTTCATCTTACTTCTTGCATTTTTTGACCAACCTTTCCTTTCAAATTATCTTCTTCCAACTTTACCTTGATTGATCTTCTTATCAAATCATTGTTATGTCCTACACGAGCTTCGTTATTCATCATATAATTATTTGACATCCTTTCCTTTGCATCTATCCTTGTAATCCCTTTTGGGGAACCATTATATTACATTTTTTTATTTTCCTTGCAGCTTTGTCATGTTATTCTCGCATCATCTTCCATATTTGTGTTCCCTCTCGAGGCATCATTATTTTACAACCTTTTTCATCCCACCCCAGATGCATAATTCCCATCCCACCCTTATCCTTTTATCACAACTTTTGTCTCAACAAATTTTCACATTTGTTTGCACATATTTAGCGTCTACCTTTGAACTATTGGCCCCGTGGTTTGTGCATCCATTAGTATGGATTCCCATTGGATTCCATCCATTTTGACAAGATTTTTTTCTTACTCATAGTCTCAGTAGGACATTTTTATCATCTTCATTAATATTGTACTTTGGTCCCCGCCAAGAAGTGACTCCTGGAATCACCGCCATACTTTACTCATGCCTTACTCCTTGTCCTGGGCATCATGTCTCATCTTCTTTTTATCCCATCCTCTCCCACCCACCCTTCTCATTTATCTCTTTCAAACTTGTGATTGAATTCCTTTTGTTCTTTAACCCCAATTTTGAGGGGGAGTACCTCATCGTGTACCTCATCAATTTCTCTTTCCTTTCCCATCTCTTTTTTTTTTCTCAAAGTTTTCTATCGAAACCCCTCAACAAAAAGGGCAGAATGTACACCCTTTTTTTGGTACCCATGTGGCTTCACACCTTGTTCGCCTCCTCATCCTTTCCAAGCATGCTCATTTATCTCCTTTTTTAAATTACCCAATTTCCCTCCAAAATCCTACTTCTCCCCACATCCCATCTATTTCTCATATTACCTTTTTACCCCATATTTTTATTATTATTATGTTAATCCCATATTAATCACCCCCATTTAATACCCATATCGATACCCATGCCCCATCATCATTACCCTCATTTAAACCCTTTATAAGATTCCCTCTACCCATTTACTCCTTCCTAAAATACCCTTACCCATTAAACAATCCCCAACATGCATGTAGGACTAAAAATATCCCACTATCCATTACCATCCCATTTCCATCCGTTTATTATCTTATTCTCACTCACCCATTAGGGTCCTAGTGTCTCTTAGTAGACCGCCTATCCCAATCCGACAAACTAACACGGGTCGATGTTGACCCCTGCCTATCCTATTTAATCACACTCACCCCTCCACTCAAAGGGATGGAAAAATTTTAATCTCTTGTTTTCTTTGTGATTACTTCCTCCTGCATCACCTATGGATCTCTAGTTATCAAAGGAATAATCTTATTATCCTTTGCACGCCATTATTAAATCTTAGAACATAGTGAAGGTTACTTGGAGATTTTGTTTTTACATGTTCTTCTTCATTTTGTAGGTTTTCAGTCTTCTTAGAGCTCTTCCTTTCCTTTTATCCTTCCATCATTGACCTCAAACCTTTTAATCCATTTTTCTTTAGTAAAGATTCAACATTAGTTCTAGTCGGCGTCGACCGGGTCAAGTCACCATCAATCCGTAACCTATCTCTCACAAATATTCTATATCCTACACCTCATCTACCTTTCCTCACATCTTATCCACTATATTTTACATCCTCTCTATCCTATCAGAATTTTTTTCTACTTTTTTAGCATTTTGTTATCCATTTTAGGACCCCAAAATGAATGCTCATCCCTATTTCTGCATACCCCTATCAACCCCGCACAAGTTGTTGTCGATTATGTCTTCCTACCTCGAGCCACCGTCTAACCTATCTCTATCCACTTCATATTGAATACTTTCCACATCATTTTACCTCATTTGTGTTCTTATATCGTATCTACGCTCTACATCAACATCTCGGTTCGTATCTCACACTTTATAATCATCTTTTCTCTGGTCACCATCGACCTTACCATCTGCTCACATGTCTCTACTAATCCTATCTGGTTTGGGTTTATTTTTAGAAATTTATTTTATCAGTTATAATTCCAATACCTTTTGGTTCATGATATCATAGCTTATCGGATCTATGTTTCGTAATCATTATTTTCATTTAGTATCAATTATATATATCATTATTATCACGTTGGATGACATCCTTTCTAGGAATATTTTTCTTCTTGAACCGACATTTTTAGGAAATCCACCATATCTATCACTAATCCTTTTCTGTGTTTTATTCTTCATTGTTTTGTAGGTTATTAACTCATAGTGAGGAGGATCCATTCTTATGTACCCGTATCATCTTCATCGTCATCCATATCAAGAGGTCCATATACCCTCCCATATTATGAGGTTTACTTTATTTTTGTTTAGTCTTCACTAATATGAAACAAGAAGCATGAAATATTGACAAATAGGTAAGTCTGCGCATAATCGAAGTGGTTCTTGTTCATAGAAGTTCATGGCATATGGTGTGCTATATCAGCTAGAATATAGTTATGAAAAAGCCAAGTTTTGTGTGAAATAGGAAAGTGAAGACCTAGTTGACAGTTTGATAAGGTTTATGTATGATGCAACATAGATATCATGATGAGGTTTATGTTTTGATGACTTGTTAGAGTAATATTGACTGAGTTTGTGCATGCATATTTCTTATTCTTAAATGGAGGAATGTTTTGTTCTCTTAAATAAATAGATTTATTTAAATTTGATCTTATAAGCCTAATATAGATTGAAAATTACATTGTTGTTCCTTTTCTAGCATGTAGATCCAATATTATTGGTTGAATATTGAATTTGATATTCATACAGGCCTGACTTGGATAGAAGAAGAATGCAATTCTATGTATATCTCATGAAGGAGTGTTTGGTCTTAGGGGAGCTTGTTGGCTCTATTAGGTGTTGAATCAAAGCATGTCAAAGTTTACTTGTATTTTTTTCTTTGTGTATAATTTTTGAGATACAGTTGATGAGAACATTCTATGAAGACAATAGAGGAATTCTAGTTCTACTTTGAGAAGGTATATATCAATTAGCATGCAAGGAAGAATTCATAGATTGATGACTTGTGAAACATGATGGAGGTTTAAATATTTTGTTTTAGTTTGAATGTTTTGAGATAATTTTTGGAGTCATAAGTTCTTGTGTTGTGATCATATTCATAGTTGTAAGGTTTGAGGTAAACTTGTTGAGCATATAATTTAGAGACGAAGATGGATTTCGCAATACTATTTGTGATATTCTATGATAGTTGCATTAAAGGAAAATTAAGTGAATTCTTCTCAATCTCAAGGTTGTAACTAAGAAATCATTAAAGGATTTAGTGATCTAAGGGGAGTCAAGAAAATAGTTTATTAGTCCCATGAGTAGGTGAGTTGATCTAAGAAGGTCTGAAATTTGTTGTGAATAAGGTAGGCATAATTATGAAGACATGATTAAATGAGGTGGAATTTTTGATGATATGTGAGAGGTAAGAAAAAGTTTCTCATTGTTTATAAAAGTTGGTAGTTGAATTTGATCTATTAGTTTCATGCATAAGATTAGTTGAGCTTGTCATAAGTTGAGAAATAATATTGGTATCAAGGGTTTAAGTCATATGGTGACCTAGTGTGTATCATTCATGACAAGGATAAGGTAAGAGGTCTTTATTTTATGGTCTTGAGTTCATTTTAAGGAGGTATGCATTAAGTAATGGGGATCATGTCATGTTTGATTCCAAGTTTGGTTTATATTTCCAACAATTGATTCCATGTATGGTTATTTCATGATGTGATTTCAAAGGTGGAGAATGTTCAAGAAAGGGGGATTTTGTTCCTATAATGCTTGTATTTTGATTGTTGAGCCATTGTTGCAAGATGGAAAATAGCAAGTCTGGTCATGAGTGAGTAGTATTGTATAATTTTCATCTCAAGGGGAGCATGTTTTGTTTCCTATATTTGGTATCATGTAGCTCCATTTTGTGAAGTTTCCTATAACCACTTTTTATGAGCCTAAGGTGAGTTTTTTGGTCAACTATTGGTATAATTCAATTTATATTAGTATTTCATCATTGAAATTCATTCAAATGATAGTTTGGGGAAGTTCTTAGCATGTTGAATATACCTTGTCATTTATGTCAAAAGGGGGAGAATGAGAAGATGACACATGTAAGTATCATAGGGGGACAATGAGAAAATGCAAAGTATCATTTTGGAATGTTTTTAGTTTGTAATATGTTTTACATTAATGAAAAATAGGGAGATTGTTGAAAGGTTATCATTGATGTCAAGGTGATATTATGCATGACTGGTGTCGTGGAGAGTTTGTTAACATGTTATTATCATTGATGTCAAAATTAATATTATGCCTTGTTGATGTCAAAGAGTGATGTGGAGAGATCTGGTTTGAGTTTTTATTGATTTAAAATTATGTCAAGGTATGCATGGTTGATTGTAGTTGTTTGTAAGGTCACTTTGAGTACAGAGAGAGAGAGAGAATTTGAAAATAATGTGAAGATAAAGAGATCTTGTGAGAAGGTATGGGCATGGTATCTTAGTGAAATTAGTGTATACAGGTATGTAGATGTTTTTTTAGCATGAGAATGTGATTTAGAGTACATGAACAGAGTTTTGAAGGTCATTTCCTAACATGAAGGCGAAATAAGGTAAAGAAAGCATGGCTTAATGAGGTAGGTTGATCATTTTTCTATACTAGTATGTAAATGTGAGCATGGGAAGTGTGTTTTCATGTTGTTTTAGAAGTGTGGACCAAATTTCAAGTCACATTTTACAAGAACAAGAAATATATTTGACCTAGATATTACATTTTTGGTCAAATCGAGTTCTTAAAAATGGTGTTTCCCAGCTCAAGATCAACTTTTTGATACTCATTGGGATGTGAATATTCTACATGGGAACATAATATCTTTGGGAGATGTATGTATGTGTCATATCTAATATTTCTTAGCATTTTTTTGTTTGAAGGTCGAGCTTTATGAACAATTGTTAACACCAAAATGATTATAAAACCCTAGTTTTAAGTCAAGTATGGAATATCTTACTTAAACAGAGTAGAAGTGAATTTTTTTACTTATGTTATGATTGGAGCATGTATAGGACATTCCCATATATGTATAAGTGGTTTTGTGTCATCGGGTGAATGAGAAAAAGTGATGGTATATGTCTGCTTTCTAAAGAAATTGTTGTATTTCTCAAGTTGTACATTAGAAATGATGAAAATGGATGTTTGAGGATGATATAGACCCATGATAATTTTCTATGATGGTTTATGGAAAATTTATAACCTTTTGGTGGCATAACCAAGTCAATTCCTCATGACTAGTTTTTGGGTGTTGAGGACAGTTTTGACAGTGCTTGAAAAGAGTTGTTCTTGAGGCCTTATGATTTAATTAGAGGTTTATAATGCATATGAATATTTTTTTATAGATCATGTAGTACATGTAAATTTTTTAATTTGGAATGGTTGTGTGTTTCAAGGTTGTACAAGCTTCATCTTTCAAGGTAATTTTTCTAGGTATGTAGTCCTAATAGGACAACCTTGGTTTTAAGGAGTTTTCATGATATAAATGGATGATGAAAAGATTACCAAGCATGGTGAAGGTTAGTGGAGGTCATGGAAAATTTAATAGAATTGTTTTGATATATTTTGAATACTATGGTTGAGTAAAAGAATTCATGATGTAAAGTTAAGCTTGTAGACCTAGTTGAAGAAGGCATCTTGAGTCCTAAAGAAGCAACTGACCTAATGGAGCTATTGCAGACCTAATAGAGGTTATGTTGTGAGTTTTACATGTTTCTAAGATAAAATTTACTCTATGATGGCTAACCTAAGTGTATATGTTTGTCCTATATGATGTATGTGTTTGATACATGTATGTATACATGGCGCTTTAGGCCTATTTGAGAGTGAGTGGAAATTAGAGAGCATGAGCGAGCCATATATGCTTGAGAAGGTTTTATGAGGTCTTAAAGACCATGAAGAATGTATGAAAATTGAATATATGATGGCAATAATCTTGCATAAGTCAATTTTTCCATGCCCATGCCAAAGTGAATAAGAAGAAGAGCGAGTTATCTTACCATGGTAGTTTGAGTATCTTCAAGAGTAGATAAGATTGTGTATGAATAACGAATTATATTTGAAGATCAAGGTATGTCCTAGAGGACCAAGTTCATGATGATGTAACTGATGCATCAAAGATAGAGGGAAGACCATGAAGAAGAAGAGAAGAAGATAGATAAGATTAAAGAAGTAGCATACCATGGCAGTTTGAGAAGAGAGGAAGAGATAAGAGAGTGTTTTCATCATTGATCAACAACAAAGTGAAGGTGACTAACATTATTTATTACCCCATTAGGTACCTTATGCTATAGAGTAATTCCTTTTGGCCTAAAAAAATAAATTCGCTTATCAATGCACCATGACCTAAATCTTTCATGATCTCATCCATAAAACTATAGAGGGTTACGTAGAAAATATCTCGTGTGAATCCAAACACCAAATATACCACTTAGTTGTTCTCGACATGATCTTTATAATTATTTTATAGTTTTGTCTCGAACTTAATCCCACTAAGTGCATTTTTGGAGTTCTTTTAGAAACAAATTTGAGTATTTATTGTGTCTATCAGGGGAGTTGAAGTTGACCCCGCTAAATTCAAATCCATTATCAAAATTTCCCCAACATATAATCTAAAATAGATTCACTACCTTCATGGAAAGATTCAATATATCCTTTGATTCATCTCTCAATTATCAAACTATTGTTATCCTTTCCATCACCTTCTCATAAATGACATCCACCTCAAGTGGGACAATAATTGTCAACAAGCCTTTGATTCCCTAAAAAATATCTTTCATTGCCACCATTTCTTACACCTCCATACGAGGGGGTTCATTCTATCTTTATATCTCTCGCAATGCAGACCATGCTTTGGGAGCCATGTTTTCCCACATTGAGAGGAAAAAATTAAGGAGCAAGTCGTATATTACATTATCCATGCCCTTCATGATTATGATACTCACTATGCGAGAATTTGAAAATTTGTGTTTTATCTTGTATTTTATAACTTCTAAACCCCGTAACTATCTCCTCAATCAAAAACCTACGTTGTCACTAACTTTATGTTGGACAAGTAAACCTCATTCTCATGTAGGCGAATGCACCAATACTAAAATCCACCATCAACCTCAAAATATGGAGGGCTTAAATAGCCTCAAATGTGGATGAAGATTTGTGGGTGAAAAATACATGGATTTTTGATAATGTCTACAAAAGCTCGAAACAAATACGATTAGTTAAATATATGTTAGGGATTCCCAAACAATACCAGGATTCAAGAGGTTGTTAATTCCTTAGAGGATGTCAACCCCGTGTCTAGAAAGATAGAAATAAATAATTAAACGTAGATAGCATGAACAAGTAGAGAAGTACAATATGCCAATTAAATGGGATGACGAGGGTATTATTATCACCAAATCACAACACCCTTTGATTTGCACAAGTTTGTATGTTTGAGCTTATGGTGTGATTGGATAATATGGGTACTATCCCCAAGTTGTGGGACTTGTTACTTGAGATAGACGTCCAGAGAAAGGTAGTTCTTGCTCCTAAACTACCTGCCACAATCTACTCTAATAAAGGAAATACCATCTTATCCTAATATAACTTTCTAAGGGACCAGGGAGAGAGAGTACATGAAAACAAATCCTACACTAAAGCGGTGATACACCAGAAAGGGAGGGTATGAGAATAGTTTCCAATGTGTGGAAATGGAAGCAAGATGTAAATTAGAGAGGGTGATGAAAATTCTCCACAGTCTAATGCAAACATTCGAATGACATTTCCATGCATGCACAATAGTAATGAATCCCTGCAAGAGCATAAAGTAGGCACAATACACCTGCAAGTGAAATAAAGAGGAAAGAATAATGTTATAAAAACAGACAAGGGAAGAGAATATCCACAAATTTGCATCTACTGCTTCATTGACATGCACAGTTCATTTACAAAGTAAGAGAAAGGCCTAGATCAACATGTAAGAAGTTCACTACAAAGGCCTCAGTAGCACCTTGGCTTCACAAAACCAAAATGACAGTTTGCTACTTAAATACCATCTCCCTTTTGACAATGAGCCCACACTTCAATTTATAGAATTTGGAAGAGAGAGGATTGAAATTCATTAATATACCTTCCCACCACTTTCAAGATGCAATAAATGACATGGAATGATGGTATGTTGCTTGCAAAAGGCTCCCCATGTTGTCCCTTAACTTGCAACAGTGAAAGAATGATGACCATGCCTCTTAATTGCACTCCCAACCACTAATAAAATCATTATTCTGAACCCGGCCACATTTTTATAAAAATCATCATCGTGTCCTCATAAAATTATAGATTTATTGATATTTGTGCATCATATTCGGAGCCATGATTCCAACGGTACTAATTTTGTGTGATTTTTTTAGTAATGAAAATATATGGCATTCTAAGTGTGAGCGGTCATTTCAAGTTTGTCACAGGATCTCTTACATTTTACAAGAATGATCATTTAATTTTTGGAGTTGGAAATGTTTCTTTTCTAAAAATTCCAATTTTGTGAAAATCGGAGCTCGGATCAAAATTTATGCATGTTTAAACTTTGGGGATCGGGCGTTCTTGCAATGCGGGTATGGTGGGTCCGGATGTCCCATGTATCCCAAGAAAATTACACTAAGATTTTGTGACTTGTCTCGATTCTTTCTTTGTGCGGTGAAATTAGTTATTTCGGGCCCGGGATGTTTCACATGTCCCTATGTGTCTTGGACCAATATTCTCTCGATCGTAGTGTACCTATCTTTTCATGCGGTGATCTCGGGTTTGGAGGTCCCACTTGTCCCATGTGGCCCAGGGCCAACATTTTCCGCTTCATCCGACTCAAGCTCTTATGTCCTCGCATGTTTGTTGTTGACCAGATAAGTGGTTCATTGACCATCGACATCTCCGCATCACTAGCCCGTGGGTATTTCAGATTTCTAGGGCCTACACATACCTTTGTCCTAACTATCCCATAGACCGTGTGGGAAAAAATCTTCCACTTTTGCCACAATTTACTCAACCCTCGCTTTGACTCGGCTATTTGGGATTTTTTGGGCCCGATTGTCCCTGGACAATTTTTTTCACCCTACCCTCGTTATACATGGTTGCTTTTTTGATTGGTTACTTCGGCTTTGTGGGGAACTCACCGCCCAAGTGAACTTTTGTTACAGGGGATGCACCGACCCAACTTAGCCACAATATAATGTCTCCTTTGCATTTCAGGCCCAAACTAGGTACTCTGACGAACCCTTGTATGATCTCGCATTGGTTCCATCCACAGACCCTTGATCTTATTTGCACTTAAATAGGCCCTTGACTTCATTTTTTCAATTTATTGCAAAAATTTTACTAACTCCTTGATTTTATCTTTGGATAGGGAAGTTATAAAAGCCAAGGGATCCTCAAAACCTGATTTTGGGCTTCAACCATTTCTCGCTTGCTCAAGCTTCAAGAAATTGTGTAAGTTATTGAAATTACCTTGCGGGTTAATTTTGGATAACATGTACTTCAAGGGCATGTGGATGAAATTATGGTGCCATAAGTGGCATCATAAGAGCAGCATGAGGATGATATGAGAGAAGCTATAATATCAGCAATTCATTATCCTTTCTTACTTGTTCAAAATGAAGGGGGAAGGCTTCTATAGTGGAGAGCTATAATGGCAGAGGTTTTCCTTGACTTCAAAACTTACTTCCAACCTCAAAACTCAAGACTCTTCAAACTTTCTTATTTCTCAAAACTTTAAAAACTTCCCACCTCAAGACTTCTTATTTTCCAAAAGAAGGGGGAAAGGCCTGCATTTATATCCTAGAGATGGGGTTAGATTAGGGGTTATTAGGTAACCTAGATTTGACAAAGTAAGCCTGATTAGGTGAGTGGGGGACATGATTTGACTAATTAGGTGAAATAATGGATTTGATTGAGTGGGGTTCATGATTTGGATGATTAGGTGAAATAAATGATTTGATATGGATTTGATTTGGTTGAGTGGGGTTCATGATTTGGATGGTTTTGGATTATTTAATTATTAGATGGGGTGATATGAATTGATTTTTAATATTTGGATATTAGCATATAACGAGTTTTAAGTATTTTAAAAGGGAATCAACTAATCAATTAAACTTGATTAATTAAATATGTAGTGTTGGTGGGAAATGGGATTCGAATGGACAATCCTCATCAAGGCGAAAAACACTTGGTGAAGAGAAAGAATGATACCAAAAATGGTGTCTACATTTTCCACTTTTTGATGAGTGGTTTGCGTTGGGCAAGCCATGAGACAAAAATGATGAAGTATCAAAAATATGATTGATCGAGTGTTCCCCTTAAACTTGGGGTTGATGACATAAAGGAATTCGAGCACGAGTTTGAAAGAGATAGATGTTAAAGGTTGTGTGGGTTATGAAAATATGGGTAAACCCATAACCAAGGCAAGATGCCCTAAACAAAAAGGATCACAATAATAATGAAAAATATGGTGGTCACTCTAATACCACATCGGTAGAGGAAAATTACGGTCTTAAAGGAGATGAACAACAACATTCTACGGACCAATTTGAGTGGGTGAAGAGCACTACGGTATGGATGCAAACCATGATGACTAATGGGTCATAGGAAAACATCAAAGAATGTGTAAATAAATGTGAAACGTATGTGAAATCCTTTGTATGCGAGGAATCGAGTGAAAAATCATGCATCCACAAAAGGAACAAGGATGAAAATAATGATGCCACAAAAGGCGGGAAGAGTGACCGAAAAGGTGATTTGGATTATGGATGGTGAAGTAATATTCCCCGGTGAGGGGGTTAATAGTTTTGAGTCATGGAAATGGTGGGGAAGATTACAATTGATGTTTTCCAAGCAAAAATTAGAGCAGGCACTTACAATAGAAAAGGTAATAGTGGATGGTTGTTATGGTATCCTCGAAGACAAAAATACCATGGGAAGAAATGAAGGCAGATATAGGGAGAAGATCGAAGGGCCCAGGTTACCATGAGGAAAACCAAGGTAAATAATATGGAACAGACCACATGGAAATGCATGTGGATGGTGGGATGATAAAAAATATGGGACAACACTGAAGAGTCAAGTTATTGATAGGGAAGTAAGAAGGAAACATGAGGTAAGAAGGGGAAGAAGATGATACATAGGAAGTGAAATAAGATGAGAAGCATAAAGGAGGAGAGGAGAAACAGAGAAAATGATTCGAAGGAAGTAAACCAAGAATAGATATATTCAATGAAGAGTGAGCAATATTAGGAACGTAAAGAGAATCTAGAGGGGAGGAATGACATGGATTGGAAAAGATGTGGAGATGCATGAAATGAGGATAAGAGGATGATGAGAAAATAGAGAGAGAGTGTATGATGAAGACAATAGGGATATTGAAGAGGTTGAAGGGAAGATGGAGATTTGGGAAGAAGCGAAAAGGAAGTGGAGTAAAGAGAGAACAGGGGATAGAAGAAGCAATACCAATGAAAGAATGTTAGGAGAATTCCACCAATAATTATTGGTAGGGATGGATGAAGATGAAGAGGTGGTAAGGAAAAAGGAGAATGGATGGTGTAGAAAGTAACGCCAAGAAAAGGGATGTTAGAGAAGCCCACCGATAATGATCGGTGTGCATAGGGGAAGGAAGGAATGAAGATAGAATGGAGGAGGTAAAAAAGAGTGAACAGGGCGCGCAGAATGGGGATGAGTGAATTTTAGGAGAATTCCACCGATAATTATTAGTGCGGAAATGGAAGATGATGATGAAATAATGTTAGTAGAATACCAATAACAATGGAATGTAAGCATGAGGGTAGATATGTGGGAGAATTTGAGAAGATGGAGTGGAAAGAGTAAAGAAAGGAGGGATAATGATTTGTGTGAAGATGAAGGCAAGGAGAGGATGTAGTGGATGAGAATGAATGAGGGAAAGATGAAGAAATAAGACATGAAAAGAATGGCAAGAAATATTATGAAGGATGATGGATCAAGAAGGAGAAAATGGGGGAAAGGAACATGATGATAAGTGGAAGATATGAGATGCATTTTGTGATATGATAGGTTGAGAAAGGAAAATGGTAGGATGAAAATGTGATTGGTATGAGAGGCTAGGAGGAAGAAACAATCAATAGAGGGAATGAAGAATGAGGTAAGGGAGAAGTCCATAATGGCAAATTCAACTTAAGGAGGACCCTTAAGCAATAATGTCATGAGACGGAAGTGGTTAAGTAATATTACCAAGTGAGGGATGATGGAGATGAAAATTGGGGGAAAAAGAGGTGGTATTTGCAACAATGGAAGAGGAGGTGAGATGATTTGTTTATGGGGAATGAAGAGAAAATGTCGACGGTGAGAATGTGGAGTGATGGGCAAGTGCAATATGATAGATCGTCCTTAAGAGGGACTCTTAAGTAATATTGCCATGCCACAAGAGTGGTTAAGTAAGATTGCCAAACCAATCTAGGATATAACTATCTAGGATATTAGGATATAACTATCTACTTTGTGGTAGGTATGTTAACAATAGAATAGTTGCAAAGTACAATGTATTAAGAGGTTCGCATCTAGTTTACCATCAAGGAAGCCAAACTTTCCATGTAATGTCTTGATTAAAGTCATGTTCAAAATGGGATGAAAGTTGGATAGGATGAAAAGATATGTGAGGGAAGATAAAAAACTATATGCTACCATTAATGAAGCTAAAATATGTGTCCCCCTGATGAGGTGAATAAATGGCCACAAAGGTGGGCTTAGGATGAGGAGAATGGTCCCCCCAATAAAGAAACAAGCATGGCCACAAAGGTGTACTTTGAGATAAAATCATGGCCACAAGTGTGGACTTGGGAATAAATATGGTGCCCCAAGGAAGGGACATGTATGGCCACAACGGTGGACTTAAAATGAAAAATATGGTCCCTCAAGGGAGAGACGAATATGGCCATAAAAGTGGGCTTTAAAAAGAGATGAAGATTTGGACAAGATTAATTTGGATTTAAGATTAGATGAGATGGATTCGATAAGGTGATGTCAAACATAAAGTCCCCCAACATCAAGGAGTTGTGTGGACGGGTAAGAGATAAAGTGATGCGGAAGGGATGCTAAGGACCGGAGGAGGATTTCTCCCTAGCAAGGGAGGTTATATTAGATTACGATGAGTTAATGGATACGAACGAGTTTAGATAAGATTTTTTGGATTTGGATTAGATAAACGGTTTGATACCACAAGGGTGATTAGCAAGATAAATAATATCGATGAACAATGAAGGACCTTCCTTAGGAGGAATTTCATGTGTAGGAGAGATGTTAAGGGATGATATAGATGGTGGAATCATGGGAAAACCGATGGATGGGATATGAATTGGATTAGATGTAGCTAGAGAAGGATGTTCCCTTTGAATGAGGAAATCATCTTTCTCAATATGGTTGTGGATGATTTTCTGAAAGGCCTTACAATGTTCAATGTCATGGCCTGGGTAATGCGATGATAAGTGCAAATCCAATTGGGATTAAACCACGATAGATTTGGAATATAGAGATTAAAATGTTTAATGGGAGGAAGTGTGATGGCAGATATTCAAATTAAATGTCAAAGGATGTCTGCACAGTAGGACCCAATCAAAGTGTCATGGGGAAGGTAATTCTTGTTGGTTTTGATAGAATATTTTGGCTTCAAGTTAGGGGAAGAATTTTCCGCAGATCGGATGGTTGAATTAGAAGTCTTAAAAGATGAATCAATCTTTAGAGGAGGGTTAGATTGTTTGGATTGAAATTTATTATTACGCAGTGTATTAGATGAAGGGACTTTCCATTAAATAGATGTCGTAACATTGGATTACCGAAAAGAGGGAGGACCTAACCTCTTACAAGGATGCGCATGATACTTTTGGGGATGTTTACCAAAAGCCTTATATTTTGTTAATAATATTTACCTTCGGAAGGGATGATAATAATCTCAACTGGAGGATCTAAAGATTGTGGTGTAGATGTGGATATTGGTGGAGAAAGAGGTGTTTGTATGATGCGATAAATAAGGTATATATGAGATTTGGATTGTGTAGGTTTTGGATTGGTTAATGTGGAAATACTAGATTAGTTAATCCCCTTTGTGTTTTCCTTAGGTTGATGTGTTTGTTCTATAAATATTCAAGGGGTATCATCAATAGAGTATTAAATCGAAGGGATTTGATATGTGTGATAAAGCGGGTGATGTGGCCATGGGCACGGATATAGGTGTAGGTGATGAAGATGTCAAGGTAGGGTTAAGTTTATTTGTCAATATGACAAATATAGGGGTATTTGGGTTGGATATGGAGGTGGGAATAATTAGGATATTTGGATATGTAAGTTATGTGGTGATGGTTATGTTTGATATAGATGTGGAGAGGGGTTGGATAGGATAGGTTGGGGTATGATAGATGTGGATGAAGTGGTATGTATAGTTGAAGTCGATGTGAATGTGGTAAAGGTAGTTGGTGTAGTTGGTCCGGTTGGTGCGAGAAGGAGGAATTGGGATTTACTCTAAGAATGGTATAATGGGTAATTATGGAATGGATGTAGATAAGGTAGTCAAATCTAATGAAGGGGATGTGATAACCGATAGAGTAGATATGATAGGTAATTTAGGAGTAATATTGGGTGTAGAAGTAGGTAGGAAGGGTTGTTTCATAAATGTTTCGAGGGGTAAGAATGATATGTTTGTGAATGGGGTTGATGTTGTAGGTGTGGATGTATGGATAGGTTTGTTTGATGTAGATGTGGGTGAAGGAACAAATGTGAGAGATGTAGGGATAGGTGTGTATATCAATGGGGCCGAAATAGGTGTTAAGGATAAATCTGATGTGATAGATTGGGGCATGATCGAAGTGGTTAATATGGTCAAAGTTGATGTAGATGTGGAAAGGGTAGGAACATGTATAGGTAAAGGATAAGTAGTAAAAGTTGATATAGGTGTGATATTTGTTGATATGATATGTTCGAATAAGGAGTGGGAATAATGTCTAAGGTAGGAACATGCGGATTCGGTGAGATGAGATCTTGATTGACCGTGTTAACAAAGATGTAGCATTTGATAGTTGAGATGTAAAATGGGTGGCTTTATTTTTGTGGTTGATTATGAAAATATTGTGTAATTATGTCGAGGATTGGCTAGGTAAAGTGGTGGAGATTTCCATTTTGATATCCCCTTGATTTATAAGTTTTGGATACAATCTTTGAAGGAATGACACTTCTCAATGTTGAACTTTTACTCAATGATATTTACAATAGTGGATTTTGATACCAAATAGGCTTGGGTTGGGAATCATCCACAAGTCGTATAGGAGGAAGTTGGATAGAGTGTACTACCATCAACTTATCAAATACCGAACTATATCATTCTCCTAAGGGAGTGTAGTTGGGAGATGGTCTAAGGGCTTGTTGTTGAGGACACATGCTAGATGTAGGTATGGATGAGGATTTAATAGCCACGATATTGGTCGCACCCTCAAATGTGCCATTATGTGTGGATGGTTTAGTAAATTCAATTTTAGGTTTGGTCGATTTGAGTTTAAGAGGACCTTGTTCAATGGCATGGGTTTCAATTTTGTGAGCCATTATGAAAGCTTCATCAAAGGTTTGGAATGATTGGATTTGCATGGTATATGATATATTTTTCACACATGAACACAAGAATATTTCAATGAGTTTGGTTTGTGGAAGAGAGAAGGATAGTTGGTTTATAATGCCATGCCATCGTGTGACGAAGTCCATGATGGACTCGTTGTCAAACTATCGGATGGTCTATAGGTCAGAAATAGTGATTTTGTGTGCAATGTTAATCAAAAAGTGTTCTAAAAATAGTTGTGCAAGTTGGGCGAAGGAGAATATAGAATGTTGCGAGATACTGTTGTATCAATCCAACGTGGGACCGGAAAAGGACATGGGGAATTACAAAGCGGTAGGTCTTGATAATGTGTAATAAGATAACATGCGTATTTGAATGCACGAAGATGATGATGGGTATCTTCCTTGTTGTTGAACTTATTGAAATTAGGAAGTTCCCAATGAGTAGGGTAAGGTTTGATAGGAACCTACGGATGAATCTGTTCATTACATATTTATTCGTAGGATAATGGAACTTTGGTTTCCAAGGTATCGACTTCTATACTAGCCATCCTATTCATCAAAACGTGAATAGGAATGTTTGACATGATGTTAGGTTGGGATTGGATTGGTTGTGTGGCATGAAATGTAGCTTGATAAGGTAGATGATATGTTTGTGGATTTGTGGGTGTTTAGGGAATCATTTGATAAGGTGATTGATTAATTTATAGATGTGCGGGAGTTTGAGAATTCATTTGATAAGGCAATTTATTAACTTGTGAATGAGGTTTTTGTGGAATCGTTTGATAAGGATTAATATATGTCATTGGTTGAGATGGGATATGTTGTTGCAATGATTGGTGTTGAGAAATAGGGATGTGATGTGATTTTTGAAGTTGCGTAGGTTGTTGTGGTAAACGATAAACATGGATATAGGTGTTAAGGGGTTGGGATGGTTGGAGCATATGGTGGGTAGGAATGTAAGTGTGAAGAGGTTGATATGGTTGGATAGGCATACTAGTAGCGATAGAATGGATGTGGGGGAATAGGATCCACCAAATGAGTGGGTTGATCGGATTGAGAAATTGTGGGAGATTTACGAAGTAAGAAGTCATAAATGGGGTTAGAAGGAGGTCCAAGAGTTTCTAAAGGAGCGAGAGATGTAGTTGGTCTAGAAAGGTTAGACTGATGAGAGATACGAGGATTCGTTTTAGGATGGGGACAATTTTGGATGACATGGTACTCATAAGGAGAGATACTAGAGGCAGGGGGTTGGGTAACCAAAGGTATGGTCTCAAGTGTGGAATCTTGTTGGGAGATATCATTAGGGGAAGAGATTTCATTTTATGGATTAGATTGTTGTTTTTTTAGTTGAGAAAGAGTGATATTAGGTGTGAAATAGCCGAACATTTGTTAATGTAATTTATTAACAAACAAATCAAGCTATAAGTTTCTTATCAAAATGATTAATTAAAATATTTGAAAAGAAAATAAAATTGGATGATGAAGGCTCCTAAGGAATGACAATCTAAGGCTGGTTTCCAGTAGTCTTGGCTAGGGAGAGTCTCGAGTGATTTCCTATTGGGTGATGAAATCGCAATAGCCAATCGGGTAAGGAGATGTTTTGATGTGTTTATTTAGGTGCGTAAATTTTAGGATGTGTGTGGTAATGTGAGATGTGGAAGGTTAAACCCCTATTTAAACTATCTAATCAAGCGGATGCGAGAAAAGAAAGGTTCTTTTTAGACCAAAATTGAAATGTGAAGTTCGATGCAGAAAATCCCTAGGAAAGGGATATTACAATGCAAAAAGGAGAAAATAGGGAAAATAAGGAATACCTATAGAATGCTTTCCCCTGTTATTTGATTACACGTGATAATGACGTATTTAAAAGCAATAATCACTCCATGTGGAGGGGGCGTCTGGTACCCTAAAATGGCACCATTCACGATTGTGGATGGGGTTGGTGAAAGGAGACTTGTAGCATGTTTATGGTTTAGCAATTGATCTTTGATGGCAGAATTTTGCGGTCGCAACATCATAGACGTTACCCTACAAAAAAATGTAACTAGCTAATGTGGTTAAGAAAAAATGATATAAATGTCATAAATATTTTGTTTACAAAAAGTGTCGTCGTAAAAAATAAAAATAATTAATCTAATTAATTAACAAAATTGTAGTTCAAGGTTCCTAGTCGATTAGAGTAATTAAGATACAAAAACTAATTGATAGACAATAAACTAGAAAATAAACTAGTGAATGATAACTTTATGAAATAAATGATCAAATAAATCATGAAATACTTTAAGTGATTATAAATGATAAATGATAAAATAAACAATGGAATGAAATTAAAAATATAGAATGAACAATGGAATGAGATATTTTTGTTTTGTTTTTTATTACTTGAATGATAGAGAAGACGTTATAAACAATGTATTCAAAGGTCGATCATGAAATTCAAACAAGTTGTTAAATGGTGATCACCCTAAATTTCATGTACATTAAGAGACAAAGATAAATTAAAATTTTCTAAATGAATAGCTAAAAACATGTTGTGGTATAGTGGTGGCCAGCCAAATTAGGAGGAAGCAGATCGCGGGTTCCATTTTGGCTAGAACCATGTGAACTGCGTGATCATTAGGAGTAGTTGTTAAATGGTTCGGTGTGTTAAGTTAGATTGGACAATGGTCCGTTGGTCCGTTGGTTTGTAGTGGAAATGGGGGTGATTGGTCAAGATGAAAGGGAATGGGTCGGTGGGATGTGGTGGCCAAGTATGAAGTGGAGATCCAAACTCCCACTAACTGTATTTCTGCAATCTATACAATGTTGTCTCATAGACGAGGGCATGTCATAGCTGATGAATCAAAGCCTGGGATGGTCGTACTACACATGGACATGTCTCTTCACTTGTATGATGACATAATAAGAATCATAGAAAGTATAAATTAAAAATATATAATTGGCTATGGTGCTACAAACATTTTTATAAACATGTTGTAAATAATTGTAAGCCAATTTCTATAAAGAGACTTTACAATCACTACCCACAAAGATTTGTGTGAATTTGAAACTGAGCTGGAAACAGTTGGAAGCATAAAACATCAAAATCGTGTGAGTACAAGTACTGAAGTTGATGTGAAGGAAGATGAAAACAAGTTCAATTGGTTTGAGCAATGGTATCATGTTGCACCAGAATATGATCTGGATAAGAGGGTGCCTCATGCATTCACCATGTCAGGGCTTGAAATTGTTGTGTGGTGGTCAATTTTGGGTTCCAGGGTGGAAGCAATATGTTGAGAATGATTCTAGGTTTGTATGGGATTAATGGAGAGTAGAAAGTTAGGATGTGAGGTGGATGAGTAGGGATGGTACAACCTAGAGCCGAGTTTGGATTGAGAGTCAAGTGGAAGGTAAGGGAACAGAGTAGGAAGCTCAAAGTGAGGGAAGCAACTAAGCTAGCTTGGTGAGGGGCATTGGGTGAAGTTGAGTGGCTTGGAGTGAGAGAGGCTGGGATTTTGGGAAGCATGGAGTTGAGTGTGGATAGAGTTTGGAATGGTGATATGGAATGGTATGGCCAAGTGGGAGAGGTAGATGACAAAATTGAGGGGAGTGGGTAGATAGGTTGGCCAAGTGGGATACAAGTTGAGAGGAAGGGAGATGGGTGATAGGGAGTGATGAGTAAGGATCTCATGGGGAGGGGTTGATGAGTAAGTGGAGGGGATGTGGTCGGGTCGATAAAATGTTAACAGTGTGGGGAAGAGGTGTAGAATGCGAGAGAGAGGTAGGTGGGAAGGGAGATGCGACGAGGAAGAAAATTACTCGGTCGGGAGCTTGGGTAGAGGAGAGATGTTGGAGCTCGGGAATTAGGGAGTCGGTTGGGAGGTGAGTAAGTTGAGTCGGGAGAGAGGTGGTGAGTGGGGTGAGGGCTACGTGGAGTTAGGACCATGGAGGACCCGGTAGGGAAGTGGCGGAGCTGGCCGGGTGAGGTGTTTTGGGGACAGAGTGGAGGGTTATGTTGAGTCATGGCTGTGTTGAGTTGGTGAGGATGGAGTTAAGGAAGGGGAAGCTTAGTGAGGGGTTGGGGAGTGAGGTGGAAGAGAGATGGATTAGCTCGAGGAGTTAGGTAGGGAAATGGGTATTGTTGTCACCAAATCACTACACCCTCCAAATGGTCAAGATGTGAATAGGACATTCGGTGTGATTGGGACACATGGGATCACCTCTCAAGCTATGAGACTTGGGCTCAAAGTGAACCTCCGAAGAAGGCCAACTTCCTCTTCCTAAACTAAGTGATGTACTACTCCTAGTGTAATAAAATGATTATCTAGTCCTATGCTAACATTTTTATGGGTTTTAGGGAAAGAGGGTTGCAAGAAATGAAACTATACTAGGGATGGTGATGCACCAAATAAAGGGTGTTTCCAGACTCAAGAAGGGTTAATTTGAAGAGGGTGTGTGCACCACAAGTCAACTTCACCTACTACAACTCAGAGAGGGTATGAGATACCACAGACTAGGAAGCATGCATTCCCTTTGCTAAACTCGATCGGGAAAAATAATCTATCAGTCTTCCAGTGAAGAAAGATGAACTTGGGAAGGGCGAATGAACACCACAACTCAAATGCATGCAATACTTCACCACTTGATAAGCACAGAACTCCAAGAACCTGCAATAGAAACTTAAACTTGCACAGTGTACCTGCAAGTATGAGAAAGGCACAAAGAAGCATAGAAGGATGAAAGGACCAAGATTAGTCACAAAACACACACTTTTATTGCTTCAATAACATGAACAATGCATCATACATTCAGAAGAGGCAATGGTTTCCATCACAATCTTGAAAGGAGGCTTGAAAGTTCCCTCAGCATACAAGAACAACTTACAGAAGAGAGAGGACTCTTGAAAAACATACACTTGCCTAAGATGTCTAACTGTCCAACTTGTCTGACCTGTTGGAACCCTTTGAAATGAGCTTCCAACTTACATTTATAGAAGAATATGTGAGAAAGAAGAGAAAAGGTCATAATTACATTCCTAAATTAAAGGCTCATGATGTATTTATTACGTTAATTGAAACACTTGAGAAGGTTCCATCATGGGTCATTAATTGCACCGATGACCTAGTCTTCTCAATTAATTAAAAGAATATTTAAATAATAATAATAATTAAAATATTTAAATAAAAATATCAAATTAATTAAAATAATGGTGGAACACCCATTAACTTGTTTGACTTGAAGATGGAGGGGTCATGAAGAAATGACAAAAATGAGTTTGACTCGGTGGTTGGCTCGCCGAGCCAACTCATCAATTTGGGCTCGACTTCCTCCAATAAGCCCTTTCACATCGCCACGACCATCACCAAGTTCTGAGCAACATACCAAACTCACTGAGCTCCCAATCTCCATTCTTCTCACCTCTTCTAATGCTCATTATTAGGTTACTCAGACTGAAACTT
The DNA here is from genome assembly GCA_018340775.1 of Taxus wallichiana var. yunnanensis. Taxonomy (NCBI): domain Eukaryota; kingdom Viridiplantae; phylum Streptophyta; class Pinopsida; order Cupressales; family Taxaceae; genus Taxus; species Taxus wallichiana. Next base: position 131,763,540 of record CM031235.1, read on the forward strand.
GGCTCATCCTAAGTTACTTATTTTCCTGACAACCGAGCTTGATCTCTATCGACCAAAGACTCGCACGAGTTTAGTTTGTCGTGATCTCTTTTGAATTTTTATTTTGGAATTAAGGCTTGATGAAATAAACAAAGTTAATTAGAATGAATAATTGAGATTTCATTCGAGCTATTCACTCGACTTATTTCCCATCCAAGTGTTCCCAATTCAACTCAAATGGCTAAACTCGATTATTTGAATCCTTCAGTGAGCTTTCTCCCAAACTCATTTTTGACATGAACCGTGTCTTAGGCTTATGCAGATGGCTTATGTGGTGAATTCTTTCCTCCGAGGCACTTGACACCTAGATCGGTTCCTCGAGCCATTCCAATTTGAACCTCTTGCTCGCTATGGATACCTCACCGTGCGCCAAGTACCGAGCTCCACTGCCTTCATTCTTAGAGTCATCCTTACACGTTTGTGTGCTCAACTAGCATTTTTATTCTCGAGCCTTTACCATTTTCTGATGATGTATCCATGCAAACCATTTTCTATAAACTCTTTAACCTCACTCGCACACTTTATTTTTCAATTGGCTCTACAATGATTCTTCTTGATTCAGACTTGGCATTTAATCTATGAATACTTCACCACAAGATTAGTTTTCTTGTCATTTCTGAATGAGATCTTCATTCAAAGATGGCTTGTCATGATTCTTTCCTACACTAGGCTATCTACCTACTAAAATCTTAAAACAAGTTAAGCTTTCCTCCATTTGACTTGTTATGACTACAACTTCTCCTAAGCCTCATTGTTTCAATTGTTTACTCGCAGAACATCTTGCTTTCTCCTCTACACTCCATGTGAGGTGAACTAAAACAAACATGTTCTGATGAGTCATCGAGTCCTTTTTCCAAGCCATTCCAATGGCTCACCTAATGATACATGTTCAAAGTTTGAGCTTGGCTTGACACCCCCACTTTTGACTCGGACCATCCATTGTCTTCGTATGCCACAGAGTCAATTCAACGATACAACTTGTCACTATCAATGCATCCTTTCCATCAAGTGATGCAGCCATGGCTAAAATGTATTGATGAGCTCGCTTATGTCCCCTTCCATTATCCATGAGAAACTTAGACACCATTAATATCTTCTTCATCGTGACCATCCTGGGCTTTCTGTTATACCAAGTTGAGCTACTCACCATTTTGCATTTCCATCGATCTAACAATTTCCCACTTCGATTTGATCTTTCCCAGACATTTTCCTTGGTCCCCACGTTTGGCATCATAGTTACATAGGTTTGCAGCTCATTCCATCCCTTATAGCTAGTTGTTTAACATTTCTGGCACCCTGCATGGATATCCTCTCAGTCGCCGAGTTTCTATAATGCTCTTTACATGAAATCACTCCCACTAGCTTGGATGGCTACAACGAAGCTCAAAATCCAAGCTTACTGCTCACTTCTTCAATTTTTACGCAATGAACTATGAGCTTGCCATTTCATCTTCACCCTAAATGACATGAGGTACTCCTCCTTGTGATCCCTCTCATGCCACGTTGCTACCTAGCACCGAGCTTCACACTCCACATTGAATGGTCTTCGTTACATAATTCTATGACTACCCTTTGGGTTTTCTTGCCACTTGGATTGATCTCAACACCAGATACGTACTAATCAAAATATTTGCGTGGAAGACATTAATTCATTTTAATGGTTCCTTGTGGAATTCTCCATACAACATCACATTAATTCATTTGAGTTTGGTTGAGCCCAAAAGGGTTGGGTCTCCCATGTTCTCCGAATTACCTTCCGAGTGACTCGGGACCACCACGTAGCCGAGTTGACAGGTTATGTGTGGATAAAGTAGTTTGAATTTCCTTGGTTCAAATGACTTGAATATCCCCCATTTGATGCCAAATCCTCCTTTCTCCAAGTCAAATTGGCATGGCATTTGTATCAAGAAAGTCTGCAGGATATGAGTGGGAATCTTGGACTTATGAATCCATTTTGCCATACATTGCCTTGTCAAGTTGGTTCCCAATTCCCATTTCTTGACTTGGTCATACCACCCCAAATCTCTCACACATGGAATTATTTCTTTGGCTTTCCATCCACGAAAACCCACTTAGCATTAGGCTTTCCGAATTCTCATTTTAATCAAGTAACTCATGAATACTTTAGTGCGGGGTTGAGGCATCATTTTTCCCACCCGACTAGATGAAGAGCTGAAAATATCCCACGAGTAGAACTTTCATGTTGGCACTCCATCATAGCACTTCCACCTGGCCATGGATCCCTGAAATTCCCATAGCTTGATGAGCTATGTTTGTCTCACCACGGACCTTAGACACCGAGCGCGACTCATTAATATTTGATGTCGATCCATTGATTCGAGTCCCACCTATTCAGGTAAGTTACTCACTCCATACATTAATCAAAAGAGCTCAGAGTGAGCCAACCTTTTCCATTCAATTGTGACCACTGAGCTTGTTTTTATCCAAGTCATTCCATTCATTCACACTAGCGAGATAGTTCTTCGTGCTTGCATTCACAAGGAATCTCCGTATTGTAATACCTTTAACTCTCAAGGTATTTTATAGCTCAATCTAATCATAATTAACTTGGCCCATTCCGAGTACTACTTTCCTCGCATCCAGTCACGAGCATCATGCCTATGAGCCACTCTTGCAAACCCAATTCGCTTGATAATCTACTCATGCCCGAGCTATGCCAATGCCTCATCCGAATTCTCCCATGACTGAATGCCAAGTCAATATCTTAAATGTTGATATCCTTGTTTATAGTTTGTCCTTCTAAGTCATATCAAGAGATCTCAATGATTCAAACACCGAGCTCCTGATTCTACACATTAATTTTAGAGCACCTCCCCAGATAGCAAAACAAGCTCAAATGATTTTATCTAAATTTTGAATTTTACGGGACTCTTATGTACTTTGGGAAAGTTTTGAGCCTCCGAGACACATAAGAAGGAAAAATAACTAAAGATAATTAAAAATGATCTTGAATCTTCGGAACATTGTAATTATTCTTTAAAGCACAAATATTTTTTATGTAAGCCCCAATTTCTTTCGTGAAGCTTTCCCTGCTCCTAAGGTCTTATGTACCCACGTTGTCCAATTTTATTCCAAGGGCAAAATTGGATAACATTTTTGGCGACCTCTCGGGGATGATTTCCTGCTAAGTATGATTCCAATAGCCTTAAGTTATCCATTGGGCATGGAGTCTATGTTGAAATCCTAAATGTAATATGATTTTCTTTGACACATCCTAGAATCCCCTTGTGCATAGCCGATATCCTGGAACTCCCTGGAATGCTAAGCATGAGGTATACTTGAATCTGTTGAATGCTTGACATCTATGGAACACTAATTTTTTTTTTTATGAAGCAAATGTTGAACTCTTATGGAAACCTTGAACCTTCCTTCTCCTGACACCTTCCAATGATGAAACAATGTGCATAACAACACAAAACATAGCAACAAGGAAAGCAAAAAACAACAACACACAACAATGTGCATAAGCACTAAGAGGAAAACACATAATTTAACTATATAGGGGGTGGAACAGCTTCTCAAAACAAGCTTTGAGATGTATCCCATTCACATGAATGGGAAATTCTTCTCCATTGAGCCTAGATAGATGAAATGAATTTTCCTCTTTGCAACTTGTGATGATGTATGGCCCACTCCAGAGAGCATCAAACTTGGCATGCCTTCCTGGTTTGGCCCTGTTGTCATCCCATTTGAGAACTAAATCTCCCTCTTGAAAATGCCTGTCGAACACCTTCTTGTCAAAATATTTCTTAACTTGAGCCTGATGCTGCTCCAAAGTTTTCATGGTCTTGTCTTGTACTTCCTCTAATTCTATGAGTTTAGAAAACCTTCTTTGTCGTCAGAGGATCACTCTCTATAACTTTGAGTTGATGAGCTAACTCCAAAGAAGGTAACTCCAATGAGAGCGGGAGTTTTCCTCTCTTCCATATACAAGAAACGAAAGGAGAATTTCTGATGGCCTTTTTAGGTGTGATCCGATCTGCCCATAAGGTGTTCTTAAGCTGTGTATGCCAAGTCCTCTTGTTAGTTTCCATTGTGCACTTAATAATCCTTATGAGGTTTTTGTTACTAGACTCACCAATCTGTTTCCTTGTAGATAGTAATTGGATGAAGTTTTGAGGTATACCCCATTTTTAACGAGCCATTCACTTAATTTCATACCAAGAAAAGGCAAAGCATGTTGTCTAAAATGACTTTAAACGGAACACCAAACCTCGTCATTATACCCTCTAAAAATCTATAATTGCCTTTTCATTGCTCTCTTTTAATGCTACTTTGCCTCTTTCCATCGAGTCAAATAGTCTCTTGCAGTAAGGACCCATTTATGTCCGTCACTGATGGAGGATTAATCATTCCGATGAAGTCCAACCCCCATTGAACAAAGGGTTGATCCACTTGAATTGGATGTAGCGAAAGAGCTGCCAACTTCTTGCCTTACTCGTGAAAAAGGCAAATTCCTTACATTTCCTTACCCGAGAGATGGGTATCCTTGAATAAATCTAGCCAATAGGAGCTAGCTCATATGGTCTTGGTAGCTATTGTTCATGTGGAATAATGTCCTCCCGGATAGGCCATTATGAAACTCTTCCAAGATATCTTACTTACCTGTTCCAGTCCTACGCACCGAAGGAGAACGCGTTCAAATATTTTTGAAAGAGAACACTATCTACCAAAATATATGGAATAGATTGAAGACGCAAAAGTTCGTATTTGGTTTTTATCCATGTTTTTCGGATATGCTCATAAGAAGAGGAAATTCTTCATTTTGGATAACTGAGACGACTTGATCAACATTCTCATCGGTATTTAGGAGTGTCACGTCCTCATTACCTTTTGACTCCATGTCTCGCAGCAAGTTCTTGACACACAAACCCTTACCTCTGACAAGTTTAGTGACTTTGATGTACATGTCATACTCCATTACCTTCGTGATCCATCTAACATGCTTTTCGTTCATTTCTTTGTTTAGCAAAAACTCCTTGACACCTGGATGAGACACCATCAGATGAATCTTGTTGTTGGACAACATGTGCTTGAATTTCTTCAAATCTTGAATAACTACAAAGACTTGTTTTTAATTGAATGAGTATTTGAACTTGTAGTATTTGAGGGATTGACTGAAGAAAGCAATTGGTTGCTCCATCAGGTTGTTTTTTTGTTGGTGAGGATCCCTGAAATGCTCTCTTGACCTGCAAAATCATAAAGGATAAAATCTTTATCAAACTTAGGGTTCACTAGTGTGGGAGCTTGAGAAATTGTTGTTTTGATGGCTTTGAAGCTTTCTCATCCTTCCTTTGTCCATGAGAATGGCATGTTTTTCTTCAGCATGGCTGTCAGTGGTTTAGCCAATGTCACGAATTGAGGGATGAATCTCCGCACTAAATTTATGGTTCCCAAAAAACTCTGGAGGCCCTTCCTATGACTTGGGAGAGATAAGGACATAATCAAAAAAATCTTGGCTGGATTGATTGATAATCCTTCCACTGAAACAACATGCCCCAACAAATTTCCCTTATGCACTTTGCAAAAATGCATTTCTTGGGGTTAAGTGAAACCCCAAATTCCCTACACCTTCAAAAACTTTCCTTAGATGCGTGATGTGATCTTCTGCATGCTTAGAGTATACAGTTATATCATCAAGGTAAACCAAAATAATATTGTTGATTAGTCCCTTAAATGCCATGTCCATGGCTCTTTGGAAAGTAGCCCCGACATTGGATAATCCGAATGGCATTTTATTGTAGGCATACGTGCCCCACTTGGTAGTGAAAGCCATTTTGAATTGGTCGATTCTTAGACTAGGATTTGATTGTAACCCGAATATCCATTGAGAAAAGAAAATCTTTGAGCTCCTGCCACCGTTTGAAGGATCTGCTCCATCGATGGAAGAGGATAATGGTCTTTTAATGATGCACGATTCAAATCCTTGAAATCTACGCATAACCGGATCTCTCCGTTCTTCTTCCTCACGAGCACCAAATTGGCTACCCATGAGGAATGCTTGATGGGAAAAATTATACAGCCTCGATGAGCTTGGTTAGCTCCTTTCTCATTAGTGGCTCAATTTTGGGATTAATTGGTCTCTATTTCTGATGAACTGGCTTAGCATTAGGATCCAGTTTGATGGTATGTTGGGCTAGACCTGGATCAAAACCATGCAGATCTTTATAGCTCCATGCAAATATGTCATGATACTCTTGACAAAGTTTGATGAAAGCTTATTTCTCTTCAGAAGTACACACTTTTTGATATTAAGAAACTTTGCATTTGATACTTGAATTCCTCAAAATATTCTTCTTTGACCACCATGTTAGGGCTTTGTCTTTTGGATTGGTCATCCGAATTGAAAATGGATTCCAAAGTGACCAAAACTTTTGGTAACTTGTTGCTTTTCAATTGGATAATTTTCTCACCATATGACTCCTGCAACTTATCTTGATTTTTGCAGCAAACTCTACCTCTTCTTATAGGAAGAGGACAATTTGTTGTCACTTTATCGAACACTTGCCAACTACTCACATTATTAGGGACTTCTGGTCGAACCACCATTTTAACAAATTTCTTCCCTTCTTTTATGATATCAAGTGGTATGTTATATTGCAAACCAATTATAGCAAGCCTATCTGCATCTTGATTTTGATCTCTAGGAACTACATGGATCCCAAAAGCTTCAAAATCTTCAATCAGGTCCTAGACTCGGTTCTTGTATGATCTTAAAAGATCATTTTTAGATGCACTACGTGCTAAAAATTGATGAACAACTAACTCACTATCTCCAAAAATAGTTAGCGCTTTGATTCCCTTCCTTTGGGCTAGCTGAATTCCTTACACAAGAGCCTCGTATTCAGCAACATTGTTAGTGTGACTTAACTGCAACCAGAAAGATGAGAAGTACTTAACTCCCTCTAGAGAAATTAACATAACACCAACATTGGATCCATTATTACTTCTTGAACCATCGAAGAACAATTTCCACAATCCTTTAGAATCACTTGGTGTTTTGACAAGTTGTGGTATGATCGTATCTTCTTCATGGATACAGTAGGTACCTAATCCTGTTTCTTCCAAGACAAGCAAACCAACTTCTTCTTCTACCAATACATTAGTGTAGGGATCGTACTGATGATCTCTACTTACTTCATCTAGCAAAGTATCAGGGACTTCTTCAATAATGGTGGTTGGTTCATGATCGGCATCTTCCTCTTCTGGATCGTCGATTGTGTAATTTCCATTTATGGGACTAGTAGTGTAGGGTTCTACATGATTATGGCAGATTGGTTCTGCCCTTATAGTTACTTTGGTTCCATATCAAGTCTTGAGAATCATATGTGACCAATCGGCCGATAGGTAACCACCCATCTTGGCGGTGAAATCCCGTGATAGGAAGATGGCAAAGAGGGGAGGGAGATCAATGACCGATATATCTTGGGTGAATGACAAACTTGGGCATGCATGGATGGTAAGTTGAAGTCCTTTGATAACCCCAATAGTCTTAACAATTGTGCCATCCAGCTGAACAACCCCTCTTGTAACTGGCACATATTGTATGCCTAGTACATCTGTAATTTTTTTAGGCATGACAGAGCTACTGGCACTAGAATCGATCATGCAATTATGTACCAGGTGGTCGCTAATGATAAGGAAATGTAGAATTGCGGTGGTTTTTTTACCGTAGGAATAATTTTCCCTTCCGATTGACACAAACTTGTAGCAGTTGTCACTCCATGGCTTGGTGATCTGCTGGTTGTACCAAAACTGTTCAGAGCTTCTCGCAACATGTTTCTTTAAGAAGGGATCAAGAGTGCGTCCCACATGGTAACACTTAGATTGGTTTTCTTCATTTGTTCTACTATGCTGAAGGGAATCACTCCTACTTTGATGACACTTTTTTGGGCATTGGGGTCCTCCTTTGGAAAATGTTTGTTGGGTACCGTGATGCCTGGAGAACCATCTTTCCCTGGGCGTGGCTAGCGTGGCATTTACGGTGATTTCTTTCCCACATTTTTATCAACTGCCATTTGTAACCCAGGTTGAGAAGTGGACACTTGATCAGCTTCAGGAGGTTGAGGCTCCATTTCTCTCTTCTTGGAACGAGTGTTTGCTACCACTGATGAGGAATCTGTATTCAACCCACAAAAATCTTTTGCTTGCTAGTTTAGCAAAGCGGATTCTTCAGGTGCCTACGGTTGATCTGCTGCTTCTTGCGTAGATGAATTTTTTGTTAAATATGAAGGGGAAAATACACTTTGAACCATAAGGGCCTGGCTAAGAACTCCATTGGGACAAAGATTTTGATTTTGGGGTTGAGAACAAGGATAGCACCATTCGTAGTCTTGAACTAGATTATTCTTAATGGTACTATTATAGCTCTAGATGAGCTAGCTGCAAGAGGGTTCCAAAAGTTCAAGGGCCTGACATTTGCAACTTGACTTGTAGTTTGATTTTGAGGCTGATTGTTCCCTTGAAAAGGAGGATGGTTAGCCTAATACTGCTGATTTTGTGGTTGATATGGACGATTGTATTGAAATTGTTGCCTCTTGAGTGTAATGAGCTCATTTCAAAATTTTGTAATAGCGACTTGACTTCAAATAGGTCATTTGAAGATGTAGGGGAAGATTGAGATGGTTTCTTGTAGTCTATTAGAATAGGAGCAATGATAGGCTGATGATTCATAAAATCTGGAGAAAAGGGCATTGGTGGCCCTGGAGCTATCTTTCCAGCCTGAATCAAAGAATTCTCTACTCTTATGGAAACTTCGTAAGCATCGGGAAGTTTAGTCCCTCTGATGGACTGGATCATAACTACTACATTGATAATCAAGGCTCGAAATAGTACAAGAATGCATTATGTGCGTAAGGATTTACAAGTGCCAGAATCCTATTCCGAGTCTGTGGAATCGGAAGTTGAAATCACTCATGTAATCTTGGGAAGCTCTCTTCATGGTAGTGAGTTGTTCCAAAAGTGATAGGTGATAACTTTTGTCTTGAAATCTGTTTACATATATTTTCTCCCAACTCTTCCCAAGTTGTTATAATGCCAACACCTAACTGCGAAACCATTGAAGTGCTTTTCCCTTAAAAGAGGTAGCAAGAAGTCTAACTACAACATTGTCTTATGTGATATTATGTATTGCATAGATGTTGGCTACATCAAAGATATGCTCCACTTTGGAGTAATGTGAGTTTCCTTGTGTAGAAGGGTAAACTTTTGAGTGCCACAACAGGTATAGGGTCACATTGAGCCAACATAAGAGGATTGCTTGCATTGAAAGGGGGAAAAACTTGGTTCCTCACCATAGCAATGAAAGGTTGATTGTTCTTGGGTGGAGGAAACCTTCCATAAGGAGGAGTTGAATGACCCCTACTAGGTAAATCTGCAACTGGGGATGTGGAAATGCCTCTTCTTCTTCTCTTTGGAGGAGACAAGGAAAGTTCGATATGCTGATAATTTCCTTTCTTTGAAGAAGCTCTTGTCTGAATTCTTCACATAAGTTAATGCACTGAGATTTGGAATCCATAGATATAGATTCGCCAGGTACTTTGACTTGTGCAAGTGAGAAAAGAAGTACCAACTCGCTCCCACCGGGCATTCCAAAAACTATTGTCGCCAAATCAATGCACCCTCCGAATGGCCAGGATGTGAATAGGATGTTCGGTGTGATTGGGACACATGGGATCACCTCTCAAGCTATGGGACTTGGGCTCAAAGTGAACCTCTGGAGAAGGCCGGCTTCCTCTTCCTAAACCAAGTTTTGTACTACTCCTAGTGTAATAATTACATGATTAACTAGTCCAAATTAATTACATTTCATTCCTAAATTGAAGAAAAAGGGTATGTGAGAAAGAAGAGGAAAGGTCATAATTACATTCCTAAATTGAAGGCTCGTGATGTATTTATTACAGAAGGGTTAATTGAAACACTGAGAAGGTTCCATCATGGGTCATTAATTTCTGATGACCTAGTCTTTTCAATTAATTAAAAGAATATTTAAATAATAATAATAAATATTATTATTAAAATATTTAAATAAAAATATCAAATTAATTAAAATCTTGGTGGGACCCCCTTAATGGTTTGACTCCAAGATGGAGGGCATGAAGAAATGACCAAAATGAGTTTGAATCGGTGGTTGGCTCACTGAAACAAATCATCAAGTTGGGCTCGAGTTCCTCCAACGAGTCTGGTCACATGCCACGACCATTGCCGAGTTCCGAGTAACATACCGAACTCACCGAGCCCCCAATCTGCATCGAGCTCTTCTCACCTCTTCTAATGCTCATCATTGGGTTACCATCGGACTTACAACTCGGCTCATCCTAAGTCACTTATTTCCCTAACAACCGAGCTTGCATCTCTATCGACCGGTGACACGGTACGAGTTTAGCTTGTCGAGCTATCTTTTGAATTTTGAGTTTGGCATTAAGGCTTGATGAAATAAACAAAGTTAATCAAATGAATTACTGAGTAGTTGCATGCTTGAGCTATTCACTCGACTTGGTTCCCATCCAAGCATTCCCCAACTGATTCACTCGGTGAATGGTGAATGGCTCAACTCGGTTATCTGAATCCTTCATGTGAGATTTCTCCCGAACTCATTTTTGATGTGAACCATGTCTTGGGATTATGCAGATGGCTTATGTGGTGAATTATTTCCTCCGAGGCACTTGACACCTAGATTGATTCCTCGAGCCATTTCAATTTTAACCTCTTGCTCACTATGGATACCTCACCGTGCACCAAGTACCGAGCTCCACTGCCTTCATTCTTAGAGTCATCCTTACACGTTTGTGTGCTCAACTAGCATTTTTATTCTCGAACCTTTACCATTTTCTGTGATGTATCCATGCAAACCATTTTCTATAAATTCTTCGACCTCACTTGCACACTTTATTTTTCAATTGGCTCTGCAATGATTCTTCTTGATTCAGACTTGGCATTTAATCCGTGAATACTTCACCACAAGATTAGTTTTCTTTTCAGTTCATGAATGAGATCTTCATTCATTCGGCGTGGCTCAGTCATGATTCTTTCTGCACTAGGCTATTTTCCTACTAAACTCTAAAAACAAGTTAAGCTTTGCCTCCATTCACTTGCTATGACTTCCAACTTCTCCTAAGCCTCATCGTTTTGATGTTACTTATCGCAGAACATCTTGCTTATTCCTCTACACTCCATGCGAGGTGAACTAAAACAAACATGTTCTGATGAGCCCTCAAGTCTTTTCTTGAGCCATTACAATGGCTCACCCGATGATACATGTTCGGTGTTTGAGCTTGGCTCGACACTCTTCAACTTTCACTCGGACCATCCATTGTCTTCGTATGCCACAGAGTTAATTCAATGATATAACTTGTCACTATCAATGCATCCTTTCCATCGAGTGACGCAGCCATGGCTAAAATGTATTGATGAGCTCGCTTATGTCCCCTTCCATTATCCATGAGAAACTTAGACACCATTAATATTCACCATCCTCACGGATTTACTTTTATACGAACTTTTTGATTCGAGCTACTCTCCATTTTGCATTTCCATCGATCTCTTAATTGCCCAATTTGATTTGATCTTTCCCATACATTTCCTTGGTTCCCACATTTGGCATCATAGTTACATGACTTTGCAACTCATTCCATCCCTTATATCTAGTTGTTTAACATTTACCAATCATACCATGTTGATGGATATCCTCTCAATTGAACCGAGTTTCCTATAATGCTCTTTACATGAAATCACTCCCACTAGCTTGGATGGCTACAACGAAGGTTCGAAATCTGATCTTACTATTCACCTCTTCAATTTTTACGCAATGAACTCGTGAGCTTGCCATTTCATCTTCACCCTAAATGGAATGAGGTACTCCTCCTTACGATCCCTCTCATGACACGTTTCTTTACCTAGCACCGAGCTTCACACTCCACATTGATCCCGGGTCTTCATTACATAATTCTATGACCGACCTTTGGGTTTTCTTCCACTTGGATTGATCTCAACACCAATACGTCTCGATCGAGATATTTGTGTGGAAGACATTAATTCATTTTAATGTCTCCTCATGGAATTCTCCACACAACATCACATTAATTCATTTGAACGACTCAGTTGAGACCAAAAACCTCGGCTGGGTCTCCCACATTCTCTGACTTACCTTCCGAGTGACTCTGGACCACCACATAGCCGAGTTGATAGATTCTATGTTGATAAAGTAGTTGTAATTGCCTTGTTTCAAATGACTTGAATATCCCCATTTGATGCCAAATCCTCCTTTTTCCAATTCAAATTGGCATGGCGTTTGTATCAAGAAATTCCGTAGGATATGAGTGGGAATCTCAGACTTATGAATCCATTTTTCCATACATTACCTTGGCAAGTCAATTCCCAATTCCTGCTTCTCGACTTGGTCATACCGCCCCAAATCTCCCACACATGGAATTCCTTCTTTGGCTTGCCATCCATGAAAACCCACTTAGCATTAGGCTTTCCGGATTCCCATTTTAAGAAAATAACTCATGAATACTTTAGTGCGGGTTGAGGCATTATTTTTCCCACCCAACTAGGCAAAGAGCTAAAATATCCCACGAGCAGAACTTTCATGTTGGCACTCCATCATAGCACTTCCACCTAGCCATAGACCCCTAAAATTCCCATAGCTTGATGAGCTATGTTTTTCTCACCACAAACCTTAGACACCGAGCGAATCATTAATATTTGATGTTGAGCCATTGATCTGAGTCCCACCTATTCAGGTAAGTTACTCACTCCATACATTAATCAACAGAGCTCCGAGTGATCCAATCTTGTCCATTCAATTGTGACCACTGAGCTTGTTTTTATCCAAGTCATTCCATTCATTCACACTAGCGAGATAGTTCTTTATGCTCACATTCACAAGGAATATTCGTATTGTATTACCTTTAGCTCTCAAGGTATTTTATAGCTCGATCTAATCATAATTAACTTGGCCCATTTTGAGTACTACTTTCCTCACATCCAGTCACGAGCATCACGCCTATGAGCCACTCTTGCAAACCCAATTCTCTTGATAATCTACTCATGCCCGAGCTATGCCAATGCCTCATCTGAATTCTCCCATGACTGAATGCTGAGTCAATATCTTAAATGTTGATATCCTTGTTTATAGTTTTTCCTTCCGAGTCATATCAAGAGATCTCAATGATTCAAACGTTGAGCTCTTGATTCTACACATTAAGTTTAGAGCACCTCGCCAGATAGCAAAATGAGCTCAAATGATTTTATCTGAATTTTGAATTTTACGGGACTCTTCTGTACTCTGGGAAAGTTTTGAGCCTCCGAGACACAAAAGAAGGAAAAATAACTAAAGATAATTAAAAAATGATCTCAAACCTTCCAGAACACCGTAATTATTCTTCAAAGCACAAATATTTTTATGTAGGCCCCAAGTTCTTTCGTGAAGCCTTCCCTGGTCTTAAGGTCTTATGTACCCATGTTGTCCAATTTTATTCCAAGGAAAAATTCGATACAGTATGTAAGATGAGGTTTGGTCGACTTGGTGAGAATAGAAGGGGAGTGAGGTGGGTAAGGGAATATCACAATAAACTTTATATCAATTGTAAACAATGAAATAATAATTTTTTTGAAAACAAAAAAACCACTTACCTCAAGGAGGATATAAACTATGAAATGAAAGTGACATACTAAAATGATGGAGACCAAACTAACACCCTACAAGCAAGTGAATCTAAAAACAAAATATTCACAAAAGATATCTAAATGAGTGAAAAATATGAAACACGATAACTATGATACTCATGACACCTACACAAAACAAGTAAAGTAACAAAAATATGACTAGATCTAAGATCGGTCCCACTGTGCATGCTAGAATGTTGGATAGGAAACCTCATTCTTGTGCAAGCGGATGCACCAATACTTAAATCCACCAATAACCTCAAAATATGGAGCACTTAAAGAGCCTCAAATGTGGATGTAGATCTGTGGGTGCCAAATAGATGGATCGATATAATGTCTCAATAATCTTCAAACATATATGATTAGATAGATATATACGGAGGCTTCCAAGATAATTCTAGTTCTAAGAGGCTATTAAATCCCTTGGAGGATGTCAACCCCCATGTCTAGAAAGATATAAATAAATGATGAACCATAGATAACATGCAAAAGTAGAGAAGTACAATATGCCAAGTAAATGGGAGGATGAGGGTACTTCAAGGGCATGTGGATGACATTATGGTGCCATAAGTGGCATCATAAGAGCAACATAAGGATGATATGATAGAATCTATAATATTAGTAATTCGTTATCCTTTCTTACTTGTTCAAAATGAAGGGGGAGGATTCTATAGTTGAGAGCTATAATGGCAGAGGTTTTCCTTGACTTCAAAACTTACTTCCCACCTCAAAAATCAAGACTCTTCAAAATTTCTTATTTCTCAAAACTTTAATAAACTTCCCACTTAAAAACTTCTTCAAAAACTTCCCACCTCAAGACTTCTTATTCTCTCGAAAGAGGGCAGGAAAGGCCTATATTTATAACTTGGAGATGGGCTTAGATTAGGTGTTATCGGGTAACACTGGGTTTGAAAAATTAACCCTTATTATGTGAGTGGGGGGACATGATTTGACTAATTAGGTGAAATAATGGATTTGATTAGATTTGATTTGATTGAGTGGGGTTCATGATTGGGATGATTAGGTGAAATAATTGATTTGATATGGATTTGATTTTATTGAGTGGGGTTTATGATTTGGATGGTTTTGGATGATATGACTTTATTTGGAATATTTGAATATTATCATTTAACAATTTTTAAGTATTTTAAAAGGGGATCAACTAATCAATTAAACCGGATTAATTAAAATGTAGTTTTGGTGGGAAATGGGATTCGAATGGATAAACCTACTAAAGGAGAGAAAAGGCATGGTGAAGAGGAGGAACGATACCAAAAACTGGTGTCTACACTTAAATCCAATCAAATCTATGTATTATAAGCCTTATCACAATGATTACATCACCGGATGACTCATGCTCATGACTGAATTTGACCTAGAATTTATCTCTTAAAAGTTGATTAAGGGGCAGGTCATTTGTGATCAAATCGTAAAATATTCCCTTCCTATTAGTCAAATACCTTGCGAATACTTCCCTAAAGAATTTATCAAAAATATGGATCATGAAAAAAACCATCTTAAAATGACCTTGTTCTTTGACGGGTCCCAATGTAGGCAAGGGGAGGTGCCTAAATAGTCATAATACCCCTTTAGGACAATCCTATTACGTTGTCCTTGAAATTGAAATTTTAATGCACTAATAAAATGGTGGAATACAAATTCATCATTGGACTTCATACCACTACCTTTCTTAGTGTACAATTCCTTGACATCTACGAAGACTCAAAACTTGTCATCAATTAAATCAAAGGGATCTATCAATGTAAAAATGAGGTCCCGAAAAAATACAAAACCATTATCGAAGACTTATAATAAATCTTTGGTCATTATGAAATTCAAACCACCCTCATTCATCTAACAAATTTGTAAACACCATGGCTTCACTTACCTCCCTCATCCCTTTATCACCGATGATTCCAAACTCTTTGTCATTGTACACAAACTTGATCAACCATCTTACACCAACACTAATCTACCCACCATCAATCACATAAAAGATAGATCATCTGACACTTGGTATACTTAGACATATGACTATCTTTCCACTAGAAAAATCCCTCTAGATCTATCCAGAAATGGAAAAATATCTTTTCAACAATGCACATCTCACTACATCATACTAGGGGGTATCCTTTACAAAAGAGGATTTGATGGCCTCCTCCTCCAATGTCTTAAAACTCTAGAGGCTTGTCTAGCTATCCAAGAATTCCATGATGACATATGTGGTGGACACTTCAATGGTTTGGATATCACTAAACACATATTATGCATGGGATACTATTAGCCTATGCTTAACTAAGATTGTTGTGACTACATCAAGAAATGTGTTAAATGTCAACAACATTCCAATCTCACATACATCCCTAGTCACGCTCTTCAACCAACACAATATATGTGGCCATTCTCACAATGGGGGCTTGACCTTGTAGGCCTTATCAACCCTCGTTCATCACAATGACTCATTATTTCACTAAATGGGTGGAAGTAATTCCTCTTATCTCCACTAAAGCTAATAAAATTGTCAAATTGATCCATCATAACATTATCTGTTGCTTTAGTATACCTCATAAAATCATTACAGATGATGGAAAATCATTCAAAAACAAGAATGTTTAGAAAATTTGTGATATTTAAAACATCAAGCTGATATTTTCCTCATGTTATTGTCCATAAGATAATGGAAAAACCAAGTATTCCAACAAAATCCTCATGAAAACTGTTGACCAAGATGGTAAAAATTGGGATCTCCAAATCCCATTTACATTATGGGCATATCGGACCATTTTTTAAAAACTTATGAGCACTACGCCCTTCTCCTTAGTATACGACATTGAATTTATTCTTCCTCTTGAAGTTCAAATCCCATCCCTACATGTTTCTCTCAAAGATTTCATCCCTAATGAGGATTATCATCAAGAATGCCTATCACAACTTGAATTGTTAATGAATGTTGTAACTGCCCTTGAACATATCAATATATATTAAGAATGAATCAAATGGGCCTATAAGAAACATCTGAAATAATGTGACTTTAATGTTGGTGATCTTGTTCTAAAATAAAATCAAAATGTCATTAACATAGAAAAGAATAAATGTGGGAATTTTTCTCCTAAATGGATTGGACCATATATTATCACTCATAAATATGGGTCTAGGGCTTATCGTTTAGCCTCCCTTGATGGTAAAACTGAAAAGGATCCTATTAACACCATGCATTTGCGGTTGTTATCCTCTTAAATTATAAAAGCATAAGACCCTATCCAATTATGATCTCTTTCCATCATTTTACACTTCCTAACATCCTCCTAATTATTTGGAATCATGTGATGTTCCGTCAAGCATACTATGTCATAACCTTGAATATGGGCACCACGACTTTGCTCATAGCATATTCCTCATGGAAAATTTTCCTTCTCACAATTAGGGAACCGCAAAATTATTACTCTCACCATCCCCCTATCTTATCCTATTTAACAACATGACAAGGATATAAGTGTAGCTTGCATGCTTACTTATCCCCTTCTAAATTGGTTACCTAGGTTTTCCTTAAGTTCAAAATAAAAATATCTAGGTATGGATCCAATAAAAATATATATTGATCCCTTGAAGGATGGATATAGAAAATAAAATTATGTCAAATAAAGTTATAGACCACTCCCTCAAAGGATGACTACCATAAAATAAAAATTCAATAAAATCGTAGACCACTCCCTCGAAGGATGGCTACCCAATCAAAATACACAAAGGAACTTCCCACATTGATTAGTCCTCATATAAAAAAATTAGCTTCCTGCATCAATGAACCCTCATATAAAAATTACAAAAGCAAGCATCCTAAGAAAGCTTCCCACAATGATCAACATTCCCATAAAATGCAAGCTTCCTTATCGATGAGCTTGTACAATATAATAAAGCTAGGGTAGAAACTAGGTAAATATTAAGAAAACGCACTTCCTATTCTTGTTACAAATAAATATTGCTTTCTTCATAAAAGGATAGATACAACTATCCCACATCCATCAATGATCCTAGTATGACTAACTATTGTGAGTCATATGTTAACATTATTTATAAAGCCGAATTTGCGAAAGTAATACATATAAAACAAGTTTACCATCATACACTATACATATGTCCATAATAGTAAGGAAGAAAACATCTCACATTTTATTCTTATCCATCGTATAGTGCATTAATCAAACAACAATATCATCATTTTTCACAAACATATTCAAAATCATCAAAATCACATCAAACATCTCTAATCTAAAAATATACATTTCACATACATCCATAACTCATCATATCAAAATCATAACTAAACTCATTAACTAAATCATCATCAACTACATCTATATCCATCACACTACAATCATTACAAAACTCAAACCATAACTCAAATATAAAAACTACATATATATATATATATATATATCAACAATGTCTATACATCATCAAGGGCTTCAAAGATCCTCATGTATCAAGAATACATTTGTATATAATAAACAAGGGATTCAAATGATCCTCACACATCAAAATCTATCTACAAAACTACCTAGTAAAATGAATGTCCATTAATCAGACACTCTCTCTGGTAATGCTCCTTCGATCATCATCTGGGCCCCTAGAGGGTACTTTGCTCAGACCTCTAGGTGGATGACCCATGCTTGTGGCACTATCTAAAGGGACATGTTTTCATTGAGCTAAAAAAATAGTATAGTGAGGCTCATATGGAGGCCTCCACCTCTCTATATCCTCATAATATTAAAGCTCATCACATAAATCCTAGTAGTTAGCCACACTCACATCACCAGGTGGTCCCATCTAACCATTGGTCTAAGTTTGATTCCTATCCTAACGTATCCCCTAAGATTAAAGGCACTGTCACTCCAAAGACCTTCTGTAAGGCCTCTCTATCTCATTTGTATCTATCTCTATTAGCTATGGCCTATGTGAGCTAAGCATATACAACAATGAGCTGCTAGCTCATTCCATCCCTCTCGCCTATCACACTATCTCTCTTAGCTATCAACATCACCCACTTAGATAACCATATGGCCATCTCGGCCTCTAAACATGCTACAATTTCCTCCAAAAGATCCATTCTATCATCCTCATCACCTCCCTCGGTAACACCCTCTCGTGTAACCTCTACTGCACGGGCCCACACCTATCTCTTAAAACCACTTATTTTCCCTCACCACCACGCAATATAGGCCTTTATCAGGTCTAAAATATTCATGCCCTATCATTAATCCCTAAGAAAAGACCTCATGCCTACTCCTCCTCATCTTCCATGTTAACTACCTCCCTAAACAACCGACAATACTACATTTGACTCTACATCATATCATCGATAAGCCACTACTACCTCCTCACATCCCGAATCAATATGATTTATCACCTAACACAATTAAATCTGATCAAATCCTCACGATCCTTTGTTTGACCCCATACCCATCTATCCTAATGTAGTTCCCTCAACTCCCCATTTAGACTAGGGCCTCAAACAACATTTCCACCTTGTAAACCAGCTATGAGTATGTCTACAGTAATCCTTGCCTCTAATCGGCCCCGTGGCTACATGATTTAATTGCCACCACATGAAACCCACTAGGTAATCCAAATTAACCCATATCATCCATGTCACTCCCATTGTGCCAAGCCATTTCAATATGCTTATAAGACCAACATTCCAATAAAAATGATATGTCCACCTAAATTTGAGTCTAGTAATACATGACCATAATTCCCCATAAACCCGTGTGCCAACAATAGAGTAGGTCCCAAAAAAATTATTTCCTATAAATCATCATATCGAAACCACCCAAGTCAAAATCCATGAAAATTGGCCTCCAGGATGATAAATATGGTAAGGCATATCAGCTAATACCCATCATCATCATGACTAGGGACCAACCCTCCTTATCCATAATATATAATGCTCCTTATGAAAAACATCCAAAATTATAGACTACATCACCTCCATCATCCCCATATAGTATCTGCATTGCAACACCCCTACCCACCTCATCAATCACATAAATCTTCTCACCCCGAATGGTAAGTGTAATATCCTTGTATATCCTCCAATGTCATTATCATCTCTCCTATACATGCAAGTTGAACGTTCTGTGACATGGTCCCATTTCTCAAACAATAGAAACAATAACCCTATGTCTATAAGAATGTGTTAGTAATGATGCATCCCTTATAATCTAACCTCCTCCAAGTGCATCTAATAAACATGTGATAAACATGCTTGAACATAATCTAATATCTTAGGGATCATATCCTATGTAATCAATATCTCTCTAGCATGTATTCATAATGAAACAACATACAATCAGAATCAATCAATCAAATACACTTTAAAATCCTAAATTTTTTACAAAAATTAGAATCACCAACAACTCTACTCAAATCTCTAGTGACCCTTTCAAAATCACTGATAACCCTATTGAAATCGCTAACGACCCATAAAACACTAGCGATTTCATACGAAATCGCTAGCAGATTTTGACACGATTCCAAATTCTAGAAAATACCAAAAATATATAAAATTAACACAAAATCTAAAAAAACACCACCTAACTCGGTATGTGTGGGCCTCCATCACCTCTACACACCTCCAGATTCCTCCATCTCACTTAAAATAGTGAAAAATTGAAAATTAGGGTTTCTTAATCTCTTAGGTTCTCAAATCACAGTGTAACAAATGAGCCTCCAAACCACCTTCAATATTAAAAATTTCCCACACACTCGATCATCGGTGATTGGTTTAATCATTGATGATTTTTTCAAATTGTTAGTGACCTATAGTAATCACCAAAGATTACCTCCCCTTGATCTAAAAAATCATTGATTAGCCTTTTAGCCTCATCTAATAATCATTTTTTCATCATTCCTTTCCAAAATTACATGTTTCAAAGTTTGATTCCTTTTTTAGCCCAAAATCCTCTTAAAATCAGAATAAATCAATACAAAGGCTGCCTTTATCAAATCCATTTCATATTTCACAACTATCAGGAAACATTTTCCCTTACTATGGTCAATTCATATGCCTATAGGTCAAGAACCCATTGGTTCCCCTATAACTTGACGTCCTAGCCGTGTAAGACCACCATTGTGATAAAATCCTTTATATTGAGCATGCGTCTTCTGATACATTATAGATAATATAAGATTTTGGGAACCTTCTCTCACATATTTTTCCTATAATTCATAATTCTATAGGTTTAGAACCTATTGTTTCCACTATCACTTGACTCTCCGGTCGCACAAGTCCACCTTTTTGGAAAATTGTTTGCATGCCTAGTCTTGGGGAATCTAAAATGGAAAGACAACATCACACAATCCTATCTCATCCAACAACCTATTTAAATTGGTGATCATTTCACTTTATCGTAATAACCCCTGGTTTGAGGGGGCACCTATCGAATATAAATCGACCATTTCACTTGTTTTTGTCCAACGACTTGTCCATTATAAAAAACTTGACAAAAATGGACAAATGTAGACACCAGTTTCTTAAATACACCCCTCATATCATCATTAAAAATCCTAAAACCTATCTCACTATCCTAAACCATGACTTCACCCCCATAAAATCACATTCTACCTCCCCGTAAATCTCATTTACCTATCCTAAACCTCCCTAACCACCTATAACCCATCTTAACCCATTTTAATCCTAACCATTTAACCTCCTAACTCCCTTAACATCCTCATAATCATTTTAAATCATCCCCATACAAAATTGTATCCATTTGAAAGTGTTTGAAACCAATTCCAAGAGGGTTTCCCCACTTTTCACAGTCATCGATTATTCTAATGAATCATCATTGATTATATAAGCAACATCAAACTTATTGAATAAGAGCCTGAGACATTTGCAACGAATATATAACTCATTAGAAACCTAAATGACATCATTACACTAATCTTAACATCTTCAACATCCTTTTCATGTCCTTGGAAGCTCCATAATCTCTATAATAATCCTACAACATCATTTTCAAGAATTAATTAGTAAAAGTAAGATCTTGTCACTTGTTTTCATATTCAACTTATCAAGAAGTCATATTAAATGTCATATGAGTACTTAGATCATTCATTTTGTACCAAATTACATTTTATCAAAGAATCACTCTTTTTCAAACAATCACCAGCAATTCATCCGAATTATAAGAGACCATTAAGAATCACCAGCGATCGCTATAATTTTTTAATTTTAATCAATTTAATCATATCTCGCCATCAAATATTAATCTATGTTTTTGTATAATTTTCTTGTTTTCAAGTTGTTTTCTATGTAGATTATTGTATCAGGTTAGGCACACCAATTACAAGCATACACAACCTTCCTATTGTCCAATAACCCTTTGTTTGGGTACAATTTGACATTGCACATGAACTCATCCTTTGTGCCATATCCTTGACAATGACATTGAAGACATCAAGACCAACTCAAAGTCATATAAGAAGAACAAGACGCGTCTAAACAAGCCTAGTGTAATTACTTGAAGAGTTAAAAAAATTTGTATCCCTTTCTTGGGTTTCCTATCATGCGATTAGCATCTCTCTATCCCTTTAGATCTCTTATTTCCCTTTTATTGTCAATTATCTCACTATCATCACCAATTTATTGTAAAATGAGTTAATAACCTTCAAGGAAGCCCACTTTGGTTCTTGGGATCAGCCTTTTCCAAGAAACTCATTATATCTTTGTCTAATATCTATATTTTTCAACTATATTAACATGCAAGTTATCTCATTCACTAGAATAAGGAGCCACACATTCATGTTGCATCCATTCATCTCAACATTACATTTTCGGCACATGTAACGTTAAACCATGTCTTATTCTCGAGTTTTATCATATATTTGATAGAACGAAATTCAGCACGAACTTATCCTTTGCAAATGGACACACAAAACCTTTCTACACGTACAATTTTGAAGTTCCTTCTTGTAAACAAATCTGAAATCAATAAATATCCATTATCCTCTGTAACTCTATGTTGATCATGCCAAATAACTATAGGGAAGAATTTTGTAATCTATTGTTTGACTGTGTATTGAAGGTTTCTTGCATTGTAGTGTTACCTTGCATCATTGGCTTCAATTATAAATTTCCTTTCTGCAATTTCTATAAATACATACCTATTTGCTTTAGGGTGTCTTTTGGTGTTGGAAATTTTGTGTGATGAGTGCGTGAGACTTCATTCTCATGTATTTATGTTGGGGTTTCAAGATTTATTCTACACTATTTACCTTACTTGGGTGTCCATGAAGGTAAATAAATTTTGGAGGGAGATTTTACTTTGATTCCATGTTTGAATGCATGAAGAATTTCCAAGACAAAGTGGTTAATGCAATTACTTCCTCTCATTACTCCCCTTTCATCTCATCTTACACTACCCATCACCCTACCCTACAATTTTCATCACTTATTGCTTACTCAACATGATATTTTCCTATAAAGATAACATCCTATTCATATTTTTATTGGGTTTTCTATGATTTATAAACCTTGGCATCTCAAGTATCATTTCACTCCAAGTTGTCAACAATTTTCTTCGAAATGATGTTTGGAGTCATCCCAAATATGTATTTAGTGGTTTGTGTCTGAAGTATCAAGTGTTTTTAATTATTGTGTGATGATTATTTTAAATGAGCATTACATTTTATGGTTGTATTTGATCTCATATTGAGGTTTGAACAAGTTTTATGCTTTAAAACACGGTATTTCCCTCCCCTTTCAAGCCACCCCTTAGGTCCTCTCACCTTGGTTCAGGAAGAGCCATAAAGTAGTAGGCCAAAACTACACCCTCAGTAAAGTTCCTCCCTATCATCCCTATAATTCTTGATCATGAGGGGAAAATGGATCCATCACTAGATACAAATGAAAAACTAATAGGTTTATCTTCCTCCCTTGCTCCCTCTTCATGAAAATCTATGCTTGATTTATTTTTTTGGGTGTCAAATTAGGAACCAACATGAAATTGGTGCGCGTTCGGGACTTGAATTAAGATTAATCAATTCCTAGGGTTTATCAATTCATCATCTATTTTCTATTTTTGGAGTATGATTCAGTACATTTTGAAGTTGATCTATCATGTCTAGAGTGCAATCTCTAGTTATTATTGGATTGTTCTACAAGGATTAATATGGAAACTCATGCACATTGAAGAGGGTTGCACTTCTAATGGTGATAAGAACACTTCACATAATCAACAAGAGCATGAATCACAAGGAAAATCAAGTACAAAAAGACACTGGTGTGTCAAACATGCTCATAGATTTTTAAAAAGAGGTACATATAGAATCATTGGGTAAATCTTGTGCATGAAATGTGTACACAACCCTAACTAACCCTATTGACCTATTCTCACTAAGTGAGATGACTAACCATATGAGGTGGAAAAGACACTAAGTGATGAAGAGATAATTCATATACACCAACACCCCTTCATCGAAGCTGAGGTAGAGGTCATGGAAAGTTAGAATTGAAAGATAAATCCCTAGACAACTAAGAAAGATGTGTCAATGGGGCACAACAACTAAAAATACTGATAAAGTAACCATGTACAAATAACATCTCTCTAGAAAGCGAAGAGGAGAAAAATGGGTCCCAGTAACTAGGCTTGATGAGGTACCCATGTACAATAAAGATCTCAAGTAATGGAGGAAAAACCCTAAGGGAAAACATCTAATTACAAGAGATAAAAGACTCCCCTAAACAACCTAAGAAATATGCGTCATATGGGTCCCGAAAACTAGGCCTGATGAGGTGCCCATGTACAAATAACATCTATCTGGAAAATAAGAAGATGAGAAGAGAAATAGAAATCACGAAGAATATAGGCTAATACAACGAGACGTCACCCCAAGAAGAGACCGCAAGTGAAGATACTTCACCTCAGTGAAGGGCTTGGTGAAAATGTGAAAAACCATATCAAAACTCTAAAAGTACTGAAATTTGATGATGTCATCATAAATCAACTCCTGAATGAATTGCATATGTATCTCAATGTACTTCATCCACTGATGTTGAACTATATTTTAGAAAATCGAGATGGTACTCATATTGTCATAATAGGTGATAGTAGGCCACCAATAGTGATTACCAAACTCTGTCAAGATAGCCACTAACCAAACAACTTCTGTGACAACTTTGACTACTCCTTTGTACTCTTTCTCCTGTAGAAGATATCGTATTTGTATTCTACTTCTTTCTAGACAAACTAACAAGACCCAAACAAAGATAAAAATTGTAGCCTTGAGGTAGATTTCCAATGATCTAGATCACTGGCCCAATCAAAGTTAGTATATTGAGCTAAGTCAATATCTACTCCTCTTAGATAGTGAATGTCATCTGTATAACTACCACAAACATAATGAAGGATCCACTTTGTTGCTCTACAATGAAAATCATGTTTCTCTTGCATGAATCTAGACATGATCCCAACAACATATGATAGATTCAAATGAGGGTGATTAAGGTAAATCAAGTTTCCCACCAACTTTCGATAAAGGGTACCATCAACCAAGGGACTAGAAAAATCAGAAACCTACTTAACCCCATAAAGGAAAGGAGTAGGAGAAGGCATACAATAGGACATATGAAATCGATCAAACAAATCAAGGGAGTACTTAGGCTACAAAATTATAATTCCCGAGTCAGATTGTGAAATATGAATCCCAAGAAAGTAATGAAGAAATCCTAAGTCAAACATAGAAAACTTGTTGGATAAGGCAATCTTCATAGAATCGATGATAGAGGAAGAACTTCATGTGATCAACAAGTCATCAACATACAAAACAAGGATGAGTATGGAGTCATCTTTCTATAGAATGTAAATATTTGGGTCAAAGTGACACTTTGAGTGAACCCTGATGTAAGTAGAAAGGAGTCCATATTGGTATACCAAGCCCGAGGGGCTTGTTTAAGACCGTAGAGAGACTTATTTAACTTACAAACGAGGGAGGGATCATGGACATAACCCAAAGGTTGTTCCATGTAGATCTCTTCCTCTAGGTCCCCATGAAGGAAGGCACTCTTAACATCCATCTGATGGAATTCCTATATATTTACTACAGCAATGGAGAGGTTCAATCAAATAGAAGTCATCTTCACAACTGGAGAATAGGTTTCGAGTAATTAACTGAGCTACCCGGGAGAAACCCTTAACTACTAGCCGCACTTTAAAATTATCAATGTCACCATCTGCACAATACTTTTTTCAAACGACCACTTATACCAAATGATTTTTCTTCCTTTTAGAGTAGGGTAAGATCCCAATTATCATTCTTCATTAGTGAGAAATACTCTTCATCAATGACATAATCCCACTCAGAATACCGGAATCCTCTTGGAAATAATGAGGGTTAGAAGAGAAGGAAAAGAAGGAGTGAGGTCCAATGAACTCTGAACAAATTTACCTCTTGTCCTAAGGATCTCCAATCCACTCACTAGCACTCTGTAAATTTTTACTAGACCAACAAGGACTAAGAAGATCAAGCTCAAAGTCAGAAGATTCATCACTTGAGTGAGAGGGAACAAGGTTCAAATCAACAATACCATCGTGAATCGAAAGAATCGAAGCATGAGGGTCGGGAGGCATAGGACGATCAATAGGAGGAGGATCATCATCCGAAGAGTTGGATTCAAAATCGAGAGCATAAGGACCTGAAAGGGTAGAGAAGTATAAGTCAAAGAAGACTCATCGAATTTCACACTTCTCTATATATAAATCGAGTAGTAGGGTGTAAAAATCAATATCCTTTCACACCATTAGGATAACCTACAAAGATAAAATGTTTGGATTGTGATTCCAAATCCTTGTGTTTATTTTTTGGGAATTCGGGTCATATCCTTGAATTTGAATACTTGAAAGAGCTCAAGATCATGCTTGCATATAAACCAAGCTTCAAAGGGTGTCATCCTTTTATCGCCTTGTGTGTAATATGGTTTTGAATGTAACAAGAACAATTCAACGCTTCACCCAATAATGTGGAGGAAGCAACATCAAGTGATCCATACAAGTGACCATATCCTTAAACATTGGGTTCTTTCTTTCCACAACTCCATTTTGTGAATGTCTCAGTAAGCAACAAAGATCGCGTAAAGAAATCCCTTCAAGTAAAAATCCTCGAACCTTTTCGCACATACTTGCCTCTATTTTTTATTTCAAAGAACCTTGATAGACCATCCTGTTTGTTTCTCAGCAAGAGCCTTAAGTTCCTTAAAGTGATCAAAAACTCCAGTCTTAAGCTTAATTAAATACACCTAAGTGTAACATGAAAAGTGATCATTAAAGGCTAGCATATAAAGAGCTCTAGTAAATGCGGGAGACATGAAAGGGCCATAAATGTAATTATTAACAATATCCAAAAGATGAGTATCTCTCCAAGATTTTCCTTTGTTAAAAATCTTTTTAGGGTGATTCCTGAGGGCACAACCCTTATAAATACCCTTGAAAAATATGACATGGGGTAACCCATTGACCATTTCTTTTTGGCTCAATTGTTCAAGGTAAAGAAAATTCGATGGCCAAAATGCTCATGCCATAGCTTACTAACCTCATCTTTAGGAGTGAGAAAGGAAGTAAGCATCAAATTAGAAGTAAAGTGGGAGAAGGCATATAATCATGAACAGTGATCTACCTTTTCCTCAGCCAAAATAGTGTCAAAGTGAAGCTCACGAATAATCACTGAGTTAGGAACACATTCCAATATCATTCCTTCATCAATATGAGTGATTTGGTAATCTGATAGGAGATTGGTAGAGAGATTAGGAACCCTCAACCCTTGGTTAAATGAACCCCCATCCATCTCTACCGATCCACTACCAGAAACCAACATTGTTGTGTCATCACCCAACGTGATTTGAGACATACCATATAGTTTGATGTTAGAGAACTCAACATGCAAAGAATACATGTGGTGTGAGGTATTAAAATCAATAATCCATCTCAATGAAGGATCAACTCTAGCTACAAGGGTATTTCCTTTCTTATTATTAGATTTAGACTCTCTTGTAGTGGAAGACTCAAATTTCATAGCATTTTGTTTGATAGACTCAGGAACACCTATATGATTTTTCTCAAGTAAATGAGTAAGGTGATAAAAAAATTTCTCATACATTGATTCTCTTTGTTTTCATGCAAAATTGCAATAAGGAAATAAAAAAAAAATGAGCATGGCAACGATGCCCCTATGTCAAAACTTTCAAGTTTTACCCTTCTCGAGGAACCCCAGTCTACACCAATCACCTAATGACCTACTAGTTGATGTTAACTTATTCCCTAGGTGAATTAGGAAATTCAAGTCAATCCCCCTAGGTTATTTTAGGAGTTCTTGAAGAATACCAATTTTGGACAGTTGTGGGAAGGGCTACCACTAGCCTTCCCAGGAGAAGTGTAACCCCCAAAAGCATAATGAAGGAGATAAATCTAACACGAAGATGAATTGAAGGTCTAGTAACATCATGAAATTTATTTTGGAAGATTCAAGAAGGATTTGGAGGAGTTGGGGTAGTTTGATCAAAAACAGGGTTCACAAGCCTAGGCAGTGCACAAGGCCAAAAGAGCTACGAACTTTGGGAAGTGATTATGGGAGCTTTGGGTGGATTTAAGAGAAAAGAGAAACATATTTGGAAAGGGAATTTAGAGATATAAAAGATGGTGAAATCATATTTTTCACACCACTTTCATACAATATGTTTATAACTAGTTTTTTCGATGCCCAACTAGGGAGTCGATCACAAATATACTTTTTAGGGCTTAAATAGAGGAATCAAGAGCTGAGACCCCCATCATTGGATTTAGAAGGAAATTTTCAGTCAATTTTATATACAATTTTTCCAAAACATTCCATCAGAGCTCAAGTTATCACCGTTTCAAGTTGCCCTCAAGGTGAGCTTCTCGCAGTTAGTCAAATTTTAGTAAGGATACATGTCATCTCTAGGATCCTGGTGCAATTTGATGTCCCTTTCATCCCTCAAGATAAGGGAAATGAGGGACCAGAAAATGTTCCCAGCCCCAATAATCCCTCTAGTCACACATGGAAACTCCCGGATCGCCGCTTCTCTTAGGTGTTTGTCGAGCCTATCCCCTCGCTCACTCGGATCGTGAGAGGTGTCGAATGGAGGTGCAATGTGAAAAATTATGAAACTTATGTCCCTTTTGAAAATGTACATGAGGGACATGAAATTACACCTAACCCCTTGAAGCCCTCGGGTCGTCCATGTGATCCCATTAAGTACAAATTTCCATCCCCTAGGAGCTAGTGGAGCCAGATGCACAGTCGTTAGATTGCTGCCGAGTGTCACGTTGAGGTGTGATGTGAAAATTAATGTCCCTTTTGTCCCTTAATGCTTAGGGGACATAGCAGATAGGAAAATACACCCAACCCTAGGTATCCCTCATGGTTCCTCATACGACTAGCTTCCAAATTTCCCCCAATTGCTTTTCCCAAGATTTTCAGCACTAATGCTCAACCGTTGGATTTCTATCAAGTGTCGTATGGAGGCGCGATGTGTAATTTGATGTAAATTTCATCCCTTAATTCTTGAGGGAAATCAAGGACAAAAAATTTCACCCAACCCCATCTTCAAATTTTGAAAATTTCTATCTCCTTATCCGCTTCTTATTGCTTCTTACTGCTTCTCCATTATTAGAAGAAAGTTACAGAGAACACCCAGTCCACCATTATTGTTTTGAACCAGCTCTGCCATGGCAACCAAACCCTCCACTCCATGAAAATACATAGGTATCAAAATTAATATTGATTAAAAGAGTCTAAGGATCAAAGAATAGAGGAAAGAAACAAAGGAATTCATCAAAAACCTCCATCACCATGAGACAAATATTTGGACATATCTTGTAGACCGGTGAACGAATCGAGAGAACCATTTATTGTTGTGTTCTTCAATATTTAAGGCCATAAAAATATCACCTTTAAATCCCCTTTTGCATCATAAATCACTCACAACAAAGAAATCTCCTTCTCGGATCAATGAAGATAAAAACTATATTTCCCGTCAAATCGATAGTCGGTTCAAAGAGAAATTTCACTAGTGGAACAAGAAACAAAAACCACAACAATATGATTTTTTTCATGAATGGAGAAGAAAACTAGACTTGAAATTTTCAAGCTCTATTAATGGTTTTCATGTCCAGAGCTACCGCTAGGTGAGATATTTGAAATTTTAAAATCTCACGGACCGGTGATCCGTGAGCCTAAGATTTTAAAGTGGTGATATTTGGAAAAACCTCATATCAAAAACTTTTTCCCACCATGCTTCGACCAACAAAATCTCACTTTCTAAAAATATCAGGTCTTCTACATGAGAGACTGCTATTTTGGATAAGTCACCAATGAAGAAGCTATTAAGGAGGCAATGAAAACGAAGAAGGTATTGCGAGAAAATCATAAAAATGGTCATCTTTGCCCATAATTGACACTTACTAAAAATAGTAAGTGGCTCTACAAGCCCTTG
The DNA here is from genome assembly GCA_018340775.1 of Taxus wallichiana var. yunnanensis. Taxonomy (NCBI): domain Eukaryota; kingdom Viridiplantae; phylum Streptophyta; class Pinopsida; order Cupressales; family Taxaceae; genus Taxus; species Taxus wallichiana. Next base: position 131,793,775 of record CM031235.1, read on the forward strand.
CTATAAATTGCTAGTCGAGTCCGGAAGGTGAGAGGAACACAAAGTGTGAAAAATAAATTCAAGCTACCATAACATTTTGAGGTCCTGGAGAAGCTAATTTGTGCACTTACCAAAAATAGCAAGTTGTCCCGTTGGCACTAACTAAAAATAACAAGTTGTTCCAAAGGGTAGATTTCACAAAGAGAGCACACTAGGAGTTGAACATTCAAGTTGATATCACCAGTTGGATTCCAGAGAGGGAAAATTCTTGATACTTGCTAAAAATAGTTGTCTTTTCCAAATATAGGAGGTGTTAAGAAAAAGTGAAGTTCAAATTTAGAGGGGAAAAAATAGTGCAGTCTCTATCATCAGACTATGTAGGAGTAGGTGACAGCGAGGTTACTTCCATGGATCTCAAATGTTTCTTTCGACACTCATTTCATGCTTCAATTAGTACTTACAAAATGGAGTTTACAATAAACACCGTCAGACTGTTCATAATATGTTTCATCCGGATCATGTCTAAATCAGCTGAGTAGCGTGGAAATGTTGTAGGAGAGTCAAGGAATGATTTGTTTTAAAACTTCAATCTCCTCATAGGGGATCTTCATGAGTAATGCTCACAGTCACCAATGGAATCGTTTGTGATGTTTTTTTAAACACTTAGTTCACGGTGTTCGCGCATCATTGAAAGAAAACCTCTTAGGGTATAAGACATTAGTGGATCTAGATTTCACTACATTGGAGCATTGTGTCGATTGGTCAAGTAGCACGGTGGATCAGCAAGATAGATTCTTCATTGGCATGATTCCTCCCCCTCTCTCTATTTTCCTTCTCTCTCTTCTCCCCTACTTTCTCTCTCCTCCACATTCTAATTCTTCATTGAGGTTGCACTTTTTCATAATGTCTTAAGTAATTAAAAATGAGTTATTTTCAATGTAATGAGTCACCCTTAAGTTATAATAGGGGACTTAAATTTATCCTAAGAATGTGAAAAGTTTTAAGGCATATAAAGTTTCAATGGGGATAGGCGAAGAGACTTCCAAAACTCTATAAATTGTAATGAGATATTCATTCTAAAGGGTTTGAATTATGAGATTCTTCTAGCTGGTTGTATTCTTGTAAGTTCATGAGAGAGATTTTGCTTACTTGTGAGTGAAAAGAGTTAGCCATTTTTCCTTTCAAATTTATTCATTTCTCCACTATATACAACTTTTTTTTGAGCAATCAATACAAGAAGAAGGAGTTTCTAGCTTTCTTTGACTAAGGGATTTCTTGATACTTTGTGATCATAAATTCTATTTGGTCTTGTTGCTACTTACAGAGTTATTTCCTCTTAATTTTAATGCATGTGATGAAACTTATAACTAGTGTTTGTAAGCATCTAATTTCCTACTTACAGCATTAGTTTCCCCCTACTTCATATTCTCATTCCCTTTCCAACTCTCTTGTGAGCCCTCTCTAGTAAGAAATTGCTATATTTTCCATGAGGTCGGTGGAGTTCCCCTGTTGGATCCTCCACCATAAGTGCAACCCGGATAAAAATCACCTTACTCGAGCATGCATATACGTAAGTTGCATCTTTTAGTAGAGGGACTTATATTCCTAAAGCATTGGCAAGAAACCCACAAGTTTTTGCCTGAAAAATTTTCTTGTTGTTAAAAGTTTTGGCACCCACCATGGGGCAGATTTAATAGCATCTGCACCCAAAATACGACCACAAGGTCCAAAAATACAAATATGTATGTGTGTGTGTGTGTGTGTGAAAAATAAAGAAAAAGGAGTTGATGAAATTCCATTGCTAAAAGACACACTAATGATTTATGCACGTGAATTTTCACATTTTGTAGTGTCCTTTCATATTCCCATCATAAAATTTTCTCAGAGCTAGCTGAAAGAAGATATACTAGGTTGAGTAGGTTAAGAGGTGTTGTTGATTCCACTTTTGAAGCTTTCCAAAACTAGAAACATTGTATTAGATATAACCCTTATTACTTTTCTCAAGCCTCATCCCCATCTGGGTCTTCAAGTAGTTCACCTAGTAATCCCATCCAAAATCCTCATTGATACTCCCCCTTCAAATTCTCCCATTTTTCAACCACTGTTGAGCATTGAGTTCGGAGGAATAATAATTTGAAGAAGAATTTGTAGAAGCAAGAGCCGAAGCAGAAACAAAAACAACAATGGTGGACGAAGTAGAAAGACCTCAACCCATTGTTCCATGGGGAAGAAATACATGCCCACTTTCTCTTGAACCCCCTCTTCATGATCTACCAACAGGTTCCCGTAAGAAATTTCCAAATTTCAAAGGTGAAAACACACAACATCCTGAAGAACACATCACCACTTTCACCACATCATGCAGGATTATTGGAGCATGGAATCTCTCTAAGAAATAGAAACATAATGGTTCTATCTCTTACCCATCATATCAATAACTTGTTGGAATGATATCAAAACCAAGTTTGAGGAAATATTCAAATCTACTAAGGATTGTTAATATCTCCTTATTTAATTGGCACAAATGAAGAAGGAAGAAAATGAAACTATGAGATACTTCATGGCTCATTTCAACTGGTTTCTCCATAAGATACCGGAAGAATATTCACCATCTAAAAACAACGTCAAGAGGTTCTTCATAAATGCTCAATCACCGAGGTAGGATTTTTCCTACGAATATTTCAACCAAGGAACATTGCAAAAGCACAAAGGATGGACATTAAACTTGATGATGATCTCATACTCTCTACAAAGATATAGAATCCCTTAAGGGGTAAGGCTCAGTGTCCCAAAGATGAGAGAACATAAACATTGCTGCAAAAATCAGCAAATGAAATGGCATTGTTGAAGAGGGAAAGTTTTGAATGGATATCTTCTCAAAGAAACAACATAAATCAGATTGCAAGAGCACCACAAGGCTTTCCTTGAGGCCCTGTATGACACTAAAATTTTCCTCCGTAATTTCTATTTCATTAATGTATGATGTTGTTAAGTATAATTAGTAGTAGCGTCTGATAGAAGATAACGGCACCGCAATTACGGTGCCGCCAATAATGTGGAGTACGGTAACAATCAAAGTACAATAGGAATGTTGTAAAAAGTAAATATTTGTCGTAAGTGGTCCGGTAATGTTAAAATGTCAAAGTTTGGGTAATTAGAGAAGTAGGGTCTACGTGATTAGGAATTAGAAATATTATATTGGTAATAAGGACAAGGAGTGAGGTCATAAATATTTTGTGTATTTTATTTGTAAAAAGTCTAAAAATGTGGAACCCATGTAAAATGATAAGGTTTATCTTATCTTAGAAGATAAGCTTACATGTACAGATAAGAGTTAAGGTATGGAATATGATTCGTCATAGTGCATTTCTTATCCTATCTTAGAGATAAGATGGATAAGCTCGAAGTTCTATAAATGAGAGGCTAACCCCTCATTTAGCATAGAAAGAAGTAGTGAGAAATATTGTAGGAAGTGTGCAAAGGAAGCCATCGATTAAAGGTGTGTTGAAGAAGCCATCAAGAGGCGTAATTGTAAAGTTTCTCCCATAGTCTTGTTGAAAGTACCTCATGGGTGAGATTAGAATAATTTCATGTTAATATTATTATTTCCTTTGATATTTCTGATTTGTCATCATTCCGTCTTATCATAGTCGATGGTATTCTTGTGTTATGTTGTTGTTGTTTCCAGATTACATCCACCAAACTAAAGGTCAGCATTAGTAAATAATCATAGCACGAGGAGTTCCGGTGAAGAATTATCATAGTGCCGGATTGGTGATGACATTTTGGTTACTGCATTCTTGGGACCATTCCTCGTTGGTGGCTTTTCTCGGGAGATATTCCCACTTAGTCAAAAATCAATTAGAGGGTAACCTTGTTTTTACTTTGTGCATAGTAGTTACCATGGTAAAGTCATTTTTGCCATGAATAGTGGTTACCATGGTAAAGTCATTTTTGCTTTGGAATAGTATTTACCGCAAAAAAGTCATTTTTGCCATGAATAGTAGTTACCATGGTAAAGTCATTTTTGCTGGAATAGTATTTACCGCAGTAAATTCACTTTTTACCGTGAATAGTATTTACCGCAGTAACTTCACTTTTTACCGTGAATAGTGTTTACCACAAGAAATTCGAGTTTTTACCGCATGATAAGTCAAGTTTTACCGTAGTTTACCGTGGTCATTTCTATTTTACTGTAGAAAGGTGTAAAGTCACTTTCTAGTATAGTGATTCCAATTATTTGTGCACATAAGTCTTGTTGATTGTACTTGTGAGTTGGTATTTCACGGTGGTTACTTTTGAAAATGGGAAAGATTCCTGTTTTTCAGCTCAATCTAATGAAGATGCTTCTTCTTTCATTCAAGAGTTTAAGCGATCTTGTATTTGTAATGGCCTTATAAGAAGGGGAACAATGGACTGAATTTTTCCTACCTTTTTGGATGGTTCAAAGACTTAGGTGGTTTGAAACACTAGGTGATAATGTGAAAAATTCATGGGATTTATTAATCGAAAGTTTTCTTGAAGAATTTGGTGAACAACGAAATATGTAGATCTCATGATCGAGATCACAAAGCTATCCCAAGGAGAGAAGGAGAAGATAAGGGATTATCATGCTCGTGTTTTAGAGCTAAGGAGGAAGCTCGATGCCCAGATCCGGAAGGAAGGACTAACGGATGGGTTGATGAATGGCGTGGATAATCTCCTCTCAGTAAGCACTTCATTCTTGGGATGAAGCCGAGAGATCGAAAACAAGTGAAGTATGACCGCCCAACTACCATTGAACAAGCAAAGGAGATTGCAAGAAGGCAAGAAGAAAGCATGGAAGAGGAGCCCAAAGAAATTGTTGCTAAAGTAGAGCCTACACCAGCACCTTTGGTCCAAAATCCACAACCACTCCCGGTGAGCACAAATATTTCTCCTAGTACATCTACTGAGTATGAAGATCTGCTCAAAAAGATGGGTCAGTTAACTATTAATCTTCTTCAAGGAAAGGAATTTAGTTCTCGGGGAGGAGATAGAGGTCTAAAAGAAATATTTCTGAAGTTGTTTGTTATGGTTGTCATAAAAGGGTCATTATAAGTATAATTGTCCAGATAGAGCTTCTACATCTGTAAAGGAGATAATGATAAAGGAAAAGCACACCGTGAATTCTTTTGATGTAGTAGATAAGAGCGAAATAATGAAGTAGATGTGTTTGTAACAAAAAGAAAGAAAGAAAAAGATAATCAAGATGGAAATGATCCTAAGAAGATGAAAGAAGAAACTAGTAAGAAACATAGGAGAAGAAAGTTGGGTGTGCGGGATTTTCTGATTTCACAGGGGCAAGGATCATACTCCATCTTAGAAGATCTTTCCAAAAGGCCTGCAAATATTACATATGGTCAACTCTTGGCTATGTCTTCTGAGAAGAGGCGGGAGTTGCAAGGTGGACTCAATGCTCGAAGAAGGAAGGAGGTTGAGGTCCTCTGTTTTGGAGGCAAAGGTAGATCCCTATGCTCCACAAGGTGAGGTATTATGTAATGGTATTTCAATTCATGATGTCTTAGTTGATGGAGGTGCTGCGATTAATGTAATGACCGAGTCATGTAATGAATATGTTGGGTTTAAAATTGATCGCCCTTTAACACTTATGTTAAGGTTATTAAATAAAGGAAAAACTAAACCGAAGGTGTAGTTTCAAATGTGGCAATATCTGTTATGGGTGTGGTATGTGTGGTAGACTTTCGGTGATGAAAAATGGTAATGCTGTGCGTACCCAATGTCTTTGGGAAGACCATGGCTAAGGAGAGTTCATGCAAGAAACTACTGGAATGAAGGTTTCATGACACTTGGACGTGGTAGAGAGGGTGAAGATAAATGTGATCCCTCGACATCATAAGGCAGAACCTGTGGATTCAAGTGATGAAACTGATGATTGGACATCCTCTGATTACTCTAGTACCAGTGAAGTGGACACTGAAGATGAAGAAAGTGAGGTTGATGTTTCAGTCATGGATATCCTTCCAATCACACCAACTCATGACCCCATAAAATTATCTGAAGAAGAAGTTGATGATCGTCTCCAACAAATAAAGATTGGTGATGTTGTGATGGAGAGTGAGAAGGAATCCTACCTCCAGCTCTTTCGAAGGTACATACACCTATTCACTTTTGATTACAAGGAACTCCGTCAAGTAAGTTGGGTAGAACATTCTATTGAGCTGGTAGATGGTGCTAATCCCATAAAGCAAATGCCATATAGAATGAATCCTAATTTTTCCAAGACTGTAAAAGAAGAAATAGATAAGTTGCTTGATGCAGGATTCATATTTCTTTGTGGAGAATTCAGAATGGGTTTCTCCCATTGTGATCTCAATAAAAAAGAATGGGAAGCTATGCATTTGTGTTGATTACAGGAAGCTCAATAAGGCAACAAAGAAGGATCATTACCCTCTTCCATTTTCAGATCAGATCTTGGATGAAGTAGCTGGCCAGGAGTGCTATAGTTTTGCTGATGGATATAGCGGCTACAACCAAGTTCGTATAGCAGAGAAAGATCAGCTGAAGACCACGTTCACCACTCCTTGGGGAACGTTTGCTTATAGAGTTATGCCTTTTGGGTTGTGTAATGCTCCAGCAACATTCCAGCGTTTGATGAATAGGGTGTTCGAACCCTACATTGGGACCTTCATCAGAGTATTTCTGGATGATTTTTGCATCTATGGGAGCAAGTTGGACCACCTGCACCAAATGGAGACAACATTTCAAAGGTTAGATGAAGCACAAGCCTCACTAAACCCTACAAAGTGTGTCTTTGGATGTTCTAAAGGCGTTTTGTTAGGGCATGTTGTATCCAGAGATGGTATTGGTACTGATCCTGATAAAGTTTCAAAAATCAAAGATTTACCATTTCCTCTTAATAGAAGTAAGTTGAGATCATTTTTAGGCCATGTGGGTTACTATAGAAGGTTCATCAAGAATTTCTCAAAGATTGCATAACCACTAACCCAGTTCTTGAAGAAGGATGTTACTTATGAACCAGGAAATAAGGCGCATGAAGCTTTTGGACAATGAAGGAAGCCACAGTGTCTTCACTGTTTTGAAGAATCCAGATTGGAGCAAGCCATTCATTGTATACACGATGCCTCGAGATACGACACTAGGAAGTACTTTGAGCCAAAAGGATGAAAATGGGAATGAACATCCAATTTACTTTGGGAGCGAGACAAATGAGCAAAGGTCTTGAGGTAAATTATCTTAATCAAAAAAGAGCTCGCTATCATTTTCTTTGTAAAGAAGTTTAGAAATTACTTGCTAGGGCAAAAATTTCTAGTTGTAATGAGATCATCGAGGCTCTAAAATATATTGTAAATAAGCCTAACCCATCAGGGAGGATAGCAAGATGGATAATTTTGCTACAATAATTTGAATTTGATATTATAGATAGGCCAGGAAAGAAGCATGTCAATGCAGATGCACTCTCTCGAGCCTATGATGGTTTAGGATCATCTTGTGATGATGATGATTTCCCCGATGCAGCCTTGTTATCCCTTGACACAATCCCTAGTGAATACATAGATATTTGGAATTATCTGAATGAATTCAAGTTTCCTGATGGTGCCAATGCAAAGACTAAGAGAAAGATTACTCAAGCCATTCGTCCATATTCTATTCTGCATGGAGTATTATTTCGAATAGGACCTGATGGACAGTACAAGAGGGCAGTTGGACGTGATCAAGGGAAGGAACTGCTAGAAGAATTCCACAATGGTACATGTGGAGGGCACTTCTCTGGACAACTTACAGCAAGAAGGATCTTGGATGCAGGTTATCACTGGCCCACTCTTTTTAAAGATTGTTATAATTATTGTAAGACATGTGATATTTGTTAAACACATGGTAACCGTAAGACTTCATCAGCTCCATTATGTCCTATTCTTCCCCTTGGTCCCTTTGAAAAGTGGGAATATACATTGTAGGTCCACTTCCAACTACATCACGCCAAAATAAGTATATTGTAGTTGCCACAGTTATTTAACCAAGTGGGTTGAAGCTAGGCCATTGAAAACTTCTTCCATGGATGAAGTGGCAAGGTTCATGTATGAACGCATTGTCACCAGATTTGGTTGCCCATTAGAAATTGTAATAGATCAAGGAAGCCACTTCATTAATGAGGTGGTAGAAGCCCTGGTCAATAATTTTTCTATTAAGCACGGGAAGACAACAACATACAAGCCAAGCACAAATGGACAGTGGAACAAACAAATTTTGTGTTGTGTCAAATTCTAGCAAAGATGCAGCCTTGCAGTACATAAATGGGATAAAAGGATTCATGCGGCATTGTGGGCATATAGGGCAACATCAAAGTCAAAGCAACAGGATACTCCCCATTTCAGGTTGGCCTATGGCATTGATCCAGTTCTTCCTATTGAGTTTGATATTCCCACTGTGAGAGTTATGAAAAATGAAAGGATGGATGAAAGTGATTCAGTAAAAGAAAGGTTGGTACATCTTCATTTGCTGGAGGAAATGAGAGAAATAGCAAAGGATACAAGCCATAAGAAGAAAATGAAGCAGAAGGAATACTTTGATCAAAAGATCCGGTGGTCTCCATTTCATGTGAATGACTTGGTTCTAGTATATGATTCCAGATACAAAAAAGAAGACAGAGAAAATTTCTTCCAAAATGGATGGGGCCCTACAAAATAGCAGCTGTGCATGAAAATGGTACGTACCGACTGGAGGAATTGGATGGCACTCCCATTATGAAATGGGTCAACCACGACAAGTTGAAGATTTTCCAAGCCCTGAGAGCAGATCTACTCAGGACGGAGTAGAAGCTAGGAAGGGGGAAGATGTCGACACTAAAATTTTCCTCCGTAATTTCTATTTCATTAATGTATGATGTTGTTAAGTATAATTAGTAGTAGCGTCTGATAGAAGATAACGGCGACGCAGTACGGTGCCACCAATAATGTGGAGTACGGTAACAGTCAAAGTACAATAGGAATGTTGTAAAAAGTAAATATTTGTCGTAAGTGGTCCGGTAATGTTAAAATGTCAAAGTTTGGGTAATTAGAGAAGTAGGGTCTACGTGATTAGGAATTAGAAATATTATATTGGTAATAAGGACAAGGAGTGAGGTCATAAATATTTTGTGTATTTTATTTGTAAAAAGTCTAAAAATGTGGAACCCATGTAAAATGATAAGGTTTATCTTATCTTAGAAGATAAGCTTACATGTACGAGATAAGAGTTAAGGTATGGAATATGATTCGTCGAGTGGATTTCTTATCCTATCTTAGAGATAAGATGGATAGGCACGGAAGTTCTATAAATAGAGAGGCTAACCCCTCATTTAGCATAGAAAGAAGTAGTGAGAAATATTGTAGGAAGTGTGCAAAGGAAGCCATCACCAAAGGTGTGTTGAAGAAGCCATCAAGAGGCGTAATTGTAAAGTTTCTCCCATAGTCTTGTTGAAGTACCTCATGGGTGAAATTGTAACAATTTCATGTTAATATTATTATTTCCTTTGATATTTCTGATTTGTCATCATTCCGTTTTATCATAGTCGATGGTATTCTTGTGTTATGTTGTTGTTCTGTTTCCAGTTACATCCACCAAACTAAAGGCATGCATTAGTAAATAATCATAGCACGAGGAGTTCCCGGTGAAGAATTATCATAGTCTTTGGATTGGTGATGACCCCACCCATCAATACAAGTTGTAGGATTCAATAAAATGAAGAAGAGATTGAACAATAAAGTGAAGGTGGTAATTTTCTACAAGTTGATGAACTTGCGAATGATACACAAATCAGATTCTGTGACTATTCTGAAGGTGATGAAGATGAAGAAGATGCACCTAGTTCCTCATGTGCGGTATTCACTCATTCCTAGTCTGAGAAAGGAACACCTCCCTCCACTACTGCAAATAAAAATAAGGCTGATGATCCTCTTGTGGTGAATCTCAAAAACAAGATAATCAGTTGAGGATATCCACTCCCACCTTGTATGGAGTCTGCACTAGAGAAAATGATCATGTAACAAGCACAAGGTTACCCGCTATTCCAAGTAAGTCTTCCAATGTTTCTTCTAGTTCTAAATCTAAATCTACTCTGTAGAATATAGTGCTTCAAAAGTTCCTAGCGTGCCTTTCAAAATACCCTCCATTCCCTAAACATATAACCCTAATTACAAACCTATACTGACTCCAAAACCAGTCCCTTCATCCCCTTTGCCCACTACTTCTCCATTTGACTTCGTAGAATATACAAACAAAGTCAAGGTGCAGATTAATGAAACTGAATATATGTGGACTCACCCTAAACAATTCGAGAGATTTGTTCAATAAATAGGAGTGGTAGTTTAACACCCAATGTTATAACTCCTAGTCCTAAAGGAATACTACCAAACCCACCTATGCCTCCATCATAGAACATGATTTCTTTGAGTGCATCCAAGACTAATAAGGTTTAAACTTTCTATCTCTCCCTTCTCATTGGATAATATGTATTTAACAACTCCATAATATATTCGGTGCATCCTGTAATGTAATTCTGTAAAGGTCGCCAAGGCTCTTAAACTCACCATGACTCCATCGAGTATCTCTTATTACTCCTTGGATTCAAAATAGGTCCCACTTGTAGGGAAGTTCAAAGATGCATAGGTGGCTCTCGCCAAATTTCCAAACAAGAAGGTTTCAATGATGATTTTGGTAGCAGACATTCTGACTTCATTTGGAATGTTACTAAGTAGGAGTTTCTGTCATCGATTGGGGGGTAAGATCCATATGAACTAGTCTTCCATAATCATCTTGGTTAAGGGAGACATGGAAAAATTACTTCCAGAAAATAAGATGAGATACATGGTGTAAAAAGAAGGAAATCCAAAAGCCAATATTTTGTACCAAGATAGTAGGAAGATGAATCTTTTCATAACGACTAAGGAGGAAGAGGATATTCCTATCTTGATAGGACCAAACATTCCTTCTCAAAGAGGTATGAATCTTGAAGAAACATTGAGGAACTTTAAGTTCCAAGAGGATATACCTGATTTTCTAGATTGTGTGAGTCGGAAGAAGAGGAAATGGTTCTTGATGATTTACAAATGGAGAAACTAGCTTGTACATTCATCCATGAAGAGGAGATTTTCTCATTTCCATTTGGAGATGAATATGATCTCAATCATGTCATCCATGGAGGGACAAGACCAAATCGTGATGATCCTGCAAAAGGTTTGAAAGAATGGTTTATACAAGAACTACTAAGATCAACGGAAGAAACGGAAGACCCTAGGCTCAATCTCAAACTTGTGATGCAATCCATGAATCTGTAAGACAAGCACAAATCTGATTTGGAAGCCTCAACTAGTGTGAAGGTTGGCCATGTTGAAATAAAGCAAGATGAGAAATCTGATGTCTCTCCTGAGCTAATAGTTGATGGATACAATGATAAAATGGAGGTATTTTCTTTCCCATTTGAAGAAGAAAACTCTTTCCATGATGAAAAATATGAAATAGATGGTGTTGAAGTCATTGAAGGTGAAGATCCCCTTGAGAAAGAAGTAGTGGAATGTAATAAGTTTCAAGGAAATGAAGTAATCCATCCAGATAGTTGCCTTGAGCTTCAAAATGAAGATTATTCAAGGACGTACAAAGATGAGCTACATGAAGCAACAAAGGATAACTTCGTGCAAGAAATCCTGGATGCGGTAGAAAGTACGAAAGACCTTGAGATAATTCTTGATCTCTTAGCTCATGTCATGGCTATATAGGACAAGTATGAGGTTACTTTTGATCCTCCATTCAATATTCAAGCACCTCATAGTGGAGTAGAGATAAAAGATAAGTGTGAGGTTTCTCATGAAAAAGAGGTCAATAAGCATAGATCTGGGAAATAAAAGAACTTGGAATATTCAAGAAATTGGAATGAAAATCAGCCTTGGGGCAGCAATGGGACACTCAATGAAGAATCAACTATGTGGATAAATGTAGAATGCAACTGGAACTATGAAACCAATTTCAAAGGGAATGAAGGCAATGGAATTTCTAAGCGAAGGCACGAGCATCAAGAATCTCATGTAGACTCACTCCTACCAAGTACATAGACAATCATGAAAGCACTGGGTTTCATAAAAATATAAGGAGAGGAGGCTACTTTCTCGATCTACTCAATGGATTTGTGGAAATACATCACTTAGTGTTGCCCACTTATGGTAACCTCTGAGACGATGAAAAGTGCTTCACTAAAAGCGGGTTGTCCCCCGCCTTGTACCATAGGTGATTGTTAGGTGTTTCAATTTCTATTGTGTGTTTCTTTTCCTTCCCGGTGTGTTGCATATTTTTTCCGTCATTTTTGGTGTGTGTGTGTTCTTCTTGTTATCTCTCTCTCATAATTTGTACATGACTCTGCAGGGCCCAATGGATAAGACACTAGTCAAGTATAAGTTGAGATTCTAGGATTCTTCATGTCATGTATTCACTGCACTTAGTCCATACCATGTCCCCAAGATAGAGCCAATTGTTGTCATGCAAATTTGTAACATGGAAATTAAAAAAATTTGAGCATGACAACGATGCCCATGTGTCAAAAATTTCATGTTTTACCCATCCAAGGCACCCCATGTCTACCCAATCAATCCGTTGACCTCCTAGTTTATGTTAACTTATTCTCATAGGTGAATTAGGAAATTCAAGTCACCGCCTAGGTGATTTTAGCGGTTCTTGAGGACTTCACATTTTGGGAAGTTGTGGGAAGGGATACCACTAGATTTCCCGAGAACGGTGCAACCCCTAGAGTAGAAAGGAGGATCTAAATCCAACACGAAGGTGAATTGAAGGTCTAGTAACATCATGAAATTTATTTTTGAAGATTTAGGAAGGATTTAGAGGAGTTGGGGAAGTTTGATCAAAAATAGGGTTCACAAGCCTAGGCAATGCATAGGGCCAAAAGAGTTGTTGAACTTTGGGAAGTGATTAAGAGCTTTGGGTGGATTTAAGAGAAAGACGATACATCATTAGAAATTTAATTCAGATATCTATAAGATTTTGAAATCATATTGTTCACAACACTTTGGCACAATAGGTTTATAACTTGTTGTTTTTATGCTCAACTAGGGAGCTAGATTAAAAATCTGGTTTTCATGGCTTAAATGGAGGAATCAAGAGATAAGACCCCCGTCATTGGATTCAGAAGGTCATTTTAATTGAATTTCATATAAATATTTTCCAAAACATTCCATTGGGAGCTCAAGTTATCACCGTTTCAAGTTACCCTCAAGGTGAGCTTCTCGCAGTTAGTCAAATTTCAGTGAGGACACGTGTCAGCTCCAAGAGCCTGGCACAATTTTATGTCCCTTTCATCCCTCAAGATAAGGGACATGAGGGACAAGAAAATTCACCCAGCCCCAATAAGCCCTCTAGTCACACATGGAACCTCCGGATCGCTTGATTCAGCTCGCACGTTCTTGTCATAGCTTATTCCCTCACTCGCTCAAATCGTGAAAAGTGTCACATGGAGGTGCGATGTGAAAAATGATGACCCTTATGTCCCTTTGGAAAATGGACATGAGGGACATGAAAATGTTCCCAGCCCCTTGAAGCCCTCAGGTCATCCATGTGACCCCTTTAATGCAAATTTCCAGGACCCTTGGAGCTAGTGGAGCTAGATGCACACCATTGGATTGCCGCCAAGTTTCGTGTTGAGGCGCAATGTGAAAATTTATGTACCTATCATCCCTTAATTATTATGGGAAAAAGGTCACATGAAAATGTTCCCAGCCCTAGGTATGCCTCATGGTTCCTCATACGACCAACTTTCAGCCCCTAGTTCTTTTCTCAAGCTTTTTAGCCTTAATGCTCGACCGTTGGATTTCCACTAAGTGTCGCATGGAGATATGATGTGCAATTTGATGTCCCTTTCATCCCTTAATTCTTAAGGGACATCAGGGACATAAAATTGTGCCCAACCCCAACTTCAAAATTTTAAAATTTATATCTCCTTTGTCGTTTCTTGTTGTTTCTCCATCTCAAGAAGAAAGTTGCAGAGAACACCCAATCTACCATTGCTACTCTGAACCAGCTCCACCATGACAAAAAAACCCTCCACTCCATGAAAATACATAGGTATTAGAAGTAATATTGATCAAAAGATTCAAAGGATTGAATAAAAAGGAAATAAACGGATAAATTCATCAAAAAATCTCTATTATCGTGAGATGAAGATTCAAACATGTCTTGCAGATCGATGCACAAATCGGAGAACCATTTGCTATTGTGTTCTTCATTCTCAAATTTCATAAACACATCACCTTAAAATCCCCCTTTCACATCATAAATCACTCATAGAGAAGAAATCTCCTTCTTAGCTCAACAAAGACAAAAATTAGATTTCCCATTAAACCAACAATCGGTTAAAAGAGAAATTTCACCGGTGGAACAAAGAACAAAAACCCACAAAAAAATATGATTTTTGTCACAAACGAAGAATAAAACCATACATGCAACTTTCAAGCTCCATTAATGGTTGTCATGTCCAGAGCTGCCGCTAGGTGAGAAATTTGAAATTTTAAAATCTCACGAACCGGTGATTGGGTAAGCCTAAGATTTTAGAGGGGTGATAGTGGGACAAAAATCCATACCAAAAAACTTTGTCCCACCGTGATCTGACCACCGAAGCTCACTTTCTAAAAATATCAGGTCTTCTACATGAGAGAATACTATTTTGGGTAAGTCACCAACTGAAGAAGCTGTGAAGGAGGTGGTGAACATAGAGAAGGTATTGCGAGATAAAATCATTGAAATGATCATCTCAGTCCACAATTGACACTAGCTAAAAAATGTAAGTGGCTCCATAATCCCCTACTATGAATGGCAAGTCGGTTCAGAAGGTGAGAGGAACACAGTGTGAAGAAGAAATTCAAGCTACCATAAAACATTTGAGGTCCTGAGAAGCTAATTTGTGCACTTACCAAAAATACTAAGTTGTCCTGTGGGCACTTACTAAAACTAACAAGTTGTTCTAAAGGGTGGATTTCACAAAGAGAGAACACTAGGAGTTAAAAATTTAAGTTTATATCACCAAATTGGATTCTAGAGAGGTAAAATAATTGATACTTTCTAAAAATAGTTTCCTTTTCCAAATATAGTAGGTGTCAAGAAAAACTGAAGTTTAGATTTACAGGGGAAAAACAATGTAGTCTCTATCATCAGACTATGCGAGAGTAGGTGACAACGAGGTTACTTACATAGATCTCACCAAGGTGTCTTTTGACACTCATTTCATACTTCAATTAGTATTCGTGATATGGAGTTTACAATCAACCTTGTTAGATTGTTCATAATATGTTTCATCAGGATCATGTCTAAATCAGCCGAGCAGTGTGACAATGTTACAAGGAGTCAAGGCAGGATTTGTTCCAAAAATTCAATCTCCTCAAAGGGGATATTCATGAGTAATGCTCACGGTCACCAATGGCATCATTTGAAAAAAAATTTAAACACTTAGTTCGCAATGATGTTTGTGTGTCATCCAAATAAATCCTCTCGGGGTATAAGACATTCAAGGATCCTGATTTCACTACATTGGAGCATTGTGTCAGATCGGTCAAGTAGCATAGTGGATTAGTGAGATAGATTCTTCATTGACAAGATTCCTCCCTCCTCTCTCTTTTCCTTCTCTCTCTTCTCCCCCCACTTTCTCTCTCCTCCACGTTCTAATTCTTTGTTGAGGTTGCACTTTTTCATAGTGACTTTATTTTCAATGTAATAAGTCACCCTTATGTTATAAAAGGGGACTTAAAATTTTCCTAAGAATGTGAAAAGTTTTAAGGCATATGAAAGGCTAATGGGGATAGGCGAAGAGACTTCCAAAACTCTATAAATTGTAATGAGATCCTCATTCTATTTTTTTGAATTATGATATTCTTCTAGCTTTGGTTTTATCCTTGTAGGTTCATGAGGGAGCTTTTGTTTACTTGTGGATGAAAAGAGTTAGCTATTTTTCCTAAAAAATTTCTTCATTTCTCCACTATGTACAAATTTTGTTTGAGCAATCAATACAAGAAGGAGTTTATAGTTTTCTTTGACTAAGTTATTTCTTGATACTTTGTGATCATAAATTCTATTTGGTCTTTTTGCTATTTGTAGAGTTGTTTCCTCTTAATTTTAATGCATGTGATGAAACTTATAACTAGTGTTGGTAAACATTTTATTTCCTAATTACAACACTAGTTTCCCCCTACTACATATTCACACTCCCTTTCCAACTCTCTTGACAAAGTCCTCTCTAACAAGAAATTTCTATATTTTCCGTAGGGTTAGTGGAGTGTCCCTATTGGATCCCAAACCATAAGGCCAATCCGAATAAAACTCACCTCACTCATGCATGCATATATGGAAGCTGCACCATTTAAGTAAATAGAATTAGATTTGTAGAGCATTGAAGAAACCCACAATTTTGTCCCCCAAAACTTTTCTCACCAAAACTCTTCATAACCAGTCTTCTTGTAATTTGAACACTTAGACTTTTCTTTCTTCGCTCTAGGCTCGTAAGTCGAAGATTTCTGTTAGGTTTGGTTTTGGCTTGGTTGGTCTTTGTTTCCTTCTTAGGTTGGTCCTTTTTCTCTTTCTTATTTTTAGTATTCTTTCCCTTACTAGTAATTTCTACAAGGGCATGTGATTTATACTTTAGACACCCCATTTGAATGAGTTTTCTGTTCTCGAACGAGTTGGGAGTTTAAAAGGTCAAATGAGGGCATATTTCAAGAACTTCCCATATCAGATTTTGTAGCATGAAAATGTGACACATAGACGGATTATTTGGGACCTAACTTAGAGAGAATTGATGAGATCAAGTGGGAATATTTTTCTATACTTTACATTCCTTTAACAACAATCTAGTGTGGACAACATTGAGAAGAATGCATGTAGATTTTTTAAGTCACTTGAATTTAATCCTAGTAGTTCATTGTCTAACTCATGTGCTCTCATGTCGTCTTGTTGGCTGAACATATCATCTAGAATTTTCCATGAAAAATTGGGTGTTTCGATGACCCAATGTGGAAGATTAATTCTAGAGAAACAACATCATCTGCAAAGAATTCCTAAGTCTTTGTCACTTTGGTTCAACAACTTAGATTTTTCAAGCTCATCATTAGGTTCAGTCTCAATTCTCATGGTGATGTAAAATAACCATTTACCTCTTAGTTTCATTACCATTTTCAATCTCCATTCAAATAAGTTGAATGACGCAAGAAAATGAATCAAAATTGAATCCATAGTGAAGAGAGAGAAAGAATGAATTTAGAAAAGAAAAACAAGCAACACAACCACCCAAGATAATATTAAAAAAACCCCTAAATTTGGCACTTTATAGTTTAGTGTGTTGGATACAATCTGGTGTGAATTTGCATCATGAAAAAGTTGGTCACTCACCTTGCAATCAACATAATAACACACAAGAGAGGATACCACAATCAAGTTTTGTTGATCGTAGAAAATTGACACCATAAACAAGCACAAGTTAAAAAACAAGAGAAGGGGTGAAAAAATCCCTCTTGTGAGAAAGATCATCTTACGTTGCAGCGAAACCCCCTTGCTATAAAGCGTGGAGGACGCGCTCACTAGTCCACAAGCAATAATAAGGGCTATTACAATGCAAAAATAGGCCCAAGACGGGTCTCGAGGACCTCCAGGATGCCAAAAATGTTGTTGGAAAGGTAAAAACAATGATAAGGTGTGCTACACACTCCAACATGGATTAGTAGAAAAAATTGTCTAATAACGCTAGTTTTTTCATAATTCAAAAAGGTCAATAAGTCTTGTTTAAGAATTAAAAGGGTTTTAAAAATGACTCCAATGTTAAATAACGATTAAATTAATTACTAATATAAGATGAAAAAGATTATTTAATTTTTTTAATTAAATGCTCGAGTTTAATTAATTAAATTAATCCTACCTTTTATTGAATTAGATCCTAATGAGAAGCACCAAGACCTAATAATTAATATAAACCACCTTTTATATTTAACAACCCCCTTAACTTAATCTTATAAAACCCCGCCCTCAATTTATAACCGACTCCCTTTATTTTAAATGATCCACCTTATCAATTACACACCCCACTTATGTTAAAAAATCACCGACTTAATTTAAAACACCCAACCACATAAAACGTACCCCTGCTTTATAATATAAACCCACTTGATATTTAAATAAGCTTAAATAGAATAAAAACATAAAGCATTAATTTTTAAACGGTCAAGGGAGAGGTCAAAGGGCGAGGTTGCAAGATTAAGTCAGAGTGAACCGGAATGGGGCTTGGGGACAGAAATAAGACCAAAGGACTCAACCAAAGGGGAAAATGTAATGGATGCAAGGATAACGGGTATTCACTAAACACAACAAACAAAACGATAGAGTTTCAATGGAAAACGAGGATCTAACAATGCTAATGAAAAAGAGTTGAGTGATACACATAGGGAAATGCAATAGAGAGGGACAAACAAATGGAAAAAATGATAGAGTAGGCTCAAATTGCAGGAAGAGTTCATCACATGCCATATGGAGAAAATGCAACCCCAACCAAAACAAAATGACCCGCTGGACAAAACACAAATTTACAAAAATAGGGCAATGGAAAAATGAACTACGATGCAAACTCAATAGTTTGCAAGGTTAAACTAAAATCTCTAAAACAAAAGAGCCTTAGCAAATCTGGTTGAAATAAAAACATGGCTCAAAGAACCTAGATGCAATACAACGCAATGTAAATCAGCCAAGCTCGATAAAAATAGAGGGCTCAAATTTGTAGTCATAAAGAATGCAAAAACAAATGTGCAAAAATTATGAATAATGCAATGCAAATCAAAGCATGACATGATAGCCAACCATATTGACTAAGACAAAATGAATCGTTTGCTAACTTTCCCGGGGAGTTAGGTGACCCATCTCACCGAGATGAGCTAGAAGGAGAGCATGGAAAAAGGATATCTAGGGGTAGGGAAATAGAAATGAAAACCAGGTTGGGGAGGGGATCAAATAGGCCCAAACAAAAGAAATTTTAAAAATAACTTCCAATTAAAAAATTGTTGATTAAACCCTCGAAATGCAAAACCTACCTCTAGATTTAGTGGTTCCTCCAAACTTGGCTACAACTAGCTAGATCTGCGTTTGTGAAACACCAAACTCCGCACATACAAAACTAGAAAACCAAAAAAACTCCAAGAAATGAGATTGTTAAACTTTTTAACAAGATTCCAAAATGTAATCGAAAAATTTCACGAGAAACACGAAAACCAAAAAATAAGTAATCAATAACCAGATTCAAACGAGTGCACGTTTACCAAACATCCACTTTGATACAATATAGGATTGTTATGTGAGGATCAATATGGAATTTTTGCACATCGAAGAGGGTTGTACTTCAAATGGTGATAAAAATGCTTCACATAATCCACAAGAGCTCAAATCACAAGGAAAATCAAGTACATAAAGACACTCATGTGTCCGGCATGCTCATAGATTAAAAAAAAGAGGTACAAATAGGAGTGTTGTGTAACTCATGTGCATGACACATGTACATAAACCTAACTAACCCTATTTACCTATCATCACTAATTGATATGACTAACCACATGAGGTGGACAAGACGTTGAGTGACGACGAGACAAGTCATATACACCAATAATGATCACTCCATTACGAGTTGTGGCTGTGACCAGTGCTATATTATTTTTTATATTTTGTTGGTGATTCCACATTTACAAAGCTATAAGGATTGATATCTTCATTCAGATAATACCCTTCTAAAGAAATATTTCCTGATTTGGGTACATTGTATGAGAAAAAGGAGACAAGTTTGGAAACCAGATTCTTGATTAGAATTCATAAGGTAAGAACATACAAACATCTAATCTAGTTGGTTCTCCTTTGATAGAAGAATATTTGAGTTCTCCTGAAAGGTCGAGCCTAGCATCCTTGTTTTCTAACTCCATAGTTTGTTTGAACAAGCTTCTAGGCCTACAATTGTTGGAGGTGATCCTTTGAGAAATTTGTAAAATATTATCCCTCCTTTGTTTCGTAGACCATTATTTCAAAACCTTGTTTATCCTCTTGTTGAAAATCTAGTTGAGCATAATATGGATCATCCTCCTCCATGTGCCCCTTTTTGAACTCAAGAATGTGGACCCATAAATTTTAGTGATATGCTTGGATATCCAAATGAGGTTCCTAATGAAATTAAGAATATGTTGCCTAAATTTCAAGGAAATAATGTTATTAGTGGTGATCAACATATTAAGTTGTTCCAAAATATTATTGATGATTATGAAGTAGAACATGAAGATTTTTGCCTAAATTTATTTGTACATACTCTTGAAGAATATGCAAGAGATTGGTTCAATTCCTTTCCTCGTGGTTCAATTGAATATTGGGATGAAATGATGAATGCCTTTAGAATTCAATATGGTGATAGGACTGACCCCAAGTTGATCATGTCTGAATGTGAAAACATAAAGAAAATTTGCAATGAACGTGTACAATATTTCAACACAAGGTTCAACAAGACCTTGATGAGATTACCAACTAATTTGAGACTAAGTGATGAGTCTTGTTTGATCAATTATTCTAATACATTTGACCAAAAAAAAACTATTACTTGGGAGAAAATAACCCCACGAGTCTAAGGAAAGAATTCAACATGGCCATTCAAATTGAAAACAACATCTAAGATTCAAGAAAAGCACCAAAAATAAAATGGATTAAACTTTTCAGACACGAAAATAGCAAGAAAACAAGTCTACTCATCTAGAAGAGGGCCATGGAAGATGTTATGCCATGGATTCAAGAGAAGTAACTATTGGTTATGTATAGGGATTGGTTGTACGATTAGAGGCTCACCCTAGAAAGTACTTGATAATGAATGTTGTTCTTGTTGATTACCGTGCTAAATGAGGAATGTTACTATTAATAAAGTGGGCAACATGTGTGGGAGGTAGCATAAATATGGACCTTTCTTATGCTACCATTCCTTTGGAAGGAAATTTTGTGAAGCTACATAGGGAAGACAAGTTGATGCATCTAATTGAAGACCCTATGAATGCATCATATGAGGTGCTATATACAAATTTAGATTTGGTAAAATTTATTTGTGACAAAAACTTTGATGATCGGTTCCTTAATCTTGGTGTTCAGTTTGAACATCACATTGCTCCTCGGGTGATGTTTTTAATGGAGCATGTTCTAGTTTAGGAAATGGAGCAGAAGTTTTGTTGTTTTCCCAAATCAAGGATCCTTTAACTTTTCTTTCAAGTTATGTTTTGAGTGCACAAATAACATTGCTAAATATGAGGAACTCATACTTGGTTTGTGGATTTCTTGGAGACATAGGATAAAGGAGTTGATTATAAAAGATGACTTTAAATTAGTTGTTAAGAAAATTAGGAAACTCAATGTAGTAGCCAAGTGTCGATGTTAAAAAATTATAGTAATGTAGTGATGGTGCAAATTAACTCACAAAAATTAGTATGTTGTTTATTAATCCATAGTCATTTAATTATCAGACCTAGGGACGTAAACTTTCAATATTTCCAGTGTTGTATGCACAGTTACAGATGTTGGGAGGTATAAGGGAAAATTGTTGTCACTACAATTAGGAAATACAATGCTAGAAATGAACTAGTTTATGACTGAAATGAATACTATGGCTATCATCAAAGCATGTAAAAGACATATCATAAATAAAGAATAAGCTGCTGCAAATCTAATCTAATCATGCAAGAAACTATAACAAAAAACAAAAGGAGAGGGTTAGTAAACCACAAGTGGGCCCTACCTTGGGTGTTAATCCCTCCTAAGGCTGTGTCTACAAACAATTAACAAAACTCATGTTTTATTTGATAACATGAAGATTAGAAATGGAATGTACAGAAAAATATCTACCTATGGATTGATCTCTTTTCTATAGCCTTAGCATTCTTTTTATATTCTTCCCTTTTGAAGAGATGTGAAGAGACTACCTCATTACTAACAGTTACAATTTTATTAAGTACAAGATCACAACCAAGCAATCCAGAGATTCTCATGCATGCAACATAATTGTTAAAAGGTGTCCTCATATAATGACATAACTTAACAAATTGATTGATTTAAACAACCAGTTATCAAATTAAATCAACTAGTTCCTTGTTGGAGTTGCAGAGCATAATCAGGTGATGGTGTTAAATCTTCTTCACGTTCTCATAACTACTCCTCTATCAAAGACATGAAAACTCGGTGAAGTGTCCAAATTTCTCATGCTTTCCAAAATTATGCTCTTTTATGTGTGTGACCTCCCTTGGATGCAAGTGCTTTGTTGCGGATGAGTCCCATTTGTTGCATGTCACTTGTTGTGGACGAGTCACTTTCCATTGTGAATGAGTTTCTCGTGGCTGCATGTTAGTGGATAAACATAACTCTTTGGAAATCAAGGCTGAAATTTATTCAAAGCACTATTTAATCATCAAATTGCATTCAGACTAATAAATGCATCCATAATCCACAAATTAAAGTAAACTTAGTAATAATTATATTAACTAATATAAGTGCCATAAGTTCAAGATATATAAGATATGTTCAAAAGTGTATTGGAATCACAAGTTCGGGGGTACATATGGATAAAAAAATATAACAGATGAGACATTTTAAACAAGAAATAAATTGGCTCATCACACCCCCATCTTGAGCTTCTTGAATTTCCTTTGAATGTCCTCATTCAAGAATTCTTGCATTCTTCCTCTCTTTTCTTGGGGTCAGCTTGAATAATGCTACACAATCTCCTGAAGTCCATTAGTGCTGAGATACCTTCTGGTTCTATGAATAAATAAATTGCATTCCTTCTATACCTTTCCATTATCCTATCCTGCAAGTCCTCATTTAGTTACGTGTTTCCAAATCAGTGGGGGATACGATCGGGAAAATTGGTGGATAATAACCAATAGGAAACCAGTTTTTTCACATCCCTTAGAGACTTCAATATATGCATTTATCCTCCTAAAATTTGGGATGATATTAGGATAAGAATGCATTTCCTTCCTCTACATCTCTTGTGACATTTCTTCCCATCTTTCCTGTATGCTTGTACTATTTCCACACCATTAAACTTAATGTAGTTTCTTGCTTCATCATGGGCTTCCTATCTCATCTAATAAACCCTTTGTTTAATTTTTTAAATTTCCATAAACTTCCATATTCTTCAATCATGGCTTTGGTGTTCCCATCTTCTACCCTTATCATCAAAGGTTGCACTTTGCATAAATGTTTGTAATCAACCATTTGCTTTTCTCTATACAACTCATTATTAAAGTAGGAACACAGTTCCCTAATTTGCACATCCCCAATGTAAAGTGTAGGTATCCAATATCTATCATACTCCGAGAGAATAGTTATATATATATATATATATATATATATATATATATAATTCACATAACAACAATTGAATTTCATGTGGCGTCTTTAAATAGAATCAAAGAAGTTGCGAGATGCACTAATGTCAAACTAGAAATCTGAGTTGATGCAAGTAAGTTTTAGTTACAACATTTGTTCCTTCAAGAAGACATCATATACATTTGAAGGTGGCCTACATAAGAGTATTTCATTGGTTACCTTAATAGTGTCTTCTTTCTTCTTCTTCAGTCTAGAAATCTCATTATCCTTAGCCTTGAGCTACCTATCCTTCTCTTCAATATCTAGTTAATGTTGGAAGAGAAATTATTCCTTCTCTTTGTCCCACTTTCCATGTAGCTTGTTAACATTATTCTCAATTTTTATACCCAATAATAAAGAAAGGTAGTTTGAGTTGACATATCCCTATAAGCTAGTTTGGGAGGTTCTCTGAAAATTTCCTTGATCACAACCTATGGCTGCAGATTGAGTGGTGGCAATGGTGGATGCAAATGATCAAAGACTTCATGAACTTCATCTTGGGAAGATGTAGGACTGTCCACTTGAGCTATACAATAGGTTCATGAATAGGTCCTAGCTCAAGCTCTTGGAAAATATTCTCAATTGTTCCTTAATATATTTTGGTAAATCATCCACCGTATCCGTTACATTAGTTTATGGTTCAGGTATTGATTGTTCCAAAGTGCTTATTTAGTTTGTTCTTCATTATTTGTGGTCACATTGGATACATTTTCAATTTCCTCTATTAATAATTCTCCTTCATGATGCATGTGGGTTTCCCAGATGTATGAAAAGCCTCTATTTGAAATCCAATTGGTTCATTAGGGATCTCATGAGTAGGTTGCTCATTTAACTCCTCCTTTTTCTCTTCCACTTCCTTAGTTGTATCTTTCATGCCTATGGTTTCATATCTGTCTACATGATCTCCTTGATCAACATCCATTGGAATAGGATCCTCAATGTTTCTTAGCTATTCTTCATCATTGTCTAGAAATATTTGAATGTTTCTCCTAGGCTTTGAATTTTTGGTATTTTGTGTAAGGATCCTCTGATTTCCTTGAGTTTTCAAGGGTTCTATTTGAGGACTTTCCATTTCCTTTTGATGAGGAGGACACAAGGGTGGATATCTCCAACAGAGTTTTGGAAATAAGAATTGTATTAGGGGAGATTGGCATAGGGTCCTTTTCAAGAGATGGAGGTTTGTTAGGAACAAAAAAATTTGTGGGTACAAAAATTTTGTAGGGAGAGAGGTTTCTGTATGGATGGAGGTAGTAGTTATGGTTTCAAGTGCAGAAGTAGAAGAACTACCTAATATTCTCCTCTTTTTATTCCCTTTCTAAAATAAATCATCTATATTTTTTCCCCTAGAAAAATCTTCCCATTTTATTGTAGGACGTTCCATCACCCGCATGTTTCACAACTAAGGTGACAAGACAATGGTGAGATAATGCGGATCAAACCCTTTAAGATTCCTTACTCATTTTATTTAGGATTTCATGTAGGAAGTTAGGGACATTGACATGTTTGTCATTTTCAAATGATTGAGAAATTTAAAATGCACAATGTTTAACCTTGAGTACCTACCCTCATAGGTGAATTACTTTATAACATAGTTTGCAACATCATCCCAAAAGGATTTTAAAGAAGTGCATAAGGTACCTTGTCTGTCACTAATGAAGTTTTCATCTAGGTCTCTAAATTCTCCATGAGATTCATTTGGATTTTCCTTAGTATGATACAACTCTCTTTTCGGGAGTTTGGTTACTTCAGCCATAATTTCACCATCCACCTTAATCAAAACCCTTAACTATAGCCTTTCCATCCTCAAAGGTGGTGGCAAATGTTTTTACCATTGACTCATTAAATCCTTGAAATTTATTAATATACTCCATCTAACCACTGTCATGGAAATATTATAGAATCTGTGGTTGATTACGGAGCTATGAATGATCTGTAGGCTCATTCCTAATTAGGTCACCACCCATTTTTGAATTTTGCAACTTCTTTTAGCTCTGAGAGGCAAGAAATATTTACAGTTTGAATTGATTTTACAAAAATTTGAATGAGTGTAAAGATCTCGAGTACTTAGTGTTTTCAAATTTTGTAATCGACTCACACGTAGCTTGAAAGGGCATGTATTAATTAGATTTGAAGGATGCACCCATGTGAGGTGACAAAGTGGGGTGATGTGGGAGACAACTCACATTATGGAAGGTGGTGGAAAATTATGGAAAATAAATTTATTGATGACATGGCACAAATATTAATCACTTATAATTATTCTATCGCTACTTTAATAAAGTGGATTAAGTGCACTTATCTCAAGAAGTACATTTGATGATTGTGACATGTGCCTTATCGAATTTGCACCTTTGGTTGCATGCTAAGTCATCATGACACTACAAATTGAGGTGCTACATTGTTGTAGGCATTGTATAAAATGCTGAAAATATATGTTAGAGGTCCCTTAGTAAGAACAATTAATTCCCGAAGAGAGAATACTTGAATATTTCTAGTGCCAATATTCTAGTTAATTCTATCCTTTCATTTTTTGTGAAGCAGAGATAGGGGTTAGGGTTAGGAGGAATACCCGTTGAGTGTTGGGAAGGTGTGTGTGTACCGTAGAGAGATCGACCGATTGTGAAGAGCTCCTTTTTTTTCTCGGGAAGGACTACCTATAAATAAGAATGCAAGACCACCATATTTTAGTTAGACAATAAGTGAGGGAACTGCCTTGGGCCCAGGAAATATTAGACTTCCTTTCGAAGGTGGTCAGTTCCCTTTTTAATACAAATTGATGCAAATGATAATAAAGAAGCTATTGTGAACTCATGATTTAGGTATCTCATTACTAAAAGCAATAGAGACTAAACTACCAACAATAGAATGTCATGTTGTTTGTTTGGTCACTGGTTATTGATATGTTCCGATCAAGTTACAGGGATAGACCAGGCTGAGACACGAGATTGTTTTGAGGTGAATAGGTGAAAGGTTGGTTTTGGTATAAGTCACAGTGACCGATGCCGGTCACTGGATAACCGATCGTGGTTACGAACCGGTACCGGTAGGGAATAACCGATATCGGTAGGGGCAGTGATTTAGGGATTTTTAAATAGAGGTTGGTGTAAGGTGGTTATGAGGTTTGGAAGGTTGGTAGATGGTTGAGGGGAGTAGTAGGGTGATAGAGAAGACTCAGAGAGTGAGAGAGTTGTCTTTGGGGTAATATAGAGATGGATGACCGAAGGTTAGGTGCAGGTTGTTGCTCGGGTAGTAGATCCAGGAGTGAGCTTATAATCCCTATGAATTAAAAGTTCATAAAGTAGTGTCTAGAAGCATACAAGGTGATAAAAGAGACTACTTACTAGTTTCTGATGTGGATGCAGGTCCAAAGAATGCAGTGGCGAAGGAAAGGCTCAGTTGGGATGATCCAACAATCGGAAGTGATCTGATGAAGCTATCCTCCGACTCTCCCAAGGTTTGGATGAGTGTGACAATGCTCTAGTTGCTCAGTTCCAGTTTTTGGGCTCGATGCTCCTCTTTGCAAACTCTTCTCTCCTTCTCACTTGTCTCTCTCTTGCAAATGAATCCAGATCCTTTGGTTTTGGTTGGGGAAGGTCATTTACAGGGAACGATGGTGGTTACGTAACCGACGCCGGTCGAGTAGGGACCGATGTCGGTCAGGTCAAAGTTGGCTATTTCTAGTAAAATAGCCAACTTTCCCTCCTTTTCTCCCGAGGGGTCAGTTGTGGGCTTGGTCAAGTCATTATTAGGCTCATTTTGATGTGGGTGAGGGGTGATGAGTCATGGGTGTGGGTCTGACCAAGTCATAGGTCTTAATTAGGTTAGTTTAGGTTAGGGCTAGGTCATAGGAGGTGGAGGTGAGGTGGCGGGGTTGAGATGTGGATTTATTAATTATAAGGTAATTAATAAATAATTCAAAGGTGTAAGGTTTAGGTGGTGAGGTAGGGTTAGGTCATGGGATGAGATACGGGTACAGGTGTGTCATAAGACCCAAATTTGGTGTCTACATTTTCCCCTTGTTGTCGTGTAGCTTGTCTTGTAAAGCTCCACCGACAATAATAAAAAGTGGTTGCTCTAGTTAAGGGTATAGGTAATCCCCCTCAAATCTATCACGATTGAGGTGACATGAAATCAGGATAGGGTTGATAAAGGGTGAATGATGATGAGATGCTGGTAAGATGGTGGGGTAAGTTCAAGGAAGTTGACACGTTGAAATGCAAGAGTGCGACCGAGGTACTGTGGTACATGTTTTTGAAGAGCAAACAAGCAATTCATAGTAAAGGTCGATAGTTTATCCAAACAAGGTTGATATAATCCCAGTATCCAAGGCATAGGAAGTAGCTCCAGGGGATATAACGGTAAGGTACCAAAATGTTTAGGCATGTTCAAGGCAAGACCAAATGGTTGGTTTGGTTGAGATAAACGTCACGGTCTTGGTCTAGGCAAAGTTGGTCGGCACCGATCAATTCAAGTATCCTAGTCATGCTAAAACACAAACAGGTGAGCGCGATTGAACAAACATGTACATGATGGGTGGAGAGAATTTTTAATGTGTGGGCCTCATTCGAGGTACTTAATTGGTGTGCCCTTGGTCGAGCCGATCAGCGATTGGGGGTTACGCCGATTGGTCGCCCGATTCGGCCGATTGGTTGTTGCCTTGGGTCGGGCCGATTGATTGGCCTGGGTCGTGGCCGGGGTCGGGCCGATTGGTTGGTTGCGAGCCTTGGGTTCGGCCCGCCTTGGTTTGGTTTGCGCCTTGGGTCCTTGGTTTGGCCAGGGTCGCCGAGGATCGGGCCGGGTCGGGCCGATTGATGGGCCTTAGGTCGGGCCGATTGCGCGCCTGGTCGGCCCGGGTGGGCCGATTGGTTATGGCCTTGGGTCGGGCCGATTGGTTGGTTGCGGCCATGGGTCGGGCCGGTTGGTTGTTGCGGGCCTTGGGTCGGGCCGATTGGTTTGTTGCGGCCTTGGGTCGGGCCGATTGATTGGTTACGGCCTTGGGTCAGGCCGATGAATTCAAAATAAGGCTATTTAGCAAAGCCGGGGGTAGGCGATGTGGTGAAAAATGGAGATTGGTGGATAAGGGCAGGAATTAGGTTAAACTAAGCCGGTAACCGATATCGGTTATGGGTGATCGATATCGGTCAGATGACCGATATCGGTCTCCTAGGGCGCGCTCTAACCGATATCGGTTAGAGGGTGAAAACCTATAAAAAGAAAAAATATGGCATGTCATTTTCACTTTGTGAAATTGAGTGCCAAATTTTTCTTGTTTGAGTTTTTAAGTGATTGGGTTGTGTGTTTGGGCTGAGTTGGCACTAGTTGAGTGGGGGAGTGAGTTATTGGTAGGCCCCAGAGATCGGGAGGCAGAGTTTGATTGGTTGAGGACCCTGCTGAGGAGATTTGAGCTATGGCACAGCCTGGAGGAGCAGGAGGTGCTGGAGGTGCTGAGGAGCCACCACCACCTATCCCACCACGACGACGTGTAGTCGCACCTGTAGGCTCAACCCCTATTTTTGTGAAGTTGATGAATTTAGCTAGGATGTGGGTTTTGGGGTAGGAATCCAAAATTTGATAAAATAATGAATAAATGAAGGTAAATCGTAAAATGGATTGGGTAGATATGTTAGGTAGGCCAAAACGGCAGGGTGGGTAAGTTTTTAGGCAATTGTGCTTTGGGTAAATGGGTAGAAATAGGAAAAAGGGGATTTGGGGGCCATTTTTGGTCTGGCCCCAAAATCCCACAGTGACCGATGTCGGTCACTAGGCGACCGACATCGGTCACAGTGTAAGTTGTGTAGATTAGTGGGTATAGAGACCGGCGTCGGTCATGTGTCGACCGACGTCGGTGCATAAAAAAAGTCGACATGAGATCATGCTGGGGGGACCGATGGTGGTCGAGGGTGACCGGTACCGGTCACCATGGGTAGGAGGTAGGGTTGTGAAATTTGTTGTGTTGGGTGTTGTTGTAGGTGGGTAGGATAGATTTTTGGGGTGAAGGGGGAGAAGGTAGAGTTGCTAGGAAAGGTTATTGGGGTGGGGGGTAATCGGGTGGTTGGGGCCGGTTCGGTAGGATAGGTTATGGGTTGTGTATGAATTAGGAGGGGTTAAATTGGTTGAGGTATGGTTAGAGGGTGAGAGTAGAGCGGGTGGAGTATGAGTGGGGTGGTTGGTAGGGTGTGGGATAGGTAAAGGGGATATTGTAGATTTTTGTTGGGTGGGGTTATTGATGTTGAGGGAGATGAGGTGTTTTAGGTTTGATTGAGTGGGTAGGATATTTAAAGAAGGACCATAAGAGTGAGAGGAATTTATAGATGTATAGGGTAAGATAGGTGGGTGTAGATGTGCTTATAGAGTCAGGTTGTGATTGGGTGGGTGAGTGAGTATAGAGGGTTAAGGTAGTTGTTTTGTGAAGGGTAGGCCTGATGGAGTGGGTTGTTTTTGTAGCACGCCAAAGAAATGATGATGTGAGATCGATGCCACCTCTCTACTGGGCGGATGTGCCACACATGTGACCGCAAACAGCAAGGGGTAGTTATGTGGGAGGTTGGACTCATGCGAGTCCATAGAGGTATAGGGCTGTGGATAGGGACCACAACCTGATGGTTTCCCTCATCGAGAGATGGGATCCGAAACCAATGCCTTTCATCTCCCTACTGGAGAGATGATAGTCACCTTAGAGGATGTGTATCGCATCCTGAGACTACCGATCATCGGTGAGGAGGTGTTCCAGGTGGATGCTGAGACAACGATGGATAGCATCCTACAGGTATTCGGGATGCAGCCCCATTGATTACGTATCATAGTGCGAGCATCTGCTACGGCGATATGTATCGCGCATCGACAGGAGACACGGCTTGCCATGCTGATGATGATCGGTATCACCTGCTTCACCCTCCCTAACTCAGAGGGAGGCCGCTTCCCACGGGCTCTAATGGGAGTGTTACATGAGATGGTGGAGGAGCACACCTACTATGCATGGGCACCAGTGTATCTGGTGCAGCTATATAGAGAGCTCTGGGGCTATCACCGTATGAGGTGATTCGGTATATGTTCGACATTCTTGTTACACTGCTGGGCCTATGAGCATATCGTGTGTTTATGACTAGTAGGGTTGCCCTAGCAGCCAGGGCCACAGGTAGTTTATAGATATGGGTTTCAGAGGTGGTTGGGGGTCATGGGTCAGCCACGAGTAGTTATCGCAGGGCGGGATGTCACTTATTACAGACATATGCTAGAGGGCCTGACTACCTTAGATATTATATGGAGGCCATACAGAGGCCATCAGCCCCATGGAGGAGCCCGAGCACAGCTGCGTTGGATCCAGTATATCTTCTGGATATCTGGACGGAGACCCGGGGAGTACGAGAGGATCCCTCTAGAGAGGGTACGACGACAGCTGGGATTACAGCAGGATGAGCCACCTCCCTTCCCACAGTATCGAGGGAGGATGTAGAGGCACCACTGCCTGTACCACAGCCATTTGACCCAGTCTGGGTAGCAGCAGAGACCGCAGATGATACATAGTGGACGACGCCAGGGTTACAGGTTCATTTTTGGTTTGGTGGGCAGGGCAGAGGGTAGCCATGAGAGCACAACCAACACAACCAGATTTGGTGGCTGTTATAGCGGAGAGGGACCATCTCTTGGGTCAAAGTGTGCAAGCATTATAGGGGCAACTATCTTACTACACATAGGCACGATCGAGTGTTACAGGGCAGCTGGCTGCAGCAGTGCACGTGCACACATGTGCACAGCATTCGTGCCTCGTGCAGCACAGCATGGTCCATGTCCCCTGCTCAGCTCCGATGGCAGCTCCACCACCACCACAGGTACAGGCTCAAGGTCAGGGTGTACAGCAGGATAGGGCCCACTTCTATTAGGAGCCGGGGACCAGCCCCACCAGCCATGGTGGCACGGGCCCGATACATGGAGGTGAGAGTGGAGGCCCATTATTATCAGACGTACTAGATGGTACCAGTGCCGATTATCAGCCATATATGCGGCTCACAGAGCCGAGACTTCCCGAGTCACAGGTCACAGGGGGCCGCAGCCATAGCCGGTGGGTCAGTGATGGGTAGGAGGCGAGATCCGAGACCGGGCCACCGAGGGACGAGCCGAGGGAGGGGGAGAGAGCTGAGTCATCCCAGGAGTGGAGATGTTTTTGGATAGTTGATTTTTTGATAGAGACACCGGTCTGCGAACCGAGTGTGCATATAGAGGCCTGCGTGCCCACATAGGATTTATGTATTCATTTTTGTTGTATATACTAGCCTGCGAGCCGAGTACATTTTGTATAGTTGATACCGGCCTATGAGCCGAGTATATTTTTGACATGAGAGACCGGCCTGCGAGCCGAGTCGAGATTTTGACAGAGACAACGGCCTGCGTGCCGACTTTGTATTTTTTGGATTATAGAGGCCCCATGCAGGGAAATTTGTATATTTTGACATTGATTTGAGGATATATATAGATGATGAGTTTGATCCACATGGTGTGTATAATGTTTGATTTGATACATATATTATAATGTTTCATTTGTTTTGTTGATGATTTTGGAAGTTGAGGTATATAGATGACGTTGATGATGTTTGGATTATATGCATATGTGTTGAAATGTTGATGGTATTATGATGATGGATATTGATAATGATGTCGTTATGCAGGGAAAAGAGGCGGGCGCCGCCAAAATTTTGCAAAAACAAAGAAAAGGCCTAGGTATAAGCAAAAGGAGACAGTTTGACCGATATCGGTTAGATAACCGATGTCGGTCACTATGTGACCGATACCGGTTAGGTAACCGACATCGGTTATGTTAAAACGAGCTTTTCTAAAAATAGAAAAGCTTGGGAGGCAATTTAAATTCTTATTTTTAGAGTCATGCAACATGTTAAATACGAGGATGCGAGGTTGTTGTCATCCATACAGGGTAGTTGCATGGGAGAATTGAGTGATAAGGAGGAAAGAGACAGGTAAAGTGATCGTGGGCTTGGATTAAGAAGGTGTAAAGGCAAGTTATAGTTATAGAAGAGTCCGTGAACATGGTCAACAAGGAGAAGCGCCAAAGGGCAGAGAGGAGAGAGAAGACAGGTTCCACCTCAAGCTGCTGCATCCCAAGAGGTATAAGTTTTGGTTGGAATAAGATTTTGCATGCTTATAAATAGGATGTGGTAAGATAAGTGGGTAAAAAGGTGATAGGCAAGGGTTTGGGATGGGATGAGTGTTATAGGGTAGGTAATCAGGTGTTTTAGATATGTTTGTAGGTACAGAGAGGGGTAAACCAGCGAATAAGGTATCATAGGTGGTGTTTTTGAGCAGGATGGGTATTATGAATAGTGACCGATATCGGTTTAGGCCTAACCGGTATCGGTTAGGTAACCGATATCGGTTACTATGTAAAGTTGTAGCTTCTGATAAAAAACACTTGGGGATTCATTTGCTGCTTGTTGTTCGTTGGTTTGATGTGTGCAGGCAGAGGCAAGGTTGATGATGAATGATAGGGTACCAACGCTGTTGTCACGGGTCCGAGCGGATGTAACACCAGCGGAGTGGGCATTAATAAACCATGTGGGGTTAAGTGGAATCCACTATTATTCATGAATCACACGCAATCATGCTATGTCAGCAGCAGCGATTGAGAGATGGAATCCAGAAAAATACCTTCCATCTGCCAACAGGGGAAATGACAATGACGTTAGAAGATGTGTTTCAAATTTTGAGACTTCCAATTACAGAAGACCAGCAGTATCGTGCAGGCCCAACGGCACGGCAAGCATAACGATAGATATTTGGTCCAAGCCACACGAGATTTGACACAACGAGGCATGACATTTACTTATGGTATAATGTTTGCGGCACACCCTGAGGCAACAAGGTTGGCCGTGGTATTAATGATAGTGGTGGGGTATTATGCATTACCTAGAGTGGATGGGGGAAGATTTCCAAAATCATTGATGTGTATTATTCGTGAGATGATAGAAGGTAGCGTTACTTTCATGGGCACCCGCATATCTGGTGGAGCTATACAGGGGTTTATGGGCATGCAGGTGAAATCACAGACTACACTAGATTGTGCATACTTATTACATTGTTGGGCTTATGAGCACATTAGTGTGTGTGTGACCAATAGGCCGACCAATCCAGCAGGAGAGACAGGAGTGCAGAGGTTGGGATTCAGGTGATGGGTCCAGACAGAGCAAGAGGCAAGAGCCGAGATTGTGATAGATAATGTCGAGTATTATAGGCAGAAGTTGGAGACGATGACGATTGCATGGATATCCGTTGGAGACCTTATGGGAACTACATGGTGACGGCGAACATAGCCGAGGATTTGAGGGGTGTAGAGCGAGTGAGGTGGATCGCAGGACACAGGCCAGGAGAGTACGAGAGGATTCCTCTAGATCACGTGCGATGACAATTTGGATTTGTTCAGGATATACCCATGGATCATAGACCATACAGAAGGATCGACGCCGAGGCACCATTCTCACCTCCATGGCCAACTCTTCCAGAAGGACCAGAAGAGATAGCAGCCGATCGCAGGGTAATGGATGTAGGAGCGATAGAGTCTTATAGATTATGGTGGGCAGCAGAGCTGCGAAGTACACACGAGAGGGCCGATCATCCCGACATAGCTGTGATTACCATGGAGAGAGACCGCCTGCAGGGTTTAGTTCACCAACTTCAAACACAGGTGAACGAGACCACGGGATTGTTAGAGGCTTCAGTAGTCTCGAGTGGAGAGACTAGAGGCAAGAGTCCTCCACGCGAGAGGGAAGATTCGTATGTTACAGGAGAGATTGGTGGATCAGTGGGAGGAACCAATAGCAGTGGTACCTTTGAGTATGGAGAGGCTAGGTGAGCGGCGTCGATGATCACCATCACTACCTGGTTCGGGACGAGGCGCGGGGGTCTAAGTGAGTTTCATACATAGGGGTAGAAGAATAAATAAGGATTCCATGATAGAGAAGATGTATTTGTTTAACATCTAAATAAAATGGAATATGTATGTTGATTTGAGTTTGTGATAATTATAAGAATATTTGTGTTTTGAATGTTTGGATTGATAAAGGATCAAGGTGAGTGTTATCAATAAAAATACGTGAAAATATTTATATTTTTAAAGAAAACACAACACATGATAGGTTATGGTAGGGGATGGTCGAGCTAACCTTGGGAGACCCCATGTCTCCTAAGTGCTGCCTACATAGCCCATTGCACAAAGCAAGGAGGGGCCTCAGACCGATGTAGTTCTCCCTTAGGACCAGGGAAAGGTGAATTCAGGCAATTTGGTTGTGGTTAGGCAATTTGTTGGTTGGTAAAAGTTTGATGTTGGTAGAGTAATGTTGTTGGTGTTGGTGTGGGTATAGGTGAAGTGAGGGTTAACTTACCCAAGCATAGGAAACCATGTCCTAATTAAGGTCAACACACAATCCTAGATTCGGTAAAAGAGGCAAAAGTGTCCCATAGTTGGAAAGAGCTAAACAAACCACGTATCATCGTAGGATGAGCTTGAATCCCTAGGTACCTTGCATAGGTGAGAAGTCGATAGGTGAAAAGAGTTGTATAATCACAATATATCGATATACGCACGTCCCTTGAGTTTTGTTATTGTGAAGAATGGTGAGGAGAGGTGGATGGTATAGCTGGGGCGTAGAGAACTTGTTATAAGGTGATTATTCTGACGGAAGAGAACCAAACCAAAATAGACAAGTCCATGACTCAAAAGTACTTTTGAATACTGCTTTGATTTTTCTGGATATAGACTGATCGATGCGGGAAGTCTATATGGGATATGCATTTTGTTGTTCTTGAGGTCTTCACGAAGCTGATCAATGCGAGAAGCTTCTGATAGAGGCTGACTTTGTATAGCTGTCCTTCGAGGGAGCAGTCTACTTATAGTAGCACATGGCGTTGCACATAGCTGTCCTTCGAGGGAGCAGTCTAGTTATAGTAGCAGATGCGGCTTTGCACATAGCTGTCCTTCGAGGGAGCAAATTCTAGTTTATAGCTTGAGGTCTAGATGTCTGTTTGGCATGAAGCATCTAAATTTGCAGAAGTTTGACTCAAGAATATCCTAGAATTGTATAATTGAGAACTTGTTATTTTGATACTTTTAAGTCATGGACCAGACTAAAAAGGAGAAGGCCTCTTTAAGAGGAGGTGATGATCAAACCACGTGGGTTTGATTTTACTTTGAGATGCACGAAAAAAAGGTGTATGAGGTGGTAAAAGAGCTCAAGGGACGAGCGCAAGGTGGATAAGGAGTGATGTAACACTAAATTCAACAGAAGAATGGTCGAGATGCAAGGCATTAAGGGGTTCAGGCTCAAGTTTACCATTAAGTGAAGCTAAACGATAAGTACCTGATCCGTAAGTGTGAGTGATAATGTAAGGCCCAATCCAATTAGGAGCAAATTTTCCACGTTTGCTCTTTTCTAGTTTGGTTACATGTTGATTCTCTTTGAGGACAAGATCACCAATTTTAAAGGTACGCTCATGAATTCGCTTATCATAAGCACGCTTGATGCGCTTTTGATAAATTTGAAGGTGGTCAAGAGCGGTAAGACGACGCTCGTCAAGAAGCTCCAATTGGGCTAACCGCTCTTTGCGAAAGTCATCATTGGTGAGAATATCCTGGAGAGATATTCTAAGGGAAGGGATTTGTATTTCGAGAGGCAAGACAACCTCGGTACCATACACCAGAGAGAATGGTGTGGCATTAGTGGAAGTACGAATGCTGGTACGATAAGCCCAAAGGGCAAAGGGGATGTGATCATGCCAATTTTGACCAGAATCGTTAACAACTTTCATGAGAATTTTGGTTAAGGTTTTGTTAGAAGATTCAGCTTGACCATTTGCTTATGGATAGTAGGGTGACGAGAAGCTAAGTTTGATACCAAAGTTTTCACAAAGGGCTCGTAACAACTTATTTTTGAAAGATTTTCCATTATCGGTTATCAAGCGATGAGGAACACCGAAACGGAAAATAATGTGATGATTGATGAATTCAACAATTTTCTCCTTTTTGGTTGAAATGAGTGGAACGACCTCCACCCATTTAGTGTAATATTCAGTTTCCGTGATGATCCAACGGTGACGTTGCGAAGAAGGTGGATGAATCTCACCAATAAGGTCCAAACCCCATTATGAGAAAGGCCAAAGATCTCGTGTGACCTGTAGCGGATGGCTGGGAGTATGTTGAAGGTTGGCATGTTGTTGACACATAACACAACGCTTAACATATTCACAGCAGTCTTTATTAAGAGTAGGCCAATAATATCCTAGGCGAAGGATCCACTTGGCCATGGCAAAGCCACTAAAGTGCCCACCACAAATTCCGTCATGGACTTGTTGGATGGTATGAGTGACTTCAGCGGTTAGACATCGAAGGAGGATACCATCGAAGCCACGTTTATAGAGGAGTCCCCCCATGATGACATAACGAGAAACACCTTTAAGAAAAGTGTGTTTTCCATTACTACTAAGGTCAGGTGGGAGAACAGAGTTTGTAAGGTAGTCACGAAATTGGTGATACCAGTATCCTGACGAGTCAGCAGATGCATTATTTACCATACAAACATCCGGGACTAAGTAAGATGGGGCAAAGAGTTGTTGGACCAAGACAAATATGTCAGAGTCAGTTGGTGATGCAGGAATTTGTGAGGCCAAGCAAGCCATAGTATCCACAAATTTATTAGTTGAGCGTGGAACGGTTTGGATAGTATAATGGGTAAATAAGGTCAAAAGTGAATCTACGTAACATTTGTACTTTTGAAGTTCCTCATTTTTACATTGGTAGATGCCAGTAACTTGATTTACTACCAATTGAGAGTCACCAAAAATGTTAATAGACTTCACACCTAAGTGTAACGCAACATGGAGACCCAAAACAAGGGCCTCATATTCCGTTGTATTGTTAGTGCAGGGGAAATCGAGCCTGAATGAAAGAGGCATAGGTTCACCTTCAAGAGGAATGAGAACAATGCCCACCCCTCCACCGTGCTGGCATTTAGATCCATCGAAGAAGAGAGTCATCGATAAGATGCATCACTGAGTGAAAGAGTTGATGAGTTCATCAGGGAAAGTAAAATTGGTAAATTGTTCCCTAGGTAAAGGGGCTTCCATGAGTTGGTCTGCGATAGTTTGTCCTTTGACTGATTTCTGGTGTACAAACTCAAGGTCGAGGTCGGTCGAGGAGCATAAGCCATCGGGCGATGCATTGGTTTAGATGAGGTTTGGCGTACATATAATGTATGGGGTCAGCGTTGGTGATGACAAAAGTTTTGTGATTCAGGAGGTAATGTCGAGTTTGGTGGCCACGAATGATAGGGCTAGGCACAACTTTTCGACGTGTGTATACCTAGTTTCGTAATCCACAAGAGTATGGCTTATGTAATAAACTACTTGTTCTCGATGCTCAGAGTCACGATGTGCGAGCATGGCTCCTACAGCATGGTCGGTGGCAGAAAGGTAAAGGTAGAAAGGGTGATCGTCCTGAGGTGGGATAAGCACGGGTGGCTGCAAGAGATAAGTTTTAAGAGCCTCAAAGGCTTTTGCACTCCTCGCTCCATTAAAGACAATGTCCTTTTTAAGGAGATGATGGAAAGGTTGACATCGATCTGAGAGTTGTGAGATGAAACGACGGATAGATTGGAGTTTTCCCTGCAAACTACGTAATTGTTTTAGGTTAGTGGGTGGGGGCATTTCTAAAATAGCTTTGACTTTAGCGGGGTCGACCTCAATGCCACGCAAAGAGATGATAAAGCCAAGGAGTTTTCCTGAAAGGATGCCAAAGACACATTTCTTTGGCTGAAGACAAACACAGTATTGTAACAGGTGATCGAAAATAATGGTTAAAACATCGAGATGTTCACTGCGATGTTTGGATTTTCCAAGAAGATCATCGACATAATCCTCAAGGATAGTGTGCATAATGTCATGAAAAATGTAATTCATAGCCCATTGATAGGTCGCACCAAAGATTCTTAAGGCCAAATGGCATGACACGATATCGAGAGTAAGGTCCCCAGGGGTAATGAAGGTGGTTTTATGTTGATCGGCCGGGCTACTAAAATTTGATTATATCCCGAGAAACCATCCATGAGAGAAAGCATCTCATGGCCCGCAAAGTGAGATCGACAAGTTGATCAATACTAGGTAGGGGAAGTCATCCTTTGGGAAGCGAGGTTAAGATCCTAGAAATCCATACATATCCAAGTCCCCCATCGCTTTAGTGACAGTACAACATTAGAAATCCATTGTGGATAGTCAATAGGTAAGATGAAAGAAACAGAAAGGAGTCATTGAAGCTCTTCTTTAACCAAGAGGGCAATGCGTGGATGCATTTTTCTCAGTTTCTGTTTAACTAGTTTGGAGTCTGGTTTCAGAGTGATGTTATGGACAATAAATGTCGGATCGATTCTCGGCATGTCGGAGTAGGACCAAGCAAAGCTTGATCATGGGGCACGGAGAAAGGTAGTGAAGGCGGCTTGTTCTGATGCGTCGAGAGATTGTCCGATCTTTACAATGTGAGGATCATCTTCCATGTGGATGTTGATTTCTATAGTTAACTCATTCAACATGGTTTGGGTTTTAGATGGTAAGGTGCATTGAATATAAGAGTCATCCGCACCAAGGTAGGTGAGGATGGAGTCATCATCCTGGCACTCCACAACATTAATCAAGGCAGGTCTTCTTCGATCATGTCTTGGATAAAAAGGGGAGAGAAGATGGGTCCTCACCATCATGTTGATAAGTGAGAGGACCTAGGAAGATAGCATTCACGAAAAAAAAAAAAAAAGTTAGGAGGGATAGATTCCGGGTCTATCGACTCCATGGGTGAAGATGGTAAAATGGGCGATGATTGTTCGGAATGGGTGACTTCATCGTCTTCCAGGATACAATTGACACGAGGTTTCTTCAGTGTAGGTGGTTCAAAAATCCAAGACCACTACGATCTTTGTGTTTGCGTGTAGTCATGGGAATAACCGTATGTCGTCCTTACTCATAAAGACCAAAACCAAAACCCTTCCAAGCACAAAGCGTGTCGAAGGAGGGGCAAAACGATGGTTGGTTAGATATTGAAAATCTGATTGGAAGGGAATCACACCAAGGGGAGGTTCGGGGGTGACAGAGGATGCATCGACACCCCCATACGTTAGGTTGGTGTGGAAATTAGGTGGTCCGTAGGAGATCACCTCCCCCACACGACGGTCGTAGGTAGGATGCGCCATAATTGTCCATACTCTTGTGGGGTATGGAAGGTGCTAACGTTGTATAGGCGGTACTCCCCCAGCAAGGCGTTGAAAAACACCTACCAAGGGATCCGAGGTTGGGATGTTGTCCACGGGAAAGGAAGAAGTATTTGCGTCGGTGGTTTCATTGGTCGAAGGTGTGGGTGCGGCTAAGGTGGATGGTTGGCGTGGTCAAGTAGATGGTCAGGTTGATCAATGGGTGTCTTGACGGGTACAAGCACATCATTAGGGTGGTATAACATATTACAGGTTTTGAAGGGGGAAGCATCAGCTGTGATGGTGTATGACTTCCCTTCATACTCGAATTTGATGCATCTATGTAAGGTGGAGGGAACGCATCCCATAGCCCGGATCCAAGGGCGGCCTAACAACATGTTGTATTGAATTCTCCCTCAAGGACATAGAAGAGTTCGGGTAAGGTACGTGGCCCTACATGAATGTTAAGGATCACGGTGCCTAGGGTAGAAGTAATAGCATCGTTGAATGAACGCAACATGGTGGGGTTGGCACACATGCAGCTAGGAGGGATATTCATCTGTTGGAAGGCTTTGGAAGAGACGATGTTTAGGCTAGTGCCCCCATCGATCATAACACGACGTACCCAGATGTCCCAGACATAAGCCGAGATGAAAAGAGCGGGATCAGATCTTCTACACTAAAGACGACAATTTCTTCTTCGAAAAAACCGACAAAGAAGCTTGCACCGTGTACAGTGACAAAGTGGTCAGTGGAGGTAGGTTGTTTGGTGAGAGAAGCAGTGATGGGTTGGGTGTGAAGATGGAGGCGACGGGAAAGGTTTCATTAGGTAGACCTCTATCCTCAAGGATCTCAATTAGAGCTTGTCGATGCGATTCAGATGTTTGAATGAGATCATAGAGTGTCATTTTTACAGGAGATTGGTGAAGTTGTTTGATCATAGTGCGATGGGAAACTCCATCAGAGACTGGATAGGCAGGTCCACGAATAATCACTTTAGGTGGTGGTGCGATCGGGATGGCGGAAGGAGAAAGAGAGGCCACAGGTGTGCTCTCTTTAGCTTTTCCATTGTTTTTCTGACCTCGAGTAGCAATGCTAATCATGTTGATCTCATGAATGCGAGACGAGGAAGATGACAGGGATAAGTCATTGTTCTCGAGAGGTGGGGTTGCAATGATGATAGATTTTGGTGAGGCGGGGACAGGTGGTATAGGAGATTTTGGTAAGTTGTCCTTCTGAGATTTTCTATCCGAGATAGGCAACTGGCGAAGGATGGCTTTCAAAGCTTTACATCCTTCTACATTGTGTCCTAGTGTGTGATGGTAGGCACAGATTTTAGATTCATCATAACCTATAGGTCGAGGTTTAGATGGATCATAGGGTCTGAGTGGGGTAGGGAAATGGTCGCATCCCCTACCAAAGATATCAAGGATCTTGGCGTAAGATCCTTTGAGCGGGTCAAATGTAGATGAGGCTATTGATTGAGTGGGTGAGATTATTGATTGTTTTGGTAATGGTTGGGTATGAGTGGTTCGTATGGGTGGTGGTTTAGGTAAGGGATTTTGATGATTGGGTTTAACTAGGCGTGGCTTCTTCTATGCAGAAGTTATGTTTAGCTGGTTAGATGATGAGGCCACAGATGACGTGGTGGCAGGAAACAACCATGGGGAAAGAGGAGCGGAAACAAACAAGTCCTTCGATGATCAAGTTTGCTTAGGGTTGGTAGGTAGGAAAGATACTTGGGGTGATGGTGTTGAGATGCCTGTGGATTTTTGTATGGGTGCAGAAGGTGTTGGTCGTGTTAAAGAAGATGTGGGAGGCATGGTGTATTGAGGCAAGGTGGAGGGGTGAGGCCCCAATATAGAAGGTAGGTGTGACGGTGAGGGTTGAAGCCATGCCAGCTGTAGTGGTGTGATCGGGGCCGAGGGTTTTAGTTGTGGCGGAGGCATAGATTGGACTCGAGGAGATTGGGTCTGTCTCCTAGGTGGATTAACGGCTTTATTTTTGATAAGTCTAACCGTTTAGGTGGGTGCGTCAGGTTGGGTATTGGTGAAGTCCCAAGCATAGGGGAAGGTTTGGCTAGGTTGATAGAGGTGGATGAGGTATTTGGCAGAGATGAGGGGGTGAGGTGAGGACATAGGCATTTTGAGCTTTTGTAAAAACTTCGGGTATATAGTAGAGGTGTCTGGATTAGTCATCTGCATTTGAGTAGAGCATGGTGTATTCAAACATTCCCATAAGAGTCGTCTATCTTCTGGGGGGTGACAATCTTCACGTATGGACGGGAATTTTGGTATGGAAGAGAAGTGGGTTATGATTCCAGTCCACTGGGGGTGTGATACAGGGGGCGAATGAGGCACTTTATCAATGGGTGTTAAGAGGTCAACCGGTCACTGAAAGATTTAGGTGATGAAGAACTGATAGGGAGGAGGGCATGTTCTAGAGGATTCATCATGGTTAAGGAATTTGGTGATGTAGGCTCAAGGGGTTTCTCTTCTAAGGATAACAGAAAAAGTGATGATCCTTCTTCTTTTGCAGCAAGAGTGGTAGAAGGAGATGTTTGGGAAATAGATAAGTTGGATAACAGCCGCTCACAGTCTTGCAGGGATGTGGTGTAAGAAGGCTCTTCTATGAGAAGAGAACTCGGGTGGTTGATTCCTTTATGGGTAAAGGAATAGCAGGGCTGTCCTCTTGTCCTGATGAAGGAGAAGGGGGCAAGGACTCCTGCGTCGGTGAAGAGGCTCGATTCAGAATTTCCTCGATGGAAGCCCTTGGTTGGGAGTTGAAAACCACATGGATCTCATGCACACTCTTCTCCTCGGTTAAGGTTTCTTGGTTTGTGTTACATTAGAGGAATGGTTTGGAAATGGTTTGTTGAAGATTTTTAAATTTTGATTAGTAGGGGCATTAGGATTATCGAGGGTTATATCCCCTGCATCAACCATTTCCTACACTATGTTTTTCAACATCTTGCAGTTTTTCGTGGCTATGTCCCTTCACGCGATGGAAGTTACAGAAGTCATTTTCTTTATACCAAGAAGGTATAGCGCGGAAGAATCAAACCCGGAGTGAGGTTTAACAGGAGGCAAGGTGATAGCTCCTACTTTAAGCAATTTTTCCAAGATCACATCATAAGTTTCTCCCAAGGGAGTGTACTTGATGGGCTCAGCTTTATACTTATAGGTGGATTTTGGCTGGGTATAAGACGGTGCTTGAGATTTGACCATTACCGCGTGTACAACTCCTTTTGATTTCGAAGCAGCCGATGCATGAGAGTTGGTGGTGTTGGGTTTGTTAGTGGAGTCCTGGGTTCGGAAATTTGAGTTTTTGTTGCGCAACTTCAATTTCTCCTCCTCTAAGGCCCGAATCTCTAGTTTCCGAGCCATAGTAAAGGCCTCATCAAAGGTGCGGAAAGTTTGAATTTGGAGGGTGGGAGAAATGTGTTTAGCGCAGGCCCGTATAAAGAGTTTCGATGAGCTCGGCCTGAGGTAAGGCATAAGTAAGTTGGTTGATGAGGCCCCGCCATCGTCCAACGAAATCTGCGATAGATTCGTCTTCAAATTTTGGATGGCATAGAGATCGGTAATGGATACTTTCTTGGCAATATTGATGGAGAAATGATCCAAGAAAGATTGGGCTAACTAGTTAAAGGAGAAGATTGAGTGTTGGGCTAAAGCATTGTACCACTCCAAGGTAGGTCCTGATAAGGACATGGGGAAGGTACGGAGTAGTAAGGCATCATCATGAGCAATCAGATAGCAAGCATGTCTAAATGATCGCAAGTGTTGTTGAGGGTCCTCCTTACTATTAAAGCGAGTAAATTTCGGTAATTCCCATTAAGGAGGATATGTATGAAGGGGGACAGAAGAATGAATAGGCTCCCAACAAACTTGCTCGTATGTCAGGGTGTTACGGCTTCCTGAAATAGAAGCCTCAAGATTTTGCATCTTGTCCATCATTTGTTTGATTAAATCATTGGTTGGGTTAGATGATGGTGTTGTTGTCATAACGGAGGAGGATTGGGCCAAGAGCCGCTACTAGACAATGGTGGGGCTAAATGTTGATAAGGTATCGATG
This sequence comes from Taxus wallichiana var. yunnanensis, assembly GCA_018340775.1. Classification (NCBI taxonomy): domain Eukaryota; kingdom Viridiplantae; phylum Streptophyta; class Pinopsida; order Cupressales; family Taxaceae; genus Taxus; species Taxus wallichiana. The sequence continues at coordinate 131,837,502 of CM031235.1, forward strand.
ATGAATGTGTTGGGGTGGCCGAATAAGGGTGTCCTATATAAGATGTTGAGGCCACCGGATGCATTTGCAGAAATGAAAAGGTGGGCGAGCCTGAGAGGGAAAGCTCGTGTGGATAGGTGGTAGAGAACAAGTTATGAAAGAGGCAATTTGTGAGAGGGATGAGGTAGGGGCAGTGGATGGTAGTGATATGTGGGGCCCCAGATTAACCAAAGGAAAGCCAATTGGTGTAGTATGGACCATCGAATCCACTGAGCTGGGAGACGGGGCTAAGGATGAAGACAGTGAGGCGGAGTTATTAGGTGGGGAAGGAGCTAAGTGAGTGGCTATACTGATAGGCATACCCAAGAGGAGCTGACCGTTGGGTGTACGGTCAGGGGTATGAGACAAATAATACTGTACGGTGCCAAGATTAGCATCCAAAAATTTAGCAAAATCCAGATCTCCGATAGAGATCTTGGGAAAAGCATTGGTGTCCGTAGGATTCCCCATAGGATGCGAAGGGGGTGACTCAGAAAAGACACGGAACAAGCATGTGAAACCATGGTTATGGCTTGTTTCCGGGTGATAAAAACCATGGACAAGAGGATACAACAGGGAATTAGTCAATTAGGAACAAAAAACAACAACAAAACGTTGGAATTGGTAGGTTGCTGGTTTGTCGAATCTGAAAACACACAATAACCGATATCGGCCCAGAACCGATGTCGGCCGATCGAGAAATGGGCGCTCGGTCGGGTAACCGATGTCGGTAGAAGAGGACCGGTGCCGGTCACTGTGAAGGCAAAGAGAGAATGTAAGAGGCTGCTGGTTTGGGGATAACAAGGCTTAGCATACCCACCAAATTGTCTGAAGTGATCACTGAGACAGGGTATAACAGAGAAACATAACTGAAAGAAAGAACAGAAAATAGGAAAGATGCACAAGCAAATCAAGAGACTAACCCTAGGATTAGTTTTAATCACTTTGGGCTTATGCCTTAGACGCAAGATGATGTCAATCCTAAACAAAAGACCTAAGGGAGATGTCAAGTTTGTTTTGGCTTGTAAGGCTACCTCAATCGGGCGAGAGAATACCATGCGAAAGGGGGATGTTTGAGATGTTGTGTAGATTATGATGTGATTTGGTATGTGTTGTGTAGTGAGAGTAAGATTAATTTCTCATCAATACCGTGGATATTACCCCCACGTGTACGACCTGTTACTTAATCTACGTTCACTAGAATTTAAAAACAACAGCAAGAATGTGATGCACGTGTTTTAAACCCAAATCGAAAAATGATATTCGATGAAGCAAAGAAAGAGAAGAGGTCAAGAAGATGACTTTCACTAATGCAAAGATGCGAAAGTAAGACAAGTTCTTTTACCAAAATGACAAAATATTTTACGAATATTTAGAAGAGAGAAACAACAAGTGTGCTCCCTACATGAAAACAAGCAAGAAAGAAAGAAACCCGAGAAGGGTCCCACCGGGCGTGCCAAAATGTTTCGCATAGAATTTAGTTCCAGAATAGAGTTACTTCTATCCTTTCATTCTCTTGAGAAACAGATAGGGGTTAGGGTTAGGAGGAATACCTGTTGAGTGTTGGGAAGGTGTGTGCGTACCATAGAGAGATCAGATCGATTGTGAAGAAATCCTTTTTGTCTGGGAAGGACTACCTATAAATAAGAATGCAAGACCACCAGATTTTAGTTAGACAATAAGTGAGGGAACTGCCTTGGGCCCAGGAAATATTAGACTTCCTTTCGAAGGTGGTCAGTTCCCTTTTAATACAAATTGATGCAAATGATAATAAAGAAGCTATTGTGAACTCACGATTTAGGTATCTCGTTACTAAAAGCAATAGAGACTAAACTACCAATAATAGAATGTCATGTTGTTTGTTTGGTCACTGGTTATTGATATGTTCAGATCAAGTTACAGGGATAGACCAGGCTAGACATGAGATTGTTTTGAGGTGAATAGGTGAAAGGTTGGTTTTGGTATAAGTCACAGTGACCGATGTCGGTCACTGGATAACCGATCGCGGTTATGAAACCGGTACCGGTAGGGAATAACCGATATCGGTAGGGGCAGTGATTTAGGGATTTTTAAATGGAGGTTGGTGTAAGGTGGTTATGAGGTTTGGAAGGTTGGTAGATGGTTGAGGGGAGTAGTAGGGTGATAGAGAAGACTCAGAGAGTGAGAGAGCTATCTTTGGGGTAATATAGAGATGGATGACCGAAGGTTAGGTGCAGGTTGTTGCCGGGTAGTAGATCCAGGAGTGAGCTTATAATCCCTATGAATTAAAAGTTCACAAAGTAGTGTCTAGAAGCATACAAGGTGATAAAAGAGACTACTTACTAGTTTCTGATGTGGATGTAGGTCCAAAGAATGCAGTGGCGAAGGCAAGGCTTAGTTGGGATGATCCAAAATCGAAGTGATCTGATGAAGCTATCCTCCGACTCTCCCAAGGTTTGGATGAGTGTGACAATGCTCTAGTTGCTCAGTTCCAGTTTTTGGCTCGATGCTCCTCTTTGCAAACTCTTCTCTCCTTCTCACTTGTCTCTCTCTTGCAAATGAATCCGGATCCTTTGGTTTTGGTTGGGGAAGGTCATTTATAGGGAACCGATGGCGGTTACGTAACCGACGCCGGTCGAGTAGGGACCGATGTCGGTCAGGTCAAAGTTGGCTATTTGTAGTAAAATAGCCAACTTTCCCTCCTTTTCTCCCGAGGGGTCAGTTGTGGGCTTGGTCAAGTCATTATTAGGCTCATTTTGATGCAGGTGAGGGGTGATGAGTCATGGGTGTGGGTCTGACCAAGTCATAGGTCTTAATTAGGTTAGTTTAGGGTTAGGGCTAGGTCATAGTGAGGTGGCGAGGTGAGGTGGTAGGGTTGGAGATGTGGATTTATTAATTATAAGGTAATTAATAAATAATTCAGTGTGTAAGGTTTAGGTGGTGAGGTAGGGTTAGGTTGCAGGATGAGATACAGGGTACAGGGTGTCGTAAGACCCAAATTTGGTGTGGCCATTGAACATCTCATTCCTCAACAACTTTAGAAGATGAACCAACATGTTTAAATTCTAATATTGTCTTTGATATTCTCATCTCCATCCTTCTTTGACCTCCTTTGAATTGTTACATGAAATTACTCCTATCAGCTAGCTTTTTGTACAACTTCAATCTATGACCATTCACCAGTAGTTTGAATCTCACAGGATCTATGGTAGTGAGTTTCATAGCCCCATTGGGAAAGATTTTCTCAATCTCATATGGCCCCAACCACCTTGTTCTAAGTTTTCCCATGTGTTCCTATACTTGGATTCAAATAAGAGAGCCCAATCACCTTCTTAGAATTGTCTTGTTTTGATGAACTTGTCATGTCATTTGATCCTTTTATTTTGTACCACCTTTGTATTATGAATAGCTTGCCTCCTCATTTCATCTAACTCATTGAGTTGGAGAATCCTTTATCTCTAAGCTTGAGACAAATATGTTCCTAATTCAAGTGCGTTCCTTAGTGTTTTATGCTCAAATTCAATAGTAGAACATCATTCTTACCATACAAAATATCGAATGGTGTAAAGCTTTTTGTTGTCTTCCAAGTTGTATTGAATGCCCAAACTACTTACGGAAGTCTTTTTCCAGTCCTTACATGGAGTGTAATAGTTTTGGTCAAAATGGCTTATATTTCCTTGTTTGTTACCTTAACTTGGCCATTGGATTGGGGGTGATAAGGTTTAGATTTCCTGTTCCTGATTTCATATTCCTTAGCTAAATCAGAGATGACTTCAGTAGTGAAGTGTGTACCTTGATCTGTAACAATTTCTCTTGGCACACCATATCTTGTGAAGATGTGGTCATATAGGAATTTAGCAACTTTCTCACTCTTCTGATTTGGTAATGCTTTCACTTGTCCATTTAGTGAGGTAATCTGTACACACCAAAATGTACTCTTTTTGCTTTGAGATTTAGGATCTATCGGACCAATGAAGTCCAATCCCCATTTGTCAAATGGATGTAATACCAACTGAGGCTGTAGTGGCATCTCATCTGTCTTGGTAGGGTGACCCATTCTTTGGCATTTATCACACCTTCTGGCATATAATGTTGCATCCTTATGTAGTGTAGGCCAGTAATATCTTGTTGTCAACACTTTTTGTGTTGTTCTTTTTGCAAAAAAATTTCCTCCACATGGCTCACTATGGCAGGATTTGAGGACATCATATATTTCCTCATCATCTATGCATCTCCTCATAAAATTATCCTACCCTATGTGAAATAGAAAACTAACTATCCAAGAAAAATTCACACTTTTCTCAACAATATATTTATTTTCAGAGTATAGATAGTGTGGATGTGTCTTACCTAAGACCAAATAATTAGCTATATCAACATACCATGGTGTTCTAGTGGAAATGGAAAACAAGTGTTCATTTGGAAAAGAGTCATCCACTACTTTCTCTTCAGTATTATTCTCCATTATTGAGAGAAATTCAGCTACAACATTGTCCTTACCTGGCTTATCCATAATTGTGACATCAAATTATTGCAAAAGCAATAACCATCTCGATATTCATTACTTACAATCGGTTAAATATTTATTTGGTGTGGATAAGTATTGGATATCCTAGTATATAGTGTCTAAACTTGTTAATGGCATACCCAACAACCAAAACTCCTTCTCCGTGGCTGTATAGTTGAGCTTAGCATGTTGCAGGTTCTTACTGACATAATAGATTACATAATTTAGGATCCCATATTTTTCCTAAAACAAATCCAATGGCGTGATCTAAAGGCATCTGTATGCATGTGAAATGGAAAATTCCAATCCGGTCTTTTTAACACATGTGCATAAGTTAACATTTTCTTCAAATTCTGGAATGCAACTTTACATTTCTTAGTCCATACAAAGGCAACATCTTTTCCTAATAAGACAAATAATGGTGCTGCAATTCTACTGAAATATTGAATGAATCTTTGGTAATACCTAATATGACCTAAGAATATCGTCACATATTTTTTCTTCTTAGGTGTTGGAATATTTATAATCATAGATATTTTTGATGGATCTACTTGAATTCCAGTAGATGATAGATAGTGTCCCAACACTATTCCTTCAGACATCATCATGTAGCATTTTTCATTACTTGGAGATAGGTTATGCTCCTCACATCTCTTCATAAATTTATCTAGATTCTTTATTACTTCATCAAAAGTACTACCATGGACTATTAAATCATTCATATATATCTCCATCCAATCATTTCTTATAGCTGAAAAGATGCTAAGAACTGCTCATTGAAATTTGGCAGGTGCATTGCACAAACTAAAGGGAAGAACAAAGTATGCAAACGTTCCCCATGGATATGTGAATGTGGCCTTGTCCTAGTCCTCTGGTGTAATCTATATTTCATTTTAGCCACTATAGCTATCTAAAAATAAAAATACTTCTTTCCAGCAAGAGTGTCGAGTACCTGATCAATGAAAGGAAGGGAAAAATAATCCTTCTTTATTGTTGCATTCAACTCTCTATAGTCCACGAAGATTCTCCATTTTCCATTATTTTTAGGTACAATAATAAGGGGTGACACCCATTGACTATATGAAATTGGATATATGAATCCAGCATCTAATAGTTTCTTTAATTCTTCTTTCACTATATCCCTCACTATTGGGTTCATTCTTCTTTGTGGTTGTCTTATTGGCTTGCAATTGTCTTTGATATATATCTTATGAGTACAGAGTTTAGGATGGATCCCATGCATGTCTCCATAGTCCCATGCAAATTTTTTCCTATGTTTTTTAAGAAGAGAAACTAATAGTTTCTCTTGTTTGCATGCTCAACATTTTGTTCACATTAAGTGGCTTTCCCAGTGCAATCTCCACTTGCTTAGAAATATCATAGTACTCTATTTTGGTAATATTTTATTTTCAAGACATCTTATGAATCATGATTTCCCATCTTATTCTTCATTCTTACCATAATTATTCTACATGATGTTAGAAAAAATAACATCCTCTTCTTGTCCCTCAATTATGTGTGACTTCTCCAACGCATCATGAGTTGTTAAATTGAGCTCTGATCTTATTCTGGTTCTTCCACCCAAATGGTTTGGTCTTCTTCATTGAATGGTTGTACAAGGGGTAAAATATAATATTTCTAGTTCCACTTCCATTAGATATTATCATATTACGAGATATGCATCATATGAGTGCATTATCGATTATCAACCATGGTCTTCCGAGTATCATATGATATCCTCCCAAGCTTTCTTTTGGCTGAAGAACAATAAAATCAATAGGGTATTCCTAAGAGTCTGCCACTACTACTACATCCTCCAATACTCCTTCAAGATTAACTATTGCTCTATCTACAAGTTGTAATACTATGGTTGTTGGTCTTAGCCCCTCTCATTTAAAATCATCCATAATTTTTTTCATTACATTTATTGCTTCCCCCAAGTCAATCAAAGCGTCTTTAACCATTGTACGATGATTGTAACATTTACCAAAGGGTTTTGTGGATCTATGTATTTGGGAAAAATTGAGTTCCCAAGCATAATATCAGCTAATTGTCCAATGACCTGAACAATAGTTGGATCTTTCTTTTTTTTACTTGGTTTATTTATGCATAGATCTTTAACCAATTTTTTATAGATGGAAACATCCTTGATAGCTTGAATCAATGAAATTTTGACACAGATGTCTTTTAACTAATTGATAAAATCATAATCAAATTCTAATATGAGGGCAGTATTTATTTTCTTGTAACCTTTTTGGAAATGTTGGCTCATTATCTTACATTTTACCTTTTCTAGAAATTTACGCAGTTGTTGTGGATCGATCAGCAACATCTTCTAGCCTTGCTACTGGGTCATCATGTAACAACTATGGTTCCTCTGCAATTTGAGTAATGGTAGGTCTAACTGGTGGAGGAAGTGCTCTTCTTGACTGAAAATGGATATTATTGATATCAACTGAACATGTAGGGTATTGAGTTGGTTCATTGGAATAGGTTGGATGAGTAGCTTTATTGTTAGGATTAGGTGTTGGTTGAGTAGGTAGTTGTGTTTTTTTGTTAGAAGCTGCTTGGGGTTTGACATAAAATCTTATTCACTATTTGTTGATAAGGAGTCTATGGATAAGCTTGTTGGTAATTATGAGGTGGGTTATTTGACCGTTGTCCTCCTCTTTAGGGTTGTTTCCATTATTGTTTTGGTTGGCCTTGGAATTGAGGTTTCCACTTGTTATTGATATCGGTTAGGATATGGGGCCATCATTGAGGGTTAGCGTAAGGTGGGGGTTGCATATATAAATTATTAGACTAATTTTGAAATGAATGCTTTTGTTTTTGTGTCATACCTCCTTACCTTAGTGTTTATGGTTTCCTTTGAGAAGAATAGAAAAATTTCCCATCCTCTGTCTCCAACATCTTAAAATTAGGTGAAGCCTCCCTTTCTTGAGCAATATTGGCCAATTCTCTGCATCTACAGTTTGATTTCTCTCTTCTACATGTATAGCACTATTTTGTGAGTGCTTCTTCTGCATATTATTTTTTCTTTTTTTGTGTGCAAGGCATCTAGTTGATTGGCCACATTGTTGACAATTTACTACTTCATGTTTTTAAACATGTTGAAAATCTCTTACTTAGATGTGTCCCCAATTGTGTTAGTAGCTAATCCACCTCTTGATCTTACATTTATTACCCTCTTCATAGTAGCTCTTGATTAATTTTTGCAGGCTTCACAAATTTGTTCAAAAGTAGAATTTGAAATGTCCCCTGCTCCTATCAGATCTAGAGCATACATGTCCTTCCCACTAAGTCCCTTCAATAAGAGTAATTTGAGGGATTCGGGTGGTTTTTAGATGGTGTGTCTTGAATTCTGAACATAGAATAGAAACCTTTACAAATAGTCTTCCAATGGTTCATCCTCTTTTTGTGCCATTCGTAGATTTCATCACCTCCTCTACTACTTGGTCTGCAATAATCTTGGTACTTCTTGAGGAATTTCTCCTTCATTTTTTCCCACATGGTTACAACATTTCTTCCCAATCCCATGAACCATCTCAAGGTTGAATCCTTGAGTGTAGCAAGGAATAGATTCAATTTGTGTGCATCAGTAGTATAATCATAGCTTTTGCACAGAACATCAAACTCAAACAGAAAGGTGTCCGGTATTCTCGCCATGGATCCATGAAAGTTGGGCACAATTGAGGGTGAATTATTTTTCATACCAGCATTTGCATTGTTGTCAGTGATGGGGAACTCGAAGGTGGTTTCCCCATTTTGAGAATTTTTGTTTACTTCATCTGTCATCCCAAGCTTCTCAAGAGCAGCTTTAGAGCCTTCACTTGGAGGATTGTCTTCAAAAAGCAAATCTAGTACGGAGTTTTCTTCTTTAAAATATTTAGAATCTTAAGAGGTAAATGAATGGATCTGTGTTAATTTTGGATTAGGTAAAAGTATACCATGTGTATCCCTTGCATGGTGCATGCATCAACTACTCAACTCATTCAACAAAATTAGTAGGGGATTTAGTTTGAGGTGAATTCCTAAAACCTAGACTACTTCTAAGAAATGAAAAACCCTCTTCAACAAACTCATAACTTGGTAATATCCCCTGTGATGACACCAAAAATGATGGTGCAAATTAACTTGCAACAATTAGTATGTTGTTTATTAATCCACAATCATTTAATTATTAGACCTATGGACATTAAATTTCAATATTGCAGTGTTGTATGCACAGTTACAAATGTTGGGAGGTATAAGGGAAAACTTTTCGTCACTACAATTAGGAATACAATGTTGGAAATGAACTAGTTTATGACTAGAAATGAATATCGCTATCATCAAAGCATATAAAATACAAATAAAAATAAAGAATAAGTTGCTGTAAATATAATCTAATCATGCAAGAAACTATAACAAAAAACAAAAGGAGAGGGTTAGTAGACCACAAGTGGGCCCTGCCTTGGGTGTTAATCCCTCCTAAGGCCTGTGTCTACAAAAAATTAACAAAAATTAGATTTTATTCAATAGCATGAAGATTAAAAATGGAATGTACAAAAAAATATCTACCTATGGATTGATCCCTTTTCTATAGCATTAGCATTCTTTTTATATTCTTCCCTTTAGAAGATACATGAAGAGACTACCTCATTACTAACAATTATAATTTGATTAAGTACAAGATCACAACCAAGCAATCCGGAGATTCTCATGCATGCAACAAAACTGTTAAAAGGTATCCTCATACAATGACATAACTTAACAAATTGATTGATTTAAACAATCAGTTATCAAATTAAATCAACTAGTTCCTTGTTGGAGTTGTAGATCATAATCAGGTGATGGCATTGAATATTCTTCGTGTTCTCATAACTACTCCTTTAACGACATGTGAAAACTTAGGTGAAGTGTCCACATTTCTCAAGATTTCCAAAATTATGGTCTTGTATATGTGTGTGACCTCCTTGGCTGCAAGTGCTTTGTTGAGGATGAGTCCCAGTTGTTGCATGTCAGTTGTTGTGGATGAGTCCCTTTACATTGTGAATGAGTTTCTTTGGCTGCATGTTAGTGGATACACATAACAACTCTTTGGAAATCAAGGCTGACATTTATTCAAAGCACTATTTAATCATCACATTGCATTCAGAAGAATAAATGCATCCATAATCCAAAAAATAAAGTAAACTTAGTAATAATTATATTAACTAATATAAGTTCCATAAGTTCAAGATATAGTAGATATGTTTAGCAAGTATATGGGAAACACAAGTTCAGGGGGTACACATGGATTAAAAAAATACAACAGATGAGGCATTTTAAACAGTAAATAAAAGGGCTTATCATGTAGCATGGGATCTGATTGATATGTTTGACGCCTTCAACATTGAGAAACATAAAATTCAAATGCAACATCTGATATGTTAGTATTCTTGGCATCTCACTATGATAACGTAGTTTTTCCCCATACTAAAAGTTTGAGGTTGAGATGTTTGTTATGCCTTCCATACTTGACAACATTAAACATTGGAAAGTATTTGATGATGACTCTCACATCATGAAATTCCTAAGTTACAAATATGAGTTTTCTAATCAATTGATTGATCTTGAGCCTATGGTAGAGACGTGTGATGGAAAAGAGACCATGTTTGGGAAGGAGATGATTTAGTTGAAGACTAACACAATCCCAAGAGGGTTGGTCATCCTTGAATCTACTTTTGATGGTGTTGACAGAGATGTGAACAAGTCCACCCATGGCCCAAGAAGTGTAACTGAATGCAACTTAGGAACTTGCCAAGATCTAAGAAAATTTTGGTTGGGCAGAAATTTAGATGCAAATGAAAAACATGCCGATATAAAATTGTTAAGGAAATATCAAGACTATTTAGTGTGGTCCTTTTCCGATTCAAAAACCTATAAGGTTGATTTATTTCAACATATGATACCTTTGGATCCTCACACCAAGACCTTTAGGAAGAAAAAAGGCTATTCTTCCCCATCTTTAAAGCTAAAATGAAAGAGGATATTAAGAGACTTAAGGATGGAGGCATCATTCATCCTATAAGATACTCTTCATGGGTTGCCAATTTGGTTCTAGTAAGAAAGAAAAATGGGGACATCATATTGTGTGTTGACTTCAAAAATTTAAACAAGGCTTCATTGAAAGAAAAATACCCTTTTCCAAACATGGATAACCTTTTGCAAAAGGTAACAAGGTCAGAAATGCTTTCAACATTGGATGGTTTCTCTGGTTACAATCAAGTGGTGGTTAAAGAAATTAAGAAATACAAAAATAATTTCACCACTCCATGGGGAACCTATGTCTATGTCATAATTCCATTTGGTCTAATGAATGCATGATCTACTTTCCAAAGAGTAATGGATGTTGCATTTTCTAGATTCATTAATGAGTTTATTGTGGTTTACCAAGATGATATAACAATCTTTTCCAAGAAGAGGGATGATCACTTAGAGAACCTTGAAAATATATTGATCAGGTGTAGAGAATTTGGTATCTCATTGAATCCTAGAAAATTCCATTTTGGTGTGAAAAGGCAAATCTATTGGGGCACATTATGTCTCAAGGAGTTATGATTGACCGAAAGGGTGGAGGTAATTGATAAAGTACCCATTCCCCAATCCAAGAAAGGTATACAATCTTTCTTTGGTCAAATTAACTTTGTGAGAAGGTTTGTATCTAATTTTTCTGAGATCACTCTTCCTATCACAAGTATGTTGAAGAAAGATCATATTATCAAATGGGGAGATGAGGTAGTGTAAAAATTTAAAGGAGTGAAATATGTGTTGAAGGATGCCCTTGTGTTGGATAGTCCAAATTATTAAAAAAAGAGTTTCATATTTTCTCCTTTGCATATGAATTTACCATTTCCTCAATTTTATTGTAAAAGGATGATGAAGGCCATGAGAAACCAATTACATTCTTTAGCAAGGCCTTACAAGGATCTGAATTGAAGTACACAATCATGGAAAATTAGGATTTTTCTTTAGTAAAGGCCACTAAATTTTAGACCTTACATCTTGAGATCAAAGGTAATTTTATATGTGTCATACACCATGATCAAATGAATTTTGACACAAATTAAAGATTCAATCAAAAGGTAAAATTGGGTTAACAAACTCCAATAATATGACATGGATATTCAAACCACCAATTTGGTAAGAGGCCTTGGTTTGAAAAGATTAATGATAGAAGAAAATCTACAAGTTTTTGAAGTGAACAATATTATTGCTGATTTAGGTGATCCTCATGAAAAGGTATGTGATTCCATATGGTACAATTAAATTTTAGATTAATTGAAGAGTTTGAATTGTCTTTTTATCCTAGATAATAATCAAAGGACATTAAAGTTGATGACCCAAAAATATATCTTGAATGAATTTGGCTTAACTTGGAAGAATTTGGAAGAGGTATTATTAAGATGTATAGATGAAGATGAATCTCCTATGATGATCAATGAGTTCCATGGAGGAGTTTGTGATGGCCATTATGCTACTAAAGTAACTGCTCATAAGATTTTGAGGGTAGGTTATTAGCTTCCATCTTTGTTTAGGGATATTTCTAGTTTTAAGGAGGTGTGAAGGTTTTCAACATTTATCAGGTAAGTTGAAATCTTTAGGATCCCTACCATTGCAACCCATCTCATTGGAGTATCCTTTTAGACAATGGGGATGTATTTTATTGGTTCAATAATAGAGACATCTAGTGTATGCCACAAGTGGATTTTGGTTGTTACATATTACTTCACCAAGTGGGTTGAATAAATCCCCACCAAGAAGGCTACTCACCAAGTGGTCATGGAATTCCTTTTGAACAACATAATTTGTAGGTTTGGTGTCCAAACAAACTTATTTTCTGATAATGCCATGAGTTTTAGAGATAAACCTCTTGTGGAAAAATGTAAATAATATGGGAAAAAATAAACTTATGCTTCTAATTATAACCCCTAAAGATATGGAAAAGTTGAGTCAAACAACCAAAACTTTCTTAATTTAATTAAGAGGATCTTATAGGTTAACAAGAGGAAATGGGGTGAGAAATTAAAATTTACAGTATGGGCTAATAGAATCACACCCAAAAGGTCAATTAGAAAGAGCCCATTTGAGATAGTCTATGGCACCCAAGAAATTATTCCTCTTCATTTGAAGTTATTAGTGTATCAATTCATGTAAAAATTTAGAGAGGAAGAAGGAATTGATCCTTATGCAGCAAGGATAAACTAGATTATTGAACTTGATGAGGTTAGGAGAGAATCTCACCAAGAGACACATAAAGTTCAAGGAAAAATTAAAGAAGATATTTGACAAGAAGGTATCTCCAAGAATTTTCTAGATTGGAGACTTGATGTTATTATGGGACAACAAGCATGAAGATAAGGGAAATCATGGAAAGTTTTAAGATTTTGGATGGACCCTTTAATATATGTCGAATTAGAGAGCATACCTTTTTCTTAAGAGATTTGGATGGTGAAATACTTTAGTTTCTTATCAATGGTAGGAATATGAAAAACTTATTGGATTAGGTGTATCCCAAATCATTCCCTCTGTACAATGCATAGTATTTTCTTTGTTTTTTATTCATTTGTTTGGTTTATGTTTCCATTTTCGCTTATTGTTATCCTTGGTAGGTTTTTGTAACTCATGTGATCTGAAAATGTAAAAAACCAAGTGTTTACCCATTTGACTCTTTTGTCCAATGGATAGGATATTGGAAGTTACTTCCATGATTTTTATGTTGTTCTTTGAATACGCACCGGGGTGTCCATCACCAAGCTAGAGACAATAAGAAATGTTGAGCTCACCAATATGGTTGTTAAACTTGCCGGTGTTGGTTGTGTTGAGATTTGAAAAATATGATAAGTAATCCCACATGCACTAGGTATTGGTATTCAATGAGGTTTATAATAATGTAAAATTACAATGAACTGTAAATAATAAGGAAACAAGGTCCCCCTCGACAAAAATTAGACCCCACTGGTTGGTGGGCCCCATCCGATAAATAGTTTTATCCCCACACTCTACTATAGAAGATCAAAAGACAAACCTAAAACAAACCTATTGGTCAATAATATTCTTAAAATTGTCAAAACCTCATTTTTCCACATGTCAAGCCTTGATTATGCCACATCATCATTATGTGACTAGCTCCGTTATTTTTTCCAGTTAGTGAAAAAAATTCAGCGGCTTTGTAAATTATGCATGTGATGCCCATTTATCCCATTCAAAGTCTGTTGGAACTATCTTGATGATATTTTCCATGTGAAATAATTTTCAGCACTAATACATATTGTATAGTCAATTTTATGTGGGGATCATCCTAGATCAGTCCTCCCCATTGAAAAGCTTTTGGATAGCCAAAATTTTGGTTTTATTTTAACAATAAGTGATGGTACAACTCCTTCACCATTATGATTTTTATCTACATTACATTACTTGAATGCATTCCTTTAATACCCACATGAAGATATTCCACATCAAATCTTCAGGAATTCCTCACCCTCCTGTGAAGAATAAAATATTCTTGCAATTCATCAAGATATTCAGGAGAAAAATCATCAACATAATATAATTGAATACTCTCATCCCGATCAATTACCATGGGTGATTCATACATTTTAAATTTTCCACATTTACAACAAATACATCTTCATTTACAAAGGTAATTCTAACTAAAAGGAATTGTTACCAATCTTCACCCTCATGTCAAGAATAACATCTTCCTATAATTCATCAAGATATTCATGATAAAAATCATCAACATAAGACAATTGAATGCTCTCATCCTAATCAATGATCATGGGTGGTTCATAAATTTTTAAGTTTTCCAAATTTACAATAGAATACATCTTAAAATATGAAGGTAATTCTAACCAAATTTCATTGTTACTAATCTTTTCCAAAATTTTAAATGGGTTATACTTTATTGGTGTAATATTTTTACCTTCACATGTAAGTATTTCCTTACTAATATGTATCCAAACTTGATCACCAACTTGAAAGTGATGATCAACACAATGTTGGTCATGCCTAGCCTTATACTTGGCTTGGATATTTTCCAATTTCTCTTGGACAACTTGATGAAACATCTATATTTACTTGAATGAACCTTTTTATTTATCAAAATAATTACGTCTATTTGCCACTAATTCTTGTCGAAAAGTGAAGTCCAAAGGGGAATTAAGGAAATAACAAAAAAAGTATCAAAATGATACTTCTATATAGAAGATTGTAGGGCATAGTTGTAAGCATGTTGCACATAACACAAATGTTCATCCCAAAGCTTAGGATTTTTATTACAATATGCTTTGAGAAAATACACTACTATACAATTGACCCCTTCTATTTTCCCACCGGTCTATGGATGAAAAGTACTTTTATTAATTTTGGTGTCCATTAGGTCCCACAAAGCTAACCAAAACTTCCGAATAAATTGATAATACCTATACAATACAATAGATGTAGGAAAACCAAAATGAACCCAAACATTGTTGAAGAAAAAATGTGCACTTTCCTCACATGCCATCTTCTTTTACAAGATACAAATATACACAATTTTCTAAATCTATTCACACCCATAAACAAATAGCATGTTTTATTTTTCCATAATAGTTCCTCTAGTAAATTTCCTATAAACACTTTCCCATGGTTAGGTTGGTAAAGGAATTGGGATATACAAGCCCAAATTTTTGTTACTAGGCTTATTTGTGGCACAAAGAATACAACCTTTTACATATTTAGATACATTTTCATACATATGAGGCCAATAAAAATATCTTTGTAACTATGCAACTATTTTACCAATGCTAAAATGACCAAAAATAAGAGAAGTATGTGCTTCCTAATCAAATGAACTCTTTCATCTTGTGGAATACAAAGTTTACCAAGATGATAAAGCAATCCATTATGTAAATGATAGTCAAATTCTTCTACTTGTTTACCATGAGTTAAATCTTCATAAACATCCTTAAAATATGCATCTCTAACATATTATTCCTTATAACTTTCATGCATCAAAGGACTATGCTACAAAAGAATAGATACGATAACATAAGGTATAGTAAGAATATCATCAAAATTATTCTGTGGACCTTTTTGTACCTAATTATAAGATGGAATAGTTGAAACAAATCCATCCTAAAAATTTTCATGACTATTATAGCTTTGACTATGGGTATAGATATTGCAAAGGCTATTGATCCGTATGGATTATGGCCTTTTTCCCATCAAGTAATGCTTCCATTTTTCACACTCTATACCAAATCATATAATCAAGCTTTTCATAACTTGTAGGATATATACTTACTACACATGTGAAGGTATTTGAATGATAACACACATGTTTTAACTTTTGTATTAATATGACACTCATGACATAATAACTTATATCTGTTTCAATCTTAAATGGATGATGTAAATTAGGTGGTGCTAATATTGGGGATGTGCTTATCTTTTCTTTCAGAATTTGTTACTTTCCTCTCCATTAAAATATCTACTTAGTACTTATCAAGGAATGAAAAGGAGATGTAATGAATAAAAAGTTAACAATAAAATTCCTCCAATATTGAACTTCCCCAAGGAAGCTTCTAACTTTAGTTACATTATTAGGCTTAGGCCACTTCATTATGGTTGTAAATTTAGAGGGATAAATTTTTAATTCACCACCCCTACTACAAAGCCTAAGTAAATCAAATATGTTTTACCAAATTCACATTTTGACATCTTCAAATACAATTTCTCCTTTCAAGAAAATTTTAAGATTTTCTTAATATGTTCAATATGATCTTCCCAAATTTTACTAAAGATAAAAATATCATCTAAGTATAAAATAATAAAATCATCTATAGATTATGTAAATACAACATTCATTACCCATGAATTTTGTGGTAACACTACAAATCCCAAAGGGAATAACAAGCCACTCAAACAGACCTTGCTTAGTTTTGAAAGTAATTTTCCAAATATCACCTTTGCTGATCCTAACTTGGTGATAACCACTTCTCAATTCTAACTTAGTGAAATAAATAATATTTTTAAACTGATCTAACAAATCATCAATATGAGGAAGAGGGTATCATTTTTCACTATTATTTTGTTCAATTCTTAGTAATCCACACACATCCACCAAGTGCCATCTTTCTTGGGTACCAAAACAATTGGAAAACTACATAGAGAATTACTTGGATGAATGATTCCTTTCTTGATAAAATCATTAACATTGTTCTTTATTTATTCATTATCTACCACATATAACCTATAAATTCCAATATTAGGAAGACATACATCCTACTATAAATGAATTTCATTTTGTATATCTCTTTTAAGAGGTAAACCCTATGGCTCTATGATAATAAATCATCATAGTTATATATAACCTTAACTATTTCATTCTTATGTTTAGGATCACAACCTTCTAAATCCTTGGATTTATCATCATCCTTAGATTTTACAATCATTAGGTTAACATTTTTATTGTATTAATAAGCCTCTTCATTTATCCTGCGGATGTAAGTGATAATTTTCCTTTATCCAATGAGCTCTTACAATGTATATAATACCATCCTATAATAGTAAACTATATAAGGTTTTTATCAAACAAGTAAGGACTCATAAGAAAAGTGCCACTAATATCAAGTGGAACCACATCTAATTCTACCTCATCAATGAATTTAGAGGTGATTGCAAATCTAAGTTTACATGTTTTAGTGACATGTAGTTTAGCATCATCACATACCCAACCCAAAGGGATGGTTTAAGATGTGGTTTAGTATTAATTCCTAAATTCTTAACAACTTCTTCAAAATGAGATTTGCTTGAGATATGATATCTAAGAGAGTATCAATTTTAGTATGTTTAGAGATTACTTTGATGTGAAAAATATCTTTTATTTTATTTTCATGCATATATTTAGAATTATAAGAAGTATGATAATTAGTGCTAGAAGAGGAAGAAGATGAACCTTGCAAACCCATAGCTATGATCTTGGTATCATCACTTGAATTGGATCCAAGATCTTACAATGTTGTAATGATTTTTATGTCACGGTTCTTGTTCCTGAACCTCTTTAAATTGAGTTTTAGATGGAGCTTCTAACACTTAGACTCTATAAGCCCTTCTTTTTGTAATGTGAACAAACTAACTTCTCATCTTATTTCTTAGTTGTGGAATTATTTTTTCATTTTAACCTTTCCTTTACCTTTTCTTTCAGACCATTTAACTATTTTCTTTGTGAACTTTTCCTTAGTAGTCTTACCCATTGATTTAATGTGGGTAGCTTGGACACAAAATTCATCAAGGTTACTGGGATTAAACATGAGTACCACATGCCTCAAATAAATGTGTAACTTACCAATGTATTTTAAAGGAGTCTCATGAATATAAGGTGAATTCCCAAAATTAAATCCTAATTCCTAAAATATTTAGTGTAATTTTGTACACTTTGACCCTTAGTTTTTCCTAAATTTTTCCAGTCCATAGTATCTTGTTTCATACAACGCAATGGATAAAATTGATTTTTCAAAGGAGAAAAAATTCATTCCAAGAAGAAATCACTTTACCATGTTCCAAAATATATTCTTGTGTCTTACTCTCCCACCAAATGAGTTTTGTACCACCAAAATGAAGAGTAGTTAATTGAATCATTTCTTCCTCATCCACAATTTTCTAAACCCTATAATATACTTCAATTTTATTGATCTAATGATCCAATATTTCTACACTAAGCTCTATGAAATCAATCAGAAAAATTAAACTTAACATCAATTTAAAACTAAGGAAATATCATAAAAAAAAATCTCATCAACAAAAGAACTAGAAGGTTCAAAAGGGTATGCAAGGGTTTTAGGAGGTTCTTCTCCTTTACCTTTATCCTTACCATTTTTCTTCCTCTAATTTACCTTCAATTATTTGCTTCTATTCTTAGTATAAATATTCCACCATACTTTTCATCTCTAAAAAAAATTGATGGAAGGTTGTTTCTGATTCAAATTCTTCTCTAGAAGATTTCATGGATGAACTTTGACTTGCACATTTTGAACCAAGCTTAATATTATCCTCTTTAAGGAATCATTCACCTTTATTTGATTTATACCTAGTTAGCATTCAAAATGGAGACTTGAAAATTCTAAAATCAATGTTAAAATATACCGATCAAATGTTATAATATTGAAACTTGATCCAAAAATGAATTTAAGTGACCCACTGATCAAATTCCCAACTTTTCGATACTTAAAAATGCTCTCAAATTTCTATAAATGATTAAAAATGTCTTAATAACTTTAAAATCTCATTTCGGTTCAATAGGTGGCCATATGATAGGAATATCATTCAAGGAGAAATCCAAAAGGATTAAAAATAATAAAATAGTGAGAAAATAAGAAAAATATAGTTTAATAATGCAAACCAAGATGTTAACGGAATTCACCCGATTATACGTTATGTCTCTCGGGTCCATAAAAGATCTCGAACTGATTGATTATTGATGTCAAATGAATTATATAATAATAATTTCATCAAAATAATTCTTTGGCCTAAAAGTATCCTTTCACAATCTATAGGAACACCTATGATTATGTCTCCAAAAGCTTCTTGAAGTAAAAATCCCCAAAATTTTCTAACTCTCCCAATTAAGGGTTGTACATACAAAATTTTCCCCTTTAAATAAAAATTCCCTCCTTTTATCATGTTTTGAAGAATTTGGCATGTGGTTGAGTCCTTATCATTTTACACAATAGGTGTGGGGTTTGAATCCTCCTTATGTACTTCATTTTTGGTTTTTTGGGCTGAAATTAGACCTCACAACAAACACCTTGACCACCTTTGCTAAAGTTGGGTGTTTATCCTAATGATTATTGCTTATGATAGAGCACATGGGGTAGTGGGGT
This sequence comes from Taxus wallichiana var. yunnanensis, assembly GCA_018340775.1. Lineage (NCBI taxonomy): Eukaryota > Viridiplantae > Streptophyta > Pinopsida > Cupressales > Taxaceae > Taxus > Taxus wallichiana. Next base: position 131,856,891 of record CM031235.1, read on the forward strand.
CAATACCCACTCCCCATGTACCCCTTTTATATCAAGTTTTCACATTTCACAAGGGATAATAATCCCCATCTATCAAATTGGGAAATAAAAAAGAATTTTAATAGCCATGTGGGTTGAAGGTTACTCATGACATGACCATGCTTATACTATTTTGTTTGATCTTGCATAGCTTGACTTTGGGCTCACCTTTGACTCACCGATTGTTATGTTGAATAATCAGTGCATGAATTTTAATATGAGGTGGCTCATCCATTGAGTTTTCCATGCTTGGAACTTCATGTATGTGGTTGCAACTTGGTGCTTTGGTAATGTTGAGTTTTTCGACAAAAAATATAAAGATCGAATGGTATTATGTTGCAAGTCTCATCATCAACAAGACACACATGCCCAAAATCCCCTTCAACATAATCAAAAAATAATTCCTATGTGTAGTATCATAGAAAGAAGCCCTTGAATCTAAAACCCAAGATTCAACATTATTTTGCAAAGAAAGAATCAAAGCATCCTGGAATACATTACCTATTTCCACATTCACCTCCTTGTTTTCTTCTCATTTTTCCTTCTTATCCCGATTCTCCCAATAGTCCTTATTTACATTCCCAGATTTCCATAGTGCTAGCATACCATCTTGATTTTGGATTTTGACCTTGCCTAATCTTTCAATTTTCCATGGCTTCCTCTATTCTTATGTCTCCCTCTAGTTTCCACCATCAAATCATTCCCTAAAGTAGAATATTCACCAGATACTTTTCTTCACATTTCCTCTCTTAGAATCACCCCTACAAAATCCTCAAACTTCAACTTTGAGTTATTTAGAACCGAATTGCTTACTGCCATTACCAACTTATTCCAACTCTTAGGTAAAAGCACAAAATTAATAAAGCCCTAAATTCTTCATCAAATTCTATCGTAACCGAGCTAGCATATTCACAATCGTATTAAAATCATTCAAATGATCTGCATCTTGAACTATTCTCATACATCTTCATATTAAACAAATTTTTCATTAAAAATATCTTGTTAGAGGAAGAGGGTTTTTCATGTAACTTCCATAAATTATTTTATAGTACTTTCCTTTGAAACATTAAATAATACCAAAGATGCAAGACATAGCCAAATTGTCCCAAATACCTTCATATCTAGCAAATCCCATCCCACATCTGTCATGCTTGAGGGTTTGTTCCCTTTTTCAGACATTAGAATATAAATATCCTTCTGATAAAGGTAATATTCCATCTGCATCTTCCAAAGACTAAAATTCTTCCCATTGAATTTATCAACCTTTGATCTTCCTCATCTGTCATAGCTCTCACCCAAGCTAAAACTTTTCTTTCAATTCAACACTTCAGCAAACCAAACCAAGCTCTGATACCAATTGTTAAGAAATAAGGGATAAAATATGCAGAATAATCCCACACATAATCATAATAGTAGAAACTAATAAGTAGAAAAATATCACAGATTTGAAATAAAAGTACATAAAATAAAAGAACACAACATAGAGACAATATTTAACATGGTTCACCCAATTTGGGCTATGTCCACCAAGAATCACTTGCTTATATTTTTATTACAAGCCACCTCTTTCTCTCAATACAATACCCAGATTTGTTTGGAGCTATGCTCAACAAACTCTCCTAAATTCACACTTGAACTCACACACATCTACAATGTACAATACCCTACCATATGCACCAAAATCACATCAATAGGCAACTGCATAAGCAGTTTTACAATACTATGGGTACCAAAACCATGGGCCAAAACCGCCCCATAAACCTATGGGTCAAAATACCACCCATATGAGAAGAGCATGTCTCCCAAGGTATTAATCATGTTTTTAAGGCCAATAAAACTATGTAGAGTGTACAATACTTTTTTTTACATTCTTCAACACTTCCACACATGAAAATAGGCTCCATAATATAACATGAGATGTGCACCCATGAAGATCACCACATACCGAAAAACTTCATGTCTGAGAAGAAACAATGGGGATTCCTTCAAGGTGTGGGACACTTGAATTCTAAATGTATACCTCAAGAGAAGGTTTGATTCCTATCTTAACCATCACTTAGCTTCTCATGAAACTCTTTTTTAAACTCAACCTCTATGATTTTTCATCTAAAGTTTCCAAATTATTCTTCATGGTACATTACTAGCTTTGTAACTCATGGAAATTTAGAAAATTGTTCTTAATCGTCTCCTTCTCATAGTAATTCTCTAAGGTGGCTGAATGATTTAGCTTTAAGGATTTCTTGGAGTGTTGCTTTTAGTTTTAAAAGTTGTGTTCCTCATCATAAAAATGAAAACATATTTATTCAACATTATTTTTAAGTAATTAGGGTTTGAATAATGTTGGCCAATAAATAGGAATTACTTTTGAAATACCACAGGTATTCAAGGCTTTATGATTAATTTTTTTGGATATGGTTAATGCTTTAGTTAGAGGCGGGAGGCAATTTTGTAGAGTTTTTGGGATGATTGAGATAGAAATATATTATTAAGGAAAAAATGGATCATTGATAACAATAAGGAACACTTGTAACTAAGATAAACTAGGAGGAGGATCAACAATTACTAGGATATCTAGAGGTAAGTCACGTTTGGGACCCTGGGAGATATGGGGATGAGTTTCCTTTTACCATCATGAATAAGTCTCATCGTAACTTGTAAAACAACATCATATTCACGAGGAAGAGAATTGCCCCCATGTTCTAAATCATAACAACAATATTAGGATCAAAAGCTCTTAAATAAAATAGGAATTCGATAACTGATTGGAGTGTATATTATTGAGGAATTCTTTTCTAATTTCTATTGAATATGATATTTGATTCTATAACATACTGCATTTGGTATTTTTATAGTGATGATTTGTTATAATATAGATATGATGTATGTGTTCTCCTTAAACCACTTCTCCAATTTGTTTCCTAGTAGGTACCATGTGGAAATTGATTACGAGTCAAGATAATGTACTAATCTTGAAATTTTAATTTGATAGAAGAGATAAGTAATATGAGGAATACAATCTCTTCTTTGTTGTTTTTATAACACAATTATTGCATACATATTGGTTGTATTCAATAATGGTTATAATCTAATTTCCATGAAATAGGGGTAATGTTTTCAAAGTTATTTTAATATTATCATCTCACTATTGCAAATGGAGGGGGTTAGAGTTCCAATGAGAGATCTCAAGAGTTGTGTGGAGAGAACTTAATGTGTAGCCTCATGGGAAAGGGAAGGGGGTGGATGGAAATGGTTTGAATATGAGATAAATGGATCTTTAAAGTAGTGGAGTTACAAAGTGCTTAAAAACATAGTTCGAAACTAGATGAGCTAACAACAAACCAAAAAAATAGCTATAAATTTGAAATAATATGCATCCTTTCTTCTACAAATGTTGTAAATATTTCACAAAATACACTTAAGTCTGTAATGGAAAACTTGACAATTGAGAATAAGATAATAAAAATGTCCAAATAAACTATCCCACTAGGAGTCCTAGAAATTGTTGGCTAGGTGAGATATGTAACTATTAAGATAACTGAATATTGAAGATCTTTGTGTCTAAACAACAATAATGGGAATTCCTCCAAGGTGGGGAACATTTAAATCTTATACGAAGACATCCAAACAAGGTAAAATTCCTTTACGAGTACTATACTCTAATCTACCTATTTCAGGATTAAAAGGGGCGTGAAAACATGAAATAAAAGCATGGTGATGCACAATAAGAAAAGGGATCATGCTCCTTATATGAGTTAGAAAGTGAGAGGGAAAAAAAAATATATAGAGGGTATATATGGTCCAAAATAACACAAAAATCTAGATATAAATATTACTCGCATCCTTTAAGAGACACATTTAAATAAATCCTTACAAATTCCACACACAATAAGCCATGAAGGTAACATATAGCTAAGAGACAATAAAAATGGAATATATGAGCCACAATAATATTTTTATTAAGAACTAGAATGTATATAGTCTAATATCACATAATCCAAGGTGATCATGCTTTTATAGAGATCATAATTAAAGCTTAGAGGAATTCAAAAATATTAGCACCCAAAATAGTAGAGTAACCTTTCTTTCAATGAACAAGATCCATTTATACAATGTGTTTTGATTTTTACTTTAAAAAAATAAGAGATAAAGGGGAAGGGGAAGAAATAGATAAAATGAAGATAAGAAATATGTTGGAGTATATCTTTGTCCCTCATGTTTATTCCCTTCATAATAATAAAATAACTATAGAGATGCTTAACTAAAACTATACACCTCAAAACCAACTTTAAGCATATTTTGGGATATTTACAAGCATATTAGTTATCCATAACCATTAATCATAGCTTGATAATGACCTAAAATAAACTTATTCATAAAAACATTAATATTTTTCAAGAATATTTGTTTTTCGGTGATTTGTGCCTTAATTTACAAGAAATGAGAACATATTTTCCTATCGAGTTGATCTATAAGAGGACATCAATACATGACCATGAGGTCGGAGACGATAAGTGAGTATGAAACTACCACTTGCTGAGAAGATCATTTTTAACCTTAGGACCACTATAATATCTCAAATTTTTTATCCATATCTCTTTTAAATCCTCCATTTGTGTTTGATGGGGCCATAAGGTGGATAATAGTTTTAAAAGATATAAAATAGATGAAAATAGCCAAAAAACATATGAAATTGGCTTTAGAGATATTTGATATGGAAATGTGAACATAAGACACGTGAAAACTTTTTACAAAAATATCATATATCCCTTCACCATTTTCCCTAAAACTAGGGTCAATGTGTAGTTCTCTCAATAATGTTTGTAATGGTACCAAAAACTCACTAATTGGAGGTCTTTGTCAAAATTATCAATAAAATACCTTGCCTCTTTTCTCTTCTTCAACTAGTTTTGACATCCATGAGAAAATTTTCATATTAGGTAAAACCATAAATTTTAAGCTAGTGAAATAGACATTATAGTGTCTCAAAACTCAACAATATTTTCCATCTGTCACTTATGACATGTGTCAAGTAATCTATGCTTTGCAAAGAAAAGATGTAAGGCGTTAAATTTTGTGATGGTCCGTAGAACTAATTTTTACCTACCGTCTACACTACCACAAATCACACATAGGTAGTTTCAAAGGTCCGGGAGGCAAGAATTAGACTTGAGAGGATTTCATGTTTAGATTGTAGATATGTTTCTTTGTTTTCCATGTATCATCCATCGACACTCTACAAATTTTAAGTGAAAAACAAATCCCAAATTATCCCCATGCACCAATGGTCTCCACATTTCCCATATGAATCTTATCACTAATTGATGCTCTAGAAAAAATGGGAAGAGATAAAAAACACAAGGTTTGAAATATTACAAAGTGTTGATGCTCACCACTTTGAATTCATCCATTATAAGCACTCAAAATCATACTAACATGACCAAGTTTGAGATTTAATAGAATGCAAGAATAACATTGAGTCCCATATGTCAAAGAGCCATTAGGGGTGTTGAAAAACATGAAAAGTGATTAAGTTCTATAAAAACTTTGTGAGATGTGAGATGGAGGATAGTTTTCATTTGTTAGCTTATGTCACTTGTCACATATTTATCATTAAAGCATTCAAAACCATGAAAAATAACCAAATTTGAAAGTTTGGAGATGTCATTGAATGATGCGTGCCATTGTTTTGATCAATTAAGATTAATGAGACTGCTTCAAAATAAAACCAAGGGAATGAATGTCATTTTCACATTATTTAGGAAAATTCCATTTAAATATTATAAGATATTTCTAATTTAGTATGTATACACTCAAATCTAACAAGGGTGGGAAATTTTAATAAGTTTCAAATACAGTGTGTGCCCCAAAAATCTTGTATAACACCATTAAAATCCCTAGGATCTAAAAAAATATTAGTTTCCTAAAATGGAGCATTAGGCTCATTTTGGTAACAATTTTTGTGACACGAGGGAACATTCTCCTACTTAAAGTGAGGATCAATGCCTTTACATCTACTAGGCATGAAATTTGGTGGTAAAAATTGAAAATATGCATTTGGAGATTAAAAACATTTGAAACTTGAAGCTTACATCTCTAAAAACTTTCAGCTCAACCTCTACCTAAATAAGAAAGTACCAAATTAAAAAGTTCTCAAGATACCTTATTTTTAGAAACTACCATAAAAACTTTAAAATTGTACTTTTTCTTGAATTAGAAGGTAACAATTGTGAAAATCTCAAGAGTTTCCCACAAAAACTATTTCCAAAATATAAAAGCATACATATTTCAACTAAAATATTTAGAGTGTGCAAAACACTTATTTTACAAAAAGAATACCTAAGATACTCCTAATATAACCAAGCACATAACAAATTTATGTAAATCCAAAAAAATGTTGGGATAGTGGCTTCCATTTTGATGAAATGAGATCAATTTTTAAATACCCATTAAAAATGACAATATCGAAAACAATATCTTTATCTCCTCTTTTAAAATATCAAGTGTCTTATTCAAATACACCTCTATACGATCTACATTTTGGTTTTGGAGGTTTCAACTAGTACTTTGATGTTTTTCCTCGTGCTCAAATAAGCATGACTAGTGGTCACTATGACTTAGGTTCTTATCTGGATATGTATATGATAGGACACCCAAATTCAAAAACCATTAGACTTCCTTCTTTGATTTTCTTAGCTCTTTTTTTCAACCCCAAAGACAGAGCTCAGTAGACATATCTTCCTTATATTTTAACTCTTCCAGACACATCATATCCTACCATATAGGATCAAGTGAATAAACATTATGATAATCAAATTCATCCCCAATGGAAATCATGAAACTCTTAAACTTTTCAAGTATCATGGAAATTTCATCCTCAATTACATGTTTATTCACTTGTGGTTTCATATAAACATATTTGACATCCCATAACACGTATTTTTCTTCCTTCAAATAAGTGAATTTTTATAACAAGAATATATTTTTAGTTTTAGATGAAGTAATTATGAGCTACATGATTCTTCTTCCTCAACCATATATTTATATTTGGAATACACCTCTTCCCTCATATTTTCCATATTTTTTTATCATCCTCTCTTTTGCACTCCTGCTTGCAAATAAAAAACATGTGTTTATCATTATAATCATATTCATTCCACTATGAAATGTTTAATATTATCTAATTAAAGTTGTTTCAATAAAAATGATATACTTACAATAGGATGACCATCACTTATTTATAATCTAAACCTCTCTGATTATTTTGTCAAAAGTTTCCAAATTATTTTTCATGGTATGTTACTTCCTTTTCAACTCATGGAAATTTAGATATGTTTTCCTAATCTTCATTTTCTCATGGCAATTCTCAAAGGTGATAGAATGGTTTTGTATTAAGTGTTACTTGAGTGTTTCTTTTAATTTTTTAGGTTTTTCTCCTCATAATAAAAATTTAAAACACCTTTTTCCACCAATTTTGTTGAGTAATTAGTTTTGAATAATGTTAGCCAATAGATAGGAACATTTAAAAACTATAGTCTCTCAAGGCTTCATGATTAAGCATTTGGGAGCTAAGTGATGCTTTAGGTGGAGAAGGGAGGAAATTTTGTAGAGTGTGTGGGATGATTTTGAGATCAATAGAGATTCTTGGGAGAAAATGAATCATTGAGAACAACATGGGACCATCATTACTTAGAAATATTAGGAGGAGGATCAATAATTATAAAGGGAGATAGAGGTAATTCACAATGTGGGAGGAGGATGTGAAAAATTAGGATGGGTTTCCTTTTACCATCCTAAATAAGGCTCATCTCATATCGGACAACAAAATCATATGAATGAGGAAGAGAATTTACTCTAAGGTACTTAATCATAACAACAATATTACGATCAAATTCTCTTAAATAAAATCAGAATGCCATACCTATTTGGGGTGTGTATTCTACAGAGTTTTTATTTCCAAGTCTCGTTGAAAATGATATTTAAGTATCAAGAATGCTCCATTACATCTCATTTTAGGATTATGAGGTCTTATAAGATATGTATGTTTTTTCCTCCTTTAATGACTTCTCAAATTTGTCTCCTAGTTTTTCCTCTCGTGGAAATTGGTTATGGAGCCAAGTTAATTTACCAATCTTGATATTTTCCTTTGAAAAAATAGACAAGTAGTCTGAGGCATACCCTAATTTATCTTGTATTATCTATTGTCACAATGATTGGATATTTATTACATGTGTCCAACAATGGTTATAACATCATTTCCATGAAAAAAGGGAAATATTTCAAATCTTTATTGGGAATATCATCCCATTGTTGCAAATGGAGGGGATTTTAGTTCTAATAGGGGAAGGAAAGAGATATCTAGAGATTCATGAATGTGTAACCTTATGAAAAAGGAAGGGGATGGATGGAAATGGTATATAGATAAGGTAAATGGGTATTTCAATCATGGAGTCATTAGTTTATTGAAAACATGGTTCGAAACCAAATTAACTAAGACAACATCAAAAATTAGCTATAAATTTGAAAGAACGTGCATCCTTTCTTCTGTAAATTATAAAAATATTTCTCAATAACACACATAAGTCTATAAGAGAACACTTGAAAAATGAAAATAATATTTAAACAATGTTTCCAAATAAATTGTCCAACTAGGCATGCCAAAAATTGTTTAACAACTTATATCTACACCCATTAATATCACTAAATATTGAATACCTTGAAGTCTTAAAAACAACGGGAATTCCTCCAAGGTGTGGGAAAATTGAATCATAAATGTATACATCTATATAAGGTCATATTTTTATCCTAACTACTCTATACTACCACTACTATACTCTAATCTACAAATCACGGAGAAAGGGAATGAGAGAACATGAAATAAAAACATAGTGGTGCACCAAAAAGAAATGGGATCACCCTTCCTATATGACTTAGAAAGTGAGGGGACAAAACACAAATCCAATGGGAATATATGAGACACAACTAGACTAAAATATAATTATGATTCAAATTCTCATCCTATAAGAGACACAAAGAAGTAAAAATTGTAAATGCGACACAAAATATACTATGAAGGTAACACAGAGGTGAGAGACAATCAACACAAAGACAAAGGGAAGATATGAGCCACAAATATATATATATATATATATATATATATATATATATATATATGAAATAGAATTTACACAATCTAATATCGCATAACCCAATATTTTTATGTATTTAGACAACTCAAAATCATAGGTTAGAGGAAATTAGACATCTTAACACCAAAATAATGGATTAACCTTGTTTATAAGGAAGAGGAACCATTTTTACAATGTTCTCTGATTGCTACTTATAGAAAAAAAAAGATAAGGGAGAAGGGGGAAAGAGAGAAGTGGAGGATGAGAAATATGTTAGAGTATATCTCTATCTCCCATGTTTATCCCCTCGACAATAATCAAATACCTCCAAAGATGCTTAACTGAAAAAATATGCCTCAACAAAAACTCTAAGTGTATTCTAGGATCTATCTAAGCACATTGATGATCCATAACCATGAATCTGAGCTTGAGAATGAATTAAAAACTTATCCATAAAACCCTCAAGAGTTTGTAAGTAGGTTTTTAGAGCTTTGATTCCTTCATCTACAAGAAATGAGAAGTTATTTTTATTTAACATTGATCTCTAAGAGGAAATCAATGTGATCCCATGATATCCGTAGGATAAGTAAGAATGAAGCTACTACTTTTTGAGAAGATCACACTTTTAACCTTGGGACCACTGTAGTAGCTCAACATTTTATTGCATAATTTATTTTAATCCTCCATTTGTGTTTGGGTAGGGCCACAAGGTGGATAATAGCTTGAAAAAACATACAAAATAGATCAAAACAACAAAAATCATATGAAATTGACTTTAGAGCTATTTGATATAGAAATATGAGCAGAAAAAGCATGAACACTTTGTTACAAAAATATCATATATTCCTTCACCATTTCCCCTAAAACTAGGCTCAGTGTTCATATCTCTCCATTACAGCTTCTAATGGTGTAAGGAACCAATTTCTTCCACCTATCCACATTGCTAAAAATCACACATCAGTGACCTTAAATATTTGGGAGGTAATACTTAGGCTTGAGAATATTTTTTCTTCCGAAAGAAGCCATATGTTCCTTCTTTTCCACGCATCACCCATCAATGCTCTACATAGTTGAAGAGAAAAAACAAGGCATGAAATAGCCATGTTTTGATTGTATCAACATTTCCAAGACACCACTTATCACTAATTAGTACTTTGAAACATATAGGAAGTGAGGCGATAACTTAAGGTTTTAAATAATGTATATTCCTTATGCTCTCCACTTGGTATACATCCATAAAAAGCATTGAAAACCAAACAAAAGAGACCAAGTTTGAGACTCTGTAGAATGCAAGAAATATGATGACTTTCAAATGTAAAAATCCATTAGAGGTATTGAAAAGCATGAAAAATGGTTAAGTTCCAAAAAAATTTGTAGCATGTGGGAAGGATGATAATTGTCACATGTTAGATTATGTTGTTTGTCACTCACTATCACCAAGGCACTAAAACCATGAAAATTGAACAAGATTGAAAGTTTGGAGATATGGTTGATTGAAGTGTGCCCCTCTTTTGATCATGTAAGATTAATAGGTGTTGTTCAAAAGGAACTAACTGAGTGAATTTCATTTGAACATTTTTCGGATAATTCGATTAAAATATTTCTAATTTATCTTATATAAACTTGTTTTAGAATAGGGTAAGAAATTTTGATAAGTTTAAAACACAAGGGTAAAAAAATTCATGTATAACACCATTAAAAGCCTCCAAGTTTTGAAATTATGATTAATTTATAAATAATGAAGCATACGATTCATTTTCTAATAATTTTTAGCGGCATATAGGGGACATTTTCTTGCTAAATGTAAGGATTAATGTAATTTAAATCTGTAGACACAAAATATATGCACTTGGGTACATTTCTAGGTCCAAAGCATACTAATATATACATGATTCCTAAGCAAGAAAACTAGTAATTGACAATGTATTTTGGGTCTTTTACTTTGTCTCTTATACTTTTATTGACCTTACACACCCCGTAGCTCTATCAATATTGAATTGATTTGTCTTTTGTGGCCTTGGATGCTAGTCCCCATTTAGGAAAGAAGCACCCAAAAGCTCCTATCCCTTCGTGTGTTCTCCCAACCCTCTTTATCCTTTTCTCACTCTTTTAGGTCTCTTTTACTTCTTGGGCATCTTTTACACTTTTGGTTCAGCCTTCTAGTTGTTAATTACAAAATTCAAACAAGGGAATCATATATATACATAGTTATAGCTCTCAAATAAGGGGCTAAGAACTAACATTATCTACTATCACCTAAGCTTGCATCCAAAGGCACAAGAGAATTACAAAGCATCCATCTAGCACATTCACTCAAGGGATAAGGGTTGCATCACTCTACATATACAACATAGGAGGGGAAGTCTATTCTATTCCGTCTCACATTCTATACACTTGCTATATTCTAGATCTAGCCTGATATCATTGTGCAAATTACACAAGGGCATCATAGGGCATCATTACACACACTTTCACACATAACTACATGGAGTCTGAAATGTAGTGCAACACTCATTACTAAGTTCACTCTTCGGTGTGACCACCAGTCATTCGACACCACATTCTACATCTTTAATTGTGGATTTTTTGTGGTGTGTGGGAATGTGCAGCTAGGTATTTATTTTACAAGTTACATGTGTGAACAATGACATTGGTACAAATCCATTGTGATAAACAAAGACCAACAAAAATCTAATTTTGCATAGAAAATATCATAACCTCGAGAATCAGGTAGACACTAGTACCCGGCATTATTGTCCTCCCATGGGCACTTCTATCCAAATTATTTTTGGGTCTCATAACCTCCAGTGATCATTAATGACATTTCTTCCAAAGTGCTTCAGCTATTCACCATCCCAAATGATGCAGAGGGTTAAGAAAAACAACTCACACAAGTTAGAACAATCATTTGAAAGCAACATTCAAAATCCACCCAAATTTTCACTTTTTATCAATATGTCAAAACGTCCTCTTTTACCCAAATTTTATATATACAAAGGTTCAAGGCCTAAAATCACTTTACACTTGTTCTATATCATCTATCAACAACATTCATGTGCCCAAAAATTTCTCATTACTTCATCCATACTCATTCTCTCTCAAGCTATCCATTCTTGTTATTGGCCCTACAAAAGTACAATTTTCAGCATAAGATCCACATTTCTCTAAATCTAGTTTGATTGGTAAAATTTTTTAGGACCCAGTCAACCCAACATTCATCCTACAAAGTTTCATCAAGCAACTCCTTACCCATTTCCTTTTATTCTCACTTTACCATTTTTTTCTCAAGTTGCCAAATCAGCCCTAGTTTCCTAAAAATCTCCATTTCCACATAAATAAACCAACTTCCATGAAAAAGTGAAAGTATATTTGGATACCCATGTCTTCATTTGTGCTTTGTGCCAAATTTCAAGCTCTTAATTCTTTTAAAATCCTCCCAACTCCACTTTTCTCTTTTCCTAGGTTTTCCTTTAGGCTTCTTATGGTTTGAATGAGCTTCTTAGGGTTTGACACTTCCACTTAGTTATCTATCCTCTAAAACATTTATCCCACCTTTCTTAAAAAAATTTATGCAAATTTCAAAGCTTCAACCCATTACTATCTCTCTTCATGTTATTTTCCCACTTTTAGCTAATGTAATAGGTCTTAGGCTATGGTTTCATCCCAAAACCCTAGGGTTTGTCATTTTCCGCTATTTTCAATCACCTATACACTTATAATTTTCTTATTACTCCTCTCTCAATTTGATACCAATGCTAAAATACTTCTTCATTCTATATTCTATCTTTAACCCAAGTTTTAGACTTACTCTAAGTCTTTTGTTCTTTCCTTGATTCAATAACAAAATCCTTACTTTGTTTTGTTCCTTTAAACAAGGTTTTACCCTAGATGATTCTTATTAATCTTTCCTTAATTTTCCTTGGTACCATTTCCTATTCCTCAAGTTATTATTTTTCTCTAACTTCAAGTACTTCCTTCAAACACTTAAAAATATCTTTCTAGCTCCATACAACTTCCAAGGTGATTGTAGCAGGACGATCAATAATCGCTTGTCTTGAACTCATAACTACTAACCTATTCCATTCCTCAAGATCCTAGAAACCTTTATAATTACTCCCAACAAGTTGAAAAATTGATTCCTATAGGGTTTCTCGTTATGAATCAACCTTGATTACTACTAAAAACTATCACATAGTTACCTTTATGATTGTACACACTTATTTGATCGGGTTCCTTTTTCTCATACTTTTTGTTCTCTGTCTCAAAAACTAGGCATTTGGTATTAAGTTCTTCCCCTTCTTGTTAGTTGTTTCTTAGTATTCTAGTCACTAAGATTAATGCCTTCCAATTGAAATACTTTTCCTAGGCTCACAAGACTAGTAAATTACAGGAGCACAATATCTACAATCGTTTGGGATATGACTCTCATATCTTTGTAAGGTTATATAAAATATTTAAAAAAATTATCTCTCTATATCCTCCCTCACCCTTCCAAGAGACCACTATCTCCAACAAGATTAGAAAAAACCATCATTCTATAAATTCTTCCTTCTTATAAGCCTAAAATTGTCATAACACAAGATACTACAAGAGTTATAAATTATTTGGTGAGTGATTACTATTACCCTACCTTAACACCTTAAGAGCATTTAATTACACTTGAACCATAAATAATCCAATTTGGAATAGGTTACAAATATTTCGCCTAGTTCTCAAACTAAGATCACTAATACAACCCTAGAACAGGGTATTCAAGATTAGGAAGAATGTGAATCTTGATTAACTTGCCCTTTTCCACATCTTCATTATTAGTTCACATGCTCAAGCCATCACAAATTATTTTGTAATAATGAAAAACATGTCATAGCTGGGAAAATTTTAAGGGTCCCTCTGAAAGAAAGCCATGGAAAATATTTGGCGAATATTGGTAAAACCACTTTTGCATGTCTAGTGAATTGCAGGAAAAGTTGTTTCATGCGACAAGTCATTTTTTAACATCATTATGGGAATAGTTGGGCCTTATCCATTGGACTTATGATGTGGCAAAAATAATATATGACATTAGATAGGAGGACTGTAAATATTACCGGCTGGTAGAATTTCGCATGTTACCGGTCTCAGTAGCATGAAGGATGCTACCAACCGGTAGTGTGTAGAATGCTATCGGTGAGTAGAATTGTTTATTCTACCAACCGGAGCATGTTTAATACTGCCGAATGGTAGCATTCTTCATGCTTCTAACCAAGATAGCATTAAATATGTTGTCCTTCACCTCGTTAAACTTTTTATAAATACCTGAAGGTAGTCATTTTCACTCCACACAACAAAGGATCCGAATCAAGAGCACACAAGGAAAAATCCTAAAGATGAAAATTGAACACCAAAGGACATACAAAAGGGAAGAATCTAGAATGCCAAAGGACAGCTATAACCAAGAATTTTATAACAGATTGAAAAATACCTAGAAGAAGAATGCTTTGAGAGATCCCAAGAGCCCAGGTGTGTCAACGAAAATATGAGGAAGTTTTTGTTTAAGAGCCTGGTATTTCCTCAACTATACACATTTCTAGAGGATCCTACTATGTTTTCCCAATGGATTTAAGTGCTAGTTTGACAGGGCTAGTGTATATACCCCAATTTTGATCAGACCACATAATACTTAACAATCTTCTACTAAACTATGACACTTCCACTTTCACATTTCATTATACACTCCCATCTCATGCATATTCATTTGGAACATCACCTGATGAAATTGAACATCTCATAGAAATCGTTAGTGTAGAATCATTTCACCCCCGAATGGCCTGATTATGAAGTGGGGCATTCAATGTGATTACACAACATGGGACCATCTCTCAAGTTGTGGGACTTACAAACCTGAGATGGCCCTCCTGGAGAAAGCTAGTTCTTGCTTCCTAATCTACCTACCACAAACTACTCCAGTGTAGTCAGAGTATAACTAATCCTAATCTAACCATTCCAAGGGGACAGAGAGAAAGAGAGAGGGTGAAAGATCCTACACTAAGTGGTGATACACCAGAAAGGGAAGTGTGAGATATTTTGTTGAGGGAGAATGAAACAGGAAAAGGGAACCGAGGAGGTCAAAAAGAAAGGAAAAGACCCAGATCCAGATCCTCCATAGAAAATCCATGAAGCACGATGTCCTACACCTGCAAATGTGAAAATACATGCACAGGAGAAAACACGAGATAGAGAGGCACAAAAAAACAACAAAACAATGCTAAGGGTTGAAAGACGCCACGAAACAAGGTTTTATTGCTCTGTAAGGTGCACAGACTATTACATGCAGTGCTTAGAGGCAAAAATACATTCTCTAGGTGTAGGAGAAGGCCTACAACTCAAATGGATTTAGGAAATGACTTTGATAGAGTTTCCCTACACCTAGAATGTCTCTCCTCAAAATGAGAAGTGTTACAATATATAGAAAGAATAAGAGAGAGAAGAGGGAAAAATTGAATCCTACTTCAACCACCATGGGATACACATTGAATCTTGCCTTGAAAGCTTCAACCACCATCAATCAATGCCCCTACAAATCTACCTATAACTGTCGTCGATTCTGCTCCCTAGCGGATCAAATTAAATCTAGTCTGGTAGTTAAAGAAATCAGATTCTACATTAATGGCCTGGAAGATGTTTTCCAAATTTTCACCCACCAAATCCTACTAAGAATGATATTTTATGTTTCCATGGCATAAAGGGGGTCGAGACATTTCCAAAAAGTCTTCTCCCACCCAAATTTGAGTTTCTAGTCAAAAGATATGGCCATTTGAATTTTTGGGTCACGGGCACACAATATTTAAAGATTCTATCCATACAGGGTCCACGTGGCATCCCTGCGCTCATTTGAGATTTGTATCCTTCCTTTGCTCTTGAAATTGCACCCATGGGACACATGGTGGCTGGCTCCTTGCAGCTCCCTTTGTATCTCTCCGGGTCCCTTTTGTTGGCAAAGACACCGTGCCTAACCTGAGACACGTGGTGGCTTAGCGCATGTCTGAAAACTACCTCTTGACTCTATCTTTGAGATAGCACCGCACTGACACTTGGCTCCCTTTACTATCCTACCTCTTCTTTTTTCACCTCGTTTGACCATTGGCTATGTGGAGGGCTAGCACAAGTTTGAGTCTCCACCCAGGGTCCCGCTTTTGAATGTGCGTTGTTTGGACACTTGGCACCTTCCGCTGAGTCAAAGAATTTTCAATGGCCGGTGCAACTTTTGGGGCCCTGGATGCATGGAGGCTTGGCACTTGTTTGAGTCTCCTTTTGGATTTAACCTTTGGAGGTGTGCCGCTTGGACACTTGGGCAACTCTCTGACTCTCTCTATACTTAGTCAATTTTGGGGCTCATTCTGAGTCATTTGCAGAGCCCAAAGACTTCAAGTCTTCGTCGTTTCTTTTCCTTTGAGCCTCTAGTTTTCTACCTTGACACTATTGCTCCTTCTCCAACCCTACTACTCCATTGTAGAGCCTTCCTATAACTTATCTGTTGGATTTGAAGCACGGCTCATACGACGGAACCGTTTCTTTAATTTCTTCCTATGCAGGGTCAAATTTGACTCTTTTGGGCCTCTGGTTTATTTTT
Organism: Taxus wallichiana var. yunnanensis; assembly: GCA_018340775.1. NCBI lineage: Eukaryota > Viridiplantae > Streptophyta > Pinopsida > Cupressales > Taxaceae > Taxus > Taxus wallichiana. The sequence continues at coordinate 131,873,643 of CM031235.1, forward strand.
TGTCATTCTGGAATGTGAGCTCATGGGTCTGAATCGTTCCCTTCATATTTCCTTTATGTGCGGGGCTTGTTTTGACCAAATTTTTGGGGGAAAATTTGGGATAACAATTTTGCGGCTCATGGGGACATTTGCCTACTAGATGAAGAGACCAGTAGCCTTGAAGCATCCATTGGGCATGGATTCATGAATGATATCCTGGTACTGACCCTTTATTGAAATGGAATCCCTGACTGCTTGCACTTTCTATGTTCTACCTAACCCTGAGCCTTCCCGCGCATCTGCACTCTCAATTTTCATAAGAAAATCTTGGAAACAGAGTTTCTAAGAGTAGAAAATTGTTTTGACATGGCACTTTCATATGTCCCTAAAATGGACTATAGGCATGCTTGACTCGCATGGTGATATAACCTCGAGTAACAAAACACAACAATGCATAACAATATACACTATGTATAAAAGATCAAATCATACATGCCTCAAATGAGCCATGTAGAGTATGCAAGAGCACTTCTTCTCGCTGAAAGCAAATATACTCCTACTCCTACACTAATTAGAAAGAAAAAAACTCAAACAAATCCTACCCAATAGGTGGAGAAGTAGCTTCCTTTTCTCAAGAGGGGCAGCCATGAAAATGATTTTACACTTGAATATGGCTGTCTCGCATGAGTGAAAAAATGACAATAATCTGGTCCTCCACTTAGATCATCAAGGTGTCAACTATAAATAAGATAGATGCCTCTTTTAGTTTCTCTTCATTTGGATTGAAGAGGAATTGCAGCTGATCCTTGGTACTTTGAAGCTCATCCTCATGCTTAGAAGCAAGCATGACTGGTTGTGGCTTTTCCCTTGGCTCCAATGAAGCCAAGTATCTGATTGGGCATGGTCTAATCCTTTATATGTGCCCATTATTCTGATTCTTAACTCCAAAAATGGAGTCTTCTTGTGGACCTTCTTGGGTGGATGGTGTGAGAGAGATGATGACATCCTCTTTCTCTTTCCCTTCCTTCTCTTGTGAAGAACATGGAAGACTCATATCTTCCAACTTTGGTTCCAGAGGGCCATTATGAGACATATGCTGCTTGCCTTGAATGCTCTCCTCCATGGCAACAGGCTCATGTGCTTGAAAGGTGAATGATGGAGGAGAAAATGATGTAATCTCCATGGGATCTTCTCCATCAAAGAAATCCTCCAAGTCGATAAATAATCTATCTCTCCTGTTGTCCTGTTGCATATGCTCGACCTCCTCCATGGTGTCCTCCTAATCTGCAACTTGCTCACCATGGTTCTCTTCATCCTCCAACATAAATTTTGAAAGCTCAAACTCTTCTTCAACATCAGATCTTGAAGGGGATGAAGTGGGAGGAAGAACTGAAGGTCCTTCTATAGCCTGCTCCACACTTGGAGCCTTTGAAATATATGGTCTTCCTCCATCATGGGTTCATCAATCAAATCAGGCCCTTGAAATGAAAGCAAAGAATCTCCAATGATGCTTTCTTCATTGAGTGGCTTTAACACTAGATTTGATCTCTCCTAGTTGCTCCTCTTCAATGGGGCTTGGAGCTGATTGTTCCTCTTCTTTAATTAGTTATGCAGCTTGGATTAGATCAACATTCTCTTTAGACAGAGTTCCATTAGGGAAACTGTATTCAGGGAAAATAGATTGTTGATCTTCTTCTTGTTTTTTTCTTTCTCTCTATTATAAACTCAGCCTCAGCCACCACTGGCTCTTCAACCTTGACCTCCTCTATTGGCTTGACCATCAAGGAGATATTTGTAAACCCAAATTTGGCAGCCCAACTCTTCATATTGTCTATCATTTCTTCTTTGTTGGGCTCCCCTTCTTGTTGTTTTCCTTGAATGGATTATTGAGTCTCTTCCCAACATGGACTTGGGAAAGCAAGAGGAGTGACAGGTTGGGGTTCAACCAGTTTTGCAATTGTTTGTGGTGGGGAGGGAAGTGGAACTTCTTGTTTATTTGGAGGGGATGATTGTTTGGAAGGGAAAAGGACAAAGGAACTGAGGTGGGATGGGAGATTAGGAGATGGAGAAAAGAAACTAACACTTGGGGCAGCAAGTGAGGGGCTTGACTCTTGATCATGCTGAAATGATAAAGTCTGAGAAAGAGAAAATGAAGAGCTAGGAAGTGGTGGACTTACCCATTGACAAGGTTGTCTTGTGTCCAACTCATAGGCCTCAATCTCCTCAATCCACTGTGTAAGTTGAGGCAACATTCCAACCATGAAGTCCAGCTTCTCCTGAGGGTTGTAATGTCTTGGAAAAGGGCCTTCCCATGGACAAGATGCCCTTTAACCAATCTTGAATGCCTTCATTTGTGTTGTACCCCTGGACTGCACCATGTTAGCCTCCATTTTTTGGATCTTCTCCAACAAACCAGAATTTTCTGTGTAGCTTCCACCATTATATGTGCCCCCTTGTTCTTGATAAGCTTCATGGCCAAACGTTTTTGACCCTGCTCATATGGGTAAGCATAATGGTCTTGGATCTGATTATAATGCTGATTTGGAGGCTTTGGGAAATGCATTGGAGGTGAACTACATTATTGTTGTAAGTGTGAGTTCCATGAAGGGAATGAAGTCATGATTGCACAACTTCATGGAATGGGAGAAAATGAAAGAGATGGAAGAAGAAAATGGATGAAAATGAATGGAAATGGTTTGCAACTCAAGAGAATGGGTTATTGACTAGATGGAGTTTTCAGATGTGCTTACATGTGCCTCGATAGGCTGAATCTCACCAAGAGCATATCAAATTGATGAAATGAAGTGGTAAGGTGCTTCAAACCTGTCCCACCAGGCGTGTAAAAATGGTTAGTGCAGAATCAAAACACCCCGAATGGCCTGGTTGTGAAGTGGGGCATTCAGTGTGATTGCACAACATGGGACCATCTCTCAAGCTATGGGACTTGCAAACCTAAGATGGACCTCTAAAGAAAGCTGGTTCTTGCTTCCTAATCTACCTACCACAAACTACTCCAGTGTAGGAAGAGTCTAACTAATCCTAATCTAACCGTTCCAAGGGGACAAAGAGAAAGAGAGAGGGTGAAAGAGCCTACACTAAGTGGTGATACACCAGAAAGGGAAGTGCGAGATATTTTGTTGAGGGAGAATGAAAAAAGGAGAAGGGATTAGAGGGAGGTCGAGCGTAGTGGCACAGCACTCCGCAGATCCGATCCACCATAGAAACTCCATGAAGCATGATGTCTTGTACCCTTAAATGTGAGATACATGCACAGGAGCAAACACGAGATAGAGAGGCACAAAGAAACAACATAACAATGCTAAGGGTTGAAAGACACCACGAAACAAGGTTTTATTGCTCTGTAAGGTGCATAGACTATTACATGTGGTGCTCAGAGGCAAAAATACATTCTCCAGGCATAGGAGAAGGCCTACAACTCAAATGGAGCTGGGAAATGAATTTGATAGAGTTTCCCTACACCTAGAATGTCTCTCCTCAAAATGAGAAGTGTTACAATATATAGAAAGAATAAGAGAGAGAAGAGGGAAAAAACAAATCCTGCTTCAACCACCATGGGATACGCATTGAATCTTTCCTTGAAAGCTTCAACCACCATCAATCAATGCCCCTACAAATCTACCTACAATATTTCGATTCGACTCCCTAACGGATAAAATTAAATCTAGTCCGTAGTTGAAGAAATCGATTCTCATATTAATGGTCATGAAGACGTTTTCCCAATTTTCACCCACAAAATCTTACTAAGAATGATATTTTATGTTTTCATGGTGTAGAGGCAGGTGAGACTTTTCTAAAAAGTCTTTTCCCACCCAAATCTAAGTTTCCAGTCAAAAGATATGACCATTTGAATTTTCGGGTCACGACATGCAATATTTGAAGAGTTTGTCCATACAGAGTCCACATGGCAGCCCCGAGCTCATTTGAGGTTTGGATCCTTCCTTTTCTCTTGAAATTGCACCCATGGGACACATGGCGGATTCCTCAAGCTCCTCGGGCTCCCTTTGTATTTTACCGGGGTCCCTTATGTTGGCGGAGATACAGGCCAACTCCGAGACATGTGGCAACTTTGTGCATGTCTAAAACTACTCCAGACTCTACCTTTGAGATAGCGCCGCATTGACACTTGGCTCCCTCCGCTGGCCTACCTATACTTTTTTACCTCTGTTGACCATTGGCTACGTGGAGGGCTAGCGCAAGTTTGAGTCTCCACCCAAGGTCCCACTTTTGAATGTGCGTTGTTTGGACACTTGGCACCTTCCACTGAGTTGAAGAATTTTCAATGGCCGGTGCAACTTTTGGGGCCTTGGATGCATGGAGGCTTGGTGCTTGTTTGAGTCTCCTTTTGGATTTAACCTTTGGAGGTGCGCTGCTTGGACACTTGGCAGCCTCCACTGACTCTCTATACTTAGTCAATTTTGGGGCTTGTTCTGAGTCATTTACAGAGCCCGAAGACTTTGATTCTTCACCATTTCTTTTCCTTTGAGCCTCTATTTTCTACCTTGACACTATTTCTCCTTCTCTGACCTTGTTACTCCATTATAGAGCCTTCCTATAACTTTTTTCTGTTGGATTTGAAGCACGGGCTCGTATGACGGAACCATTTCTTTAATTTCTTCCTGTGCAGGGTCGAATTTGACTCTTTTGGGCCTTTGGTTTCTTTTGTGTCATTCTGGAATGTGAGCTCATGGGTCTGAATCATTCCCTTCATATTTCCTTTATGTTCGGGGCTTCTTTTGACCAAATTTTTCAGGGGTGAATTTGGGATAACAAGAATACCACACAAAGATGTGGATCCTCTCACGATGAAGGTTGTTTTATCAGATGAAGAATGCAAATATTTGGAGTCTATTTTTCAGTTATCTATTAATGCAACCGTAGTTGCCACTACTTAAGTTTATTTTCTATTTTACAACATTATGTTTTCATTATTTTAAATTTAACAAAATTTTCTTAGGTTTAATATTCACTACTAAAAAAATATTCCCTCGTATTGACAATTATATCTTCCAAAAACCCTTCAAAAAAGGAATTCAACTCAAGGATTTCAGTCACCCATTTCTACAAGCCATTGTGTAGTTATTCCAGACAAAATTATTTTACAAGGTCAATATATAGATATTATGTGGTGAGCATTAGCATATATTGTTCGCACCTTAAGTGGGAAGAAATTTTACTGGTGTAGCTTCTTATCCTCAAGGATAAGATCTGATTTGGCAAATATTCATTTGAATGATAATGTTACCATCAGCTCAACAAATTTTATTCTTGGTTTATATTATGAATCTCTCTATAATTTACGTGGCACCTCTCCTCTAACAACAATGCATTCAAAGCTAAAGGATTTGTTGTTAACACTATCAGTTGAAGAGCAAGAGGTGAGTCCCAATTTTTGATTAGATGGTTTTTAATTATTATTTTTATTATTGTAATATTTATCTTTTAAAATTAAAATTTGAAATTAATTAACAGTTTACTATTAAATTATCATAGAAGATGGCAGCTACGACTACATCATGAAGGGAAACTGCTATCAGAGGTCATTTCCCACCAGGTTCAAGAGATTCTGTTACTATTTTTGACGATCAGAAAACAGAGGAGGACACCCCTCCACATTCTATTAAAAATATGAGGAGTTCCTTAAACCCTCAAACTCAATCATCCAAAATACCACAAGCATTAATCGCATGTATTTTAATTTATGATGTATATATGTTTCAAATTTCAAAATGTATGAAAATAAATGTAATTAATTTTTAAAACTTGTGTGTTTCAAAAATTCTTACAATTTATATTGTTGTGTTGCAAAACCACCAAGTAGAACAAGATCGTATCATCGTGTAGAAATGCATGAGGTATAAATATCTTTAATACCGTACTTTGTTGTCCCATGTTTGAATCTCTTGTTTCTTTTTTTTGTTGATATTTATTTATATAAAATTCAAGTATACTAATAAATCTTTAATTCTTAATTAAATTTTAGATCACACCTACCAGTATTTTCAGTCTACTCCTCCACAACCACCACATCAATAGAAACAGGATTCATTTGCACCTCAGAAACAATCCTCTCAACAAAGTAATTTTTATAATCTTATATGAATTTATTTATTTTTCATTGCTATTATGTTTGAATTTTGAATTTTGTCATATTATTTACAAAATTACAATTCAATGTCTCAGGGCCTCCAATTCCACGTCCACAACAAATGCAGATGCCACCTCTACCACCCCCACCACAAAATATGAGGACCAGGTTCCCTAGCAAGAATATTTCATTCGCTCGTCCAACTTCAAGCAAGGGCACCCTTAATTTTGCTTCTAATTTTCCAACATTTTCATTGGGCAATGTTCCTAGTGGACGAGGTGTTTCAGTGTTGAACGATATTGATTTGGATGAGGATTATCTTGGGATTGAAAGCATATATCAATAGCATGGAACATTCAATCCCCAAGATATGATTCATGTGGCAAACCATCCTTCTCCAATAAGAGATGATAGATCAAGAACACCATCTCCATTACAGGCTAGCACTACCTTAACGGTGACCAAAAACTACTTTTTCAATTGATGTTATTTTGGCTGATAATACTGAAGCCAATATTGATATTATTTCGAAGGAGGTTGAAGAATTAAAATTGTGTGAGTTTAGGGCTAAATTTTTGATTAAAGAAATAAATTCACGATATAAAAATCACAACCAAATAAATATATTGTATTCTTCACATCAGAACAAGCCAGGAAAGATTGATATTTTATTGAATCAAGATGTGTCCGTTCTTACATTTGAAAATAATTATGAAGATGAAGTGTTGAATGTTATGTTGAACATAATTGAGAATTTAAATGTTGAATCACAATCGTACCACAATATGCGGTCGAGAGAAAAAGGCCTTATAGTTATTGTGAAAATGAAACGAGATAAGGCATTAGCAAGTCTTACTAATTTTTTATTTTGCAAGTATTATTTTCATTTTTTGAAATTTTACTAATATATTTTATCTTTTCTAATGTAGTCAAAGTATGAAAATTTGAAAAATGAGGCTAGTGTGCTTGATTTACATTTACAAAGTGCCAAGAAAAGTTTAAATGCAAGAAGTTGAATTGAAACAGAAGTTTGTTATCTTAAACAAGTAGAATAATACCTTGAGAAGAATAATAAAGGCAAATGGAATGGATCTAGAGATACTATTGAAGAATAAAATAGAACATGATCCTAACTTACTATCTATTGGTGATGTTACAAATCCAAAAAAAGAGATCGAATATTGAAGCTTTTGCAAAGGATCTGATTCATTTGGGTATTGTAAAAGAAAGTTATTTAGTGCATGAGAAAGAACCACATAGAGAAGAATCTTCTCAAGGATGAAGTTGCAGAAAACATTTTGAAATTAGAATTGTTGTAGAATCTTTTATAAAATTGTTTCAATTTGTATGACAATATTGAAAGTTTCAAACTTTAATCAATGTGGATTGTGGCATTTTACTTTTACTTTTTCTATATTGTGCATGAGCTATTCAAAATGATTCTGAATGTGATTGTTATTCTTGATTGTATTTGATATATTTATTAAATGGTACATTACTGATTATCATCATTTTCAAATACTTTGTCAACAAAACAATGAACTATATATTTACTAAAAAATTATATGGTGTTTTATATGTAATATATTCATGCGTAAGACTGAAAAACATTGAAAATTCTCCAATTATGGAATTATATTTTTTCATTCTAAAGACAACAGAACAATAAGTATGACACATTTAAAAAATCTAAACAGTAAACACATTGCAACATTGAAAATATTATTCAAAATGAACATGTGTATAACAAAAATAACAATATACATAATTATAATTTGAATCCTGATATGAAATTTTATTTCTTGAATAAAAATGTACAGTCATTCTTCTTTATTCAATATCAACTAGATCAAATGTAAAATTATCTTGAAAAATTTGTTTCCCAACACTTTTATCTAATATTTCACTACAATTTTCAGTCACAGTTTCATTGTTATCAAAGCAATCCCTATATTAGTATTATGATCCCAATATCATTGTTTGACACAGTTCATACAATCGAAATACTCACTTATGATTTCACGAAGGATGGAACTAGGATACAACCTTTTCCATAGAAGTGTAATTGCTCCCTTCTCTATTGGATCTTCCATTAATTCAAATTGTTCCTTCATTACCTATCTGAAATCAAATTGATACAAGAGTTTCCTTTTGAAGAATACCATTAACCTAAAATCCATTACATTCAACTGATTGTCCAAAATGTTTAATTATAGTACCCATGTGTATTTTAAATGAATCATCTATAGTGCCTCATACAGATTCCAAAATTTAGGATCGACACCTCCCATGGCCTCAAGCTTTCCTTTTTAAAATAATCTCTGATCTCACTAGATAAACATTATGAGATTTCTTGAAATTTTTGCATTGTTTCAAATATAATACCATTATATAAATTATGTGTAATAGGACCTTCTTCAAGCTCTGCTCTAGCAATATCCACTCGTTTTCAAATTTGTGCATTTTAATCTCCTTCCTGTTAATAGAGATATATAGATGACCAAATATATTGAATCTGAGTAAAGCAGCTTAGGATCCTTTAAATTTTTCGAGCTTGCCAAAGTGATCGAATACATGTCCTTTAAAATAGTCATCATAGTTATATAACATATCTAGAGTCGACACACCCTTTTCCCCCGAACCTAATAAATTCCACTATATATATGGATCGTTCTTGTGTAAGTTTTGTTATGCAATTCATCTCATGCAACATTGGAAGAACCCCATAGAGTGTTAGTAATTTTTGAAGTCTCAGTAAGGTGGTAAAGAAAATCCTTTTTCCTGTCAACTTGTCTACTACGATTCTTATGCATAAAACCAGCTTAAAGATGGATATTCCTCAAGAACTCTGCGTGGAGGCTCATACATAGAAATACATCTAGTATCAACATCTTTAAGAAGTTTCTTACCATCTCTGTGACCCCAAGTGAAAAATTCTTAAACTCTATAAATATTTTCAAACTGCTTGACATATAGGCATGCACTTCACGATAATTTCTTCAACTTTCTCAAAGACATTTGAATGTGCTTACTATCCTATATGCAAGATGCATCCTGTGAGCCATGCAATGAATAGGAATCATGTAAGAAGAAAAAAATGTTTGGAGAAGCACACATAGACCATTTTTGTGACCTTGCATCACCGATGCACCATCAACACCAACACAAATCATCTTTTATACTATAGAATAGTTACCCATTCCTGCTATGTCCTTTAAATTAGATATCACCCATTTGGAAATATTTTTAGCATTATAGTTTTTGTGCATTTTATGAACCAATAGCATATGAGGTGTCCTTGGTGTGGTTTTGGAATGTTTATACATGCATGCAAAACCAATAAGTTTTTTCAATGGTTGTAACCTCATCAATTGAAAGGAATGTGAAACTTGTATTCTTGACATTTTCTTTCAGATCTTCTTGTTCAATCATCACAAGAGATCTTGCCATTTCCCAAGCACTACTCTTTGACCAATTTGGAAGGTTTGAGAACCCATTGAACTTGAACAATTTTTTATATTCTGAAATTTTTTAAATTGGTCTGCCCATTTTCAAAATAAAGAATATGGTAGAAAACTGGGAGGTTTTTTCCTTCATATTTTCATTTGCAAATTTTCCAAAATTTGTATTTATGGTTCCTCTTTTCTCCTGAAGTTTTTGAGTGTGTTTCAACTTATTGACATGCTCCTTATATCTGACATGCATGCACTCTTTTACGCTTTTCCATCTATGAGTCTTCGTTATTTTTCCATCATTGTCAAGGTGATCGTGTAATATACTTTTCCACAATGTTTCTCTATAGTGTCTAATTTAAGCTTTGCATTTTATGTTCTTTACTCAATTTCCAAGTATAAATAGTACATTTACATTCTTTGGTAGTATTACTACTATTATCCGCTATACAGAGCTCAAATATAAGGTTATTATGCTACCAAATCTACTTGAAATGACCTTCCAATTGTCTAGGATGTTTTCTTCTTTCTCCCAGACTTATTTTTATGAAGGTTTGTGTCATTATCATCTTCTGCTAGAATATTTTCATTTGAAAATTCTTCTATTAAATTCATTTGGCATTCGGGACAATCTTCAAGTTTTGGCATGTCTGGGTTAAATAAAATATTCATCTACTAAAATAATTGTTTCCTTAGGGTTTATGTTTTGGTTTACTATTTCATTCTAAATAAAATTAACAGAAGGGGTTTCTGTTTTCAAAAACGAAAATTTTTATGTTACAAAGATATTAAAAAAATTAAACTGTACTGACGAAAAAGAGGAAAAGGTTATGATAATCTGTTACAACTTACCAGTACCCATGTTAATGTTTCCAATGGAAGTAACTTGGGTCTTCATTTTTTTGTGGGGCTGAAAAAATTTGCTATGCTACCTTTTCTTTTTTTTCCCTTTTGTTGATTGTTCAGAGAAGCCATTATACCTATCCATGAAAATATTTAAATTAGATAAATGTAATCAACATCTAAACAAGTTCTAAAATTTGTAAATGCAATCAAAATCATACAAGATGCTACTAGATGGTAGCATAATGCATGCTCTCATAAGGAAGCATGCAAAATGCTCTTGACTAGTATCGAGAATGCTACCGTTAGTATCATAATGCTTGATGTCACCGATAGCATGCAATATTTTACCAAGTGATAGAATGTCTACATTCTACTAGGCAGTAGCATGCCAAATGGTGTCATCTCGGTCATATGCATCATCCTATCGTAGGGGTAGCATACTACATGTTACTAGTCGATAAGCATGTTGCATGCTACTGATCGTATCATTTCTACATGATGTCGATCAAGAGCATGTAGTATACTACCGGTTGGTAGCATGCGGTATGATATCACCGGTAGCATGCAATCTCTGCTACGGCCAATAACATGTTGCATTCTACCAATCGGCATCATACACAATACTACTAGCCGGTAGCATGAAGCATGCTACACGGAAGGTAACATCCTTCATCTTGTCAATCGACATCATGTAGATGCCAGAAAATATGCTACCTACATACTGTAGAACAAACTAAAGTACCTTGAAAGTAGAAAGAAAATATCTACCTCTAGTGACCAGTCCTCTAATTTCAAAAGCAGAAAGCCTAAAATGAACTATTTGGTAATCGTGAATTTACTGAAGGAGAGGTTCCAAAGTTAGATGTTTAGAAATATATATATGAGGCAAATTTGACATCTTTTAATTTTGTTATAAGGGCGATTTTAATGATAACTGTCATCAGTTGTCGGTGAAACTCCTTGACAAACCAACCCCTAACATTAACTTGTACCTAGAAAATTTTAGCGACCCAGTCCTTATTCATATCTGAAAAAATCACCAGTTTCAAATTTTTAAAACTGGAATATTCATGAATTAACAAATACCGCCACAAAAATTTCCTTGAATTTATATGATCTCAAGCTATACTGCAAATACCCCGAACTAGGGTTTTCCCAAAACATTTTTGATTGATTAGAGAGCCTCCTCCATCCTAAATTCATGATTTTTGAATAAATATTTGTGCAAGGTACAAAAATAATTTTTAAAAGGCTTGAAGAAGTCTCATCAAATTTTTATGGATAATTTATTAGCAAAAATTTCTTAAACTGTGTCATTCGGGATTTTTGACGATAAAATTATGATTTGAGACTCTTTCAATGCAAAATCACACAACAGAGCTCATGTTACAGCTGATTTATGTTTTCTACATGTTGATCATCATGTTGGAGCTCATACTAGTGCTTGAATATTATCTCACCTACTACTACAAACCTTTTCCTCTCGAGATCGATATATCTCAGTATAGAGGACAAATTTCTATGCTATGAAAAACATACATAATGGAAGTCAAAAAGTTGTCAAGGTGTTGAAAGCTATCTCAAGTCAATTTTTTTAGGTTCTAACAAATTGTATGAAGTTTCAAGGTGAATAAACAATGAGAATCCATTAAATATGTCCATAGGCATTAGTCAAATATATGAAGCATCTATTCATCTCAAAGAGGAAGGTAGAGAGGTCATGTTTCACTCTCTTACATCTTGTCAAGACCCGTAAGATATCAAGAAGACCATGAAGAGTCACAGGTCAAATAGTCATGAGAAGGGATATGAAAAATTGTTGAGTAAGACAAAACTTTAAGGAGAAAATGTCTAGAAACTAAAGAGACATTGTGTTGAAAAAAATGGAAGATATAGCTTCATGTGAAAGGTCAATGGGTAAATGATGCATTTTGAAGTTATTATGAGATGAGAAGTTGAAAAGGTAACATAACAAGGTGGGTTAATTCAAATTATATATATATATATATATATATATATATATATATATATATATATATATATATATATATATATATAAGAAAATACAGTCGTGTAGTTGGGTGGAAAAATAAAAACAAAAAAGAGAGACAATATAGATGATTGTGATGAAGAAATATAATAGGACAAAGAGTTATACTTTGAAATTTACTAAGTTAACAATAATAAAAAATATAGTGATATGGAAGGTAAATAGTGACATCAATAGGATCATGGAAAGTTCACATGAATGAGAGTAGAAATAAAAACGTGACTGTGAAGTAGAAGCAAGAATCGAGAGAATAAGGTGTAGCATAAACACATGAATGAATTGTTCCAGAAAATTGTTCATGATCTGTTGATAAAGCAAGAAGTAACTATATGATAAAACTGTAAAATTCTTATTGTATTTTCCTAAGTGGGTGCTTGGGTGACAGGATTATATGCTCTTTGTAAGTTACAACTTACCAAACTAGCCAAGTGGGTGTTTGAAAACATTCCAGTGGGTGCTAGAATGGATTTTGAACTAGGTGCTTCATAGGTTGGGTGGGTGCTCAACCAAAGTGAAAATCATTGTATGATAGGAATTTGTGTTCCTAATCAAAAGTCTTGATTTCAAGTGGGTTTTCTCCTCTATGCTTTTTCCACCATAATTTTGGTGTCCCGAGTATTTGTTTTCTTGAATTTACCTTAATTTGTTCATGGTTCAATTTCTAATTCTAGTAAATAAGTGTTTTAAGCATCGTAAGATTTATCAACACGATTCATCCCCCTCTCGCCTTGTGATATCCAATACGATTGATATTAGAACATAGATGAGGTAAAAGGATGTCGAAGTAGTAAATCTAAAGTGGGTAAGGATAGGGTCGACAATGACCCGAGGGAGGAAGACACGGTCAATGGAGACTTGTGCATGGCTGATAAGAGTATGCGAAACAAGGAAAAACATTGGTTTTGGGGTGCTAAAATGGATGACAAGATGCTTTGAAAAAGAAGGAAATATGTTGATAGAATAGAGAGGATACAAAATATGGTGGATAAGATGTGAGGTAAGGTAGATGAGGTGTAGGATATAGAAAATTTAAAAGAGACAGGGGTATGGGACGAGGGCAACATGACCCATTTGGAGGTGAATAGAACTGATGTGGGATATTGACTAAAGAACATAACAGATAAAAGGGTTTGAGGTCAATGATGGATGGTTAAGAGGCTAGGCATAGCTCCAAAAAAACCTAAAAACCTATAAAATGAAGAAGAGCATGCATGAAGGATATCTCCAAGTAACATGTACTATGTTCCAAGATTCAATAATGGCATGTAAATGTACGATAAGATGATTCCACTGATAACTAGAGATCCACAAATGACGCAGGAGGAAGCAAATCACAGAGAACACAAGAGATTCAAAATTTTCTATCCCTTTGAGAGGAGGGATGAGTGTTATTAAAGAGTACATGGAAAGGTCAACGGTGACCCATGTCAATTTTTGGTGATTGGGATTGAAATTATTAGGACCATGTAATGGGTGAGAAAGAATAAGATAAAAATGGGTGCAAACGGGATAAGAATAACTCTTGGGATATGTTTAGCCCTACGGAGACATGTTGGGGTATTTTTAATGGGTAAGGGTATCTTAGGAAGGAGTAAATGGGTAGAGAGAATCTTATAAAGGGGTTAAATGAGGGGTAATGATGAGGGGGCATGAGAATCTGATATGGGTACTAAATAGGGGTGATTAAGATGGGATTAGGATAATAAGGATTAAAATATGGAAAAATAGGAAATATGAGAAATAGATGGGATGTGGGGAGAAATAGGATTTTTGAAGGAAAGTGGGTAATTTAAAAATAGTATGGAAATGAGCATGCATGATGAGGATGAGGGTGAACACGGTGTGAAGGAACAGGGTACCAAAAACAAGTGTCTACATTACCTCAAAGAATAAATCTCCATACTATTTTTTCACATATAAACCACGATTTTTACTTTTGAACTCACAATACCAAGTGATATTCCTTATTTATGAAAAGAAATCAAAGACTAAACATAATACCTTTGAAATCCATGCTCGAGAAACACTCAATCGTTACTAGTTAATACTGCAATTATCATCTCTTCATACATTCCTTATGATAATGGTTTTTCAATAATCTGTTTGCTCAAATTTTGATCATCAATCATCACACTTCATGATATTAATATAACAATCCTATGTCAAACTTTATTCTTCAAGTTGGGACATTGCAACTCATGTATTGACACATTGTGCACATAATAATTCATTTTAATGTCTCAATAAACAACCTTGCATCCCGATTTTTCATAACTTGACTTTTCATACCCAAATTTTAGTGACTTTGACTTGTTATCATATCTCCAACTACCTGCTCATGACCTCAAATGCACTTCAATGGATTCATTTTGGTTTTCATAGTCATACATAACTATATAAGGCTTATAACACAAAGACATATTGGTCTTACAAACCAATATCTTGTTCTATAAGGTCATAGACCTATATTAAGCCTCAAGACACAATGTTATGCTCAAAATATGCTTATCACACTTTTCAAATAGTCTATTTACATTTTAATCCTTCATTAACCTTTTTGATGCTCTTGCAATCCGTATACCTTCCTAAAAACCTTCATAAACCACCTTGATGCACATTACTTTAGAACACAATGCCATGATTAAGACTAAATTGATCAAACATGCTCATAAATTGTCTATCTAATTGATGATTCTTCATAATCCTTCTTAATTCTCTTCACTTGCAACATGAATTCATGAATATGACTGAATGGATCAATGAAAACATACCAAAGCACATACCTTGTAACACAACTCTTACCTTCTCTTATAGCGAGACCAAGTCTTCATATAAACATACTTCATTATTGAAATCATATTTCAAAGTTGTCTCAACATGATTCATGACTCCAATCATGATGATTTCCCATTACAACATATCTCCGTCATGGTAACCAAATAGATCAATTAAATAAACAAACACAAACTTGTAACACATTTCTTACCTTTTCACATAGTTGCATCAATTTTTCAGCAATATTAATTACTTAACACCTCTCCACGGTGCTTCAAATGATGATGAATTCCTCTATGAATTCTAATAGATATGCCCATGATTTTTAGGGATCTTAGAACAACATAAACTTGGGATATTCCTA
This sequence comes from Taxus wallichiana var. yunnanensis, assembly GCA_018340775.1. NCBI lineage: Eukaryota > Viridiplantae > Streptophyta > Pinopsida > Cupressales > Taxaceae > Taxus > Taxus wallichiana. The sequence continues at coordinate 131,889,215 of CM031235.1, forward strand.
GATCTCCACTTCTTTCTCAACTGACTTGTATTCTTGAGGAAGACAATCTTCTTTTAGGATCTTCTTTCTCTCAATTGGTATAACTGGTATGATGTATTCATCATCCTTCTTCTCCTACATCTGATCTAATAGCAAGTACTCTTGGCATTCTTGGAACTATTCAATCTCTGGTTCATGCTCTATCATGGTAAATAATACATCTTTACTTGTAGACTGATTAGGACTCAACATGATTGTTTCTTATTCCTTCTTCACATGATCTAAATTAATATACACTGTCTTGTCTTGAGTGTTATTCCACTATCTTACAACATGTTCAATATTATGACACTTAAAGTAAAAAACACCATTCTTACCTATAGGAGCTTCAACCTTATTTATTTTTCCAAGTGACTCATGATGACAAAACCTAGCAATGTGACCTCTTTCATGACAATTATAACACTCAATATCATACTCACTTATTGACTAATATGGATTTTGATTTATTCCATTGCTCCATGAATACTCACTCTTAAATAACCTTGTGCATTCTCTAGATATATGACCAAAAAAATACATGACTAACAATAACCATTGAATGAATTAGCATACCACATTGCATTAGGTTGTCTAACTGGATTTGTCTTCTTAAATGTGACCTTCTTGTTATCCTTGGCATTCTCATTATTTTCCTTGGTTTTACCTACTTTATCAGTCTCCTTTTGACCTTCATTGAAACCTAGACATGTGTTTTCACTAGCAGATTTTTGACTACTAAAAATATCTTCTAGAGCCTCAGTGCTCTTCTCCAACCTCACAAAGGTCTTCAAATTTCTTAATACCTACTCAAACTCTTCCTTTAAGGATTTCAAATTTTTTTCATACCTAGTGTAATATTCTTCCTTGGCTTTGAGGATAGTTGTTATACCTTTAATATGAGATTCCATCTCCTTGATGATCTTATCATATACACTATCCATGTTAAGTCTTTGTTATTCATACTTATTGGATTCTTTGACCATGTCACTCTTCAAGGTACATATGTACTCCTCAAGAACTTTGATCATAGATCTCAACTCTTGGATCTCTTTCCTCAATTTCTTAGCCATATTGTGCTTCTACAATCATCTTCAAGTTGATAAACTTACTCCAAAGGACCTCCCTCTTATACCAATTGTTAAAAGCACAATCACTGAGAAGGGGGTGAATCATTGTCTTCAAAATCATTAACTTCAGTTATCTTTACTTTTGCTTAAATTTTCTAAACAATCAAAGCAACCATATAACATTCATTAACCATTGTGAGATTATTATGCATGAAACAACCATCCACAAGAATAAAAAACAATAGAGGGAAGACATGAGTACACCATATATGTGGGAAACTCTCAAGTAGAATAAAACCCATTGATCATTGCATTAATAAACAACAATCAATATTTAGTGAAGCACCAACTCCATAAGGAGCACCAACCCCTAATTTATCAAGAACTAACTTATAAGGAGGAACCAAGACCCTAATATATTAGGCACCAACCTAAATTTAGAAAACACCAACTTGCAAAGAGGCACCAACCCCTAATTTTTTGAAGCACCAACTCCACAAGGAGCACCAACCCCTAGGTTTTACCGAATTAAAAACTCCCTAGTTTTTAGTGAAGCTCCAACTCCACAAGGAAGAATTACCACCAACTCAGCCACCTGAATGTTTTTCACCTTCACTTTGTCTTTTATCAACTGATGATGACATTCTCTTAGCTCTTCTTCTCTTCCACTCTTCTTCTTTTCTCAAACCGACATGGTATGTTTCTTCTTTTCTCTTCTATATCTTTCACTCTTTGTCTTCTTGGTCTTCCCACTATCTCCGATGCATCAATCACCATCATCATGAAATCAAGCCTCTTGGACATACGTTGATCGTCAAACATCAACTACTCTTCATACACAAGCTCATATACTCTTCAAGATACTCAAATTGTCATGGTAAGATAACTCGCTCTTCTTCTTCTACACTTTTACATGCAAATGGAAAATTTGACTTCTAAAAGTTGACCACCATAAGATATCAATTTTTCATACATTCTTCATGGTCTTTAATACTGTTAACTTTAAATCTACCTCAAAAATCCAATGCTAAAATCGATCCAATTTTTTTTTGAAATATTTCACATGGAAGTGTTCGAAAAGAATTTAATTCTTCAAATTCGAAAATCCAAAAGTTTGGTGCTTGATTTCAGAGATTTTCCTTTCGATATTAAACGGAAAAGAATTGAAATTATGATTTGGAGTTCGAACTCCAAAAATTGAAATCCCAAAATTTCAGACTTTCAGAAATTCAGAATTTAGAGATTTCCTTTGGTGATTTGCAATTTTCTAACTTGGAGTTTTGATGTCCGAAACTCCAAAGTTCTGAAATTTCGTAACTTTGGACTTTCGGGTTTCAGAAAGCTAGGTTTCCTTTTTGGAGAAATATTCTTCGGAGTTCCGAATTCTGAAACTCCAAAGTTCTAAAATTTCGGAACTTAGGACTTTTGGGTTTCAAAGTTTTTCATCACCTTTTCATGATTTTCACCTCTTAATTTCCTAAGTCTGAAACTCTGAAGTTCTAAAATTTCATAACTTCCGAATTTGTGGTTTCATACTTTCAAGACTCTTTATTCATTTAATTCTTACCAACTTCTGTACATGTCAAATTGAGCATTAATGTCGGTTTTTCTATTTAAACTCACGATTTTACCTATCATTTTCACCTGACATTTTTCTCTAACGATCTTATTTTTTACTGTATCTTGTACTTTCACGACGTCATTTTCAAGGTATTTTATTTAGGTTATTTATTTTTGGTTTAAGATCTTCTTGGTTTATTTTTCCTTATTCATTTTATTTTTGTTCTTCCTTTTTCTGTTTTGGAGATGAAACCCTCATTGCCCACCATGTTTTCTTTGAAGGTGTTTTTGATTTCAACGGTTGCAAAATCCAATTTTTTTACGGGAATCCAAAGTGTAGATTTCATTATAATTCTTGAGATCCTCCTGAAAAATTTGATTTTATTTCCATGCCTTCGGTGAAGTATATATTTTTAGAGCTTCTCACTTTTTAGAGTTTATAAGTCTATGGTTTCGGAGTTTGGGGGTGTTTGGGTTTTAGAACTTTTCCATTTAAGGTTTGAACTTTTTTGTTTTGGGTTTTAGAAATTTTCTCTTTCGGGTTTCGGAAATTTTCTCTTTTGAAGTTTTTCTTTTGGGGTTTCTAATTTTTCATTTCGAGTTTTAGATTTTGAATATTTTCGAGTTTCAAACATATTTAATTTTAGGTTTTTGGGTTTTCGGACATCGGGAACTAAATTTTTTTCAGACTTTTAGATTGTTGAAAATTTTAGAAGGTCTTTCAAATTCTGAAATCTAAAACTTAATGTCAATTTATGTATCCAAAGGCAAATAAAATATGAAGTATACATTCATTGGAGTTTCTCCTCACTCTTGTCTGTCCTCAGACTTGGGGAGTATAGGAGACAATGATCTTAGGTAGATGTATTTTCTAGACATCTAGGTAAGAGTGAAATCCCCAACAAGAAATCCTGGATGCAAGCTATATACGACAGTGGACTTGTTCTTGCTGCTAGCTTTCTTGCATCCATGCATTGCCCTGAGTTCATCTTAGCTGTAACAACTCACTTTGATGAAGATTCCAGGTTAGTAAAAGATGTTGATGGCAAGGTTGTAATTTGTTTGGACCCTAATTTATTTGAATATTTATTCAAACTCCCAGACGTCGAAGACTACGCAACAATTTCACTAGAATTGGCAGTGGAGCATTGGGACAAAGAAACTAAGTTATGCACAAAATTCATGTTGAAGAGCTATCTAGCCAAGAGTGTCACCAAATTTCCCAAGACCATGTATTGATTAGACTTCATCCAAGAAGTCAATGACATTATTGTGTTACTAGAGTAGAGTTTTGGGCCTTTCCTCTACAAAGGAATTTTAGGAATGGATGTTCCTGTATATTTCTACTATCAAGAAAAATAAGGAATTTATAAGATGGGGAGAGCATATCAGTAGCTCCATCTGCTTTCAGTTAAGCAAGGTTTTGTCCTTGAAGAGTTTCTACATGACCTCTTTTTTGGTCTATGTTGCAACCGCTATGGGAGATTTCACTGGATTAAACACCAAGGGTATTTGAGGATAAAATTGATCACCTATCACTTATGGAACAACTCACTACCATAAAATGAGCCCCTCAAGAATATATGAGTGATTTTAATTTTTAGTTTGACAAAACTTGGAACCAAATCCCAACGCTCATAAGGCCATCTCCAAATAATGCATTCTTGTATTATTTATGGGCCTTAAATAGTGACATAGTAGTCATGATTTAGTCTATGGGGGGAACTACAGTTCTTGATGTCTACGAGATCGCTATAAGGGCCAAAAATCTTTAATTCAAGCTGGAAATATTACACCTAGGCCACCCATGCCTTTATTTTTGAAATCATAGGAAAACAACCAATCATCGCGCTGTTCCAACACATTCAAGTCAATCAATTATGTGACTACAACTATTCCTTCTAATGATCTGTGGAGGTCAAATCATTGTTGCAAACTTTTGGGAATGATCTCGTTGCACTCAAGAGGCAAAAATTTCAATATAATCATCCATATCAGCCACAAAATCAACAGCTTTCGAGCTAACCGTCATCCTTTTCAAGTGAACAATCACCACAAAATCAAACTACAAATCAAGTTGCTAATGTCAAGCCTTTGAACTGTTGGGCCCCTAATTTTAGCTTCCAAATCTTAAGGGCGCGTAGGCATGCACGGCAGGAGAAAGTGTGCAAGTATAGGCACACAAGGAAGAGTTCAAAAGGCTTCTTGAAGAACCCAGGACGCGCGCACCACACGAAGAACAATTCAGGACTTAGCCATTTTTGGCCTTTGGGACAAAACACATGAAGAATGTGTTCCATTTGGATAAGGTTCCAGCCTGGCGATAGGGTGTCCTGGAAGGAATATACCTTGCGATAGAAAGATCCAAAAAGTTAATCATGACACGGAGAGGCATGCACCCGGGGTGACCCACACCTTGACACTTGGGGCCAGATCTAAGGTCAAGCAGAGAGTTTGTTAGAGCTCAAGAGGCCTATTTATATGTGCACCCTTGGAAAAGAAAGAGAGATAGAAATAAGGTAGTGGAGCTCTGTAGAATTACTGCAGGAACTATGGGATGAAAATGGGTACAAAATTCAAGGATGTAATGGGGAAATGGGGAGTGAAATTTTTATCTTGTGAGAATACATGTATGGATCCACATATGGTGCATGACTACGGTCTGCCTTCTGTAATCTTTTATAAGTAACACTATGAATGAATGTGATAAGGTTACCATGTCAAATGTGTTAAGAATATTTCCTTGTATTACCTACATACTTCTATTGTACTTGTTCATATATAATCATGAATCTTACTTGAATGGTTAAGTATAGTAGTAGATTTACAACTCTTAGTTCTATTATTTCATTGCACATTTTGGTTCTACTATGACTGAAGGGGTATAGAAGCCGTCCTGAGCTCTATAGCTCTTCATGTTTGTTAATTCACTAAGTCAGAGTCATGAGCTATGCCTTCCCTAGACTCACATAAAAGAGAGACTCGGCGCCCTCTCGCGCACCTTGGGTGAGCACCCAGCGCCAGTGGGTGATAGGCCGGTGTGGATGAGGTTCCCTTGTTCTTAAGTGGGTGCAAAAGTGACTACATATTGGTTCCGTTGCTAGGACCTCTTTTCAAAGTTGTAGTGGAACATGGCATATATCATGATCTCTGTAAAAAGTGATGACAGAATGCTTAACCCTTGAAGGTGTTGAAGATTGGTTTAAAAGCACGGAGGATGAATTCACTTAGATATTTAGTACCGGATCTGGGTTTGATACGTGAAGATTGGTGGAAGACACTCTTTACCATGAGTTGTATGAAATCTTCTTCTGTTTTTTCCCAGTAGAGTTGTTCGAATGGCTCTCGGCTTATACATCTAGATCGGGATGGCGTTATAGATCATACCCTTGGACCTACGAAACATATCAGAACATGTAAGATGTTGATCTAAAGTGGACCCATGCTATAGACCATTGGTGGAAGGGAGTTGAGGTTCACGCGGAGGATGTCAAACCACCGTGGTACCCCATCTTGGTAAGCATGGAAGAGAAAACCTTGTGGCTTTTGATGAGATTCCATCGCGTAGAGAGAGAAGAGTCATAACGCACATCTGACCCCACCTAGTGACTAGAGCTTGGCACTTGGTTTGTTCAAATGAGGGAAGAGTACAATTGATCCATTTGATATCGGTGGAAGCAACCGATCGGTGCCTAGAACATACAATTTCTCGTTTGGGACTTCTATGGCTTCACACACTATTCCAGTATTTGGTGGAATGTTTAGACAAGGCACGTATACGGCTGGTTTTGGAAGTGGTGGAGGAACTACGACGGCAAAGTGGTACTAGTTCAAAAAAATTTGGCACACAATTTAGCAGGATGATGGGAGCACTTGCTACAATAAAAACAGGCCTGTACCTAACACAGGAGGATCTAGAGGTGGAAGTGGTGGAGCTGGTGGCTCAGGATCCAGTGGATCCAGTGGAGGAGGAAACACCAGAGGAAACCAAGGGACTGGATCGGGAGGGCAAGGGCCTCAACCACCTCCTCAAGTATTTTTTGAGATGTCTCTACACTTGCCATATTACAGTGGAATAGAAGATGTTGTGGAGCATGTGCATAAGTGTGAGCTGCTATGGCACGTGAAGGGAATCACGACCTAGGATCGAAAGGCCAGTCAATTTGCGATGACCTTGTAAGGATGTGCACATAGTTGGTATAGAAAGTATGACCCTCATCAGATTGTTGTGGATTATACCACACTAAGAAATTCATTCTTGGCAAAATTCCACATACCTGAGTTTGAACAGAAGAGCATTAGCTCTCTCAAAGAAATCCAGTAGGGAATGGCAGAGAGCATGCAGGAATATGATGCGCACTTTAAAACTCTTTTGTCTAAGTGTCTTATGATATCCACCCTTCACAACATGCTCAATGGTTTTTCGAGGATTGATCACACCCTTTAGGAGGGCCTTATCTCATAAAACGTTCACGGACCCGTGTGAAGCATTGGAAGCTACTTTACGTGCTGAAGCAATTGGTAGTGTTGACACTGGTGTTAGCCCATTTCTAGAGGCTCAAATTGCTGCCATGGCTAAGCAATTGGAGAAATTTTCTGCCAACACAGTTCTAGAGATTTGCAGAGGAATGTGGTGCATGGATTGTAACGTGGAAGGACACACAAAGGATAATGGTGGGATATGTACTTGGAAGGTGGTATGTGCCGTGGCAGTAAACTGTGAGATATGTCATGAGGACCATGATGCAAGTAGGTGCCCCCTGTTGCAGCGTGTGATCCACAAAAATGTATCTTGTTATTGCAAAATATGTACCTCAACCACTCATGACACCAAGGATTGTAGATTGATTGACCATATTCATGAGGCAATTGATCTTGGTGTGCACCAGACTAGCATTACCAGTAGTTCCAAAGGAGATGAATGTCGGTATGAGGAGCGCAGAGATGGAGATGCGCATGGAAGAGGGTTTCATGGAGGATTTCATGGTCATGGTAACCATGGAGGAAGAAGTGAGTTCCCGCGTGGGACGTGTTTTAATTGTGGAGCCACAAACCATTATAAGCATGAATGTCCAGATCTTCTATAATGCTCCTAGTGTGGAAAGAAACATAAGTACGAAGAATTCCCAGAGTTGTACAAACATATGAGTCAGCAATACCGAAAGGATAAGGGCACTGCCATGGTGAGTATTAAGAAGGTTGATGCATAGTGGATTCCGCGAGTAATGCATGAGTCATAACTAGAGCTTGTTATGGTAATAACGAGGGTGGAATCCGTGCGCACAAGGGAAACGCCTAGGCAGAGACCTCTAGTTTTGAGAGAAGAAGTAGTACATGGGAAGTATCCAAACTGGGCTCACCAAAAAGAAGTCTACCAGGAAACCATGGACGTACTTCAAAGTTTACAAGGGGAGATCCAATGCTTAAAAGAGAAGACTAGAAAAGATGAGAAAAGCAAGCCGGCCCAGAAGCACCAAGGGATGAATTAGATGAGGTTAAGGAGGTGTGTAAACTACTAAGGCAAGAGAATATTATTCCCTGCTAGAGGCATGGTTGAGGGAAAAGGTGCCACGCACCGAGGAAGAACATGAAAGGTAGATCTTACATACAAAACTTTTTCCGAATAGTCTTGATTATGACAAAGAGATTACCACGAATGCAGTAGTGGATGGATGGTTTCTTAACAACATCCTCATTAACACAGGCACAGAGGTTAATGTTCTCACTCTGGATGCCTGGCATCAAATGGGAAGGCCTACATTACAGCCATCTTCAAATGTGTTGTATATGGAAAATAAGACAAAGGTGATGCCCATAGGTGTCTTGAAGGATGCAACCATTACAATTTAGGGAATAGGTTCACTGGGGATTTTGAAGTCTTGGCGCTTGCTGAGGCAGATAATTTCCCAGCTCTACTTGGGTGCCCGTGGTGTTATAAGAATAATGTAGATCTCTGGTTTAACAAGGGGTACATAAGCTTTGAAAACAAGGAAGAGTGGGTAGTTATACCGCTGGTTGATGGGAATTCCACCCCCTATATTGAACCCCTTGGGGAGGAAGTCCTGGATAGAATATATGTGTGCTCCATAAGAGATCCAGAGACCATCCACCCTACAGAAGGAGTCATCCAGTTTGATGATGCTCAATCTATTAGTGATACTACCAGTATAGCATGCGATAATTGGGCATGTGGGATGTATGAATTGATTGGGTGACATATAAAAGGATCAATAACAAAAAGTAACAATGGCGCGTACTGCTTCGGCGCACAGGGAGGGAAGACAATAACAAAGTATTCTAGGGATGCATACCCTGAGGTCTTTTTGAGAGAGATGGAAGCTCACTAGAGGGAGGATGAGTGACGAAGTATGCTAGGATATGTGTTGATAGGCACAACAGCCGTGTGGTGGTCCATGCATAGTGAGAACTTGTTGGAATGGCGTTGTTTTTGTGAGAATGTGCAACAAGGAAATTGACAATTTCGAGCATGACAACTATACCCCTATGCCAAAATTTTCATGTTTTATCATTCCTAAGAAACCCTGGACTATTCAATCAGTCCAAATGAATTCCCAACCAATGTCATAATATTATCCTAGGTGATTTTAGGAGTTCATTGAAAATGCTCTCTTTTGGCAGTATAGGGAAGGGCTATCGTTGGCCTTCCCGGATTGGATAAACCCCCTAGAGTAGAGAAGAAGGGCCAAATTAAACATGGAGGTGAATGGAATACCTTATAATGTCATGGAAATGATTTTGGAAGGCTTTGGGAAGTTCTGAAAGACTTGGAGCAGTCTGAGTGAAAACAGGGTTCATAAGCCTAGGCAGTACATAGGCCTAAAATAGTTGTTGAGCTTCAAACAAAGATTCGGAGCTCCGATGGAGTTGGAAGTAAAATGAAACATCTTAAAAAGAGGATTCCAAGACCTACATGATTGTGAAATAATATTTTTCACAACACCTTGGCGCATATGATTGGAAGATAGTTTTTCTCAGGTACAAGTGGAGTCCTAGATCAAAACTCCAATTTTTCAGGGATCATATGATCAAATAAAGACATGAGACCCACATCATTGGATTAAAAATTCCATTTCTAGTCAGGATCATATAAATTTTCACCAATAAATTCCACCGGAAGCTCAAGTTATCTGCATTCCAAGTTACCCTCTCAAAGGCAGTTCAGGACTTAGTCATTTTTTCGAGAGGACACGTGTCAGCACTAGGAGCCTGGTAGGATTTCATGTCCCCCATATCCCTAAGGTTAGGTACATCACCCCTTGTAAAATGCACCCAGCCCTCATGTGACCCTTGGGACCCTCATATGACCTCCAGACTTGGCAGTTCAGCCCTCAAGTGCTTATTTGGAGCATGCATTCCCTGCCGTCGGATCGGTCGCCACGTGTCAGCTCCAGGACCACCGTGGAATTTGATGTACCTTATGCACCTAAGGTGGGGGACATCAGACCTTGAAAAATTCACCCAGCCCCTAGGAGGAGTCTTTTGGACACCCATGTGACCTCCTTTCAGCTTCCAAAGGTTTTTTAAAGCAATTTTTTCCTCCTCCATCCCATGTCGTTGGATCTAGTGCCACGTGTCACCGTCTTGCTCATTATGGAAGTTGATGTCCCTCACATCCTTGAGGTAAATAACATCAAGCTTTGAAAAATTCACCCTAACCCTAATTGTGCATATCTTTTTAAAATCTCCCAAGTGCCTCTTTATTCATTTCTAACTTTCAAACATTTTTGTGCACTCCACTCCTCCATTTCTTCCTCTCGCAACATTCTACCGTCACTCTTTTTGAAAATTCTTATACCAGCTCAATCCAAGCACTGAAACAAACTCCCCATGGTGATTTTCAGGTCTCAAAAGGATCTTTCATCAAAACAAGAAGGAGAAACGAAGAGCAAGAAGGAGAGAACAACGAAAATCCCCATAGCCTAAAAATGAAGATCTAAAGAAATGTTGCAAACCGGTGCATGAAACAACAAACCATTTGCTTCTGTTCATTCCTCTATCCAAGACCATTAGAAATACACCTTAAAACTCCCCCCTCATGTGATAGAGCAGCCACAATGAAGAAATCTCATTTCCGGCTCAACGAAGAAAGAAGTAAGATTTCCTGTCAAACTAGTTGTCGGATTGAAGTAAGATCGCACGTAAAAGCACCAGAAGACAAAACTCACATCAAAAATATAAATTTCATTCTAAATGGAGGAGAAAACCAGACCTGCAATTTTCAGGTCCATTAATGGCTGCCGTACCCAGAAGCACTGCCAGGTCTGAAAATTAAAACTTTAAAATCTCCTAGATTATTAAGTGGCGGGCCCGAAATTTTAGAGGGAGGATATTGGGAAAAAACCCATATCAAAAAAAAAAAAAAAAATTTCCACATCAATTTGACTCCCAGAGGAAAACTTTCTAAAAATAGCAGTCTACTACATAAAAACTGCTATTTTGGGAAATTCATCGATAAAAGAACCTGCAAAGAAGACGAAGACATTGGAGGTAAACTACGACTGAAAATTCACTGAATCAGGACATTGTTGGCAATTACTAAAAATAGTAAGTGGCCCCTTGAGAACCCGATAAAAATAGAAATTTGATCCAAGAAAAGCGAGGAACACAGGGAGAAAGAGGAAAACTAAGCCGCAACATCCAGCTTAAAGATCGAGGAATTTCTTTTCCACACTTACTAAAAATAGTAAGTTACTTTTTCAAAGGAGATAAGAAGAAATGGAAGGGTCGAAGCCATCACAAACCTTTGCTGTGAGTATGATGTGGAAGACAGGTGATGTCTTATACATGGACTGAAACGACCTTAAAATTCAAACTTCAAATGAGAAAATTTCTGAAATTTGAATAGCTATATAAGCCACATGTCTACAAACCATGGCTATCCCGGGAAATCCTCCTGTCGAAAGACCCGAATTGCTCTTCCACATCCAAGAATATATTACTTCTGATTTGAGAGAAGTTATTTGGCATAACAGACAAAGTGCCAATCACTACTTCATTGCCACAAGAATCCTCGACCTTTAAGAAGAACATCTTCATTGAATTGAGAGGCAAAGACAAATTCCAGCACCACAAAGGTGAGCATAGATTTCAAGTCCGGTGGATAGAAGGTACACCCAAAGAACAAAGGCAAGGAGGAAAAACCAACCCCATTTTTGAAGAACTTCAAAGAAGACAAGAGCTTCTCAAAATTCAGAGGCCTCCCCTTTGTCAAGAAACCAGTCATGTTGAGAACCTGAGTCCTGCTAATCCTTTGAATGGTGAATTTCCATACATCAACGAGAACCTAGAAAATTTCACTGACGTAGAAACCGAAGAAGAAGTTAGAGAAAGAGAAGCAAGAGTGGAAGAGGAAATAAGGGCTCAAATTGACAAAATAGAAAGACTTTAAGCCGAGGCAGACAAAAGAGAAGGAGCAGAAACCGTAAGTGAACAAGGAGTATATGGCTCATGATCTAATATTCGAGCCACTTCAAGAGGTCCCGCATGTTTTGACTCCAATTCTCCTCTCATTCAAGATTTTCCTCCTCCATCAGGACAAATAATGGTTGATGCACCCATCATTGAGCCTGAAATCAACGATATGTTTCTGTGGATGTGGGAAACAATCATCCTCGACACTCACACGGTGCAACAAGTAGTAGCTCCCGATATATCAGCAATTGTCGCATGATGGCAAGGAATAAAGAATACAAAGAGAAGATCGAGGGACTAGAGGAGAAAGTGCGAACTCTTTCATCTTATGTGCAACACTTGGTGAAACCAAGCACTATAACACTTCCTATTGAGAAAGTGGTACCCATCAGCAGCTTCGATCCGGAATCCATCAGAAGAATGCATGAGTTCACAATGCAGGGCTGAGAAAATAAGGAATGGATCGATTCAATCTCTAAAAAAGGGAAGTCAACACTTCAAGAGGTGGTCAAGCTCTTTGCATACATGTGCGCCACCACCAACAGAACACAAACACTCAAAAAAGAAGTGGATAACAGTTAGAGAATGGAGCCAGGTCTCTGCAACAACTCTTCCTTCATCATATTTCTTCTTCTTCTTCTTCCTCTTCTTTCTCTCTCTTCAATGTTATATTTTTACATTGAGGGTTGCACCTTTAATATGACTTAAGTGACTATAGAAATATAATGTAAATTAAGTCACCTTGCTATTATAAGAGGGACTTAAATATTTAAAGTGGAATACTAAGGTCTTAAGTCATATGAAGGTATTTAAAAGGTCATGAGGTAGATGAAGAGTCATATTTTATTCTATAAATTGTAAATCCATTCCCATTTCAAAGGATTGGTGATTGATCTTGTAGACTCAAGAGTGCATTCTACCTTGAGAGAAAGCAAAGGAGATAGCCATTTCCTTCTACTCTCTTCCCCTCTCAAATTTCTTCCATTCTTACACTATGTACAACCTGTTTTTCAAGCATCAATATAAGAAGGAGTTTCTAGCTTTCTTTGACCAAGGGATTTCATGACACTTTTTTCTCATCAAATTCTATTTGGTCTTGTTGTCATTTATAGGGTTATTTTTTCTCATAAATGCATGTGATGAAGTTTCTAACTAGTGTGTGTGTAGGAATCTGATTTTCTACCTGCAACATTAGTTCTCCTACCTCCATTTTCACTCCCTTTCCCACTTCCAGAAAAAGTCATCTCTTGCAGGTATATGCAAGCATTTGCCGCAAGGTCGCTGGAGTGCCCCGTTGGATCCCCCGATAGAAAGACCACCACAAAATCCACCTTTTCATGCGCATGCACATGTGGAAGCTACACCGGTTAAGTAGAGGGACTTAGATTCCCAGAGCATTGGCAAGAAATCCAAAAGTTTGTCCACCTGACAAATTTTCTCGCCAACAGGCGCGAAGTTTGAATTGTGCTCACTATCTGATTCTCGAAAAGCAACGTACCCACCACTATTAAGGATTACAATGGCAATGGACCCACCTCTTCCCACATCTAGGCATGTGAGAGGGTCTGGGGAGAAGGCATGGAAGCTTTACCACCTTCTCTTTGGGTGCATAAGCTGTATTCAACACTACAAGGTTGTGCGCGCACGTGGTATATCCATTCTGAAACACGCCGCCAAATGGGAAGTTGGCAGGAATTAATGACTGACTTGGTCCACACATTCGAGTACCGAAGTACCAAGCAACCAGTTGATGAGGCATTGCAAACTATCAAGTGCCTCACTCTAGGGGATTACACCATGGCGAAGATAGGTTAGTAAAATTACTTAGTGGACCTAGTTTAGAAGTGTAGTTCGAAGAGGAAGAACCAGAAGACATACAATTCGAGTGCGCGTGTGCTGAAAAGGAGAAAGGAAAGATGGTATACCTTGTTGATGGAGAAGAGATAGAGAACTTGAATGTCAACCATTCGGTTGGGGCACACGAAGTAGTTGATAGTGCGGATGCATGTGCACGCACGTATCATGAACCACTTAAAACCAAGAAAGTTAACATCGGCTCGGAAGAGGAGCCTAAGGAGGCTATCATTGGGGACTATTGGTCAGACAAGGAAGTATCAAAGATCATCAATCTCTTATGTGAATTTGAGGATTTATTCCCACGCGGATACCATGAGTTGAAAGGCGTCCACCATTCATTGGGGGAAATGAGGATAAGGTTGAAAGATGGTGTGTGCTCGGTCAGGAAGAGGCCTTACAGGATGAATCCCAACATGCATGTAAGGGTTAAAGAAGAACTAGACAAGATGATAGCATCTGGTATCATTGAGGCTATGGAGGAATCAGAGTGGATAAGTCCAATGGTGATTAGCATAAAGAAGGATGGGTGGATTAGGATATGTGTGGATTACAGGGAATTAAACGTTGTTTGTATCATAGATCCTTTTCCCACCCCCTTTACTGAAGAGATTTTGGAAGGAGTTGCTTGGGCGGGGAGGTGTATTCCTTTACGGATGGATTCTCGGGATATCACCAAGTAAGGATTTCCAAGGAAGACCAAGATAAGATGACTTTCACCACCGAGTGGGGAAGTTTTGCATATACGGTCATGCCCTTTGGGCTGAAGAATGTGCCCACTATATTTTCACACATAGTGGTACAAGCATTTAAGGACTTCATCCACAAGTTTCTTCAGGTATATTTGGATGATTGGACAATGTATGGGTTGGTCAAGGACCATTGTGATAACTTAAGGTTGATGTTTGAAAGATGTCGGCAGTTGAGGATCTCCCTCAACATTAAGAAATGTATCTTTGCAACTCCTTTTGGAACATTGTTGGGGCATATCATATGTAAAGAGGGCTTACTAGTAGATCCCGCGAAGGTTGCTATTATTGTTGGATTAGGGGAGCCTACCAGCCAAAGCGCCATGTGTGGATTTCTTGGACACACTGGGTACTACAAAAAGTTCATTAAGGGATATGCCAAGATCGTCGTGCCTTTGGAAATATTGCTCAGACACAAGAGTGCCTTTCAGTGGGGAGAGGCGCAATAGAGGGAATTTGACACTCTAAAAGAAAGGCTTATCACCACACCTATTCTACGATTCCCATCATGGGATAAACCTTTCCATGTCCACGTGGATGCCTCTGGTACAGAAATAGGAGCCATTCTTGCTCAACCAGAGAGGGGATTGTTGATCATCCTTTGTGTTTTGCAAGTAGGAAGTTGACACCAGTAGAATAGAATTATACAACGACCGAGCGCGAGGCATTATCAATGATCTACGCACTCCAAAAATTTAGGCAATATCTGTTGGCAACTCCTTTCATAATCTACACTGACCATATGGCCTTAAAGTATCTGGTAAACAAAGCAGTGTTGCAAGGGCACATATGCCATTGGGTTCTTCTATTTTAGGAATTTGAATTCAAAGTGGTGGTAAAACCGGGAAAGAACAATTGTGGGCTAGATCATTTATCAAGGATTGATTCGGGAGAGGATGCGCAAAGTATTGAGGAAACCATGCCGATGCACAACTGTTCAGATTGCGGCATGTGCCCTCAAAACTAGAAGACATTGCTATCTTTCTCAAGGAAGGTGTGGCGCCCGAAGGGATGAATGCTCTGAAAGGAAAAGGTTAGCCATACGTGCAATGCCCTTCATGTTGATCAATGGGGATTTGTATAAAATGGGTCGCGATGAGGTTTTACGCTGGTGTGTACTAGAACATGAACGCATAGCTATAATAGAAGAAGCCCATGGTGGGATTTCTGGAGGACATTATGCAGGGAATGTAACTACGTGCAAGATCCTAGTCGCTAGACTATGGTGGGAAATGATTCACCAGGATTGTATTGAGTTTTGCAAGGCCTGTGACCACTGCCAGTGCCTTGGAAAACCTGGAAAAAGGGATGAGATGCCCTTGCGCCCCATCGCCAACGCGGAACCTTTTGAAAAATGGGCAATAGATTTTGTCAGACCAATCTCGCCAGCTACGCGAAGGACTAACTCACGGTATATTATTACCTGTACTGATTATCTGACAAGGTGGGCAGAGGCCATGCCCACTAGGGATTACACCGTAGCCACAGCTGCTAGATTTTTGTGGGAGAACATTATCAACAGGTATGGGTGCCCATTAAGTTTAACAAGTGATAGGGGCACTCACTTCTTAAATGAAACAATCAGGATCCTATTGGCAGAATTCATGGTAGCCCATCACAAGACTACCCCTTATCACCCTTAGGCAAACGAGACTGCAGAGGCATTCAAAAAATCCTTAGTCACACATTGACTAAGATATGTGATGTAGGAAGGTAGGATTGGGATGACAAGGTGTCAGCAGTCCTTTGGGCATACCAGAACAATGTATAAAAGGTTGAACAAGGCCACACCATTTCAACTGGTGTTTGGCATGGAGGCTATTTTCCGGTTGAATTTATGCTACCATCACTGCGTATAGCACGCATAGGAGGGTTGGACGATGAACAAGCACTGGAAGAGAGAATTGATGAGTTAATAAAGTTGGATGAAAGGTGCTCACTAGCAAGATGGAGCCAAACAACTGAAAAAGCTAAACAAAAGGCATGGCATGACCGCCACATTAAAAACAAATAGTTTGAGGTTGGCCAAATGGTATTGTTATATGATTCTAAATTTCTATGCCATCCTGGAAAGTTGAAGGTGCATTGGTTGGGTCCTTATGTAATTTCATACATCCTTGATTTAGGTGCATGCCAGCTACAAGCACTGGATGGAACAAAATTACCTGGACACTTCAATGGGAGTAGGCTAAAGCCCTACTATAAATAATGCTTCTTGGTGTTTGTAAATAAGGCATTTCTGCCAATTAGTTTAGAGTTTCCTTTTATGCTTTTCCTTTCTTTTTTTTCCCTTTCGCGTTGTCTTGTTTTGCGCCTTAGGTGCCGGTAACCTTATTACTTTTTAAACTTATGATTGTGCAGAGGACTGTGCATAGATTTAGTGTGGGGTGAGGTGATGAAGAGAGGCATGAAGTTATTTTGCAGGAAGATTGAGTTGGTAGACCGTTCGAACTGGCCTTGTTGAAAATATGCATTAGGAAGGTAGATGGATGACAAAATAGGGTTCCATTGGAAATCCACGTACAAAGAAGAAAAAGTGCAAAAACACGAGGTAGGAAAAAGCAAGAATCATGAGGATGGAAGAGGTGCCTTTGGTGCTAGAAAAACACGTGTAAAAGTCTTCTGTCAAGATGGATTGTCTGTGTGCCAGAAGGTTGGAAAATTTTTCGTGCAAGGATTAGGCGCGGGTGAAAAATGTTTCACGCAAGGATTGGGCGCGGGTGAAAAACATTTCACGCAAGGATTGGGTGCATGAGGAAAAGCACTGAAGTCAGGTTTGTTTGAAAATGCCGCATTAAATATTGTATAGTGGTAGGTAGCCTAGCCTTTAATGCATAAAAGTGGGAAAAACTATAAATACAAGGATGGTAAGTTCATTATTTTACTTTGCAAAAACAAGGAGAACAATTTTCTTTCAAGAGCTAGGGTTCGAGAGCTAACTCATGCAAAGGAGAATCTCAGAAACTCATGCACAATCAGTCTAGTTGATCTACAAACTAGAGCAGAAATTGATTTACGGGTGTGAGGAAAGTTGTGAAAGAATGCCATGATCGAAAGAGGGAAATCAGAAATTAGGGTTTGTACCCTAGGGCACGGGCGCGTGAAGAAAACTCTCAGAAAACTCGAAGGCAACCAAGGAATGAAAGCAAAGGGTAAAATGACAGCCACGAAACCAGTTGATAAGCCTACAGTGCAATCTAAGAAGGAAAGGGGAAGGGAAAAGGAAAGAAGAAAGAAGATGAAATCCCCTTGGATACCAATGAGGAATGGTACTCAGAGATGCAATACCTGGATGGGGTTTTTCTAGGACAAGAGTGGGAGTCCCACATCAGATAGATGACCGTAATTGATTACAATCACCGGTCAAGTATAATTACAAAGGAAATGGCGTTGGAGTTGGTGCACCCCACAAACAAATGAACACCTGACGGGATGCCGATTTATAGCGATGTAGTCAAGGTGAAAATGGAGAAGGCAGGGCTTCTCCAACTTTATGAGTTGCCCTACTTCGGGAATCCCGAGCACCTGTACCAATGGCTAATGACGTGCATGCATGAAGATTTCTTCTGCTTCACAAGACACAAGATGCACATAACCCCACAACTAATCTCACACTTTATAGGCCTAAGCTATAAAGGGGACATGATCCTAGATGACCTCCAGGATGAGGAGGTAATTAAGGAAACCATCGCATCCTAGGATTATAAGAAGGGATCAAGGTACTACGACGTCACGAGATATCAGTGATCCGGTGATGAAAATGGCCGCACACCTCGTTTCCAAGCTAAATGGACAAGAGAGGTGGACCCAGGTGAGCAAGCCCTGGTTGAATGTCTACAGAAAGGTTGCGAGAAGGCACCATGTACAATATCTCCCAATACATAGCAGATGAGATTATAAGCAACACGAAGAACGGAGGAAAGATATTATTTGGGAACATTCTATTAACCATTGTGTTCTCAGAAATCGAGGTGTCAGATGCATCTGATAAGTTTGTATGGGAGTACCCCGATGAAGACCCTTCACCTACGAGACAGGTTCCAAAAATATACTTGTGAGTCAATGACGGGGTGCACAAGGCACACTTGGATAAATGGTATACGCGCCTTAGGAATGCATTCGGGGTAGAATGGTGGATCCTAGAGCAACTCCCGTGATGACTGAAGGAGAAGTAGAGTTTGTGGTGTACCAGCACTTCTGCATTGGTAGATTTATCTTGGTGGACAGTAGTTGGAGTCCCTGGTGCAAACTCCCCTTCTCATTTACTTGCCCAATTCTTCCAAGTAGGGGTAAACAGATATAAGGAGTCAAAGAAGTTAAGACTCAACCTGTCCACCCTCGATAGTGAACATAGAGAGATGAGGAAGAAGTTGGTCTATCCAGGAAAGTGCACGTACGTTGAAAGGTACGTGTCGTAGGACGTGCACATCGTAAGGCCAATGACCTTACCGATTGCTGAGAGTCTTTTCTGCAATTTACCTACGCATAAGGCCAAAGTTTGAGAAGGGCATGTACGTAGAAAATGAAATATCCATCCTAGATGACCCCATGGGAAGGAAGAAGCCAGCGCTAAAGCGCAAGGAGAAAGAAGAAGAAGAGGAAGAACAAGGGGCAGTGGGAGGCAAGATGTAGGTACTGTGGGGCCAAGTACCTATGTCTAGAAGAAGAGAAGAATGGTGGTCGAGGAAAAGACCCCGGAGCCTACAAAGCCACCATCCCCTAAAGAACCTTCAGATGAAGAAAAGATAACATCCCCCACTCCAGAATTTTCAGCCAGAGAAGAAGAACAAGGAACGGAGGAACAAGGGTCTGAAGATATGAATGACCTGAATGCCTATGTAGGCAAAAGGGATGATGATGAAGGGGAGGAGCTAGAGGTGGATCAAGAGCCAATTAATATCCATGACTCAAAAGGAGAGGAGGTTGAGAATGTAAATGATGCCTTCATTTTTGTAAGGAGGAAAGACACCCGAAGGGAGGAAGGTGCGCGTGGCGAAGAGGGGAGTGAAGGGGCTAGTACCAAGGAACCAGATGTGCCCAAGCTCACTCAAGAGGAGGTGGATGAGAAGGAAACAAGAGAGGAAGAGAAGATAATTGATGCCTTGGTCAATGAAGAGTTGGGGCGCAGCATGCAGACCTTGTGCTCGGTGAGTTCAAGAAGGAACAGAGGGAGAAGAGTGGAAGTAGCACAAAAGGACAAACTCTCTCGGTAATGTTCCCAAGGGCGTGCACATGGGAAGTAAACACACGGAAGGGGGAAGGACAATGATGAGTTACATTGATGACCCCAAAAAAATTTTACACGTGTTTCCAAAGTACCGTGCCCACCAAGGATCTCACCGTTATGGAGTCCTTTGAACCTGAGGGAGGATACCCATGAATGAGGAAAATGTTATCTTGGGCATTCGAATCCCACCTCGATGAGCTTGAATTCGAAATTAACCAGGGAGCGGTGTTAAAGCTGTCCGAAGGAAAGGGGGACAACCCCATTATAAACACGCATCAGCTATCGACGATCAAGTGTGCAATGTGCTTGAACAAAGTCTTAGTGGAAATTGAGGCTAGGCTCTTCGGTAGAAATGATAGGGTTAGAGCCTTGGAGGACTAGTTGGAGAAAAGGAAGGAAGAAGTGGTGAAGTTGACGAAGGATCTCAGCCTGGAGAAATTAATCAGTGCGTAACTACAGAGGGAGATTCAGGAGGAAAAGGATAGGGTGTGCAAAGTTTCCAAGAAGGTGGAGCTCATCTCCCAATTGATTATCATGAAGCACCTGACCTTAACCCTCCTGCGCAAAAGTATAGATCCTCCTTGGAGTGCCTAGAGGACTTGACTCGGATCCTCACCATGGAGAGGCAACCCTTGGCTTTAGAGTTGGCGAAAAGGTAGTAGTGTCCTTGGAGAAAGAAGACAAGTTGAAGGTCGTCACACTCATGGCTGAATACAACAAGGTGCTCGCCGATGTAAGAACAGCTGCACAAACTACGGGGGTCACTTATGACCACTACATAGATCAAGACAAAGTGACAAGCATACTGCTTACCAGCGATGAGGCCGAGTTGAAGGAATTCAGAGAAAGAAAAAGGGCAATAGAGCCGAGTGGGAAAGGATCATGGCCGAGGTAGAGAAGAAATCCAAAACCATTGAGAACCAGTGAGTCTCAATCAAAACCCAGCTAAAAGATCTCTACAAGGTCATTACAAGGAAGATGGATGCCCTAGAGGACCATGCTAAAGAACTAGAGACTGTGGTAGAAACCATTACCACACAAGGGGAGGGGCTAACTTACAACAAGGTGAGCACCTTGGTTGGTGACATCTGCACTAAAGTGTAGAAGGAAGTTAGCACTTGGAGTACACTGGAGGTGACCTCCAACAAAAATTTCCCCTCCTTCTTCTTTAGGAAATTTTCCCCCTATTCTTTCTCTTCCCCTTTCTTTATTCTTTCCCCCCCATTCTTTTCCAAGGCAAGGCCTTGCATTCTTTGAGAAGGTTCTCGAGGGTGGAGAACAGGTGAAGTGTGGGGTAATGTTGGGCCCCTAATTTTAGCTTCCAAATCTTAAGGGTGCGTAGGAACGCACGGTAGGAGAAAATGTGCATGTATAGGCGCATAAGGCAGTGTTCAAAAGGATTCTTGAAGAACCCAGGACGCGTGTGTCATGTGAAGAAAAATTTAGGACTTAGCCATTTTTGGCCTTTGGGACAGAACACATGAAGAATGTGTTCCATTTGGATAAGGTTCTAGCTTGGCGATAGGGTGTCCTAGAAGGAATATACCTTGCGATAGAAAGATCCAAAAAGTTAATCATGACACAGAGAGGCATGTGCCCGAGGTGACCCACACCTTGATGCGTGGGGGCCGATCTCGAGGTCAGTAGAGGAGTTTGTTAGAGCTCATAGGCCTATTTATATGCGCGCCCTTGGCAAAGGAAGAGAGATAGAAATAAGGTAGCGGAGCTCTGTAGAATTACTGTGGGAACTATGGGATGAAAATGGGTACAAAATTCAAGTAAGGATGTAATGGGGAAATGGGGAGTGAAATTTTTATCTTGCGAGAATACATGTATGGATCCACATATGGTGCATGACTATGGTCTACCTTCTGTAATCTTTTATAAGTAACACTATGAATGAATGTGATAAGGTTACCATGTTAAATGTGCTAAGAATCTTTCCTTGTATTACCTGCATACTTCTATTGTACTTTTGTTCGTATATAATCATGAATCTTACTTGAATGGTTAAGTATAGTAGTAGATTTACAACTCTTAGCTCTATTATTTCTATTGCACGTTTTGGTTCTACTATGACTGAAGGGGTATAGAAGTCGTCCTGAGCCCTATAGCTCTTCATGTCTGTTAATTCACTAAGTCAGAGTCATGAGCTATGCCTTCCCTAGACTCACATAAAAGAGAGACTCGGCGCCCTCTTGCATGCCTCGGGTGAGCACCCAATGCCTGCTGGGTGATAGGTCGACACGCATGAGGTTCCCTTGTTCTTAAGTGGGTGCAAAAGTGACTACATGAACTTTGGAACCCTCTTGCATTAGAAGCTCATCTAGAGCCATAGTACTGCTTCGAATAATCTAGTCCAAGACTACAAATGGTGTTATCCTTGTTCTCAACCCCATGATAAAAATATTTTCCCCAATGGAGTTCTTATCTAGACCCTTATGGTTCAAATCGTATCTATCCCTTCTAAGCTAATAAAGATTCATCTACATAAGAAATAACACATCAACCGCAGTACCGAAGAAACCACTTTGCTAAACTAGCAAACAAAATATTTTGCGGGTTAAATACGATTCTTCATCGGTGGTAGAAAACACTCATTCTAATAAGAGAGAAATCGACCTCAACCTTCCAAAACTGATCTAGCATCAACTTCACAAATTCCTCATCCACAAGTGGCGGTTGATAAAGATACGGGAAAAAATGCCGAAAACACCTGCTTGCTAGCCAAGTTACAAGGAAAGAAGGTTCTTCAGGCATCACGGTACCCAACAAGTATTTTCCAAAGGAGGATCCCAATGCCCAAAGAAGTTTCAATAAACTAGGAGCAATTCCTTTTAGCATATTAGAACAAATGAAGAAAACCAACTGAGTGTTACCATGTGAGACACACTCTCAATTCCATCTCAAAGGAACTTTTTGTGTGAGGCTTTGAATAGTTTTGGTACAACTAACGGATCATCAAATCATGGAGTAGAAATTGCTATGAGTTTGTGTCAACTAGAAGGGAAAAGTATTCCTAAGGAAAATAAACCACCATCATTCTATATTTCCCTGATCATTGGTAACCACCTAGTGCATAATTGCATGATCGATTCTTGCTAGTAGATTCATCATGCCCAAATAAATTGGAGATGTACTTAGCATACAATATATGCCAATTACAAGAGGATTTGTTCAGCTGGATGACACAGCCATTAAAACTGTTGGAGTTATCAAAGGACTTAAACTTACCATCCATGTCTATCTGAGTTTATCGTTCACCCAAGACATGTTAGTATTTGATCTCTCTCCTCTCTTTTCCATCTACCTATCACAATATTTCACTTCCAAGATGGGTGGTTATTTATCAGTCGATTGGTCACATATGATTCTCAGGACTCGATATGGAACCAAAGTGACTATAAGGGCATAACCAATCTACCATAATTATGTTGAGCCTTACACCACTAAACCCATAAATGGGAATTATTCTATTTGTGACCTAAAAGAGGAAGTTGTTGATCATGAACCAATGACTCTCATAGAGGAAGTTCCTGATAGAGTGCTTGATGAGGTAAGTAAATATCATCAATATGATCCCTACATTGATTTAGTGGTAGACAAAGAATCTAGTCTACTATTTTTGGAGTAAAATAGATTGGGTACATACTACATCCATGAAGAAGGTACAATCATACCTCAATTGGTTAAAACATCGAACAATTTTGAGGGAATGTGGCAATTGTTCTTTGATGGTTCGAGAAGTAAAAATGGATCTAGTGTAGGAGTTATGTTGATTTCTCTAGAAGGGGATAAATACTTCTCATATTTTTGGCTACAATTTAGTTGCACCAATAATGTCACCGAATATGAGGCCCTCATACAAGGGATTCAACTAGCTCAGAAGAGAGGAATCAAGGCTTTGACTATCTTTGGAGATAGTGAGTTGGTTTTGCATCAAGTGATAGCCCACAACACATCAAAAATGATCTCTTAAGATCATATAAGAATCAATTTTGGGACTTGATAGAATATTTTGAAGCTTTTGGAATTCATGCAGTTCCTAGAAAACAAAACTAGGATGCTGATATGCTTGCTATAATTGGCTCGTAGTATGACATACCTGTGGACATCATGAAGGAAGGGTAGAAAATAGTCAAAATGGTGGTCCATCCCACAGTGCCAGATAATTTAAGTAGTTGGCAAGTGTTTGATAGTGACAAACAAATTGTTCTTTTCCTACAAGAAGAGGCAGAATTTGCTGCCAAACACCAAGATAAACTACAAAACTCATATGGCAATCAAATTATATAGTTAAAGGGAAAAAGACACTAAAAGGATTATTTATTCTTGAATCCATCTTCAATTCAAATGAAAAGGCCAAATGACAAAGCACAAAACATGGTGGTTAAGGAAGAAGATTTTGAAGAAGTCGAGGTGGAAAGAAAGAAAAATTTAAAGATTGGAAATTATGTATCTTGCTCAATAAAAGAAAGCTTTCATCAAATTGTGTCAATAATATCATGACATTTTTGCATGGATCTACAAAGACCTATGTGGTTTCGATCTAGGTCTAGCACATCATACCATTGAGCTAGATCCAAACTCTAAGCCACATCCGTCAAAAAAGGCCAATTAATCCAAAAATTGATCCGTTAATGAGAAAGGAGCTAACCAAACTCATCGAGGCCTGTATAATTTTTCCCATCAAGCATTCCTCATGGGTAGCCAAGATCATTCCTATAAGAAAGAAGAATGGATAGATCTGGTTGTGTGTAGATTTCAGGATTCAAGCCGTGCCTCATTGAAATACCATTATCCTCTTCCATCAATGGAACAAATCCTTCAAATAGTGGTAGGAGCTCAAACATTTTCTTTTCTCAATGGATATTCAGGCTACAATCAAATTCTGGTCTAATAATCTAATCAATTAAAAACAACTTTCACTACCAAGTGGGGCACATATGCCTACAACAAAATGCCATTTGGATTGTCCAATGTCGGGGCTACTTTCCAAAGATCCATGGACATGGCATTTAAAGGACTAATCAATGATATCATCTTAGTTTACCTTGATGACATAATTATATATTCTAAGCATGCAGAAGACCACATCATGCATCTAAGGAAGGTTTTCCAAAGATGTAGAGAATTTGGGGTTTCACTTAACCCCAAGAAATGCATTTTTGTAGTGCATGAAGGAAATTTGTTGGGACATGTTGTTTCAGTGGAAGGAATGTCCATCAATCTAGCTAGGATTCATTTGATTATGTCCTTATCTCTCCCAAGCCACAAGAAAGGTCTCCAAAGTTTCCTGGGAACCATAAATTTCATGCAGA
This sequence comes from Taxus wallichiana var. yunnanensis, assembly GCA_018340775.1. Taxonomy (NCBI): domain Eukaryota; kingdom Viridiplantae; phylum Streptophyta; class Pinopsida; order Cupressales; family Taxaceae; genus Taxus; species Taxus wallichiana. Next base: position 131,914,446 of record CM031235.1, read on the forward strand.
GAGATTCATCCCTCAATTTGCAACATTGGCTAAACCACTAACAACCATGTTGAAGAATAATATTCCATTCTCATGGACAAAGGAAGGGAGGGAGATATTCAAAGCTATTAAAATGCAACCATTTCACAAGCTCCCACACTGGTGAACCCCAGGTTTGATAAAGTTTTATTCTTGATGCTTTTGTAGGTCAAGAGAGCATTTCAGGGATCCTCACCCAACAAAATGATGATTTGATGGAGCAACCAATTACCTTCTTCAGTCAATCCCTCAAATACTATGAGCTCAAATATTCATTTTTGAAAAACAAGTCTTTGCAATTATTCAAGCTTTGAAGAAATTTAAGCACATGTTGTCCAACAAAAAATTAACATGATGGTCTCTCATCCTTGCATCAGGGAATTTTTGTTGAATAAAGAGATAAATGAGAAACGTGTTGATGGATCATGAAAGTGATGGAGTATAATGTACACATTAAAGTCACTAAACTTTTCAGAGGTAAGGGATTATTTCAGAACTAGCTACAGACATGGAGATCAAAGATGATGAAGATGTTATGCTCTTGAATACTGATGAAGGTGGTGATCAACTCGATTGGTTGTCCAAAATGGAAAATTTCCTTCTCTTGGGGCATATCCTTCAAATATGGATAAATTCTAAAGATGAACTTTCCATATCCAGTCTATTCCATATGTCTTGGTGGATAATATTATTTTCTAAAAATATTTAAACGGTGTTCTTCTTCACTGCATCAAACCGAATCAGGTGAATAAAATATTAGAGGAATTCCACAATGGCCTATTTAGGAGGCATTACTTTACGTGAACGACTACTACCAAAATTATGCGAGCTGGTTATTATTGGCCAGATTTGTTCAAATATTCTCATCTCTGGGTGAGGAAATGTAAGGAATGTGCCCTTTTCATAGGAAAATAGAAGTTGGCAGCTCTTCCCCTTGCATCCAATTCAAGTGGATCAACCTTTCATTCAATGGGGGTTAGATTTCATCGATGATCAATCCTCCATCCAATGATGGACATAAATGGGTTCTTACTACAATGGACTACTTCACTCGATGGACGAGGCAATGACATTGAAATAAAGTAATGAGAAGGTAGTCCTCAATTTCTTGGAAAATATAATGACAAGGTTCGGTGTCCCATTTACAGTCATTTATGACAATGCAATGGATTTTCTTGGTTTGAATTTGAGTGAATGGGTAGTTAAGAATGGGGTCTACCTTAAGACTTCATCCAATTACTATCCACAAGGGAATGGGTTGGCCGAGTCTAGCAACAATAACCTCATAAGAATTATCAAATGCACAATGGAGGCTAACAAAAGGACCTGACATACACAACTTAAGACTACCTTATGGGAAGATCGAATCACACCTAAAAGAGCCATCAGAAATTCACCTTTCATGCTTGTGTATGGAAGGGAGGCAAAACTCCCACTCTCCTTGGAATTACCTTCTTTGGAGTTGGCTCATCAGCTTGAAGTTATGGAAAATGACTCCTTGATGGTGAGGTTTGTTGAACTTATGGAGTTGGAAGAAGTGCGGAGCAAGGCCATGAAGACCTTGGAATAACATCAAGCTCAGGTTAAAAGGTCTTTTGACAGGAAAGCATCTGATAGGAATTTTCAAGAGGGAGATTTGGTTCTCAAATGGGATGAAGATAGAGCCAAACTAGGCAGGCATGCCAAGTTTGATGCTCTCTGGAGCGGACCATATATCATCACAAGTTGTAAAGAGGTGAATTCATTTCATCTATCTAGACTCAATGGAGAATAATTTCCCATTCACATGAATGGGATACATCTCAAAGATTTCTTTTGAGATTGTTTCACCCATGTACAATGTTCTTTTTGTCTTTTCCTCTAAGTGCTTTGCACATTGTTTTGTTTTTCATTTTTCCTTTTCTTTTGTTTTGTGTGTGCCTCTAATTGTAGTTTTTCTTCCAAGACTCCTTTTCCCAATGGTTTTTATAAGGCTACTAGCCCAAAAGCTTAGCAAGAAAGCATTCCCTGGAGGTCGCAAAAAATGTTAACTTTAAATCTACCTTGAAAATCCAATGTTAAAATCGATCAAAACCAAAATTTTGAAATCTTTCACATGGAAGTGTTCTAAGACTTTAATTCTTCAAATTTCAAAATCCAAAATTTTGGGGCTTCAGATTTCATAGATTTTTGCTTTTGAAGATTAAATGGAAAAGAATTGGAATTTTGAATTCGAACTTCTGAACTCCAAAACCTGAAAGTTCAAAATTTCAAAGCCTAAAATTTTGGACTTTCGGGTTTTAGAGTTCCTAAGTCTGAAACTCCGAAGTTCTAAAATTTTAGAACTTCGAACTTTTAGGTTTTAGAGTTTCCCATCACCTTTTCATGATTTTCACCTCTTAATTTCTCTAAGACTCTAAAGTTCCAAATTTCGGAACTTTAGAGTTTCGAAGTTTCCTAATTTTTGATATTTCTCTTTTGGGATTCTTTATTTATTTAATTTTACCAACTTCCGTACATGTCAAATTCCAAGCATTAATTTTGGATTTTTCTATTTAAACTCATGATTTTACCTGTCATTTTCACCTAACCTTTTACTCTAACGATCTAAGTTTTTATTGTATCTTGTACTTTCACAGTGTCATTTTCAAGGTATTTTATTTAGGTTATTTCTTTTTGGTTTAATATCTTCTTGGTTTGTTTTTCCTTGTTCATTTTCTTTTTGTTCTTCCTTTGTTTGTTTTGGAGATGAAACCCTCATTTCCCACCATGTTTTCTTTGAAGGTGTTTTTGACCTCAACGGTTGCAAAATCTAATTTTTTATAGGCATCTAGCACATATTTCATTATAATTCTTGAGATCCTCTCAAAATATTTGATATAATTTATGTTCCTTCGGTGAAATCCGTATTTTTGGAGCTTATCACTTTTCAGAGTTCCTGGAAGCATTTGGTTTCGGAGTTCGGGGTGTTCGAGTTTCGAACTTTTCTCTTTCAGGTTTCAAAAAATTTCTCTTTCGAGGTTTCAAAACTTTTCTTTTCAAAAGTTTTTATTTCCGTGTTTTAGAAATTTTCATTTCGGAGTTTTAGAGTTTGAAGATTTTTGGAGTTTTGGACATCTGCCATTTCGGGTTTTCAGGTTTTCACACATTTGGGAACTAAAGTCTTTTCAAACTTTTGGATTGTTGCAAATTTTTGAAGGTATTTCAGATTTTGAAATCCAAAACTTAATGTCAAATTCTGCATCCAAAGGTAAAGAAAAGATGAAGTATACATTCCTCATAGTTTTTCCTCACTCTTGTCTATCCTTAGACTTGGGAAGTATAGAGACACTTATCTCGAAAAGATTGATTTTCCAAACTTCTGGGAAAGGGAGAAACCTCCCAACAAGAAATATTGGATGCAAGCTATATACCATAGTGGAATTGTTCTTGATGTTGGCTTTCCCGCATCTATGCATTGCCCTGAGTTCGTCTTAGTTGTAGCAACTCACTTTGATGAAGATTCCAGGTCAGTAAAATATGTTGATGGTAAGGTTGTAATTCATTTGGACCCTGATTTCTTTGAATATTTATTCAAACTCACAGATGTCAAAGACTATGCAACAACTTCACTAGAATTGGAAGTGGAGCATTAGGAAAAAGAAACTAAGTTATGCACAAAAGTCATGTTGAAGAGCTATCTAGCCAAGAGTGTCACCAAACTTCCAAAACCATGTATCGATTAGACTTCATCCAAGAAGTCAATGACATTATTGTGTTACTAAGTAGAGTTTCGGGCCTTACCTCTGCAAAGGAATTTCAGGAATGGATGTTCCTGTATATTTCTACTATCAAGAAAAATAAGGAATTTATAAGATGGGGAGAGCATATCAGTAGATCCATTTGCTTTTAGTTAAGCAAGGTTTTGTCCTCGAAGAGTTTCTACATGACCTCTTTTTTGGTCTATGTTGCAGCCGCTATGGGATATTTCACTAGATTAAACACCAAGGGTATTCAAAGTACTTCACAAATCTATGATTTTTATCCTTAGCTCACACTGGATGAGGGAAGTAGACACTTCCATAGGATTAATGATGCCTTCTTTGTTGTCATTCTTTATTGTTTTGATAAAGATTTATACAATCAAAGGATTTCGATGAAGCCTTCAAAGAAGTACATGAGTGGGGAGCTATTTTCCTACAGTTTCCTACATTTACATACATTTAGATTCCTGGTTTTGTAGGTGCTCCTAGTAAGTTGCCAAGATGCCCCACCGATAAGTGGGTTTTGCTAGAATTGGTTTGGCAATTACTGGACTATCATAAGATTCAGAATAAACAACACAAGGCGGGAGTCCAATTTCCCATTTCAATTGGTAGATACACTTGTGCAAATATTTATAAGGCAAATAATGTAGATGTAGAGATGTCAGAAGTAACCTTGCGGACCTTCCATCCTCAGACCAGTTTTGACTACTGGGGTAAATTTAGTGAAACAGTCTATCTAGTTCTCATGTTCCCTAGTTGGAAGATATTTGGATTCATTTTCGGATGAATTCATCATCCGAAAAAGAGATTATGAGAGACTAACTCTGGATGAGGTTCGGCAGTTTGGTATCAGCGAGAGTTTCCAAAGGAAATGGAAGATGAGGAGGAAGTTTTGGATGCAGCATACAAAAATAATAATGTTTCCAATCAACCATTGCCATGGATTGATTGGTATGTAGAATAATGTTGCAATACCAAGGAGAGGGTGGGGCCCATTTTGTAAAGAACTTATAATTGGTTGGTTACCTTGGGAATCCCACCCAAAGGGTTAGATCAACCTACAAGTATAGAATCCCAACCAACCATGAGTCTACCAACACCTACAAAAGGAAAAAGGTCCATCCAAAGGGCCCATACAGTCCCTAAGAAGATTTCATTTGTGGTTGGAAGCTCCTCTCTCTCCAAGGCTCCTACTTCCAAGGCTATGTCTCTAGCAATACCAATGTTAGAAATAGTTGAAGTTACTTGATTCTCCAAGTGTCTCACAAGATCTGATTATCTCCTCTTTCCCTTCCATTGTCACTTCCTCCATCATTTCCTTCCACTTCTACAATCATTTCTTCTTTCCCATCTCCTTCTATGGCCTAGGTGTTCTCATCTCTTCCAGTTCTCTCAGTAGGGGAGATGATTGGGTCGCCCATTTCTACTTCACTCCCTCTAACACTTTCATTTCCTCCCATCTCATATTTTATTCCCATTGTATCCACTCCTATGGTTGTCCTCACATCCACCCATCCATTTCATTTCCTACTAATGTTACCAATGCTCTTGTATTGTCTAGTGCTTCAGGTACCAAATCAGTTGTTCCACTTCCATCAAGCATCTGTTATCCCAAAATGGTTGTTTTGCCAGACTCCAAAGTAGAAAAAGAAATTACCTCTGGTGGATGTTATAGATCTGAGTGTGTTGGAACCTACTCCAAAGAGATAGGCCAAGCGGCCAAAGATTGTCTCCATCTTATCAGTGAATCAATCCGGAGAGAGGGTCGTAGAAGTTTACTACCCTTTGAAGGAAAAACCAAGGAAACAATTACAACAGCTGACTACCGAATTTCTATATTTTCACTAGGAAAAGCAACACATGAAGGAGCTAAACAGGATGTGCAGACTACTCTTGGAAATCATTAGAAAAATATGACAAGGACAAGGCTTCTAAGGATGAGCTAAAATTAAAGGTTGAGCAACTCACTACATTGTTAAGAAAGGTAACACAACCTACTCCATCTACTGAGGTTTCAACCACCACCGCTCTAATGGTTTCTTCCACTCTGATGATATTTCCTATCATGAGATTGAGAAGATAGGAAAAAAGGGAATATCGGTAAATGGATGGATGGAGCGTATACTTCAAGAAGCCAATCCTTTGATAAAAGAAGTAGTTGAAATATACAATGATTTGCAGGCTGAAAGAGCCTCAATTCATAGAATGGATGAAGCCTTCTCCGAAGATAATAATAACTTGAACTTGAATTTGACTACGTGGAGTGAGATCAGAGAAGAGGATCCATATTTTCTACTACAAGAAGATGTAATAGATGATGCCTCTAAATTGTTTGAATATCAAAAATCTATGGAATTTTGGTCCCAGGTTTTGTAGGATTTAATTAAGAAATTGGATGACAAGTGTGTAGAAATCATGGATGCTCAATGACGACATATCAGAAGAGTTTGATAATATTAATTACAAGTTCTTCAATGAGAACATTGATGCTCTTCTAGAGGATCAGATCAAGCTAAATTTCAAGGATTTGGTAAAAGGGATGATGAGGTGACTAGAACTTTTAACAGTGACTCCATTGACAGGTTGGTTTCATGCCAAAATTTCACTAGGTCGACTGAAGAAGGTAGTAAGTAAACTCAAAATAATTCCAGCCAAAGTAGCAAGAGAGATCGAGACAACAGATGTGGTTAATCACTATGCGTGTGGACCTAAGGATGGAGAAATTTAAGGAATTATTAAGTGTTTCATCAAATACAAGCATCGATGGCTATTTGGGAGAATAACAAGAGAAAACTGGAGTTAGAGAATGTTTTGCAGAGCCAAGCCAAAGCTAAGTGGCCATGGTTAGATGGGTCCAAGCTCTGGATTGGCCAAAGTTACAGTGTTGGTTGAGTTAAACCCTTCCAACAAACTTTGCTATTTTTATGGGAGCATGTTCCCTAGAATTTAATGACATTTCTATTTTTAGTAATTTGTTGGTTAAGGCCTAGTTGTAATGGCTCAGCCTAAGGAACTTATAAATAGTTAAGTGCATGAATTCTTTGAGAGAGAGGTAGATATAGATAGATCATTTTTGTGAAGCTTCTCTTCAAGCTTGGAAGAGTGCTTTGAATATTTAAAAACCTTTCAATTATATTTAGAGTGATATGTTTCCATGAAGAATCTAATTTATTGTGTTAATGGTTGATTAATGTATGCTTTTTGGATGTATAATTCCTTAGTGTAAGTGGTTGACTTGCCTTTATTTCAAAATATCTTATTTCATTCTATGGGAAAGTGATATAATGGTTTTGAATATCAGTTGTGGAGAGATTATTTTCCTTCTATTATAAAATTTGTATTATCATTAGTTGTCATAAGTGAAATAAATGTTTGGCATGTGTATATTTTATATCATCGTGGTGGTTGATTGTGTTTTCAATAGAATTGTATATATATCTATATGTATACTTCAAGTTTAACAAAGGGAACACATGCTTCCTAGTTTGTGGTATTTTGTACCCTCTCTAAGTTTCAGTAGGTGAAGGTGACTTGTGGTGCACACACCCTCTTCAAATTAACCCTTCTTGAGTTTGACAACACCCTTTATTTGGTGCATCACCATCCCTAGTATAGTTTCATTTCTTACAAATATCTTTCCCTAAAACCCATGAAATGTTAGCATAGGTTTAGATAACCATTTTATTACACTAGGAGTAGTACAACACTTAGTTTAGGAAGATGAATTTGTCCTTTCCCAAAGGTTCACCTTGAGCCCAAGTCCCACAGCTTGAGAGGTGGTCCCATGTGTCCCAATCACACCAAATTTCCTATTCACATTCTTTCCATTCAGAGGGTACAATGATTTGGAAACAACAAATACCTCATATAACCTTCTCAAGCACATATGTTAGCTCATTCTCTATATGTTCATCTCATTCTCAAATAGGCATAAAATACCTTGTATATATACTTTTCTCAAGAACATACATTGTATAGGTAAACCATATACACTTAGGTAATCTATAATAGAGTAAAAGTAATTTTAGAAACTTGAAAAACTCATAACATCAACTCGATTAGGTTTGTAACATCTCCATTAGTTCATTTGATTCTTTAGGACTTAAGAAGTCTTCTTCAACTAGGTCTACAAGCATAACTTTACATCATGAATTATTTTGATAAACCATAGTCTTCATCAAGTCTCAAAAAACTTCAAACACATTTTTAATGACCTCAAATAACCTTCACCATGCTTGGAAATCTCAGCATCATCCATTCATATCATGAAAACACCTTAAAACCAAGACTTTCCTATTAGGACTGCATACCCATAAAAACTTTCTTGAAAGATGAAGCTTGAATAACCTTAAAAAATACAACCATGCCAAATAAAACATGTACATGTACTACATGATCTCCACAACATCACCATATGCATTAGACACCTCAAATAAAATCATAAGACCTCAAGAACAACTCTTTTCAAGAACTATCAAAATTTTCCTCAACACCCAAGAAAATGTCATGAGAAATTGATTTGGTTAGCAATGAAAAGGATATAAATTGTCCATAAATAATCATAGGAAAGTATCATGGGTCCATATAATCCTCAAATTTCCATTTTTTTAGCATGTCCAATGTATAACTTGAGAAATACAGTAATATGTTCAAAAAACATACATGTACCATCATTTTTTCACATTCACCTCATAACACAAAACCACATAGAGATATTTGGGAGATTATTATACATGCTCTAATAATCACACAAGAAACAAAATTCACTTCTAAGAATTTTTGAGCAAGATATTCCATATCTACTTGAAACTAGGGTTTTATATCTGTTTTGGTGTTAGAGATTGTTCATAAAGTTATGACCTTAAAATTTAAAAAATAATGCCAATAAATATTATCTAGGACACATAAAAATATCTCACAAAGGGATTAGGTTCCCATGCATAATATTCATTTACTAATTAGCATCACAAAATTGACCTTGAGCTAGGAAACACCATTTTTAAGAATTTGATTTGACCAAAAATGTAATATCTTTCTTATTCTTGTAAACTATGACCTAAAAATTGGTCCACACTTCTAAAACAACATGTTAACACACTTCCCATTCTCACATTTAAATATTAGTAAAGAAAAATGATCAACCTACCTCATTAGGTCATGATTTATTCACCTTATTTTGTCTTCATGTAAATAAATGACCTTCAAAGATCTATCCATGCACTCTAAATAACATTATCATTCTCAAAAACTTGTACATATATGTATCCACTCATTTCACCAAGCTACCATACCCATACCTTCTCATAAGACTTCTTTGTCTTCACATTGTCTTCAAATTTTTAACCCAAATCAACCATGCAGACCTTGACATCATCATTAGGCATCATTTTACATCATTTGAAATCAATAACAACTCACACCAGAATCTCTACATCACTCTTTGGAATCAACAAGGCACAATCTTGATTTTGACATCAATGACAACAACATGCTAAAAAAGCACTCCATAACACCAATCATACACAACATCACCTTAACATGAATGACAACATTTCAACAATTTCCCCATTTTTCATTGATGGAAAACATACTACAAGCTCTTAAAACATTCCAAAATGATACTTTTCATTTTCTTAATCTGCTCTATGGTAATCTTGTTATGTCAAAAAAGTAGCACCATAGGATTTACACATTATAAAACCCTACTTTTGAATAACATGGGATTGTCTCAAGGTGTGGGACCCTCGCAAATGAGACAAACCTCCAGAGAAGGTTGGTTCCTCTACCTATTCTAATGCTAAAACTATTCCTAGAAAGGGAAATGTAACTATTCTAACACTAACCTATAATTTCAAAGGGACCAGGGAAGAAAGAGATGCATAAAATCAAATCCTAAACTAAGGGAGGTGTTAGCACCAAGGGGGTTGGAGATATCCTTAGTGAGTGAAAACAGAAGAAAATTAGGTGGAAGAGGAAAGACAAAAGTGCCATGGTTAAAAGAACACATTCAAACCTCCAATTTCATGGAGCACAATGAATTTAAATCCTACCATAGAATATAACATGCACAATATACCTAAAATGTAATGAAAGGAAAATGAGGCAACACACCAAGCTAGGGAAAGAAAAGCCACAAAATACTATTTTTATTGCTTAAAATGATGCACGATCCATTACAATATAGGCACAAGGAAAAAATCCTTTCCAAAATGGATAAATTTGAGGCTTACGGCACACAACAGTCATGGAAAAATTTTGGTAGAGTTTCCTTATAGTCCAGAATCTCTCCCCTCACAAATGAGGTGGAATTTCATATATATAGAGAAGGGGATATACCAACTGACAACCTTCATTAATTACTTATATGGAGGTATGGGTGACCATACCAGTTCAATTTCCAATGGTACTTTTCTTGCACGATGAACATCGGTGTCATACCTCATTAAACCGGTTGTTGAGCTACCTTGTATGATGAAATTAATTCTCGATCTGTAGCTGATATTATTTTCTAACGCTCGATAGGAACCACCAAATGGCACCTGAAAATAATGGCGGGATTCACTACTGATAAGTGAATGATTTGTTTCATGACAAGAATAAATTCTGTCACTCGACAGCGAGGGAAGGTTGACACATGTGAATATGGAATGTTATCACACGACAACAAAGGGGACATGATATGGGGAGGGATGATGCACGACAAGGAGGAAGGATTATTAAATGATAGCAAGGAATGTTGTCACATGACAAGAGGAAGGTGGTGACACACGTTAAGAAGGAATGGTTGATGCGCGTCAGGAAGACAAGGCAGTGATGCATGTTTAGAAGGAATGGTTGACATGTGTCGAATACATGGTGTTGATATGTTACAAGGGGGAGGTAGTTGACACAAGTTGACATGTGTACAAAGGATAGTTGAAACATGAAAATAAAATGATTGATGTGTGTCAAGAAGGAAGAATGATGCATGACAGTGGATGGTTGTTGATGCTTGACGAGTGAAGTGGTTGATGCGCATCAGCAAAATGGTGATGCACATCGTGGAGCGATGGTTGTTGTGTGACATGGAAGAAGTGGTTGACGTGCAACAATAAGATATGGCTCCAAATATTTACCATGGCAAGTGGCCACCACCATCGATCGAGAAATTACAACGTCTTACTTGACCAATCAAATACCAACGCCTTGACCTATTTAGTTGTCCATTTTGTAGGGGTGAAAAATATGGATAACAATTAGTGACTTGCAGGGTGATCTACCTGCTAGATCTAAAAGACCATTAACCTTGAAGCATCCATTAGGCATGGATTCATTTTTATTGTTGAGCTTGATCTGATGTCTGAAACCTCTCAAACCTCTAGAACAATCTTTGGGACATTGTTTCATCATCGGACCTTGTGCGAAACTCGAAGATGCAACAACAACAAAGCACAACTATGTACAAATAGAAAAATCATACACATCCCAAATGGAACATGTAGAGAGTGTGCAAGCACTTATTATAAAATTAACCTAAACTATAACAGAGCAATGTGTTAAAAACACTTAGAGGAAATTAACTAATCTAATATTTACAAGGAAGATACTTTACTTTAGTAACAATGCTTGAGATAGATTCCATTGACCAGAATCTACAATTCTTCTCCATCCAACTTGGATAGTTGGAAAGCGTTGTTACTCTTGCATCCTGAAATCATATAAGGGTCACTCCATATTGCATCAAACTTGGAGTGTCTCCCTGGTTTGGCTCTATCTGCATCCCATTTCAGACCAAGTCTCCTTCCCGGTGATTTGAGCTTGGTCTTTCTCCATTGCTTCCATATCTTGATTTCTCAGCTCCTCTAGCTCCATGAGCTCTATATACCTTACTTCTATGGCCAAAAACTCAAACAATTCTAGCTTCTTAATAAGCTCCAATGCTGGTAACTCTAGGGATATTGGTAGCCTTGTTTCCCTGCCATAGACCAACTTGAAAGGGGAAAAACTAGTTGATTTCTTGGGAGTAATTTTGTCACCCATACGACTGATTTTAGCTTGGTATGCCAAGCCCTCCGTTCTCGCCTAGAGTCCTTATGATTTTAAAAATATTTTTGTTCGTGGACTATACCTTACCCATTACCTTGAGGGTAATAATTAGATGAAGTGTTGAGATAGATGCCATTTTTAACCGTCCATTCAAATATCTTTGTCCCAAGAAAATACAAGGCATTATCCGATATTATAGTTGAAGAGATTCCAAATCTTGTCACAATACCTTCATAAAAATCTAGAATATTGGCTTCATTTGCTTATTTGAGTGCGAGTTTCCTCTGTCCATTTGGTGAAGTAATATATTTCCGTAAGGATCCATTTGTGGCCTAGGCTGGAATTTGGGTTGATCACCCTAATAAATTCCAAACCCCATTGCATGAATGGTTCATTTACAGAGATGGGGCGTAATGGGAGGGTTTTAGTTTCTCTTTACCTGTGAAGAAGGCACACTTCTTACATTTCTTGATCCATGAGTAGTAATCATTGAAAATATTGGGCTAGTAATAACCAGCTTTCATGATTCTAAGAGCTTTTTATTTTGGGGTGAAGTGGCCACCTATTTCTCCATCATGAAACTCATGCAATATCCTTTCTACCTGATCTATTTTAATACATCTTAGGAGGACACCATGCACATCCCTTTTGAACAAAATGTTATCTACAAGCACATAGGGTATAGTTTGCAGCCTGAAATACCTTCTCTTTTACTTATTCAAAACTTGAGGGCTTTGACCTATTTAGAGGAAGTGGACTATATCTTGGGTCTAGTAATGAGTGGTGATATGTAAACTCTTCAACTTTGGAATTATCCATAGAATCACAAATTAACATTGTTGTTCTACTTTCTATTAGAAAATTACAGAGATAGCTAGTGAATGATTTTTTTATGCTTAGAATCCACAATTGCAGGAAATGAAAGAATATAAACTCATAAACACCAACAAGTTTTATCCTAGAAACCTCCAGAGGAGGAAAACCAATCAGAAGGGAAATTTCTCTTTCTTCCCACTTTTATTGGCCAATTCAAACAATAAGTACAGAAAATTACAATAAGTATGAAAGAGAAGTAGATAATATCTCACACTTCCTCCCAATTACTTGCTAGCTCTATTTCAACACCCCTTTCTTCTATAAAACAAAATTCTAGCACTAAGAACTTCTTTCTCACTTGATTTCATGCTTTGATGATCTTGTTCTCTTCTACAAACATGTAATTATAGCCTTTCTCATGTCCTCCCATGCACTGGAGAATGGGAAAGGTCATGGAGGAGAAGAGACACAGACAACCTTTCAAATTTTGGGGTTGTTCATTTCATATTTTTGTTTTCGTCCAAAGAGCCGGGACCGCAACCCATTGCAAACCGACGATTCTAGGACCACCGCCCTGGTTGGGCGGCGGGTCTATAACCGCCACTCTGCATAGAGTGGCAGTCCTGTTGCTAAAAATAAAGAACCTCTATGTATTTATTTTCCTTCTTCGTGGTGATTGATCTGATTAAGTAGAGTCATTTTGGATCCCTATGGATAAAGTGGGAACACCATCTATTGTTTATCTATGATCATCTTGTAACACCAAAACAACTTCTTCTTCCTTTCTCGATTCAACATGTTGACATGAAGTTATTTTCTCACACAATCCTTTTCCCCTAACCAATTTAGTCACCTTGATATCAATGTTATATTCCATGATCTTGGTTATCCATCCAACCCTCTTCTCATTGAGATCCTTGTGGTGAAAAACAAACCAAATACTTCAATACATGAATCCAAAACTGAATGGAAGGAAGAATACTATTCCCATGGTGAAAAATTTATAGTGCAATCATCTACCATGGTCTCTACATCTAAATTTGAATGTATTTCCTTATTATGGTCACCACACTGTAACCTTGCTAAGAGCTCATCCTTGGTTTGAAGTTCTAATTTCAAGCAAGCATTCTCCTCTTCTAAGGAGTAATACATTGATTGCATGAGAGAGTTCTCTTCCTGGATCTGGTGATTACAAGCTTCAACCTCATCGAGCTTCACCTGTTTAAACATCTTTCCCATAGTGCACTTGTACCCTATTCACACAAATTGAACCAACTACACCAATCTTGAAGAAATCACTCTGTTAATCAAATTTATTGAAGAAAATATGGAGCTAAACCAACTCTGATACCAAACTTGATCTGAAAATAGACCAAATTTTTTAATCTACTTGATCTTCGAACCCTTGTAGGATTATCAAATTACTGTTTAATTTTTACCCCGTTAAAATCAACTTAAAATAATGTAATAAGTATGACACTTTGCAAAAGGGTTGATTACGGAGTTTGGAAATTGCCTACATCTCTGGGTTCTTTCAAACCGTTCCACTAGTCAAAACTTGTAAGTTACAATAGTACTTTCACAAGAAAACCTAATGGAAACTATTAAGAACTTGCTTAGAATAATATCCAGACCTTTAGACGACAAGGGTGAAAGATAGCACCCGAATTCCACCTTCCTAGCATATTCGGAAAGCTTTATGGCACTAGCTCCACTGTTCGAATCTTCCAGATCTTGATTAGCCTTTAGGATGCTTCGTAATGCCCTATGCCACTGCTCAAAACTCCAGGCTTCACAATAATTTAGTGTGGTGTTATGGGCCAGCTAGGTAGTATTAAAACTCCTAGTCACAATAATGCCTATTTAAATAAATAGGTCTTCACAACTTTATAATAAGCCTAATAAATAGGTCTTATCAAAATAAAACTCTCCTCCGCTTACTCGGTCTTCCTCGAGCTCTTGCTTTGAGCTTCCAAGTTGTGTGTGTGTTTTAAAATGAAATGAGTCCACTATTTCTATTAAAATAGGCCCCTAAAATAATGCTAAATTATTTATCCTTAGGTTATAATAAGCCTTAACCGGTAGCATGTAAAATGGGATGAAATCCCATATTGGGCAGAATTTTTAAGTGGGTTAAATCCCACATTTGGTGGAGGGAGACCATAATTAGGATTTATTAAAGCATTTTCCACGTATGTATAGTGGTCAAGGGACCACTTGAGGCTTACCACCCCCTCCTCCTTCTCACGTGGAAACTTCCACACATGGCATAGTTTTCCCCCACCACGTGGACTTTTTCTTATCATTGGAAGTTGGTAGATTACATATTGGCCAAAATTTTTGATGCACCCATTGTGTGGGCCAAGTGGTTAGCAATTTGAACATGCCACTACGTGGTGAGTTGTAGGTTAAATGGGCTAATATAGAAGCCATGCAATATAGATGGTCTCGATCAACGTGGATAGCTCACCGAGATAAAATGTAACTTAGTCCTTGTGAATTAGACAATAGCGCGATGTCGATCCTTGGTAGGAAAATTGATCGTATTCGATTCATGGTGGCAAGCCACGTGGTTTTTTGTGGACCCACCACATCCGCGATAACAAATTAGTCCACATGGCAGCCGGCTCCCCTCCATTAAAAAATTTGAGCCTCTTGCTCCCACGAGCTATATTATTTTACGACCGTTGAAGACCGAGATTTAAAACCTCTCCAGCTTTTTCCAAATCCCTTCTACCACATGTCGTTGTGTGATTGGTCCAACATTGACCTATTGACTAGAGTTGACTTTCTTGTTGACTAAACTTTAATCGGACATAACTAGAGCTCCCAATGTCCATTTGTCACGTTCTCATAGTCATTGGAAATATCTCGAAAAGATATTCTACGCTAATAAAATTTAGGGATGTTTAGGGAAATTTTTATATAAAAAATGATCCCCTGATCACACCTCCCCAATGAGAGCTTTTGTCCCAAAAGTTTAGATTGGAACATTTTTCCATCTTTTCCGAATCTGGAAACTCTGCTACCACCTAGAAGTATTGTTGTAGGACACCCTTTGGTCTCTTCCCTCGCAACCTCCTCACTTTGAAAAATTTATTCCAATCTTGGGACCTATGGGTTATGAGCCCACGATGCTTCTGAGCTGATATCTCACAAGCTCAAAAATGGTGACTCTAACCACGCTACATAGTTGTTGCCTCTGCACAATACAAAGCCTCTTGTTTATGATGACTCTTAGGTACCACTTTGTTGCATGGTCACAATTCCTCTACACATAGTGAATTTCCGACCCGATGTCAGATGCCAATAGTGTTCAGCTTCCATTTTGTTGCACGGTTACAATGCCTCTACACAAAATGAAGTTATGAAGTGACGCTAGTGAGCTCTTCTTTTCTGCACAAATGGATGACAAATCTCTAAGCTTAGAAATATGAGTTGTATCCAAGCTATAATAGGTACTCATAAGTTGATTAGAAGATATGTTTAGAGCATTAATAAAAGTTTCTAAGTAAGAAAATCCACTGAGTATTGTAAACCTTTCTCTCAGCATTTTCTCACAAAATATGATCTCTAAACAAATACTGCATACTATTCATCAATCTGAATTATGCAATATATAATTGAAAAATTATTGACTTACCCATTTTAAAGGACTTTCACTTTCAGGTATTACCTGGTCTTGGGTTGAATTGTCAACTAGTAGTGGAGTAGAAACCTCCTTTGCCTTTGCAATAGGCCTTCATTCCATCATTGTCTTGCCATTACTCTGATGGCGAGATGGATGCAATTTCCAAAAATTGTCCACCCAGTGCCCATTCCCCTATAAATGAGCACAAAAATTCATCTTAATCTCCTTCTTCTGGGATGAGGAAGTCTTTCTACCATTTCTCGACTCTGAATGACAAGATTGGTCTTTCTAATTTGCCATGTTCCTGATGAACGGCGTCAACTTCTTCATCAATGTTCTTCTCTTCCAACATCTGGCCAGAGAATGATTATGCAATCCACAAAAAGTACATGGAAAGGAATTCCACATCTTCTAAAAATCATAACCATACTTCTTAAGATGAAAAAGTGGATCAGAAGTTTAATTGTGCTTATGATTATGGTAAGAAACTGGAGGTGGAATATCATTACCTCTTCACTGATTTCTCTTATCACATCCTCGCCTATGAAAACGAAGCACAAGTTTCCTTCTCATAATATTCTTACAGAAATAGTGGGGTATTCACTTTCTTTTCGCAAGCTTTTCTTCCATCGCATTCTTAGAGAATTATCCTATATCCATTCCTGCACTAGAAAACCCAAACTTACAAAATGAGGACGATCCTCGACTTGTATTGGGTTAGTAATGCCTTAGCCATTTTTACCAAGGCCTCTTCCATCAAATCCCATTTTAGATAATAATTTTAATCCAATGCCTCTAGTATGCTTTTCAAAACAACCAAAGACTTCAATATCTGAATCCAAACCTAAATGGGAGGAAGAAGAAGATTCCCGTGGTGAACAACTTACAATGCAATCATCTGCCATGGTATCTACATCTGAAGTTGAAGGTATTTCCTTATTTTGGTCACCACACTACAACCTTGCCAAGAATTCATCCTTTGTTTGTAGTTCGATTTCAAGCGAGCATTATCCTCTTCTAAGGAGTAATACATTGATCACAAGAGATAGTTCTCTTCCTAGATCTTGTGATTATAATATTCAACCTCATCAAGCTTTTGTTGTTTAGACATCTTTCCCATAGTGCACTTGTACCTTGTTCACACAAATTGAACCAAATATACCAATTCTTTTTAGGAGGGAAGTATGTAACACCTTTGACAAATTATTATATTTCTCTTTTGCATTACAAGTGTTGGCATGTGATTTTATTAAATGAGGTGTGTTCCCTTGATTGTTGAAGATCATGCTTGTTATGGATAAATCATTTCTACTCTTGGATTCATTAGACTGAAATGATATGGCTTGTAAGAATCCATTTTCACTTCTAATAGGTGAGTTGTAATCTAGTTTTGAGGGTTGCAAACTTATCTCTTTTAACTGACTCATCCTTGGATCAATTCCAGTGATCCAAGGAATGTTTTAAATCTCCTTACCAGATTGAATGGTAAATTGACATTCATAAGCTTGAGAGACATAGCGGACTGAACTTTTGTATGTTACAAATTCTTTGGTCTTGTAAGATCATGCCTTCATTTGGTTGTATGTTTGTGCTTGGATCTTTGGGATTGATCTCTTCAGGACATTTAACAACGTAAGTGGAACGAAGCCTACTTCACGACTATGAAGGGAATATAAATCCTAAACCTAAGGGATTATCCTAACGGTATTCTAAACTAGGTAAATGCACCTACTTCCTAGCTATGTCTACTTATTTAGGTTACAATCTAACCTAAGCTTCATATTCTATTTTGTTGGGATGGCATCCTAACCTAAGTTGATGTGCTAAATGGAATAAGGGAGAAATTACTAAGGTAATGCTAGGATATTTTTTTAACCTATTAACTAATACTAATTGGTTATGATTTTGATTAAACCTAAGGTTGGAACCTAAGTTGTGGAAATCTATACTAAACTATTGAAAGGAAACCTAGGGTCGCATGGTATTTATTTGATTTGATTTGCTTGAATAAATGGGAAGTACTGCCAATTTTGGCAAAGGCAAGTAAAATTAGTGCAAGCATATGTGGATTCTTTTCTAAAGTTGGAAATGCATGCTGAAGTGGAAATAGCATTCGCCAATTTTAGGAGGCGGTGGCAAGAAGAGATAGGAAGGAGATTGGGGAATAATGGCATTAATGAACCTCAAATTTTGTGTGCAAACTATTTTGGAAACAAGGAAGGCAGATTTGTTGGAGGTTGTTTGGTCTTGCATGCCTTGCGATTTTTTCTCTGCATGGAGCTATCTGGTTCTTTGAACCAGCAGTTTGACTTTTACTTTGTGGCTATTTTTGGTTTCTCTGGTCTATTTTCGATCCAAGGAAAGTATATGAGGCGTTGGAGAGAGAGATGTTTGGTTGTTGATCTTTTGTGGAGGATAAAAAGAGTTGGTAGCTCAGCTAGAAGTCTCCTTTGAATTTGCAGAAGAACTATCAGGCATGATAGGCTCTACCCATTAAGATTTCTTCTAAATGATTCATTAAAAAAATTCTGCTCTCATGAGATAAATGTTTGCATGTTTTGTCTGGTTATTTACTTTCTTGGTTGTATGAATCCTTGTGATTTTTGGATGTGAAACCATTACATGATAATGATAGTCTTTGGATGTTCTCTCTCTGCACAAGTTCAATGGTGATATACATGTGGAACTCGTATTCGAGGCTTGTGTGTTCTGAACTTGTATTCAAAGCATTGTGTTTGGTTCTGAATTCATATTCTAGGCTCTGTGTTTTGTCCAGAACTTGTATTCGAGGCTTGTGTCTACTTTAAACTAATTTTCATGGCTATGTGTCAATTTGAACTCATATTCAAGGCTTTTTGTTGCTTAGAACTTATATATGGGACTTTCTTCTCAAAAAATCTTGAGAGAATGGTTTTGATTTGAGTTGATCTGGTAATCTCTTTTGAGATCTTCTCCTTGATGCTTCTTGAGTTTGGAATGGTTGTGGTACTTCTGTCCCAGACTGTACCATTTTCTTTGAACTTGTAATGGTGTGTAAATATGGGAGGATATTCTTCTCTCCTCTGCTCTGTGAAACCCACGTCTGGTTTGAAAGTCTTGACTATTTTTTTAGAAGGAGGCTGGACCTTTTATGGAAATGTATCTGGTTCAATATTGTACTGTTACTTACTCCTTGGTTTGAATTAGAGCTCATTTGAAACAATCGATAATGGTTTTTGAAATTTATGGTAATGCAATGTGCATAATTCTTCTTGTGTTAGTTGATTGGAATGAATACATTCTCTGTCTCAATCTTTAAGTACTAGATGGAGCTGTGAAAGTCATTTTGTTGTGGTTTCTGTTTCAGTCAATTTCGAGGGTAAGGTTGAGATCTTTCTTGACTTAAACGTGTGTTGGGTTTTCATACTCTCTCTTCTTCAGATCCTTTTTAATTGATTTTTGGGTTTTTAAAAAGAAAGAAGAGTTGAATACTCTCGTATATTAAATCTTGTTGGAAGGATTTAATACCTCTAGTTTGGGATTGTTTCGTATAATTTGTTCTTATTTAGGATCACAAACTATATGTTCTTTTGTATGGAACTGTTTAAGTCCTTGTTGGGATTTTAGTTACTATTGAGTTCGTGGGGATTTTAGAAACTTTTCTTAGCTTAATTCTGGTGTCGGGTTTAGTATTCTCTTTTAGATTCATTGAATGAATTTATGGGTCTTTAAAAGGAGAAAGGAATAGATTTCTCTTGTGGACTGTATTTTGTTTTGTCCAGATTTATACTTCTGTCTTGGGACTGTAGTGTATACTTCTCTCTGTGGAATGAATTCGAACTTGTGTTAAACAACATCTATTAGATGAACTAGGTTAGTGTTGATATTGTTGCTCGATAAAGTTTGAATTCATAAGGGAAACTAGAAGTGTTTCTTTCTATAACTATTGTGTGTTTGATTTTGTGTTCTCTTTTGGGAACTAGCAAAAGAACTTTTGAGTTTGAAATAGAAATAGGAATTCATTTGGTAGTACAAAAGAAATGAATTTTTGGTTATATCTTTCTATTTGAGATGTTTTAACATTTGTAAAGATAATTTCATTTTGATCCAACATCTCTGTATCTCGACCCTCTTCTTGGCTGTAGAGTGATTACTCTTTTAGGCATGTTTGACTTCTTGGGTTTGGCTTATCTATCCTATTTGTCTTGTAGGATATAGTGGGAACTCACTCATCTGTGATAGAAACTTTCGTGTGAATTTTTTAATCTATTTTGTACTAAGTCAATTGTGGTATTGATGTGGAAAGTGAACAACTGAGTTTGTCCTGTTGAAGGGAAAATGTAATCATGTTAGACCGATTGCTTTGTTTGACTGAGTCATGCTCCATTTGGATTTTGTTATTGGAAGGACTCCTCTGTTAGCACTCTAGCATGTTATGAATCCTCCTTGGATTGACACGAGAAGAGATTAACCTTGTGTGAGTCTTGCTTTGATTTTTGGAACATATGGTTTCAGAACTTTGAATGATATCTTCTAATATATAGAAGTTAGTTAAGACTTGTAGGTAGACTGTTTTGATTCTCTATCCCTTCTCGATTGATTTGGGATTCTTGTTTTAGATGTTGTCTCTTTAATGTTGAATCCTTATATTGGTTTCCTTGAACTGAAGCAGTTATGTGGGTAATCAGTTGAGTACTTTTTGAACCTGTTTTTGTCTTTCAGATGATTAGTGAATGGTGGATAGTCTGTATTGATTCTTCTTCTTATTTATTTAAGTTGTAGGATGAATCATCATAATTATATACTATGCTAAAAGTAACTCTTTTTGTTACATAGTAAGATAAATTTTGTATTTCAATTTAGAATGAATTATGAAATAATTAGACGACAAGATCTTTTGTTAGTTTAAAAATTAATTGATTGGATCAATTAAACTATATGTTATAATGCAGATGTTGTTGATTATATTACACTCTTTTATTAAAATTTAATTCAGACTCATTATTGTATTTCTTTTCTTGTTTTTATTACTTATTCTTATTTGTATGATACTTATTAATTGTTTCATTAAAGTAGAGTTATTTTAATGGAACAATTAGTGGAATGCACTTTGTTTTAATGCTTAGTGCTTATCATGCTCAGTTCAATGAACTTGACTTGTGCTAGCAATTTTTGTAGATGGACTTCGTGAATCGATAAAAGAAGGAAAAAAATTTATGATCTATTCATTTATTTAAGTCTAGATATTTTGTAAAGAATTTTGATTCATTTTTGAGTTGTATTGAAAAAGAAAAGTGATGTTATTTTATGATCTTAATGTTGATCGACATGTAGTATACCTAAAATGCATAGTTTTGTAAATGTATATTTTATCATGATGAATTGAAAGGTTTGGAGGCTGACTCCAAATTGTGGTGTAAATTCTCTTATACTTTATATGAAGGAAATAGTAATGATATCTTGTCGATATTCTTTATATCTATTTGTGTACTTTTATTGTTATCGATTAATAAGTTGGATTAAGGGGATAGTACAATCTCCCTTACTTGTAGTGAAACTTACTAAGTTGTAAAATATGTCATTCTCTAACTAAACAACTATAGTTTAATAATGAAATATGTATTGGACATACAAATAAACTATATCATTAATAAATGATAAAAAGGTTATGTTAACCCTAACATCTAACCATCTAGAGGAAGACTCTTCCTCTCTAAAAAGAATGAAAAATAAATGGAATGGTGGTTATGATCTTTAATCTTTGTACTTCGTTTATAAAGAGTAAACACTAGCTAAACCTAGGTGGACGATACACCTTCTTTGACAGCTAGGTTGCATTAAAAATTAAACATTTGATGTTTACTACCCTGTTTTGGGATAACTCTAGTTGTGATGAGCTATTGAACATAAATGCAAGCATGAGTTAATGAAGTTATTAATATCAAATCAGATTAATTATGGATAAAGAACTTAATGAATGTTGGAATTAGGGTTAGGCATGGTTGCTGCAATCTGAATCTTAATCCAATTTAATTAAGAATAAATGACCACTAAGGGGTATGTACATCATGATGAATCAGTTCTAACGTATGTTGGCACATGCCAACTGCAGGACTATACCTTTGAGAAGTCTAAGGACTTCTCGAGGATACAGTGTTGCAATTGACATGTGGCAACACCCTTCCATAATTGTTCATCTAAATCTACACACATCTGGACTTGAACTTAGTTTCTCTCTAGGTCAAGTTAGTAGCATGTTTAGAATAGGGAGTAGCTTTCTATGACTCAGGGTACCTTGGCACATTCGGTCAACTTAGGTCGGTCGAGTATGCCCATATACCCTAAGTCATCGTGAGTGTCTTCCTATAACAAATTATGTTGCTAACCTGGGCTAGGGTCAAACCTTGGGCAAGTGGACTGATAGTAGTCAGTAAAGACCATTCTAGATAATAGTAGAGTGAGGTGAAGGATGTATTCCAAATTGACAAGTATGCCATCTAGGAATAGTAACATGAATAGTATGTTGAAAATATTTGGCCAAAGTATCCCAAGTTGTTAGTTGTGTTGTCCTATGTCAACTAGTTTAAAGAAACATGATTTTATATGAATATTGGTAACAAATATTCATATAGGCTCTTTAAAGCGATCACTCAAGACTGGAATAGGGTAGGAAAACCAAGTATATGTAGTATGCATAAAGTATTCTATACTTTAAGACAAACATGAGAGATCGTTTGGTAGCCGACTCATGGAATGAGAGATCGATAACTTATCGAGTCATTACAGGGCACGTATATGGTTATCTGTTTAGATTGATTGGCATGGAATGTGTGTTCTAAATGATTTTTATTTAGAACAGAGAACATTGTGTAAAAAAATTCCCTTGTTTCTAAAGTCTTAACATGGGAATGTTACAACTTGGTATTAGAGCGAAGGTTGCGGCTCTTAGACCTATTGTGTCCATAATCTGATGAAACTTAAATTTTATTGTTAATGAAAAATGGTTAGGCAAAAGAGGAAATGTTGCAAATAATCCTCCACCTAAGGAAGGAGCAAAGAACTACCCGAAAACTTGATGAGATCCTTGCTACCTTGTTAGACACAAGGAGACTATTTGGCTGTACTTGAACAACAAGTAATGGGAAATGAGTAGGAAGAAGATGTTGGTAATAATAATCAGCCACCTCCCGAGGACAACGCTAATTTAGGTGTTGATAATAACAATGTGAACATACCTAATCAGCCTGAGAACAAAAAGGCTAGGCTAGTAGCTAAACTCACTAATGATATAAAAAGGATAAGTCCACCCAAGTTTGATGGCACCACATTAGGAGATGGAGCTGAGAATTGGCTTAGCAACATTGAGAAGTACTTTGTAATAAGGAATTTATCAGAAAGAAACAAAGGTGATATGGGGAGCATATCAACTTTCCCATGAGGCATCTTCATAGTGGGACAGCCGTAAGGCTGAGTTGAATATTGATGAAACTAATATCACATGGGATCAATTTAAAGGTTACTTTAGGCAACGTTGGCTGCCACAACTTTATTATGATCAGAAAATGACTGAATTCCAAAACTTAGCTCAAGGAAAGCTAATCAGAATCGAGTATTAGAATTGGTTTACTAAACTCCTTAATTATGTACCTCGATCAATCGATCGGCGAGAAGTTTAGGATACATAAATTCATCATAGGATTAAATCCCATTATAGGAGGAGAGGTGGATGTTCACATCCCAACCACGATGGAAGGGGTTGTTGAAAAAGCCATAAGGCAGGAACAAAAATTGAAGGCAATTTCTGCTCATAAGGAGGAAGTAAGGAAGAAAGTCCCCAACTCCTCTTCATCATCTCTTGCACCTAAGAAAGGACCATGGAAGAAATTTGGAATGAAAAGTAATTTTTTTGCTGATAATAATAAGAAAGCAGCAACAAATAAGTCTTTGGTAATGCATGGAACAACTTTTTCAAGAATAATAATAATAGACATAAGTCCTATGGAGGTCAGAATGATAATTCTAGGGCTGGAAATAAATCCGAGCCTAGAAAGGGACTTGTAGGAGGCTGTTATAACTGTGGCAAAGATCATTACGCAAATCAATGTCCTTTGAAAAAGGATGATTGTAATCAATAACATAAGATACACGCCGCAAAGATGCCGACAAGAAAGTTGAAAAACAGGCACGCCCATAGAGGTTTCGGTAAGTTATTTGGCATACCTATAACTATTCTTTTTTATACCGGAGCTATTGAATGTTTTATTTCTAGTAAATTAGCATCAAAACTAAAAATAAAAGCTGGAAACATGGATAAAACATGGACTGTACATTATGGAAACAATGTTGTTCATATAGTTAGTATGTGTCTTTTTGGAGCAGTCCTTGACTTACCTAGTTTTTCTACTGAAGTTGATCTTTATGTTGCACCTTTGGGTTCTTACGATTTAATCATAGGTGTTAATTGGTTAGCTGAACATAAGGCAAAAGTGGATTGTTTTGAAAAATATATTAGTTGTTTAGATGATCTGCAGAAAATAACAGAGATTCAAGGTGTGAAATGTGAGATTTATGTTAGGAAACTGTCAGCTATGCAACTTTAAAAGGCCAAAAATAAAGGTTGTACCTTATATGCAGTAAAGATTACAGAAATAGCTGAAGAGAACAACAATGTCATGGAACAATATCCGTTGTTACGAAACTTTAGTGACGTTTTTCTGGAAGAGTTACCAGGTCTTCCACCCAAAAGGGAATTTGAATTCACAATCGAAATCAAGCCTGGAACCGAGCCTATTTCTAAGGCACCATATCGTTTGACTACCATAGAATTAGTAGAGCTTAAGGCTCAATTGCAAGAACTTTTGTGTAAAGGATTGATTAGACTGAGTGTTTCACCTTAGGAAGCACTAGTAATTTTTGTGAAAAAGAAGGATGGAACACTTAGATTGTGCATTGATTAGAGAATGCTAAACAAAGAAACAATCAAGAATAGATACCCACTCCCTAGAATTAATGATCTATTTGATCGGATGCGTAGATCATCGATATATGCTAAGATATATCTTTGATCTCGTATATCATCAATTATGGATTAAGGACAAGGAAATTCATAAAATAGCTTTCATAACAAGGTATGGACATTATGAGTTCACGGTTTTACCTTTTGGATTAACAAATGCACCTGCAACTTTTATGAATTTAATGAATAATATATTTCAAGAATACTTGGACAAATTTGTGTGTGTATTCTTGGACGACATTCTCATATATTCTAAAAGTATAGAGAAACACCATGAGCATTTGAAGATAGTTTTGGAAATTTCGAGAAAGAGACGGTTATATGGTAAGCTATCTAAATGTTCTTTTTAGAACACGTATGCACTATTTGGGACATGTAATAAGTAAGAATGGAATTGTTGTAGATCCTTCTAAAATTGTAGCTATAACTGAGTGGCTTGCACCAAAGAATGTACATGAAGTTAGAAGCTTCATGGGGCTTGTTGGTTACTACAGAAAATTTGTAAAATATTTTTCTAAAGTGGTTGCACCAATAAATTCATTACAAAAAAAGGATAAGAATTTTTTTTGGAATGAGAAATGTGAATTTGCATTTAGAACTTTGAAGGAACAATTAACTTTGGTACCTATTCTAGTTGTACTGATCCTAATAGAGATTTTACTTGTTGTAACAGATGCATCTAGGGAAGGTATATGAGGTATTTTATTTCAAAATGATCATGTCATAGCTTACGAAAGTACAAAACTAATGTTACATGAGTTGAATTATGCTCTACATGATTTAGAGCTTTTTGCCATTATTCATGCACTACAAGTTTGGAGGCATTACCTACTTGGTAAACCTTTTGAATTGAAAACTGATCATCTTGGGCTTAAGTATATTTTCACTCAGCCAAATCTAAATGCAAGACAACAAAGATGGTTAGATTTTTGTCTCAATATGATTTTGACATCAATTACATTAAAGGTAAGGAAAATAGAGTGGCTGACGCTCTAATTCGTAGGAAGCACATTTCTTCTCTTATAACATTGAGAACTCAGTTTAAGGATGAAGTAAAAAGTGTTATGGAATCTGATTCTTACTTTCAACAAGTAAAAATAGTGCTTGTTGCAGATCCAAATGATGTGAGGTATAAAGGTTTTCACTTTGACAACGAAGGAATCTTAAGATTTGAAAACAACATATGCATACCTTCCTAAATTATTTAAGAAATAAATTGTTAGCAATTTCACAATTCACCTTTTTCTAGACACCCTGGTATTACAAAGATGCTTGCTGATATAAGACAACAATATTTTTGGAAGGGGATGAAAAAGGATGTTATTGATTTTGTGACACATTGCTTAGAATGTCAACGTGTTAAAGCTGAACATATGCACCCACCGGTTTATTGTATCCTCATAGCATACCCTAAAGTACAAATGGAAAGTAATAAGCATGGATTTTGTACAAGGGTTTCCTATGTCAAGAAATAAACATGATGTTATTTTGGTAGTTGTTGATAAACTAACAAAGGTAGCACATTTTATTGTTGGTAATCTGAAGGATGATTCTCCTGTTTTGGAAAAGAGGTTTGTACATGAAATTTTCAGATTACATGGAGTACCTGAATTAATCATATCTGATAGAGATCCTAGAATGACTTCAAGGTTTTGGAAAACACTTAATGCAGCTCTAGGAACTAAGCTGAATTTCAGTTCTGCGTATCATCTAGAAATGGATGGACAGACTAAAAGAGTTAATCAAGTTTTAGAGGATATGTTACGAATGTATTGTATGGATCAGCAGTATAAGTGGGAAGAGTACCTTCCACTAGTTGAGTTTTCTTATAATAACACATATCATGCCTCTCTTAAGATGGCACCTTTTGAAGCACTATACGGAAGAAAATGTAAAACCCTCGTTAGTTGGGACAACATTGAGGATAGAGAGGTAATTGGACCTGAAATCCTTACGAAATGGAATAGCAAGTTAAAATGATTCATGAACGCTTGAAAGAAGCAGTAGATAGGAAAAAGAGTTATGTTGATTTAAAGCGGGTTGATAGGAAATTTGAACTTGGTGAGAAGGTCTTTCTTTGGGTTAAACCGAAAAAGAGCTCTATAACTTTTGGCAAGGCTACCAAGTTATCACCTCATTACGTGGGACCTTTTGAAATAGTTGAAGTAATCAACCCTATAGCTTACCGTTTAGCATTACCTCCTGCTTTGTCACGAATGCATGATGTTTTCCATATTTCTTTTCTTAAGAAATACGTTTTAGATTTATCACATGTGTTAAATTGGAATTCCTTGCAGGTCCAAGACCCAGGAATAATTGTGGTTAAACCCATATGAGTGTTGGAAAATTGCCAGTTGCATTTAAGAAATCATGAAATAAGTCAATGTAAGGTCCAATGGGACCAGTTTAATGAAGAAAGTGCAACTGGGAAAATCTGGAAGATATGAAAACTACTTTTCCATATTTATTTGAACAGAATTGACTATGATGACTGATAAAATTTGTGATTTTATCTTTATATGTCAATAATTCTGCCATTTTTGGGCAAATAACTATTTATTTTTAAATAAGCAACTATGTGAATGCTGACTACGAAACTTTAAATTATGATATTCTTGCAAACATATGTTAAGAAAGTGAATAAATTGATTATCCTTAATGCAATGGTCAAAATAAGACAATCATCGGGATAATGATTCTGTTTCAGAGGGGAGTATGTAACACCTTTGACAAACTGTTATATTTCTCTTTTCCATTACAAGCATTGGAATGTGATTTTATTGAATGAGGTGTGTTCCCTTGATTGTTGAAGATCATGTTTGTTATGGATAAATCATTTCTCTTGGATTCACTAGACTGAAATGATATGATTTGCAAGAATCCATTTTCACTTCTGATAGGTGAGTTGCAATCTGGTTTTGAGGGTTGCAAACTTATCTCTTTTAATTGACTCATCCTTGGATCAATTCCAGTGATCCAAGGAATGTTTTAAATCTCCTTACCAGACTGAATGGTAAATTGACATTCATAAGCTTGAGAGACATAGCGGACTTGAACTTTTGTATGTTACAAATTATTTGGTCTTGTAAGATCATGCCTGCATTCAGTTGTATGTTTGTGCTTGGATCTTTGGGATTGATCTCTTTAGGACATTTAACAATGTAAGCGAATGAAGCCTACTTCACGACTATGAAGGGAATCTAAATCCTAAACCTAAGGGATTATCCTAACGGTATTCTAAACTAGGTAAATGCACCTACTTCCTAGCTATGTCTACTTATTCGGGTTGCAATCTAACCTAAGCTTCATATTCTATTTTTTTGGGATGGCATCCTAACCTAAGTTGATGTGCTAAATGGAATAAGGGAGAAATTACTAAGGTAATGCTAGGCTATTTTTAACCTATTACCTAATACTAATTGGTTATGATTTTGATTAAACCTAAAGGTTGTAACCTAAGTTCTGGAAATCTATACTAAACTATTGAAAGGGAACATAGGGTCACACGTCATTTTGGCGACGGTTCCAATGGCATTTATTTGATTTGATTTTCTTGAATAAATGGGAAGTATTGCTAGTTTTGGCAAAGGCAAGTAAACTTAGTGGAAGCATACATGGAGTCTTCACTAAAGTTGGAAATGCATGCTAAAGTTGAAATAGCATTCGCCAGTTTTAGGAGGCGGTGGCAAGGAGAGATAGGCGGGAGATTGGGGAGTAATGACATTAATGAACCTCGAATTTTGTGTGCAAACCGTCTTGGAAACAAGGAAGGCGGATTTTTTGAGGTTGTTTGGTCTTGCATGCCTTGCGATTTTTTCTCTGCATAGAGCTATTTGGTTCTTCAACTAGTAGTTTTACTTTTAATTTGTGGCTATTTTTGGTTTCTCTGGTCTATTTTCGATCCAAGGAAAGTATATGAGGCATTAGAGAGAAAGATGTTTGGTTTTTGATCTTTTGTGGAGGAGAAAAAGAGTTGGTAGCTCGGTTGGAAGTCTCCTTCGAATTGGCAAAAGCACTATCAGGCATGATAGGCTCTACCCATTAAGATTTATTGCTTTCTTCTAAATGATTCATTAAAACAATTTTTCTCTCATGAGATAAATTTTACATGTTTTGTCCGGTTATATGAATCCTGTGATTTTTGAATGTGAAACCATTGCATGATAATGATAGTCTTTGGATGCTCTCTCACACAAGTTCAAGGGTTATATGCATGTGGAACTCATATTCAAGGCTTGTGTGTTCTAAACTTCTATTCAAAGCATTTTGTTTTTGTTAGTGCAGATTCACAGCACCCCTGGATGTTTATCAGATTTCTAGTTTGATATTTGGACATCCAGTGTGAATGCACAACATTGAATCTTTTCCCCAAGTGTGGGACTTGCAAAAATGGGAAAAGAATCCCCAGATTAGAGGTTGGTTCCTCAAATCCTCTAATCAGATGTATGACTTGAAAATTGCATAGGTTTAAACTCAAAATCCTACTCTAAATTCCAAGGGGACAAAGATAGAGAATGCAAAAGAAATAAAACTAATACTAACAAGGTGATACACCAAAGGAGTGGTGAAAATTTTACTTTTGCAAATTGATACAGATCAATGAAATGCAATAAGAAATCATGCACAAACTACTAAATTGTAATGAAAGATCAGAAATGAAGCAAACAACACAAACATAGGACTGAAACTCATTCACAGAGCTTGTATTGTTAGTTCCAATATTGAAAATAAATGTATTACAATAGCAGAAAGGCATCAAACATAATTTAGTCCTGGAAGAGGTCTCATAATCCACAAAATCACTTTTTTAGGTGAAAGAGGGAGCCTGCAAAACATAAAAATGTCCAACCCTTTACAAAAGAGCCAAATCTAGCTTTTAACAATGAAAATTCGAGCTCAAAAAGGAGAAACGTAGGAAAATGTGAGTGGATGCTTCAACCACCAACCAAATTGCATTAAAATAGCATGGGTTCCCCTGCCAGACCATTCCCCAACGTTTTTGACCATGCTGGGAGAGAATGCGAGCCATACTTCATTAAAAATGGTGGTTGAAATGTCAGTTCTGTTCTTTTCTCCATGCCAGAGGTGTTTTCCATTTTTCTCTCTCCAAAATCCACCAAAACACAAAATTGATCCCTCCATCATGTAGATAATTTCACCAGCTTTCCAACACCACCAAGAACGTGAAAATCGAGCCTGGATCAAAAGTTATGCCCTTCTGAAGATTTAGGGCAAAACTAGGGCAAATTTGAACTGGTGGGCTGAAAATTCGAAAATTTCCCTCTTTTTGGCCTTGGGAAAATTTCCCCAAAAAAATCTACCACACGAAGCTCTGAGGACATGTGGCATGTTTTGATTAGTCATGGGAGTGCACTTCTAAATTTTTTTTTTGACTGTGTCCATTCCCCGAATGGGACACGTGGCGCCACGGCATTAAGCGCGCTTTGGCACGACAAGTTCTTCTCCTCCGCAGGCCTGCCTTAACATTTTTTTCCGACCCCCCTAGACACATGGAAACCGTTGATTGGCATGGGCCTACACGGTTGGGCCCTCATTTCAATATTTTCCATCACTAATCCTTGAAAAAAAATTCCGTTTCCTTCCGCCGAGCCAAACCTCGACACTCCTGAGGACACGTGGCCTCCTCCCATTGGCTGGTGGGCCTTCGGGCCAAAAATTTTCTTTTTGCACCCCACCAATTTTTGATGAAAATTTTCTAAGTTGCCTCCGCCCCGCCGTTCCGATGCCACGTGGCACATCTTGATTGGCCGCGGGACTCTCATGGGAAAATTTCCCCAAAAATCTCCGTCGGGCCATAACTTGAAAAATACAAGGAGTTAGGAGGAAAAATTTACCATTCTGGAAAGATGAGAAGATTCTCTATCCAATGAAACCATTTCCAGAATATTTTGAGTGCCTAAAAATTAAAAAAATTCAACTGAGGCACAAGGGAGGGAGGAATGAAGGGAGTTAGCCAAAAAATAAGCAAGGGGCTTATTTTGGATAACAGCTTGGTTCGAATCCATATTCTAGGCTCTGTGTTTTGTCCGGAACTCATATTCGAGGCTTGTGTCTACTTTGAACTTGTTTTTGTGGCTATGTGTTAATCTAAACTTGTATTCAAAGCTTTGTGTTGCTTATAAATTATATATGGGACTGTCTTCTCAAAAAGCTTGAGAGAATGGTTTTTGATTTGCGTTGATCTGGTAATATCTTTTGAGATCTTCTCCTTGATGCTTCTTGATTTTGGAATGGTTGTGGTACATCTGTCTCAGAATGTACCATTTTATTTGAACTTGTAATGGTGTGTAAATATGGGAGGATATTCTTCTTTCCTCTGCTCTATGAAACCCAAGTCTGGTTCGAAAGTCTTGACTATTTTGTTAGAAGGAGGCTGGACCTTTTATGGAAATGTATCTGGTTCAATACTATAATATTACTTACTCTTTGGTTTGAATTAGAGCTCATTTGAAACAATCGATAATGGTTTTGAAGTTTATGGAAATGCAGTGTGCATACTTCTTCTTGTGTTAGTTGATTGGAATGAATACATTCTTTGTCTCAATCTTTATGTACTAGATGGAGCTATGAAAGTCATTTTGTTGTGATTTTTGTTTCAATCAATTTTGAGGGTAAGTTGAGACCTTGCTTGACTTAAACATGTGTTGGGTTTTCATACTCTCTTCTTCGATCCTTTTTAATTGATTTTTGGGTTTTTAAAAGAAAGAAGAGTTGAATACTCTCGTATACTAAATCTTGTTGGAAGGATTTAATACCTCTGGTTCGGGATTGTTTCGTATAATTTGTTCTTATTTAGGATCACGAACTATATGTTCTTTTGTATGGAATTTTTAAGTCCTTTTTGTTGGGATTTCAGTTACTATTGAGTTCCAGGGGATTTTAGAAACTTTTCTTAGCTTAATTCAGGTGTCGGGTTTAGTATTCTCTTTTAGATTCATTGAATGAATTTCTGGGTTTTTAAAAGGAGAAAGGAATAGATTTCTCTTGTGGAACATACTTTGTTTTGTCCAGATTTATACTTCTGTCTTGGGACTGTAGTGTATACTTCTCTCTATGGAATGAATTTGAAACTTGTGTTAAAAAACGTGGAATCAATTAGATGAACCAGGTTAGTGTTGATATTGTTGCTTGATAAATTTTGAATTCATAAGGGAAACTAGAAGTGTTGCTTTCTATAAACTGTGTGTTTGATTTTGTGTTCTCTTTTGGGAACTAGCAAAAGAACTTTTGAGTTTGAAATAGAAATAGGAATTCATTTGATAGTACAAAAGAAATGAATTCTTGATTGGATCTTTTCTATTTGAGATCCTTTAACTTTTGTAAAGATAAGTTCATTTGATCGAACTTCTCTGTAGCTCGACTCTCTTCTTGGCTATAGAGTGATTACTCTCTTAGGCCTGTTTGACTTCTTGGGTTCAGATTTTCTATCCTTTCTGTCTTGTAGGAAATAGTGGGAACTCACTCTTCTATAACAGGAAAAATTTCTTGTGAATTTTTTAGTCTATTTTGTACTAAGTCAATTGTGGTATTGATGTGGAAAGTGAACAATTGAGTTTGTCTGTTAAAGAAAAAAAATGTAATCATGTTAGACCGATTGCTTTGTTTGACTGAGTCATGCTCCATTTAGATTGTTTTATTGGAAGGACTCCTCTGTTAGCACTCTAGCATGTTATGAATCCTCCTTGGATGGACACGAGAATAGATTAACCTTATGTGAGTCTTGCTTTAATTTTTGGAACGTATGGTTTCAGATATTTTGAATGATATCTTCTAATATGTAGAAGTTAGTTAAGACTTACAGGTAGACTGTTTTTATTCTCTATCCCTTCTCGGATTGATTTGGGATTCTTGTTTTAGATGTTGTCTCTTTAATGTTGAATCCTTATATTGGTTTCCTTGAACTGAAGCAGTTATGTGGGTAATCAGTTGAGTACTTTATGAACCTGTTTTTGTCTTTCAGATGATTAATGAATGGTGGATAGTATGTATTGACTCTTCTTCTTATTTATTTAAGTTATAGGATGAATCATCATAATTATATACTATGCTGAAAGTAACTCTTTTATTTACATAGTAAGATAAATTTTGTATTTAAATTAATAATGAATTATTAAATAATTAGATGACAAGATCTGTTGTTAGTTTAAAAATTAATTGATTGGATCAATTAAACTATATGTTATAATGCATATGTTGTTGATTATATTACACTCTTTAATTAAAAGTGAATTCAGACTCATTATTGTATTTCTTTTCTAGTTGTTATTACTTATGCTTATTTGTATGATACTTATTAATTGTTTCATTAAAGCAGAGTTGTTTTAATGGAACAATTAGTGGAATGCACTTCGTTTTAATGATTAGTGCTTATCATGCTCAGTTCAATGAACTAACTCGTGCTAGCAATTTTTGCAGATGGACTTCATAAGCGATAAAAGAAGGAAAAAGCTTTTATGATGTATTGGCTGATTTAAGTCTGGATCTTTTGTAAAGAATTTTGATTCATTTTGGAGTTGTATTGAAAAAGAAAAGTGATGTTCTTTTATGATCTTAATGCTGATCGACATGTGGTATACCTAAAATGCATAGATTTGTAAATGTATATTTTATCATGATGAATTGAACGGTTTGGAGACTGAATCTAAATTGTGGTGTAAATTCTCTTGTACTTTATATGAAGGAAATAGTAATGATATCTTGTCAATATTCTTTATATCTATTTGTGTAATTTTACTATTATCAATTAATAAAGTGTATTAAGGGGATAATACAATCTCCCTTACTTTGTAGTGAAACTTACTAAGTTGCAAAAGATGTCTTTCTCTAACTAAACAACTATAGTTTAATAATGAAATATGTATTGGACATACAAATAAACTATACGAGTAATGAATGATAAAAAAGTTATGTTAACCCTAACATCTAACCATGTAGAGGAAGAATCTTCCTCTCTCAAAAGAATGAAAAATAAATGGAATGGTGGTTATGATCTTTAATCTTTGTACTTCATTTATAAAGAGTAAACACTAGCTGAACCTAGGTGGATGATACACCTTCTTTGGATAGCTAGGTTGCATTAAAAATTAAACGTTTGATGTTTGCTACCCTGTTTTGGGATAACTACTTGTTATGACAAGCTATTAAACATAAATGCAAACATGAGTTAATGAAGTTCTTAATATCAAATCAGATTAATTATGGATAAAGAACTTAATGAATGTTGGAATTAGGGTTAGGCATGGTTGTTGCAATCTGAATCTTAATCCAATTTAATTAAGAATAAATGACCACTAAGGGGTATGTACATCGTGATGAATCAGTTCTAACGGATGTTGGCACACGCCAACTATAGGACTATACCTTTGAGAAGTCTAAGGACTTCTCGAGGATACAATGTTGCAATTGACATGTGGCAACACCCTTCCGTATTTGTTCATCTAGATCTACACACATCTGGACTTGAACTTAGTTTCTCTCTAGGTCAAGTTAGTAGCATGTTTAGAATAGGGAGTAGCTTTCTATGACTCAGGGTACCTTGGCACATTCGGTCGACTTAGTTCATCGAGTATGCCCATATACCCTAAGTCATCGTGAGTGTCTTCCTATAACAAATTATGTTGCTAACTTGGGCTAGGGTCAAACCTTGGGCAAGTGGACTGACAAAGAAGTTAGTAAAGACCATTCTAGATAATAGTAGAGTGAGGTGAAGGATGTATTCCAAATTGACAAGTATGTCGTCTAGGAATAGTAACATGAATAGTATGTTGAAAATATTTGGCCAAAGTATCGTAAGTTGTTAGTTGTGTTGTCCTATGTCACCTAGTTTAAAGAAACATGATGTTAGATGAATATTGGTAACAAATATTCAAATAGGTTCTTTAAACAGATCACTCAATACCTAGAATAGGGTAGGAAAACCAAGTATACGTAGTATACATAAATTATTCTATACTTTAAGACAAACATGAGAGATCGGTTGGTAACCGAGTCATGGAATGAGAGATCAGTAACTTACCAAGTCATTACATCTGTATATGGTTATCTATTATGAGATTGATTGGCATGGAATGTGTGTTCTAAATGATGCTTTATTTAGAATAGAGAACATTGTGTTAAAAAAAAATTCCCTTGTTTCTAAAGTCTTAAAATGGGAATGTTACAAAATATGATCTCTAAACAAATATCGCATACTATTCATCAATCTGAATTATGCAATATATAATTAAGAAATTATTGACTTACCCATTTTAAAGGACTTTCACTTTCATGTATTACCTGGTCCTGGTTGAATCGTCAACTCGCTAGTGGAGTAGAAACCTCCTTTGCCTTTGCAATAGGCCTCCATTTCATCATTGTCTTACCATTACTCGATGGCGAGATGGACGCAATTTCATGCAATTTTCCACCGGTGCCCATTCCCCTAGAAATAAGCACAAAAATTCATCTTAATCTCCTTCTTCTAGGATGAGGAACTCTTTCTACCATTTCTCGACTCTACGAATGATGAGATTGGTCTTTCGATTTTCCGTGTTCTTGATAAATGTCGCCAACTTCTTCATTAATTTCCTTCTTTTCCAACATCCGGCCACGCAATGATTATGCAATCCACAAAAGTACATGGAAAGGAATTCCACATCTTCTTAAAATCATAACCATACTTCTTAAGCTAAAAAAGTGGATCAAAATTTTTATTATGCTTATGATTATGGTTAGAAACCGAGATGGAATCTCATTACCTCTTCATTGATTTCTCTTACCACATCCCGCTGGGACGACGACGAAGCACAAGTTTCCTGCTTAGAATCTTCTTGCAGAAATAGTGGGGTATTCATTTTATTTTTGCAAGCTTGTCTTCCATTAGCATTCTTGGAGCATTCTCCAATATCCATTCCCACACTAGGAAAACCCAAACCTGCAAAACGAGGACGATCCTCGACCTGTATTGGGTTAGTAATACCTTAGCCATTTTTACAAAGGCCTCTTCCATCAAATCCCATTTTAGATAATAATTTGGATCCAATGCCTCTAGTATGCTTTTCAAACAAACCAAAGACTTAAATACCTAAATCGAAACTGAATGGGAGGAAGAAGAAGATTCCCATGGTGAACAAATCATAGTGCAATCATCTATCATGGTCTCTACATCTGAAGTTGAATGTATTTCCTTATTCTGGTTACCACACTGCAACCTTGCCAAGATCTTGTCCTTAGTTTGTAGTTCTTATTTCAAGCGAGCATTCTCCTCTTCTAAGGATTAATACATTGATCATAGGAGAGAGTTCTCTTCTTGATCTCGGTGATTATAATCTTCAACCTCATCAAGCTTCACCTATTTAGACATCTTCCCCATAGTGCACTTGTACCCTGTTCACAAAAATTGAACCAAATGCACCAATCTGAAGCAATCACTCTGTTAATCAGATTTACTAAAGAAAATATGGAGCTAAAAACCATCTCGATACCAAACTTGATCCAAAAATAGACTAGAAATTTTTATCTACTCGATCTTAAAACCCTTGTAGGCTTATCAAATTTTTGTTTAATTTTTACCCCATTAAAATCAACTTAAAATAATGCAATAAGTATGACACTTTGCAAAAAGGTTGATTACAGAGTTCAGAAATTGCCTACGTCTTCAGGTTCTTTCAAACCACTCCACTAGTCAAAACTTATAAGTTACAATAGTACTTTTATAAGAAAACTAATGGAAACTATTAAGAACTTTATTAGAGGAATATCCAAACCTTCGATGACAAGGATGAAAGATAGGACCCAAATTTAACCTTCTTGGCGTATTCAAGAAGCTCACGTGGCACCAGCGCCATTGTTCGAATCCTCTAGATCTCGATTAGCCTTCCGGACCCATCATAACACCCTATGGCACTCTGGTCAAAACACCGAAGCTTCACAATTATTTAGTGTGGTGCTATGGGCCGAAAAAGTAGTAGTAAAACTCCTAGTCACATTAATTCCTATTTAAATAAATAGGTCTTATCAAAAAATAACTCTCCTCTTGCTTGCTTGGTCTTCCTCGAGCTCTTTCTTTGAGCTTCCAAGTTGTGTGTGTGTTTTATAATGTAACGGGTCCCCTATTTATATTAAAATAGGCCCCTAAAATAATGCTAAATTATTTATCCTTAGGCTATTATAAGCCTTAAACCGTAGCATGTAAAATGGGATAAAATCCCATATTGGGCAGCATTTTTAAGTGACTTAAATCGACATTTGGTGGAGGGAGACCATAATTAGGCTTTATTAAAGCCTTTTCCATGCATGTATAGTGGTCATGGGACCACTTGAGGCTTACCACCCCCTCCTCCTTCTCATGTGGAAACTTCCACGCATGGCTTGGTTTGCCCCCACCACGTGGACTTTGGCTTATCATTGGGAGTTGGCGGATTACATATTGGCCGCTATGTTTAATTCACCCATTGTGTGGGCCAAGCGGTTAGCAATTTGAACATGCCACTACATGGCGAGTTGGAGGTTAAATGGGTTAATATAGACCCCATGCAATATAGATGGTCCCGATCAATGTGGATAGCTCGCCGAGCTAAAATGTAACTCGGTCCTTACATGACTCGGCTAATAGCTCGATGTCGATCCTTGGTAGGAAAATCAATCGTATTCGATTCATGGTGGCAAGCCACATGGTGGCTTGTGGACCCACCACGTCAGTGATAACAAATTAGTCCACACGGCGGCGGGCTCCCCTCTCGTTAAAAAAGTTGAGCCTCTTGCTCCCATGAGCTATATCATTTTACGACCATTGAAGACCGGCGGTTAAAACCTCTCTGATTTTTTCCAACACCCTTTTTCCACGTGTCGTAGTGCGATTGGTCCAATATTGACTTGTTGACCATAGTTGACTTTCTCGTTGACTAAACTTTGACCGGACATAACTAGAGCTCCCAATGTCTATTTTTCACGTTCTCATAGTCGTCGGAAATATCTCAAAAATATATTCTACATTGACATAATTTAGGGATGTTTAGGGAAATTTTGATATCAAAAATGATCCCCTGATCAAACCTCCCCAATGAGAAAGGCTTTTTGTCCCAAAAAGCTTATATTGGAACATTTTTCCATCCTGTCCTGAATCTGGAAACTCTGTTACCAACTCGGAAGTGTTGTTGTAGTAGACCCTTTGATCTCTTCTCCTACAACCTCCTCACTTCAACAACTTTTTTCTAATCTTGGGACCTATGGGTTATGAGCCCACAATGCTTCTGTTGCGCCACTCTGATATCTGAAGAAGACCTCCACGCCTCCATTGTGCGGTGCTAGGGTTTCAAATATCTAACAACAAGGATCTTATTTTACTCTATAACATAGCTCCTGGCTTCGAGTTGATTCAAGAGAATCCAATCTAGTTTGAAGAAACTCTATGTTACTTAGAGCTATGATTGATTCAATGTCGATGATGGACAATGACTTGTCCCTTTTTAGACCTCAACGCCTCTGCTACATGATGTTAAGTCTCTTACATGACCTCAATGCCTCTAGTGTGTAGTGTTGAGTCTCTTACAGCACCTCACTTTGCCTCCGTTGTGCGTGCTAAAGTCTCATGCAAACCTCAATTCCTCCACCGTGTAGTGCTAAGTCTCTTGCAGACCTCGGTGCCTCTTTTGTGCGATGCTAAGTCTCTTGTAGACCTCAAAACCTTTGTTATGTAGTGTTAAGTCTCTTGCAACTTCAAGACCTCCACCGTGTTGTGCTAAGTCTCTTGCAAACCTCAACACCTCCGTTGTGTAGTGCTGAGTCTCTTGCATACCTCAATGCCTCCGTTGTGCTAAGTCTGATGATCAGCTACCATTTGAATGTTTGGTCGCAATGCCTTGACTCCAAATAATGTTTTGATCTAATCTTTTTAGAGATTATTTTTTTGAAAAACAATATCGGTATCATTCTACTAGATACACATGATGGCCTCTTCCCGAAACAAAGTTCTAACCCAATATCAATGCCAACAGTGATTCAGCTACCATTTTGCTTGCCACGATCACAATGCCTCTACACAAAATGAAGTTCTAAGTTGATATCTCACAAGCTCAAAATGGTGACTCCAACGCCGCTAAATGGTAAATGCCTCTACATGGTACAAATCCTTTTGTTGACGATGACTATCAAGTACCACTTTGTTGCACTGTCAATGCCTCTACAAAAATTAAGTTCGACTCGATGTCGATGCCAACGGTGTTTAGCTGCCATTCTTTTGCACAGTCAAATTCCTCTACACGAGAATGAAGTTCTGAGATGATGCTAGTGAGCTCTTGTTGTTTGCACAAATGGCTGACAAATCTCTAAGCTTATAAATATGAGTTAAATCATGTATCCAAGCTGTAACAGTACTCACAATCTGATTAGGAGATATGTTTGGAGCATTAATTAATTTTTTAAGTAAGAAAATCCACAGATTATTGTAAACCTTTCTCTCAAAGATTTTCTCTGAAAATATAATCTCTAAACAAATATCGCATACTATTCGATCAATCTGAATTATGTAATATATAATTGAAAAATAGTTTACTTACCCATTTTAAAGGACTTTCAATTTTAGGTATTACCTAATCTTGGGTTGAATTGTCAACTGGTGGTCGAGTAGAAACCTCCTTTGCCTTTACAATAGGCCTCCATTCCATCATTGTCCTGTCATTACTCTAATGGCGAGATAGATACAGATTTCATAATTGTCCACCTGGTGCCCATTCCTCTAGAAACGAGCACAAAAATTCCTCTTAATCTCCTTCTTCTTACAGGATGAGGAACTCTTTCGCCATTTCTCAACTCTGAATGAAAAGATTGTTCTTTCGATTTTCCATGTTCTGATGAACGTCGTCAAATTCTTCATTAATGTTCTTCTCTTCCAAAGCATTTGGTCACAAAATGATTATGCAATCCACAAAAATTACATGGAAAGGAATTGCACATCTTTTGAAAATCATAACCATACTTCTTTGGGGTAAGAATTCTAAAGAATCCCCAAAGGCTTCAAGCAACAAATCAATGGACCATCCGATATTCAGAAAAGTTGAGAGCCATGGATTTGGGGTAAGAATTTCTAAAGAATCCCCATAAGAAATGAAAAAGATCTTCTAACTAGCATGCATTATGAAGTAAACACTCAAATTTAAGCTAATTAAACTATCTCTATTCTTTGAAAGCTTAAAATAATGAACCTAGTAAGCCCTAAGCAATCATTTTTAGTGATTAAGAGAAAGAGATCTCCCCATTATAGGCCTTTTGAGCCAATGGTTCTTCTCTTTTACCCTACAAATTGGATTAACAATGCAAAAGTGAAGTAAATAGCTCAATATCTAAACTAGAAATGAAATCTAGAAATGAAAACTAGAACCTAGATGCAAAATACTATAATCTATGCTTAGGAAGAAGGGAGGAATTCTTGAAAATGAGAGAGGGGGTCTAGCCCTATATATAGTTTTCCATTTGGGAAAAAGGGAAA
Source organism: Taxus wallichiana var. yunnanensis (assembly GCA_018340775.1). Classification (NCBI taxonomy): domain Eukaryota; kingdom Viridiplantae; phylum Streptophyta; class Pinopsida; order Cupressales; family Taxaceae; genus Taxus; species Taxus wallichiana. The sequence goes on from CM031235.1 coordinate 131,955,140, forward strand.
CTTGAGTGCATGTGGGACAAACACTAAATTCCAAAAAACACTTTTAGCAAGTCAAAGCTTACTTTGACTAGGTTTAGGGAGTGACAAACCATGTTTAAGCTTAGTTAAACATGTTTAGGAGGTGATTAGGGTTTGGAGAGAGTTTTGAAGGGTCAGATCAATCCAATGGAATGGATTGAGAGGCCAGGAAGGTGGTAGAAGTGGACTAGAAGAAAGTAAGAAGCTAATGTAGTTAGAACGAAGCTATTATAGCTTGTTTAAATGGTTTACAAGAGGAAAAATGACAAAAGGGATGTCGTAGGAAGAAAGTTAGATAGGTCGAACCGGTGGTGTATTGTCGGTTTGTAGGGAGAAGCACAACTAGCGCAATATTAGTCGTAATAGTGCAATATCTAAACTACAGGTGTCTACATTTGCCCCTCTTTGAGGTGATGTAAGTTACATCACTTTGAAGAAAGTAGACAAATATAAAAGAGAAGAAAATTTTGAAGGGATAGAAGAAAAATTAATAGGATGAAGGATGCCCCCTCGAGTGTCGATGGGGTGATGAAAGAAGTCGATCGACGCTCAAAAAGGTGAGATAGATATAAGAAGAAGAATGGGGAAGGGGCAGGATGCGAAGAGAATGAGAAACAAGAAAAGAGATATTGAGCTATCCACAAATCAATTGTATCCACTATTTAAATCATCATTTTTCTTAGAGACTTCCTCATCGGTCCTTATTAAAAATGTGAGCATACAACAAAAGCATATAGTGACATGAAAAGCCAAGATACAAAGAAACTATCTATTGCTAAAATGCCAACTCCATGCAACATACAAACATGTAATGCAATACGAGAAGTAAACAAACTCATGTAATAGGGAAATAAGTACAGTCACACACACTTAAACCAACAACGTTCAAGAAGGTTGCACAAATATTTTGTTATCAAGCTGAAGTCCCAAATGTTTTGATAAACAACAAGGGTAAGAATGATGCCCCAAGCAATATGCACATGCAAGGGAAATGACGAGGACACTTGGGTCCAATGAAAAAGCAACGTGCATGAACTGAAAAATAGTACCAGAAACTAATAGTGCCCCAGAGTATAGATGAAGTAAGCAGGTCTTTTGTAAATGATTGTAGATCAGGGTGATTCGCAAGTCATTGTTTCAAAACATGTGAAAATGCCAATAGGATATAGGATGAGCGCCATGCAAAAGACACAGATTTCAGCCAAAAATGAGTCTAGTTACCGATTTTAGTTCATTTTCAAAGTTTTATACTATTTTTTATTTTTCTAAATCAATTTTACAATTTTTAAATTTTTTTGATCGGTCAGAAGAATTCAAAAGATCAAAGATCTTCTAAAAAGTACGCACGGAGGTGAACGGGGAAGGCGAGGCCGAAAAAGAGCCAAAAGGGGATCCCCATGGAAAGAAAGATAGGGTGATAATAATTATTTTAAATAATTATTGTTCACGATGGGAGGTAGATAGATGAAAAAGAGGAATCAAAATAGAGGAAAACACCTGTAAGGTTCGTAAACAATGCCAGGTTAAGAGGAAGTGTCCGCAGGGTAGCACAAAGTGCCCCAAATGTGTGAAAATTAATAAAAATAATTATTTTAATAATAAAATAATTATCACGGTGGGTAGAAGAAGATTAGAATGACCACGGTGGAGAAAACATGCCCCAGGGGCATCACGATGAGTTAATATACCCACCCGGGGGGGTAAAAACAATCACGATCAATTCATTTGTACTAGAGCCCTTGCAAATTTTTACCGCGAGGTGTTAGTGAGAGAGCCTGGAGCACAATGCGAGGGTTACCGACGAGATGGAGGTGAGCAGACTGATCCGAGAGTACCAACGAGACCCCGCGGATGGACCCTTCGTGAGTGGTCTATCCCTTCTCTTTAAATTACACATTTATTGCTTTTTAGGTCATTTCTAGGGTAGGTAGGTGGGAAAAAGACACATGCGCGCATGCATGTGTCAAAAATATGGGGACGTGCGCATGCGTACACATCAAAAAGTGGATACACAGTGTATGCATTGAAAAATGTATACATGCACACGTATCCATCAAAGGGGAAAATGGGGACGCGCGCGCGCACGTGTCGAACCAAGCGCGTAGGCACTGGGGGAAAATTTGAATTTTCGAGAATGGATGCGCACATGCATGCACGCTAGGGAGGGACACGTAGGCATCACACTGGGTGCGTTGGCATCCTGTGTGGCATACATAGGAAAAGTGGAAAATGGTAGGGGGCGTATGCATCGATTAGGGCACGTAGGCATCGAGAAGGCGCGTGTGTGTCGAAAAGGGCACGCATGCATCCTGGAAGAAAAATAAAAACACACTTAGCAATAAAATAGCAAAGTGTAGAGGAGAAAATTAGAAGAATTTAGAAGAAAAAGGGAAATTAGTAAGTTTAAGGACTCTACGGACTATGTTTCCTTAGAAAGATAGCTAGAAATTAGATAAGTGCCTAACACTTGTTTTTGATCTTGCAGCATAGATTACCCGCACTTCTAGACGCGGAGAGATACATGGCCACCTCGAGATGATAGAGGCGTAGTTCGAGGATGGAGATAGGGGATATTAGATATCCTCCTTTATGTCACAGGGTTAGCCTACGTGGCTGACATGCCTCAGATCACACTGACCACGGCCTTCTTACGGCCATAGCAGAGAGATGGCACAACGAGAGCCAGTGCTTTCGGCTACCTACAGGGGAGATCACCATTACATTGGAGGACATCTGGTGCATCATGCATGTTCCCATTGTTGGCCAGCCCATTCAGTATGTGAGTGATAGAGCAACATTGGATGGATGCATTGCACACAATGTTCGAGTCCCGACGATACCTCATCATGGGATGATAGTGAGATTGTCATGCTGCATCAATGACCTCTCTCTAGATCGGGTCATGGTTTATATGATGGCCTTTGTCAGTGGAGTTTTACTCCCTGACAAGACCGGCTCCTCATTCCCTCTTGGACTACTTGGAGTCATACTTGGATTGATACAGGGAGAGACTTATTGCTGGGGCCAGTGCATTCTGGCACATCTTTATTGGGATCTTCATCTTATTACCTACTACCATCAGAAGATGGTAGGTCCAGCCAGGCTCCTCATGATATGGGCCTGGGATCACATTGCTATCGGGTGCCCCTTAGGCACTCTGAGAGTTTGGGCTCCAGAGGAGCCATCTACCATGGGTTGGGTCCCAGTCGGGGATGATGTTCGGCCCTTACAGGGGTGATCCTTATCCCTATCATCGAGAGCTCGATGACTTACAATAGGCAGGCCATAGTAGTATGGAGGCCATATCGACATTTCCAATGGCCCGAGGATGCCCGAGAGCTATCTATAGCCGAGTAGATCATTTTATCATGGGTAGCCACAACTATATGTGGGAGTTTTATAGAGTCGATAGGTGCCAAAGCATGATAGCTTTGGCACCACACAGATGTTCCAGGGGCCTCGATGTGGTACGCGCGGAGGGCACGTGAGTATTTTGATATGGGGCCCCAGATAGCCTATGACAGAGCCTGGGCTAGCTTTACATAGTGGTACCCATTGCATGGGTACCCTTGAGGTAGGTTCGAGATCCAGGGTGCACAAGAGTACGCACCCTGGTACCATGGCATGATTCCACACAGGCTGACCATTCCGAGGGTAGCATATGATGTAGGCGTGAGGCCTCCCCCAGTGGGGCCGCCTAGTGATGATGATGGTGCTGATGATGATGATTCAGATGATGAGGGTGGCCCCGATGCACAACATCGAGTTAGAGGCAGGGCTCCACAGCCATAGGTACAGGGTCCTAGGCCTATACCTAGATAGGTACACCAGCCCCAACTGGTCCATTGCCTCCAGTAGGCATTCTAGTGGGTATATATGTCCCACTACAAAGGTTTACCACAAGCAGGTCCACCTCCTCAGCCCCAGGGGTGGTGATGATGATGAACTTGTCGCACTACAAAGAGCTACAGCCGCGATATAGTGGTACAACTTCAGGTGGCCACAGAGAGAGATCAAGCCAGAGCACAGATTCAGTTTTGACTGCCGAGAGAGACCAGGCCAGGTCTCAGTCACAGGATAGTGGTAGGGCCATATGGCAGGTCGATTACACAATTGGCAAAGTGTAGGGGCACTCGGGCTTAGTGGGTGCCTTAGGCTAGGCATAGAGCCAGTTACATAGTGTCATGGTCCAACATGACCAGTGCAGGCCGAGGGACAGGCTATTTGATAGAGAGAGACCAGGCCCATAGCGATTTACATACTGTTCACACTAGAGAGAGATCGAGAGGCCACCGCTACTAGGTAGGCTAATGTAGATAGAGGTCGATTGATAGGTGAGCGTGATGCCACCCTACAGGTAGCCTTGCCACAGGAGATGAGGATTTGATACGTGACACTATCAGGCCACAGGTGAGGCTCTCTATTATAGGACAACCTACTTTTGAGTAGTTCCAACAGAGGAGTGAGTGACGCCATATGCCCAACTTGATGTGAGCCACACAGGCTCTAGATCACGGAGGTCAGCTAGGTCAAGACAAATGCCACCACCACACAAACGAGTACACAAATAGAGGGGGGTACACAGGGTCCCTCCTCACAGTTGGCAGGTTCTTCAGGGGTAGGCCCATCACAACCTCCATTATTCCATCCCCAAGGACATGGTCCCAACAGCCCCGGTGAGGGCGAGAGTTACGGCTGAGTCTCCTACTCATGCCATTTGTATATGTATGTATGTATTCATTTGTATATGCCTCTTATGAAGGTGGGTTTTTCCCATGTATAGATTCTTTTGATTCTTTTGTGGATGCCTCTAGATGAAGGCTCGATTTTGATCGATGTATGTACTTTTGATGTACCACCATGCCTCTATGTATGTAGGCTTAGTATTTGATCCCTACCCCTTTTATATGGCAGATGGACAGAGCATTTTGTATATACCGGACTTTGACACTGAGATATTGATTATACATGTATCATATGGACACTTTCTTGTATATCTTGTCATGTATTGATATATTGTCATGGTAATTACGTTTCATTGATGTTCATGTTGTATCTTTTCCTTTTCATGTATGTGACATACTTTCAGATGTAGAGATGTACATGTTTTCCTTTCATAGCGATGATATACTCATGTATTTGATATCATGTATTTTAATTTATGAGATGTTTGATTCCACATGGCTAGCATTTTGGGATGATACTAGATGATATTGGTGTGGGGGGGATAGATTAGTGATTATGCACAACCCTCTTTGCCCCCATTGATGATACGATATGTGATGATTAGCTTAGCATACATGCATGATGTAATACTTAGCATTTTATTTATATATGATGTATAGATGATGGTATAAATGTGATGAAATGATAGATGATAGATGTGATAACAAACAAATGTGCTAAACAAACACACAAGCAAAAGTTAACAAAACTAAACAAATATACACATGCAACACAATGCAATGCAACTAAAATGAAGATTAATCTAACACTTTAATCTAAGCAAGTAAAAATGAGTTCTAACAAGTGTACATAGCAATCAAAGAAACATACAACAATTAATTACAAGCATAAAAGTCCTAATAATGAACGCAATGCAACACACAATTAAACCTAACAAGATCTAATATAATGTAAGCAAAGAATCATTCAAAGAATGAACAACACAACAAGCTAAGTACATCAAAACTATACAAACCAACAACTAAAAGCAATCTAACTACCACTTTGTTTTTGTGGGACAATATTGACATATTTTCTAATGTTTTTGAGTTTATCACGAAGGATAAGTTTTTAAGACTTTTTGTTCATCATTGTTGTCTAGGTTTCCCTAAGATGACGTTGTGAAACTAATGTAGCTGCATCCCTAAGAAGGGAAATTTTCTAGATGTTTAGGCTTTTTTGTGTATCATTTTCTAAATGTTTTTGTATTTTCAAGGTCATGTTTTGAAAGCAATGTACAAGCTTTTAAAGAAACGTGGAATGCCCCCAACGTGATGTGGGAATATACAAAGGGTCAAATGCCACGTGTTAGTGTATAATGAAGTGGAATGTGAATGTGCCCCAACACGATGTGGGAATATACAAATAGGCCACATCCATCACACAGATATAGCATAAGTAAACCAGATCACAGGTCCTGCAAGGGAGCTTGAGGTCGGATCCCTAGACCTAGCTAGGGTACTACGTGGAATTTAGCAAGTGGCAAGAGTTACCCATCCTGTCGCAAGAGTGACTTGTGTACGAGAAACCTTCCTTGAGCACCTAGAAACTAGTTTTCACAAAAGGACATGCCCACTGCGCCACAATTGCGTGGTTTTCACATGAGGACGACCTGCTTTTTTTTACTACTTTTTCTCAATTTTTCAATTTTTTGCTTGTTTTTTCTTTGTTTTCTACTTTTTAGTTTCTTATCTCAATATTCCAGCCACACCTAAGCATAGAAGTGCTTGAGGTGAATGGTGTTCATGGGCTCTGAAGCTCTTCACCATCTGAATAGGCAAGTCTATATGCCCCTGATCCATATTTAGCGGTCACCACATAGGACCGAGCCAATTGGCCTCAAATTTACCTTTCTTTTCCCTATCTTTGGTGGTATTCTTCTTATTTTCTTTTAGTACAAGATCACCTACATCAAATTCCCTATGAATGATGCATTTTTTGTATCCTCTGGATACTCTATTTTGATATACTTTAAGGTGATTAAGCACTCTGATACGCCGTTCATCTAATAGTTCCAACTCTACCAGGCGAGCAACTCTGTAGTCTTCATCTTTGTCAGGTAGTCCCTGAGAGATATTCTCAGGGAGGGAAGCTCCACTTCCAAAGGTATGATGGCTTCAGTGCCATAGACAAGTGAATACGGGGTCACACCAGTAGGGGTGCGGATGGAGGTTCGATAAGCCCAGAGGGCGGGATGGATTTGCAAGTGCCAATTACGACCAGTTTTACTACCATTTTCTCCATAATGTGCACAAGAGTTTTGTTTGTAGCCTTTGCTTGCCCATTACCTTGAGGGTAATAGGGGTGGACCATTTAAGTTGGATATGAAAGCATTGACACAAGGTTTTTACCATCTTGTTTTTGAAATATTTACCATTATCAGTGATAATGGCAGGGGATACCATAACGGCATATAAGATGGTTCATGATAAACTTGGATATTTGTGCACCGGTGACATAGGTAAGAGGAACAACCTCCACCCATTTAGTGAAATACTCGGTGGTAGTTATGATGTGTGTATGACCATCTGATGAAGAAGGGTGGAGCTTCCCTATGAGATCTAAACCCCACTTTGAAAAAGGCCAAGGCATTGCAATAGGCTGCAAAGCCTATGCTGGTGCATGTATGAGATTACCATACTTTTGACAAAGTTCACATTTCTTCACAAAGTTGCAGCAATTGGATTCCATGGTAGGCCAATAGTAGCCTACTCTCAACAGTTTCTTAGCTAGCACCATGCCACTAGTGTGTGCCCCATAGATACCACTATGTACCTCTTTAATCACGTGAACCAATCAAGTAACATTTAGACAACGAAGCAAGTTCCCATCATAGCCACGATGATAAAGGGTGCCTCCTAGGAGGGTATAACGGGCAATGGGATAAGGGATTTTTTCTCTGAATGGGTAATGTCAGGTGGGAAGGTTCCATCTTGTAGGTATTGGTAAATAGGGTCATACCATGGGGATAGGGGACCAACAACTTCACATGCTAAACAGATTCAAGCATATCATATGCCGGCATCTATAAGTGTTCCACAAAGAAAGGCATCTTACTCTCTTCAGGTGGGATGCGCAAGAGAGAGCCGATGGTAGCCATGGCATCCACAGATCTATTATGAGATCTAGGTTTTTGTTCAAATATGACATGTGAAAAATATTCCTTCAGGGTTTCAACCATCTTCTTATAGGGAATAAGTTTTTCATCTTTGACCTTGTATTCATCATTGACCTGCTTAATGATGAGCTGAGAATCTCCAACAACTCACAGCTGTTTGATGTTCCAAGTGATAGCTAGCTTGAGGCCAGCAATGAGTGCCTCATACTCTACAATGTTATTGGTACAAGGAAACCCCAACCGGAATGCCCTTGGTATAATATCTCCTATGGGAGTAATAAGCACTACTCCTGCTCCTGATCCATGAAAAGTAAATGATCCATCGAAATGGATCGCCATTCCATGGATTCTTCGATATACATCATAGATGCATCTGGGAGATCCAGACACAAAGGCTCTGTTCCTAGTAAAGGTGCTTCTACCAACTGATCTACCAATACCTATCCTTTTAAGGACTTCTAATTTACAAACTCTATCTCAAATTCACTCAAAAGAATGATCCAATTAGCCATTCGGCCTATTAAGGTGGGTTTGGATAAGAGGTACTTAAGAGGGTCAACCTTGGAAATAAGTTTAGTTTTATTGTTAAGGAGGTAATGGCAAAGTTTTTGAAATGTAAAGATGACTACCAAGTAGGCCTTTTCAATCTGTGGATAGTTCAATTCATAGGCAATCAATGTATGGCTAAGGTAATAAACAACTCTCTCCTTATGGTTAAGATCATATTGGCAAAGCAAAGCACACCAATAAAAAATGGGTAGCAGAAATATATAAAAGGAGAGGCTCTCCAGGAGTAGGGGGCATCAACACAGGTGGATTTACAAGGTACTATTTGAGTAGAGAAAATGCTTTCTGACATTCGGGCCCCACTTGAAAGCAACATCCTTCTTCAAAAGATGTGTAAACGGATGACATTTATCCACAAGCTGAGAAATAAAATGGTGAATAGCCTGGATCTTTCCTTGCAGACTTCTGAGTTGTTTAAGAGTGGTGGGTGGAGGCATGTCCATAATAGTAGTGACCTTGGTGGGATCCACTTCTATCCCTCTCTGTGATACTATGAATCCCAAGAGTTTTCCTGATAATACACCGAAGACACACTTCTTAGGATTAAGACAAACCTTGTAGTCCCTGAGGCACTGAAAGATACATCTAAGCACTTCTGGGTGCTCTTCTCTACTCTTTGATTTAGCTAATATGTCATCCACATAGTCCTCCATAATATCATTCATCATATCATGAAAATGACAATCATAGCATGCTGATAAGTAGCCCCGGCATTTTTGAGTCCGAACGGCATGACTTTGTAACAAAAGGTTCCCCATGGAGTGATGAAGGTAGTTTTGTGCTGATCCTCTTCTCTATCCTTATCTGATTATACCCCAAGAAGCCATCCATTAAGGATAGCATCTCATAGCCAACGGTAGAGTCTACGATCATATCTATGTTTGGAAAAGGAAAATCATCTTTAGGACATGCTTTATTGATGTCACGGAAGTCAATACAGATCCTAATGCCAACGGGTTTCTTTTGTACTGGAACTATATTGGAGATCCAATCTGAGTAATCAATAGGTTTGATAAAATCTACAGCCAAGAGTTTCTCCAATTCTTCTTTGACAAGAAGTGCAACTGTAGGATGCATCTTCCTCAGCTTTTTTAATGGGCTTGGCATCTGGGTGCACAACAAGGTTGTGCACAACTAGTGCTGGATCCAAGCCGCATATCTGAATATGTCCATGCAAAAATATCAACGTATTCTCTTAAGAGTTCCACAAAGGTTTTCTGTTCCTGAGCTGAGAGCGAAGCCCCCAACTTGATCATCCTAGGTAAATCCTCTGAACCAATGTTAACACTGATGGTTTCCTCAATGAGCATCTTAGATGCGTCCTCCATTCTAGTAGGATCAGGAGGGAGGGTGAGATCAACCTCCTGAGGTAGCTCTTTATCATCTTCAAATGGATAAGTTATTTTATCCATGTGCTTTTCATTTTGTTCTTCTATAAGTGTTTCAAAGAGTTTGTCACTGTGAGATTTCCATTTATTCTTTGTACTAGGCTGCTCTGAAGTATTTTTACTTTTATTCACAACATTCTTACCCAAGCGGCCACACATCTCTGCCTCTTCTCTGAAGTATGCACATGTGTTTAACTGAATTTGGAATCCTTTCTTGTGGTCCCCAAAGAGGAAGAAAATCCCTGAGTCCCATGAATTCTATGAATGCTTCATCATTCTCGAAGATATCAAGTGGTACGTAAAGTTGTTGGTCCCAATCTACAAGTTCAGGATAAACTAGGGTGACTTGATAATCGGTTGAAGGGATGGATTCAGATAGGGTAAGGATGGCTGACTCTGGGAATAGGTTCATGGAAGCCAAATCTTCATAGAGGCTACATTGGGAACTTGTATCGCTATCCGCATTATACGAAACATCCTCGCACTCAGAAAAGGTAGCATCAACCTCGATGGGTTGAGCATCCTGGGATTTTAACCCAAGACCATGCTTGTCAGATTTGAAATGGCGAGTAGGAATAGGTTCTAGATGGCCTTGTGCATTGGCTCCACATCCATATCCTTTATAACCCATGACAAACATCATGCGGTGTCCTTTAGTATACTGAGGTGCTTGATGGCATGAGGCCATGGTTCCTTCTGGCACCTTACTAATGGGATCCTCCAACATCTTTTCTTCGATAGGAGGCCACTATGAACAAATTTATCCAATGGTTCTGAACATGGTTCTCATGTACTTTTGAACTGAAAATAGGGCTTACCCCATGTCCTAGGTGACACTGATAAGTCTGAAATTAATAATGCTTGTTCAAGAGTAAATGGCTCTCCGGGCCATATTTTGCTGATGTAGCCTCCCAAGATGTAAAAGGATTGACCAAAGAAGGGAAGTCCTGATTATAAGGTGTGAGTGACTCTGAGTCCACCCGATTCTTCATAGCTTCCATTTTAAGAGGGATGACAACATCCACGAAGGGCACTCATAGGCACACGAGAAACTATGCAACACCCGATAGTGAGTGAATGGCTCAGGATCACCCGAGATAGTGACTATATGCCCTTCATGGCACAACTTGATACATTGATGAAATGTCAAAGGGATAGCCTACATGGCATGAATCCATGGACGCCCCAAGAGCATGTTATATGGGAGATCTAAATCTAGGACATGGAAGGTCGTATCATGACAAGTTGGACCTACTTCCATGGGCACTATAATAGTACCTGATTCTCTCTCCTCATTATCATATGCTGATGGTGATGGTCTTAGCTCCCAGATCTATTTCTGAAAGGCCTAGCTACCTAACCAGCTTCAATGTGCATATGTTTAGACCAGATCCCCATCCACAAGCACTCTTTTAATCTTACGATGGGTAACCACCACTTCTAAATAGAGAGGAAATTATGCTTAGGGTTGTTATGCAGATAGCGTTGTGATCAAAAGTGATATGATCAATGGGTTCAAGGTGGGCGACCATAGCTTGTAAGTGCGTGGGATCTACCTCAAGAGAGAGACTCTAGATTCTATAATGTTTTGTACAATATATCCTTGTGAGCAGTAGAGATTTTAAGAAGGTCTAAAATGGATATTTTAGCTGGTGTTTTCTCTAGCTGGTCTAGTAAATTATATTGGCTTTGGGTAGTTGGTATTGATAGGTATGATTAAGCGAGCGCGTTACATTCCAACTACACAACTCTTTTCAGAATTCGGATTGTGTTTACTCATTCATCGAGAAAATGGATGCAACCTATAAGGGAGTCGAATGGACTGTTATCACTAGGGTAAACATACGCAGCAATGCGATAGTCATTAGAGGCCTGCTTGTGATCTAGTTTCCTTTTCTTTTATCCATGTGATCGGGAAAAGGTTCTTTGTATATGCCCATTTTTTCATTAGGACCCTGTCCTGAATCAGGAGGTGATTCTACGGCAATCTTTCCCTCTTCAATGAGGTCTTGTATGAAATGCTTCAGTCCATAGACATCTATCTGTTTTGTGTCCTTTGACACGATGGAAGTCACAATATTCATGGTCTTTATACCAACCAGGTTTTGGAGCATTTTCTAGGGAATGGTACTGTGGTACTTGGATACTCTACCATTTTAGCATCATCTAATTGTTTTAATATGGTAGTCAGGGGTTCACTCAATGTTGTGAACGTACGTTTTGTAGGTGCCTTGGGATGAGGTCCTTGTGAAAGCTTCAAAAGCGGACCTGTCTGCATAGCTTGGACTCTTTTGAGTCAGTAATTCCATCACCAATGACGTGTTTGTTCTTATTAAAGAACTTAGGTTTGTCTACAGATTTGGCCTCATGTTTGTCTTTGACAAAGGGTTTAAGTGTTCCTTTGGTAATAAGAGCCTTTTCAATTTGGCTACCTTTCTCTATAACTTCCTCGAAGTTAGATCCACAATGCATCTGAAGATGGAAGGCTATCTCCGAGTTTAAATTAGGAACAAAAATGCTCACTAATTGTTTTTCAGGTAAAGCACAAGGGAAGCGACTAGCCAACGCTCTCCATCATTGTAAGAAACCCGCGAAGGTTTCATTAGGTTTTTGCTTTGCATTGCAAAGGTCATTCATCGTGACATCATTTTCAATATTGAAAGAATAGTGCCACACAAATTTTTCTGCTAGTGCCGGCCACGTTGTTATAGATCCTTTAGGTATGCTACAGAACCATTCAATCGCCAAAGCTCCCAAACTATGGGGAAAGAGTCATATTAGAAAATTATCATTGTAGGTGACCTCTTGACAAGCCATGTAAAAGTCTTTGACATGATGATCGGGGATCACCTTTTCCTTTGTACTTGTCGAGCTTTGGAATAGTGAAATGTTTAGGAAAGGGCTGCAATAGCATGTCTTTATCAAGGGATAAGGACATAGTTCTTCGTAGAGATACTTTCTGTTTTGGCCTATATTTCCTCGTTGTAATGTTGTGATCGTATCTTTCATAGATTTCAATTCATCCTGAATGAGTTGCTCCTTAGTAGGTGATATCGACCTTTGAGCCTGAGTTTTTTAAAGGTATAGTCTGTATGTGGATCAAATTGAAACTCGTTAAGTTTATTTTTGTCTTTGTCTTTACCTATGTTTCTTTTTGAAGCACCTAGGTTCGCTAATTTCTGACTCAACTTCAAGATCTATTTTTGGAGGGTCTCCTCCTCAACTAGGGATCCTCTTCTTCATCAAATTTCAGAGGAGGGGAGGCCTTCCACTTAGTTTTTACTTTACGCAAGCCCTAAAGTGAGGTTTACGTGATGTTTCTCCTTCAACAACGGCCTTATGTTGCCTAGAAGTGGATGCATATCCCACATCAAAAGGATTATCTGTGTCTAAGATGAATCTTCACTCTCCTAAGTTAGGGTCAACGACCTTTTTTTCTTCTTCACGCTCATGTGGAAGTTTAGCTCCTAATGCCAAGACTCTCATGAGTACTTGATCTTTGTTATAATATAAGAGCTCATCAAATCTGTTTAGGTCTAACCTTTGTTGTTCTCCCGAAGAGTCCGACTCTTCTCCACTATGATCGATTAACGTCTCCGTATCTTTGACTTGAGAGAAGAGTGGTCCTAAATTGTTCCCGCTAAAGGGGAAATCATCGAAAGGATTAGCTCCTACATTAAGCTCACTAGATTTTGTTGCCATTTTGAAAAGTCTAGGCATTACTAGCCAATACTCAGATGCAACACTATGTTTACTAGTTTTCAAAGGATACCGATATGGACAGATGAAAATGTATCACTCACCTAAGTCATGTTATGTCAAATCTATACTTAAAAGACCAAGATGAATGACAATGTTGTACCAGATATGTGGGCCAAGTTAGAAATCTAACAAGGCTTGAATATCAACACAATACTGACAAAGTCCCCTAACAAGGTATACCTAGAACTGACTCAAGTACTGACAACAAGCCAAGTGTATTGAAAAGTGGAAGTCACAATTAGATATAACGCAACAACGCTATCAAGATATCTCAACCAAGCAAGCAAGGTGTCGATATCAAGACAACATCATGACGATATATATAATGCGTTATCAACACTCATCAAAAAAACCTAGATGATGTCAAAACTAAAACCAAGTAGAAGGTATAACAAGAAGTCTGTGATGATGATGCAAGCAACATAACCACACAATAGAGGGATTCATACTACGTGCCCAAAGAATGGGAGACACAATGTAAATGCCAATACTAAATGACTAAAATGCAAGCAAAAGTCGACAAACTAGGGAGAGACAAATGACAAAACCAACCCATAACAATGACGAAGATCCTAAAATCAAGATCGTAGGACTGCCAAAGACATGAAAACATACCCACCTACTTTAGTCATTTAACACCCCAACCACAAACATGGATGAGTGTAAACGTACAAAAAGTAGCTAGCACTATCTCTGACATGACACGTAAAGTATGCCTCTGTTTGACTTCCAACGTGGAAAGTACGAACGCATGGGTGTAGATCAAGAACATGTGAAAATAGACTTAGTTTCACTTTGGGCAGAGCTTCACCTCATTCAAAAATGAGAAGGAAGCTAAGCTAAGTAATACGTTTGTCTAAATTCATGATGAAAACACTTAGATCCAACTTAGAATGGGTTCATGTTACCATGTTCGACAAACAAGGTGCTGAATCCAAACAAGTTATCACTTCATGATGGCAAAATGACGCGAATGGACTAGTAAAGTTGGCCTCCAGACAAAATGGTCTCCTTAATAAGCTCTCTCAACTAGGTGTTACAAGGTTGTCTTAAGCGAGCGATTTACCCAAAAAGTCACACTGACTAGTTTGGGAGTATCTCGGCTTTACTTTACCCCCTTCAAGAACAATAGGCAACTAGTGCATCTATCATGTACTATCACTGGGGTCACCACACGGACAACCGGTAACGCTATCTCACAAGGTGTACTAGTCAAGTGGGTAAGTGAGGCGCTTCCCATTTCATCCACGAGGTTACTCAGTGGTGGACTACTTTGGGGTTCCTGAACCACCCCCATTGTTATAGCTTAAGGCGTTATGCCAAAGGGGTTACGTTCCAGTTAAGCGGAGAGGGACTTACCCTTTTCCGAAACCTGCAATACAGTGTGTTGAATATGGTGTGTTTTTTTATCTTTTTTAATCTTAATGTGGTTTCAAAAGTGGCACACCATTTGGCAATCTGCAAACACACGTGTATTAGAAGTTTTTGCTTCATTCTTAACACCTTTCTTTGACCAACGTTAGGTCCTGTAGACAACAAGTTGGTTAGTAGTTTTCTTTTTTTCTGATTGAGGTAAAAGAGAACTCACACTTGCTTTTGATTCCTAAGATCACCCAAAGCGTGCGAAGGAAGAGCATACGCAAAGTGGAAATCCTAAAAAAGCACATAAAAATGTTACTTTATCCTTAAAAGCAAGTGTTTTTAACATGTAAAATAGATTTTGTGTAAGTGCTTTTGATCTCCAAGATCACTTTGGAAAGCGCAGGAGAGAGCATACACACATTTCACAAACCCTAATTTAAGCTAAGGAATGAAAAACACTTAATCATGCAAACTGAAATTTTAAAGAGTTAGTCTTGTTTTTAAACTCTGTCAATCTTTTTAGAAACCTACATCAAAAAATGTCAGAAAAATAGCTAAAACAGACCAGTAAATTTTTTTAATTTTGATAGTAACACCTGCGCGCCCAAACCGACATGTACGCACCCCAACCAATGGGTACGCACCTAAACCAACACCTACGTGGGTATATTAAAATTTAAATCAGTCACCAACACCTACGCACCCTGATCCAATAGGTATGCTAGGGTTTCAATGCGCATACGCGCTCCTACCGACGGATACGTGGCCCAAGCAAAAAGAAGTCTCAGAAAATTTTACACAGTGATATTAATTACACAGACGCGTCCAGAGAGAAGACACGATAGGCCAACGGAGACAGATGACGCGACGCCCTCAGAGAGAAAAATTTCAAAAACAGAGGACACCCGACGGGTACGCGGCCTTTCCGACGGAGACGCGCATATATCAACGTGTACGCACTCACCTCAAAACACCACGCGCGCCCCGTAAAAAACTAAAAAAACACATGATTTTCAAAATTTTAAAAGCAAACAAGTTATTGGTTAGTCAAAGCTTCCTATTTCTATGTTAAACCCACAAATGCATGTAAATAGAGTTCATTAATCCAAGGTTTAAAATAGAAATGAGGAAAATAACAAGTGATTTACACTAAAAAACTTGAAAAATGACTTTGAAGAACTCAAAGGACCTCCATTAATGGAGGATGGACATAAGTGTCCCACCGGGCATGCCAAATGTGTTCAAAGAAAAGTTGTAGAAGCCATGGATTTGGGGTAAGAATTCCTAAAGAATCCCCAAAGGCTTCAAGCAACAAATCAGTGGACCATCCGATAAGAAATGAACAAGATCTTCTAACTAGCATGCATTATGAAGTAAACACTCAAATTTAAGCTAATTAAACTATCTCTATTCTTTGAAAGCTTAAAATAATGAACCTAATAAGCCCTAAGCAATCAGTTTTAGTGATTAAGAGAAAGAGATCTCCCCATTATAGGCTTTTGAGCCAATGGTTCTTCTCTTTTACCCTATAAATTGGATTAACAATGCAAAAGTGAAGTAAATAGCTCAATATCTAAACTAGAAATGAAATCTAGAAATGAAAACTAGAACCTAGATGCAAAATACTATAATCTATGCTTAGGAAGAAGGGAGGAATTCTTGAAAATGAGAGAGGGGGTCTAGCCCTATATATAGTTTTCCATTTGGGAAAAAGGGAAACTTGAGTGCATGTGGGACAAACACTAAATTCCAAAAAACACTTTTAGCAAGTCAAAGCTTACTTTGACTAGGTTTAGGGAGTGACAAACCATGTTTAAGCTTAATTAAACATGTTTAGGAGGTGATTAGGGTTTGGAGAGAGTTTTGAAGGGTCAGATCAATCCAATGGAATGGATTGATAGGCCAGGAAGGTGGTAGAAGTGGACTAGAAGAAAGTAAGAAGCTAATGTAGTTAGAATGAAGCTATTATAGCTTGTTTAAATGGTTTACAAGAGGAAAAATGACAAAAGGGATGTCATAGGAAGAAAGTTAGAAACTTGATCAAAAAATAGATAGAAATATTTTATCTACTCGATCTTGAGACCCTTGTAGGCTTATCAAATTATTGTTTCATTTTTACCCCATTAAAATCAACTTAAAATAATGAAATAAGTATAATAATTTACAAAAGGGTTGATTACGAGTTTGGCAATTTCTTATCTCTCCGAGTTCTTTCGAACCATTCCACTAGTCAAAAATTTTAAGTTACAATAGTACTTTCACAAGAAAACCTAATGGAAACTATTAAGAACTTTCTTAGAAGAATATCCAGACCTTCGGATGACAAGGGTGAAAGATAGCACCCGACTTCCACCTTCCTGGCGTATTAGGAAAGCTCTATGGCACCAGCTCCATTGTTCGAGAATCCACCGGATCTCGATCATCCTTCGAGGACACTTTGTCTTGCCCTATAGCACTCCAGTCAAAAATTCGGGCTTCACAATAGTTTAGTATGGCACTATGGGCGGCTATGTAGTATTAAAACTCCTAGTCACACAATAATGGCTATTGAAATAAATAGGTCTTCAATAATTTATAATAAGCCTAATAAATATGTCTTATCAAAACAAAACTCTCCTCCACTCACTCGGTCTTCCTAGAGCTCTTTCTTTGAGCTTCCAAGTTGTGTGTGTGTTTTACAATGATGAAATGGGTCCCCTATTTCTATTAAAATAGACCCCTAAAATAATGCTAAATTATTTATCCTTGGACTATAATAAGCATTAACCCGTAGCATGTAAAATGGGATAAAATCCCATATTGGGCAGCATTTTTAAGTGGGTTAAATCCCACATTTGGTGGAGGGAGTCCATAATTAGGATTTATTAAAGCCTTTTCCACGCATATATAGTGGTCAAGGGACCTTTTGAGGCTTACCGCCCCTTCCTCCTTCTCATGTGGAAACTTCCACGCATGGCTTGGTTTGCCCCCACCACGTGGACTTTTGTTTATCATTATAAGTTGGCGATTACATATTGGCCACTATGTTTAATGTGCCCATTGTGTGGGCCAAGCGGTTAGCAATTTGAACATGCCACTACGTGGCGAGTTGGAGGTTTGTTGTATCCCTCAATAACCCCTCCTCATTTTCTAAGTCAAATTCAAAGATTTTGAGCTCCCGCCCTCCAGAAGTGTTCAAGTAAATTTGGAAGTCTGAAAATATAAAGAAATTCATGCTTTGAAGTTTTTTAAACTCTCCAGTCTACACGTTTTGATAAATTTTCCGTTTTCCTATCTGGACGCATGAAAATTTTATTGTTGTCCACATTTGAGTGAAATTGTCGATCTTTCTATGGCCATAGATCGTCGAAACTTGTATTGTTTTTAATTCCTTGGTTCACGAAAGAAATTTGAAAATTGGGTGCAAAATGGTGGAGTTTTCTTCTTCTCTCGTAGTTTTTCCACGATCGTGAATGACGGGAATTCTCTTCCTATCAAATTTTTACTCCATTATCCATGGGTACGTGGAGATATCTAATTAGAAGCAATTCGAAGGATAACTTTGAGGTTTTGAGCCTCTTTGTAAAAAAGGCTAAAAGCCGAAAAGTGACCAGCACCTACTACTGCCAAACAAACGAGGAAAAAGTCAAATCTTGAGCCCGCCATTGTAAATTCAAAGTGGGGAAGTGGGTCGGTGGAGCAATTTGTGTTTTTGATCCTTTTTGTAAAAAGGGCTAAAATTCATAAAGTGACCCACACTACGATCATGCCAAGAGGGAAAAAGTAAAATGTTGAGCCCGTATAAAAAGAGTCAAAGTGGGGAGGCGGATCGTTGGGGAGATTTGATAATTTAAGCCTTGTTTTCATTAAAGGGGCTTAAAGTTTAAAAGTGACCATGCCCCCACCAAACAAAAGGAAAAAGTCAAATCTTGAGCCCGCATTTGGGAAACTCAAAGCAAGGAAGCGGGTCGGCGAGAGCCATTTGTGTTATAGATCCCGCCTTGAAAAAAGGTAAAATTATAAAAGTGATCCGTGACTCTGTCTCCACTCAAGTAAAGCCACATGTCAAGACCATATCAAAAGCGGGTGAGCGGACCAAAAATGTAAAAACTATCGAATCTTTATAAAGTCACAAAATGCCACAAAAGGCAACCTCCACACTAACTCCAAGTAAATTTCTCCCACATGGATGGCTCTGGTTTAAAGTTTCAAAGGAAAGATGAACAGTTCAAATTCAAAGTTACAAAATGAGTGTAACGGCTGCATTATGAAAAGTCTAGTTTTTTCCACCATTGGCGTTTATTCGCGAATCAAGAATCTAAACGGACACGAATGACTAAAAAGATTGTAAACCATTTCTTTCTAACAAAGAAGAAGTTGTAACTGTTTCTTGAAAGATATTTAATTGCTTCTTCATGCCATTGTACGGGGTTGGTTATTGATCTTGTAAACTCCAGAGTGTATTGTACCTAGAGAAAGCAAATGAGATAGCCAATTTTCTTCTACTTTCCTCCAATCTCAAATTTCTTCCATTCCCACATTATTTACAATCTCTGTTTAAGCATCAATACAAGAAGAAGGAATTTTTAGCCTCTTCGATGAGGATCTTTTAGAAACTTTGAGTTCGCAATCTTATCTCATCTTGTTTCCATTCGCGGGTTGTTTCTTTTCATGAATACATGTGTTGAATTTTCTAACTAGTGCATGTAGGCATCTAATTTTCTACCCGTAACATTAGTTCTCCTACCTATTTTCTCACTCCCTCTCCCATCTTCATAGCATATTTCCCCCTTCCGAGATAACTACAAGCATTTTCTGCGGGGTCGGTGGAGTGCCCCTGTTGGATCCTTGGTTGAAAGGACACCACAAATCCATGCTTTTTCACAAATTTTTCCACCCGAAAAATTCCCTTGCCAAAATTTTTGGGGCCCACCATGGGGTAGATTTAGCAAACATTCTGCACTCAATACGACCGCAAGGTCAGAAAATTCAAAATTCAAAAAAGAGAAATTTCTAGAATTTGAATGGCTATATGAGCCATATGGATTCAAATCATGGCTATTCTAGGAAACCCTCCTATTGAAATACCCTAATTTCTCTTCCACATCCAAGAAGAAATTGTTTTAGCTTTGAGGGAAGCTATCTAGCATAACAGACAAATTTCCAATCACTACTTCATTGCCACAAGAATTCTGGACCTTGAAGAAGAACACGCTACTAAATTGGAGAGGTAAAAACAAATTCTAGCATCACAAAGAAAAGCATATATTTTCAAGCTGGCGGATAGAAGATTCACCCAAAGCAGAGAGAAAAAAAGGAGGAAAAATTGATCCCATTTTTGAAGAACTTCAAAAGAGACAAGAGCTACTCGTAATCTAGAGGCTTCCTTTTCAAGCCACCGGTCACGTTAGGAACACCGAGTTTTGCCAATCCTTTGGATGGTGAATTTTCATACATCAATGAGAACCTTGTAGACTTCACTGATGTGAAGACCGAAGAAGAATCTAGAGAAAGAGAGGTGAGATCTGATGAAGAAATAAGATCTCAACTCAAAGAAATCGAGAGACTTCAAGTCGAGGCGATGAAAGAGAAGCAGCGAGAAGAAGCCTTGCACCTTAGCAAGGTTAGAAGATAGAAATAGAAGTAGAATGGGGGATCATGATCGTGAGCATGAACATGATCATGAGGCCCATAGGCCTAATGTACCATGGGGAGGAAACACTGGTCCACTGGCTCTTGCTCAACCACTCCATGAACTACCGAGAGGCTCAACAAAAAAATCCCAAAATTCAGAGGGGATGGTTCTCAACTCCTTGAAGAGCATGTAGCAGCATTTATCACTGCTTTTGGTGTGTTGGGTGTTGAGGATGAAGATGTGTCAATCCGAATCTTTATGGAGTCACTTCAAGAGAAAGTTACCAAATGGTTCTACATGCTACCCCGAGGTTCGTCACATGTTGGGAGGATATAATAAGTGCATTCAAACACAGGTTCAAGAGCACATAAGATTGTCAAGATCTTTTGGTCCAATTGGTAAAAATGAAGAAAGAAACCTCTGAGTCAATGAGGGACTTCATAGCAAGATATAACAGAGTGATAAGAAGAATCCTTGAAGATGTGGTGCCTCCTAAAAATAATTTGAAGAGATTCTTCATCAACGCCTTGCCATTAGAAGTAGGTTTCTTCCTTAGAATAACCCAACCAAGAACATTAAGGGAATCTCAAGACCATGCAATAGAAATTGATGATGATCTAATCCTTTCTGGAAAGGTGAAAGGCCCCAATGGAAAGCAAAAGGGTCAAAATTCAAACTCTGTCACCACATATCCAATGTTCCAAAAAATGGAAAATGACTTGGTTGCCTTGAAGAAGAAGCTATCTCAGATCACAATGTGGAATGCTTCAAGGAAACCAAACCCTCTAGATAGGCCAAGGATTGCTCCACCTCCTTATTGTCTTTCTCTTGAAGCACCACCAGTCAATGCCATCTGTGACACCAAAGAGCCGGAGGAGGAAGTAGAAATTGATGAAACTGAAGAAGAAAATATGGAAGACTATGAAAACTATCTTGAGGTTGAGGAAGTTGATATGCACAATGGCCTAATTGAGTACGTTGATGATGAAGATGAGAATGATGAAGAAGCTCCAAGTTTCTCATGTGTTATTTTCACTCGTGCACAATCTAGGAAAGGTGCTTCATCCTCAACGGTTGCGGTAAAGGATAAGAAGAATAAAGAATATTCTCCCCTAGAGGTCACACAAAATAAAATCATCAGCAAAGGATCACCATTACCACCTTCTATGGAGTCGGGCAAAGAAAAACCAAACTCACTGGTTGTCAGGGATCATGCTACTATGCCAAGTAAGTCATCTAATTCTTCTCCTAGCTCAAAAATTTATATGAATAATCTCCTTTAAATTATGAACCCGTAAAAACATCTAAGCTGAATCAAAAGCTACACCCTCACCCCCTTCCAAGCCAATTGCTACACCCAAAAAGGAGAATTCAACACCCAAAGTATAAAATCCTCTACCATGTAAATCTTCCTCCATTTCTGGAACCTCTTCCTCGCTCACCATAACCCCATTTAACTTTGTGGAACATGCAAGCAAAACCAAAGTCCAGCTCTTAGAAATAGAATACCTACAAACACACCCTGCCCTGGGCGGTTGACAGGTTCATTAATACAGTTCGTGGTGGTAACCTTGTATCCTCAAGTCCTAATTTTAAAGGCTTACTACCCACACCTTCCACCCCACCTTCCCAAAACATGCTAGCCCTTAGTGCCTCCAAAACCAACGAGGTTTGAACCTTTCTACCTGTCACACCTCATTAAAGGTTTCAAATTCTAAATAATTGCATCATAAATTCGGAAGCCTTATACATTGTGATGCTAGCCAAAGTTTCAAATGCTCTAGGCCTCACCTTGACCCAGGTAAATGGCACATTCTACTCAATGGAATCCAAAAAAGTGCCATTGGTAGGAAGAATCAAAGATGCACAGGTAACACTAGCTGATTTTCCAGACAAGAAGGTGCTCATAACCATACTGATAGCGGACATCCCAAAGCATCCTTTGGTATGCTATTGAGTAGGAGTTTCTGTAGATACCTAGGTGGAGAGATAAAAATGGATTGGTCATCTGCAACTATCCTATTAAAAGGTGAGATGAAGAAGTTGTTACCAGTAAGAAAGATGAAGTTCACAAAGATGAAATTCCGATGATCCAAAAGCAAACATTCTCTTTCAAGATTGTGGGTTAGGAAACTACTTCCTCACATCAAGAAAAGAGGAGAACTTGCAACTTCTCATGGAGGAAGAGGAAGATCAAATTTTGAAAATGGAATTTGATGGTATTCATTCTCGTGCGAACTCGGAAGTGGTGTAGTATTGTACTCTCCTTCTAATGAGTTGTACCCATTTTCCTACAAGCTACAATTTGATAATACAAATAACATTACAGAGTATGAAGCACTAATCTTAGGCATGAGTGCAGCAAAGGACATGGGAATCAAGAAACTGAGATGCTTTGAGGTGATGCAGAGGTTGTAGTAAAGTAGGTCCACCAACAATATCATGTGAAGAATCCAAGACTCTAACATTACAGAAACAGAGTGTGGGACTACATTGAATCTTTTGATGCATTTTCCATTGAAGCTATTCCAAGGGAATAGAATGAAAAGGATGATTCTCTTGTAGTTTCAGCTTCCCTAGTGACACCTCATCCTTCTTTTGGTAAAGACAAAGTGACCATTGAAATGGTATTCAGGTCTAGTGTACCAGACAATGCAAATCATTAGCAAGTATTCAATGATGATAACCAAATTCTATCCTTTTTAGAGCAAAGGGATAATTTCAATAATCTCTTCTTCGAAGGAGGTAAAAATCCACACCGAGAAGCAGTCCCCAAAGAAGAGAAATAAGGAATTGAAGGGATCAATGATGAGGGAGTAATCAAATTGAAAGGGAAAAAAATTCCCAAAGGCCTAGTCTCTTTAGAAGACCTCTTTGACAAACATGACAGATTCATTCAAGAGAAATAAAAGTAATCTTCTCGATTGCCCAACTGATTTTGATAAAGAAAACATTGGTACCCCGGAGGAGCCAAGGATGGTCAATATTGGAAAATGTTGCTCACTGAAGAAAAAAATAATTTTTGTCGCATTACTCAAGAAATACTCAGATATCTTGGTATACTCTTATGATGAACTCAAATCCTTCCAGCCAAAGGAAATGCATCACTCAATTCCTTTGAAGTAGGGTGTTAAGCCCTTTAGGAAGAAACAAAGGTTGTATAACCCAAATATTGCTGATACCATCAAGGAGGAGGTAATGAAGATGCTTAATGCAAGGATCATCTTTCCCATCCACCATTCAACGTGGGTGGCTAACATTGTGCCAGTGCGGAAGAAGAATGGTGAAATAAGGATATGTGTAGAATTTCGCAACCTGAACCAAGCATCACTAAATGAAAATTATCCTCTTCCTATCATGGACCATATCTTACAAGTAGTCACTAGATCTGAAATTCTTTCATTTCTTGATGGATTCTCAAGATATAATCAAATCAAAGTGGTAGAGGAGGACCACACCAAGACATCCTTTACAACACCTTAGGGCACTTTATCCATTATCCCTACCCACAAGCAAGAAAGGAGTTCATTCATTCTTCAGAAAGGTGAGCTTTCTTCATCATTTTGTGCCTGAGTTTGTTGAGTTAACAAAGCACATCACTTCCATGATGAAACCACAAGAAAACTTCAAATGTAATAATGAAGGGAAGGTAACATTTGAAGAGATCAAGAAATCCATTGTTAGGGCTCGACTCTTGTATCTCCAAATTTTAACAAATAATTCATCATGTATTGTTATGCATCAAAACATACACTCTCTACCATTCTCATTCAGAAAAATGATGAAGGTGTGGAAGCACCTATTTCTTTCATGAGTTGTCCTTTGAAAAATCATGAGCTAAAATACATCCAATTGGAGAAGCATGCCTATACTGTGGTCAAAGCTCTAAAAAAATCATGTTTTACATCCTCAATTCCCATACGGTGGTGATGGTCCCTGACAGTGCAATCAAGTCCATCTTGACACAACATGATCCCGAGCTAAAAGAGGAAATTGGATTGCAAAGACTCAAGAATATGACTTGGAGATTTGACCCTCTAATCTGGTAAGGGGAAATGGCTTGTGCAAGTTGATTGCTAAAGATGAAACACTCAAATTTCAACATGGCGAAAAAATGTGCTTGCTCAACTTGTTCAAAAGACAACCCACAAGTTCTCTTTGTCACCACTACTGATGAGTGGTATGCTGATATTTCCTATTACCTGACTTATGGAGAATTCCCTCCCCATCTTGATTACAAGAAAAGGAGAACACTCAAGATGAAGGCAGCTAAATTTGTAATATGGAATCATGCACTTTACAAAAGAGGCCTGGATGGTTGTTTCCTCAAGTGTAGATAAAGAGCAATAAGAAAATTTTCTTAAAGCATACCATGACCAAGCATGTGGTGGACATTTTTCAGCAATGGTCACTACACATAAGATCCTCCGAGGAAGGTATTATTGGCCCACCATATTTGCAGACACTCAAGATTGGGTTTCTAAATGCAAAGCATGCCAATAGTTCGTTGGAAGACCACAACTCACTGCATTACCACTCAGGCATGTGGTTATTAAAGAACCATTTCAATAGTGGGGGCTAGACTTCATTGGTGTTATGAACCCTCACTCAAGTGCAGGGAACACCTATGTACTCACAGCAACATACTACTTCACCAAATGGGTGGAAGCCATTCCGGCCAAACAAGCCAACACTGAAACAGTATGTAACTTCATCAAGGAGAATATCATAGTTCATTTTGGAGTGCCATAAAATATTGTAGTAGATAATGCTACCTATTTCTCTTCAAGAGAGCTGACCAAGTTTTGCTATAGCTACGAAATCTCCCTAGCTCATTCTTCTGACTACTATCCACAAGGAAACAGATAGGCCGAATCAAGCAACAAGAACATTGTGACCATTTTCCACAAGCTTGTAAACGAGAATCAAAGGAATTAGAAAAAATGTTGTATGATGCATTGTGGGTGGATAGGATCACTCCCAAGAAGGAAATAGGTATGTCACCATTCCAACTACTGTATGGAGTCAAAGAAGAAATTCCTCTCACGATTGAGATGCCATCTCTCAAGCTGTTATAGGCAATAGAAGATGGTCAGTACAAGGATTCCATTGACAAGAGGATCCTCTTTCTTGAGAAGCTGGAAGAAAATAGACTCCAAGTGGTGGATTGCATTAAGGAGAACCAATTGAAAGTAAAGAAGATTTTTGATAAGAAGGCCAAGGCAAGAGAATTCAAAGTTGGAAACTTCATCCTGCTATGGGAAAAGAGAAGAGAACCAAAAGGCAGCCATGGAAAGTTCGATTCATTATGGATCGGCCCATTCTAGATTTGTGAAGCTTATGGCGAGAAAACTTTTCTTCTCTCATATTTGGATGGAACACCACTGGAATTGCCTTGGAGCAGACAATACTTGAAATTGTATCATCAATGAAAGTGGGTTGTCCCCGCCTTGTACCATAGGTGATTGTTAGGTGTGTTTCCCTTTCCATTGTGTGGTTTTGTTTCCCCTTCTGTTGTGTGTCGTGTGTTTCCTTCCTGTTGTGTGTTTTTGTGTTTCCTTCTTTTGATATTTCTTTCTCAAAGTTATATATGACTCTGTAAGGCCCAATGGATAAGGCACTGGTCAATGAATTACAAGGTCTAGAGATTGAGATTCTAGATTCCCATGTCATGTCCCCAAGCTAGAGCCAATTGTCACCCTCAAAATCCCCCCCTCATTTTCTAAGTCAAATTTGAATATTTTGAGCTCACGCCCTCCAGAAGTGTTCAAGTAAATTTGGAAGTCTGAAAAGATAAAGAAATTCATGCTTTGAAGTTGTTTAAACTCTCCAGTCTGCACGTTTTGATAAATTTTCCATTTTCCTATCTGGATGCATGAAAATTTTATTGTTGTCCACATTTGAATGAAATTGTCAATCTTTTTATGGCCATAGATTGTCAAACCTTATAATGTTTTCAATTCCTTAGTTCGTGAAAGAAATTTGAAAATTGGGTGCAAAATGGTGGAGTTTTCTTCTTCTCTGCAGTTTTTCCACAGTCGTGAATGATGGGTGTTCTCTTCCCCATCAAATTTTGGCTCCATTATCCATGGGTACATGGACATATCTAATTAGAAGCGGGTCAGAGGATAACCTTGAGGTTTTGAGCCTCTTTGTAAAAAGGCTAAAAGCCAGAAAGTGACCCGTAACCCCATCAAACACAAAGGAAAAATTCAAATCTTGAGCCCGCCGTTGGAAATTCAAAGTGGGGAAGTGGGTCGGTGGAGAAATTTGTGTTTTTGAGCCTTTTTGTAAAAAGGGCTAAAAGTCATAAAGTGACCCGCAGCCCCGATCATGCCAAGAGGGAAAAATTCAAATTTTGAGCCCGCATCAAAAGAGTCAAAGTGGGGAGGTGGATCATCAAGGAGATTTGATAATTTGAGCCTTGTTTTCATTAAAGGGGCTTAAAGTTAAAAATTGACCCGCAGCCCCACCAAACACAAAGGAAAAGTCAAATCTTGAGCCCGCTGTTAGAAATTCAAAGCAAGGAAGCGGGTCGGTGAAACAATTTGTGTTTTTGCACCCGCCTTGGAAAAAAAGGTAAAATTATAAAAGTGACCCGTGACTCAATCTCCACTCAAGTGAAGCCACGTGTCAAGAACATATCAAAAGCGGGTGAACGGACCAAAAATGTAAAAAATTTCGAATCTCTATAAAGTCACAAAATGTAAAAGGCATCCTACATGCCCGCTTCAGTAAATTTCTCCCACGTGGATGGCTCTAGTTTAAAGTTTCAAAGGAAAGATGAATAGTTCAAATTCAAAGTTACAAAACGAGTGTAACGGCTGCATTATGAAAAGTCTAGTTTTTTTGCCATTGGTGTTTCTTCGCGAATCAAGAATCAAACAAACGTGAATGACTGAAAAAATTGTAAACCATTTCTTGCTAACAAAGAAGAAGTTGTAACTATTTCTTGCAAGATATTTAATGGCTTCTTCACACCATTGTACGGGGTTGGCAATTGATCTTGTAAACTCCAGAGTGCATTGTACCTAGAGAAAGCAAAGGAGATAGCCAATTTTCTTCTACTTTCCTCCATTCTCAAATTTCTTCCATTCCCACATTATGTACAATCTCTGTTTAAGCATCAATACAAGAAGAAGGATTTTGTAGCCTCTTCAATGAGGAGATTTTAGAAACTTTGAGTTCATAATCTTATCTCGTCTTGTTGCCATTTGCAAGGTTGTTTCTTCTCATGAATGCATGTGTTGAAGTTTCTAACTAGTGCATGTAGGAATCTGATTTTCTACCTGCGACATTAGTTCTCCTACCTCTTTTCTCACTCACTTTCCCACCTTCATAGAAAATTTCCCCCTTGCAGATAACTATAAGCATTTTCCGCAAGGTCAGTGGAGTGCCCCTGTTGGATCCTTGGTTGAAAGGCCACCATAGAAATCCACATTTTTTGCACATGCACATACGGAAGTTACACTTTGGTTAAGTAGAGGGACTTAGATTTGAAGAGCATTGGCAAGGAATTCACAAATTTTTCCACCTAAAAATTCCCTCACCAACAAGGTTAAATGGGTTAATATAGACCCCATGCAATATAGATGGTCCCGATCAACGTGGATAGCTCACCGAGCTAAAATGTAACTCGGTCCTTTCATGACTCAGCCAATATCTCAATGTCGATCCTTGGTAGGAAAATTGATCGTATTCAATTCATGGTGGCTTGTGGACCCACCATGTTGGCGATAACAAATTAGTCCACACGGCGGTGGGGCTCCCCTCCCTTAAAAAAGTTGAGCCTCTTGATCCCACGAGCTATATCATTTTACGACCATCAAAGACCGGAAGTTAAAACCTCTCGATTTTTTTCTTTTACCTTTTGCCATGTGTCACAAAGTGTGATTGGTCCAATATTGACATGTTGACCAAAGTTGACTTTCTCATTGACTGAACTTTGACCGGACATAACTAGAGCTCCCAATGTCCGTTTGTCACATTCTCATAGTTGTCGGAAAGCTCTCAAAAATATCTTCTGCAACTGACACAATTTAGGGATGTTTAGGGAAATTTTGATATCAAAAATTATCCCCTGATCACACCTCCCTAATGAGAAAGGATTTTTGTCCCAAAATCTTATATTGGAACATTTTTCCATCCTGTCCTAAATATTGAAACTTTGTTGCTACCTCGGAAGTGTTGTTGTAGTAGACCCTTTGGTCTCTTCCCCTGCAACCTCCTCACTTCGAGAAATTTATTCGATCCTAGGACTTGTGTATTATAAGTCCATGATGCTTCATTACACCACTCTAATATCTGAAGAAGACCTCCATGCCTATTGTTATGCAGTGTTAGGCTTCCAAATATCTAACAACAATGATCTTCTTTTACTCTATAACACAACTCCTATCTCTAAGTTGATTCTGTAGAATCCAAACTGAAAGCTAGTTTAAAGGAACCGCATGTTACTTAGAGCTATGATTGATCTTATGTTGATGACGGACAATGAATTTTCCCTTTTCAGACCTCAACACCTCCGTTACGGGGTGTTAAGTCTCTTACAGACCTTAATGCCTCCGTTTTGTAGTGCTAAGTGTCTTACAAACCTCAATGCCTCTGTTGTGTAGTACTAAGTCTCTTACAGACCTCAACACCTCCGTTTTGCATTACTAAGTCTCTTATAGACTTCAACGTCTCTATTGTGTAGTGCTAAGTCTTTTCTAGACCTCAACGCCTCTCTTTGTGTAGTGTTAAGTCTCTTGTAGAACTCAAGGCCTCTGTTTTGCAGTGCTAAGTCTCTTGCAGACTTCAACGCCTCTGTTGTGTAGTGTTAAGTCTCTTGTAGACCTCAATGCCTATGTTGTGTAGTGCTAATTCTCTTTCAGACCTCAATGCCTCTATTTTTCTTAGTCTGATGATCAACTACCATTCGAATGTGCAATTGCAATGCCTTGACTCTGAATGATGTTCGATCGATCAAATCTTTTGAGAGATCATTTTGTTGAAAAACATTATCAAGTACCATTCTACTAGATGCACATGATGGCCTCTTCACAGAACAAAGTTCTGAGCCGACGTAAATTCCAACAATGATTTAGCTTCCATTATGATGTACAGTCACAATGCCTCTACACAAAATGAAGTTCCGAGTTGATATCTCATGAGCTCAAAAATTGTGACTCTAACCTTGCTACATGGTTTCTGCCTCTACATGATACAAATCCTCATGTTGACGATGATTATCATGTACCACTTTTTTGCACGGTCGCAATGCCTCTACACAATGAATTTTTGACCTGATGTTAGATTCTAATGGTGTTCAGCTGCCATTTTGTTGCACAGTTACAATGCCTCTACACAGAATGAAGTTTTGAGCTGACGCTAGTGAGATCTTCATATCTACACAAATGGCTGACAAATATCCAAGCTTATAAATATGAGTTAAATCATGTATCCAAGTTGTAACAGTACTCACAAGCTGATTAGGAGATATGTTTGGAGCATTAATAAAAGTTTCTAAGTAAGAAAATCCATTGAGTATGGTAAACCTTTCTCTCAACATTTTCTCACAAAATATGATCTCCAAAAAATATTACATATTATTCATCAATCTGAATTATGCAATATATAATTGAAAAATTGTTGACTTACCCATTTTAAAGGACTTTCAATTTCAGGTATTACCCGTCTGCATTGAATTATCAATCTGGTGGTGGAGTAGAAACTTCCTTTGCCTTTGCAATTGGTCTCCATTCCATCTTTTTCTTTCCATTACTCTGATGGCAAGATGGATGCAATTTCCAAAAATTGTCCACCCGGTGCCCATTCCTCTAGTAATGAGCAAAAAAATTCCTTTTAATCTCCTTCTTCTGGGATGAGGAACTCTTTCTACCATTTCTTGAATCTGCATGATGAGATTGGTCTTTCTAATTTGTCGTGTTCCTGATGAATGGCATCAACTTATTCATCAATGTCCTTCTCTTCCCCACTTTGTTGTAAAAGTAGTCTTGAATTGATCTTCCTCCTTCACCATAATCTTGTTGTATCCCCAATAGCCATCAAGAAGTGAGAACCTTTTTGATCTAGCTACTACTTTGCTTGGATTTTCTCCATATAATAAAGTGTGTAATGATCCTTGAGTGAAGCTCTATTCAAGTCTCAGAATTCCACACATAATCTAATTTCCCCATTTTTATTTTTCACTAGCACTAGGTTTGTAACCAAATTTGAATGTTTAATAGGTAAGATTATACTTACCTCTATCAACTTATTGAGTTCTTTCTTCATTAGGGGCTCAATGAGAGGATTAACTAGTCTTTGTTTCTGTCTAATAGGTTTTGCTCTTGGGTCCAATCTGATGGTGTGTTGTGCCAATTTTGGATTGAAACCTCTCAAATCTTTATAATTTTAGGAAAAGACATTTGGGAATTCTTGGCAAAGCTATATGAAATCAGATTTTTCCCCTTGAGTACTCACTTTTCTAATTTGCACTACTTTTCCTTCTCCCATAGAAATAGGCTCTTAATCTTCTCCTTTGGCTTGAATATTTACCTTCTCCTTCCAGAATTGATCATTAGGATTGAATATAGACTCCAAAGTCACTAATCCTTTTGTCAATTTATTGGTTCTCAACTGAACCACTTGGTCACCATATTGTTGCTCTAGTTTATCTTGGTTCCTAGTGGAGAACTCATCTTCTTCCTACAAGAAATTTATGATTTTTTTATCATTCTCGAAGAATTTCCAACTTGTATTGTTATCTGGAACACTGACCTTATAATCACTCTAATATGAGGTTGATTATGATCTCTCTTGATACTGTCAACAACATCAAATGTTGCCCCTAGTGCTGTAATTTTGTCTACAACCTCATTTTTCTTCCTTGGTATGGCCTCATTATTGAATTCTTCAAATTCCTTGATGAGATTCCATACCCGGTTCTTGTAGCTCTTTAGCAGATCATTTTTGGAAGCATTTATCCCTCTAACTTGGGTCACGGTTAGCTCACTATCTCTAAAAGCTTGTAAGTTCTTAATGTTTCTCTTTCTCTCCCAATACAATCCATGGATCAATCATTTTTATTTAGCTGTGTTATTTCAACAAGTAAAATTAAAATTGAAAGATGAGTAGTATTTTATACCTTATGGTGACACAAGCATTGCTCCTCCTCCAGCACCTTCTCTACTCCTTGAGCCATCGAAGAATAGCCTCCATACTTCATTATCATCCTTTTCATCTAATTTGGTGATGTTAGGGAGGAGTGGATTCTCTTCATGCAAACAATAAATTCCCATCTCAGCTTCCTCCATCTCTTTATATGGATCAAAGTTATGCCTCTTATTTTCCCATTCATCAAGATTCAAGTCTGGAATGCCTCCAACCTTGGTATTTGTCTCTGGAGCAAGGGGCAGTCTTCTTGATCGAAAGTTAAGCAATTTGTATTGATTGGGCTTGGTACATGAGGCTCAATATGAAAGTTTGCAATAGGCTCAGATCTGATTGTAGCCTTAGCTCCATACCTTTTCCTGAAGAGCATATGCAACTAATCACCTGATAGGTACATGCAATTTTAGTTGTGAAGTCCCTTGATAAGCACAATGCAAAGAGTGGTGGCAATCAATCACTGATACATCTTGCAACACTATGACATTGGGGCATGCATGCAGTGTGAGGCTCAATCCTTTAATTACTCCAACATTTTTCACCGATGTCTCGTCTAATTTTACTACACCTTTATAAATGAATTCATACTTGATACCCAGTTGATCAACTATCTACTTGGGCATCACCGAAGTTTTTTTCTCTGAATTGATCATGCGCTATGTACAATATTGTTTTCGATGATCATAGATATTTAGAATGGGTTAGGTTTCATATTTTTACCTTGTTGAGTTGCATTAGTTATAACCTTCTCTTGACCTTTGGATGGATCATTTAATATGGACTTATTTTCCATGGTTGCTTGTAACAAGTCCCTTTGTCCTAGAATTTTCAAGGATTCCCACATAGAGATGCTCACATTAGTCTTCTTCATTTGGTCAATGATATTGAATGGAGAAGATCCATATTTTTTTGTCCTTTACTTTGCACAACCTTCTCTTGCACATGAGTTGCTACCACTGGTACATGAGTTGGTCTAGAAGGTGGCTTGGGCTGATTATGCACATTTGGAGCTGTACTTGGATTGCCAACTCCTTGTAGAGTGACAGAGGGTTGAGTAGCACTTGGATTAGATTAATTCCCTTCCTATAAATTCCTCTTTTTATACCTTGTGTGAACTGCCACACCTTAAGAAGGAGACATATGTATACTTTGTAGAAATCCTTAGTTTTTCAGTTCATAAGGGTGGTCTCACTTGAAGGTGCCTCTTGAGTAGCTACTTGTTGTTGATTTTCCTCCTTGAGTTATCTCTTGAGATACACCGATCGTTGTCGCCATTAAATCCTGATTTAAAGCACCATTAAAGCATGTTTCCTGATTGTGATTTGGACGACATGGGAAGCACCATTCATACTCCTGTGCCACATTTTTCTAGGCTGGAACCAAGGCTTGGGATGTTGAAGGTGTATTAGGATTGTATGGTTGAAATGGCCTAGCATCTGGGGGTTGTCCTTAATTTTTGTTTATAGCTTGGGTAGGAGGTCTATTAGGATGATATGGAGGCCTATTTGGTTGGGCTTGAGGCTGATAAGGTCTAAAATTTTGGGCCTACTACCTCTTGAGAGTTACCAACTCATTCCCTAGGTTTTGCAATTGCTTCATGACTTCTTGGAGTTTAGTTGA
This sequence comes from Taxus wallichiana var. yunnanensis, assembly GCA_018340775.1. NCBI lineage: Eukaryota > Viridiplantae > Streptophyta > Pinopsida > Cupressales > Taxaceae > Taxus > Taxus wallichiana. Next base: position 131,988,465 of record CM031235.1, read on the forward strand.
GGTACTAGAAGAAGAGGTAGAAGCCTCATTGGAATTCTAATTTTGGGATCAGGAATAGGGGCTAATTTAGGTGTTTTTCTAGAACTAGGGTTCCCCATTTTTGGATAGAGAGGCATAGGTGGCCTAGGTGCAAGTTTATCAGCTTGAATTAAGTAGTTCTCATCTCTAATGGCTATGACATAAGCTCCTAGTAAGGTTATTCCTCCCATAGATTGAATCATTACAGATATATCGAATTTAAAGCTTTAAGGAAATAGAGAAATGCACCTTCAACAGTTGGTATCACAATAATTGGGATCCTATCCCATGTTCTTTGGAATCTAAAATTGAAGTCAACCATCTACTCATTTCGTGCTCTTTTGATTATGGTCAACTGCTCCAGTAGAGATAGATTGTCTTCCTTTTATCCGAAATGGATACACAGATTTGTACACAATTGATCCCAATTTTGGATTGACCCTACTCCCAAGATTTTGAACCACTATAAGGTTTTTCCTTTGAGAGAAGAGGAAAGGAGTTTCACTGCCACGTCCATTTCAATAATATCGTGTATATCACATACATTTTTAATGTCCTGAATGTGATCAATTGGTGTCGTATTATTTTCTCCATTGAAGAATGGAATGTTCTTCAATGTTGCCACCAGAACCAGATTTTGTACATTGAGGACAAGTGGGCTACTGGCCTTGAAATTCATAAATGGATTGGTGGTCTCTATGGTAGTTGTTGATGTGCCATCATGATCGGCCTAAGAACCCTAGTTGATTGAAGGAAAGGTTTGCCTAGTGGAGGGGTTGATAAGGTTCTATTTGGTGGAGATGGAGACATATGTATTATTCTTCCTCTCCTTCCTCTACCTGGGGATAATTGCAAATACTCAAAGACACAATATTCTCTTTCTCAGGACCGATTTTGGATCCTTCTCATGTACTTAGGCTGCTAGTACTACTGGAACCATTTGTTTTTCTAATTGGAGTCATCATATGTGTTACTACAAAGCCTCTAAAGGCTAAGAATTCACAAAGACAAACCCAATCTTGATAAATATGGAAGTATTGACTTGTGTCCCCCAAGCGTGCCAAAATTTTTATGTCAAAAAAGTAGCACCCTAGTATTTACACATTATAAGACCCTACTTTTGACTAACATGGGATTGTCTCAAGGTGTGGGACCCTAAAAATGAGACAAAATTATAGAGAAAGTTGGTTTCTCTATCTATTCTAATGCTAAAACTTTTCCTAGAAAGGTAAATGCAACTATTATAACACTAACCTCAAATTTTGAAGGTACCAAGGAAGAAAGAGATGCATAAAATGAAATTACTAAACTAAAGGAGGTAATAACACCAAGAAATGGGGCTGGATATATCCTTAGTGAGTGGAAATGGAAGAAAATGAAGTGGCATAGGCAAGACAAAAGTGCCACAGTTCAAAGAACACATTCAAACCTCCAATTTTGTGGAGCACAACGAATTTAAATCCTGCAAAAAGAATATATCATGCACAATATATCTAAAATGTAATGAAAGAAAAAAGATGCAACGCAACTTGAGATAAGCCAAGAAAATCAACAAAACACCAATTTTATTTCTTAAAATGATGCACAATCTATTATAATATAGGCACAAGGAAAAAATCCTTTCTAAAATGCATAAATTTGAGGCATACGGCTCACAAAAGTCTGGAATGATTTTGGCAGAGTTCCCTTACAATCCAAAATCTCTCCCCCTCACAAATGAGGTGGAATTTCATATATATAGAGAAGGGGAGATACCAACCGAAAACCTTCATTAATTTCTTATATGGAGGTATGGGTGACCATACTAGTTCACTTTCCAATGGTACTTTTCTTACACAATGAACATGGGTGCCATACCTCATTAAAACGGTTGTTAAGATACCTTATACGATACAATTAATGTCCAGTTTGTAACTAACATTCTTTGTTATCACTCAATAGGAACCACCAACTGACGCTTGAAAAGAATGGGAGGATTCACCACCGATAAGGGAATGAGTTGTTGTATGACAAGACTAAATTTTGTCACGCGATAGTGAGGGAAGGTTGACATGTTTCAATCTAGATTTTTGTCACATGAAAGAAAAGGGGACATGACATGGGAAGGAGGGATGATACACGACAAGGAGGAAGGATTTTCAAATGAGAACGAGGAATGTTGTCACATGATAGGAGGAATGTGGTGATGCACATCAAGAAGGAAGGGTTGATGCACATTAGAAAGACAAGGTGGTGACATGCGTCAAGAAGGAATGGTTGACATGGATCAGGAAGACATAGTGATGATGCACGACAAGGGGGGGTGGTTGGCGCGTGTCAACAAATTATAGTTGACGTGTGACAAAAAAAAGCGATTGACATACATCAAGAAGGAAGGTTCACACGTGACAGCGGCAGATGGTTGTTGACACATAACAAGGAAGTGGTTGACAAACATCATCAAAATGGTGACACGCGTCGAGTGAAGGTTTTCATGTGAAAGGGAAGAAGTGGTTGATGTGTGGTTGATGCATGAAAAGAAGATATGACTCAAAATCTTTTCCGTGACAAGCTAGCCAATTCTTGACGAGAAATTACAAGGCACTTATTAACCAATCAACTGTCAATAACTTGACTGTTTATTTGTCCATTTTGTAGGGGTGAAAAATATGGATAATAGGTACTTATATGTACCATCTTCTCATTATCCCCCTTTTAACATACATGATAAAGGATTTTAAACACACTAGGGACATCTAAAAACTGCCATTTGACTGAATTTCAATGATGAAATATTGATACCAATAATTTACCAAACCACTCACCTTACGTTCATAAAGGGTTATTATAGGAAACTTCACAACATGGAGATACATGATACCAAATGTAGGAAAAAAACATGATCCCCCGAGATAAACATTATACATTACTACCCAATCATGACCATACATTCTCTTTTCCATCTTGTAACAAAGGTTTAATAATCGAATACCAACATTATAGGAACATACTCCCCCATTCTTGAACATTCTCCGCCTTTGAAATTACATCGAGAACTCACCATACATGGAATCGGTGGTTGGAAATATTAACCAAACTTGTAATAAAACATGACATGCTCCCCTTAATCAATGCATACCTCCTTCATATAAATTCAGGACCACAAAATCAAGACCTCTTACCTTATCCTTGTCATGGTTGATACACAATAGGTCATCATATGACTCAAACCCTTGATACCAATATTATTTCTCAACTCATGACAAGATCAATTCATTTTATGCATGATACCAATAGATCAACTTCAACTACCAACTATTATCAATAATGAGAAACTTTCTCTTACCTCTTGATGTGAAATTGATAGCTTATCTAATATAAATAAGCAACAATTACATTATATAATTGTACAAATCAATAAGAGACAATGTTGCAGAATGAAGATAATAACATAAACACAAAATTAGAGCACAAATATATAATAAACACACTATATTATTGATTGAATAATTTTGGAGCTAATTACATGGTGAGAGAGCTTACAATATATAGCCTTTCCATTTCCTATAAACAAGGAGATGAGGCTTACCAATATCATCCCACTAATCTCTCCTAGAGAATCTCTCCTATGATCACTCACCACTATTCTCTCATATATCCCACCAATATCTCCACACACAATAATCTACGTGAGTTGTTTATTCAACAAACTCACAACTAATACAATATCCTATATTATTAATAATGAGTTGTTTTATGACTCATATTAATAATATTACAATATTTTATTTTTCTCACACAAATATGATATTAATATAACAATATTAATATCTTACTAACACACTAACTTATTAATGTAATATATGAATATTACATTTAACTATTACAAACAATAATGTGAGCACTAATCCAAGGAATATTCCTAACACCTCTCACATCATCAACACTTCTAACTTAGTCAATCATATCTTCATAATTATTCCTACCTTCTTCTTGACATTTCATACCTTCTTGGATCAACTCACCTACTCATGGGACTAATAAACTATCTACTTGACTCCCCCTTAGATCGCTAACTCTTGAAATGACTACTTAGATACCTACTTGAGATTGAGCATACTTCACTTATTTGTCCTTTGATGCACCTATCATAGAACATCACAAATAGTACTAGGAACTGATTTAACAAAAATAGAATTTAATGTTAAATCCTAATTATAGAGTCACATATGATAAATAAATGCTAAATTACATATTTGACAAAAACAATAAGCTACCTAATACGAAACCTTAATTACAAGAGAGGAAAAGAATATCTTAGCTAGTACCTTATTTCTAGAATTGATCAAGACTAGAAAATTGATGAACATGAAGGGCGGACTATCATAATCGTGCTCTACAAAATATAGATGATAAGCCTCGATAATGGCATCTTGACTGGGTTAGGGGTGCCTAGGTGCAAGAATCCACTATCATGTGCCCATGACTACACAGTGGTCGAACCTTATTTTTCTGGTGTCACACAAGTGTCGTTGGTAATCATTTTTGGTCATCCTTTATGTCACAATATGGTCACCGAGTGCACCTGTAACCTGCAAAGAGATGTTCACCTGTAAATCCCTCAAACTACATCAAATCCCAAAAAAATGTAGTATGAGGAGTCGAACCGACCCATTGGTCACCCGACTGAGTGAACTTATGACCGCGCATTGCACTACATATCAGACTCCATGTAGTTCTTGTGTATGTGTGATAGAATTTTTCCTTAGGAAGCCCTTGTGCAAGTGCACTTGATAAAGGGTGATAACTAGATGCACCAATGTAAATATATGTGTGGATGGAAAAATGAACTTCCCCTTCCTATGAAGTGTATGCAGAAAATGTAGTCCCTTGTCCTTTGAATGAATGCTATATGGATACCTTGATTCTCTTAGATGCATTTCAATGTAACCTTAGGTGATGATAATATATGTTTATAGCTTGGTCCTATATTTTGGTTACATAGCTTTGTATTTATATGATTCCCTTGGTTGAATTTTATAATTGAAAACTAGAAGGTTGACCCATAAGAAAATAAGATGCCCAAAAGATAAAAGAGACCCAAAAGAAGCGAGTAAGATAGAAAAGGGTCAGGGGCACCTAGAAGGATGACAACACCTGGTTCTGTTGTCTGTCTTGGCATCAATGTCTCAAGCCATAAAATATAAGAAAGTGAAGTACTAATCTGGAAACATGGTGTAAAACACTAGAAAAAGACCAAAAAAAAGAAAGAGGCCAAAGATAGTTGTCAATTATTAGTTTTCTCACTTAGGAATCATGTGAATGCAAGTATGCTTGTAGGACCTAAAAATGTACCCAAGTGCGTGATTTTTGTCTATATTTTCCCCCACTTTATGTTGTTGAGTGAATACTTGATAACATAAAGTAGATAAGATATGCATACCTGATAACCATGTAGAATGTGATGGTGATAATGTGTCGAGGAAATAAGTGAAAGTGTGGAGTTATAACAATGAATCATGGAAGCTAAAAGAGGAAGTGAACCTAGGGGTGAAACATATTGTGTTATATCATGTGTACAAGTTTTTATGCTTGATGTAGGGTTGTTTCTTGTTGTGTATTAAGGACAGACCTATAAAAGAAGATAAAAAGAGTAATCAAAGTCATGTATTATGAAAACTATACAAAAGTATGTAAATGTGTGGAAAATTAATGAAAGGAAAGTGTGCACCTGATGAACATGAGTGTAAAAGGATAGAAAATGTCCTAAAAATGTTGTTGTAGAGTGAGTTTTTGGGTGATATCACACCAAGATATCTTTTTTGGGTGATCTCATGCCCGAACGAGTTTTTGGGAAATTTCATGCCAAGTGTGAGTTTTTTTGGGTGATCTCACACCATAGAAGAAGAGTGTTGGGGAGAGAGGTCTAGTGTTACTCTCCTTCCATGAAAACTTCAATATTTATACACCATTACGGATGGCGTGATCTCGTGTTTAGTTTTGAGTTATACCGTAGTAGTTTTGTATTTGTTCCATGTAGAAAATGGAAAAATAATGCATTCTAATTGTTGGATGATTATGCCTGTAATGTGAAAAATTATCTCGTGAAATTATGAAAGTTGTGATGATGTGAGAAATTAATTGTATCTTCCCCCATGACATATGCGCCCAAGATATGTCAGAGCACCTAGTTGCTAGTATTTGTATATAGGTGCTAGAATTTGTGTTGAATCGAGGACCTTAGTTAGATTCTGGTCGTTCCTATAATCGTAGCCTATTTTGATTCTTTATAATGAATATTTGAACTATAGTTTTGAACCGTTGTATGGGGTGACTTATTCACCCAATCTATGCCCCCCTCATTTAGAGTGCATGCGATGTCACTATGAGAATGCATCCTAAAGAGAGCACTGGATGATGAACTGAATTGTGTCCCTACATGGGGGAGGGAATGTGGATGGTATAAACTAAGGAACATGCACAAAATATGGCTAGTAATCATGCGTTAGTAGTAAAATCATGAAATAGGAAATAGTGCAAAAGAAAGAGTGTAAATAAAGTGGACCATGAAAATAAGGTTTCAAACATGGGACATCACTCACAACATCACAAGAAAATCAAGGCCGAAGTGGCCAAAATCATACAAGTAATGATCAAACAAGACATAGGTAATAGCCCGCAAAACAATAGTATACACAGTATAAAGCAAAAGCAATGGAAAGAAAAGTGTAACAGACAACCATGGTTGGAAATAGTTCCTACAAGGCAAATTCTACATATGAAGCACCTGTTAACATGTTAGAAAGATAATAATTATGTGAAGACATGTATGTACCAATAGAACAAGTAGTTTTCTAGTAAGAATATGAAGTAGTATAAAATGAAACAATAGCACTTGTAATGTGTAAGAGTAGTAATGTAAATTCCCCGAGAAGCCTCGGTGGGACTAGTAAGAGGTACAATGTTAAGCATCATTATTGTGTGTAAATATCTCAGTAGGAATCTACATTCATAACTAAAGACCGAGTGAACACATATTTTTATATAGAAAAGATAATGAGATATTGAGTTTCCAAATAATATAGTAAGAAAAGTGTAAATGTAAGTATAAGAAAACAAGAATATATGCAACCAAGATATGCCATATGATGTTAAAGTGATGAAATGGTATGTAATGTGAATGTGATAGGAGAAACATACCCCCAATAGATAGGGATGAGTATGAGATGAGGTTCATTTGTAAAATACTCTTCAACAATCAAGAATGAACCATATGAAAAAAATGTTTCATCGGGAAATGGTTTGATAATGTGCGCTAGAAAGATATATCATGAAGCCTAGAGCTTGAAGAGTAGAATAGGTGAGGTTCATTTCAAATTTATACCATTAACATTTGATTATGAACCTTAGCACAAGAGTATGTCATCGAGAAATGGTTTGATAATGTGTGTTAGATGTAACATGAAGCGCAAAGTGTAGATTGTAGAATAGGATAGTATGATGTGTGATAATAGGGTGCTATAAAGGTGTATCATGAAGTACGGAGTGGGAAACATGTAGTGTATGAGGTTCATGGATATAGTATGCCCCAAACAGTCAAGTGTGAACCTTATCATGAGAGTGTGCCATAGGGAAATGGTTTGAAAGAGATGCTTATAAAGATAGCTCATGAAGCATAGAGCATGAAGAGTAGAAGAGATGAGGTTCATTTCAGATTTAGACCCTCATCAGTTGAGTATGAATCATGGAACTAGATTGTTTCATAGGGTAATGAAGTTTTTTATGTAGAGTAGCGTTTGAGATGCATTACGTTTAGCGGTTTTTTTAGTGGCTTACCAAGGAGAGTAGTGAGATGATATACGCCCCCTAGCCTGTCTATGATGACATAAGGTCCAAGCCAATTAGGTTTGAATTTTCCTTTGAGATGGGATTCGGTTGTTGTGTTTTTATGATTTTATTTTAATACAAGGTCACCAATATTGAATTGTCATGAGCGAAGCTTATTATTGTAAGATTTTGTAATATAAGCCAAATATACTCTGAGGTGTTTAAGAGCTTGCACATGATGAGAGTCAACCATCTCAATCTCATGGAGCCTATTTTCACGATATTCATTATCTTTTAGAATTCCTTTAAGGGATACCTATAAAGAGGGTATTTCTATCTCTAAGGGGATTATTGTACACAAGTTAAAAGGGTGTAGCATTTATGGGGGTACGCACACACTAGTGCGGTAAGCCCAAAGAACGTATATAATTTTACTATACCAATCGTCACCACTAGTATCAATGATCTTGCGTAATATTTTAACAATTGTCTTATTTATGGCTTCAACTTGGCCATTGCCTTGTGGATAATAAGGAGTGGAGAATGTTTTCTTGATCTTGAATTTGGCACAGAGGTGTTTAACATCCTTATTTTTGAAAGGAGATCCATTATCGATGATAATGGTAGAGGGAATGCCAAAGTGTGTAATGATGTGGGTAGTAATAAAATGAAAAATGTTAGGGCCAGTGATAGTTTGCAGGGGTGTGGCTTCAACCCATTTAGTAAATTATTTTGTAGCAATAATGATGTATTTATGACCATCCACCGATTTGGGGTTAATTTTTTTGACGAGATCGAAACCCCATAAGGAAAAGGGTCATGATTGAGCAATAGATTAAAGGTCATATGCAGGCACATGATGGATATTGCCATGTTTTTAAAACTTATCACAATGTTTGGCATATTCTAAACAATCATGTTCCATAGTAGGCCAATAGTAGCCCTAACGTAGAAGCTTGTGTGACATGGATTTTCCTAAAAAGTGACCACCACATAGACTATCATGAATGTGAGAAACAACTATGGGGATGTCGTTGACTCCTAAACATTGTAGAAAATTACCATCGAATGATATTTTGAATAATGAAGCACCAATGATTACATATCATGTGGCCTCGTGTCGCAAAAATGACAAGCTTCATGAGGTTGAAATCCATCGGGAATGGCTTGTCAATATAGAAAGTTATAAATTTGAGTAAACCATTCAGGATGATCATTGTTATGTGTGATAACACATGATTCAAAAGGAGGACTATCTATAGATGGTTGTCGTAAGTGGAAAATGATGAATGTGGCTTGTTCATCAGGGATGTCTTAGGAAATGAGTGATGTCACACTAGCCATAGCATCCGCATGTCAATTGTCTTTGTGTTGAATGGCAAAAAGAGAGTAGGACTCAAATGTAGCTAGGATTATTTTTACCAAGTTATTATATGGGACAAGACACTCCTCTTTTGTTTGATATGTATCGTTAACTTGATTTATAATAAGTTGTGAATCACCATGTATGTGGATATTGTGAATAATAATTTTATGTGCGATGGTGAGGCCAAGAATGAGGGCCTCATACTTAGCAATGTTATTCATACATGAGAAACCTAAGTGATGTGAAAATGGGAGACAATCACCTTGTGGAGTTATAAACACAATTCCAGCCCACGCTCCTAAGAGGAAATGGGACCCATCAAAGTACATAGTCCAAGTGTCAGTATCAATGGTGTAAGCAGTGAAATCATCTAAAAATAATCACAAACAGGTGATGCATCTGGAAGAGGTGCATTAGCTAGTTGATCAACGATAACTTGGCCTTTGATTTCTTTTTGTGGAATGAATTTGAAGTCAAACTCTGTAAGTAACATGACCCATCATGTAAGACGTCCCGAGAGATGTGTGCGAGACAAGAGGTATCGTAGAGGATCTACTTTGGTAATGATATGAACCTCATTGTTAAGAAGGTAGTGGCACAACTTGTCTACCACAAAGACGAGGCCAAGGCATAATTTCTCAATGTAGCTATAATTGCATTCATAAGAGAGAAAATTCTAAATAATGTAATAGACAGACTCTCTCACATTGAGAATCATCATGTTGTGCTAGAAGGGCCCCTAATGCATGGAATGTAGTAGAAATATATAATAAGAAAGGCCACTCAGCCGTGGGAGGTACTAGGATAGGAGGATTTAAGAGATATGCTTTAATAGCTTTGAATTCCCTTTGGCAATGGTTTTCCCAAACAATTTTATTGTGCTTTTTCAATAAATGTGTGAATGGTTGGGTTTTGTCAATGAATTGTGCAATAAAATGGTGGATGGCATGGATTTTACCTTATAGTGAGTGTAACTGATGCAAATTACGAGGTGGAGGCATGTCAATAATGGAACAAATTTTATTGGGATCTATTTCAATTCCACATTGGGAAATAATGTACACAAGGATCTTACCAATTATAACTCCAAAAACACACTTCTTTGGATTTAGGTGTACTTTATATTGTCGTAAATGTTCAAAGAGTGTGCGGAGATCTTGAGCATGTGTGGAATGATGTCGTGATTTGGCAAGTATATCATCAACATAATCTTCAAGGATTTTATGAATATAGTCATGGAAGATATGTGTCATTTCTCACTGGTAAGTGGCCCCGACATTTTTAAGGCCAAAGGGCATGACAATGTAACAAAATATTCCCCATGGCATAGTAAATGAAGTTTTTCTTGATCTGTTGGATTGATTTTGATTTGATTGTAACTAGAAAATCCATCCATGAAAGAAAGGATATTGTATCCAATAGTGGAATCAACAATGGCATCAATGTGTGGAAATGGGAAACTATCCTTGGGAAAGGCCTTTGTAATGCCCTTCTTGGACCCAAGAGTTTAACTATTAACTATGATTTGTCTAACCATAAGATTTGTGATATTTAAAAAAATAAAAATTGTTAAAAGGATTCGATAACACTTAATAAAACAATAGATAGAAACTTACTACCCAATCATTTCTATTTTCTCACCTTACAAAATGAATATTCCACATATGGTCATAAAATATTCCATAGTGAAATCTCAATAAATAAACATTTAATGTGTTTGTATATACATATATTTTTTTGTCTAAGGATTTAAAGAAAAAAATTCCTAAAACCAAAATTTTAACTAACCAACCGACTATTGGTTTAAACTACCATTTTTCAATATATTATTTTCATTAAATATACTTATATTAATAACACACTTAAAAGTTTAAACAATGAAAAAGGGAAGAGATTCTTTTCTCATTTCTATTTCAATCATATCAGCAAATTTTATTAAATGGCTTGCCGTTTAATACCATATGTCACTTACCATATGTCATGAAATAAAAGTAACTAAACCAAGTATAAAAAGGAAGAGGATGTTAGGATAATTTAAGTTCATTAGATAATTGATTTATTTCTCCACCATAGGTGACAACTAAAACTAAGAAACATTAACCACTTTATATTTTCCTCATAAAGTTTCCATTCCTCACATTCTCCTTATGGTTAGTTTTTATTTTTTGGATGCACAGTAAATATCCTCTTGACTTTTAGTGTGAGGAAACCAAAAAAAAACACCCCATTAGCTTTGTTTTCTTTTTAAAAAAATCAAGGGAAAGCATTGCCAAGTGGCTCCCCCAATACCAATGATAGCCATTGGATTTAGTTTTTTTTTCTAACCATGGATCTTAGGTTTTGATTTCAAAGAAAACCAAATGACTTTATAGTTAATTCCAATTTCTGTAAACTCTATTTTTTTCTTATGATATTGCTTTTACTCATGAACAAGTCGGCGGCCATGAGGGATATAGAGGAGGAATTTCTGTATGTATTTTCTCTTTTTATTTTTGTGTTTTTATTTATTTATTTTTATTTTTCATTTCCCCCTTTGCTTATTATTTACAGGTGTGTAGAGATTCATCAAGATTTGCAGATTGAGGAAGGACATCACGAATGCAAAAGGATTTTACTTGTTTATTTAACAATTAAGGATTTCTTACTTATTTTGTTCCAACATAATGAAATATAACAGATCAAAGTATGATTTCTTTTACATAAATTTCTGGGTGAAATTTCCTTTATTTTATTTCATTTTGGGGCTTAAGAGTGGACGACGTCTAAGGGTTTTTTTGTATTTATGTATGTAGGTTAGTGTGAGTTTAAATCTAGATTGTGATATGGCCTACACGCCGCCACAAGGATGAAATAACAAGAAGGCACTTTGGAAAAGAAGGACGTGACCCCTTCACCCACACCCATGCCTCGCTCTGCACACCAGTTTACGGGTTTAAATCCCCAATAAGGGAATACAATCTTGGGTGATTTAACTGAATAAATATAACCCGTATAATCCCTTACAATAATGAATAAATACATATTCGTCACGAAACTATTATAATTATTTGTAACAAAATGAACTTCCATCAATTTCATATTAAATGGATCATTCATTTACAACATTTCTTTTTAAGGAGCTTGAGATCACAATCACACCATGATTCCAAAATATTTAAAATACATAAGAGATCAACATTCAAGTCCCCCTTTTTTTCAAGAATGCAAAAAATAAATTACAACTACAAATGTTACTCAAGTTTACAAGAAGAGAAAACTCCCACATATCCATAGCCATAAAGTTAAAATAAGAATTATGTTCACATGATTTGGAGAAAAAAGAGTAGCCAAGATATCCATAACTCCAACCAACTTCCAGCTTAAGATCCAACTTTGAGTGTTTTTCAAAGAATCCAACTCCAAGAGAACAAGGCTTGTTTAACCACCCAACCTTTAGGCATCATTACATGTCTTTCCAAGGTTGGAAGACATGCTAGCCTCCCCCAAGCCCATGGGAAAGAGGACTAGCTTCCACAACTTTGCACAAGATTTAGGGAGACAACCAACATTAATTTCACATAAAGACAAGACAAACACCAATTTTGCAAAGATGGAAATGAGGAGAAACCATGTTCTACCTCTAAAATGGGGAAGAGAAGAAAGAGATCTCCAAGTGTCAAAAGTGTAGCCAACATTGGTTGCACATAAACAATGATCTCCACAACCTCCTTATTCCTCCAAAGTCATCAAACCCTCCTTATTTCTCCATCCATTCACCAAAATCCTTCTTGGGAGGATTTTCAAACCCAAAAGGGTTTCCTCTCCAAGAATGGGGAAGGGGTTCAAACCATATGAACCACCTTCCCCACCTCAAACCATTTTAGGGGAGTAACTAAAATCCTACATGGCTTGCCCATCAAGCCATGAGGATTGAGAAGGAAAAATCCCTCACTCTTCCCCCACAAACTCACAAAAATACATCATTACATATGATGGATGGAGAAACAAAATAAAACAAGTATACTTTGTAACAAACCAAACAAGCAACTAAACAAACAATCCAACTATGAGCAAGCTAATATCTAGCAAAACATACAACATAAAATGAGCTCAAGAGCCTACCTCTAAGAGCTTTCCAGAAAACAAGATTTCCAACTTTCTTCCTCAAGCAATTCTCTAGCTCCAAGATCCTCAATCCCAAGCCAATGCTCTAAAAAAAATGAACCCAAAAAGTCCCCTTCTCCTCCATGAGGGAGAGTTTTAAAGAGAATCCAAATAATTTTCCTCTCAAATGAGGGGGTGACATGTGTCACCCCTCTCCTTACTAAGTCAAAGATTTCAAAATAAAAAAAAAAGAAAAGATAAATTCACTTTTAACACTCCCTTCCCAAAATACCCAAAATGAAAATAAAACAAGATTGTGCAACTTTCTACAAAACACACATACCAATCCATCTTACATAGATGGTGACCAAAGGGAGGCAAAATGGGAGGGAAACTCCCTCTATGCCTTGGAATTAAGCCCCCTACCTATTAGGTAGGGTCCAAGGGCCCATTTTCATGCTAAGTGAACTCCCAAACTAAAAAGGGGTCACTAAAAATGCCTAAAATAGCCCAATTTCGGGTTTGGCACATTAGGGCACAAGGGTAGAGGATGTGGGGCCCACCCAAGGGCTCACATGTGACCCTAATCCCCTTTAATTAAATACATCATTATACAAACTCAAAACTTAATGCAAGTGGGGGCCATTAAGTCCCCAAATCAAGTTTACAAAGCAAACTAAACATCCTAAACAAGATTAATATTACAAGACATACTACATTACAAATGAGGGTCACTCATGGTGCCCAAAATAATGAAATCTAATACTAAGGCCTCATACAATAAACATGGTTAGGACTTAGCCCCGTGGGCTGCTTGTGCAAAATTGTGTAGCTGCCCTGAATCCCACGTTCTCCTGTGACCTGTCACCTGCACACTCATTGCACACATTAAACACACCGTCCCGTACAAGAGTAAACTAGTTGCTCACTAAGCGAACAAATTCAAACATGTAAATTAATGATATCACCATCATCAACGTGGAATGCACAATCTCACACAATTCGTCGTATGTTAGGTATTACAATACATAAAAATGTCATATCACCATGCCATCATGTATCCTTATCAACAAAACGAATACGTTACAAAATCAAGGTATGTGACTAAACTAATTATCCAACATGTATCAATTTGACCCAAATCACATAGAAAAGTGTTAGTGTCCACAATCTCAAATAAAATGTGTCAATCTACTAATCTAGTCAAATTGGCGCTACACGCCCCAAATCACCATACATGTCCATGAAGGCAAACCAACATATCATAATGTCCAAAATATGTCCAAAATCCATGTTAAGTCATAACTGTGGTTTAAGAATTCAGCAGATAATAGAGGCTAGAAAATGTGGGCACTACAGCCTTATTGAGATTATGAAAATCTATGCAACAACGGACCCTACCATCTGGTTTCATAACTGGAACGATGTTAGACACCCACTATGGATAATCCATAACACAAATAAAGCCAATGTTTAATAGGCATTGTATTTATTCTTTGACTAGCAGTGTGACCTTCGGATGTATTTTGTGAATTTTTTTTTGAATAGGTTTTGTTAAAGGGTGAAGGATGATATTTTTTATGGCTACAAAAGTATCGATACCAGGCATATAAGTATATTCCCATTTATATATATCGTCTAATTCATGAAGAAATTTTTTAATGTCATCTTTCTCGGAAGGTGAAAGAGAAGCATCTAACAAAACCATTCACATGTTTGTAGGATTGTTAAGGTTGTGTTGAATGGTGTCTTTATTTAGAAGGGTTGATCGGTCCTCTATATATTGGTCTCAGGGAATGGTGTCGAGGGCATCGGTACTTTCATTAAGCATATTTGATTCACTAAAGTAGGTAGTAACATTAAGAACTGATGGAGAGCATTTCTTATGATGGAAATAGGGGAGGTGATCGTAAGTCCCCATGTATTCTAAAAGAGAATCATCAATAGCAAAAGTATCCAAATCAGGCCAAGTAGTAGAAGTAGAGTCACTAATGAGTTTTGGATATAAGAGAGGAAGTGAAGAATTATGTAGAATAGTATAATCCTTCAAGAAGATATGGAGGGAAGATGATATCCAAGGCCAAGCTTGTTAGATTGAGTGGGGAGAGCCAATGGTTCTATGACTCCTTGACCATGTTGGCCTAAACCATTACCGAAAAACCATAACAAAGTAGGTACTTATAGCCAAGACCATATTTGGAGAAATGTTGATTAGATGCAGAAGAGATAGGGGTTTCTACGAAATGCTCAATAGAATTACAATATGTGAAAGGGGATGGATATGCTAGAACGTCATAGAAAACTCCTTGATAAAGGAATTTAAGCCATGTATGAAGAGTGGAAGGAACCGCATGCATGGCATGGATCCAAGGCCACCCAAGAAGAATGTTATAATTAATATTATTGGGCATCATGTGGCATGGAATAGATAACGTCCATGGCTTGATATGGTAATGGGTGGCATGATAGTACCTAAGACACACTTGGGAATATTATCAAATCCACAAATAGAAACAGATGAGGGAGCCAAAGAGGCCTCAGAGAGGCCAAGTTGGTGGAGAAATGCTATATTACAAATATTAAGCCTCGATCCATTATCAACTAAGGCACATTTAACCCCAACATTATTGATGAAAACATGAATATAAAGGGGGATCATGCTCTAACATGGCTTGAGAAGGAAACTCATCTGATGTGAAAGTAATGTGGTCTTCATTGAGAGATAGAGCTGAAGTAAACTTATGATACACATATTCAAGTGAAGTATGAGGATGAATATAAGTATTAGCCAAATAAGATCTGATTTTATTTACACAATTAGGATTATCTTTGTAAAAAGGCATGGATGGAGACATCCATGGGGAAGAAGCTTAGGATATTGAAGTAATATGAAAGAAATATCTAAGAGTGTTCGAATGATGGGTTCACCAAATGATTTAACAAAAAATTGAATTTAATGCTAAATCATAATTGTAGAGTCATGTATGATAAATAAATGCTAAATTACAGATTTGACACAAGCAATAAGATAGCTAAATATGAAAATCTAAGTACAAGAGAGGAAAATAATGACTTAGATGATTCACGTTATTCTTGGAACTGATATGGACTGGAAGATTAATGAACAGGAAGGGTAGACTATCGCAATTGTGATCTATAAAATTTTAAATTGTCGAGATAAGCCTCACTAGGGCACTGGATCGCTCATGGGCACCTAGGCACCAAAGTCCACTACTAGGCACTGTGATCGCATAGGTGGTCGAAACCTGATTTTTTTGGTGTCACACAAGTGTCGCTCATAGTCATTATTTGTCACCTATATGTCGCAATATGATTGTTAATTGCACATGTAACCTACAAAGAGATGTTCACCTACAAAACCCTCAAACTACATCAAATCCCAAAAAAATAAAGATGCAATATGTGGAGTCGGATTGATGGCTATCAATTATTATTTTTATTTCTTCGTAATCATATGAATCTAAGTATGCTTTTAGGACCTAGAAATGTACCTAAGTGTGTGATTTTGTATGTACAAGAACTCCATATTTTCCTCCAAAGTATATGCTCAACAAGTGTACCTCATACCTTATAACTTTGAATATGATCACAACACAAGTACTTATGACTCCAAGAAGTATCTCATAATAGTCGATCAGTAACAAAATATGTATACCTCCATCATGTTTCACAAGTCACCAATCCATGACTTCTTCCTTGCATACCCATTGTTATAGACCTTCTCAAAACAGAACTATAATTCCTCCATTGTCTTCATAGAATGTACTCATCAATTGTATCTCAAAACTTATACACAAAGAAAACAATACAAGAAAACTTTGAAATACCTGGATTTGACACCTTAAAGAGCCAACAAGCTCCCCCTATGACCAAACTCTCCTTTATGAACTATACACTGGATTATAGGATTATTTTTTCCAAATCAATCCTTTATGAAGATAAAATTCATTTGAAAACCAATAATATTATATATTCATTCTAGAATAGGAACAAACATGAACTTTTCGGTCTATTTCAGGCCTCCAAGATCAACTTCAAACAAATATATTGCTTTAAGAGACCAAACTAGTTCTCCATGCAAGAATAAGAAATATTCATGCACGATCAGTCAATATTCCTTTAACAAGTCATGAAAACATAGACTTCATCATGATATCTATCTTGCATTATGCAAAAACTCATCAAAATGTCAAATAGGTCTTCACTTTTATGTTTCAAAAATAGAGCTCTCTCATGACTATTTTCCAACTGAGATAGTACACCATATGCCATGAACTTCAATGAGCGAGAAACACTTCAATTATTTAGACTTACCTCAAAGAACAACTCTCCATATTGCTTTTTCACATGCAACCCCATATTTCGACTTTTAAAATCTGAATTCTAAGTGATCTTTCTTCTTTTTGACAAGAAATCAGATTCTAAACACAATACCTCGGACCTCCATGCTCAAGAAACATTCAACTTTTACTAGTTAATACCGCATGTTCAGATTCTTCATAAATTCCTTATGATATTGGTTTTAAATGTTTTCTCAAATTCGATCATCAATCAACACACTTCATGATCTTACTATAATATTCCTCTATCAAACTTGATTCTTCAAGCTGGACATTGCAACTCATGTCTTAACACACTATGCACACAATACTTCATGTTAATGCCTCAATAAATAACATTACATCCTAATTTTTAATGACTTGACATTTTATGCCCAAATTTTAGTGACTCTGGCATGTTTTCCTACCTCCAACTACATCATCATGACCTTGAATTCACTTCAATTGATTCGTTTTGGTTTTAATAGTCATAAATAACTATATAAGTCTTATAACATAAAGACATATTGGTCTTATAGACCAATCTCTTACTCTTCAAGGTCACAAACCTACGTTAAGCCTAAAGACATAATGTTATGCTCAAAATATGTTTATCACACTTTTTAAATATTCTATCTACCTTCCAAGCCTTCATTCACATTCTTGATGCTCTTACAATTTGTATACCTGCCTACAAACCTTCATAAACCATCTTGATGTAAACTAGTTTTCAACGTAATGCCATGATTAAGACCGAACTGATCAAACATGTTCATAAATTGTATATCTACTTGTTGAGTCTTCATAATCCTTCTTTATGCTCTTCACTTTCAACATGACTTCATGAATATGACTAAACACATCAAGTCAACGAGACCAACACATACCTCGTAACACAACTCTTACCTTCTCTTACAACAGATCAAATATTCATATAAACCTACTTCATTACTGATATCATCTTTCACAACTATCTCAACACGATTCATGACTCCATTCTTGATGTTTTCCCTTTGCAACATATATCCATGACAATAACCAAATAGATCAATTCAATACAAAAACACATACTTGTAACACATTTCTTACCTTTTCACATAGATGCCTCAAGTTTTTAACAAGATTAATGACTTAACACCTCTCCATGGTTCTTTAAATGATGATGAATGCCTCTATGAATCCTAATAGAGACACCCCTACTTTTTAGGGCTCTTAGAAAAACACAAACTCATGATATTCCCATATCTCCACTTATTTCTCAATTGACTTGATTTCATAAGGCTAGGAGTCTTCTTTTAGGCTCCTTTTTCTCTTGATTAGTACAATTTTTATTATGTATTCATCATCCTTCTACTCCTCTATCTGATTTGATAGCAAGTAATCTATGCATTTTGGAACTCATCAATCTCTAGTTCATGCTTTATCATGGAAAAAGTCAATCTTTGTTTGTAGACTAATTAGTACTTTACTTGATTGTTTCTTATTCCTTATTCATATGATCTAACTTGATATACACCTTCTTGTCTTGATTGTTCTTTCACTAACATGTAACATGTAAAATATTATGACACTTAAATAAAATAACACCATTCTTACCTTTATGAACTTCATCCTTCTTTCTTTGTCTAGGTGACTCATGATGAAAAAACCTAGCAATGTGACCTCTTTCCTGAAACTTATGACATAAAACATCATACTTCTTGACTGATATGGATTGTGATTTCTTACATTTCTCCATGAATAATCACTCTTGAAGGACCTTCTAC